>CM035117.1:23443484-24825641 GCA_020205555.1 Panax stipuleanatus
CTGAACATTATAATTTTTATAGATACTATGCTGGAAGCATTGTACACATATTCTCTCTTATTGTTGCCTATAGAGGACAAACTTCTATTTATCATTGTGGTTGTGTCAGTTAGGTTGTTGATGGCCTTCCAGCAGAATTTGTTCTTGGTAAGGATGATCAGCCTCCACCAAAAGTTTTCAGGGAATCGATGCCATATACTCGGTCATTGTTGGCTAAGAGAATGGCAATTGGGTATCATTCAAAGGCTGCACCTCCTACTGTTACAATGCCTCGTTTGAAGGTGGTTGAAGTAGTCTTTTTATTAAATATGTAGTTCAATTCAAACTACAGTTGTCTCCTCATTCTGTCGATCTGAACAAGCAGGCTATGGTGTCTGGATCAATTGGTGGATTTTTGGATGTTGCTTTTAACTTTAATAGTCAGGCTCTTTTGGATGACAATCTTGTAGGTTAGTTATGATTTGTTTGAGTAATTCCACAGATTTAATTTTTGTGTGTTTGACTCTGAAATAAATTACTTCCTTAATATATTCTGTTGCAGGACAGTTTCTTAAAATTGGTTGGAAAATGGTGATGCTTGGTGATGAAACATGGCTTAAATTGTTTCCAGGATCATTCACAAGGCATGATGGAGTTAGTAGTTTCTTTGTAAGTCTTCTGTAATACATTTGCATGCAACCTGATTTTATTAATTGACCTATGTCGCTTCACTTTCACATTTTGGAAACATAAAAGAATATAGAAATAGAATTACTAAAAAAGAAAAAAAAACGCAACCCAGCTCAACATTGGGTTCCCTTAACTACACATGGGATTCCCATGCATTCCAAGAAAAAGGCAAAGACGAAGAAGGGAAGGCCTAGATGCTACCCACTTCCCAGATTGTAATGACATTGATATCTTATATTTCCTCATAACTATGTATTATGAGGTTTTCCTCGTCTTTTCTTTTTCTGAATTTGAAAATGAGTTAGAGGACTCGAAGTAGACCTATTGCACAAGTGAACTCCAATATGCATTCCCTACTTTCGTTATGTGCAAAGAGTTTGCAGGTAGGATACATGGATCATTCTGAAACATTGGGTTTTCAGTGTAACTGTATTAAACATTTATGTCAGAAATTTTATTAGATCAGGCAGATACAGATTTTTTTTCAATGGAGGACTTGTTCATATATCATCACATTTATGAGAAAATTTCTCTCAGTCCTTAGAATGTGACAATTAAGTTTTATTTAGTTCTAAAGTGGTCGTCATTATTTCAAAAGTAAGGGAACATGAGCACATGAAGTTTATACTTTTGCATAAGAGGTTCAATGTACTTACAAAACATATATGTTTCAATGTACTTACAAGACATATATGTTTCAATGTACTTACAAAACATATATGTCTATGTTGGCGTGTTGCAAGGGTAATATGGAAAATTGCTTCACTGATTAGCAATTTGGTTTTCTAAATGACTTTATTAAATTGTATGATATCACCACATTTTTGTTGGATAAGTCTTTCATTTATATTACAAAGTTGGTCAATTTTAGCTTTATTTCTTTCTCGCAATATGATTGTATTTTTTTCCCACAAAGATCATATACAAATATGATCTTTGTGAGAAAAAAATAAAATCATTTTGGGACAAAAAGACAATACTTTTGGGAAAAGATATAATCTTTTGGGACAAAATACAATCAGTTTGAGACAAAATACAGTCATTTTTGAAAAATAAAGACTGAAGATCTTTGGTGAACGGAGGAAGTATGTACACATCAATAGATAAGAATATTTTCAAAAATTATAACAACATATTTATATCATAGTCTTATAATTTGTACAAGAGATAAATGCTTTTTTATTGTTCTTCAGTCTTCAACTCTTCATTCACCTCATGAGTCAATAAGTATTACACCATGAGGCAGAAAGGATAAATAGTTTTAAGATGAAATATTAAGTTAAATATGTGAATTCAGTGGGGTCACATGACCCTAGTGAATATAATCTTAAAAAAGAAAACAAAAATGAACCCTGTGAACCCACTTTGCATTCCCCCTTGAAGGTCACTATAATAATATTGCTTTCAGTTTGAAGGTTTAACAAGTTCACTAATGTTTGCTGTTTCAGTTCATGATTCTTGTATATTAAGGTTTTGGATATTTGTAAAAGTTTACCTGCGGCATGGCTCCTTGAATTTACCAATATGGATATTAGGTCTTCTTTGAACTTTTGTTTTGGTTGTGTTGATGATTGATTTCCTCAATGTTCTTTAAGTTTTGATTGTAGCATGGTGACATTCCTATAATAAGGGGCTTTTTACAGTATATAACATGTGAACTTATTACTAGGTTCAGGTCAAAGACACTGTGCAAGTGGATCACAACGTATCTCGACATTTGAGTGATGAGCTTGACAGAACTGACTGGAAGCTTCTGGTATCTCCATTCTCAATTATTTGTGACATCAAATTTTTAATACTGTAGTAATGCATGTGTATGCACATACACCTCAGTATTTATTTCCTTTGTGCATTGAATGTTTTTATTGTGCTGAGTGACTATTTACTTTCAAATTTATGTGATGGCTCGGGTTTGTAATCCCCACTTTACTCTTGCCTCTACCTATTGTCGGAGGGGGAGGTTGGGTTTTCTATTTTATTAGGCTCGTGGGATTCATTTGATATCCATTGAAGTAGTGGAAATCCCTTGTTTACATTTCTTTGTGCTGTCCTTGATACTCTATGAATTTGTTCTCTCAGATTCTTCATTATCTTGGCTTGGATCATGTTGGGCATACTGGTGGGCGCAATAGGTAATACCTTCAGCCTTTTGTTGATGCAGTTCTCAAAAAAATATTAAACATCATTCATCTAAGTTAGCCTTTCTATTTCAGTGTTCTGATGGGCCCGAAACTTAGAGAGATGGATGAAATTATTGAGAAGATACACTTGAATATGATACAGACTCAAGAAAATAATGATCTAGGACGGATACTTTTGGTTTGTGCTGCTTTGTTCTAGCTATCTGGTATTACTTGTGTCTATTTAATGCATCCTATATTAGTACAAGTACTCTTACTACTTTCAGTCAGCATGCATACTTGCTGTAACTAATATATAAAGTTAACAGGACCAATGGGGCGCAATTGTGAGGCATGCTGATCGAAACATTTGGGTGAAATATCTCCTGAATGCAGAATATGGAATAAAATTAACACAAGTAACTATTGAGGATTTGATCACCAGAGAAATTGATGTAAATCAAAATATTAAAAGATGGAAAAGAAGAATGACTGGGAGGAATATCAGGGCACAGAAAATGTGGGGGGATTCCACCATTTTGGTCTGTTCTTAACACAAGATTTGATCCTAACTTCAGCTATCAAGCTGGAAGAAACTACAGAAATAAAAATAAACTGATTTCGTCCAAATTACTTTTAACACAAAATTCTACAAAGACTCTTTGAGCATTATAGAGACTCTAAAACATAGATTCCAAAGTAAATTAAACTTCAGAATGTAGGTCTCTCGTAATTCATTTGATTTACTCTTTCTTGAGTAACTTTAGTACTCCATCTTAAATAATTTGTGATCTACTTTTGGGTGGTTGAATGAGTTTTCAACAACATTTTGTTGTATTGTTTTGATTTATGGTTCCTACTTTATTTGCGTTTTCTACCGCATATGTATTCTATATATTTAAATTATCTTTTTGCAGTGCTATGGCTCAAACAATATAAGTAGTTCACCTTTTAAAGTCTTTTTGGTTAAGTACTTCACATTTTAATGTCTTTTAAAGTAAAAGAGTGCAAAAAATCCATGTTTATTTTGACCAAGGATTCATTGTATTTTCTGAATGTTGCTCTTATGGCTGGTACTCAAAGCCTTCTGTGAGGTTATTCACATTATGGTATCATTGGCATATTTTTGCTGTTTGAACAAAGTTTTAAGATTAGATAGCAAGCTACATTTGTTTTTCTTTGAGGTCCCAGGTCAGACACCAATGTCCATGTTGGACATAAGGGAAAACTCCCCAGAGTGATACAATGATCAAAACATGGATTCAAGTGTTTCATGTGGAGTCCTAAATCCTAATATATGTATATTTCTTTTAAACTGTTTCAAGTTTTAACTCATAAATAACAAATCTTTTCAATGACAATAAACAGGGATTAAGAATCTGGATTTAATGATATCGCTTCCCAGTTCCCTACCCACAACCCGCCGATCACAATTTACACATACAATCCAGAAAAATAATGGGTGCAAAGTTGAAAATTTTCAATCTTAGGAATATGAAATGCTTAATATCTAGATGTAATCATTGTGCTGATGACTTCAATTAAAACATCATCCTTATAAAACTATTCTGGAAAAGCTTTCCAGGTGTGACATTTTTTAGTGCCTCTTCTAGATTCTTACATGACCTTACCCCTTTGGAATGATTAATCTGAATCAACTGCATATTTTATATATTCTTTATTTTTCTCATAGATTTCAAAACCTTACAAATTTTGAAATAGGAGGAATGTGTTGCAAGATATGGAAGTAATATGATTTGTTAGAACGATTTACATTTCGGTGGCTGTGCTTAATATTATAATTTTGGCTCTGACTCTCATTGCTGAAATTTATGTTTCTATATTGCTCAATTGTGATTGATATTTATCAAGCTTACGTCTGTTCTAGAACTTTGGTCTATCCAAGAGTTTGGAATTAATGACTGATCTATTTTTTGTCATGCATTTCAATTCAAGATGGTAGTCAGTGATCATGGCATGACTGAAAATGGTAACCACGGGGGTTCTTCGTATGAGGAAACCGACTCATTGATGCTATTTATTGGTCTGGGCAACTATGATTATGCATCAACCACCCATAACACAGTTAACCAGGTATTAGAACCTTAACTTTATACTTATTCAAGCTAAGTATGTTTCTGTATTCCTTCTCAAGGATATTGGTAAGATTGAAATGCATGTGGATCCCATCTGGAGTGTGAGACTCACATTGTAGCATTATCTGAGTTTAATTGCTTGTAGTTTAATTTTATATTATAAAAAAGGGGAAATTTCCAGCTATTTGGAGATCGGAGAGTAGATTGAGGCTTCACTTATAGTTTATATATATTAAAGGAGGAAATAAAAAGAATAAATACCAAAGATAAGCTCGTATCCCTTATAAATTGGAGGACATACGCAAAAGAGCTATAGTTGTCTTTATTGGGGGTAAAAGATGAAAATGTACTAGGAACAAATACTTGCTACGTTTCATGGGCATTATATTTTCAGATTATGTAAGAGACTAAGTGCCTTTCCTGTGTTTAGCATTCACATGTTAAAAAAGTACTCAGCCTTGTGTAATTGCTCTAGACAACATCCTAAATCATTTTGTCTATGATGATTTTTGATGGCCTCTTATTTTGGTGATCCAGGTTGACATTGCTCCAACATTAGCTCTTCTGTTTGGTGTCCCAATACCTAAAAATAATGCTGGCGTCCTAATTGCTGAAGCATTGAATTCTTTGACAGGTTTGATTTTAACTATTACTATCTTAATTTTAACCATGAAGCAGGGAAAGGAAATGAAACTTTAAAAGAGAAGAGAAAAAGGAGAACTTGATGACCTTCTTTCAAGTGACATTTCTTCCTGAGGCTCAATGATTTTATGGGACTATGGTAAATAGTTTGTTAGTGAGCTCTTTTTGGGGCTAAATGGATTCAGCATGATATATAATAGTCCATCCCACTTTAAATGACAACTTTTTGAGGTGTTCTTCGTCACTGATGTTAAGACATGTGAAAAACTTATATATATATATATACATTTTCCTTGTAATTTATTTTATTATTCTTTATTTATTTGAATTTTATATTTTCAACTATATTAAGAACAAAAAAGATAGAGGGGATTGCTGTTTCCACAAGCATCTTTTTTCTTGCACAAGCTCCTTTTTTACATGAGAGTGAGTCCCATCTTCACGTGAGAGGGGGCTTGTGGAAAGTGAAAGTCCTTGTGAAAATGTAACCCCTCCAAAAAAAATTGTGTATAAATATTTTTTTTTGGCATGTCTTAAAATTCTTTCCCCAAAACACCCATCTTTTGTCATATAAAGTGGGTGGGGATAAGCGTTCCTAGAAAAAGAAGGGTTTTCTAGGCATTCTTATTATCTTTAAAACATTAATTGATCTTGATTTTCTCACATCAACGGGTGATATTTCTAAAAGACCTTGCATCTAGATATTCTTTCGACTTGTTTGTGGAGATTTACATTAAGATGCAAAATTGTTTGTTAAAGATTTCTTTATTCTTTGAATATATTATATAAGATAGCTAAGTAAGACAAGAGAATCAGAGTGGTAGTGGTTCCTTAATTTAAGAACTGCAGTTGATTCGTCGTATCAAAATCGGTATTCAGAATCTCTTAAGCTCATTATATGCATAAACCTTATGTCAACTTGCTTGTGTTATCTTGCTTCAATATACAGATGACCAACAGTTACGGACACTGGAATTAAATTCTTGGCAATTATTCAGGCTACTTCAAGCACAATTACCTGATTTATCATGTGGTTTCTTGTGTGGTGTCATTAAGGATGATCACGAGTATGAGACCAGTAAATGTGATGGCAGTTTGGAGGAGATTTTTTGTTGCTTATATCAAAATGCTGCAGCTCTTCACAAGTCCTGGAAGTCTATAAAAGTGGCCAGGTGGTCTATTCCTTTTGATTGAAAATTTGAGATGAGTTTGCTGGGATAAAATGCTGAATTTTCCGTTGTGCTTTTCTTAAAATATGTAATAGGTCTAATAGTGGAGACGACTATAGAAGGGCACTTTTGGCATATCATGAATTTTTAAGAACAGCAAGTGAGTGGTTATCTCGCAGAGCAACCGATGTAAGTGTATCTTCTTTCACAGTTATTATGTTGGACCCTTCACATTGAAATATAGATAAAGACTCATGTTTTATCTCTTACAAATTGTTGATTACAAGATTTAACTTGTTATCCTTGTAAAATTTTCTGATGTAGTACTCATACTGACATTGCAGAAACCTGTTGCTCTACTTGCATTTGGGGTGACAGCAATGCTCCTGTCATGCTTAATCCTGCTAAGCATTATTTACCATTTAGGTCAAGAAGTTTGTATGAGTGAAAATTGTCACCTCTCTGGCAACAATAACAGGATTCAAAAATGGCATTTGGATGAGAAATTTGTTCTGGCTATTATCTTGTTCCTTGTGTTAAGTATGGGATCTAGTTCTCTCATTGAAGAAGAGCAATATATATGGCATTTCCTGACATCCTCATTCTATTTGATATTACTCCGAAAATCAATACAGTCTGTCTCAGCGGGGATCACACACAGTCCAGTTAGTTTGATACAGAGACAAAACAAAAGAAGATTTGTTCAAATTTTTTCCATTATTGTTATTCTTATTTCTGGAAGGATTCTGAGAGGCTGGCATCAAGGTGGTGTTAACTGGACTCATCTTCCTGACATTTCTAAGTGGCTTGAGAAGGGAGGAGCTGCCTATATAAAATCAAGTCAGCTGATTTCTGTGTTGCTAACAATCACCTTGAGCTTTTATGGTCTTTCTTTTGTATGGTCAAAGAGACGGTTTGTCATGTTTGTTGGGTTAATCATTTTGTTTCCAGGGTTGTTGGTTCTGCAACACATCATTAAATACCAGAACAGTGAATTTCCGGCTTCTAGTTATGGTGCCACCCTGTTGGTACAACTAATTTATGCAACTCTTGGTACTTCTGCAGTGGGGATTGTAATTGCATTACCATGGATTATGCCTATTCAGAATGCTGAGACCTGCTCAAGCCACCATTCTTGCTCGTCAAAAGATGTTCCATCTTACTCCCAAAGCAAGGTTTTCCTTGTGGGGATTACGGATTCGATCTATGTGATTGGTTTGGGATACATTATCTGCTGGTGCCTTCTACAACTACTGCTACAGCAACCCATGAATTCAATACCTATATGGTTGCTTTTTTTGCAAATCCTGGGAAGCATGAATTTTTCTTTGAATAGTGATCCAAGTCTTAAGCAGTGGGTTGAGGTCAGTTTTAGAAATTAAATGTTCTGATAGTCTGGTTTCCCATATGTGTGTCGGAAAGGAAGTTAACAAATGATGTCAGATAGTGAGTGTTAAAAAATGGACTAGTACAGGGATTAGTTCTTTTTAAATTAAGGGTGCAGATAAGAGATACATATTAGCTATACAAGTTTTTACTTTATCCTGAACATGAAGGACTATATTCTAAGGAAAAACTTGAAATCTTAAAATCACGTAAAATCTTAACATGAACACTGAGCCATAGAAAGTTCAAGTGTCATTTTGGAAAATTGAAATAAGAAGATTTAGATGTGACTTGCACCACTATTTCAGTTGCTAATTTTATTAATGTTTTTACCCAGGTTGCTGCTCTATATTATTTGGGAATGGCTGGCCATTTTGCTCTTGGAAACTCTAATACTCTAGCTACAATAGATGTCGCTGGGGCCTTCACGGTAGCTCTTCCTCCCTAGCATAATTTGTCATGCCTAGATGTTGCTACCAACATTATTATGTGTTTGAATATATTGCTTTGTTCATTTGCAGGGTCTCTCAAGCCACTCAACAATACTTTCGGGCATCTTAATGTTCATCATCACCTATGCGTCCCCCATGTTAGCTATTCTTAGCATGTTAGTGAATATCTCCTTGAAGGGCACAAACTCTATTGTGAATTCTCAGGATGTAGATCTCCAGCATCTACTCAAGATGACTCTTGGCTATCCTTGTCTGGTCCCACTGGGCTTAAATTCAGTTCTTTTGGTTGCATACACCATCATATTGCTATTAATGAGGAATCATTTATTTGTCTGGAGTGTCTTTTCCCCAAAGTAAGTCTAACTGAACCGAGATTGGTCTTTGATTATCCATATCAGCCTCTGTTATGTATGTGGCATGGGAGTTGCAGTTGGTAGAATGCATGTTTCTGAAATTGCAATTTTCGATGTTTCTTTCAGCTTAATTAAATCGTTCATCATGATGCCCTCATGCCCATATATTTGATTAGATGACCTTGATCCGGAAACTCCAAAAAGGACCATCAAATTGTCTGATGTGTGTGTGAAGTGTTAACATATCTAAAGATTGGATTCCAAAGTTTATTTTCACCAATCACAGGTCACTGCATGACTGCCTTAGTAAATCTTTGACTTGCTCCTGCCTATAATGATAGTCTTAGAGATTATACAATAAGAATCTTGGATCAAATTCCGAGCCCCTTGGTAGTATTTGTTCTACGTTCAAAACGTAGAATGATCAATGGTGCATTTCCAGTTTGCATCTTCAGTTTAGCTTCAATTTAGCCAGAATGTTATTGATTAGACCAAAAGATTCCTGGTCATAACTGAAGTTTCGTTATTTCATTTTAGTAGGGTGGCCAAGGATCAGGATAGTCAAATTGTCTGTGTACATAACTTGTACTCCTGTAACATTGCCCCTATAGAACTATAGATTGGCTAATCATCTAGTCTAGTGTCTAAAAATAAGTATCGCTTGATAAATTATAATATTAAAAAAAATATAGAAAAAGAGTGAATTTATCAAACTTCTTTGGTTGATAACTATACGCACCTTTGGCGGATTAAAGAGATTTAAGGACAAGTCCTAATATGATGGTGCATGTTCCTGGGAAAAAAATACATTTCCTTGTATATTTTGTACGTATAGCAAATTTAATAAATAAAAAATAATAATGATACCCTTCCTTCCTTTTTGCAGGTTCGTGTATGTTTGTGCTACAACTGCTTGCATCTATCTAGGGGTACTTATTGTGGCTTCAACCGTGTTTTATACATTTTGGGCATTTGCTTTGCGGGCTTCAAGCTGTGGTAATGACTCGAGGTAGTAACTGTTGTGGCAATAGAAGCAACATCAAATAGTGTTAATTTTTTTTTTTTGATACTAATCACAGTATTGGTTTTCTCAAGAAAGTTATGCAAGATTACCTAGGAGAAAACTTCATAGTGCGATAGCTTCCCTCACAGCTTCTTGACTGGAAAATGATCTTGTAAACTAATTCAGACATTTTTTTCCCCCATTGGGAAAATGTTGTAATATTGATTTGTATATTACATTATGAAGAAAAGGCTCTTGTTGTCGATACATATTATCATTTCCTTAAATCATTTTAAATTACAAAAAGTCTACTAACTCCCAATAACCTGAAAATGAGGCTTTTTCAGACTCTTTGAGTTTATTTTATACCATACTAGATACAAACCTTAAAAGTTCAATTTTCAAGCTTGAATATGTCATGTTTTCCCAAAGCCTGTCGTGATTTAACGAAACCTAAAATTGATTTAAAGTTGACCAGAAAAAAAAGAGGATTAAAATGATTATAATTTGGGGTGTGAATGCATGATGATGAGGTTTATATACAGGTCTATTCATAGATTAATTTTTTGGTTATAGCGACGGTTCACCCATCGCCATATATCAAATTAGCTATTGCGACAAGTGAACCGTCGTTATAGCCCCAAAAAAATCTCTATTGATATTGATGACTGTGTAGTACACATACGTGTATATACATTTTTCCATACTACTAATACGCTTATAGTAAGTGAATAGCGCCGGCCAAAACAAGAAACTGGAAAAGGACTATATTACCCTTCATTCCACCTTCTTCATTTCCCCTGCTGTATCTTCCCTCCCAAAAAACAAAACGCAAATATATTCAAAATCAAGAAAAAACCTTTTGCTGGGACACAGTTTTGTGGGCTCGGTGGATTTTGTGAGATCCATCTTATCTTATGTTGGAGAAGTTTACACGTAGCTGTGTATGTTGGTTGGGAGATTTGATCAGGAGTTTGTTTTAATTTTATTTGAGTACTTCAAAAGAAACATAGAGTCCAGATTAATTTCGACTTCTTTTATTTAAACAGATTGATTTCTATCCACGTAACTACCATGATATCATAGAGTTCTATTCCAACTAGGAGACATGGCGATGATAAGGAAGGATGTGCATGTGTGTGTTATAAATACATACACACACGGCTATATCTCTCTCTCTTAATTTACATGATCAATCATCATTAAGCCTCACAAATTCATCATGGATCGTGGGATTAATGCGGAAGGAGTTGGAGGTGAAAATGCTGTTGTTGCTGCTGATACAGTTTGGGTTTCGTGTTCGCACTGTTCTTACACGTTTAAGCAAGTTAGGGTTCCTCAACAAGGTTTGCCGAAATGTCAGTATCCAGTCTGTGGAAAAGAGTTTAATGTTCTTGACGCGATGCTTTTGTATCAAAAAGAAGACGCTAACATAGACGAGATGCTAAAAAAAGTATCATGTTCTTGACGCGATGCTTTTGTATCCTCCAAAAGAAGAGTCGATGCGAAAATTTCAAGACTAATGAAAATTTGAAGGTCCGATCCTTAGATAGGTTTGTGCATGGACGGACTCTTTGCTTTTTTTTGTGCATAGCTTATAGGAACTGATGGTACAAAATATATATAGACTTCTCATATTTGATTCAGTTGGTGCATTAATATTGTCTAATGCTACTGCAAATACTACTATATAGTGACACATTTTCTCCTTCAGTCTGAC
This sequence comes from Panax stipuleanatus, assembly GCA_020205555.1. Taxonomy (NCBI): domain Eukaryota; kingdom Viridiplantae; phylum Streptophyta; class Magnoliopsida; order Apiales; family Araliaceae; genus Panax; species Panax stipuleanatus. The sequence continues at coordinate 23,455,095 of CM035117.1, forward strand.
TTTTACTAGCTAGTATTTGTAATGATTTCAATTTTTTCCTGGATTTTTATCTTCTCTTGTGGAAGACTGAAAATAAACATTACAGGATATATATTTTTATTCAGTTGTTCTGTTTAGTTGTCAGTAGTTGTTATCTATTTCAATATATAGTTGAATGCACAACTAATAGTTAAGCAGATAGTGTTATAAACAAAATTTTGTGCTGAATTGCACTAACATGTCGGTTCTTGTAATTTTTTTTCAAAATGATGTTCATAGATTCTTTCACCATTCACTGATGTTCTAGTGATCTATTCTTACTGGCCACTGCAACCCCCGTAAGGGTTGTTTCAGCTATAAGTTCCACACATGATCTTGATTTAGATCATGGTTTCAAGCCTCTACCGCGACTCTCGGAGGTGGACAATCCTATTCTTGCCAAAGAATTTGTATTGCACCTAAAAAAAACGAAAAACTAGTTGGTTCCATTGTTTATTACACCAGCATCAGGACTTTATTATGTTTCTCCTAATCTATCATATACTAGTAATATTGACATGTTCCTCTATACCTTAAGTCAATCAGATCATTTTTTTTTATTTCGATCCAATTTAAGTTGTCACGTCATAAATTGATGATGTGTCTAGCTGACTAGACAAACTAATGCTTATGTGTAATTTAAAAAAATATTATTTTAATAACCAACAAGTCTAATCAATTAATACATTCAAAAAAAAAATTAAACTTAACTCAAACTTATTTAATAACAAGAACAAACATTAATAACTAACATAAATGCAGAAACAAAATAAAATAAAATAAAAAATAAGATCAAATGTCCCGTGCATCATATTCCTCTTCCTCTGAAAAATTCCATAACCCTAAACTTCAAACACCACACAATGCTTCAACTGATAGCCACCGACCCCATCTCAAGGCGCCCTTCTCCAACTTTCTTCTGCCCCTCCCAAAAACAATCCATCCAAAACGACTCCGCCGCGTCCCCATCGTCGAGATCACCTCCGATTTGCCGTTGAACCACCGCCTCTCTCTACAAATCCGGAAATGTCTGCTTCATCATCACCAAAATCCTCATTGTCGACCTCTTCTCTTCCCGCCTCCACCCCTCCGCCGTCGCCGGCGTTATTCTCCTCAACACGCACTCTCTCTCCTCCACCTCCACCGAAGCCTTTATTATTCGAATTTTTTCCCCTTTTCCTATTCCTTACTCTTGGAAATATGTATGCAATGGGCCAATGGGAGTTCTATCTATCATAGGAAAGAATTTTGAACAAGGAAAGCAAAATGGCCGCTGAAGGTGAAGGGTCGTCAAAAAAGCAAAGACAACCAAATCTGATACATATAGAAAAGATGCCTTCCTGCCTCATTCTCCACTCTTTCATACAAACTGAGAGATTAGACCCTACCTACAGACAAATCTAGTTACCAAAGTTGATGCTCTTTGGAGCTCACCGTTCTCCTCCGGTCATCTAATCCCTCCTTATATGTCCGCGCCTTCTCCGATAACTCGTAGTTGATGGTGTCGGGCTTCACCAAGGCGGAGAAAACCCTAAAATGTCTCTACTTGAGGAAACTGCATCTTTGGCCGAGGTTTCATGTGTATGTGTCGCACGATTTGGAGAGGGAGCCGCCGGAGGTGGTGGATGTTAGGGTTCCGATGACGAATTACATGGTCGGAATTCAGAAGGCGGTGATTGAGGTTGTGGATACTTGTTTGAAGGAGATGAGGATCTGAAGCTATTTTAATATTAGACAAAAAGATGATTTAAATAAATTAATTATTGGATAAGATTTTTTTTTTAGTTTAATTGTCTAATTTTTTTTTAATTACACATAAGCATTAGTTTGTCTAGTCAGCTGGTCACAAAATCAATTTATGACGTGGCAACTTAAATTGGATCGAAGTGAAAAAAATTAATAGTTTAATGATCTGATTAAAAAAATTAAAAGGTCAATCATCAAAATAGAAAAAGACTAATAGTTTAGGATAGTAATTTATATTTAAGCCTTCATTTCATGCATTGCATTTGCATAATTTGTCTCTTAATTTTTGGCCCATCTATTTTCATATGCACCTTTATTACCCCTTCACTCATTCTAAGTTAGAAAGAAGTAAACTCCTCAATTGTTTTGTGAAACTAACATTTTCCCCTTATATTTATTTTCTTTTATACAATAAAAAATTCAATTAAATTTACGCTAAATCAGTGTTTAACTCGTAATCAACAAGTTAATTTATATAAAAGCGCAATATCTATCAAGAAGTTAATCTAAGAAGTAATAACAATACATGCAACTTTGGTGATAAAAGAATATATACAAAAGACGAATACACAATTATGTAATTGGTTGTGATTAATTTTTATCACTAAATTCATCCATATACTATAAATCAGGATTCGGTTAACTTCATGGTAAGTTAGACATTAATCAATACAGTGCTGCAAAGAGATCACCTCCCAACCTATGTGTCAACACTTTATTGGTCAATTGACCAAAGTTAATTTCATGATGTTAACCGCTCCCAAAAAATCATCAAATAATTTAGTCTAGTTGTGATGTAAATAGTGTTTATTTTTTAAACGAAAGTAGCTATTCAATTATTACTGTAACCCTTCAATAAATCGTAACCCAAGTGTTTCATGTATCTAAGGAATGGTTAACATGAAGTTAACTTTGGTCAATTGATTAATACAGTGTCGACACGTAAGCGAAAGGTGATCTCTCTCTGCGTGTCAATACTGTATTGGTCAATTGACCAACTTACTATGAAGTTAACTTCATGGTAACCCGATCCATCAACACAATCTATGACGGGAGAGCAAAAATTCGCATCTCTAATTCTATTCACGCTGTATCAGCATGTTGTGGTGTGGTGCAATGCGATCTGAATACGCGGTGCGATTTTTAAAATTAGTATATGCACATATGTGGAAGGAGTATCCGTACCACACTGCACCACATGTATCCGCACACATATATATATATATGGGTCCCGTTCCATTGTAAATATTAGTTGGGAGCACTATTCCTACTAACAGATCTCCAATCGTTCATTCAATTAATCGATGACTTAGATTAATTTTGGCTTAGGCCTGGCCGAACCTCCTAAGTGCGACCAGTGCAACTTCTTCTTACGGCCAGGTTAATGACTATTATGCTCTCATTTTGGCTTTTCAAATTGGCCGCATATTCGCTAGTAAGACCTGCAGCCAGTTTGAAAAGCCAAAATATTGACTGGTATGCTAAAGATGGAACAGAAGAGAAATATATTTAGTGTAATCCAATATCTCAACATAATAATTAATAGGAAGAAAAAAAAATATCAAACTTAGAAATATTATAATACACTAAATTTGATATTTTGATATCAAACTTTCTCAGTTTGATATTTTTTAAGTTTGATATTTTTTCAAACACAAATATTAAACATAAAAAATATTTCTTTTTAAGTTTAAGAAAAGTTTGAAAAAAAGATTTTTTTAAGTTTGAAAAAAATATCAAACTTAAAAAATATTATTTTTAAGTTTAAGAAATAAAAATAAAAAAATATCAAATTTAGTATACTCCAATATTTCTAAGTTTGATATTTTTTTTCTATGTTAAGATATTGAAGTACACTAAATATATTACTCCTCTGTTCCATCTTCAGCGTTATAGTCAATATTTTGATTTTTCAAATTGGCGTCTTACTAGCGACCAGTTTGAAAAACCAAAATGAGGACATAATAGTCATTAGCATGGCCGTAAGAAGGAGTTGCACTGGCCGCACCTAGGAGGTGCGGCTAGGCCCATGCCAAAATTAACCTCAGTAATCAATTAATTGAATGAACGGCAGGAGATCTATTAGCTGGAATAGTGCTCCTAGCTAATATTTGCCGTGGAACGGTAGGAGTATATATATATATACTTCTTCGTCCCAAAAAGATGACTAAAAATACAAATTTTTTTGTTCCTAAATTGATGAGATAAAATACATGTAACACTACAGTCCCACATCGAAAAATATGAGAAAAATTTATCTGTATATAAAAAATTAAGTTACTAACAATGGTATATTCATTCATGACCTTTTGAGTGAGTCTGGGGATAAATTTAGAACTTATTTACTCTTTTTCTTATTCTTTTACTTTTCTTAATATGTATATTGTATTATAATATAATTGCAATTTATATATTACAATATAATACACATATTTAGAAATCCTAAAATTTAAATCTAACTCTCTTGTCAATCTCCAAACATAGTGCCAAAAACTACAACACATAAATAAGTTGCAATTTATTTTAGATTTTAGCATGGCCGTAAAAAGGAGTTGCATTGGCCGCACCTCCTAGATGCGGCCAGGCCCATGCCAAAATTAACCTCAATAATCAATTAATTGAATGAACGGTATGAGATTTGTTAGCTGGAATAGTGGTCGTAGCTAATATTTATCGTAAATTAAGGTGCTAGCTAACTTACATGAATTAGAATAGTAAATAATATGAACACTCTTGCCTACCACTAAGCTAGGCATTGTTTGCATTGGTTTTATGATTTGTACATTAATTAGTTGATTAATTACCGGATAAACTATTAGAAAATTATGTCTTTGTAATGTGTATGTGATTTGAATTTTAACAACCCGAGTGTTTTTGTCAAAACTTTTCCTTCACTATTTTTGTTAAGAGCTAATGTCACATTTTCTAAATTTCTTATCGGATGTTACTAGTTGACTAAAGTTGTGTAATATTTTATTATATATGATAAATGTGATGAATTATCAAATTTATTTGTTGTTGACCTTCTTTAACAACATTTGCAATCATGTCATTTGTTATCTTAATTTATCAAAATTTAATAATTATTTATTTTTGTAAATTAAAATTTTTTTGTATTCGTATTTGTAACCGCATTTACACTGCATCCGCCTACGTGGTGCATGCAGTGCCGTTAAGCGATGCAATTTTTAAATATAGTATCCATGCATACGTGAATGCGGCTGCATCGCGCTCTCCCCTAAGGATGATGCATTGAGACAAGTTGGGATTGGGGCTAAGCATGTATAAAAAGTCCAAGCCCGAAGGTTTGGTCTGAAAAATAGAAAAGTTTGACATGTTTTGGGCTCGAGTTTTTTAAGCTCAATTTTTAAGCTTGAAAAATGACATATTTTTTGCCCCAAGTCCGTCTTGATTTGACCAGACCTAAAGTCCGACTTGATTTAAAGTTGACCAATTGGGTGCGGGACTGCATGGGGTTTATAGGTTTTTACTCGTGGCTTAATTTTTGTGATCGGTTGTCCCAAAGATTAACTAACACTTTTAAAAACGATTTAGTAACTGAACGGCGCCAAAACAAGAAAATGACGTCAGCCGAAGTTAAAGGACCATTTTACCCTTTACTCTTCTTTCTATATTTCCTCTGTATCTTCCCTTCCCTCCCGAAAAACAGAACGCCAATATTTTCAAACCCCATTTCTTGCTACTGCTACACCCCTCTCTCTCTCTTTCATTCAACATCTTTCTCTCGCTCTCTCACACACACTGAAACGCACAGTTCACCGGAGAAATCTTACAGGAAAATGAGCCAACCACTGCCCAACGACTTATTCAAAGTAGCCGAACAATCTCTCTCCCAACGCGACTTCCATAAATGCCGGGAATATGCTCTCGCAGTCCCAAAATCAGACCCCCGCTTCCCCGGCGACGTCGCTCAAATACTCGCAATCGCCGACACGCTCATCGCCGGAGAAACCAAAGTTTCTCAAGCCAAAGATCCCGACTGGTACGCAATCTTGCAACTCAAACGCTACTGCTCCCGTTATGATCTCATCGCAGACCAATTCAAGAAATTATACAGCCTCTTAGACCCCGATAAAAATCGATTCCCCCTCGCCAACGAAGCTGCTGAACTTACTTTACGGGCTTATTTTGTTCTAAAAGATTCTTCAATGAGACAAGAATTCGACAATGAGCTTCTAGAATCTAAACTGCCAAAAGCAAACAGCGCAAGTTTGGCTGTGTGTACGATCTGTTTAGACAAATTTGTGTTTGATAACAAGGCTTATGAAGGTGGTGTTTTCAAATGCGAGAAATGTAGACGAATAAAGCCGATCAAGCCGATTAAGCCCCAACCCAAGAATGAGCCGGGTATGAAGTGGAGTTTATGTTCGCAGTGTTCTGAACACTTTTTTGAAATAGCTGAAGAGTCGATTACAGAAAGTACTAGTTCGGATGATCAAGAACCTGGTTTCATATGTTCGAATTGTACAGGGAATCTTGATGAGCCCAATATTGACTCATTCTCGGCTAATTTTCTCGGATGGTTTGATGAAGGATGCGAATGGATTGGGAATGCTTTGAACACAACGCCAACGGCGGCCGTGAATTTAACAGGGCAAGAAAATTTAACTGGGGGAAATGAGTCTGTTGCTGATCATCAGATTCATGTGGTGGAAGGAGGTGAAAATGCTGTTGCTGCTGATACAGTTTGGGTTTCGTGTCCGTACTGTTCTTACACGTTTAAGCAAGTTAGGGTTCCTCAACAAGGTCTGCCGAAATGTCAGTATCCAGTCTGTGGAAAAGAGTTTAATGTTCTTGACGCGATTCTTTTGTATCAAAAAGAAGACGCTAACATAGACGAGATGCGAAAAAAGTATCATGTTCTTGACACGATGCTTTTGTATCCTCCAAAAGAAGAGGAGGATCAAAAAGATTCTCCAACGAGACAAGAATTCGACAATGAGCTCCTAGAATCTGAACCCCAACCCAAGAATGAGCCGGGTATGAAGCGGAGTTTCTGTTCGCAGTGTTCTGAGTCGATTACAGAAACTACTAGTTCGGATGATGAAGAACCTGGTTTCATATGTTCGAATTGTACAGGGAATATTGAAGAGCCCAATATTGACTCATTCTCGGCTAATTTTTCCGGTGGGTTGGATGAAGGATGTGAACGGATTGATAGGAATGTTTTGAACTCAACGCCAACGGGGGCCGTGAATATAACGGAGTCTGTTGCTGATCATCAGATTCATGGGGTGGAAGGAGGCGAAGATGAGGAAAGGATGAAAGAGTTGGCGGCAGCGAAAATGGCAAGAAAAAAAAGGATGGAAAAGTTAGCTGCAAAAAGAAATAGAAGAGGATAAAAAAGAGGGATGGAATGAAGCTGGTGGCGATGTTAATCAGGGGAATAATGTAATTCGCATACTTCGGAATCCATTTCCAATAAGGGTCGAGAATTATTCAATTAATGGGGATAAAAAAGATTTCAAGACTGAAGAAAAATGGGTATGATTTTGCTTTTTTGCATGTGCATATGATCTTATTATAGGAACTGATCATGGTACAAAATATATATAGACATGATCTCATATTTGGTTCTTGATTGTAAAGTTTTTTCAAAGAGTTGTGAGATGAATTGTTGCTCATAATATATAGATTCACTGATGTTCTAGTGATCTTTTCTTACTTGCCACTAGTTGGTTGATCTATTCTTACATGATCTCGATTTAGATAATGGGTTCGACCCTCTTCCGCAACTCTCAAACTAGTTGGTTCCATTGTTTATTACACCACCAGCATCAGGACATTATGTTGCTCCTAATCCATCCTTTACATACTATATTGACCTGTTCCTCTATAGCTTAAGAGTGTAGCAATTTGCATTTCATTTCATTTCATGCATTGCATTTGCATAATTTGTTTCTCTCAATTTCTGGCCCACCTATTTTCATATGGACCATAATCAATGTTTTCAGAACGGACCGTTCATCGAATCAGAAAAGCTACCGGGTGGATGGGTCACTGTATATACAAAAAAATTGTTAAGCATAAATCTTAATTACCGAGTGTCAATTTACTACATATAAATTATGGGTTTAAGATAATTTTCTAATATAATCCACTATTGGGCTGAACAATTATGGATAATCTACTTAAAGATTAACTATCAAGATGTATTTATGTCAGTTGTTTTCAGTGCATGTAAAAAAAAATAAAAATCCAAGGGCTTTATTGAACGTGTAATAAATAAGATTTATTATAAGAATAACCTTGAATATTTTGTTTGGTTTTTGTACAAATGAATGGGAATGACGTTACAAAGCAATGTAAAAGCAAGCAAGTACCTTCTTAATATTTATAGAGGTAAACATGAAACAAAAATACGTCCTCTCAACATTTGCATGATAAAAGTCTTGAAGATTGTTCAACAGCCTTAAACCCTATGCATCCGAATCATTTAACTTGTGGCATGAAATGCCCTTTAATTTGTTCAATATCATTTTGCATGAGCATTTGAAATAAAAAAATCTTTACTAGTTTTTGTTGCTATTGTATTGAGTTTATAGAGTTGAATGTGAGAGCACAAATGGCTCATCTTAGCTTTGCAATGGAACAAATTTTATTCATGTATTTCGTCTTCAAATTTTATTATTTTTATAATTTTTGTCCATATTTTAAAAAGTAAAGTAATTAAAGTATACTAAATATTAAAAACAACTATATATTGAACCCATTTGAGAATTAAACATATTAAAAAATCTATATTTTGAAGACTAACACAAAAAATATATAATTTGAGTACCAAATATATCGAAAACTGATAAGAATACTTAACGTACAAAAACGGATTAACAAAGAGGTTATCCTTTTCTTTAATAAAATTAAAAAGACCCAAATTTACACAACCCAAATCGACAAAAACAACAAATAACTTTCAGAAACTCTTTTGTGCTTGATAAAAGTATAAAAAAACTCACTTATCAAACTAAATAATGCAAAGATAATCATAAGAATCCATAAATGATCTTGCTTCATCTCAAAGTAAAAGTAAATCAAAATCTAGTAAGCACAGTACTTCCAGCAGCTTTATTATACCCCAAAAAAAAATTCCAAAATCTTAATCCACCCCTATACACCACTATTCGCAAGTCATAAACCCCGAGGAAAAAAGAGATTACGTAATTGTAGAGATTTACAGAGCGGACCCACAAAAGGGGCAGAACTTGAACTCCGAATCAACCTCACGAGCGCAGTACTGACACCGGAGAACATCCGGAACCACCAGCCGCAACGGCGAATCGGGCGGAAGAGAGAAAGACGGAGGGAAAAAGAGATTACAGTTGTTGCAGTGCATCAGTTCGTCTTTTCCCGGCCACCGCCAAACGGGGACAAAGAAGAGCTTAAGAACCTTGTCGTATTTGACGAGATCGGCCGGCGATCGGCAGTTTATGCATCTTCCTGCTCCTTTTTTCAGCACTTGGCTGACTTGTTACCCTTCATTCCACCTTCTTAATTTCCCCTGCTGTATCTTCCCTCCCAAAAAACAAAACGCAAATATATTCAAAATCAAGAAAAAATCTTTGGCTGGGACACAGTTTTGTGGGGTCGGTGAATTTTGTGGGATCCATCTTATCTTATGTGGAAAAAGTTTACACGTAACTGTGTATGTTGGTTGGGAGATTTGATTAGGAGTTTGTTTTAATTTTATTTGAGTACTTCAAAAGAAACATAGAGTCCAGATTAATTTCGATTTCTTTTATTTAAACAGATTGATTTCTATCCACGTAACTATCATGATATTATATAGTTCTATTCCAACTAGGAGACATGGCGATGATAAGGAAGGATGTGTGCGTGTTATAAATACATACACACACGGCTATATATCTCTCTCTTAATTTACATGATCAATCATCATTAAGCCTCCCAAATTCATCATGGATCGTGGGATTAATGCGGAAGGAGTTGGAGGTGAAAATGCTGTTGCTGCTGATACAGTTTGGGTTTCGTGTCCGCACTGTTCTTACACGTTTAAGCAAGTTAGGGTTTCTCAACAAGGTTTGCCGAAATGTCAGTATCCAGTCTGTGGAAAAGAGTTTAATGTTCTTGACGCGATGCTTTTGTATCAAAAAGAAGACGCTAACATAGACGAGATGCGAAAAAAGTATCATGTTCTTGACGCGATGCTTTTGTATCCTCCAAAAGAAGAGGAGGATCAAAAAGAGGAGATGCGAAAATTTCAAGACTGATGAAAATTTGAAGGTCCGATCCTTAGATAGGTTTGTGCATGGACGGCGGTAGGTTTGTGCATGGACGGACTCTTTGCTTTTTTTGTGCATAACGGAGTTATCCACCCTACCCCCACCAAATAAAGGCACCCTCGCACCCACCCTAAAAGGAGAACTTTATAGTAGAATAGCAAAGTTTGGGTGTACTCAATGGGATGATCCCAGTGATTATATATGCATTATTATTTATGAATTGGTCAGTTTTTTTATTAAACGAATCCTTTGATCCCAGTTATTATATATGCATTATTATGAATTGGTCAGTTCTTTTATTAAACGAATCCTTCTTTAGAAGAGAATTTTTATTAGGAAGAAGAAAGAAATATAACAAGTATTCCACCAAAAGGAACAGAAAAGAAAAGAAAAGAATAGAAAATTTGAAATTTTCAGATTGGGAATTTAAAAATTGGGGACATGAGTTGTAATTTAAAATTTATTATATTGAAATTTCAGGATAATATGGAAATTATAAAAATATTACTTATTCCAATTTCTTTTCCGTCCAAATTTTAAAACTCTTAACGAGGGACAGTACCCAATCCCTTTGGATTTTTGAAATAGCTACCGCTTTTTTTTGATGCCAAAATGGACATCCTATTGGCCTATCCTTAAGCAAGGTTACAGAGAGATATGTATCTAAGAAGATTCATGCATTATTCTTTGTCAAAATACTGAAAGATTAGCACTCAATGTCATAAATTTTACCATTCTTTATTCGTTTAAAATCTCTAAACCTGAGCAGTAGTAAAATGTCAAGAGAAGGGCAAACTCCAAGCTCATTGAATAGCACAAACCATGAACTCCACAATCTACTTGCCAAGGAACAGGGAAAAAAATGAGATTCGGAATTATGCATGCTTTTTTTGTCACTAATAGACTGGTTCGTAGTTTGATTCCATGCTCTTTTTTTTGTCACTAATAGACTGGTTTGTAGTTTGATTATTTTCTGGATCCAAGTGGTGGTATTAAGATTTCTCAATTTGATATCTGCCTTTATCTCGTAGGTGTCAGTCAAGTCCATCACCCAAATTATTAACTAACATTCAGACTGGAAACTTAGGGAGGTAACTTTGTACCCTAGTTTGGGATTGTTTTCAATGTTTTCTGCTCTCCTTGATAGTCTCTACCACTTAATTGGTTTAATTAAATCTTTTTTCTGTTTAATTCTACTTCCAGGAATGATAATAATAATATAGAGGACGTTCAATGGATGTTGTTCCATTGTCTCCAACCACCAATAAGATTGAGGGCACTGTTGCTTTGGTTAAGTCAGGTACTGAGAAGGGCAGCCCTAAATGACTTTGATCCTGAAAAATACGACAGTCTTGCTACCATTTCTGATGGAGCGAACAAGCTGTTGATGCTGGTATGCTCAATGATCAATTTCATTTCACCTCACCTCAGGAAGGCTCCAAATGATTACATGCTATGTTGCAATGACCGCTATGTTATCTTCACATCAAATTCTAACAGCAATAAGCAATCCATCAAACTTTTGCAATTCTTAAGTGGAGATATCTTTAAGAATTCATTCATTTTAAAGTTTTCTGGTCTTAAATTCTTTGAATTAAATAATGAATATTTGTGATTCTATGTTTTAAGACGTGGTTCAATATTGCAGATTCTGGCTGCAGTCATCAAAGCAGGTGCTTCTAGAGAACATGAGATACTTTCTGTCATTCCATTTATTCGTAAGATAGATCCAAAGAGGGTAATGGATACTGTGCTTGTTTCTCGCGTTAGGATTTTGTATTTAAGATCTTTGCTTTCTAGGTCGCCAGAACAGCAATCTATCATGGTAATGAAAGATGTACTTATGAATGAGCCATAGGCAGCACCATATTTGAGGTTAAGGTATAATTCTTCCTTAAACTTTTTTGTAGGTTCCTCCTGTTGAGCGGTTTCCAACACTGGACGTAGCAGCCCTGGGAGATCTCCTTTACATTATGATTCCAGCATGAGGAATGCACTGATTGATGAACAGATTCAGCGCTTTAAAATAAATATAAAGCCAGAAAAGAAGTCGAAGTTATCATCGGTGGTCCTAAAGATACGTGGAATTGATCAGGTGGGTTTGGCCAATAAATTTTAGACCTTTTCCTGCTATGATCTTCGATTATACATACTCCAATTTGTTAAGGTAACAACATTAGGTGTTGAACATAGAATTTTTCGATTTTGACACTGTAAAGATATATGGCACGGGTGAAAGAATGGAGGAGAAACACATGTTATTGCATATTATTTTTAATATGTGGAGGCTATTAGCCTTCTTATAATAGGAGTAACTAAAATTAGAACCCAAAATAAACGTAACAGAACCCAAAACAAACAAAATAGACCAAAATACCCTTCATGAATTGAACTTTTGACGTCTGACTGGACATTCATCTTTCCTTCACTACACAAATGCATCTCAACAATTGTGTCAGATATTTTAATACATGGACTCTGATAAACCTCTAACCCAAAGATATTTAAACCATCTAAATATTTTCTAACACTCTCCATCAGGCTAGGCATATTCTAGCTAGTGACAAACATATAAAGAAATGTTATCTCTCCCCAGCAAGTTCAAACATATTTTCCAAATTTTCCAAGCTTGTTACTAATATATCGAAACTCATATTTAATGACAAACGAAAAAATGCAACTCTTCGGAAGCAATGAGCAATGGACGATTGCCTTAGGTTTTGCCAATCATCAAGCTACTGCTACGCTCTGGGCTTCAACAACTATAGAATTAAGAGGAGTTGCAATATAATGTTCTTTATCAGGTGTGCAGACCCAACAATGCTGTATCTCCAGACATCTATTATGTATAAGCTGAATGATGAGACTATTTCTCAATTACTTTTGCATTGTTCTACTGCCTGGAGTTTGTGGAACTCAGTATTTGGTTTTTTGGTTGGTGGAGTGGGTGTCCCGCATTGGCGGAGGTTGAGTTCGTACTTTCACGGTCAAAAGAGGTTTTGGAGGAAAGAAGGATGTGAAAATACTTTGGAAGATGTTTCTTTGGTATCTGGATTCAGCATAATGCTTGGTTTTCTTTGCTGCTTCATATGATCTTTTCCTTACTTCTTTATGGGCCTCTGCCATGGGTTCCTGAGGGTATATATGTGTCTGATCTTTGTAGAGATTGATTAGATGCCCGGAACGTTTTTCTTTTTAATCTCCTCTTATTACAGGATAGCTGGACTCTTTGTCCCCTCTGTGCTTGTATTCTCTCTTTCCATATAATAATATTTCTATTTTTATCCAAACAAAAAATGGTAAGGAAATGCAGTTGTGGAATACTATCACAATAATTTGCTAAAGGAATCAGTACGCTTGAATCAGTTTGGATATTCTGTTGTGGCTCTGGGTGAATGTCTTGGTAGAAGATATGGTTTCTTGACACTAAGCCTTATAATTGCCCAAAGCTGTAGAAGGAAATTTTATGAGGAGATCATCAGACTTAGCTTGGTATTGTCTTGACTATATAATTGAAGACCTTTTTTCCTTATTTTAAGTATCTTTCAATGGACAATTCAAGCCCAAAGAACTGCCTTATTTAACTCATGAATATGAAGGCTGTTGTGCAGTTTCGTGATTTTCATTTTAAAGTTTATGAATAATTGGTCATTTTTAATATATATTTAAACTAGAATAAGACTGATTCTGGAAGAAAGCTCACTAATTACATCATTGGCACATAGCTAATCAAATCTCATACTTTATCTTATTCATCTAATGGTAAAATACACCATAACGATACAAAACCAAATTTCTTAGTAGCTAGTAATGTATTTCAGCTACTCATGTAAGACTTCAAACTCAAATGTACAGGAAACGTGGAGACATCATGTGACAGGCGGAAAGCTTAGAGAAATCACTGAAGAAGGCAAAAGTTTTGCTGTTGGAAACAAAGCTCTTGCTGCTTTGGTTGTTCACACTCCTACAGGTGAGATGCTGCGCCAAATCAGATCTTGGCTTGCAGACAACTTTGACTTTCTTTCCGTCGCTGCAGATGATGATTTAGGGGGGTCAACTGGTCAGTTAGAGCTTCTTTCTACTGCAATAATGGACGGTTGGATGGCTGGACTTGGTACTGCTATGCCACCTAGTACTGATGCACTCGGGCAGCTTTTAGGAGAGTGTGCAAAGCGTGTCTACAATTCTCAATTGCAGCACTTGAAGGTATTCCCAAGTATAAATTTTATTAATAAAGTTTATTGTTATTATTTTTATTTTCTGTTGCTATCATGGACATTGTTTTCGTAGTTGAATGCTTTGTTCTGAGAAGGCCTGCAAATGAGCTGAGTTGAGCCAAGCTTTGTTCTGGATTAACTGTTTCAGAACTTCTGAAACAGTTATACAGTACATACTAATAGCTTTAACTCTTCTAGAGCAGTTCAACTCACATCCAAGTTGTCTGTGTTTTACCCCTTGTTGTGTTGTCCTCTCAGTGTTTCATTTCTCCCGGCATTGCAATGGTTTGCTTAGTCAAAATTTAAAGAGTTAAACTCCTGCTTCTCGGATGATGATAAACAGCCGTCATGTCATTTCTATTCTAATGTGGGTTCTTACAAGTTAGAGACTACCGAAACGAGAAACTTAACTGTCACGATGTTGTGCCAGCGATCGGATTTAGACCCATGATATCTGTAAGGTTCTGTTTTGATGAACTCTGGAATAGGAATAGATTTTAATAGTATGTGGAACAACATTACATTACTGCACACTGCTATGAACACACGCTAACAAGTATCATGTCGCTACTAGAATCTTCTGTACGAAGGATTCCAGTTAGCTTTTCAAACCATGTCCATAAGGATGTTAAATCCATATAAATGGTTTGCAATATCAAAGCTCAAGTAGTAAAAGATTTAAAATTTAAAATCCACAGGATTTGAAATTCCTTCCTCCCAAATGGAACCTAAGAGATTTTTTATTTATTTAAAGATGTCCTATATATTTCTTTCTGCACATTATTTGGATGAAAAAATAGTAAATTTGAGCGTCTATATTTTTGAAGATTCAATCACATTGATTTTTGAAGTTGGTTTGATAGCCTGTTTTTGCTGGACGTACAGACATCCAAATTAGAATGTTAGTAGTCGAAGCTTTGTTAAGAAGTATATGTTGTAATGACATGGTAGCTGCTGAATGCCATTGCATATGATCCAATTTGAACCGCCTTTTCCATTGCAAGTTTCATGTTTACATGGTTTGCCAGGTAGTGAATAGCATAGGATGCTTAAAAGGATATGATCCCATCCTAAGACAGCCATGTGTTGTATTTAAAACATGATCCACTTGGTAATGTTGTCTTGCAATGGAGGGGGAAAACATTATAAGGGAGAGAAACTGGACATTCCTCTGTTTGAAGAAGAAGAGAGTTAGTATTCAAATATGCTTAGGAATGGTACCCAAATCGTGGTGCGCTTATCAAGGCATTTTAGCTTTCTTCTTCTTCTTCAACTTCCCTGGTGTGATCAATTTTGAAACATTTACCTTTAGTGCATGTTTTTTTGTTATAGCAGTAGTGAGCTGTATTATGGTACTCTTTTCCTTACTGCTTCAGTTGTTACTTGTTACAATTTTCGATATAGGTTTCTAATGGCAATGAGTAATTAAGATGCAAAAAGCACAAAATCCCACATCACATTTAGCAAATTTGTGATTATATTCTCGACTCTTGGCAAAATGTCTATGGGTGTATATGAACAGGAAATTGCACTGTAATGATGAATAAGATACATAGTGATGGCTTCTCTGGAGTTCTGATAAACTATAGGCCATGGTTTTACCTTTCCAAACCCTAATGTGACTCTATTTTGATACTAGATATCTGGCTGGCTCTTGAACCCCAGAAAAACCTTCCTAAACCACGTAATAGAATCTTCCTATGAAATGCGAAAAATGGTAAACATTGATCAAAAAGGTAACGTCAGGTATGATGAATGGGTGTAGGTGTGTTGTGTAAGAAGGCCCACTGCCCCTACGAGTGTGATCATCCGTTTCATGGTGGCAAAGTCTGATTGAGTCTTTATTGGTATAATAACAACAATGTTTCTGTTCTTTACTTATGCTTGTTAGTGTCATATAGTACCTCTAATTGATTTTTTTTTATATTATTATCCTCAATTTATGTTCTTATTATATGTATGACTTGTACTTAAATAACAGAAGTCACACTTGAAGATTTGTTTAAGGCATCTCTCTCTCTCTCCCAGCTGTAATGTAGTCTTATCTCCTGGAATTGTTCAAAAGTCTTAACATGATTCTGATGTTAATGTTGGTCTTTTATCAGGACATAGCAGGTACCTTGGCAACCGAAGTAGCAGAAGACTCGGCACAAGTAGCAAAACTGCGTTCAGCTCTGGAATCCGTTGATCATAAGAGAAGAAAGGTACTCATTAAGCTCAACAGCCATATTTCTATATTTATGTTGAATTTCAGTACATTTTCTTTTTGTCTTTCCTCTTCCTTCTTTAAACCCCAAACTGAAGCTTAAGCCTCAAGCACTCTACCGTACTAGAAAGTTGTCTTGGTACACTAATGAAGTATAATTTACTTTTGTAGCTGGTGTAGCTAAAGTTTCTAAGCATAAATTAAGAACATAGTGACACCCAATTGAGGACTTCACATCAAACATAATGGAGCAATTTTTCAGCCAATCAAAAGCTGGAATTTCAGGTTTAGGTAGGAGAACCTTCATGGTATAGTGAGTGTCTTTTTGTAGTGGTGCACATGGGCCAAGCTGGTTCGCTGGTGTAACGGGAATTCCAAACTGGGCCAGGGGACGAGTGGCCCAGCTCTAACCCAGGCGCTAGGGTTTAGGATGGGACAGATATATATATATATATATATGTATATATATAAATAAATCAACTCAATACAATTAACTTGATAAATTTTTTATCAAACACAATTGTTCACTAGTAAGCATTTAACTCGATACAATTTAACTAAGTTGAAGTAAACAAGCAGATGAAACTTTTTTTTGTTCAAACAGAGTGTTATATTTATTTATTTGCTGATATTAACTCGGTGTCTGCTTCAACTTTGGCTTCAGTTTCAGCATGGGCTTCGATTTTGAAGTTTTTGGATTTTAAAACTCGATCGCTTCAGTCTTCTTCTTTTTCTTGTCTTTTTTGATTCGTTAGTATACATCGTGACTATTGGAAAGGTTTTCGATGTCATCTCTGTCTCTCTTTATGACTTCAGTTTAATCATATAAGTGTTATACGATTAGTCTAGGTATGTGACGTATGTCTACAGAAGTAACTTCTCAAGGTTTTGTTTTTTAATGAGATCTGATTATATAGCGGTGCACGAAATATGTTTTGTTGCACAAATATTTTTTTTCCTCTTTTTTTGTTATGAATCTCATCAGTTGTCAATTGAAAAGGTATGTTACTATAATCAGTAGAGGGATACATTAAATGACAACTTTTTGAATAGTCCATCCCACTTTAAATGACAAAACTTTTTGAGGTGTTCTTCGTCACTGATGTTAAGACATGTCAAAAACTTATATATATACATTTTCCTTGTAATATATTTTATTATTCTTTATTTATTTGAATTTTATATTTTGAACTATATTAAGAACAAAAAAGATAGAGGGGATTGCTGTTTCCACAAGCATCTTTTTTCTTGCACAAGCTCATTTTTTACATGAGAGTGAGTCCCACCTTCACGTGAGAGGGGGCTTGTGGAAAGTGAAAGTCCTTGTGAAAATGTAACCCCTCCAAAAAATTTGTGTATAAATATTTTTTTTTGGCATGTCTTAAAATTCTTTCCCCAAAACACCCATCTTTTGTCATATAAAGTGGGTGGGGGTAAGCGTTCCTAGAAAAAGAAGGGTTTCCTAGGCATTCTTATTATCTTTAAAACATTAATTGATCTTGATTCTCTCATATCAAAGGGATATATTTCTAACAGACCTTGCATCTAGAAATTCTTTCGACTTGTTTGTGGAGATTTACATTAAGATGCAAAATTGTTTGTTAAAGATTTCTTTATTCTTTGAATATATTATATAAGATAGCTAAGTAAGACAAGAGAATCAGAGTGGTAGTGGTTCCTTAATTTAAGAACTGCAGTTGATTCTTCGTATCAAAATCGGTATTTAGAATCTCTTAAGCTCATTTTATGCATAAACCTTATGTCAACTTGCTTGTGTTATCTTGCTTCAATATACAGATGACCAACAGTTACGGACACTGGAATTAAATTCTTGGCAATTATTCAGGCTACTTCAAGCACAATTACCTGATTTATCATGTGGTTTCTTGTGTGGTGTCATTAAGGATGATCACGAGTAGGAGACCAGTAAATGTGATGGCAGTTTGGAGGAGATTTTTTGTTGCTCATATCAAAATGCTGCAGCTCTTCACAAGTCCTGGAAGTCTATTAAAGTGGCCAGGTGGTCTATTCCTTTTGATTGAAAATTTGAGATGAGTTAGCTGGGATAAAATGCTGAATTTTCCGTTGTGCTTTTCTTAAAATATGTAATAGGTCTAATAGTGGAGACGACTATAGAAGGGCACTTTTGGCATATCATGAATTTTTAAGAACAGCAAGTGAGTGGTTATCTCGCAGAGCAACTGATGTAAGTGTATCTTCTTTCACAGTGATTATGTTGGACCCTTCACATTGAAATATAAAGACTCATGTTTTATCTCTTACAAATTGTTGATTACAAGATTTAACTTGTTATCCTTGTAAAATTTTCTGATGTAGTACTCATACTGACATTGCAGAAACCTGTTGCTCTACTTGCATTTGGGGTGACAGCAATGCTCCTGTCATGCTTAATCCTGCTAAGCATTATTTACCATTTAGGTCAAGAAGTTTGTATGAGTGAAAATTGTCACCTCTCTGGCAACAATAACAGGATTCAAAAATGGCATTTGGATGAGAAATTTGTTCTGGCTATTATCTTGTTCCTTGTGTTAAGTATGGGATCTAGTTCTCTCATTGAAGAAGAGCAATATATATGGCATTTCCTGACATCCTCATTCTATTTGATATTACTCCGAAAATCAATACAGTCTGTCTCAGCGGGGATCACACACAGTCCAGTTAGTTTGATACAGAGACAAAACAAAAGAAGATTTGTTCAAATTTTTTCCATTATTGTTATTCTTATTTCTGGAAGGATTCTGAGAGGCTGGCATCAAGGTGGTGTTAACTGGACTCATCTTCCTGACATTTCTAAGTGGCTTGAGAAGGGAGGAGCTGCCTATATAAAATCAAGTCGGCTGATTTTTGTGTTGCTAACAATCACCTTGAGCTTTTATGGTCTTTCTTTTGTATGGTCAAAGAGACGGTTTGTCATGTTTGTTGGGTTAATCATTTTGTTTCCAGGGTGGTTGGTTCTGCAACACATCATTAAATACCAGAACAGTGAATTTCCGGCTTCTAGTTATGGTGCCACGCTGTTGGTACAACTAATTTATGCAACTCTTGGTACTTCTGCAGTGGGGATTGTAATTGCATTACCATGGATTAAGCCTATTCAGAATGCTGAGACCTGCTCAAGCCACCATTCTTGCTCGTCAAAAGATGTTCCATCTTACTCCCAAAGCAAGGTTATCCTTGTGGGGATTACGGATTCGATCTATGTGATTGGTTTGGGATACATTATCTGCTGGTGCCTTCTACAACTACTGCTACAGCAACCCATGAATTCAATACCTATATGGTTGCTTCTTTTGCAAATCCTGGGAAGCATGAATTTTTCTTTGAATAGTGATCCAAGTCTTAAGCAGTGGGTTGAGGTCAGTTTTAGAAATTAAATGTTCTGATAGTCTGGTTTCCCATATGTGTGTCGGAAAGGAAGTTAACAAATGATGTCAGATAGTGAGTGTTAAAAAATGGACTAGTACAGGGATTAGTTCTTTTTAAATTAAGGGTGCAGATAAGAGATACATATTAGCTATACAAGTTTTTACTTTATCCTGAACATGAAGGACTATATTCTAAGGAAAAACTTGAAATCTTAAAATCACGTAAAATCTTAACATGAACACTGAGCCATAGAAAGTTGAATTGTCATTTTGGAAAAATGAAATAAGAAGATTTAGATGTGACTTGCACCACTATTTCAGTTGCTAATTTTATTAATGTTTTTACCCAGGTTGCTGCTCTATATTATTTGGGAATGGCTGGCCATTTTGCTCTTGGAAACACTAATACTCTAGCTACAATAGATGTCGCTGGAGCCTTCACGGTAGCTCTTCCTCCCTAGCATAATTTGTCATGCCTAGATGTTGCTACCAACATTATTATGTGTTTGAATATATTGCTTTGTTCATTTGCAGGGTCTCTCAAGCCACTCAACAATACTTTCGGGCATCTTAATGTTCATCATCACCTATGCGTCCCCCATGTTAGCTATTCTTAGCATGTTAGTGAATATCTCCTTGAAGGGCACAAACTCTATTGTGAATTCTCAGGATGTAGATCTCCAGCATCTACTCAAGATGACTCTTGGCTATCCTTGTCTGGTCCCACTGGGCTTAAATTCAGTTCTTTTGGTTGCATACACCATCATATTGCTATTAATGAGGAATCATTTATTTGTCTTCAGTGTCTTTTCTCCAAAGTAAGTCTAACTGAACCGAGATTGGTCTTTGATTATCCATATCAGCCTCTGTTATGTATGTGGCCTGGGAGTTGCAGTTGGTAGAATGCATGTTTCTGAAATTGCAATTTTCTATGTTTCTTTCAGCTTAATTAAATCGTTCATCATGATGCCCTCATGCCCATATATTTGATTAGATGACCTTGATCCGGAAACTCCAAAAAGGACCATCAAATTGTCTGATGTGTGTGTGAAGTGTTAACATATCTAAAGATTGGATTCCAAAGTTTATTTTCACCAATCACAGGTCACTGCATGACTGCCTTAGTAAATCTTTGACTTGCTCCTGCCTATAATGATAGTCTTAGAGATTATACAATAAGAATCTTGGATCAAATTCCGAGCCCCTTGGTAGTATTCTTTCTACGTTCAAAACGTAGAATGATCAATGGTGCATTTCCAGTTTGCATCTTCAGTTTAGCTTCAATTTAGCCAGAATGTTATTGATTAGACCAAAAGATTCCTGGTCATAACTGAAGTTTCGTTATTTCATTTTAGTAGGGTGGCCAAGGATCAGGATAGTCAAATTGTCTGTGTACATAACTTGTACTCCTGTAACATTGCCCCTATAGAACTATAGATTGGCTAATCATCTAGTATCTAAAAATAAGTATCGCTTGATAAATTATAATATTAAAAAAAATATAGAAAAAGAGTGAATTTATCAAACTTCTTTGGTTGATAACTATACGCACCTTTGGCGGATTAAAGAGATTTAAGGACAAGTCCTAATATGATGGTGCATGTTCCTGGGAAAAAAATACATTTCCTTTTCTGGTTTTTCTATGATATTTCCTTTTTAATTACACATAAGCATTAGTTTGTCTAGTCAGCTGGCCACAACATCAATTTATGATGTGGCAACTTAAATTGGATCGAAGTGGAAAAAATTAATAGTTTAATGATCTGATTGAAAAAATTAAAAGGTCAATCATCGAAGTGGAAAAAGACTAATAGTTTAGGATAGTAATTTATATTTAAGCCTTCATTTCATGCATTGCATTTGCATAATTTGTCTCTCAATTTTTGGCCCACCTATTTTCATATGCACCATTATTACCCCTTCACTCATTCTAAGTTTGAAAGAAGTAAACTCCTCAATTGTTTTGTGAGAGAAATAAAAACCTTTTGCTGGGACACAGTTTTGTGGGCTCGGTGGATTTTGTGGGATCCATCTTATCTTATGTGGGAGAACTTTACACGTAGCTGTGTATGTTGGTTGGGAGATTTGATCAGGAGTTTGTTTTAATTTTATTTGAGTACTTCAAAAGAAACATAGAGTCCAGATTAATTTCGACTTCTTTTATTTAAACAGATTGATTTCTATCCACGTAACTACCATGATATCATAGAGTTCTATTCCAACTAGGAGACATGGCGATGATAAGGAAGGATGTGTGTGTGTTAAATACATACACACACACGGCTGTATATATCTCTCTCTTAATTTACATGATCAATCATCATTAAGCCTCCCTCCATTGTTACCCAAATTCATCATGGATCGTGGGATTAATGTGGAAGGAGTTGGAGGTGAAAATGCTGTTGCTACTGATACAGTTTGGGTTTCGTGTCCGCACTGTTCTTACACGTTTAAGCAAGTTAGGGTTCCTCAACAAGGTTTACCGAAATGTCAGTATCCAGTCTGTGGAAAAGAGTTTAATGTTCTTGACGCGAAGCTTTTGTATCAAAAAGAAGACGCTAACATAGACGAGATGCGAAAAAAGTATCATGTTCTTGACACGATGCTTTTGTATCCTCCAAAAGAAGAGGAGGATCAAAAAGAGGAGATGCGAAAATTTCAAGACTGATGAAAAATGGGTATGATTTTGAAGGTCCGATCCTTAGATAGGTTTGTGCATGGACGGACTCTTTGCTTTTTTTGTGCATAGCTTATAGGAACTGATGTTACAAAATATAGACTTCTCATATTTGATTCAGTTGGTGCATTAATATTGTCTAATGCTACTGCAAATACTACTATATAGTGACACATTTTCTCCTTCGGTCGTACTTACACGGTCAAAAGAGGTTTTGGAGGAAAGAAGGATGTGAAAATACTTTGGAAGATGGTGATCTTCTATGTTTTTTTCTATGTTTTCTTTGGTATCTGGATTCAGCGTAATGCTTGGTTTTCTTTGCTGCTTCATATGATCTTTTTCCTTACTTCTTTATGGGCCTCTGCCATGGGTGCCTTTAGGGTATATATGTGTCTGATCTTTGTAGAGATTGATTAGATGCCCTGTTTTGAAACGTTTTTCTTTTTAATCTCCTCCTTATTACAGGATAGGTGGACTCTTTGTCCCCTCTGTGCTTGTATTCTCTCTTTCCATATAATAATATTTCTATTTTTATCCAAACAAACAATGGCAAGGAAATGCAATTGTGGAGTACTATCAATAATTTGCTAAAGGAATCAGTTAACTTGTTCCGGCCTGAGATGATACGCTTGAATCAGTTTGGATATTCTGATGTGGCTCTGGGTGAATGTCTTGGTAAAAGATATGGTTTCTTAACTAAGCCTTATAAATGCCCAAAGCTGTAGAAGGAAATTTTATGAGGAGATCATCAGACTTAGCTTGGTATTGTCTTGACTATATAATTGAAGACCTTTTTTCCTTATTTTAAGTATCTTTCAATGTACTATTCAAGCCCAAAGAACGGCCTTGTTAAACTCATGAATATGAAGGCTGCTGTGCAGTTTCGTGATTTTCATTTTAATGTTTATGAATAATTGGTCATTTTTTATATATATTTAAACTAGAATAAGACTGATTCTGGAAGAAAGCTCACTAATTACATCATTGGCACATAGCTAATCAAATCTCATACTTATCTTATTCATCTAATGGTGAAATACACCATAACGATACAAAACCAAATTTCTTACTAGCTAGTAATGTATTTCAGCTACTCATGTAAGACTTCAAACTCAAATGTACAGGAAACGTGGAGACATCATGTGACAGGCGGAAAGCTTAGAGAAATCACTGAAGAAGGCAAAAGTTTTGCTGTTGGAAACAAAGCTCTTGCTGCTTTGGTTGTTCACACTCCTACAGGTGAGCTGCTGCGCCAAATCAGATCTTGGCTTGCAGACAACTTCGACTTTCTTTCCGTCGCTGCAGATGATGATTTAGGGGGGTCAACTGGTCAGTTAGAGCTTCTTTCTACTGCAATAGTGGACGGTTGGATGGCTGGACTTGGTACTGCTATGCCACCTAGTACTGGTGCACTCGGGCAGCTTTTAGGAGAGTATGCAAAGCGTATCTACAATTCTCAATTGCAGCACTTGAAGGTATTCCCAAGCATAAATTTTATTAATAAAGTTTATTGTTATTATTTTTAATTTCTGTTGCTATCATGGACATTGTTTTCGTAGTTGAATGCTTTGTTTTGAGAAGGCCTGCAAATGAGCTGAGTTGAGCCAAGCTTTGTTCTGGATTAACTGTTTCAGAACTTCTAAAACAGTTATACAGTACGTAGCTTTAACTCTTCTAGAGCAGTTCAACTCACATCCAAGTTGTCTGTTTTACCTCCTTGTTGTGTTGTCCTTTCAGTGTTTCATTTTTCCCGGCATTGCAATGGTTTGCTTAGTCAAAATTTAAAGAGTTAAACTCCTGCTTCTTGGATGATGATAAACAACCATCATGTCATTTGTATTCTAATGTGGGTTCTTACAAGTTAGAGACTACTGAAACGAGAAACTTAACTGTCACGATGTTGTGCCAGCAATCGGATTTAGACCCATGAAATCTGTAAGGTTCCGTTTTGATGAACTCTGGAATAGGAATAGATTTTAATAGTATGTGGAACAACATTACATTACTGCACACTGCTATGAACACACGCTAACAAGTATCATGTTGCTACTAGAATCCTCTGTACGAATGATTCCAGTTAGCTTTTCAAACCATGTCCATAAGGATGTTAAATCCATATAAATGGTTTGCTATATCAAAGCTCAAGTAGTAAAAGATTAAAATTTTAAAATCCACAGGATTTGAAATTCCTTCCTCCCAAATGGAACCTAAGAGATTTTTTATTTATTTAACGATGTCCTATATAATTTTTCTGCACATTATTTGGATGAAAAAAATAGTAAATTTGAGCGTCTACATTTTTGAAGATTCAATCACATTGATTTTTGAAGTTGGTTTGCTAGCCTGTTTTTGCTGGATGTACAGACAGCCAAATGATATATAATAGTCCATCCCACTTTAAATGACAAAACTTTTTGAGGTGTTCTTCGTCACTGATGTTAAGACATGTCAAAAACTTATATATATATTTTCCTTGTAATATATTTTATTATTCTTTATTTATTTGAATTTTATATTTTCAACTATATTAAGAACAAAAAAGATAGAGGGGATTGCTGTTTCCACAAGCATCTTTTTTCTTGCACAAGCTCTTTTTTTACATGAGAGTGAGTCCCACCTTCACGTGAGAGGGGGCTTGTGGAAAGTGAAAGTCCTTGTGAAAATGTAACCCCTCCAAAAAATTTGTGTATAAATATTTTTTTTTGGCATGTCTTAAAATTCTTTCCCCAAAACACCCATCTTTTGTCATATAAAGTGGGTGGGGGTAAGCGGTCCTAGAAAAAGAAGGGTTTTCTTGGCATTCTTATTATCTTTAAAACATTAATTGATCTTGATTCTCTCATATCAAAGGGAGATATTTCTAACAGACCTTGCATCTAGAAATTCTTTCGACTTGTTTGTGGAGATTTACATTAAGATGCAAAATTGTTTGTTAAAGATTTCTTTATTCTTTGAATATATTATATAAGATAGCTAAGTAAGACAAGAGAATCAGAGTGGTAGTGGTTCCTTAATTTAAGAACTGCAGTTGATTCGTCGTATCAAAATCGGTATTCAGAATCTCTTAAGCTCATTTTATGCATAAACCTTATGTCAACTTGCTTGTGTTATCTTGCTTCAATATACAATTGACCAACAGTTACGGACACTGGAATTAAATTCTTGGCAATTATTCAGGCTACTTCAAGCACAATTACCTTAATTATCATGTGGTTTCTTGTGTGGTGTCATTAAGGATGATCACGAGTATGAGACCAGTAAATGTGATGGCAGTTTGGAGGAGATTTTTTGTTGCTTATATCAAAATGCTGCAGCTCTTCACAAGTCCTGGAAGTCTATTAAAGTGGCCAGGTGGTCTATTCCTTTTGATTGAAAATTTGAGATGAGTTTGCTGGGATAAAATGCTGAATTTTCCGTTGTGCTTTTCTTAAAATATGTAATAGGTCTAATAGTGGAGACGACTATAGAAGGGCACTTTTGGCATATCATGAATTTTTAAGAACAGCAAGTGAGTGGTTATCTCAGAGCAACTGATGTAAGTGTATCTTCTTTCACAGTTATTATGTTGGACCCTTCACATTGAAATATAGATAAAGACTCATGTTTTATCTCTCACAAATTGTTGATTACAAGATTTAACTTGTTTTCCTTGTAAAATTTTCTGATGTAGTACTCATACTGACATTGCAGAAACCTGTTGCTCCACTTGCATTTGGGGTGACAGCAATGCTCCTGTCATGCTTAATCCTGCTAAGCATTATTTACCATTTAGGTCAAGAAGTTTGTATGAGTGAAAATTGTCACCTCTCTGGCAACAATAACAGGATTCAAAAATGGCATTTGGATGAGAAATTTGTTCTGGCTATTATCTTGTTCCTTGTGTTAAGTATGGGATCTAGTTCTCTCATTGAAGAAGAGCAATATATATGGCATTTCCTGACATCCTCATTCTATTTGATATTACTCCGAAAATCAATACAGTCTGTCTCAGCGGGGATCACACACAGTCCAGTTAGTTTGATACAGAGACAAAACAAAAGAAGATTTGTTCAAATTTTTTCCATTATTGTTATTCTTATTTCTGGAAGGATTCTGAGAGGCTGGCATCAAGGTGGTGTTAACTGGACTCATCTTCCTGACATTTCTAAGTGGCTTGAGAAGGGAGGAGCTGCCTATATAAAATCAAGTCGGCTGATTTTTGTGTTGCTAACAATCACCTTGAGCTTTTATGGTCTTTCTTTTGTATGGTCAAAGAGACGGTTTGTCATGTTTGTTGGGTTAATCATTTTGTTTCCAGGGTGGTTGGTTCT
Source organism: Panax stipuleanatus (assembly GCA_020205555.1). NCBI lineage: Eukaryota > Viridiplantae > Streptophyta > Magnoliopsida > Apiales > Araliaceae > Panax > Panax stipuleanatus. The sequence goes on from CM035117.1 coordinate 23,481,916, forward strand.
GCAACACATCATTAAATACCAGAACAGTGAATTTCCGGCTTCTAGTTATGGTGCCACGCTGTTGGTACAACTAATGTATGCAACTCTTGGTACTTCTGCAGTGGGGATTGTAATTGCATTACCATGGATTAAGCCTATTCAGAATGCTGAGACCTGCTCAAGCCACCATTCTTGCTCGTCAAAAGATGTTCCATCTTACTCCCAAAGCAAGGTTATCCTTGTGGGGATCACTGATTCGATCTATGTGATTGGTTTGGGATACATTATCTGCTGGTGCCTTCTACAACTACTGCTACAGCAACCCATGAATTCAATACCTATATGGTTGCTTCTTTTGCAAATCCTGGGAAGCATGAATTTTTCTTTGAATAGTGATCCAAGTCTTAAGCAGTGGGTTGAGGTCAGTTTTAGAAATTAAATGTTCTGATAGTCTGGTTTCCCATATGTGTGTCGGAAAGGAAGTTAACAAATGATGTCAGATAGTGAGTGTTAAAAAATGGACTAGTACAGGGATTAGTTCTTTTTAAATTAAGGGTGCAGATAAGAGATACATATTAGCTATACAAGTTTTTACTTTATCCTGAACATGAAGGACTATATTCTAAGGAAAAACTTGAAATCTTAAAATCACGTAAAATCTTAACATGAACACTGAGCCATAGAAAGTTCAAGTGTCATTTTGGAAAATTGAAATAAGAAGATTTAGATGTGACTTGCACCACTATTTCAGTTGCTAATTTTATTAATGTTTTTACCCAGGTTGCTGCTCTATATTATTTGGGAATGGCTGGCCATTTTGCTCTTGGAAACACTAATACTCTAGCTACAATAGATGTCGCTGGAGCCTTCACGGTAGCTCTTCCTCCCTAGCATAATTTGTCATGCCTAGATGTTGCTACCAACATTATTATGTGTTTGAATATATTGCTTTGTTCATTTGCAGGGTCTCTCAAGCCACTCAACAATACTTTCGGGCATCTTAATGTTCATCATCACCTATGCGTCCCCCATGTTAGCTATTCTTAGCATGTTAGTGAATATCTCCTTGAAGGGCACAAACTCTATTGTGAATTCTCAGGATGTAGATCTCCAGCATCTACTCAAGATGACTCTTGGCTATCCTTGTCTGGTCCCACTGGGCTTAAATTCAGTTCTTTTGGTTGCATACACCATCATATTGCTATTAATGAGGAATCATTTATTTGTCTTCAGTGTCTTTTCTCCAAAGTAAGTCTAACTGAACCGAGATTGGTCTTTGATTATCCATATCAGCCTCTGTTATGTATGTGGCCTGGGAGTTGCAGTTGGTAGAATGCATGTTTCTGAAATTGCAATTTTCTATGTTTCTTTCAGCTTAATTAAATCGTTCATCATGATGCCCTCATGCCCATATATTTGATTAGATGACCTTGATCCGGAAACTCCAAAAAGGACCATCAAATTGTCTGATGTGTGTGTGAAGTGTTAACATATCTAAAGATTGGATTCCAAAGTTTATTTTCACCAATCACAGGTCACTGCATGACTGCCTTAGTAAATCTTTGACTTGCTCCTGCCTATAATGATAGTCTTAGAGATTATACAATAAGAATCTTGGATCAAATTCCGAGCCCCTTGGTAGTATTCTTTCTACGTTCAAAACGTAGAATGATCAATGGTGCATTTCCAGTTTGCATCTTCAGTTTAGCTTCAATTTAGCCAGAATGTTATTGATTAGACCAAAAGATTCCTGGTCATAACTGAAGTTTCGTTATTTCATTTTAGTAGGGTGGCCAAGGATCAGGATAGTCAAATTGTCTGTGTACATAACTTGTACTCCTGTAACATTGCCCCTATAGAACTATAGATTGGCTAATCATCTAGTATCTAAAAATAAGTATCGCTTGATAAATTATAATATTAAAAAAAATATAGAAAAAGAGTGAATTTATCAAACTTCTTTGGTTGATAACTATACGCACCTTTGGCGGATTAAAGAGATTTAAGGACAAGTCCTAATATGATGGTGCATGTTCCTGGGAAAAAAATACATTTCCTTTTCTGGTTTTTCTATGATATTTCCTTTTTAATTACACATAAGCATTAGTTTGTCTAGTCAGCTGGCCACAACATCAATTTATGATGTGGCAACTTAAATTGGATCGAAGTGGAAAAAATTAATAGTTTAATGATCTGATTGAAAAAATTAAAAGGTCAATCATCGAAGTGGAAAAAGACTAATAGTTTAGGATAGTAATTTATATTTAAGCCTTCATTTCATGCATTGCATTTGCATAATTTGTCTCTCAATTTTTGGCCCACCTATTTTCATATGCACCATTATTACCCCTTCACTCATTCTAAGTTTGAAAGAAGTAAACTCCTCAATTGTTTTGTGAGAGAAATAAAAACCTTTTGCTGGGACACAGTTTTGTGGGCTCGGTGGATTTTGTGGGATCCATCTTATCTTATGTGGGAGAACTTTACACGTAGCTGTGTATGTTGGTTGGGAGATTTGATCAGGAGTTTGTTTTAATTTTATTTGAGTACTTCAAAAGAAACATAGAGTCCAGATTAATTTCGACTTCTTTTATTTAAACAGATTGATTTCTATCCACGTAACTACCATGATATCATAGAGTTCTATTCCAACTAGGAGACATGGCGATGATAAGGAAGGATGTGTGTGTGTTAAATACATACACACACACGGCTGTATATATCTCTCTCTTAATTTACATGATCAATCATCATTAAGCCTCCCTCCATTGTTACCCAAATTCATCATGGATCGTGGGATTAATGTGGAAGGAGTTGGAGGTGAAAATGCTGTTGCTACTGATACAGTTTGGGTTTCGTGTCCGCACTGTTCTTACACGTTTAAGCAAGTTAGGGTTCCTCAACAAGGTTTACCGAAATGTCAGTATCCAGTCTGTGGAAAAGAGTTTAATGTTCTTGACGCGAAGCTTTTGTATCAAAAAGAAGACGCTAACATAGACGAGATGCGAAAAAAGTATCATGTTCTTGACACGATGCTTTTGTATCCTCCAAAAGAAGAGGAGGATCAAAAAGAGGAGATGCGAAAATTTCAAGACTGATGAAAAATGGGTATGATTTTGAAGGTCCGATCCTTAGATAGGTTTGTGCATGGACGGACTCTTTGCTTTTTTTGTGCATAGCTTATAGGAACTGATGTTACAAAATATAGACTTCTCATATTTGATTCAGTTGGTGCATTAATATTGTCTAATGCTACTGCAAATACTACTATATAGTGACACATTTTCTCCTTCGGTCGTACTTACACGGTCAAAAGAGGTTTTGGAGGAAAGAAGGATGTGAAAATACTTTGGAAGATGGTGATCTTCTATGTTTTTTTCTATGTTTTCTTTGGTATCTGGATTCAGCGTAATGCTTGGTTTTCTTTGCTGCTTCATATGATCTTTTTCCTTACTTCTTTATGGGCCTCTGCCATGGGTGCCTTTAGGGTATATATGTGTCTGATCTTTGTAGAGATTGATTAGATGCCCTGTTTTGAAACGTTTTTCTTTTTAATCTCCTCCTTATTACAGGATAGGTGGACTCTTTGTCCCCTCTGTGCTTGTATTCTCTCTTTCCATATAATAATATTTCTATTTTTATCCAAACAAACAATGGCAAGGAAATGCAATTGTGGAGTACTATCAATAATTTGCTAAAGGAATCAGTTAACTTGTTCCGGCCTGAGATGATACGCTTGAATCAGTTTGGATATTCTGATGTGGCTCTGGGTGAATGTCTTGGTAAAAGATATGGTTTCTTAACTAAGCCTTATAAATGCCCAAAGCTGTAGAAGGAAATTTTATGAGGAGATCATCAGACTTAGCTTGGTATTGTCTTGACTATATAATTGAAGACCTTTTTTCCTTATTTTAAGTATCTTTCAATGTACTATTCAAGCCCAAAGAACGGCCTTGTTAAACTCATGAATATGAAGGCTGCTGTGCAGTTTCGTGATTTTCATTTTAATGTTTATGAATAATTGGTCATTTTTTATATATATTTAAACTAGAATAAGACTGATTCTGGAAGAAAGCTCACTAATTACATCATTGGCACATAGCTAATCAAATCTCATACTTATCTTATTCATCTAATGGTGAAATACACCATAACGATACAAAACCAAATTTCTTACTAGCTAGTAATGTATTTCAGCTACTCATGTAAGACTTCAAACTCAAATGTACAGGAAACGTGGAGACATCATGTGACAGGCGGAAAGCTTAGAGAAATCACTGAAGAAGGCAAAAGTTTTGCTGTTGGAAACAAAGCTCTTGCTGCTTTGGTTGTTCACACTCCTACAGGTGAGCTGCTGCGCCAAATCAGATCTTGGCTTGCAGACAACTTCGACTTTCTTTCCGTCGCTGCAGATGATGATTTAGGGGGGTCAACTGGTCAGTTAGAGCTTCTTTCTACTGCAATAGTGGACGGTTGGATGGCTGGACTTGGTACTGCTATGCCACCTAGTACTGGTGCACTCGGGCAGCTTTTAGGAGAGTATGCAAAGCGTATCTACAATTCTCAATTGCAGCACTTGAAGGTATTCCCAAGCATAAATTTTATTAATAAAGTTTATTGTTATTATTTTTAATTTCTGTTGCTATCATGGACATTGTTTTCGTAGTTGAATGCTTTGTTTTGAGAAGGCCTGCAAATGAGCTGAGTTGAGCCAAGCTTTGTTCTGGATTAACTGTTTCAGAACTTCTAAAACAGTTATACAGTACGTAGCTTTAACTCTTCTAGAGCAGTTCAACTCACATCCAAGTTGTCTGTTTTACCTCCTTGTTGTGTTGTCCTTTCAGTGTTTCATTTTTCCCGGCATTGCAATGGTTTGCTTAGTCAAAATTTAAAGAGTTAAACTCCTGCTTCTTGGATGATGATAAACAACCATCATGTCATTTGTATTCTAATGTGGGTTCTTACAAGTTAGAGACTACTGAAACGAGAAACTTAACTGTCACGATGTTGTGCCAGCAATCGGATTTAGACCCATGAAATCTGTAAGGTTCCGTTTTGATGAACTCTGGAATAGGAATAGATTTTAATAGTATGTGGAACAACATTACATTACTGCACACTGCTATGAACACACGCTAACAAGTATCATGTTGCTACTAGAATCCTCTGTACGAATGATTCCAGTTAGCTTTTCAAACCATGTCCATAAGGATGTTAAATCCATATAAATGGTTTGCTATATCAAAGCTCAAGTAGTAAAAGATTAAAATTTTAAAATCCACAGGATTTGAAATTCCTTCCTCCCAAATGGAACCTAAGAGATTTTTTATTTATTTAACGATGTCCTATATAATTTTTCTGCACATTATTTGGATGAAAAAAATAGTAAATTTGAGCGTCTACATTTTTGAAGATTCAATCACATTGATTTTTGAAGTTGGTTTGCTAGCCTGTTTTTGCTGGATGTACAGACAGCCAAATGATATATAATAGTCCATCCCACTTTAAATGACAAAACTTTTTGAGGTGTTCTTCGTCACTGATGTTAAGACATGTCAAAAACTTATATATATATTTTCCTTGTAATATATTTTATTATTCTTTATTTATTTGAATTTTATATTTTCAACTATATTAAGAACAAAAAAGATAGAGGGGATTGCTGTTTCCACAAGCATCTTTTTTCTTGCACAAGCTCTTTTTTTACATGAGAGTGAGTCCCACCTTCACGTGAGAGGGGGCTTGTGGAAAGTGAAAGTCCTTGTGAAAATGTAACCCCTCCAAAAAATTTGTGTATAAATATTTTTTTTTGGCATGTCTTAAAATTCTTTCCCCAAAACACCCATCTTTTGTCATATAAAGTGGGTGGGGGTAAGCGTTCCTAGAAAAAGAAGGGTTTTCTTGGCATTCTTATTATCTTTAAAACATTAATTGATCTTGATTCTCTCATATCAAAGGGAGATATTTCTAACAGACCTTGCATCTAGAAATTCTTTCGACTTGTTTGTGGAGATTTACATTAAGATGCAAAATTGTTTGTTAAAGATTTCTTTATTCTTTGAATATATTATATAAGATAGCTAAGTAAGACAAGAGAATCAGAGTGGTAGTGGTTCCTTAATTTAAGAACTGCAGTTGATTCGTCGTATCAAAATCGGTATTCAGAATCTCTTAAGCTCATTTTATGCATAAACCTTATGTCAACTTGCTTGTGTTATCTTGCTTCAATATACAATTGACCAACAGTTACGGACACTGGAATTAAATTCTTGGCAATTATTCAGGCTACTTCAAGCACAATTACCTTAATTATCATGTGGTTTCTTGTGTGGTGTCATTAAGGATGATCACGAGTATGAGACCAGTAAATGTGATGGCAGTTTGGAGGAGATTTTTTGTTGCTTATATCAAAATGCTGCAGCTCTTCACAAGTCCTGGAAGTCTATTAAAGTGGCCAGGTGGTCTATTCCTTTTGATTGAAAATTTGAGATGAGTTTGCTGGGATAAAATGCTGAATTTTCCGTTGTGCTTTTCTTAAAATATGTAATAGGTCTAATAGTGGAGACGACTATAGAAGGGCACTTTTGGCATATCATGAATTTTTAAGAACAGCAAGTGAGTGGTTATCTCAGAGCAACTGATGTAAGTGTATCTTCTTTCACAGTTATTATGTTGGACCCTTCACATTGAAATATAGATAAAGACTCATGTTTTATCTCTCACAAATTGTTGATTACAAGATTTAACTTGTTTTCCTTGTAAAATTTTCTGATGTAGTACTCATACTGACATTGCAGAAACCTGTTGCTCCACTTGCATTTGGGGTGACAGCAATGCTCCTGTCATGCTTAATCCTGCTAAGCATTATTTACCATTTAGGTCAAGAAGTTTGTATGAGTGAAAATTGTCACCTCTCTGGCAACAATAACAGGATTCAAAAATGGCATTTGGATGAGAAATTTGTTCTGGCTATTATCTTGTTCCTTGTGTTAAGTATGGGATCTAGTTCTCTCATTGAAGAAGAGCAATATATATGGCATTTCCTGACATCCTCATTCTATTTGATATTACTCCGAAAATCAATACAGTCTGTCTCAGCGGGGATCACACACAGTCCAGTTAGTTTGATACAGAGACAAAACAAAAGAAGATTTGTTCAAATTTTTTCCATTATTGTTATTCTTATTTCTGGAAGGATTCTGAGAGGCTGGCATCAAGGTGGTGTTAACTGGACTCATCTTCCTGACATTTCTAAGTGGCTTGAGAAGGGAGGAGCTGCCTATATAAAATCAAGTCGGCTGATTTTTGTGTTGCTAACAATCACCTTGAGCTTTTATGGTCTTTCTTTTGTATGGTCAAAGAGACGGTTTGTCATGTTTGTTGGGTTAATCATTTTGTTTCCAGGGTGGTTGGTTCTGCAACACATCATTAAATACCAGAACAGTGAATTTCCGGCTTCTAGTTATGGTGCCACGCTGTTGGTACAACTAATGTATGCAACTCTTGGTACTTCTGCAGTGGGGATTGTAATTGCATTACCATGGATTAAGCCTATTCAGAATGCTGAGACCTGCTCAAGCCACCATTCTTGCTCGTCAAAAGATGTTCCATCTTACTCCCAAAGCAAGGTTATCCTTGTGGGGATCACTGATTCGATCTATGTGATTGGTTTGGGATACATTATCTGCTGGTGCCTTCTACAACTACTGCTACAGCAACCCATGAATTCAATACCTATATGGTTGCTTCTTTTGCAAATCCTGGGAAGCATGAATTTTTCTTTGAATAGTGATCCAAGTCTTAAGCAGTGGGTTGAGGTCAGTTTTAGAAATTAAATGTTCTGATAGTCTGGTTTCCCATATGTGTGTCGGAAAGGAAGTTAACAAATGATGTCAGATAGTGAGTGTTAAAAAATGGACTAGTACAGGGATTAGTTCTTTTTAAATTAAGGGTGCAGATAAGAGATACATATTAGCTATACAAGTTTTTACTTTATCCTGAACATGAAGGACTATATTCTAAGGAAAAACTTGAAATCTTAAAATCACGTAAAATCTTAACATGAACACTGAGCCATAGAAAGTTCAAGTGTCATTTTGGAAAATTGAAATAAGAAGATTTAGATGTGACTTGCACCACTATTTCAGTTGCTAATTTTATTAATGTTTTTACCCAGGTTGCTGCTCTATATTATTTGGGAATGGCTGGCCATTTTGCTCTTGGAAACACTAATACTCTAGCTACAATAGATGTCGCTGGAGCCTTCACGGTAGCTCTTCCTCCCTAGCATAATTTGTCATGCCTAGATGTTGCTACCAACATTATTATGTGTTTGAATATATTGCTTTGTTCATTTGCAGGGTCTCTCAAGCCACTCAACAATACTTTCGGGCATCTTAATGTTCATCATCACCTATGCGTCCCCCATGTTAGCTATTCTTAGCATGTTAGTGAATATCTCCTTGAAGGGCACAAACTCTATTGTGAATTCTCAGGATGTAGATCTCCAGCATCTACTCAAGATGACTCTTGGCTATCCTTGTCTGGTCCCACTGGGCTTAAATTCAGTTCTTTTGGTTGCATACACCATCATATTGCTATTAATGAGGAATCATTATTTGTCTTCAGTGTCTTTTCTCCAAAGTAAGTCTAACTGAACCGAGATTGGTCTTTGATTATCCATATCAGCCTCTGTTATGTATGTGGCCTGGGAGTTGCAGTTGGTAGAATGCATGTTTCTGAAATTGCAATTTTCTATGTTTCTTTCAGCTTAATTAAATCGTTCATCATGATGCCCTCATGCCCATATATTTGATTAGATGACCTTGATCCGGAAACTCCAAAAAGGACCATCAAATTGTCTGATGTGTGTGTGAAGTGTTAACATATCTAAAGATTGGATTCCAAAGTTTATTTTCACCAATCACAGGTCACTGCATGACTGCCTTAGTAAATCTTTGACTTGCTCCTGCCTATAATGATAGTCTTAGAGATTATACAATAAGAATCTTGGATCAAATTCCGAGCCCCTTGGTAGTATTCTTTCTACGTTCAAAACGTAGAATGATCAATGGTGCATTTCCAGTTTGCATCTTCAGTTTAGCTTCAATTTAGCCAGAATGTTATTGATTAGACCAAAAGATTCCTGGTCATAACTGAAGTTTCGTTATTTCATTTTAGTAGGGTGGCCAAGGATCAGGATAGTCAAATTGTCTGTGTACATAACTTGTACTCCTGTAACATTGCCCCTATAGAACTATAGATTGGCTAATCATCTAGTATCTAAAAATAAGTATCGCTTGATAAATTATAATATTAAAAAAAATATAGAAAAAGAGTGAATTTATCAAACTTCTTTGGTTGATAACTATACGCACCTTTGGCGGATTAAAGAGATTTAAGGACAAGTCCTAATATGATGGTGCATGTTCCTGGGAAAAAAATACATTTCCTTTTCTGGTTTTTCTATGATATTTCCTTTTTAATTACACATAAGCATTAGTTTGTCTAGTCAGCTGGCCACAACATCAATTTATGATGTGGCAACTTAAATTGGATCGAAGTGGAAAAAATTAATAGTTTAATGATCTGATTGAAAAAATTAAAAGGTCAATCATCGAAGTGGAAAAAGACTAATAGTTTAGGATAGTAATTTATATTTAAGCCTTCATTTCATGCATTGCATTTGCATAATTTGTCTCTCAATTTTTGGCCCACCTATTTTCATATGCACCATTATTACCCCTTCACTCATTCTAAGTTTGAAAGAAGTAAACTCCTCAATTGTTTTGTGAGAGAAATAAAAACCTTTTGCTGGGACACAGTTTTGTGGGCTCGGTGGATTTTGTGGGATCCATCTTATCTTATGTGGGAGAACTTTACACGTAGCTGTGTATGTTGGTTGGGAGATTTGATCAGGAGTTTGTTTTAATTTTATTTGAGTACTTCAAAAGAAACATAGAGTCCAGATTAATTTCGACTTCTTTTATTTAAACAGATTGATTTCTATCCACGTAACTACCATGATATCATAGAGTTCTATTCCAACTAGGAGACATGGCGATGATAAGGAAGGATGTGTGTGTGTTAAATACATACACACACACGGCTGTATATATCTCTCTCTTAATTTACATGATCAATCATCATTAAGCCTCCCTCCATTGTTACCCAAATTCATCATGGATCGTGGGATTAATGTGGAAGGAGTTGGAGGTGAAAATGCTGTTGCTACTGATACAGTTTGGGTTTCGTGTCCGCACTGTTCTTACACGTTTAAGCAAGTTAGGGTTCCTCAACAAGGTTTACCGAAATGTCAGTATCCAGTCTGTGGAAAAGAGTTTAATGTTCTTGACGCGAAGCTTTTGTATCAAAAAGAAGACGCTAACATAGACGAGATGCGAAAAAAGTATCATGTTCTTGACACGATGCTTTTGTATCCTCCAAAAGAAGAGGAGGATCAAAAAGAGGAGATGCGAAAATTTCAAGACTGATGAAAAATGGGTATGATTTTGAAGGTCCGATCCTTAGATAGGTTTGTGCATGGACGGACTCTTTGCTTTTTTTGTGCATAGCTTATAGGAACTGATGTTACAAAATATAGACTTCTCATATTTGATTCAGTTGGTGCATTAATATTGTCTAATGCTACTGCAAATACTACTATATAGTGACACATTTTCTCCTTCGGTCGTACTTACACGGTCAAAAGAGGTTTTGGAGGAAAGAAGGATGTGAAAATACTTTGGAAGATGGTGATCTTCTATGTTTTTTTCTATGTTTTCTTTGGTATCTGGATTCAGCGTAATGCTTGGTTTTCTTTGCTGCTTCATATGATCTTTTTCCTTACTTCTTTATGGGCCTCTGCCATGGGTGCCTTTAGGGTATATATGTGTCTGATCTTTGTAGAGATTGATTAGATGCCCTGTTTTGAAACGTTTTTCTTTTTAATCTCCTCCTTATTACAGGATAGGTGGACTCTTTGTCCCCTCTGTGCTTGTATTCTCTCTTTCCATATAATAATATTTCTATTTTTATCCAAACAAACAATGGCAAGGAAATGCAATTGTGGAGTACTATCAATAATTTGCTAAAGGAATCAGTTAACTTGTTCCGGCCTGAGATGATACGCTTGAATCAGTTTGGATATTCTGATGTGGCTCTGGGTGAATGTCTTGGTAAAAGATATGGTTTCTTAACTAAGCCTTATAAATGCCCAAAGCTGTAGAAGGAAATTTTATGAGGAGATCATCAGACTTAGCTTGGTATTGTCTTGACTATATAATTGAAGACCTTTTTTCCTTATTTTAAGTATCTTTCAATGTACTATTCAAGCCCAAAGAACGGCCTTGTTAAACTCATGAATATGAAGGCTGCTGTGCAGTTTCGTGATTTTCATTTTAATGTTTATGAATAATTGGTCATTTTTTATATATATTTAAACTAGAATAAGACTGATTCTGGAAGAAAGCTCACTAATTACATCATTGGCACATAGCTAATCAAATCTCATACTTATCTTATTCATCTAATGGTGAAATACACCATAACGATACAAAACCAAATTTCTTACTAGCTAGTAATGTATTTCAGCTACTCATGTAAGACTTCAAACTCAAATGTACAGGAAACGTGGAGACATCATGTGACAGGCGGAAAGCTTAGAGAAATCACTGAAGAAGGCAAAAGTTTTGCTGTTGGAAACAAAGCTCTTGCTGCTTTGGTTGTTCACACTCCTACAGGTGAGCTGCTGCGCCAAATCAGATCTTGGCTTGCAGACAACTTCGACTTTCTTTCCGTCGCTGCAGATGATGATTTAGGGGGGTCAACTGGTCAGTTAGAGCTTCTTTCTACTGCAATAGTGGACGGTTGGATGGCTGGACTTGGTACTGCTATGCCACCTAGTACTGGTGCACTCGGGCAGCTTTTAGGAGAGTATGCAAAGCGTATCTACAATTCTCAATTGCAGCACTTGAAGGTATTCCCAAGCATAAATTTTATTAATAAAGTTTATTGTTATTATTTTTAATTTCTGTTGCTATCATGGACATTGTTTTCGTAGTTGAATGCTTTGTTTTGAGAAGGCCTGCAAATGAGCTGAGTTGAGCCAAGCTTTGTTCTGGATTAACTGTTTCAGAACTTCTAAAACAGTTATACAGTACGTAGCTTTAACTCTTCTAGAGCAGTTCAACTCACATCCAAGTTGTCTGTTTTACCTCCTTGTTGTGTTGTCCTTTCAGTGTTTCATTTTTCCCGGCATTGCAATGGTTTGCTTAGTCAAAATTTAAAGAGTTAAACTCCTGCTTCTTGGATGATGATAAACAACCATCATGTCATTTGTATTCTAATGTGGGTTCTTACAAGTTAGAGACTACTGAAACGAGAAACTTAACTGTCACGATGTTGTGCCAGCAATCGGATTTAGACCCATGAAATCTGTAAGGTTCCGTTTTGATGAACTCTGGAATAGGAATAGATTTTAATAGTATGTGGAACAACATTACATTACTGCACACTGCTATGAACACACGCTAACAAGTATCATGTTGCTACTAGAATCCTCTGTACGAATGATTCCAGTTAGCTTTTCAAACCATGTCCATAAGGATGTTAAATCCATATAAATGGTTTGCTATATCAAAGCTCAAGTAGTAAAAGATTAAAATTTTAAAATCCACAGGATTTGAAATTCCTTCCTCCCAAATGGAACCTAAGAGATTTTTTATTTATTTAACGATGTCCTATATAATTTTTCTGCACATTATTTGGATGAAAAAAATAGTAAATTTGAGCGTCTACATTTTTGAAGATTCAATCACATTGATTTTTGAAGTTGGTTTGCTAGCCTGTTTTTGCTGGATGTACAGACAGCCAAATGATATATAATAGTCCATCCCACTTTAAATGACAAAACTTTTTGAGGTGTTCTTCGTCACTGATGTTAAGACATGTCAAAAACTTATATATATATTTTCCTTGTAATATATTTTATTATTCTTTATTTATTTGAATTTTATATTTTCAACTATATTAAGAACAAAAAAGATAGAGGGGATTGCTGTTTCCACAAGCATCTTTTTTCTTGCACAAGCTCTTTTTTTACATGAGAGTGAGTCCCACCTTCACGTGAGAGGGGGCTTGTGGAAAGTGAAAGTCCTTGTGAAAATGTAACCCCTCCAAAAAATTTGTGTATAAATATTTTTTTTTGGCATGTCTTAAAATTCTTTCCCCAAAACACCCATCTTTTGTCATATAAAGTGGGTGGGGGTAAGCGGTTCCTAGAAAAAGAAGGGTTTTCTTGGCATTCTTATTATCTTTAAAACATTAATTGATCTTGATTCTCTCATATCAAAGGGAGATATTTCTAACAGACCTTGCATCTAGAAATTCTTTCGACTTGTTTGTGGAGATTTACATTAAGATGCAAAATTGTTTGTTAAAGATTTCTTTATTCTTTGAATATATTATATAAGATAGCTAAGTAAGACAAGAGAATCAGAGTGGTAGTGGTTCCTTAATTTAAGAACTGCAGTTGATTCGTCGTATCAAAATCGGTATTCAGAATCTCTTAAGCTCATTTTATGCATAAACCTTATGTCAACTTGCTTGTGTTATCTTGCTTCAATATACAATTGACCAACAGTTACGGACACTGGAATTAAATTCTTGGCAATTATTCAGGCTACTTCAAGCACAATTACCTTAATTATCATGTGGTTTCTTGTGTGGTGTCATTAAGGATGATCACGAGTATGAGACCAGTAAATGTGATGGCAGTTTGGAGGAGATTTTTTGTTGCTTATATCAAAATGCTGCAGCTCTTCACAAGTCCTGGAAGTCTATTAAAGTGGCCAGGTGGTCTATTCCTTTTGATTGAAAATTTGAGATGAGTTTGCTGGGATAAAATGCTGAATTTTCCGTTGTGCTTTTCTTAAAATATGTAATAGGTCTAATAGTGGAGACGACTATAGAAGGGCACTTTTGGCATATCATGAATTTTTAAGAACAGCAAGTGAGTGGTTATCTCAGAGCAACTGATGTAAGTGTATCTTCTTTCACAGTTATTATGTTGGACCCTTCACATTGAAATATAGATAAAGACTCATGTTTTATCTCTCACAAATTGTTGATTACAAGATTTAACTTGTTTTCCTTGTAAAATTTTCTGATGTAGTACTCATACTGACATTGCAGAAACCTGTTGCTCCACTTGCATTTGGGGTGACAGCAATGCTCCTGTCATGCTTAATCCTGCTAAGCATTATTTACCATTTAGGTCAAGAAGTTTGTATGAGTGAAAATTGTCACCTCTCTGGCAACAATAACAGGATTCAAAAATGGCATTTGGATGAGAAATTTGTTCTGGCTATTATCTTGTTCCTTGTGTTAAGTATGGGATCTAGTTCTCTCATTGAAGAAGAGCAATATATATGGCATTTCCTGACATCCTCATTCTATTTGATATTACTCCGAAAATCAATACAGTCTGTCTCAGCGGGGATCACACACAGTCCAGTTAGTTTGATACAGAGACAAAACAAAAGAAGATTTGTTCAAATTTTTTCCATTATTGTTATTCTTATTTCTGGAAGGATTCTGAGAGGCTGGCATCAAGGTGGTGTTAACTGGACTCATCTTCCTGACATTTCTAAGTGGCTTGAGAAGGGAGGAGCTGCCTATATAAAATCAAGTCGGCTGATTTTTGTGTTGCTAACAATCACCTTGAGCTTTTATGGTCTTTCTTTTGTATGGTCAAAGAGACGGTTTGTCATGTTTGTTGGGTTAATCATTTTGTTTCCAGGGTGGTTGGTTCTGCAACACATCATTAAATACCAGAACAGTGAATTTCCGGCTTCTAGTTATGGTGCCACGCTGTTGGTACAACTAATGTATGCAACTCTTGGTACTTCTGCAGTGGGGATTGTAATTGCATTACCATGGATTAAGCCTATTCAGAATGCTGAGACCTGCTCAAGCCACCATTCTTGCTCGTCAAAAGATGTTCCATCTTACTCCCAAAGCAAGGTTATCCTTGTGGGGATCACTGATTCGATCTATGTGATTGGTTTGGGATACATTATCTGCTGGTGCCTTCTACAACTACTGCTACAGCAACCCATGAATTCAATACCTATATGGTTGCTTCTTTTGCAAATCCTGGGAAGCATGAATTTTTCTTTGAATAGTGATCCAAGTCTTAAGCAGTGGGTTGAGGTCAGTTTTAGAAATTAAATGTTCTGATAGTCTGGTTTCCCATATGTGTGTCGGAAAGGAAGTTAACAAATGATGTCAGATAGTGAGTGTTAAAAATGGACTAGTACAGGGATTAGTTCTTTTTAAATTAAGGGTGCAGATAAGAGATACATATTAGCTATACAAGTTTTTACTTTATCCTGAACATGAAGGACTATATTCTAAGGAAAAACTTGAAATCTTAAAATCACGTAAAATCTTAACATGAACACTGAGCCATAGAAAGTTCAAGTGTCATTTTGGAAAATTGAAATAAGAAGATTTAGATGTGACTTGCACCACTATTTCAGTTGCTAATTTTATTAATGTTTTTACCCAGGTTGCTGCTCTATATTATTTGGGAATGGCTGGCCATTTTGCTCTTGGAAACACTAATACTCTAGCTACAATAGATGTCGCTGGAGCCTTCACGGTAGCTCTTCCTCCCTAGCATAATTTGTCATGCCTAGATGTTGCTACCAACATTATTATGTGTTTGAATATATTGCTTTGTTCATTTGCAGGGTCTCTCAAGCCACTCAACAATACTTTCGGGCATCTTAATGTTCATCATCACCTATGCGTCCCCCATGTTAGCTATTCTTAGCATGTTAGTGAATATCTCCTTGAAGGGCACAAACTCTATTGTGAATTCTCAGGATGTAGATCTCCAGCATCTACTCAAGATGACTCTTGGCTATCCTTGTCTGGTCCCACTGGGCTTAAATTCAGTTCTTTTGGTTGCATACACCATCATATTGCTATTAATGAGGAATCATTTATTTGTCTTCAGTGTCTTTTCTCCAAAGTAAGTCTAACTGAACCGAGATTGGTCTTTGATTATCCATATCAGCCTCTGTTATGTATGTGGCCTGGGAGTTGCAGTTGGTAGAATGCATGTTTCTGAAATTGCAATTTTCTATGTTTCTTTCAGCTTAATTAAATCGTTCATCATGATGCCCTCATGCCCATATATTTGATTAGATGACCTTGATCCGGAAACTCCAAAAAGGACCATCAAATTGTCTGATGTGTGTGTGAAGTGTTAACATATCTAAAGATTGGATTCCAAAGTTTATTTTCACCAATCACAGGTCACTGCATGACTGCCTTAGTAAATCTTTGACTTGCTCCTGCCTATAATGATAGTCTTAGAGATTATACAATAAGAATCTTGGATCAAATTCCGAGCCCCTTGGTAGTATTCTTTCTACGTTCAAAACGTAGAATGATCAATGGTGCATTTCCAGTTTGCATCTTCAGTTTAGCTTCAATTTAGCCAGAATGTTATTGATTAGACCAAAAGATTCCTGGTCATAACTGAAGTTTCGTTATTTCATTTTAGTAGGGTGGCCAAGGATCAGGATAGTCAAATTGTCTGTGTACATAACTTGTACTCCTGTAACATTGCCCCTATAGAACTATAGATTGGCTAATCATCTAGTATCTAAAAATAAGTATCGCTTGATAAATTATAATATTAAAAAAAATATAGAAAAAGAGTGAATTTATCAAACTTCTTTGGTTGATAACTATACGCACCTTTGGCGGATTAAAGAGATTTAAGGACAAGTCCTAATATGATGGTGCATGTTCCTGGGAAAAAAATACATTTCCTTTTCTGGTTTTTCTATGATATTTCCTTTTTAATTACACATAAGCATTAGTTTGTCTAGTCAGCTGGCCACAACATCAATTTATGATGTGGCAACTTAAATTGGATCGAAGTGGAAAAAATTAATAGTTTAATGATCTGATTGAAAAAATTAAAAGGTCAATCATCGAAGTGGAAAAAGACTAATAGTTTAGGATAGTAATTTATATTTAAGCCTTCATTTCATGCATTGCATTTGCATAATTTGTCTCTCAATTTTTGGCCCACCTATTTTCATATGCACCATTATTACCCCTTCACTCATTCTAAGTTTGAAAGAAGTAAACTCCTCAATTGTTTTGTGAGAGAAATAAAAACCTTTTGCTGGGACACAGTTTTGTGGGCTCGGTGGATTTTGTGGGATCCATCTTATCTTATGTGGGAGAACTTTACACGTAGCTGTGTATGTTGGTTGGGAGATTTGATCAGGAGTTTGTTTTTAATTTTATTTGAGTACTTCAAAAGAAACATAGAGTCCAGATTAATTTCGACTTCTTTTATTTAAACAGATTGATTTCTATCCACGTAACTACCATGATATCATAGAGTTCTATTCCAACTAGGAGACATGGCGATGATAAGGAAGGATGTGTGTGTGTTAAATACATACACACACACGGCTGTATATATCTCTCTCTTAATTTACATGATCAATCATCATTAAGCCTCCCTCCATTGTTACCCAAATTCATCATGGATCGTGGGATTAATGTGGAAGGAGTTGGAGGTGAAAATGCTGTTGCTACTGATACAGTTTGGGTTTCGTGTCCGCACTGTTCTTACACGTTTAAGCAAGTTAGGGTTCCTCAACAAGGTTTACCGAAATGTCAGTATCCAGTCTGTGGAAAAGAGTTTAATGTTCTTGACGCGAAGCTTTTGTATCAAAAAGAAGACGCTAACATAGACGAGATGCGAAAAAAGTATCATGTTCTTGACACGATGCTTTTGTATCCTCCAAAAGAAGAGGAGGATCAAAAAGAGGAGATGCGAAAATTTCAAGACTGATGAAAATGGGTATGATTTTGAAGGTCCGATCCTTAGATAGGTTTGTGCATGGACGGACTCTTTGCTTTTTTTGTGCATAGCTTATAGGAACTGATGTTACAAAATATAGACTTCTCATATTTGATTCAGTTGGTGCATTAATATTGTCTAATGCTACTGCAAATACTACTATATAGTGACACATTTTCTCCTTCGGTCGTACTTACACGGTCAAAAGAGGTTTTGGAGGAAAGAAGGATGTGAAAATACTTTGGAAGATGGTGATCTTCTATGTTTTTTTCTATGTTTTCTTTGGTATCTGGATTCAGCGTAATGCTTGGTTTTCTTTGCTGCTTCATATGATCTTTTTCCTTACTTCTTTATGGGCCTCTGCCATGGGTGCCTTTAGGGTATATATGTGTCTGATCTTTGTAGAGATTGATTAGATGCCCTGTTTTGAAACGTTTTTCTTTTTAATCTCCTCCTTATTACAGGATAGGTGGACTCTTTGTCCCCTCTGTGCTTGTATTCTCTCTTTCCATATAATAATATTTCTATTTTTATCCAAACAAACAATGGCAAGGAAATGCAATTGTGGAGTACTATCAATAATTTGCTAAAGGAATCAGTTAACTTGTTCCGGCCTGAGATGATACGCTTGAATCAGTTTGGATATTCTGATGTGGCTCTGGGTGAATGTCTTGGTAAAAGATATGGTTTCTTAACTAAGCCTTATAAATGCCCAAAGCTGTAGAAGGAAATTTTATGAGGAGATCATCAGACTTAGCTTGGTATTGTCTTGACTATATAATTGAAGACCTTTTTTCCTTATTTTAAGTATCTTTCAATGTACTATTCAAGCCCAAAGAACGGCCTTGTTAAACTCATGAATATGAAGGCTGCTGTGCAGTTTCGTGATTTTCATTTTAATGTTTATGAATAATTGGTCATTTTTTATATATATTTAAACTAGAATAAGACTGATTCTGGAAGAAAGCTCACTAATTACATCATTGGCACATAGCTAATCAAATCTCATACTTATCTTATTCATCTAATGGTGAAATACACCATAACGATACAAAACCAAATTTCTTACTAGCTAGTAATGTATTTCAGCTACTCATGTAAGACTTCAAACTCAAATGTACAGGAAACGTGGAGACATCATGTGACAGGCGGAAAGCTTAGAGAAATCACTGAAGAAGGCAAAAGTTTTGCTGTTGGAAACAAAGCTCTTGCTGCTTTGGTTGTTCACACTCCTACAGGTGAGCTGCTGCGCCAAATCAGATCTTGGCTTGCAGACAACTTCGACTTTCTTTCCGTCGCTGCAGATGATGATTTAGGGGGGTCAACTGGTCAGTTAGAGCTTCTTTCTACTGCAATAGTGGACGGTTGGATGGCTGGACTTGGTACTGCTATGCCACCTAGTACTGGTGCACTCGGGCAGCTTTTAGGAGAGTATGCAAAGCGTATCTACAATTCTCAATTGCAGCACTTGAAGGTATTCCCAAGCATAAATTTTATTAATAAAGTTTATTGTTATTATTTTTAATTTCTGTTGCTATCATGGACATTGTTTTCGTAGTTGAATGCTTTGTTTTGAGAAGGCCTGCAAATGAGCTGAGTTGAGCCAAGCTTTGTTCTGGATTAACTGTTTCAGAACTTCTAAAACAGTTATACAGTACGTAGCTTTAACTCTTCTAGAGCAGTTCAACTCACATCCAAGTTGTCTGTTTTACCTCCTTGTTGTGTTGTCCTTTCAGTGTTTCATTTTTCCCGGCATTGCAATGGTTTGCTTAGTCAAAATTTAAAGAGTTAAACTCCTGCTTCTTGGATGATGATAAACAACCATCATGTCATTTGTATTCTAATGTGGGTTCTTACAAGTTAGAGACTACTGAAACGAGAAACTTAACTGTCACGATGTTGTGCCAGCAATCGGATTTAGACCCATGAAATCTGTAAGGTTCCGTTTTGATGAACTCTGGAATAGGAATAGATTTTAATAGTATGTGGAACAACATTACATTACTGCACACTGCTATGAACACACGCTAACAAGTATCATGTTGCTACTAGAATCCTCTGTACGAATGATTCCAGTTAGCTTTTCAAACCATGTCCATAAGGATGTTAAATCCATATAAATGGTTTGCTATATCAAAGCTCAAGTAGTAAAAGATTAAAATTTTAAAATCCACAGGATTTGAAATTCCTTCCTCCCAAATGGAACCTAAGAGATTTTTTATTTATTTAACGATGTCCTATATAATTTTTCTGCACATTATTTGGATGAAAAAAATAGTAAATTTGAGCGTCTACATTTTTGAAGATTCAATCACATTGATTTTTGAAGTTGGTTTGCTAGCCTGTTTTTGCTGGATGTACAGACAGCCAAATGATATATAATAGTCCATCCCACTTTAAATGACAAAACTTTTTGAGGTGTTCTTCGTCACTGATGTTAAGACATGTCAAAAACTTATATATATATTTTCCTTGTAATATATTTTATTATTCTTTATTTATTTGAATTTTATATTTTCAACTATATTAAGAACAAAAAAGATAGAGGGGATTGCTGTTTCCACAAGCATCTTTTTTCTTGCACAAGCTCTTTTTTTACATGAGAGTGAGTCCCACCTTCACGTGAGAGGGGGCTTGTGGAAAGTGAAAGTCCTTGTGAAAATGTAACCCCTCCAAAAAATTTGTGTATAAATATTTTTTTTTTGGCATGTCTTAAAATTCTTTCCCCAAAACACCCATCTTTTGTCATATAAAGTGGGTGGGGGTAAGCGTTCCTAGAAAAAGAAGGGTTTTCTTGGCATTCTTATTATCTTTAAACATTAATTGATCTTGATTCTCTCATATCAAAGGGAGATATTTCTAACAGACCTTGCATCTAGAAATTCTTTCGACTTGTTTGTGGAGATTTACATTAAGATGCAAAATTGTTTGTTAAAGATTTCTTTATTCTTTGAATATATTATATAAGATAGCTAAGTAAGACAAGAGAATCAGAGTGGTAGTGGTTCCTTAATTTAAGAACTGCAGTTGATTCGTCGTATCAAAATCGGTATTCAGAATCTCTTAAGCTCATTTTATGCATAAACCTTATGTCAACTTGCTTGTGTTATCTTGCTTCAATATACAATTGACCAACAGTTACGGACACTGGAATTAAATTCTTGGCAATTATTCAGGCTACTTCAAGCACAATTACCTTAATTATCATGTGGTTTCTTGTGTGGTGTCATTAAGGATGATCACGAGTATGAGACCAGTAAATGTGATGGCAGTTTGGAGGAGATTTTTTGTTGCTTATATCAAAATGCTGCAGCTCTTCACAAGTCCTGGAAGTCTATTAAAGTGGCCAGGTGGTCTATTCCTTTTGATTGAAAATTTGAGATGAGTTTGCTGGGATAAAATGCTGAATTTTCCGTTGTGCTTTTCTTAAAATATGTAATAGGTCTAATAGTGGAGACGACTATAGAAGGGCACTTTTGGCATATCATGAATTTTTAAGAACAGCAAGTGAGTGGTTATCTCAGAGCAACTGATGTAAGTGTATCTTCTTTCACAGTTATTATGTTGGACCCTTCACATTGAAATATAGATAAAGACTCATGTTTTATCTCTCACAAATTGTTGATTACAAGATTTAACTTGTTTTCCTTGTAAAATTTTCTGATGTAGTACTCATACTGACATTGCAGAAACCTGTTGCTCCACTTGCATTTGGGGTGACAGCAATGCTCCTGTCATGCTTAATCCTGCTAAGCATTATTTACCATTTAGGTCAAGAAGTTTGTATGAGTGAAAATTGTCACCTCTCTGGCAACAATAACAGGATTCAAAAATGGCATTTGGATGAGAAATTTGTTCTGGCTATTATCTTGTTCCTTGTGTTAAGTATGGGATCTAGTTCTCTCATTGAAGAAGAGCAATATATATGGCATTTCCTGACATCCTCATTCTATTTGATATTACTCCGAAAATCAATACAGTCTGTCTCAGCGGGGATCACACACAGTCCAGTTAGTTTGATACAGAGACAAAACAAAAGAAGATTTGTTCAAATTTTTTCCATTATTGTTATTCTTATTTCTGGAAGGATTCTGAGAGGCTGGCATCAAGGTGGTGTTAACTGGACTCATCTTCCTGACATTTCTAAGTGGCTTGAGAAGGGAGGAGCTGCCTATATAAAATCAAGTCGGCTGATTTTTGTGTTGCTAACAATCACCTTGAGCTTTTATGGTCTTTCTTTTGTATGGTCAAAGAGACGGTTTGTCATGTTTGTTGGGTTAATCATTTTGTTTCCAGGGTGGTTGGTTCTGCAACACATCATTAAATACCAGAACAGTGAATTTCCGGCTTCTAGTTATGGTGCCACGCTGTTGGTACAACTAATGTATGCAACTCTTGGTACTTCTGCAGTGGGGATTGTAATTGCATTACCATGGATTAAGCCTATTCAGAATGCTGAGACCTGCTCAAGCCACCATTCTTGCTCGTCAAAAGATGTTCCATCTTACTCCCAAAGCAAGGTTATCCTTGTGGGGATCACTGATTCGATCTATGTGATTGGTTTGGGATACATTATCTGCTGGTGCCTTCTACAACTACTGCTACAGCAACCCATGAATTCAATACCTATATGGTTGCTTCTTTTGCAAATCCTGGGAAGCATGAATTTTTCTTTGAATAGTGATCCAAGTCTTAAGCAGTGGGTTGAGGTCAGTTTTAGAAATTAAATGTTCTGATAGTCTGGTTTCCCATATGTGTGTCGGAAAGGAAGTTAACAAATGATGTCAGATAGTGAGTGTTAAAAAATGGACTAGTACAGGGATTAGTTCTTTTTAAATTAAGGGTGCAGATAAGAGATACATATTAGCTATACAAGTTTTTACTTTATCCTGAACATGAAGGACTATATTCTAAGGAAAAACTTGAAATCTTAAAATCACGTAAAATCTTAACATGAACACTGAGCCATAGAAAGTTCAAGTGTCATTTTGGAAAATTGAAATAAGAAGATTTAGATGTGACTTGCACCACTATTTCAGTTGCTAATTTTATTAATGTTTTTACCCAGGTTGCTGCTCTATATTATTTGGGAATGGCTGGCCATTTTGCTCTTGGAAACACTAATACTCTAGCTACAATAGATGTCGCTGGAGCCTTCACGGTAGCTCTTCCTCCCTAGCATAATTTGTCATGCCTAGATGTTGCTACCAACATTATTATGTGTTTGAATATATTGCTTTGTTCATTTGCAGGGTCTCTCAAGCCACTCAACAATACTTTCGGGCATCTTAATGTTCATCATCACCTATGCGTCCCCCATGTTAGCTATTCTTAGCATGTTAGTGAATATCTCCTTGAAGGGCACAAACTCTATTGTGAATTCTCAGGATGTAGATCTCCAGCATCTACTCAAGATGACTCTTGGCTATCCTTGTCTGGTCCCACTGGGCTTAAATTCAGTTCTTTTGGTTGCATACACCATCATATTGCTATTAATGAGGAATCATTTATTTGTCTTCAGTGTCTTTTCTCCAAAGTAAGTCTAACTGAACCGAGATTGGTCTTTGATTATCCATATCAGCCTCTGTTATGTATGTGGCCTGGGAGTTGCAGTTGGTAGAATGCATGTTTCTGAAATTGCAATTTTCTATGTTTCTTTCAGCTTAATTAAATCGTTCATCATGATGCCCTCATGCCCATATATTTGATTAGATGACCTTGATCCGGAAACTCCAAAAAGGACCATCAAATTGTCTGATGTGTGTGTGAAGTGTTAACATATCTAAAGATTGGATTCCAAAGTTTATTTTCACCAATCACAGGTCACTGCATGACTGCCTTAGTAAATCTTTGACTTGCTCCTGCCTATAATGATAGTCTTAGAGATTATACAATAAGAATCTTGGATCAAATTCCGAGCCCCTTGGTAGTATTCTTTCTACGTTCAAAACGTAGAATGATCAATGGTGCATTTCCAGTTTGCATCTTCAGTTTAGCTTCAATTTAGCCAGAATGTTATTGATTAGACCAAAAGATTCCTGGTCATAACTGAAGTTTCGTTATTTCATTTTAGTAGGGTGGCCAAGGATCAGGATAGTCAAATTGTCTGTGTACATAACTTGTACTCCTGTAACATTGCCCCTATAGAACTATAGATTGGCTAATCATCTAGTATCTAAAAATAAGTATCGCTTGATAAATTATAATATTAAAAAAAATATAGAAAAAGAGTGAATTTATCAAACTTCTTTGGTTGATAACTATACGCACCTTTGGCGGATTAAAGAGATTTAAGGACAAGTCCTAATATGATGGTGCATGTTCCTGGGAAAAAAATACATTTCCTTTTCTGGTTTTTCTATGATATTTCCTTTTTAATTACACATAAGCATTAGTTTGTCTAGTCAGCTGGCCACAACATCAATTTATGATGTGGCAACTTAAATTGGATCGAAGTGGAAAAAATTAATAGTTTAATGATCTGATTGAAAAAATTAAAAGGTCAATCATCGAAGTGGAAAAAGACTAATAGTTTAGGATAGTAATTTATATTTAAGCCTTCATTTCATGCATTGCATTTGCATAATTTGTCTCTCAATTTTTGGCCCACCTATTTTCATATGCACCATTATTACCCCTTCACTCATTCTAAGTTTGAAAGAAGTAAACTCCTCAATTGTTTTGTGAGAGAAATAAAAACCTTTTGCTGGGACACAGTTTTGTGGGCTCGGTGGATTTTGTGGGATCCATCTTATCTTATGTGGGAGAACTTTACACGTAGCTGTGTATGTTGGTTGGGAGATTTGATCAGGAGTTTGTTTTAATTTTATTTGAGTACTTCAAAAGAAACATAGAGTCCAGATTAATTTCGACTTCTTTTATTTAAACAGATTGATTTCTATCCACGTAACTACCATGATATCATAGAGTTCTATTCCAACTAGGAGACATGGCGATGATAAGGAAGGATGTGTGTGTGTTAAATACATACACACACACGGCTGTATATATCTCTCTCTTAATTTACATGATCAATCATCATTAAGCCTCCCTCCATTGTTACCCAAATTCATCATGGATCGTGGGATTAATGTGGAAGGAGTTGGAGGTGAAAATGCTGTTGCTACTGATACAGTTTGGGTTTCGTGTCCGCACTGTTCTTACACGTTTAAGCAAGTTAGGGTTCCTCAACAAGGTTTACCGAAATGTCAGTATCCAGTCTGTGGAAAAGAGTTTAATGTTCTTGACGCGAAGCTTTTGTATCAAAAAGAAGACGCTAACATAGACGAGATGCGAAAAAAGTATCATGTTCTTGACACGATGCTTTTGTATCCTCCAAAAGAAGAGGAGGATCAAAAAGAGGAGATGCGAAAATTTCAAGACTGATGAAAAATGGGTATGATTTTGAAGGTCCGATCCTTAGATAGGTTTGTGCATGGACGGACTCTTTGCTTTTTTTGTGCATAGCTTATAGGAACTGATGTTACAAAATATAGACTTCTCATATTTGATTCAGTTGGTGCATTAATATTGTCTAATGCTACTGCAAATACTACTGATCGGGTATAATCCACCGACCCCTACATGGACAGAAGGCCTGGGCCGAGAGAAGCTTACCGGGCCCAAGGGGCCGAAGCCAGGATTGGGGTAGCAGAGTTCGGGATCGGGTATCTGAGCTCTTTGGGCCAGTACCCAGACCCAACTAGTATTATCCGGATCGGGTATCTTAGTCCCACGAGACCGGGGCCCAGACCAACATAATGATGATCGGGATCAGACTACCAAGCCCTTCGGGCCGGAGTCTAGACCGCATAGGTAACGATCGGGATCGGACTACCGAGCCCTTCGGGACGGGGTCCAGACCACTTTGTAAGGCCCATACCGAAGGTTATTTCTCGGATGGAGCCCGGAGCAACAAGGAGTCTAAAGGATTAAGGGTTTTAACCATAATCCTATCTCAATACCAACTCTTATAAGACAAGTGGTTGGATAACCACCAACTTGTACTTTCAAAAGAGATTGCGTTGGACCCAAACAATGGTAACTGCCATATTTAGGAGTCCTAACTTGACTGGGACATGGGCTCTAGAGGTGGTGAGAGTGATTATAAATACAAGGCTTAACCTAATGTTAACAGGTAATCATTATTAATATTCCCTTGAGCACTATACACTATTGCCTCCATTGTTAACCTTGTGACCAGCCTGTACTTATTCTCACACCGGAGCTATCACCCGGCGGCACCAGCCGTCAAGCTTCGTTGTTGACGTGTTATTGTGCAGGTCTGAGCGCGTGGAGTTGGTGATTGGACGCGCCGGCAAAACTTGGCGTTAACATTTGGCGCTAGAAGGAGGGCTTTTAGTGCTTTAGTCAATCACGTTTGTACTTTTCCGGTAGAAAGGACATGGCCAGTAAGGACGGTGGAGCCTCGAACCAGGAAAAGGCCAAAACCCACCCGACGACCTTAGTTAGGGCGTCGGTCAAAGATAGATTGGGACCTAGCAACCAGGAAGGCAATTCGGTGCAGGTCCAGTCGGCAAGAAGACAGCTGTTCATCCCTAGTCAACGTACTCCGATCCCTCAGCACACCCGCGTGGGAGACAACCAGTCTCAGGCCTACGAGCGAAGGGAGGAGGGTCGGGTGGAGAACAGTAAGGATCAGCGTCAGTTTATTCTGTTGACCAGAATACAACAGAACAAAGACGCCATGCTGGCCTTGCGCCTCCAGCAAGAAGATTTGGAGTTGCAGATGGCTAAGGTGGCTGGAGAACAGGAGGCTTCTTCGAAGAAGCACAGACATCGAAGCCGATCTAGATCTCCACGACAATATGAGACAGGAAGGAACAGAAGCCGATACAGAAGCCACTCTCGGGAAAGGAGGAGCCGAAGAAGGAGTCGTTCCCCCGAACGAAGATCGGAACGCCTGGGCCGATCGGGACAGAGGGCGAAAATCGGATCTCCTGAATATGAGGAGGACAGGCGCAGACCTTCCTCCCGTAAGGAGGATACCGACCCCCTCGCCCGAAGAGTCGCGGAGTTGGAGAAGCTTCTGGCCGGGAAAAATCAAGTGGGAACGCCATCGAGCTGCCACAGTTCGCCCTTCTCGCCCGAGATTAATCAAGTCACTGCTGACCCAAAGAAGAAAATGCCCCCGATGGAGACATACGACGGAATGGGAGACCCGTATGACCATTCGGATGGATATGATAGGTTGATGACATATTACGGGCATTCGGACGCAGCAAAGTGTCATATGTTTGCAACCACCTTGAAGAAGAGTGCCCGAGAGTGGATGGGAACTTTGGCACCGGGAACGATTAGTTCTTGGAACGACCTTCAGGAAAAATTCCACGCTAGGTTCGGAAGCAACAGGAGAAGGGGAAAGATCACTGCTTCCCTCATGCAAGTAAAACAACGTTCGGACGAGACTCTTGGCGCCTACGTCAAGAGGTTTCGGGAAGCTGTGGGATCGGTGGCAGAATTGAATTCACCACAGGCTTTGGGATTCTTCACAACGGGCTTGGATATGGGGAGGTCAAAGAAGTTGATGAAAGACCTGGTGATCAACCCACCCTCGGACTTGACTGAAGCCTTTCATCGTGCCGAAGGGTTCATTGCCGTTGAAGAGGCAATGGGAAATTTCAAGCCACCTTCACACGACAAGTCGAGAGACAGAGACAAGCCGAACAACCAGCGATCGGACAACAGTCAGGGGAGATCGGATAATCAAGGGAGAAGAAACTATAACAGTGGGGGATCGGGCAATGGCCGTCCACCCTTCCCGAACAGAAGCATCAACAGGGTATTCACTCCCCTCAACACCGACCGGGCAAGAATATTGGAAGATATCAAGGACAAACCCTTCTATGAGCCCTGCAGGACAAGACCGAAACCGGGGAAGCGCAGCAAAAATAGATACTGCAATTACCATCAGAACGTGGGCCATACGACAGAGGAATGCCTTGATCTGGGGGATCTCATCGAGAAAAACATTCAGAATGGGACGTTGGTTCAATATGTGGCCGGCCGGGAAAATGCCAGGACTCAACCAATAGAAGGAGACAGGACACAGGCCCGAGAAACGCCGCCAAATCAGAACCAGCCCGCTCGGGGGGTGATTGACGTTATATCCGGAGGTTCGATGGGGCGCGTAACTGGACGAAAAAGAAATGAACATTTAGACGCTGTCTTATCGGTTGCAGGGTCCTCGGTAAAGAATGAAAGGGTTTTCCCGGGAGCGGTAATTTCCTTCTCAGATGAAGACTATCCTTCGAATCCCATAGAGTCGCATGACGGGGCATTGGTGATAACGGCGCAGGTCGGACCAGTAGACATGAGAAGAATGATGATAGACAACGGATCCTCAGTCGACATACTGTATACACACGCTTATCAAAGGATGGACCTAGGGGGAAAGAAGATGGAACTGGGAGGAGAAGGACCGTTGTACGGATTCAGTGGTGACCCGGTCCATGTGTCGGGCACCATCGAATTGCCAGTTAAGTTTGGCACAACTCCCCAACAAATGGAGATTATGGTCAGATTCTTCGTTGTTCACGTAGATTCGGCTTACAACGCCATATTGGGAAGACCGACCCTGGCAGCCTTACAAGCAGTCACCTCCATACCTCATTTCAAGATCAAGTTCCCCACACCGAACGGAGTCGGAGAGGTGAAAGGCGACCTGGATATCGCTCGTAGGTGTTACCGGAATACTGTGATCTCATCCGGAACCGGGGTAAGCAAGCAGAAGCAGACGATGGCTATTGAGATAGAACCCTTTACAGATGGTAGTACAGAGCCACTTGCTTTACCAGCCGAAGAAACAGAGGATGTACAACTAATCTTGGGGAACGAGAAAAAAATGATAAAGATCGGTTCAGGATTGGTAGAACCCTTCAGGACCGGGTTGATCGATCTGCTTCGGGCGTACGCGGATATCTTTGCATGGGAACCCAGCGATATGCCCGGGGTGGACAAATCAGTAGCACTACACCGACTGGAAGTAGATCCTAATAAGAGGCCGGTCATACAGAAGAGAAGAATCTTCGCCCCGGAGAGGCAGAAAATTATTGACGAAGAGATCGCTAAATTACTGAAGGCAGGGTTTATCTTCGAAATTGATTATCCAGAATGGCTGGCAAACGTGGTGCTGGTTCAGAAACAGAATGGGAAATGGAGAATCTGTATTGATTACACCGACCTGAACAAGGCGTGCCCGAAAGATTTCTACCCTTTGCCCAACATTGATCAATTGATTGACGCCACTTCAGGGTACGGCATGCTAAGCTTCATGGATGCTTTTTCAGGTTATCATCAAATCTCAATGGCCAAGGAAGACATCCCGAAGACAAGCTTCATCACGCATAGGGCCATTTATGCGTATCGGAAGATGACCTTTGGACTGCTGAACGCGGGGGCCACTTATCAGCGAATGATGAACTATGTGTTTACAAAGCAGCTGGGCCGAAGTATGGAGGTCTACGTAGACGATATGATTGTAAAAAGCGTGTCAGTTCGGGATCATCTGGTGGACCTAGAAAACTGCTTTGAAACGGTTCGGAAATACAAGCTTCGCCTGAACCCTACAAAGTGTACCTTCGGATTGGGATCAGGGAAGTTCCTGGGTTATCTAGTTAGCAAGAGGGGTATCGAGGCAAACCCGGAGAAGATCCAGGCGGTACTAGATATGAAATCCCCAAAGTCTTACAAAGATGTGCAGAGGCTGACAGGTCGGATCGCGGCTCTTAGAAGATTCGTATCAAAATCAGCCGAAAGGTGTTTGCCATTCTTCGACACTCTGAAGGGACCAAAAAATGAGAAGAGTTTCCAGTGGACCTCCGAGTGCGAAGACGCCTTCCAGGAGATCAAGCAATATTTGTCCTCGGCACCCTTGCTGATGAAACCGATCCCCTCGGAGCCACTATATCTATACCTAGCCGCCAGCTCGATGGCGGTAGGGGCAGCACTGGTGAGAGAACGATCGGGAAAGCAGTCTCCGGTTTACTATGTCAGCCACGTCCTTCGAGATGCAGAAACCCGATACCCTAACCTGGAGAAGTTCGCCTACGCTCTGATCATCGCAAGCAGGAAGCTTCGGCACTATTTCCAGGGCCGGCTAGTAATAGTCTATACTGATCAACCTTTGAAAAAAGTACTGCACAGGCCCGAAGTCTCGGGAAGGCTAGCTGCATGGGCAATGGAACTAACTCAATTCGCCTTAGAATACCATCCCCGAACGGCCATTAAGGGACAGGCCTTAGCGGATTTTGTCGTGGAGTGTTCTTTCAGCGAATCAGATGTAAATTCGGTCATCAAAGCTCGACCACCACAAACTGCCTGGACCCTCTACGTAGACGGGTCATCTACCACGGACGTCAGCGGAGCGGGGGTCATTCTGACTAGTCCCGAAGGGTTC
This sequence comes from Panax stipuleanatus, assembly GCA_020205555.1. Lineage (NCBI taxonomy): Eukaryota > Viridiplantae > Streptophyta > Magnoliopsida > Apiales > Araliaceae > Panax > Panax stipuleanatus. The sequence goes on from CM035117.1 coordinate 23,512,212, forward strand.
CGAGTCCAACAGGCCATTAGGTTCCGATTCAAAGCCACCAACAACGAAGCCGAGTACGAAGCCATTTTGGCCGGACTTAGATTAGCCAAATGCCTGGAGGTGAAAAGGATAATGGTGCACAGTGATTCCCAGCTGGTGGTTAAGCAGATATCGGGAGAGTATGAGACCCGAGGGGCCCGAATGGCGAAATACCTGTCGGAGGTAAAGGACGAACTCTCATACTTCGAGTCGTACAGCTGTCTGGGGATCGACCGGACAGACAATACAGTTGCAGATTCTCTAGCCAAACTAGCCACAACCGAAGCAAGCTCCTTCACCGGATCAGTTTACTTGGAAGTATTAGACAGACCTAGTATTCAAAGGACCGACGTACTGACCCTGGATCGGCTCGACTGTTGGCTCACGCCTTACATTACCTATCTGGCCGAAGGGATCCTGCCTTCGGATCGTTTGTACGCTAGAAAAATCAAACACAGGAGTTCTAACTTCGTCCTTATTGATGGAGATTTGTATCGTAGGGCATTCACCTCCCCATTACTGAAGTGTCTAACACCATCGGAAGCGGAGTATACACTGAGAGAAGTACATGAAGGAATCTGTGGGGATCACATGGGAGCCAAGTCATTGGCTTACAAAATTATGAGGCAGGGATACTATTGGCCGACCATCTTCCAAGAAGCAAAGGACTACGTCAAAAAATGTCCTAAGTGTCAATTACATAGTCCTATCCCACATAAACCTCCCGAAGAGCTATATTCGGTTTTATCCCCTATTCCATTCGCTATGTGGGGGATTGATATCTTGGGACCACTACCGAAGGCCAAAGGGCAGGTCACTTTCGTAATCGTCGCAATCGACTACATGACAAAATGGGTGGAAGCCAAACCATTGCATAAGATTACTGAACAAGAGTGCCTCAAGTTCTTTAAAGAGTATGTTGTTTACCGGTTCGGCATTCCCATGGTCCTGGTCTCGGATAATGGCAGACAATTTGTGGGGTCTAAATTCGAAGCTTTCCTGAAGGAGTTAGGTATCCAACATAGAAAGACTTCTGTGGCCCGCCCCCAATCCAATGGACAGGTAGAAGTCACCAACAGGATCCTGCTCACAGGAATTAAGAGAAGGTTGGATGAACTAAAGGGAAGATGGCCCGAAGAGTTGCTCAGTGTCCTTTGGGCGTATCGGACTAACCCGAGGACCACTACAGGTGACTCACCGTTCAGATTAGCCTACGGAACTGATGCACTGATACCCGTTGAGATCGGATCACCAACACTTCGAATCAGCCAGTACCAAGAGTTATACAATGATGATGGTCTACGATTAAATTTGGATCTGTTGGATGAGGTTCGGGATTCAGCATCGATAAGGCTAGCTATATACCAGAAGAGAACAGCCCGACATTACAATCAGAATGTGAAGCAAAGGAGGTTTGAGGTCGGGGACCTGGTTCTTCGGGAAGCAGAGGCATCAACCCCCCAGAACACAGGCAAGTTAATGCCGCACTGGGAGGGACCTTATGAAGTAACTGAAGTGCCGAAGCCGGGTACTTATCGGCTTCGGACGTTAGACGGTACGGAGGTAAAAAATACATGGCATGCTGGAAGACTTAGAAAATATTATCAGTAAAAGTCATGTAATTTACTTTCGCTTATGTAAGCTGCTTTATACATTAATAAAATAAAGTGGATTACTCTTGGCAAAACTTTTTTGTTATCTTCATTCAAATTCTACAACTTTACAAAACCCTCGGACTAGCGATGAACAAATCCGATCAGAATAGTTACAAAACAACTTGAACTGATCGGAAAAAGTTACACGCAGATCCGATCGGGCAAAGTTACAAAAGAAAGAGAGACAAAAATTAAAAATACAAGTTATAAACTAAGGATGGGGACCATCGCCATCAGCATCATCATCGGCATCGGACTCATCATCAGAGGAGTCCAAGATAGCAGGATCGAGCCCAGCAGCCTTCATCTTCGCCTGAGCCCGCTCCTTATGAGCCCCATAGCCTTCGGCAAATTGGCCCATGATGGTATCGCGGAGCTCAGCCGATTCTTGATACTCCCTCGCACCCTGCTGCTTGGCCTCGGCACATCCTGCCCCCAGAGCTGTGTTCTCCTTCATCAGCACCAAGTGGCTGGCGTGCATTTCAGAAACTTGGCTCTGGAGGATCAGAAGCGCATTCTGCTGATCAAGATCTTTCTCCTTCAGAAGAGCCCTCTCCTCGATGAGCTGTTTATTGTATCCGTCGAGCGCAACGAACTCCTTCTGCAGATTATGATGGAGCCTCTGGTGTTCGTTGGCCTGACGTTCGGCGAAGGTCGATCGGCATGATTTTCCCTTTCCTTGGTTAAATCAGCCGACAACCCCCGAACATCCCCCTCAAGCAGTTCCACGTCGGCTCGAAGCTGAACCTCTTTCCGGGTGGCCTTGACAACAGGAGGAATTGCTCGGGCCAGAATGGCGTTAGCCTGCATCAAGGAAAAATAAACAGTTCAATAATGGCCAGACAGACATTCAATAAATTCGGGCTAAAGCTTTCGGGAATACCTGACTCTGGGCTTTAATGTACGCCACCATCAAGGCTTCGGCCGAATACCCTTTGAACCGGGCATCATCAGCAGGAAGCTTGAAGTAATCCAAGCGATCAAAAGGGAAAGCTTCTGACGGACTCTTCGGCCAAAAGGATTGGGTCGGAGACACGTCAGAAGGATCCGCTTGGGTAGCAGGGCCGGAGGCGGCAGAGGGCCCGACCTCAGCAGGAGGCTGGACCACAGGAGTCTGCGGAGCAGCGTCCGGCTGAACCTCGACCATCTGGAGGTCGGGCTCATTAACCAACTTTTGTTTCTTGAGGCGAGGCCTCAGAGTTTCCCCCTCGGTCCCCTTGGGATCCTCAAGAACAAGAGTCAGCTTCGGGACAGCCTGCTTCGGAAGAGATGTTTTAGAGGAGCCCTTCGGAAGGGCCCTCTTCTTGCCTTTCCTCAGCTGGGCCACCTTTTCGGCTGCAGTCATCTTCATGACATTCTTCGGAGCGGCATGAGAAGAGTCAACCGAGAGCTCAGAAATCGGGATAGTCTCCCCTTCGGCCGCATCGTCCCCGAGAGGTAGAAGTATAGGGCCGGACCGAACGGGGAGGGGGGTAAGAGACTCATCGGCGCCCTTCGGCTTGAAGATTGTCACTGCAGAAACAAGTAGATACTCCAGAAAATCAGAAAAACAAGTCAGAAACCAATGCTCAGAAAGAAAAGAGGTCAAGATAGAATACTCACATCCGTGCCTGTATAGCCAGGCCTCGTCGGCAAAGGTGTCCAGGCTCCACATCGTTTCCTTCACCTTCTGGTAGAAGGATCGGAACTCCTCCCTTCGGTCTGTGGGGAAGGTGGTCACTTTCACGATCGGATCTTCGGGTGAGGCCCAGTTCGGGAGAAGTTGAAGGTCGGTCCCTTTGACGAAGATCCACTGATTGTGCCAACCTTTGTTGCTCGAGGGAGTCTTGGCAAAGGTGGCTCGGCCGGAGATACGGTTTAGTTGTCGGAAACCGGGCTCCTTGGATTTGCCGACCGAAAATAAGACGAAGAAAAAGTCAAGACCAGGGGTAATCCCTAGTTCTTGACAGATAGCTATAAAGCTTATCAAGTGGATGTACGAGTTCGGCACAAGTTGTGCGAACCCGATCCCCACGAAGCAGAGAAATGACACGATAAACTCGTGAAGAGGGAAGCGGATGCCGTACCGCAGGGCGTAGGTGGGGATGGCCACCCATTTGCTTTCGGGCCGCCAGAACATCCTCTCTTCAGCCCTGGGTACCCGAAGACTGTACTCTTGTGGGATGTTGAAGAGGGTCCGAACATCAGAAATCTGAGACGGAGTAATGGTGGACACAGTGTTGACATGAGAATACTCCGTCTCAGAACGGTAGACAGACCGGATCTGCGTCTCGGTTCCTTCAGCAGAGTCTCCGGTGGGAGCTTCCGGTAGGTCAACCGGCACCAAATCGGTGCTGGCGATGGTGACAATGGCGGCCATTTCGGCGGAAGTTGGAGTGACCTCAACGGTGGAGTTCAGGTCGGAGGTGGAAGCAGCGGGAAGAGTGCCGGAGTCAGCCATTAGAGTGAAAAATCGGTGAAAGTGAGGTGATTTGAGTGGTAAAAGGACTGGTCGGAGAACAAGAAACCTCTCGACGGAAATCGTACTCGCCGGAAAATGAGTTTTGAATTTAGCTTAGGCAAAGAGAGTTCGTAAAAAATGGGTGTTGTAGGGGGGAAGATATTTATACTGATGCTGCACGAATCTCAACAGGCGGCTAATAATGACGTTGGGCCGTTCATTTCTTGTGTATCGTGTACCGCATTAACTAGGTCGGTTGGACTACCTAGGCATCTCTTTAAATCTCTCATTAAATATCCTATTAAAGGCTTGTTATAATGAGAGACTGGGGGGCAATGATCGGGTATAATCCACCGACCCCTACATGGACAGAAGGCCTGGGCCGAGAGAAGCTTACCGGGCCCAAGGGGCCGAAGCCAGGATTGGGGTAGCAGAGTTCGGGATCGGGTATCTGAGCTCTTTGGGCCAGTACCCAGACCCAACTAGTATTATCCGGATCGGGTATCTTAGTCCCACGAGACCGGGGCCCAGACCAACATAATGATGATCGGGATCAGACTACCAAGCCCTTCGGGCCGGAGTCTAGACCGCATAGGTAACGATCGGGATCGGACTACCGAGCCCTTCGGGACGGGGTCCAGACCACTTTGTAAGGCCCATACCGAAGGTTATTTCTCGGATGGAGCCCGGAGCAACAAGGAGTCTAAAGGATTAAGGGTTTTAACCATAATCCTATCTCAATACCAACTCTTATAAGACAAGTGGTTGGATAACCACCAACTTGTACTTTCAAAAGAGATTGCGTTGGACCCAAACAATGGTAACTGCCATATTTAGGAGTCCTAACTTGACTGGGACATGGGCTCTAGAGGTGGTGAGAGTGATTATAAATACAAGGCTTAACCTAATGTTAACAGGTAATCATTATTAATATTCCCTTGAGCACTATACACTATTGCCTCCATTGTTAACCTTGTGACCAGCCTGTACTTATTCTCACACCGGAGCTATCACCCGGCGGCACCAGCCGTCAAGCTTCGTTGTTGACGTGTTATTGTGCAGGTCTGAGCGCGTGGAGTTGGTGATTGGACGCGCCGGCAAAACTTGGCGTTAACAACTACTATATAGTGACACATTTTCTCCTTCGGTCGTACTTACACGGTCAAAAGAGGTTTTGGAGGAAAGAAGGATGTGAAAATACTTTGGAAGATGGTGATCTTCTATGTTTTTTTCTATGTTTTCTTTGGTATCTGGATTCAGCGTAATGCTTGGTTTTCTTTGCTGCTTCATATGATCTTTTTCCTTACTTCTTTATGGGCCTCTGCCATGGGTGCCTTTAGGGTATATATGTGTCTGATCTTTGTAGAGATTGATTAGATGCCCTGTTTTGAAACGTTTTTCTTTTTAATCTCCTCCTTATTACAGGATAGGTGGACTCTTTGTCCCCTCTGTGCTTGTATTCTCTCTTTCCATATAATAATATTTCTATTTTTATCCAAACAAACAATGGCAAGGAAATGCAATTGTGGAGTACTATCAATAATTTGCTAAAGGAATCAGTTAACTTGTTCCGGCCTGAGATGATACGCTTGAATCAGTTTGGATATTCTGATGTGGCTCTGGGTGAATGTCTTGGTAAAAGATATGGTTTCTTAACTAAGCCTTATAAATGCCCAAAGCTGTAGAAGGAAATTTTATGAGGAGATCATCAGACTTAGCTTGGTATTGTCTTGACTATATAATTGAAGACCTTTTTTCCTTATTTTAAGTATCTTTCAATGTACTATTCAAGCCCAAAGAACGGCCTTGTTAAACTCATGAATATGAAGGCTGCTGTGCAGTTTCGTGATTTTCATTTTAATGTTTATGAATAATTGGTCATTTTTTATATATATTTAAACTAGAATAAGACTGATTCTGGAAGAAAGCTCACTAATTACATCATTGGCACATAGCTAATCAAATCTCATACTTATCTTATTCATCTAATGGTGAAATACACCATAACGATACAAAACCAAATTTCTTACTAGCTAGTAATGTATTTCAGCTACTCATGTAAGACTTCAAACTCAAATGTACAGGAAACGTGGAGACATCATGTGACAGGCGGAAAGCTTAGAGAAATCACTGAAGAAGGCAAAAGTTTTGCTGTTGGAAACAAAGCTCTTGCTGCTTTGGTTGTTCACACTCCTACAGGTGAGCTGCTGCGCCAAATCAGATCTTGGCTTGCAGACAACTTCGACTTTCTTTCCGTCGCTGCAGATGATGATTTAGGGGGGTCAACTGGTCAGTTAGAGCTTCTTTCTACTGCAATAGTGGACGGTTGGATGGCTGGACTTGGTACTGCTATGCCACCTAGTACTGGTGCACTCGGGCAGCTTTTAGGAGAGTATGCAAAGCGTATCTACAATTCTCAATTGCAGCACTTGAAGGTATTCCCAAGCATAAATTTTATTAATAAAGTTTATTGTTATTATTTTTAATTTCTGTTGCTATCATGGACATTGTTTTCGTAGTTGAATGCTTTGTTTTGAGAAGGCCTGCAAATGAGCTGAGTTGAGCCAAGCTTTGTTCTGGATTAACTGTTTCAGAACTTCTAAAACAGTTATACAGTACGTAGCTTTAACTCTTCTAGAGCAGTTCAACTCACATCCAAGTTGTCTGTTTTACCTCCTTGTTGTGTTGTCCTTTCAGTGTTTCATTTTTCCCGGCATTGCAATGGTTTGCTTAGTCAAAATTTAAAGAGTTAAACTCCTGCTTCTTGGATGATGATAAACAACCATCATGTCATTTGTATTCTAATGTGGGTTCTTACAAGTTAGAGACTACTGAAACGAGAAACTTAACTGTCACGATGTTGTGCCAGCAATCGGATTTAGACCCATGAAATCTGTAAGGTTCCGTTTTGATGAACTCTGGAATAGGAATAGATTTTAATAGTATGTGGAACAACATTACATTACTGCACACTGCTATGAACACACGCTAACAAGTATCATGTTGCTACTAGAATCCTCTGTACGAATGATTCCAGTTAGCTTTTCAAACCATGTCCATAAGGATGTTAAATCCATATAAATGGTTTGCTATATCAAAGCTCAAGTAGTAAAAGATTAAAATTTTAAAATCCACAGGATTTGAAATTCCTTCCTCCCAAATGGAACCTAAGAGATTTTTTATTTATTTAACGATGTCCTATATAATTTTTCTGCACATTATTTGGATGAAAAAAATAGTAAATTTGAGCGTCTACATTTTTGAAGATTCAATCACATTGATTTTTGAAGTTGGTTTGCTAGCCTGTTTTTGCTGGATGTACAGACAGCCAAATGATATATAATAGTCCATCCCACTTTAAATGACAAAACTTTTTGAGGTGTTCTTCGTCACTGATGTTAAGACATGTCAAAAACTTATATATATATTTTCCTTGTAATATATTTTATTATTCTTTATTTATTTGAATTTTATATTTTCAACTATATTAAGAACAAAAAAGATAGAGGGGATTGCTGTTTCCACAAGCATCTTTTTTCTTGCACAAGCTCTTTTTTTACATGAGAGTGAGTCCCACCTTCACGTGAGAGGGGGCTTGTGGAAAGTGAAAGTCCTTGTGAAAATGTAACCCCTCCAAAAAATTTGTGTATAAATATTTTTTTTTGGCATGTCTTAAAATTCTTTCCCCAAAACACCCATCTTTTGTCATATAAAGTGGGTGGGGGTAAGCGTTCCTAGAAAAAGAAGGGTTTTCTTGGCATTCTTATTATCTTTAAAACATTAATTGATCTTGATTCTCTCATATCAAAGGGAGATATTTCTAACAGACCTTGCATCTAGAAATTCTTTCGACTTGTTTGTGGAGATTTACATTAAGATGCAAAATTGTTTGTTAAAGATTTCTTTATTCTTTGAATATATTATATAAGATAGCTAAGTAAGACAAGAGAATCAGAGTGGTAGTGGTTCCTTAATTTAAGAACTGCAGTTGATTCGTCGTATCAAAATCGGTATTCAGAATCTCTTAAGCTCATTTTATGCATAAACCTTATGTCAACTTGCTTGTGTTATCTTGCTTCAATATACAATTGACCAACAGTTACGGACACTGGAATTAAATTCTTGGCAATTATTCAGGCTACTTCAAGCACAATTACCTTAATTATCATGTGGTTTCTTGTGTGGTGTCATTAAGGATGATCACGAGTATGAGACCAGTAAATGTGATGGCAGTTTGGAGGAGATTTTTTGTTGCTTATATCAAAATGCTGCAGCTCTTCACAAGTCCTGGAAGTCTATTAAAGTGGCCAGGTGGTCTATTCCTTTTGATTGAAAATTTGAGATGAGTTTGCTGGGATAAAATGCTGAATTTTCCGTTGTGCTTTTCTTAAAATATGTAATAGGTCTAATAGTGGAGACGACTATAGAAGGGCACTTTTGGCATATCATGAATTTTTAAGAACAGCAAGTGAGTGGTTATCTCAGAGCAACTGATGTAAGTGTATCTTCTTTCACAGTTATTATGTTGGACCCTTCACATTGAAATATAGATAAAGACTCATGTTTTATCTCTCACAAATTGTTGATTACAAGATTTAACTTGTTTTCCTTGTAAAATTTTCTGATGTAGTACTCATACTGACATTGCAGAAACCTGTTGCTCCACTTGCATTTGGGGTGACAGCAATGCTCCTGTCATGCTTAATCCTGCTAAGCATTATTTACCATTTAGGTCAAGAAGTTTGTATGAGTGAAAATTGTCACCTCTCTGGCAACAATAACAGGATTCAAAAATGGCATTTGGATGAGAAATTTGTTCTGGCTATTATCTTGTTCCTTGTGTTAAGTATGGGATCTAGTTCTCTCATTGAAGAAGAGCAATATATATGGCATTTCCTGACATCCTCATTCTATTTGATATTACTCCGAAAATCAATACAGTCTGTCTCAGCGGGGATCACACACAGTCCAGTTAGTTTGATACAGAGACAAAACAAAAGAAGATTTGTTCAAATTTTTTCCATTATTGTTATTCTTATTTCTGGAAGGATTCTGAGAGGCTGGCATCAAGGTGGTGTTAACTGGACTCATCTTCCTGACATTTCTAAGTGGCTTGAGAAGGGAGGAGCTGCCTATATAAAATCAAGTCGGCTGATTTTTGTGTTGCTAACAATCACCTTGAGCTTTTATGGTCTTTCTTTTGTATGGTCAAAGAGACGGTTTGTCATGTTTGTTGGGTTAATCATTTTGTTTCCAGGGTGGTTGGTTCTGCAACACATCATTAAATACCAGAACAGTGAATTTCCGGCTTCTAGTTATGGTGCCACGCTGTTGGTACAACTAATGTATGCAACTCTTGGTACTTCTGCAGTGGGGATTGTAATTGCATTACCATGGATTATGCCTATTCAGAATGCTGAGACCTGCTCAAGCCACCATTCTTGCTCGTCAAAAGATGTTCCATCTTACTCCCAAAGCAAGGTTATCCTTGTGGGGATCACTGATTCGATCTATGTGATTGGTTTGGGATACATTATCTGCTGGTGCCTTCTACAACTACTGCTACAGCAACCCATGAATTCAATACCTATATGGTTGCTTCTTTTGCAAATCCTGGGAAGCATGAATTTTTCTTTGAATAGTGATCCAAGTCTTAAGCAGTGGGTTGAGGTCAGTTTTAGAAATTAAATGTTCTGATAGTCTGGTTTCCCATATGTGTGTCGGAAAGGAAGTTAACAAATGATGTCAGATAGTGAGTGTTAAAAAATGGACTAGTACAGGGATTAGTTCTTTTTAAATTAAGGGTGCAGATAAGAGATACATATTAGCTATACAAGTTTTTACTTTATCCTGAACATGAAGGACTATATTCTAAGGAAAAACTTGAAATCTTAAAATCACGTAAAATCTTAACATGAACACTGAGCCATAGAAAGTTCAAGTGTCATTTTATTAATTGAAATAAGAAGATTTAGATGTGACTTGCACCACTATTTCAGTTGCTAATTTTATTAATGTTTTTACCCAGGTTGCTGCTCTATATTATTTGGGAATGGCTGGCCATTTTGCTCTTGGAAACACTAATACTCTAGCTACAATAGATGTCGCTGGAGCCTTCACGGTAGCTCTTCCTCCCTAGCATAATTTGTCATGCCTAGATGTTGCTACCAACATTATTATGTGTTTGAATATATTGCTTTGTTCATTTGCAGGGTCTCTCAAGCCACTCAACAATACTTTCGGGCATCTTAATGTTCATCATCACCTATGCGTCCCCCATGTTAGCTATTCTTAGCATGTTAGTGAATATCTCCTTGAAGGGCACAAACTCTATTGTGAATTCTCAGGATGTAGATCTCCAGCATCTACTCAAGATGACTCTTGGCTATCCTTGTCTGGTCCCACTGGGCTTAAATTCAGTTCTTTTGGTTGCATACACCATCATATTGCTATTAATGAGGAATCATTTATTTGTCTTCAGTGTCTTTTCTCCAAAGTAAGTCTAACTGAACCGAGATTGGTCTTTGATTATCCATATCAGCCTCTGTTATGTATGTGGCCTGGGAGTTGCAGTTGGTAGAATGCATGTTTCTGAAATTGCAATTTTCTATGTTTCTTTCAGCTTAATTAAATCGTTCATCATGATGCCCTCATGCCCATATATTTGATTAGATGACCTTGATCCGGAAACTCCAAAAAGGACCATCAAATTGTCTGATGTGTGTGTGAAGTGTTAACATATCTAAAGATTGGATTCCAAAGTTTATTTTCACCAATCACAGGTCACTGCATGACTGCCTTAGTAAATCTTTGACTTGCTCCTGCCTATAATGATAGTCTTAGAGATTATACAATAAGAATCTTGGATCAAATTCCGAGCCCCTTGGTAGTATTCTTTCTACGTTCAAAACGTAGAATGATCAATGGTGCATTTCCAGTTTGCATCTTCAGTTTAGCTTCAATTTAGCCAGAATGTTATTGATTAGACCAAAAGATTCCTGGTCATAACTGAAGTTTCGTTATTTCATTTTAGTAGGGTGGCCAAGGATCAGGATAGTCAAATTGTCTGTGTACATAACTTGTACTCCTGTAACATTGCCCCTATAGAACTATAGATTGGCTAATCATCTAGTATCTAAAAATAAGTATCGCTTGATAAATTATAATATTAAAAAAAATATAGAAAAAGAGTGAATTTATCAAACTTCTTTGGTTGATAACTATACGCACCTTTGGCGGATTAAAGAGATTTAAGGACAAGTCCTAATATGATGGTGCATGTTCCTGGGAAAAAAATACATTTCCTTTTCTGGTTTTTCTATGATATTTCCTTTTTAATTACACATAAGCATTAGTTTGTCTAGTCAGCTGGCCACAACATCAATTTATGATGTGGCAACTTAAATTGGATCGAAGTGGAAAAAATTAATAGTTTAATGATCTGATTGAAAAAATTAAAAGGTCAATCATCGAAGTGGAAAAAGACTAATAGTTTAGGATAGTAATTTATATTTAAGCCTTCATTTCATGCATTGCATTTGCATAATTTGTCTCTCAATTTTTGGCCCACCTATTTTCATATGCACCATTATTACCCCTTCACTCATTCTAAGTTTGAAAGAAGTAAACTCCTCAATTGTTTTGTGAGAGAAATAAAAACCTTTTGCTGGGACACAGTTTTGTGGGCTCGGTGGATTTTGTGGGATCCATCTTATCTTATGTGGGAGAACTTTACACGTAGCTGTGTATGTTGGTTGGGAGATTTGATCAGGAGTTTGTTTTAATTTTATTTGAGTACTTCAAAAGAAACATAGAGTCCAGATTAATTTCGACTTCTTTTATTTAAACAGATTGATTTCTATCCACGTAACTACCATGATATCATAGAGTTCTATTCCAACTAGGAGACATGGCGATGATAAGGAAGGATGTGTGTGTGTTAAATACATACACACACACGGCTGTATATATCTCTCTCTTAATTTACATGATCAATCATCATTAAGCCTCCCTCCATTGTTACCCAAATTCATCATGGATCGTGGGATTAATGTGGAAGGAGTTGGAGGTGAAAATGCTGTTGCTACTGATACAGTTTGGGTTTCGTGTCCGCACTGTTCTTACACGTTTAAGCAAGTTAGGGTTCCTCAACAAGGTTTACCGAAATGTCAGTATCCAGTCTGTGGAAAAGAGTTTAATGTTCTTGACGCGAAGCTTTTGTATCAAAAAGAAGACGCTAACATAGACGAGATGCGAAAAAAGTATCATGTTCTTGACACGATGCTTTTGTATCCTCCAAAAGAAGAGGAGGATCAAAAAGAGGAGATGCGAAAATTTCAAGACTGATGAAAAATGGGTATGATTTTGAAGGTCCGATCCTTAGATAGGTTTGTGCATGGACGGACTCTTTGCTTTTTTTGTGCATAGCTTATAGGAACTGATGTTACAAAATATAGACTTCTCATATTTGATTCAGTTGGTGCATTAATATTGTCTAATGCTACTGCAAATACTACTATATAGTGACACATTTTCTCCTTCGGTCGTACTTACACGGTCAAAAGAGGTTTTGGAGGAAAGAAGGATGTGAAAATACTTTGGAAGATGGTGATCTTCTATGTTTTTTTCTATGTTTTCTTTGGTATCTGGATTCAGCGTAATGCTTGGTTTTCTTTGCTGCTTCATATGATCTTTTTCCTTACTTCTTTATGGGCCTCTGCCATGGGTGCCTTTAGGGTATATATGTGTCTGATCTTTGTAGAGATTGATTAGATGCCCTGTTTTGAAACGTTTTTCTTTTTAATCTCCTCCTTATTACAGGATAGGTGGACTCTTTGTCCCCTCTGTGCTTGTATTCTCTCTTTCCATATAATAATATTTCTATTTTTATCCAAACAAACAATGGCAAGGAAATGCAATTGTGGAGTACTATCAATAATTTGCTAAAGGAATCAGTTAACTTGTTCCGGCCTGAGATGATACGCTTGAATCAGTTTGGATATTCTGATGTGGCTCTGGGTGAATGTCTTGGTAAAAGATATGGTTTCTTAACTAAGCCTTATAAATGCCCAAAGCTGTAGAAGGAAATTTTATGAGGAGATCATCAGACTTAGCTTGGTATTGTCTTGACTATATAATTGAAGACCTTTTTTCCTTATTTTAAGTATCTTTCAATGTACTATTCAAGCCCAAAGAACGGCCTTGTTAAACTCATGAATATGAAGGCTGCTGTGCAGTTTCGTGATTTTCATTTTAATGTTTATGAATAATTGGTCATTTTTTATATATATTTAAACTAGAATAAGACTGATTCTGGAAGAAAGCTCACTAATTACATCATTGGCACATAGCTAATCAAATCTCATACTTATCTTATTCATCTAATGGTGAAATACACCATAACGATACAAAACCAAATTTCTTACTAGCTAGTAATGTATTTCAGCTACTCATGTAAGACTTCAAACTCAAATGTACAGGAAACGTGGAGACATCATGTGACAGGCGGAAAGCTTAGAGAAATCACTGAAGAAGGCAAAAGTTTTGCTGTTGGAAACAAAGCTCTTGCTGCTTTGGTTGTTCACACTCCTACAGGTGAGCTGCTGCGCCAAATCAGATCTTGGCTTGCAGACAACTTCGACTTTCTTTCCGTCGCTGCAGATGATGATTTAGGGGGGTCAACTGGTCAGTTAGAGCTTCTTTCTACTGCAATAGTGGACGGTTGGATGGCTGGACTTGGTACTGCTATGCCACCTAGTACTGGTGCACTCGGGCAGCTTTTAGGAGAGTATGCAAAGCGTATCTACAATTCTCAATTGCAGCACTTGAAGGTATTCCCAAGCATAAATTTTATTAATAAAGTTTATTGTTATTATTTTTAATTTCTGTTGCTATCATGGACATTGTTTTCGTAGTTGAATGCTTTGTTTTGAGAAGGCCTGCAAATGAGCTGAGTTGAGCCAAGCTTTGTTCTGGATTAACTGTTTCAGAACTTCTAAAACAGTTATACAGTACGTAGCTTTAACTCTTCTAGAGCAGTTCAACTCACATCCAAGTTGTCTGTTTTACCTCCTTGTTGTGTTGTCCTTTCAGTGTTTCATTTTTCCCGGCATTGCAATGGTTTGCTTAGTCAAAATTTAAAGAGTTAAACTCCTGCTTCTTGGATGATGATAAACAACCATCATGTCATTTGTATTCTAATGTGGGTTCTTACAAGTTAGAGACTACTGAAACGAGAAACTTAACTGTCACGATGTTGTGCCAGCAATCGGATTTAGACCCATGAAATCTGTAAGGTTCCGTTTTGATGAACTCTGGAATAGGAATAGATTTTAATAGTATGTGGAACAACATTACATTACTGCACACTGCTATGAACACACGCTAACAAGTATCATGTTGCTACTAGAATCCTCTGTACGAATGATTCCAGTTAGCTTTTCAAACCATGTCCATAAGGATGTTAAATCCATATAAATGGTTTGCTATATCAAAGCTCAAGTAGTAAAAGATTAAAATTTTAAAATCCACAGGATTTGAAATTCCTTCCTCCCAAATGGAACCTAAGAGATTTTTTATTTATTTAACGATGTCCTATATAATTTTTCTGCACATTATTTGGATGAAAAAAATAGTAAATTTGAGCGTCTACATTTTTGAAGATTCAATCACATTGATTTTTGAAGTTGGTTTGCTAGCCTGTTTTTGCTGGATGTACAGACAGCCAAATGATATATAATAGTCCATCCCACTTTAAATGACAAAACTTTTTGAGGTGTTCTTCGTCACTGATGTTAAGACATGTCAAAAACTTATATATATATTTTCCTTGTAATATATTTTATTATTCTTTATTTATTTGAATTTTATATTTTCAACTATATTAAGAACAAAAAAGATAGAGGGGATTGCTGTTTCCACAAGCATCTTTTTTCTTGCACAAGCTCTTTTTTTACATGAGAGTGAGTCCCACCTTCACGTGAGAGGGGGCTTGTGGAAAGTGAAAGTCCTTGTGAAAATGTAACCCCTCCAAAAAATTTGTGTATAAATATTTTTTTTTGGCATGTCTTAAAATTCTTTCCCCAAAACACCCATCTTTTGTCATATAAAGTGGGTGGGGGTAAGCGTTCCTAGAAAAAGAAGGGTTTTCTTGGCATTCTTATTATCTTTAAAACATTAATTGATCTTGATTCTCTCATATCAAAGGGAGATATTTCTAACAGACCTTGCATCTAGAAATTCTTTCGACTTGTTTGTGGAGATTTACATTAAGATGCAAAATTGTTTGTTAAAGATTTCTTTATTCTTTGAATATATTATATAAGATAGCTAAGTAAGACAAGAGAATCAGAGTGGTAGTGGTTCCTTAATTTAAGAACTGCAGTTGATTCGTCGTATCAAAATCGGTATTCAGAATCTCTTAAGCTCATTTTATGCATAAACCTTATGTCAACTTGCTTGTGTTATCTTGCTTCAATATACAATTGACCAACAGTTACGGACACTGGAATTAAATTCTTGGCAATTATTCAGGCTACTTCAAGCACAATTACCTTAATTATCATGTGGGTTCTTGTGTGGTGTCATTAAGGATGATCACGAGTATGAGACCAGTAAATGTGATGGCAGTTTGGAGGAGATTTTTTGTTGCTTATATCAAAATGCTGCAGCTCTTCACAAGTCCTGGAAGTCTATTAAAGTGGCCAGGTGGTCTATTCCTTTTGATTGAAAATTTGAGATGAGTTTGCTGGGATAAAATGCTGAATTTTCCGTTGTGCTTTTCTTAAAATATGTAATAGGTCTAATAGTGGAGACGACTATAGAAGGGCACTTTTGGCATATCATGAATTTTTAAGAACAGCAAGTGAGTGGTTATCTCACAGAGCAACTGATGTAAGTGTATCTTCTTTCACAGTTATTATGTTGGACCCTTCACATTGAAATATAGATAAAGACTCATGTTTTATCTCTCACAAATTGTTGATTACAAGATTTAACTTGTTTTCCTTGTAAAATTTTCTGATGTAGTACTCATACTGACATTGCAGAAACCTGTTGCTCTACTTGCATTTGGGGTGACAGCAATGCTCCTGTCATGCTTAATCCTGCTAAGCATTATTTACCATTTAGGTCAAGAAGTTTGTATGAGTGAAAATTGTCACCTCTCTGGCAACAATAACAGGATTCAAAAATGGCATTTGGATGAGAAATTTGTTCTGGCTATTATCTTGTTCCTTGTGTTAAGTATGGGATCTAGTTCTCTCATTGAAGAAGAGCAATATATATGGCATTTCCTGACATCCTCATTCTATTTGATATTACTCCGAAAATCAATACAGTCTGTCTCAGCGGGGATCACACACAGTCCAGTTAGTTTGATACAGAGACAAAACAAAAGAAGATTTGTTCAAATTTTTTCCATTATTGTTATTCTTATTTCTGGAAGGATTCTGAGAGGCTGGCATCAAGGTGGTGTTAACTGGACTCATCTTCCTGACATTTCTAAGTGGCTTGAGAAGGGAGGAGCTGCCTATATAAAATCAAGTCGGCTGATTTTTGTGTTGCTAACAATCACCTTGAGCTTTTATGGTCTTTCTTTTGTATGGTCAAAGAGACGGTTTGTCATGTTTGTTGGGTTAATCATTTTGTTTCCAGGGTGGTTGGTTCTGCAACACATCATTAAATACCAGAACAGTGAATTTCCGGCTTCTAGTTATGGTGCCACGCTGTTGGTACAACTAATGTATGCAACTCTTGGTACTTCTGCAGTGGGGATTGTAATTGCATTACCATGGATTATGCCTATTCAGAATGCTGAGACCTGCTCAAGCCACCATTCTTGCTCGTCAAAAGATGTTCCATCTTACTCCCAAAGCAAGGTTATCCTTGTGGGGATCACTGATTCGATCTATGTGATTGGTTTGGGATACATTATCTGCTGGTGCCTTCTACAACTACTGCTACAGCAACCCATGAATTCAATACCTATATGGTTGCTTCTTTTGCAAATCCTGGGAAGCATGAATTTTTCTTTGAATAGTGATCCAAGTCTTAAGCAGTGGGTTGAGGTCAGTTTTAGAAATTAAATGTTCTGATAGTCTGGTTTCCCATATGTGTGTCGGAAAGGAAGTTAACAAATGATGTCAGATAGTGAGTGTTAAAAAATGGACTAGTACAGGGATTAGTTCTTTTTAAATTAAGGGTGCAGATAAGAGATACATATTAGCTATACAAGTTTTTACTTTATCCTGAACATGAAGGACTATATTCTAAGGAAAAACTTGAAATCTTAAAATCACGTAAAATCTTAACATGAACACTGAGCCATAGAAAGTTCAAGTGTCATTTTATTAATTGAAATAAGAAGATTTAGATGTGACTTGCACCACTATTTCAGTTGCTAATTTTATTAATGTTTTTACCCAGGTTGCTGCTCTATATTATTTGGGAATGGCTGGCCATTTTGCTCTTGGAAACACTAATACTCTAGCTACAATAGATGTCGCTGGAGCCTTCACGGTAGCTCTTCCTCCCTAGCATAATTTGTCATGCCTAGATGTTGCTACCAACATTATTATGTGTTTGAATATATTGCTTTGTTCATTTGCAGGGTCTCTCAAGCCACTCAACAATACTTTCGGGCATCTTAATGTTCATCATCACCTATGCGTCCCCCATGTTAGCTATTCTTAGCATGTTAGTGAATATCTCCTTGAAGGGCACAAACTCTATTGTGAATTCTCCGGATGTAGATCTCCAGCATCTACTCAAGATGACTCTTGGCTATCCTTTACGCCAAACAAATTATGTTTCAGTCCATCAGCTAGTTCAACTAGCGGGACTCTAAGGCCTAAGCCATCTATCAGCTCCCATTGTTGAAGTTGATTTAGAGTTTTGTGGTTTTTCTATGTTTTCGAAACAGAGTGCGGTTAAATTATTAGCATTTTTCATGATGATGTAGATATAGTTATGTTACCAATCTTGGTCTTAGTTAGAATTTTCAGAATCTTTCAAAGGAAGACTTGTGGGTTACAGTTTTGAATAATGGTATCAACCATGAATCTACATATGGAACTTTAAGTGTTGCATTAAGGGGTTTAATTTGGTTGAACAACATGCTCTTTTGCTTGGGGGAATGTTTGTTTGACAGAACACACATACCAAATCTCGTTAATTTCAATTTTATTTTTACTTGAAGCCTTGATCTTGGCGGTTGATTACTATAAAAACATCTAGTAACAAAAGATAGAAAATCTATAAAGCATATGGCTGGCCTATTATTTCAACTTTATAACTCCCAATTAAAGTGATAGTCTACTTTATTTGAGCAATAGAAAAATCATAATTCAAGGAAAATATCTCGTTGTAACCTGAAACAAATTTTGGTGATGCCCTTTGAATTTATTTGCACTTCTTATTCTGGGCTTTGAACATCATGTATTATGTGGGTTTCTCAGATTTTAGTATGAAATTTGGTCTTTGCACTACGAGTTCCGCTAGGGGCAATTTGGTCCCAAGTTTTATTTTTATGCGTCGGCGCATTTGAGTTTTAAATCTCTGCCCTTAATTTATGTAATGGATGATTATGATGCTATTTGCCCATTTTTCATCCATAGCAAATATATGCTATGAATCAATTCCCTATATATATATATATATATTTGCATCATTTTAGTTTTATTTCTGCGTAATATATATTTTAAATTTCTAAATAATAAAGAGTTAACTTATATTTGAACCTTAATTTTATGTTACTTTTATAGTTTTTAGTGTAAAATAGGAGGATAAAAATTAAAAGTTGTGAAAAATTGGAAAAACAAAACAGGCCTAAAATACCGGACTTGAAACCTTAAAAGTTCAATTTTCAAGCTTGAATAGGTCTATTCATAGATTAATCTTATCTTATGTGGGAGAAGTTTACACGTAGTTGTGTATGTTGGTTGGGAGATTTGATCAGGAGTTTGTTTTAATTTTATTTGAGTACTTCAAAAGAAACATAGAGTCCAGATTAATTTCGACTTCTTTTATTTAAATAGATTGATTTCTATCCACGTAACTACCATGATATCATAGAGTTCTATTCCAACTAGGAGACATGGCGATGATAAGGAAGGATGTGTACACACACGGCTATAGATCTCTCTCTCTTAATTTACATGATCAATCATCATTAAGCCTCCCAAATTCATCATGGATCGTGGGATTAATGTGGAAGGAGTTGGAGGTGAAAATGCTGTTACACGTTTAAGCAAGTTAAGGTTCCTCATCAAGGTTTGACGAAATGTCAGTATCCAGTCTGTGGAAAAGAGTTTAATTTTCTTGACGCGATGCTTTTGTATCAAAAAGAAGACGCTAACATAGACGAGATGCGAAAAAAGTATCATGTTCTTGACGCGATGCTTTTGTATCCTCCAAAAGAGGAGGAGATGCGAAAATTTCAAGACTGATGAAAATTTGAGGGTCCGATCCTTAGATAGGTTTGTGCATGGACGGACTCTTTGCTTTTTTTTGTGCATAGCTTATAGGAACTGATGGTACAAAATATATATAGACTTCTCATATTTGATTCAGTTGGTGCATTAATATTGTCTAATGCTACTGCAAATACTACTATATAGTGACACATTTTCTCCTTCGGTCTGACTTTTACTAGCTAGTATTTGTAATGATTTCAATTTTTTTTCTTGGATTTTTATCTTCTCTTGTGGAAGACTGAAAGTAAACATTACAGGATATATATTTTTATTCAATTGTTCTGTTTAGTTGTTATCTATTTCAATATATAGTTGAATGCACAACTAATAGTTAAGCAGATAGTGTTATAAACAAAATTTTGTGCTGAATCGCACTTACATGTCGGTTCTCGTAATTTTCTTTCAAAATGTCAAAACAGATTAATTGTTGTTCATAGATTCTTTCACCATTCACTGATGTTCTAGTGATCTATTCTTACTGGCCACTACAACCCCCGTAAAGGTTGTTTCAGCTATAAGTTCCACACATGATCTTGATTTAGATCATGGTTTCAAGCCTCTACTGCGACTCTCAGAGGTGGACAATCTATTCTTGCCAAAAAATTTGTATTGCACCTAAAAAAAAAGAAATAACTAGTTGGTTCCATTATTTATTACACCAGCATCAGGACATTATTATGTTTCTCCTAATCTATCATATAGTAGTAATATTGACCTGTTCCTCTATACCTTAAGCTTAATGTATGTTTGTAAGGATTATAATCCCGAGATTATAATCCTCGCGACTATTAATCCTAGGATTATAATTATAATCCCGGGATTATTGTAAGACCCCAACTTTTATGAATAAAGATTTAATTTTCTTTATATATTATTTCGATATAGTAAGGTGTTGATTGATAAATGTGAATGTTATGGGTGAAATGTGCAAATATTTTTAAAATGAGCAAGTGGTTATAAAATATTCTGGTTGTCGGGGAATATTCGTTTGGTCGTGGAATATTCTTGTTGTCGGGGAATATTCGTACGACGGCGCAGCTATTTGTGGACCCCACAACGGAATAACTGTCGGATATAGAAAGCGACAGAAATAACCTTTTTATAAATAACGGCGTAGTTGTTACCGCTAGTACTGTTGAAATACCCGGTGGTTAAAATACAGTGATACGCGGTGTTGCACAGTAGCACACGGTATTGCATAGTATTTTAAATTATTGAGTCTTACGTGAGAAGGCACTTACTCAATTATTGTTACAGTAATTACTGTTCAATATTTTATATTATTGACTCAATAATTGCTACGTTGATATTTTATATTATTGACTCAATAATTATTACATTGATATTTTATTGACTCAATAATTGCTACGTTGCTATTTTATATGATTGATTCAATAATGGCTACAGTTGATATTTTGTATTATTGATTCAATAATTGTCATTGCACAGTATTTCACATTATCAACTCAATAATTCATATTATTTGAATAAGATTATTAGATAGCATTATTGACAATGTCTAAGGAAGTTCTGTCTAGGAGGGGTTATTTAATTGCGCGCCAGTAAGGAGAAGTCCTTATCGGAAGGCCCCCTCTTTCCTAGGAACGACCTGGTTGTCAATATTGTAGTTCTGCAATATTATTTGTGAATAATTAATTATTGATTTATATGATAAGGAAATATTTATTTTGTGGATATTAAAGAAGGAATTAGTGCTGATGTGTTTTTATCAGTATTTTGGTGTGAAAAATCATCTGTTTATGAATTTCGAATAATTTATGTTTGAAATTTGAAAAAACTTCCTTCTACAAAGTTGTAGAGAATTAAATTTTCTATAGTAGAACATAGAATTTGTATTTTTCTGACAAAGGGGCTATTTATTATGAATTATTGAAGTTTCAGAAAATAAATATTTTTTTAATGGGTGGACCCCACTTTTGGTTGGAAAAAATATGCTGATGGCTTTTTGGGAGAGCAGCCAGCGGCTGGAGGAAAAAAAATAATATTTTATTATTTAGTCTCCTTTGGCATCCTAAGTTTTTTCTATAAATAGGGTGTTTAGGTTAGAATTGAAAATCACACCAGAATCAGAAGTTTTCTCTCTCTATAATATCGAGCGTATTTTTGTGAGTATTTCAATACTTTGAGTATTAGTATTCAGTGCAAGTTTCCTTCGGTATTATATCCGATATTCCAGTCAGAGGTACTATTCTTTTCAGGTAATGGATGTTATTTCTTTCGTAAATGATGTTATTCTTCTCAATATCATTATACAGAAATATTGTCATGGATTTTATTTTGAAATTCTTACTTTTTTCGTCGGGGTTACTATTCACGTATACGGCACTATTCACGGAAAAATTAAATTTTTTTCTATTTGTCCAAATTGTCTGTTATGGTTATTATCATTGATTGGATCTAAGTTTTGAGCTTCATTTTTGAATTTTGCTCCACAAAGTATTATTAGTGAATATTCTTGAACTTGAATAAACCAAAATACGAATCCTTAATCTTATCCTTTATTTCACTGGATTCGTTATTTATATGATTTTTCATCATCTTCAGTCCTAAAAGGTGATATAACTGAATATCTTTGGCCTGTAGAGCAAAGATGAATGATTACCTGATGAATATTTTTGGCATGTAGTGCAAAGATGACAGGTGCTGAGATGAACATGACCACTGATGATACAAATAAATATCTTTGGCATGTAGTGCAAAGATGAATATTTGATTCGAGATGTATATTGATTGATGTTACAGGGATAAAATATTGATGATGGACTTTTAAATCATAGAAGATAGTAGACTTCATTCTCTACTTAACTCTTCTAATGAATTGTTATTTCCGCTGCGAATATTGATCTAAAGTTGGTTGTCCATTATATTTTATCTGATTTGTTGAAGACTAACGATAATTTATTTTCCATTATCTTAGTCATAATATTCTTTACTGAGCTAGTTGAGCTCACCCTTTTCATCTGTTGTCCTCTTCAGGAAATGAGAATGTTGCGGGAACTAGTCGGGGGACAGAGTGATGGTCCGAGTTAGAGCAGTAGTAGTCCTCACTATTTCTGATAAATAGTGTGATAATAATTGTAATGAGGACATAGTTTGAATATTAATATTTTTTACATATTTGTATTGACACTCACAATTGTGTGGTCGTATTTTGCACGACTGTATGATATAAAGTTTGTATTTGAATTCTGTACCATGTATTTGACGACTCAGAATGGGTTGTGTTGACTGGACCTATTCTGGGGGCGTCACAATTATAATTATAATCTAAAGATTATTAAGTCATTTTATAATCCCTAAACTAATAGTTCAAGTTTAAATTTGAAAACAAACAAGACATTTGAGATTAATAATCATATCTCAGATATAATAATTGCAAACAAATATAACCTAAGAGTGTAGCAATTTGCATTCTAACCTGAAGCTTTCATTTCAGGCTTAAATATAAATTACTATTCTAAACTATTAGTCTTTTTTCACTTCGACGATTGACCTTTTAATTTTTTTAATCAGATCATTAAACTAATAATTTTTTCCACTTCGATCCAATTTAAGTTGCCACATCATAAATTGATGATGTGGCTAGCTGACTAGACAAACTAATACTTATGTGTAATTAAAAAAAATATTATTTTAATAACCAACAAGCCTAATCAATTAATACATTCAAAAAAAAATTAAACTTAACTCAAACTTATTTAATAACAAGAACAAACATTAATAACTAACATAAATGCAGAAACAAAATAAAATAAAATAAAAAATAAGATCAAATGTCCCGTGCTTCATATTCCTCTTCCTCTGAAAAAATTCCCAAATCATAACCCTAAACTTCAAACACCACACAATGCTTCAACTGATAGCCACCAACCCCATCTCAAGGCGCCCTTCTCCAACTTTCTTCTGCCCTCCCAAAAATAATCCATCCAAAACGACTCCGCCGCGTCCCCATCTCCGAGATCACCTCCGATTTGCCGTTGAACCACCGCCTCTCTCTACAAATCCGGAAATGTCTGCTTCATCATCACCAAAATCCTCATTGTCGACCTCTTCTCTTCCTGCCTCCACCCCTCCGCCGTCGTCGGCGTTATTCTCCTCAACACGCACTCTCTCTCCTCCACCTCCACCGAAGCCTTTATTATTCGATTTTTTCCCCTTTTCCTATTCCTTACTCTTGGAAATATGTATGCAATGGGCCAATGGGAGTTCTATCTATCATAGGAAAGAATTTTGAACAAGGAAAGGAAATGGCCGCTGAAGGTGAAGGGTCGTCAAAAAAGCAAAGACAACCAAATCTGATACATATAGAAAAGATGCCTTCCTGCCTCATTCCCCACTCTTGCATACAAACTGAGAGATTAGACCATACCTACAGACAAATCTAGTTACCAAAGTTGATGCTCTTTGGAGCTCACCGTTCTCCTCCGGTCATCTAATCCCTCCTTATATGTCCGCGCCTTCTCCGATAACTCGCAGTTGATGGTGTCGGGCTTCGCTAAGGCGGAGAAAACCCTAAAATGTCTCTACTTGAGGAAACTGCATCTTTGGCCGAGGTTTCATGTGTATGTGTCACAGGATTTGGAGAGGGATCCGCCGGAGGTGGTGGATGTTAGGGTTCGGATGACGAATTACATGGTCGGAATTCAGAAGGCGGTGATTGAGGTTGTGGATACTCGTTTGAAGGAGATAAGGATCAGAAGCTATTTTAATGAGTAATGCTAGAGACAGAACTTATTCTATAACTATTTTATAATTTGTTGATGTGGTATATTTTATCTCACTTTTTATGTGGGGCCGAAGATTACATTGAAACAATTTGTTCATCAATATATTGAGGTGGAGTATGCCACATCAGCAAATTATAAAATAATTATAGAATTAATTGTGTCTTTAACATAACTCTTTTAATATTAGACAAAAAGATTATTTAAATAAATTAATTATTGGATAAGACCTTTTTTTAGTTTAATTGTCTAATTTTTTTTTAATTATACATAAGCATTAGTTTGTCTAGTCAGCTGGCCACAACATCAATTTATGATGTGGCAACTTAAATTGGATCGAAGTGGAAAAAATTAATAATTTAATGATCTGATTGAAAAAATTAAGAGGTCAATCATCGAAGTGAAAAAAGGCTAATAATTTAGAGTAGTAATTTATATTTAAGCCTTCATTTCATGCATTGCATTTGCATAATTTGTCTCTCAATTTTTGGCCCACCTATTTTCATATGCACCATTATTACCCTTTCACTCATTCTAAGTTTGAAAGAAGTAAACTCCTCAATTATTTTGTGAAACTAACATTTTCCCCTTATATTTACTTTCTTTTATACAATAAAAAATTCAATTAAATTTACGCTAAATCAGTGTTTAACTCGTAATCAACAAGTGAATTCATATAAAAGCGCAATATCTATCAAAAAGTTAATCTAAGAAGTAATAACAATACATGAAACTTTGGTGATAAAAGAATATATACAAAAGACGAATACACAATTATGTAATTGGTTGTGATTAATTTTTATCACTAAATTCATCCATATACTATAAATCAGGATTCGGTTAACTTCATGGTAAGTTGGTCATTAATCGATACAGTGCTGCAGAGAGAGAGATCACTTTCCAACCTATGTGTCGACACTTTATTGGTTAATTGGCCAAAGTTAATTTCATGATGTTAACCGCTCCCAAAAAATCATCAAATAATTTAGTCTAGTTGTGACGGTAAATAGTGTTTATTTTTTAAACGAAAGTAGCTATTCAATTATTACTCAAACCCTTCAATAAATCGTAACCCAAGTGTTTCATGTATCAAGGAATGGTTAACATGAAGTTAACTTTGGTTAATTGATTAATACAGTATCGACACGTAAGCGAAAGGTGATCTCTCTCTGCGTGTCAATACTGTATTTGTCAATTAACCAACTTACTATAAAGTTAATTTCATGGTAACCCGATCCATCAACACATTCTACAACGGGAGAGCAAAAATTTGCATCTCTAATTCTATTCACGCTGTATCGGCATGTTGTGGTGTGGTGCAATGCGATCTGAATACGCGGTGTGATTTTTAAAATTATTATATGCACATATGTGGAAGGAGTATCCGTACCACACTGCACCACATGTATCCGCACACACACACACATATATATATATATATATATATATATATATATATATATATATATATGGGTCCCGTTCCATAGTAAATATTAGTTGAGAGCACTATTCCTACTAACAGATCTCCAATCGTTCATTCAATTAATCGATGACTTAGATTAATTTTGGCTTGGGCCTGGCCGCACCTCCTAAGTGTGGCCAATGCAACTCCTTCTTACGGCCAGGTTAATGACTATTACGCTCTCATTTTGGCTTTTCAAACTGGCCGCATGTTCGCTAGTAAGACTTGCAGCCAGTTTGAAAAGCCAAAATATTGACAAGTACGCTGAAGATGGAACAGAAGAGTAATATATTTAGTGTAATCTAATATCTCAACATAATAATTAATAGGAAGAAAAAAAAATATCAAACTTAGAAATATTATAATACACTAAATTTGATAATTTGATATCAAACTTTCTAAGTTTGATATTTTTTAAGTTTGATATTTTTTTCAAACACAAATATTAAACATAAAAAATATTTCTTTTTAAGTTTAAGAAAAGTTTGAAAAAAATATTTTTTTAAGTCAAATATTTAAGTTTGAAAAAAATATCAAACTTAAAAAATATTATTTTTAAGTTTAAGAAATAAAAATAAAAAAAATATCAAATTTAGTATACTCCAATATTTCTAAGTTTGATATTTTTTTCTATGTTAAGATATTGAAGTACACTAAATATATTACTCCTCTGTTCCATCTTCAGCGTAATAGTCAATATTTTGGTTTTTCAAATTGGCGTCTTACTAGTGACCAGTTTGAAAAACCAAAATGAGCGCATAATAGTCATTAGCATGGCCGTAAAAAGGAGTTGCACTGGCCGCACCTCCTAGATGCGGCCAGGCCCATGCCAAAATTAACCTCAATAATCAATTAATTGAATGAACGGTATGAGATTTGTTAGCTGGAATAGTGTTCGTAGCTAATATTTATCGTAAATTAAGGTGCTAGCTAACTTACATGAATTAGAATAGTAAATAATATGAACACTCTTGCCTACCACTAAGCTAGGCATTGTTTGCATTGGTTTTATGATTTGTACATTAATTAGTTGATTAATTACCGGATAAACTATTAGAAAATTATGTCTTTGTAATGTGTATGTGATTTGAATTTTAACAACCCGAGTGTTTTTGTCAAAACTTTTCCTTCACTATTTTTGTTAAGAGCTAATGTCACATTTTCTAAATTTCTTATCGGATGTTACTAGTTGACTAAAGTTGTGTAATATTTTATTATATATGATAAATGTGATGAATTATCAAATTTATTTGTTGTTGACCTTCTTTAACAACATTTGCAATCATGTCATTGTATCTTTATTTGTTATCTTAATTTATCAAAATTTAATAATTATTTATTTTTGTAAATTAAAAAATTTTTGTATTCGTATTTGTAACCGCATTTACACTGCATCCGCCTACGTGGTGCATGCAGTGCCGTTAAGCGATGCAATTTTTAAATATAGTATCCATGCATACGTGAATGCGGCTGCATCGCGCTCTCCCCTAAGGATGATGCATTGAGACAAGTTGGGATTGGGGCTAAGCATGTGTAAAAAGTCCAAGCCCGAAGGTTTGGTCTGAAAAATAGAAAAGTTTGACATGTTTTGGGCTCGAGTTTTTTAAGCTTGAAAAATGACATATTTTTTGCCCCAAGTCCGTCTTGATTTGACCAGACCTAAAGTCCGACTTGATTTAAAGTTGACCAATTGGGTGCGGGACTGCATGGGGTTTATAGGTTTTTACTCGTGGCTTAATTTTTGTGATCGGTTGTCCCAAAGATTAACTAACACTTTTAAAAACGATTTAGTAACTGAACGGCGCCAAAACAAGAAAATGACGTCAGCCGAAGTTAAAGGACCATTTTACCCTTTACTCTTCTTTCTATATTTCCTCTGTATCTTCCCTTCCCTCCCGAAAAACAGAACGCCAATATTTTCAAACCCCATTTCTTGCTACTGCTACACCTCTCTCTCTCTCTTTCATTCAACATCTTTCTCTCGCTCTCTCACACACACTGAAACGCACAGTTCACCGGAGAAATCCTACAGGAAAATGAGCCAACCACTGCCCAACGACTTATTCAAAGCAGCCGAACAATCTCTCTCCCAACGCGACTTCCATAAATGCCGGGAATATGCTCTCGCAGTCCCAAAATCAGACCCCCGCTTCCCCGGCGACGTCGCTCAAATACTCGCAATCGCCGACACGCTCATCGCCGGAGAAACCAAAGTTTCTCAAGCCAAAGATCCCGACTGGTACGCAATCTTGCAACTCAAACGCTACTGCTCCCGTTATGATCTCATCGCAGACCAATTCAAGAAATTATACAGCCTCTTAGACCCCGATAAAAATCGATTCCCCCTCGCCAACGAAGCTGCTGAACTTACTTTACGGGCTTATTTTGTTCTAAAAGATTCTTCAACGAGACAAGAATTCGACAATGAGCTTCTAGAATCTAAACTACCAAAAGCAAACAGCGCAAGTTTGGCTGTGTGTACGATCTGTTTAGACAAATTTGTGTTTGATAACAAGGCTTATGAAGGTGGTGTTTTCAAATGCGAGAAATGTAGACGAATAAAGCCGATCAAGCCGATTAAGCCCCAACCCAAGAATGAGCCGGGTATGAAGTGGAGTTTATGTTCGCAGTGTTCTGAACACTTTTTTGAAATAGCTGAAGAGTCGATTACAGAAAGTACTAGTTCGGATGATCAAGAACCTGGTTTCATATGTTCGAATTGTACAGGGAATCTTGATGAGCCCAATATTGACTCATTCTCGGCTAATTTTCTCGGTGGGTTTGATGAAGGATGCGAATGGATTGGGAATGCTTTGAACACAACGCCAACGGCGGCCGTGAATTTAACAGCGCAAGAAAATTTAACTGGGGGAAATGAGTCTATTGCTGATCATCAGATTCATGTGGTGGAAGGAGGTGAAAATGCTGTTGCTGCTGATACAGTTTGGGTTTCGTGTCCGTACTGTTCTTACACGTTTAAGCAAGTTAGGGTTCCTCAACAAGGTTTGCCGAAATGTCAGTATCCAGTCTGTGGAAAAGAGTTTAATGTTCTTGACGCGATTCTTTTGTATCAAAAAGAAGACGCTAACATAGACGAGATGCGAAAAAAGTATCATGTTCTTGACACGATGCTTTTGTATCCTCCAAAAGAAGAGGAGGATCAAAAAGATTCTCCAACGAGACAAGAATTCGACAATGAGCTCCTAGAATCTGAACCCCAACCCAAGAATGAGCCGGGTATGAAGCAGAGTTTCTGTTCGCAGTGTTCTGAGTCGATTACAGAAACTACTAGTTCGGATGATGAAGAACCTGGTTTCATATGTTCGAATTGTACAGGGAATATTGAAGAGCCCAATATTGACTCATTCTCGGCTAATTTTTCCGGTGGGTTGGATGAAGGATGTGAACGGATTGATAGGAATGTTTTGAACTCAACGCCAACGGGGGCCGTGAATTTAACGGAGTCTGTTGCTGATCATCAGATTCATGGGGTGGAAGGAGGCGAAGATGAGGAAAGGATGAAAGAGTTGGCGGCGGCGAAAATGGCAAGAAAAAAAAGGATGGAAAAGTTAGCTGCAAAAAGAAATAGAAGAGGATAAAAAAGAGGGATGGAATGAAGCTGGTGGCGATGTTAATCAGGGGAATAATGTAATTCGCATACTTCGGAATCCATTTCCAATAAGGGTCGAGAATTATTCAATTAATGGGGATAAAAAAATTTCAAGACTGAAGAAAAATGGGTATGATTTTGCTTTTTTGCATGTGCATATGATCTTATTATAGGAACTGATCATGGTACAAAATATATATAGACATGATCTCATATTTGGTTCTTGATTGTAAAGTTTTTTCAAAGAGTTGTGAGATGAATTGTTGCTCATAATATATAGATTCACTGATGTTCTAGTGATCTTTTCTTACTTGCCACTAGTTGGTTGATCTATTCTTACATGATCTCGATTTAGATAATGGGTTCGACCCTCTTCCGCAACTCTCAAACTAGTTGGTTCCATTGTTTATTACACCACCAGCATCAGGACATTATGTTGCTCCTAATCCATCCTTTACATACTATATTGACCTGTTCCTCTATAGCTTAAGAGTGTAGCAATTTGCATTTCATTTCATTTCATGCATTGCATTTGCATAATTTGTTTCTCTCAATTTCTGGCCCACCTATTTTCATATGGACCATAATCAATGTTTTCAGAACGGACCGTTCATCGAATCAGAAAAGCTACCGGGTGGATGAGTCACTGTATATACAAAAAAATTGTTAAGCATAAATCTTAATTACCGAGTGTCAATTTACTACATATAAATTATGGGTTTAAGATAATTTTCTAATATAATCCACTATTGGGCTGAAAAATTATGGATAATCTACTTAAAGATTAACTATCAAGATGTATTTATGTCAGTTGTTTTCAGTGCATGTAAAAAAAAATAAAAATCCAAGGGCTTTATTGAACGTGTAATAAATAAGATTTATTATAAGAATAACCTTGAATATTTTGTTTGGTTTTTGTACAAATGAATGGGAATGACGTTACAAAGCAATGTAAAAGCAAGCAAGTACCTTCTTAATATTTATAGAGGTAAACATGAAACAAAAATACGTCCTCTCAACATTTGCATGATAAAAGTCTTGAAGATTGTTCAACAGCCTTAAACCCTATGCATCCGAATCATTTAACTTGTGGCATGAAATGCCCTTTAATTTGTTCAATATCATTTTGCATGAGCATTTGAAATAAAAAAATCTTTACTAGTTTTTGTTGCTATTGTATTGAGTTTATAGAGTTGAATGTGAGAGCACAAATGGCTCATCTTAGCTTTGCAATGGAACAAATTTTATTCATGTATTTCGTCTTCAAATTTTATAATTTTTATAATTTTTGTCCATATTTTAAAAAGTAAAGTAATTAAAGTATACTAAATATTAAAAACAACTATATATTGAACCCATTTGAGAATTA
This sequence comes from Panax stipuleanatus, assembly GCA_020205555.1. Classification (NCBI taxonomy): domain Eukaryota; kingdom Viridiplantae; phylum Streptophyta; class Magnoliopsida; order Apiales; family Araliaceae; genus Panax; species Panax stipuleanatus. Next base: position 23,542,984 of record CM035117.1, read on the forward strand.
AACATATTAAAAAATCTATATTTTGAAGACTAACACAAAAATATATAATTTGAGTACTAAATATATCGAAAACTGATAAGAATACTTAACGTACAAAAACGGATTAACAAAGAGGTTATCCTTTTCTTTAATAAAATTAAAAAGACCCAAATTTACACAACCCAAATCGACAAAAACAACAAATAACTTTCAGAAACTCTTTTGTGCTTGATAAAAGTATAAAAAAACTCACTTATCAAACTAAATAATGCAAAGATAATCATAAGAATCCATAAATGATCTTGCTTCATCTCAAAGTAAAAGTAAATCAAAATCTAGTAAGCACAGTACTTCCAGCAGCTTTATTATACCCAAAAAAAAATTCCAAAATCTTAATCTAGACACCACTATTCGCAACTCATAAACCCCGAGGAAAAAAGAGATTACGTAATTGTAGAGAATTACAGAGCGGACCCACAAAAGGGGCAGAACTTGAACTCCGAATCAACCTCACGAGCGCAGTACTGACACCGGAGAACATCCGGAACCACCAGCCGCAACGGCGAATCCGGCGGAAGAGAGAGAGACGGAGGGAAAAAGAGATTACAGTTGTTGCAGTGCATCAGTTCGTCTTTTCCCGGCCACCGCCAAACGGGGACAAAGAAGAGCTTAAGAACCTTGTCGTATTTGACGAGATCGGCCGGCGATCGGCAGTTTATGCATCTTCCTGCTCCTTTTTTCAGCACTTGGCTGACTTGTTGCTCGATTCCTCCGGCGAAAAAGAAAAACATTTTCTTTTCCCTTTATCTTAAGATTTTATTTTATTATTCTTGACGATTTCTGTTTGGAACTTTTGAGTGTCATATGAAGGATTGGATGAGGACTCGATGGTCGGTCGGTGATATAAACTTCTATGGAGGGTTCTAGCCTTTTACTGGTTTGTTGGGCCGTGACTTGTTAATATTATGTTGAAAAAAGAGTCTCAAAATGCACCTCTGTCATACAGATGGATGTAAAATAATATATACGGATTCGAATATATTAATATTTATATTTATTTATTTGTGAATATTTTTAAATCGAATACGGATATTTTTTTTTTTTTTTTGAATACGAATAATATATTATTTTTTTTTGAATACGAATGCGGACGATTACGAATTTTATCATTTACGACCCTAACTATAACTAGAATAAAAAAAATAATGAGTTTTAAAATATAGTTTATTAAAGAATGAATTTTAATTAATTTATTTTTAATAAATATTTAAATACAATAATCAATGCTCTAAATTGCAATTCAAATAAGTTTTCATCATTTTTAAAATCTTACATTTTAAAATAAATACTCTACTTATTAATGTTTAGATGTTCATTAATTAGTAAATGTCCATTTATGTGTGTGGAGTAATACTGTAGTGTGTATGAATATTTATAATTTATAATTAGATTCAAAAATTTATATTGAATATTTAATTATTTTTTCTAAAATACTTGATTAAAACATTAATAATATGTTTATGGGGATTTTTATTTATAATTTATTCTCAATACATAGATTACAATTTAGTTATAAAAAGTTATTTTATCTCATTATATTTATGAGAGAGTGCGAGTTATAATGTATATATGACAACTGATAACTAGATAATCTAACTTGATCCAAAATTTATTTTGAAGTTACTTTAATATTTGTACTTCTAATTTCTAAATAATTGGGCAAATAAAAGTGATAAATGTAAGACCCCGGATTTTATGAAATAGAAGTATTCAATTTTTCTTATAATTATTATTCAGTAAATGGTTAAATTGATAAAAGGTTAAAGTTGAGGGTGATGTATGAAATTTTTTCAAAATAAACAAGTGGTAATAAAATATTCATTGTGTCGAAAAATATTCGTTTGGTCGTGGAATATTCTTGTTGTCGGGGAATATTCGTACGACGGCACAACCATTTGTGGGCCCCACAACGGAATAACTGTCAGATGAAGAAAACGACAAGAATGAGTTTTCTAAAAATAACGGCGTAGTTACCGTTAGAACTGTTGAAATACCCGGTGGTTAAAAGAACAGTAATACGCGGTGTTGCACTGTAGCACACGGTATTGCACAGTAATTTTAATTATTGATTCTTACGTAAGAAGTCACTACTCAATAATTATTACAGTAATTACTGTTCAATATTTTATATTATTGATTCGATAATTGCTACATTGATAATTGCATAATATTTTATTGATTCAATAATTGTCATTGCACAATATTTCAAATTATCAAATCAATAATTCATATTATTTGAATAATAGTATTAGATAGCATTATTGACAATGTCCAAGGAAGTTTTGTCGAGAAAAAGGGTTAAGTTAATCTAATTGCGCGCCAGTAAGGAGAAATCCTTATCGGAAAGCTCCCTCTTTCTTGGGAACGACCTGGTTGTCAATATTGTGGTTCTGTAATATTATTTATAAATAATTAATTATTGATAAAAATGATACGAAAATATTTATTTAATGTGGATATAAATGGAGGAATTTTTAAAGAGACAATTATTGAGAGTTGATATTTTATCCTCTTTGATAATTCATTCAAATATATTATTATAATATTAAATTATAAGTGTATGATGTAATAATATATAATATAATAATAGTGATATTTTTATAATAAATTAATGGTTTATGAATAAATGAGGAGGAAGAGAGAAAATGAAATTTGAATTTTTTTAATAATTATAAATATTTTATTATATATATATATATATACACGTGTGTGTATATGTGTGTGTGTGAAAGAAATGGTGGAGATTAGAAAAGAAGAAAAGGGGAGAGAGAGAGAGAGTTAGTGGAAGAAAATGGAAAAGGTGGAAAGAAAAAGAAAAAGAAGAAGAAAATTGAAAAACATCCGTATGTAAATTTCGATCATTTTTCATTCGGAATTTGGAAAAACTTTTTTTTACAAAATTGTAGAGAATTAAATTTTCTATAGAATGAACATAAGATTCGTATTTTTCTGATAAAGGGCTATTTATTATGAATTATTGAAGTTCTGAATTGATTTTTGATTAAAATATACTGTGGGCCCCACTTTTGACTTTGGTTGGTTGATGGCTGAAGATTTTTTTTCCAAGGATGGCAGGCGTCCATTTTTTTTAAGGATGGTAGGCGTCCGAATTTTTAGTCTCTTTTGGTGTTCTAGCATATAAATAGGGTGCTTAGTTAGAGATGAAAATCACACCAGAATCAAAAAATTCTTTCTCTATAATATCGAGCGTATTTTTGTGAGTATTTAGATACTTTGAGAGTTGATAATCAATGCAAGTATTCTTCAGCGTTATATCCGATAATCCAGACAGATTGAGTATTATACTGAGGTAAGGGATGGTAAGTGATTTTTTTTTTTTTTTGTAAATGATGTTATTCTTTTCAATATCATTATACTAAAATATTGGCATAAATTTTATTATGAAATTCTTATTTTTTTCGTCGGGATTACTATTCACGTATATGACACTATGCATGGAAAAAAAATTAAAATTTCTTCTATTTGTCCAAGTTGCTTATTAAGGTTCCTATCTTTGATTGGATCCAAGTTTTGATCTTCATTCTTGAATTTTACTCCACAATTGGTTATCGTGTTGACAATTGGATCATATTGTTCTTATTCTCATATATAACATTTTTATAATTCTGATTATGAAAATTATCTTTGACTTGAGTGTAAAGATGGGTAGATTAGTGGTATGATCATGACTATGGGTTCTCTTTGGCCAGTAGTGCAAAGATGAATTGTTGACTGGTATGATCATAATCATTGATTTTACAATTGAATCTCTTTAACTTAAATGCAAAGGTGAATTGATCAACATGTAATAAATATTATTTTTATAAATTCTGAAATGATTAGATATTCCTTTAAAAGTTGTGTTTCATCTAATATCATTTTCCTTGAATTTTTATTTACCTAAATCTTCTTATTAAATTTTTATTGTTATCTTTGCAATATGAAAGTTGAATATCTTTGGCCTGCAGTGCAAAGATGAGCTGTTGATTTATGAATATCTTTGGCCTGTAGTGCAAAGATGAGCTGTTGATGTAAGAATATCTTTGGCCTGTAGTGCAAAGATGAATTTATTAGCATGATTATGAACAAGAACTGTGATTTGGTATAACCATGATCTTTTGTGTTTCAGGTAAAGACAGGTGATGAAAATTATCTTCGTTCTTAGTGCGAAAAGGAATTTATCAACATAATTATGATTATGAACTATTTACATGATTATGGACAAGAATTATTGATTGATATTACAAGAGTGCAAAATTGTTGGTGGACTTTTAACGTAGAGGAGATAATAGACATTATTGTCTAATTGACTCTTCTAATGGATTGTTCGTTCCGCTGCAACTATGGTTGAAAAGTTTTATCATCTACCATATGTTCTAAATCTCTGATTTATTACTGACGAATATTATTGATAATTTGATTATCTTTAGTTATGATATTCTTTACTAGGCTATTTGTACTCACCCTTTTGCTTCACAATTCCTTTCAGATAATAAGAGCGTAGCTGGGTCGAGCGGTGATAACAGAAAAATAGAACGAGGGTCTATAACTGTTGAAATTTCCTACCAAACAGTATGAAAATAATTTTATTGAAAATTTTAGATAAGTGTGTTGTATTTTATACGTTATTTAACCGTTGATTTTGGTGACCTGACTTAGGTGAGGTGAACCCAACTTTAGAAGGGTATTTTGTCACTATCATATAAGATGTCTAACCACATACGACTTCATGTTATCATAAGACATGGTTGTGCACATCCACTTGCTAATTATATCCATGAACACTACCTATATAATTTTGGAGTACGGTTATAATATAATTCTCAGTTTGAGACAACAGAGATAATTATATGGCAAGAGAAGACCCACCATTGAAATGAACAAGATAGTAATCTTCTCATTTTTTTTGGGGTCTATTGGGTCAACCAAGGATAATTCTCGAGTCCTACGATATCTATTATAACTTAGATGCATGGGCGCCCATGTACGAAGGTTTTCTTGAGTATTTTTCAAAGATTTTAATTCCTAAAATAGTTTTTGACCGTACCTTTATGTAACACATCATTGATAGGAGTGTGTGTACTGTATTTATATTAAAACTCACACTTTATGTGTGGTCGTATTGTGCACAATAGTTGGATATAAAAGATTTGTATTTGAATTCTGTACCATGTATTTCTTGGCTATCTAGAATAGGTGGGTTGTGTATTGATCCTATTTTGGGGATTTCACAATAAATACTCCCTCCACCAGAAAATTCATAAACGTGAATTAATTATTCAACCCCCTTCTAGATTAATTCTAAATTAATTTGGACTTAAACACATTTTAACAATAAAATTATATTATTTATTGTTTCCGCCTTCCAGCATTGCAAGTAAGTTTTGAAAGTAAAAAACTTATAACAAGCTAATAACTATAGTTTTCTTCTTCTAATATATAATTTTCTTCTTAAATGATACATTTTAGATATTTTAACTTTATAATAGTATAAAATTATTTTGCTTATTATATAATATATATAAGTTATACGAATTTCGGATACGGATCCTAATTCGGATATCCGCTATCTGTCGAATATATTTACGGTCGGATGTTAAACGAATACGAATACGCCTATATTCGTATTCGTATCCGTTTATTTGCGGATACCTTTAAACCGAATACGGATATCTCTGTTTTTTTTCGAATACGAATAATATCATCTTTTTTTCGAATATGGATGTGAATGTATATAAATTTTTCGATTTTCATTTACAGCCCTACTGTCATATACCTGTTCAAAAAAATTGATTATGTTGATAATGTTTTTTTTATTTAAATTGGATCGAAGAGCCACCTAATTCCGATTTTTATCGGTTGAATCGACGGCCCGGTCCGAATTTAATTACCATGACCATAATTACCCCTTCACTCATTCTAAGTTTTTTAACCGCTAGAAAATAATCCCCCCAATTATTGAAAGAACTAAGAAGTAACCTCCTCAATGGTTTTGTAAAACTAACATTTTATTTCTTATATTTATTTTCTTTTATATAATAAAAAAATAATTAAATTTACGCTAAAACAGTGTTTAACTCTAATCAACAAGTTAATTCATATAAAAGTGCAATATCTATCAAAAAAGTAAATATAATAAGTAATAACAATACAGGTAAGTTTGGTGATAAAAGAATATATACAAGAATATGTAACTGATTAATTTTTATCACTAAATTCATCCGTATACTATTTTTATCTTAATTTTTATAAAATTCTTTTGTAACGACCATAAAGTAGTAGTATCATAAATTCTCAAAAATCACACGTGCCGGTATAATCAGTATCATCAAATTTCGATATCTATAATTATATTCTTACTACAACTACAAGTGAACTTTATAACCCATTTTTGGCTAGAAACATCCATTTCCATTTTCATTTCCACTCTAAAATTCTCTCTCCTGTTCCTTCACCTTCTCTTTCTCTGTATTTCTACTCTATTTGTTTATCTCGGTCGGTCGGATAACCAGAAGAGAGCGACGTCAGTCAGGAAGATGAACGGACCACCGCTGGAGCCCTTACTCGAAGCGGCGGAGTACCACCTCTCTCAGCGCAACTTCGACAGCTGCCGGAGCTACGCCCTCCGAGCCCTAAAATTCGCCCCCAACCACACCGGTGCCACTCAAATCCTCGCCGTCTCCGACACCCTCGCCGCCTCGGCGACCCGCATTTCCGAAACCCTAACGGACTGGTACGCGATTTTGCAAAGTCTATCGCTACTCACAAGACTCAAATCTCATCAGGGACCAGGCTAAGAAACTGAGTTTACTATTGCACGAAAACAAATTCCCCTTTGCTGATGAGGCTTTTAAGCTCGTCCACGGTGCATGGTCTGTGCTGTCTAACCCTTTTCAGAAAGCCCAATTTGACAATGAGCTTCAAATGTTTGAGTTTAAATTGAACGACACGTTTTGGACTTTGTGTCCGTACTGTTATCAGATGTACGAGTATCTTAGGGTTTATGAGGATTGTTGCTTGAGGTGTCAGAATAAGAGATGTGGAAGAGGGTTTCATGCGGTGGCTGTTAAGTCGCCGCCGTTGAGGTTGTGGAGAAAGGCCAGTATACGTGTATGGGGTTTTTCCCGCTAGGGTTTGATGGAGGCGAGAGAAAGGGGGTTTCTTCGTGGAGTCCATTTTCACCCATGGTTAGGGTGAATGAGAATGTTAAAAAGAACAATTACGGGGCTGGGGTTGGTAATGAATGCAATAGGGAGAATTCTGTTGAACTATCTGATGGAAGTAATGATTCAAATTATGGGTTTGTGAGGAAAAATGTGGAGACGTATGTCAATGACAATGGTGAAGTAGTTGAAACAAGAGTAATGCAGCAGAAGGCTGTCGGTGTTGGGAGACCTGTAGGGAAGAGGATGAAAAAATCAGGTGCCTAGAAATGCAAAGAAATTGATGGGAAAAGGGTCCAGGATTGGGAAAATGGAGACTGTTGCTCAGAGTGCAGAAAGATTGGATTTGAATTCAGAAGCTGGTGTAGACGATGCTGATGGTGGCAATGACAATGACAATGAGCTTGGGGGTGTTGGAGCGGATGTGGGAAATGGGCCTGATTTTGATACGAGTGGAGTCGAACTTTTTGCAGGAGATGACGATATCTTTGTGAGTTTTCCAGATTGCTTCTAATGTGGGATGTTGGGAATGTTTTTCTCTACTTAGGTATGTAATTGGAATCTCTCTGCTCATAAGTTCTAGGAATGGGTGATACAGCAGATGACAACCTCTTTTTTGTTTCAGTGGTTGCATCATTGTCAAATGGTAATGCAAATACTTTAGTGTAGTGACTGACCGTATCCTATGCTCTAGCTATGTATATTGAATGTTTTGTTTTCACTACATGAATTTCTATCTTGTGGAAGTAGATCACAGTACTTATTCCACTCTCGTTCCTTTCTGTTTTTAGGTTGAGGACATTCAAATTATTGTGCTGTTTTGCCTTACTGGTCATCCTGGTTAAATTGTGGAAGTGCAGAATTAACAGTTTAGCAGATTGTCATCGTCCCAATTGAACTTGTAATGTCAGCTATTCGAGAGATCTTAGAAAGATCTATTCTATTTGATACTTTTCTTCCTATTATACTTTGTACTATTTACACAAATTAGATAAGAGCTTTACATTGATGTATTTATAACACTTGAAGGATAAATCAAACTCTTTCTCAATAGGAATTGTTTGTCCATAGACTGAGAAGATTAGTAATTGGTCAATATCTTATTGAGCCTCTTGTAGTCGTACCTTTTATTGGAACTTTAGCTTTAGAGTGCATTAGTGGTTGAAGATTATTTCATAGTGAAACAGAAATTTGCATCAACATCAGAGTTATTCTAGGTTTTCAAGCATTCCAGCATCATCTTATGCACATGTCATCCACATGGAAATTAATTGGAGATTTAACATAAGACGAAAATTTTGATTGCTCACGCCTTTCAGTGTTATCTTTATTGATTAATTCCTATTTGAGAGTTGCATTGTATTTGGAACAAAAACCAAGGTGAACATAAGACAGACTACCAGAATCAGATAATTTATTTTGCTTATAATTCACCAATTATTTTGTTAACATGCTTGTAGATAGCTTAAGCTACTTGAATTCTTATCTGTTGCTTTTGTTCCTGCATTACCTTTTATCTGTTATTCAGTTTCTGGATGGTTGCTTTCTCAAAACTATGAGATGTTTTAGCTGCCAATTGGTATATAGTGTTCAAGTCATCCAACAGGATCAATGCTCTCTTCTGTTGGTGCAATTCTTTCTACAACTAAGCCAATGACGCTAACTGTAAAGTATAATAGGCACGTGCCCTGGTAGAATCAGTCTGACTCGTGCGGCTCCAAGTGATGCCTGTTGTAGTGTATCATCTATTGCATACCATATTATTTACATGAGTAATGCTACAGTGACAAAAGATGGCTACAAAAAAGTGGATACAAAATGATACGTCGGATTATAATTAGCGGAACAGATGATATGTCGGATTATAATTAGTGACTATTCCACCATACATGGGTGGGTCCAATGGTTATAATCAATCACTATCATACACATCATTTTGTATTCTATTTTTGTATCAGCATTATTGATTTTACAGATCTCTTTAGAATTCCATTAGATTGCTCTACTGATGGTAGGCTTGCATCCAATGTTTTGTAAGCATTATTGATTTTACAGATCTCTTTAGAACACTTTAGAATTCCATTAGATTGCTCAACTGATAGTAAGGGTCACTATAGGTGCTTTTAGTTGTTAAGGTCATAGGTTTAAAATTTCTTAGAAGCACTTTGGGCCAAGGGTTTACGACACAGCCGAATGACAATGGCTGCAGGTACATCATAGATATTTTCTTGAACATCATTCCTTTTAGTGTTACCATATTCATTGTTTTGAGTGGTAAGTTGCATCCGGACAACTACTTGTGGGGAGATATTTTGTATTGTCATGTTGTCCAAGTTGGTCTGCTTTATTCTGATGAGTATATTATAGGCGTAGGTCATTTTATTGTAGCTTATCTATTCTAGTTATTCTAATTATGAGCTATACTTAACAAAGAATTCTTACAAAAATTAGTTTACAAAATAATGTGTCAAAGTTTAATTAGTGGAAGATTGATCATACATGGTGGGTCCAGTGATTGTAACCAACCAAAGACGTACATATCATTTTGTATTTTCCTTTTGTAACAATTTTTTAGTCATCGTAGTAGTAGTTCTATAGTTTCTAATTAGAATTCTGCTGCACTTACAAAGAACTCATACAAAAACTAGTTTATGATTTATGGCAATCTGACATGCTACCATGGATAGAAATTTTTTCAAGGACTTGATTCTTGGTCTTTCCTTTTTGGGATCCATGCAGCACAAATAGTATCATCTTGTTCGAATTTGAGCTTCCATGAGATGAAGAATGGATGGGTATTGGGCTTACTTGTATGGGATCTATCCAAATATGGTGTGTACTTTAGAAGTGAATGTGCATGTATCAATTTTGTTCAGAAAAATGTCCATAGAAGTTGACAGTGAATGGCACCTTGACCTTCTAGTTGATGTTAGGGAGTAGGGACTGATCATAACCATGTGTTGGCGTTAGGCCGACTTGTCCTCCAAGTGCTTTTATTTTCGTATATTTTGCCTTCTCAGTTTTCGGTACCCAATTTAAAGAATAATTCATCAATCCTTTCTATGGCTAAAAATTGAGGTAAAATGTAACGTGATTTATTGATTAATTCACTATCATTATTATTAGTAAATAGTAATTTCATTCTAGCTAGTCCATGTTATTTATATGAGTTTAAGTTAGTTGGCCCATTGTTTTTTTTACTACAATTCTGTTTTTGCAATTTCATTGAGTTGGTGAAATTTATATGGATCAATTGAGTTGGAAATTTTCTCTTCTCCAATTCCACCCACCCCCCCCCCCCCCCTCTCTAAATATTCTCCCTTATTTTTACAATCGTTCTCTCTAAAGTTTCTTTTTCTTTATATTTTCTCTAAATAAATCATTGCACCGGATGGATAAAAGCATGTCCATTTGAAACTTTAAACTTTTCTGTTAATGATGTGATAAAAATATGTAAATGTAAAATTGACAGGTACAAGTTAAACTCACATAGATTAGATTAATTTTTAAACATCTTTAATATTTATTTTAGACAAATTAGAAATAAAAATGGAGAATTGATTACTTATAATTAAATTAATTAGAATATGAAAACTAATAATGAGGAAGTAATTTAGGAATCTGAATCTATTAAACAATAAACATAACAAGTAATTCTAATTTCTCCTATTTTTATAATTTAACTATAATTTTGATCTTTCTTTCCTTTAATTTAGTAATTTTATAATTAGCGTGGACAAGTAGAGATTATGAAAATTTAAGGATTAATTATAACCTATCAAAACTTTTTTGAACAAGCATGAATTATGAAAAACTCTTATCGTAACAATAATCTATCAAAACCTTTTAATTAATTTAAAATCACATAAGAAATACAAAACGAATAATAAAGAAATATGAAAACAAAATCAATTAAACATTAAAGCATAAATAATAGAAGAGATGAAAAATATTATCATGAATAATTATTTAATTTTATCTTCAGCTTAGATTAAAGAAATTAGCTAGATATTAAAATAATTAAAACAACTAAGATTAAGAAGAAGATTAAAAATTAAACAAGAAAACTCTCTTTATTAAAGATCATCCAACGAACGTACAATAAAAAATGATTTAATCATACTCTTACTTCTAACCTAAACTAATACATAAAAAATACCTAATAATCTCCCCAAATCTCTATTGGTATTCATCTATTTATAGGCATAAGATATTAATTCTTTTTCATGCAGGTTTCAACTTCATAGTGGCAATCAACTTCTCAAAGAAATCTTCTAGATGTACTTTTCTTTTTATCGCTAAATATATGAATTATGTGTCTATCAAATACTCTTATACCTATCTTTTGCTCGTCCTCGAGTAAAATAAAAAGAAATAAAAACTAAACTATCATATTTTCGTAGAAAACACGATTGCACTTAGCATGTGCAATAAGACTTTAAACCCCAAGGTCACCCTAAATGGATAAATTGTGTCTCGTGAGGGTTTGTAGCAAATATACCCACAAAATTTAAAATTCAAAATAAAATATTTTTGAGTTCAACAAATTATAAAATTAAAAGAAAACTACTAAATATCCATGGGTATTATAGATAACTAAGATTAAATTCAAATTCATACTTTCACCTTATCAAAAATAATCTATCTTCATTCTAGACAATATCCTTCCTAAAATTAATTTCATATGATGCATACATTGTGTATGTAGTGTAACTCTTTATAGAAATTTTTAGTTTGAAAATCAAGCAAACTTATTTTTTTCCTTCACTTATTTCAGCTTTTCCTCCTGACTTGTGTAATGTCTCGTTTTGTTAGACTTTTCAGAGTTACTCAGATAACGAGTGTTGGACCAATAACTTCCAAACAGGTTAGTTTTAGGGCACTAGGTGTAGAGAATATTGACACTCCTAAGAGTTTACTAACTCGAGTGACAAAGATCACAAAACTAGACTAGTCAAGCTGCTTATATTTATCAGACTTTTCAGCGTAATTATCGATACTTCCCGGATCTTGAATTCATTAGACATTGAAGTAATTATTTATTCTAATTTTTTCAAAAAAAATTCTAGTTTTTTTTCCTTCCTTTTTTATTGTTCGAATCATGGTTTTACATTCTATAACTAAGAGTTACTGCGGACTGTGAAGTACAAAATTGCATAAGAATTTCTTTTTTTTACTCAATATGATGTTTCGAAGTAAGATTTTATATCTTATCAAATGTTAAAGAGTTCTAAATCTTTCAATATTACTCATGAGTTTCTACTTACATATACTTATTAGTTTTAATCCAATTCTTAACAAGTTAAAAAAAAATTCAATTTTTTTTTAAAATTTTCTTTTTGTGTTTTTTTTACTTTGATTTTCCTAAATAAAAAATAAAATCTAATATAATACAGACAAACTTCTCCATACCTAAATCATGTATTGTACTCAACGTATACATATGAAGAATAGAGAACAAAGAAATAAAATAATTGTACCTTGTATGTGGAGCATTTATTCTGCAAAAAAATATGGTGAGAAAGAAAATAAATCTACATTCCTACGAATTTCATAAATCCTAAAACACATGTAATGATAAAAGAGTGATGCATATGGGCAAATGAGTGCGATTCTTTTAATAAAAAAAATTGTTGGCGAAAATTGTTGTCTGTAACTGTTAAAATACGCGGTGATAAAGGAACAGTAGCACGTGGTATTATACAGTAACACATAGTATTATATAATATTTCATATTATTGAACTAATAATTGCCACAACAACAAATGCACAATATTTCATATTATAGAACCAATAATTGTCACCGTAGCAAGTGTAGTAATAGAAATTTACGTAATTAAAAGTCATGAGTATTAAATAGTTACACATACTCGTTATTTGAAGAATACTGTATACTTAAATATCTGTGATACTAATACATTAAGTCAATAATGCAAAAAATGAATAATATAATAATAATTATGAATAGTAAAGAAAAATGTATCTTGAAATGTGAAAAATATGGATAATTAATGTGGTAAATTAAAGATAATCTTGAATTGTGAAAAATATGGATAATTAATATGTGGTAGATTAAAGATAATTTTGAAATATGAAAAGTATGATTAATTGATAAATGGTGTAGATTAAAGATAATCTTGAAATATAAAAAGTGTGGATAATTGATGTATGATAGATGTTGGTTAAGTTTTGACTATAAATTAAATATGGGGTTTAACATAAGAAGTTTCATAACTTTTATTACTTATCTTTTCTTCCATTCTCTAAAAATTGCTTAGCTAGTGCATGTAAGTATCTCTCTGAGTGTGCTAAGACTATCTTAAGTAATGCGAATATCAGTAAAAGTGCAAGAATTGTTCAGATTAATTAACTACATAGAAAGCAATATCTAGTCGCGTGCTAAGGTAAATGATATCATTTTATTTCATACTCGTAAAGGACATCATTTTATTTCATACTCGTAAGGGATATCATTTCCTTTCATACTCCTTAAATTTAAACCTACTATGGTAAAAAATATTGTTCGTTTCTACAACCCTTAATATTAAACAATGAAAATTTCTAAAATTAATAGAATTTTCTTAATAGTTAGTGCTTCATCTAATATCTTTTGATCTTAACCTTCATGTTGAATTTTAATCGTTATATTTGAACTGTGAATCTTAAATATTATTCTTGAACTATTCTAGATATCGTATTAATAATTTGGACATTATTAAACTCTGGACAACTTAAATTACAAATTTCTAATGTTTATTCTTTATCTTATTATTCTTATAATTATTTGTGTTCAACCTTTATGTCATTGTTATTTGTATTAATCACCAGGACTTAAATTGTTGTGAATGTCTTTGGTTTGAGTATAAAGACAATATAATTATTGAGTGTCTTTAACTTCTGTGGTAATGACACGTGGTGAAAGTTCTCTTTGGCCTGAGTACAAAGATGAACTGTTGATTAACATGATCATGACAATTGATGTTATAGTTGAATGTCTTTGGCTTGGGTGCAAAAATAATATGATTGTTACGCGTCTTTAGCCTGTGTGACAAGGACATGTGAAATTTCTCTTTGGCCTAAGTGTAAAGAGGAACTGTTGATTGACATAATCATGATCATTGGTGTTACAATTGATGAAACTTTGATGATGAATTTTTAAATGGGAGAAGATAGTAGATATTATATTTTATTTGACTCTTCTAATGGATTGCTCATTTCGTCGTAGTTATTTGTTGCAAATTTATGTTGTCTAATATTTTTTAAATATTTGATTTATCACTATTGAATGCTAAGGATAACTTTTTCTTCGTTATCCACATTTATGATATTTTTTACTGAACTATTTGAGCTCACCCTTTTGTTTCATAATTCTTTTATGAAAATGAGAGTGTAGTTGGGGCTAGCGAGCAGAATAGGAGAATGGAATGATGGTCCTGAGTTAGTAGTTGTAGTAGACCTTCAACAAGTTGTAAAATAGCGTGACAATAATTGTTATGAGTACTTAGTGTGTGTGTATGCCCTACTATATACGACATTGTGATAATTATAAATAGGAGAATTTATGTATATTGTTTTATTTTGGTGACTCAAATTAAGTGGTGTAGACCCGAATTTAGGAGTGTCACAAGAAATGTGTTTAAAGTCTACCTTAGAAAAATATTCACTAACATGTTCAAAGTGTGAAAGAATAGGCTCGCATGCATGTTTCCGTTTGGTTGACTTATGTAGTGGATTTGAACATCTCATTAACCTTATCTAAATATTCATATTAATTCCAATTTTGGTCAAGTGATTTAAGAAAAAAATCAATTGGATCATCTTAAATCATAAGTTTAAATTCCTTCAGTTCTTGGGTCATGGGCAATTCTTGGATCAAGTTTACTTTAATGGGTTGGTCCAATTAAAAAATCACTAGGTGCATGGTTTTTTTAGGAATAAGTCTTTCAAGGTATGGAGCTTTAGGCTTATAAACTTTTTTCAACCGACTCATTAAATATGACATGATCAATTTTAGGCATAGACTCATAATTTTTAGACTACTCAAATTCGCTTGACTCAAAGTGCGAATAATTGAATACAAAGTTTTTATTTTTCTCATCATTTTCACAATCATCATGATTTTCAAAATTAACATCAGAGTTACTAGAAAATTCACTTCATCTCTTATTCATTTATTATGGTGGCTAACCGATTCATTTGAATTTCTAGGCGAGATATAGTTTGATTCGTGTTTTGAATAAAATTAAATTGATTTTCTATTAAAACTTTCATATTTTTTTTTCTAAAGTGTTGAATCTTTCCTCTTCTTCATTTGAAAATTCTTGTGGATATTGAGATTCTGGATTCGAATATGGATATGAATATATATATGAAAATGGATAATAATTTTAATAAGTTGAAAAACATTGATTTACTTGGTGTGCATTAAAGTTTTCATAGGATTCTTGATTCAAAGCAAAATTATTATTCTAACTATAATAAGAGTTATTATCTTTACACAAATCACAAAACAAATAGACAACTAAGCACAAAAGTCACACAAAAAAATAGTATAAATAAAATAAAATCCTAATTATATGGTTAACCTAAATAAAATCTAGACAGATCATAACTGTTTCAAGTTATACTTTAAGGTTCCACCAAATTCGAAATTAATCACACCACTAGTCAAGTAAGTGTAAGAACTGGTGAGAGTCTCTCCGTGGGTAAGCTGGACTAATTGAATAACCACATGTTCTTGAGTCTTTTGTCTTTTAATTAAACCACTTGCATAGACACCAATAGTTTGATTAATTTAAAATTTTATTAGTCTTCTTTTAGAGTTTCTTATTCTAATTGAGCTCAAAATTTTTATGGGTCAACGTCTACTTGATTTTATTAAGTTAAGATTATGCAAAATACAAGTTGGGTTGTTTGTGGGTCAAAGAAGGGTGATGAAATCCCCACTTTATCTTGTTACATGTTTATGCCCTTAATGTTGGATTAAAAATGAGAATGCACAAATAAAATAAAAACTGTAAACAAATAAAGTGTTCTAAACCATGTGAATTACTAAAGAATGAGAAATTGGGCGTACCTTTTTACTCCAACAATCACGACAATTTATATTTGACAAAAATAAAATAAAATAAAATAAAATAAAAAACCTAAACATAATATGCTCTACGTGAGTGAATGCATGAATGCGACAATTAGTTTCTAAGAAGCAATAATAACTAAAAATAAAAATAAAACTAAGCTACTATTTTTTTGAGTTAAGATACAAAATAGCAGGAATAGCCCAACAATAAAATCTATACCTTTCTGCACATTCGATCTGCTTCAATAATCCTGAAAAGAAAATAAAAAAAATATTAGACCTAAATACTAATTCAAAGAAATAAAAATTAAGGAATAAAAAATTAATCCTAATCTCGGACAACAACGCCAAAAACTTGATGTGATAAAAATATGTAACTGCAAGTGCACAGTGTCAAATTGAAGAACTGACAAGTACATGTCAAACTCACAAAAATTAGATAAATTTTCAAACATCCTTAATATTTATTTCAGGTGATCAATTAGAAATAAAGATAAATAATTGATTAACAATAATTAAATTAATTAGAATATGAAAACTAATAATGAGAAAGCAATCTAGGAATCCGAATCTATTAAACAATAAACATAACAAGTAATCCAATCTTTTCTATTTTTATAACTTAACTATAATTTTTGATCTTCATTTCCTTTAATTTAGTAATTTTACAATTAACGTGGAGTAAACATAAATTATGAAAATTTAAGAATTAACCATCAAAACTTATTCGAGCAAGAATGGATTATGAAAAACTCGCATTCTAACAATAATCTATCAAAAAAATTAATTTATTTAAAATCACATAAAAACTATAAAATGAAAGGTATTTGATCAATACTGAAACATGAAGACGAAATTAATTAAACTATTAAAACATAAATAATAGAAGAGATGGAGAATTTTATTATGAATACTTATTTAATTTATCTTCATCCTAGATTAAAGAAATTAGCTAAACATTAAAATAAATAAAACAACTAAGTTTAAGAAGAAGATTAGAAATAAAATAGGAAAACTCCAATTATTAACGATCATCCAACGAGTGTACAATAAAGATGTAATTTATTCATACTCCTACTCCTAACCTAAACTAATATATAAAAAATACATAATAATCTCTCCAGATCTCTATTGGTACTCCTCTATTTATAGGCATAAGACATTAATTTTTTTTCATGCAAGTTTCAACTTTCTAATGACAATCAACTTCTCAAAGAGATCTCCTAAATGATTTTTCTTTCTCTCGCTGAATTTGACTTGCACACTAAGATTATTCCATCTCCTTCATTCTCTTTGTAGGAATCTTTTTGCTTCTTTCATTTCATGAATATGAGTTTGACCATAAAGATTTTGACTTTATATTAATAAAATATTAAATTCTATTAAAATAAAATAAAATAAAACATATTAATTAAATAAATTAATATAATAAAAGGATAAAATTAAAGATAATAAAATGTATGAAAAGTATTAGACTTTCAAAAGTGAAAATGTGAATTCAAGTAAAAATGAATTGCTTTTACTTTAGGCTAGCTCCTCACTAATTAGGTCACTCGCTGAAGACCTTACCATGAAACTTGCCATTCTTAATTCCAACTTCATGTGAAAACAACTAAACCACTTGGTGTGGCAGACTATATACTCCATATGTAATTAATAGAGACCTTTTTCATAAACAAAAGAAAGCATACGTTGACCATATTTCTATTGTGCTTAATAGGTACTTAATTATGTCCGTTGCGTTGTTTATATTCAAATATAAAGAGTTAATACCAGTCCACTTTTGCTACTTGGAGGCCAGTAGTACATAATTATGTCCACTAATTCTATTCACATTTAGTACAAATTATATTAGAGTTTTATATGCAAACCCCAAAGAGGCAAAGAGTTCATACTAATTCATACTGCTAAAAAGTTGAGTTCCCTAAAATACTAATTTTATGCTGCGTTTGGATTGAAGGAACAAATGTAGGAATGAAATGACTCATTCTTATGGAATAAAAAAAATTATATTTGATTGCGATTGGAATGAATTGAACTATCATTTTTTTTGCTATTTCCGACTGAAATTTAACATTCTTGCACAAAATTTCATGCACAAAGCCTTGTGAATAGTTTTTTTATCATTGAGTCACGAGGGACTTGAGAGAGGGAGAGTATGGAATAACTCATTCCAACTAGAATGGAATAAATCATTCCAATCTCCATTCCATTCCTTCAATCCAAACGCAGCATTAGAGTATATATATGTTATCACACATTAAATATATGATATATCTATAGTATATAATAAGTAGGGTCAACTCTTTTTATTGTCAATTAATTTTGAGTTAGAGATCTTAATGTTTTTATTTGCTAGACTTGAATTCATTTATAAATTTAGCATGGTATTAGATCACGCTATCATGCATTGAGCTTTAATTAAACACTTCTTAATTTGCAATCCATATTTTACTGCTTAAAGTTACCCATTTACTAGCTCTTCTAGGTCATAATGTCGGTTCTCTGGACTTGCTTATCTTGTGTAGGTCTCATGTTTATTATGACTAACTCTTCTTATTAATAGTTAGTTTTGAGTTACCCTTTTCATTGCCAGTTAATTTTGAATTAGAGAGCTTAATGTTTTTATATACATTCCTTTGACTCATTTATTAATTCAATAATCAGTCTCGATCCCCATTTATTAATTTAACACTAATTAGCCTCTTTTCTTTGAAATGTATGAAATATATGTTATTGATAACCCTATTAAGAATTTGATTTAGATGTGATTGTAAAATTATTTAAAAGTCGATTGGGCATGTTCCTTAAGTTAGTAGGTCTGAAATGGAAGGAATGTGCCTCCACAAACATAATTGACTATTGTTTGCCTAGCTAATAATTAAGTTGCGTTTAGGAAAATATTGTGGGTGTCAAATTTTTGATCCTAAATGATATAATATTAAATATTTTAATAATATTTTTTTGACATAACTATTCAAAAGAGATTGTTAGAATTAGGATCACACACACGCACACGATAATAGAGAATTAACACAAAAGAGATTTACGTGATTCTCCAATTTGGGTAGTCCAGGGGAGACGTTCATTTTCTTAATTATTATGAATGATTGAGTTACATAGAACTTTACAATAGATAGTATCTATACACACTAATTCTATTCCAACCTACTTCATATCCCCAAGGCAACCCCAGGCGCGCCCCGCGCTGCCTATGCAGATTCTGCCTCCCAGCCTGGCGCGCCCCGCGCCGTTTCAAGACTTGCTATGGCGCGGTCCGCGCTTCCCTGACAGAAACTCTGTACCGTACCGCGTAGGCTTCGCCCCCCACGCAACTTCTAGTTCAATCTTGATGGGCTAGTACGTCGCTCCGTTCCGCACTAGCCTTTTTCAATACTCTCTGATTATGAGTCACAAGTCCCAACAGAGATCTACTCAACTAATGTAAATGCCGACACATAATTTAAGAGTAAAATTTGAAACCTCTAACCCATTCCATTAATATAATTTAAAGACGGGAATATTGCATTATATTAAATGATATATATAGTGAAATTGATTTATTGTCGATTTTATAATAATCGATTTTTAATGAATTACAATAAATTTTAAGCCTTGTATTTAATTATTTTTCTTTCAATTCCTCTTTTATTATCATTTTCTTTACGGTGCTGTGGTAAAACACACCAGTAATTAAGATTCTTCTAATTAATTAATGTAGGAATTTCTTACCCCTCATTTTTATTCCAATTTTGGGTCCATGTAAGTTGATAATTCCATTCATTCCTAAACCAACTTTATTGTCAAAAGTAGAATTGAAAAGGCAGAAGCTGCATAAAGAAATGTTGGATAAAGACGAGTGCACCGGTCCCTTCCCGGTCTGTGTCGTGTGCAAAAAGATTAAAGACTTTTCTGTCCCTTCCACCTTTTTATTTGCGAGGTACAAAAATTCTAACTTAGATGTCTTGATAAAGTACTTCATCTGTCCGTTTCCGATTATAAAAGAATAATTATATGCGAAACATAAATTCAACAGAAAAATTAGATCGGAAGAATAAAATAAATAATTAAATTATACTGTCTAATTGTTCGTTAAAATAAATTTATTTTGTTCTTTCGATTTAATTTTTCTGTCCAAATTTCCGGTATGTGTAGAAGGATACATTATAAAATTAATAACGAATTTTTAAAAGTTAATTTAATTAAAATATTTTTAAATTTAAAATGAACATAATTTATTTAAGTTTAAAACATAATAAATCTTATAATTAGTAATAATTGTTAGGTAATTTATGATATTCATAGCTGTATTGACATAAATTAAATGAATTAATGTTAATTTTTAGATTAAAAATGACTTTTAAAATTGATATTTAAAAATTCAATATTAATCTTATAATTTGCGAATGGAGTATTTCATTACTCCCAGAGAGTATATATAGAACCCTAAACAAAACTTTTGTGGATGATTTTATTTTTAATATTAAATTTTAAAGACTAAAATTTATGATTGAAAAAAGAGTCATGTACTTATGTATTGGGATAAATTTATGCCGAATTAAGATTATGAAACTTATCGATATATAGATTTGATAAAAATTATAATCAATTGACCGATATAAACATTCACAATATATATCATTTTGTTTTAAAAAAAATCATATCTGAGTTATTCAAACCTTACTTTGGGGAGGGGGCCCAAGAAAGTTAAGACGATTCGAGTTTTTTAATTTTTGAAGAGTCAAAGACGAAAAAATATTAATGCCCTGAGTAAAATTAATTCAATTTTAGAAAATTAATTCAATTTTCAGCCCAAAGCTTTTACGTTGGTTGCGGTCCAAATCGAACATAAAATTAATCGAGATGTACACCATTTCCTTTTCAACAAAGTGATAATTTTTGTCTATTCAATCACCCGGTATGCAAAATCTGAGAACCCAAGTCTGATCTTAATATATTAAAACATTACCAGTTTATATACATTGAGTCAAACATATCGGTAAGTGACACCAAATACAGATCAAAACAAAAATAATAAGGACCGGAAAATAGTCTGTCCGCTTGAGGCTCTAGTGACATTGCATTTTGTTCATGCGAGAATTAATTTTAAATTGAAAGTCACTGCACTAATTTTTAAAAGAGGAGTGTTAGAGACATAACAAATTTTATAATTTAATAATGTGGCATACTCCATCTCAGCATATTGATGAACAAATTGATTCAATGTAGTCTTCGACCCTACATAAAAACTGAGAAAGAATATGCCACAACAAAAAATTATAAAATAATTATAAAATTTATTGTGTCTCTAACATTATTCTTTTTAAAATTAACGGAAGGAATAGTTTTGCGGCTACTCCTTCTAATAGCAGGATCTAACCCTTATTTAATCCCAATTATTAAATATAATGATAAACAATGTTAACTAATGGATGCTAAAATAATGCTTTCAATAACCGATTATGGATGAGAGTTGAGACTATATATATATATAAAAATAATGCTATTATCACATAAAAAAAGAATTACATAATTTTCACATATACACGCATGTATATTGTGGGTCCCACGTGATATATGGGACCCACTATATACATGCGTGTGTATGTGAGAATTATGTGACCCTTTTTTATGTGATAGTAGCATTGTTGATATTTATATTGAGCAATGCTACTATCACATAAAAACTATTACATAACTCTCACATACACATATACATACTGCGTATTCCCGCCTGACATGCGGAATCCGCTGTATATATGTGTGTATGTGATAGTTTTTATGTGATAGTAGCATTATTTATTGGGTCCTCTTAATATGTGTCCTAAGGGCACATGCTAAGCACACAGTTCAAGAGAATATTATTTTGAACTGTGTGCATATTCTTTTAATTTCTGTATTTACACTAAATATAAGAGAATATACACATAATTTAAAAAAATATTTTTTTAAATTGTATACTTAACATGTGCTCTTAGTACACAGGTTAAGAAATTCTTTATTTATTTTTATTTGCATGTGTTTGGGTTTGCTTGGACCAACAGAAAGAGGAGGGTCAAAAATCTACTGAGTTTGTCTGCAGTATTTGCAGGTGTGGACTGTACGTACGTGGAAGGAGGAGAGGGATGAAGAAAGCTCTTAAGCTAGCTAGGGCTAGGCTGCTTTTTGTATTTTGTATTGGGAACCACACAAATTCTTCTGGCAGCAGGGCAAATACATGCCGTAATCAACTGCGCCGGAATATGATTACGCATTTGAAATTCTTCTCCATTATTCTCTGTCAAATAATACATGTTCAAATATTCCCACCTGCTTTTTCACTTTTTGTCTCACACTTTCTTTTCTACTTTTTCTCATATCTAAAACATATATATATATATATAGTGTGTTTAAATTTGTCAGGATTTATATCTATATTTATAAAAAATTAATAATTTCATAAGAATTATTTTTTGATATTTTCATACATATAGTCGCCGAATTTTTATTAACTAATATGTGAACTATACGTGTGAGAATATCAAAAAATAATATAAAAATATCAATTTCCTACTTATATACTCTCTCGTCTCTTTTTAGAAAGGATGAAAATATAATTTTCACACAAATTAAGATAGTAAGAAACATTAAGAGAGAATATATTTTTTCACAATTTATCTTTGTCCTCAAGTAATGTGTTGAGTTGATATTTATATAAGTTAATATACTCCATCCGTCCCATAATTAATATATGACAGTTTAGAGTTATGCATAAGAATTAAGAAAATAATTGTATAACATTAAATATAGTAATAATTATCTATAATACCCTTTACTATATATTTATCTTATACTCTCTCATCTGTAACCTTTTCCCATTATGAGTAATTTTGAAAGATTGTGATTAATTCTCCTAAATTATATAAAACGTCAAATAATTTAAAAAAATAAAATTATCTAAAATGTCATATATTATGGGACGGATGAAATATTTAATTGAGTTTTGGATAGAGAAAATTAATGATGTAATTAATTCATGACTATTAAAATAAATAAAATATGATAGTAAGTCAAAGATAATTTTGTCCGAGTAAAAATTTATGTGGTATTTTTGTCATCTTTTTGATCAGGATAATTTTTTTTATTACTTAAGTTATAATCCTTAAGATTAGAGATAAGATTTAATGACTATCAATTCAAATCAATATTACTCTTTAATTATATTTATTCCTTTCAAATTTATTTTTGTAATCTTTTGGAAATTGTTAAGAGTCAAAAAGTACTAGTGGAGTTTTATGTTGGGAGGCGGGACAAAATATAATGATGAGAGTAATGCATTTTTGTCTTTTCAATATGACCTTGGGAAATAATTAATAATAGTAGTAGTACGTACGTTTTAAAATTAAATTATTTCATGTGTCGTAGCATTTAACTTAAAATTTATTAATGAACTTATGAAGATAAAAACACAATGACATTTGTATCTCAACTTAAACTTCCTCGCGTATGACAGTTCTGATACTAACTCAATGTCAATTAATAGTAATTCATCAAGTCTTATATATATATATAGTGAATCTTCATATTTTATTCGTTTAGTATGCGAGACTTCTTATAACATTTATTGAATTATATTTTTATTTTTATACTTAAAAAAATATTAAATAAAAAATATTTAACATAGACTGCAGCATAAGTAGCAGTCTGTGCTAAATTTTTTTGTTTAATATTTTTTTAAGTATAAAAATAAAAATATAATTAGTAAATTTAAAAAGACACTTAAAGAAAGATTAAATTTAAAAAGGAAACAAAATTATAATTTCCATGTATATGACATCTCGATATCTCCAAATAAATCTTTCTCCAAAATAGTTGATTTAATTTACGAAGTTTTAATTCTTAAAATTTTAAGATGGGGGGTATTTGGGACTTTAATGAACTTGAAAATGTGAAAATATAATTGTAGATACGGATAATGATTCTAAATTTTGTAACGTGAAATAAACTGATGAACTTTTTTAAAAGTTGGTCAACAAGAGTGCTAAGACTGATTTTTAATCAAATGTTTATTTGTTGATTGCAAACATTATCGTGGAAAGGATTTTGTTAACGATAAGTATTATTATAAAAGTTCACTAATTTATAACCAAGATAAATAGTTGAATGATTCTTTAGTTACTAGCTACATCGAAAATGATGTAATTGGAATAATTGATAGTAACACTATCATGGAACATGCATTTCCAAGTTACGGGTTTAACAAAATAGTGGCATTATAATTTATAGATAATATTATATTTAATATTTGAACACTTTGTAATTTGAAAGTTTATCGTATTTAAGTTTTATTTAATTTATAAATTTTTTTTACTAAATTTCTCCCCTCTTGTTTATAAATCATGGTTCCGCTCATATATATATATATATATGAAAAAAGTAATTTAAAATATGCCTTAGTCAATTTTAACTATGAAAGAAGTAATATAAAATACTATCTCCATTTCATAATAATTGACTTTTTTTAAAAAAAATTATTCTAATTTATTTTATCGTTTATAACTTTTTAGGAGAATAAATTATTTACTTTCCTATATCACTCCTAACTTTTCTCATTGTCTCAAGAATTTTTTTTCCTTATATTAGTAGTTTTTAACTTCTCATAAAAGGATAATGATAAAATTTCATACTAATTTTAATTATTAAATAATAATATCAAATGACTTTTTTAATTAATATGCATAAACCTAAAACGACTAATATTATAAAATGGAGGTAGTATGACTTGGTCAATTTTAACTAAGGTTACTTAATAAATCCTTAGTAAAACAAGGTTTGACCATTTAAGGTTAAGTTTCCATTTTTGAGTTTTATATAAAAAAAACCTTTAATAATAAAGTTTATACAAACTTAAGTGATAAAACAATGCCTTAGATTATTTTTTCATTTATATATATATATATATATATATATATATATATATATATATATATTCCAGCTTTTTTGACTTCATAATCAGCTGTGTGTTTTGTTTTCTTGTTTTTAGACCAAGGCCGGTGAGACCATAGACTTTTCAAAAATGGATATTTTCCCAAGCAACGAATTTGGCACTTGTTCAAATTCGTCCAACGACGTTTTCCATGGTCAATCAAGCTTGATGGATATGTTAGACATTGGAAATTCAAATCCAAGCTCAAAATCAGTAGCCGAGACAACAAAATCATTAGCAGCATGCAAGAATCACAGTGAAGCTGAAAGAAGAAGACGTAAGCGAATCAATGGCCACCTCTCTACTCTCCGCACTCTACTCCCCAACACAATCAAAGTAAGTCCACAACCCTCGGAATTCATTCTGATTCCAAATTTTGCGAGTCATATTAAAGGCTAATAATGTGATGTGTCAACAAAATGCTAGACGGACAAGGCTTCGTTGTTAGCAGAGGTGGTTAGGCGCGTAAAAGAGCTGAAGGAGACCACGGCAGAACTGGCTGCAGCAGCGTCTATTAATACCACCAGTAGTACTGATATATGCAGTTATAGCAATACAGCAGATCATGAGTATCTAGTTCCAAGTGAGACAGATGAGCTCAAGTTGTATTACTGTGACCAATATTTCGGGACAATAAAGGCAACCGTGTGCTGTGAAGACCGGCCGGAGCTGATACAGGATTTAACAAGGGTGCTGAATTCGGTACAAGCGAAGGTTGTTAGGGCTGAGATGGCAACGGTGGGAGGGAGGACGAAGATGGTGTTGTGGGTGCAAAGCTCATCAGTTGATAGAAATGAAGGTACTTTAGTGGCGATACAAGGGGCATTAAAGGTGGTTATGGCCGCCGGGGTCGCTTTGTTGCCTGGCTGCGGCCAGACAAGTGGCAAGCGGCCCCGGTTGTCTCATTACTGACTTTATGGGTTTAGAGCAGTTTGGGGCTAGGGCTAGCTAGAACGATTGTATTCGGTAAGTACGCGCAATAATTTGTGTACTTATAATTAATAGTAGAAAATATATGCTTAGTGCATTGCGTATTTCAGTAATTTATTTCTATTCAACGGATCATGTGAAGTTTATAGGAAAACTAAAGTTCTTTTGGTTTTGAGGTGGGGGAATTAAGGGTTAGGATGATTGAAGTTAAGGAGATAAATTTGGTAACTCTTTTCGTGTGTTCATATATCTAATAATTAAGGTCATGAGCTAGGATATGCATAATCTTGCATGAAGTCGAAATAATTCTTTTATATAGCATTACTAGCTTGAAGATAAGCCATGAGCATTCTATTGCCACCCCCCCCCCCTCCCCCTCCCCCTCCCCCTCCTCCTCTCTAATATGTATGTGCATGTTCGGAAGACCAAATCATCGTCCTATACAAGATCGGCATAGTATAATTAAAATCTTTTTTCTTAATTTTAGTTTTTTTGATGAAAAAGAAAATTCACTACATATTCCCTATATTGCACGTAAAAGTCTAAATTTATAGCATTTTCTAATTGTGGGCTAACTCAACGTTTTTTCTCAATATTAATATTTTTTATAGGAAATTCAGTACTTAAACCTTAACTACCTTCTAATAGTCCTGGACTTGTGGTTATTATCATCAATTTATTGGTATATGCTAAAGTCCTTAATCTTTCTCCTTCATTTTAGAAGAAAATTCTGACTTGACACATAATTCTTAATTAAATGTTGTAATTTTAGAGTTTTACCGACAGTCAATAAGAGCTAAAGATCGGCCAGTTTTGTTCATCAAAACATTTGTTTTTAATGAATTGTTTCATGTATCTTTTTATAGGGATTGTCTTGTTTAGGTACTTTAGATATACCAATAAAAAATTTCAAATTGAATAATTTTTGGTTAGAAAGTACTCCCTCCTATCCAGATTAAATAACGTTTTAGAATTAAGCACATTTATTAAGAAATAACACAAAATGTCTTTTGTATACCTAATTAATTATTTCTCTCTCCACAATTTTCTCTTCTTGCATTTAATAAGCATATTAAATAGAGGGGTATATTAGAAAAAAATAGTTCAATATTGCATAGAAATTCCAAAACGACACTTATATAGAATAAAATTAAACTTCCTAAAACTTCATTTATTTAGGATAGGAGGGAGTATAATTTGGAGCCACCTATTTAATAGCTTAGTTGTTTGGAAGATTTTTTTTGATAGTTAAAATTATGTTAGCAACATATATAGAACAACTTTTTGTGCTCTTTAACCACCATCAGTTTCATGTACTATGGATATATATATATGTGTGTGTGTGTGTGTACCAACATGAAGGTAAGAGTTCTCCTGGATCACATGTTAGCTGAACTTAATTAGATCTGGTTAATCCAACTTAGGTTGTGTAATTTGATAAAATTGAGTAATTAAGATCTGAATAGTTATTATATCTTAATAAATTAGATCATCTGAATTTTAAAAACTGTTTGATAACTAAAAAGTGTAAAACATCTAAATGATACTATTTTACCATTTTAACCCTTTGAGTTATTTAAAAATTTTATTTGAATGATCTTAAAATTTAAAATTGAAGGAGTACAATATTTATTGAGGCTATTTTGTCCATAAATTTTAAATAAGCTATTAAGAGACAACTCTTAATAGTTAAGATTTGAGTTTCTGTCTTAGCGATTAAGTGGCATTAAGGGGCAAAGAAAAATTTACCAAATACGATTTGCTTCTGACCTGAATCAGAGGGTTGTAAATTAAGAGGCATTCAAACACAAACAAACACTACCTTATATAGCTTTTACCATACACATGCTTCAATATCTTGTGGCATGCAGTTAAGTCAACACCTAATTCTTAGCTCATGAAAATTGTCAATATGTGGCAACCAACACTGTTTTCGGATATATTTATGAGTTGAAGAATATCTAGTTGAGAAGGTGAGCTAACAAGTACAATTCTCCACACTTGCCCACCAACATTTCATCAAACTCTCAAAACCCTTCATTTTACTTCCTATAAATAACTACAAAATAGCTTTCTTTCCCATTCAAAATACATCAAGCATTTCCGAGCTAGCTATTACTGGAAACTCAAGAAAACTAACTAGCTAGCTAGCTCTTTCAATTAAACCTAGTTCTCCTACCAAACAATGGCTGCTATTAAGCATTGCTTTGCCCTATTTTTGGTGGTGGCATTATCACTTTCAAGCATGCATGTGAGTTTTGCAGCTCGCAACTTGCTGCAAACTTCAGCACCAACACTGCCTACCATTCCAGGCCTTCCGAAGGTTACACTGCCTCCATTACCGGCAGTGCCAGTACCATTGCCAACTACGCTACCAACGATCCCAACTTTGCCCACAATCCCAAAGGTGACATTGCCTCCTTTACCGGCATCACTCCCCACCATTCCAACCACATTCCCTTCAATTCCAAACATTAATATTCCTAAAACTTTTCCATCCATTCCTTTCTTTTCTCCACCCCCATCCACCACTAGCCCTTGAGTTTTAAGGCTTTAGCATTTTATATAAATGGATATCCCCATGGATTTATCATTTGTTTAAAATCTATTGATTGTATGATCTTGTTTCTATAGATTATGGAACTAGTTTGTGTGGTTCCAAAGTTGGCTTGTAATTTCTATTTTGGTATTATTTTCCCTGTTCAGTTTGCTATTTATATATTGTTTAACCCTAGGGATGGTTGTTATATACAGTTGATTGTTGTTATGAATATTAAAGGGATTCCTTATTTTTAATGTTTATAAGCTTCTAATAGATTCAATTAGGGATTAGTGGTGAATCTATTTACATGCTAAGTCACAACCTCCATATATTATAAACAACTATTAGGTGTTTGCTCAGCCTATAAACATAAAAAATAAAATAAAAAAAATCAGTAGATTAAAACTTAAAAGGCTTGATTCATCACTGAACAACTACAGAGAATCTGGATTCTGAATTCTCCAAGAATGATTTTGAAGAGCAATTAATGGCAACTTCCTTTTGCATTCAACAGGAACCAACACTATATATTTCCCTACTAATTAAAGAACTTTTTTGGTGCTTGTATAATTCTTGAAGCCTTCATCCATTGGAATAATTCAATTATACTAATATATAGCAAAGATCATGGTGACCTTGTTACAAACTTCTCAAATAACATAAATTGTTCAATTCTCAAATAACTTTCTTCTCTAGAAACCACTAGGTTACTGTTTATGTTGATAAGTTAGAGAAGTAAATAATGATTTCAGCAGATTATATTGATATTATAAGAGACATTCAAATTCAACCAATAATGAATTTATCGTTTTCAAAATCGTCCTTTAAGATAATATATATATATGGAAGTGCTCCATAGCTCGCGTTAGCTATGGACACTACAGTTAACTGTGATCCAACTGTCCAACATAAGATTCAATGGGTGAGATGAGGGCCCAGCCGCTACTCCCTCTAGCGGGTAAAGATTTTTTTTGTTGGCCGCTACGTACTCCCTCTAGCGGTCAGGAGAATTTTTTTTTTGCTGCCCACAGGGGAGAGTAGAGGTCAAGAAAAATGTTTAAAATACCCCCACATTATGTAGATTTAAATAGTTCGAATGTAGAAAATAGTTGTATAAATAATTTATTAAGTAATAAAAACTAACATTATCAGCTATATATAATGTATTTATTTCTATAAATATTAAAATTTAAAAATATTAATTATATTCAATTATTTATTTGTATGAATAATTTCTTAAGTATAATTATTAAAATATAAATACATTAAAAAATTATTACTTAAGAAATTCCTCCCACAAAATTAATCAGACTTAAGGAAATTCAAAAGTTTTTTGTTGATTAATTATCTGATCAATGATAAATTGAGTACAATCTCTATTGTACATTTAGTACATGCAGACCTTGAGTCTGATAAAGTTATGAGTAAAAAATGTCTTAGTTGGCAACCCTTCACTCTATAACAGTTGATTTTGCAAAAACAGGAGTAACAACTAAAATGCCTAGGACTATAAAATCGAAGATGTTTCCCGATTTCATGGAGAGGTGGACCACAACTAGCTTACACTTCTCAAGGAATATTTGGGATAAACTTTATCGACCACGACCGACAATCAAGATTCTTCTTCTTACACTTTACGGACATTTGCAGTCTCTGAGTGCTGAGGAGTTAGCTTATGCAGTGACGAAAGTAGCACAACAACGTAACATGATGATGATGTCGATCTTAATTGCTTAGCTTTATGTTTAGTTTTGCATGTTTAGTTTACCTTTACATGTTTAGTTTAGCTTTACATTAATTCAATAATACATGCATGTTTAGCTTTTTGTTATTGTAATACATCAGAAAATGGTCGTTTATATTCATTATTTGGACGACTGTACGTATATGTTACTTAAAGATGACATTTGTGTGACGCCCCCAAAATAGGTCCAATCCACAACCCATTCTGAGTCGCCAAGAAATAAATGGTACAAAATTCAAATACAAATCTTTTATATCAAACTGTCGTGCACAATACGACCACACATAAACTGTGAGTTCCAATACAAATAACTATACTCATACTCCTTATCAATGATACGTTACATAAAGGTACAGTCAATAATTATTTTAAGAATTAAAATATTTAAAAAATGCTCAAGGAAACGTTCGTACATGGGCGACCGCATCTAAATTATAATAGATATCATATGACTTGAGAATTATCCTTGATTGACCCAATAGACCCCCAAAGAAGAACGAGAAGATTACTATCATGTTCATTCTAATGATGGGTATTCTCTTGCCATATAATTATCTCAATTGTCTCAAACTGAGAATTATATTCCAACCATACTCCAAGATTATATAGGTAGTGCTCATAGATATAATCAACAAGTGAATGCGCACAACCATGTCTTATGATAATATGAAGTCGTATGTGGTTAGACATCTTGTATGATAGTGGCAAAACATCCTTCCAAAGTTGGGTTCACCTCACCCTATTTGGTTCACCAAAATCAACGGTTAAATGACGTATAAAATACGACACACACATTTTAAATTCTCAATATAATTATTATCATACATTTTTATGAGAAACTTCAATAGCTATAGACCATCGTTCTATTCCCCTGTTACCCCCGCTCGACTCAGCTACACTCTTTTTGCCTGAAATAAATTATGAAGCAAAAGAGTGAGCACAAATAGCTCGGTAAAGAATATCATGACTAAGGGTAATTAAATTATCAATAGTTTTCATCAGTAATAAATCAGATATGTAGAACATATCGTAGATGATAGAAGTTTTCAACCATAGTTACAGCAGAACGAACAATCCATTAGAAGAGTCAAATAGACCATAATATCTATTATCTTCTCTATGTTAAAAGTCCACCAACAATATTTTATCACTGTAACATCAATCAACAGTTCATGTCCACAATCATGTGAATAATTCATAATCATAATTGTGTTGCTAAATTCCTTTTCGCAAACAAGACGAAGATAACTTTCATCACCTGTCATTACCTGAAACACCAAAGATCATGGTTATATCAAATCACAGTTCTTATTCATAATCATACTAATCAATTCATCTTTACACTACGGACCAAAGATATTCAATAATTAATCATTCATCTTTGCACTATAGGCCAAAGATATTCATCAATAGCTCATCTTTGCTTACAGGCCAAAGATATTCACAAATTAACCGCTCATCTTTGCACTACAGGCCAAAGATATTCATCAATTTTTTAGTCATCTTTGCACTACAGGCCAAAGATATTCATAAATCAACAGTTCATCTTTGCACTACAGGCCAAAGATATTCAAATCTCAAAGAAATATCTAATCATTTCAGAATTTATAGAAACAACATTTATAACCATGTTGATCAATTCACCTTTGCACTTAAGCTAAAGATATTAAATTATAAACTCAATGGTCATGATCATATCAGTCAACAATTCATCTTTGCACTACTGGACAAAGAGAACCCTTAGTCATGGTCATACCAATAATTTACCCATCTTTACACTCAAGTTAAAGAGAACTTCCATCACCATGATTATAAAAATGTTATATATGATAATAAGAACAATATGATCAAAATATGGGTCTAATTTCAAGAGTAAGATTCATAAATCAAAGATAATTTGAACAGAAAAAAAATATTATTTTTTTATCGTGAATAGTATCCCGTGAATAGTAACTCGTGAATAGTAACTCCGACATGAAAAGGTAAAATTTTCATAATAAAGTTCAGACCAATATTCCGGTGAAATGATATTTGATGCAGCGCAAAACTCAATGATTTTCTAATCATTTCAGGAATTATAGAAGCAATACTTACCATAGTAAGTTTAAATTTAGGAATCTGAAATAAAATATTATTACTTACATACTATAGAGTATGGAAGAAAATAATATTCCTTACGAATATTGAATGAAAACATCTTTTAAGAGAAAAATAATATTCCTTACAAGAAAAATATTATCTTTTACTATACGAAAGCAATATTACCCCTTACGAATATAAAATCACATCCTTTACCAAAATATCCTTTATCAAAATATCCTTTACGCAAAATAATATCCTTTACGAAAATAATATCATTTATAAAAAATAACCTCCTTTACGAAACATAATAACATCCCTTACAACAATGATATCTCTTACAAGAAAATAACATCCCTTACTATCCCGTACGAGAAAATAACATCCCTTACCTTAGTAGAAGAGTGATTTTGACTGGAATATCAGATATTATGTTGAGAAAAATCTTGCACCGTAATCTACACTCAAAATACTCCTATCCTCACAAGAAATACGCTCAACATTATAGAGAGATAATTTTCTGATTCTGGTGTGATTTTTAATTATAACTAAGCACCCTATTTATAGAAAATTGCCAGAACGCCAAAACTGACCAAAGAAACCAACGGATGATTTTCATGCCTCACCTTTGAAATTTCTCCTCAGCAAAATTTTCAACATTTTACAACAAACAAAAGGACAAGAGTGGGGCCCACCATTCTAGAAAATCTCCACCAAAAATATTTTAACTTTAAACAATATTAAAAACTTTAATAATTCATAATGAATTGCCCTTTTATCAAAAAAATATGAACCTTATGTCTATTTCACATAAAATTTAATTCTCTATAACTTTGTAGAAGAAAGTTTTTTCAAATTCCGAACGAAAAATGACCCGAATTTACATACGGATGATTTTGCAGGCTACCAATATTGACAATTCACAACCGGATGACTCCTTTTCTTTTCTTCTCTCTTTTCTCCCGCACCAACATATTGACAATCCAAAAAAATCAGCAATTACAACAAGTGGGGCCCACCAACTCACAAAACATGTTTTTTAGCATTTATTGTAACAAAATTAATTCAGACCCAATTTGCTCTCTTTCTCCTCATTTTATTCATATATCGTGAATTTATTGTAAAAATATTATCATTTAAATTATAAAATTATATTATTATTTTATCACATTATACACTTATAATGTAATATTATAATAATATATTTGAATAAATTATTTTATCAGAAAAATAAAATATCAATTTTCAACAATTGTCTCTTTTGCTAAAATTCCTCCATTTATATCCACGTTGAATAAATATTTTCTTATCATTTTTATCAATAATTAATTATTATTCACAAATAATATTACAGAATCACAATAATAACAACCAGGTCGTTCCCAGGAAAGAGGGGACTTTCCGATAAGGATTTCTCCTTACTGGCGCACAATTAGATTAACTAACCCATTTCCTAGAAAATAAATATATCGATCAATAATCAATCTGTTTCATAGAAAAATCAAAAATTGTTCCGATCAATAATCAATCTGTTTCAATAGTAATTACATCATAGCCTCAATGGTTCAGATCCAAAGAAACCTTTTTCAACACAAAAACTTACTATACATTCCAAATTTATATATAAAATTCCAAACTCTAAAAACTAATTGAAACATCATTCGATAAAAACATAGCCTTGAAAAGTTCCTGGATATGATTTTTGAGACAGAATAAGTAAATTAAATTACATGGTCCGTTATAAATCCAGAAAATACAGCCGTAAATTTCAAACCCATGAATAATATAGCTAAAAGGAAAGCAATCCCAAATGTTATACAAAAAAAATTATCAGAGAAAGCAAAAAGCTAGCAAATTCTCAGATCAAGTATAAATGACAAGTTATACACTGAGCCCTAATCGCCTAAATTTGAATAACAGAAAATGTAAAACCCGAAATAAAAACTGTAAACATGCTATAAACATTAGATTCATACAAAAAAACAAAAATCTAAATGGCAGATTGAGATTATAAGCAAAAATCATACCTGAAACAAATATCTATCAAATCAGAAAGCTGAAAGCATCGCGGGTGAACTTCATAGTGGGGATGGCAGCAACGACACCTGGTTGAAGGTCAGTAATCCGATGATGCTCTTATCATGAAGCTGAAGGAGTAGGAGTGACAGATGCGGATTTGGGAGAAGAGAAGGCCTCGTGCGATTTCTGATTTGGGATATGTGCACGATTTCAGATTTGGGAGCACTGATCCGTGTTTTTTTTAAAAAAAAAATTAAAGTCTCCAAAACGACGTTGTTTTGGAGACTGCGTAAAAATACAAGTTGCACGGTTGTGTACAGCCATTTTTCCCTATATATATATTGATTTTGATGATATATATGTAGTTGAGAAGGTGAACTAATTAACTAGCACGCACGTACTTCTTCACACTTTGGCCACCTACATCTCATCAAACTCTTCAAAACCCTTCCTTTAATTTCTTGCTTCTTATATATATGTAGCCCTAGCTACAAATTAAGCACAACACAATATTTCCAAGCACTCAAAACTCAAGAGAAAACTTAGTTAGCTAACTGCTTCAAATTTACCTTACTAGTGCTCCTATCAAACAATGGCTGCTATTAAGCATTATTGTGGCCTATTTTTGGTTGTGGCCTTATCACTGTCAAGCATACATGTGAGTGTTGCTGCTCGCAACTTGCTGCAAACTTCAACACCAACATTGCCTACTATTCCATCACTTCCTAAGGTTGCATTGCCTACATTACCGGCAGTGCCAACTATCCCTTTGCCTGCACTACCAACAATCCCATCTTT
This sequence comes from Panax stipuleanatus, assembly GCA_020205555.1. Taxonomy (NCBI): domain Eukaryota; kingdom Viridiplantae; phylum Streptophyta; class Magnoliopsida; order Apiales; family Araliaceae; genus Panax; species Panax stipuleanatus. The sequence goes on from CM035117.1 coordinate 23,578,342, forward strand.
GCCAACATTGCCTACAATCCCAAAGGTGACATTACCTCCTTTGTCAGCATCACTCCCAACTATCCCAACCACAATTCCTTCAATTCCATCCTTTAATATTCCAACAACTATCCCATCCATTCCTTTCTTCTCTCCACCCCCATCCACTACTAGCCCTTGATCGAGATTCCACACACACACACACACACACACATATATATATATATATATGCATACTCATGGATTTATCATTTCTTCTATTGGCAGTATGAGCTTGTATTTCTGTTGTCGCTGCATTATTTCCTTTCTTTTGTTTTTCCCAGCTAGCTATATATTGGAGTGATTGTTGTGGTTTGATGTTCCTATATATGGATATAAATTTATATGAATCTTAATTTATTTTGTTCATGAACACCTAGCCTCTTAGATTTAATAGCGTATCGATGGTGAATTTATTCCCATCTCATATTCCAATTCAGATCAATTAAGAAACTACAAATGCCTCTGGACTTGAAGGCTCGCATAATATAATTTCCATTGAGATAATTAATAATCCTGGAATCTACATGATCAATGAATTGTCTTAATTTATTCAGTTATAACTTCTACATACATCATCTTCCTCCTACAAACTTCTAAAAATCTGAATAGTTAAGTTTAATAGTTCGTAAATATATATAATTATCGATAAAACATAGCCAGAAAAATAGCAATCGTTAATGCTTCATTTCAGCCTATCTAAAAAGTAAAGAGAACTAAACCACTAATACTTGCTCTATTAGAGTGATCAAACACAAGATGAACCTACTTGATTATAACAAAATTTTCATATCCTCAGAAGCTCTAGTAGTGTAGCAGCGGAAGGATTTCTTAATGTAATGATCACCCTAACCACGTATATAAGTTAAGCCTGGTGTTTTTGAAGGTGCATGAGCTAACATTAACAAGCATTTCTGCACGCTACTCCAACTACATCTCATCAAACTCCTGCAATCCCTCAATACTTGGTCCCTTATTATAAATAGCCCTTGGCAATTACTATCTTTCAGATCAAAACGCATATTTTCCTCAACTTCATAATTTCTCCTATATCATACAATGGCTGCTATGTGAACCATGCATAGTTTCATTCCATTAATCCTTAAAATTTTGTCACTCTCGCTCAACCATAAATATATATGAGTCTAGCGGCTCGCCAACTTCTGCAGGCTGCTCCAATAACCCCAAGACTGCCTACAATTCCGATTCCACCCCTGCCTAAGTCTACATTAATTGCCTCCATTGCCTGCCTTGCCAACACTTCCCAAAGTTGTATTGCCACCTCTGCCTAGCACTCCTCTGCATGCCTACGCCGCCAACTGCTCCTCCGCCTTTGCCAAGCTCTCAAATTAATTCCATCTTTGCCAAATCCAACTTTGCCCACAATACCAAGTATCCCCAAGGGTCACACTGCCTCCTTTAATTTGCCAACCACAATTCCTTCATTCCGACGACTATTCCAACAATTCCTTTCTTCTCACCACCCCCATCATCCACTAGCCGTTGAGATGCCATGCACCTACAGCTATCCACGTCTTTCTATATATTGGACTTCTATTGAACAATTTAAGGCTCATCCACAAGGGGTTCTTACATGCAATGAAGCTATCTCATCTCCCTGATATATTAACAGCTAGCAACTCCCTCAGAAGTGCGACAAAATTAACAATTTCAATCAAATTTAAACATGTATTTGCTTAACAGAACGTATCTGACTCCCTCCAATACACCTTCAACTTATTTCACTCAATACGTAATTTGATAATCGACAAGGGATAAAAGTAGATTATAATGACAAAAGTAAATTATAATGGTCAAGATCATCTAAATAAGGCATCTAAATAAAAGCAAAACGGATAGTAGCCCAGATGGTAGATGCCTTATTAACTCTAGATTTACGCGCCCAAAATATACGATCTGAATTAGGAGGAGGGGGGGTTGGGGGGGCGGGGGAAGCTGCAGCAGCTTGTAGAAATTTTATAACTTACTAAAATTAGCATGATGAAATTGCTTAATAAGCCCCAAGGATCCTACTAACTGCATTATACATGTGGTAATGAAAATTTTCTCTTTGATCTAAGGAGTGGTAACTTGTAAAAAAATAAAATTGTGAGGAACTTACATTTTTTTTAAAGTACTAATAAAAAGAAGACCTTTAGCAACGGTTTCTAACCGTAGCTATTAGCCTTCTATTTTGCAAAAGTCTATAGTGATGGTCCTTGCTCTTCGTAGTAATACCTACGGATGTCCTTTTGGCAATTGAAGTTTTTCTCTCACTGACAGTCATCAAAAGAAATTGTGACGGATTATTGCAATGCTCTTTGCCAAAGCTCTAGCTATAGTCATGGACCCTTGGCCGTAGCTATAGCTATAGACACATCCATGGCAACGGCCTACACGAACAATTCGATATTGATTTATTATGCTTATACCTGCTGCTCTATATACCTCTAAATCTGATTGTGATGTCTTCCCGGTATGGTTAAGCTAAGTAACATTCCATTATTTTACTGGTCTGACGAAGGCATTAGCTATATAGCTAGTGCTATTGGCAAGCCTCTTTTCACTGATGAGATGACATCAAAGAGTGAATTTCTGAATTTTGCTCGGGTTTGCATTGAAGTCAAAGCCTCATTCTCCTTTCCACCTTCTATCCGTGTGGTTGTCAAAAATGAAGAAACTCTGGATAATATATTCATTCCTGTTGATGTTGAATATCAAAGTAGACCACCTTCTTGCCCTACATGCAAGGTATTCGGACACTCCTATCTCAAATGTCCCAAAGCCAATCTGAAATGGGTGCCGAAAGATTCCTTTGTGGCTAATCCTACAGCTCTTATTGTTGACAACTCTGAACATGCTGTCTATGTTCCTGCTAACGAGGCATCCGATGCTACTAATCCTCTTGTTATTACTGGAACTATTGGGCCTCCTTCCAATGACTGGGTCACTGTGTCCCGGGGCACAAAAAATGGAAATGTTCTCATCCCTTCCAATCAGGCCATGATTACTTCTAACTCCTTTGCCCCTATCAATATAAATGACCCACAAGCAGTCTCTGACTTTGGTACTCCAATCGGCCCAAGCAGAGTACTTTCGATCCACACTGAAGGTGAATGATGAAAAGGAAGGGAAAGAACAGAAGAACAAGCAGAGTACGGGTGCTAAGAATCCACAAGCTGCCAAAAAAAGGAAATGCAAAGGCAAGGCTGGTACCCCCCCCCCCCTGTTAGTTTATGTTAGCCTCCTACAATGTTAGAGGATTGAATACAAAGCCTAAGCAAGCATATGTTAAGCAAATTATTACTGATAATAAAATTTCCCTTGTGGGATTGCTTGAAACTAGAGTAAAATTGTCCAACGCATCAAATATTTCAAGAAGGCTCTGCCCTGATTGGAATTGGACTTTTAACTATGACTCCCATATCAATGGTAGAATTTGGGTAGGATGGAATCCACTTTTTTGGCATGTGGATATCCTCTTTGTTTCCTCTCAAATTATTCACTGTAAAGTGCATTCTATTACCTTTAATAGTACTACTTTCCTGATTTCTTTTGTCTATGGTATGAACTCTTATGTTGAAAGAAGAGAATTATGGAGTAATTTATCATCTATTTCACCTTCTGAGAGCTGGTGTATGCTAGGGGATTTTAATGTTATCAAACATCTGTCCGAAACAAATAGAATTTCTGAAACTTGGGACATTGGTAAAGAGGAATTTAAAGATTGCACCATTTCTATTGGTGTTGATGATATCAGATGTACCGGCCCCCTCTATACTTGGTGGAATAATCAACATGCACGGCCAGTACACAAGAAACTAGACAGGGTTATGGGGAACTCTGAATGGCTATCCACCTTTGATCTTTATGTTGCTTCCTTTGGGCCTCGTGGGCTTTCTGACCACTCCTTAGTTCTTCTCAACACTGGAATTCTGTTCTCTAAGCCTTGGAGACCTTTTCAATTTTTCAACCATATGCTTCTTCTGGAGGGTTTCAAGGAAGCAGTCTAGTCTGCATGGAGCCCATCTCAACATGGGAATCCATTCTTTGTGTTCTCTGAGAAATTGAAACGTACAAAATTGTCACTCATCTCTCTTAATCTTACTGCTAGGGAATCTTTCTTCTATGGTCAAACTTGCTAGAGCTGAGCTTCATGATGTACAATCACTGCTTCATGAACAACCACTGGACTTGGAACTATTCGCTCGTGAATCTAGTTGCTCTCAACTATTATGGTCTGCCATTGAAAGAGAGGAAAATCTTCTGCAACAGAAATCCAGAGCCAACTGGCTTACTCTAGGTGATCGTAATACAAGTTATTTTGCTAATATGATGAAATCTAGATGGAACTCTAATAAAATCTTTTCTATCATCAATTCGGACGGCATCATGGTGCATGGCCAATCAAATGTTGAAGAAGTTGCAGTTGACTACTTCAAGTCTTTGTTCAATTCATTGGGCACTCCATATGAAGGAATTGAGAATCTTGGCATCACCCCTTCCAAGCAGATCACCCCCTCCCAAGTTTCTAATCTTGTTGCCCAGGTTACAGACTTTGAAATCTTTAAAGTCCTTAACTCCATGAAGCGTAATAAAAGCCCAGGTCCAGATGGATTCAATGTTAATTTTTTCATCAACTGCTGGGATATTGTGGGAACAGATTTCACAAAAGTTGTCCAGTTCTTCTTCACATCTAGCAGACTTACGAAAGGACTCAACGCCACTTCTCTTGCCTTGATTCCTAAGTGCCCAAACCCCTCTTCAATGACTGATTTCAGGCCCATTTCATGCTGTAATACCATCTATAAATGTATAGCTAAAATTCTATCTAACCGACTAAAGGAGACTCTTCCTCATATAGTGGATAAAGCACAATCAGCATTTGTGAAGGGCAGAAGTATAAGTGACAATATTCTCATTGCCCAAGAACTGTTTAAAGGATACAACCGAACTGCTGGTCCTTCCCGGTGTGCTCTAAAGATTGATCTAAGGAAAGCGTTTGATAAAGTAAGATGGGAGTTTCTCTTTGACTTCCTTTCAGCTTTTAAATTCCCTCCTCCTTTTATTGATTGGATCAAGGCATGTGTTACTTCAGCTATGTTTTCGATCAAACTCAATGGGACCTTAGCTGGTTTCTTTGGCAATTCTAGAGGCCTTCGTCAAGGTGACCCACTCTCCCCCTTTCTTTTTGTTCTGGTGATGGAAATGCTCTCCCTCAAATTGAATAAAGAAACTTCAACTCTTGATTTCACTTACCATTGGAGAGCAAAAGAATGCAAGATGACCCACCTTTTATTTGCGGATGATATTCTTCTTTTCTGTCATGCAAGCATGCCTTCAATTTCTATTATTAATTCTTGCATTCTTTCTTTCTCTCTTTACTCTGGTCTGATCCCTAACTCTCACAAAAGTCATTGTTTCCTTTCTAATTCTGACCCCTCTTCCACTAGAGACATTATCACCCTTCTTGGGTTTCAGTTAGGATCCTTACCATCTAAGTTCTTGGGTGTTCCACTTCTAACTAAGAAACTGTCTTTATCTGACTGCCTGCCCTCTTATTCAAAGAATCACAAACCGTGCCTCTTCTTGGACTTCAAAGGTTCTTTCCTACTCCGGCAGATTACAACTAATTAAGTCAATTCTTTTTGCTATACAAGTCTACTGGAGTTCCCATTTTTTGCTCCCAAAAGCAGTGCTTAAAGAAATTCAGTCCATTCTTGGTAGATTCCATTGGAAAGGTCCAACCTTAAGTAAATTTGGTGCTAAAGTGGCTTGGTCCACTATTACTCTACCTTTTTCAGAAGGAGGGTTGGGTATCAAAAGTCTAGTGGACTGGAACACATCCTTGATCATGCAGCACCTCCTTCACATCATCAAACACCAGTCAAATTCCCTTTGGGCTCACTGGATCAAAACCACTATCTTAAAGCACGGTTCCTTCTGGTAGATCAGGCCCTCCCCAGACTGTTCTTGGCTTTGGAAACAAGTCCTTAAATTACGCCCTCTTGCTCTTACTCATCTTAAGTACTTTGTGGGCAATGGACAGCACACAAACTTATGGTTCAACCCTTGGTTGAACGATGAAGCCATTAACCCAAGCCCCTCCCTTTTGTCCAACTCCGGCTTTCCATCTACTGCTACAATCAGTTCCATTATCTTAGAGAATTCTTGGAACTTTTCCGGTAACAATCATCGCAATCTTCGAAGGCAAGTCCAACTCCAAAGACAATTGCAACTCCTACCCAATCCTTCACCTAGGCTAGACAGAATTACATGGGATGATTTGGACATCAACAACGTCAAGGCCAAGCATTTGTGGGAATCTATCCGTGCTAGACAACCCCAGGCCTCATGGAGTTTCATTCCTTGGAACAAACTTCAAGTCCCAAGGTATTCTTTCATTCTTTGGCTTGGCTTTTTAAGGAAGCTCCCCACAAATGACAGAACCATGCATTACACTGGTAGGACATGGAACTGTCCTCTCTGTAACCTTCAGCCTGAGTCCTTCGATCACCTTTTTTTCAATTGTACATACTCCATCTCGATTCTTCAACAGGCTATGAACATTGGAAACTGGAGATCCTTCCCTTCGACATGGAATGTTGTTATGGACTTCCTCACAGCTTATCAAGGCACAAAACTTTCAAGAAACATTTTATGCCTCACAGTTGCTACTTGTTTTTATAAAATTTGGGAGGCTAGGAACAAAAAGATTCATGTTGATCTTCTCATTCCCCCAGGAAATCTTGCCAAAGATGTTATTCATCTCATTAAATCTCGACTCTCGACATGTAATTCTTTTATCAAGGCAACTACTTGCTCAATATTACTGTAATTGGTTACTTGCTAGTTCAGGATAGCGTTTAGCTCTCTTCCTTGTATAGTTTAATCATCTTTGGTTATGTCTACTAGATGATGTAGTTATATTCTGGGGTATGCCTTTGTGCCATTGTCTTTTGGTTCTATCTATATACAAATAAACAAATTTAGCAAAAAAAAAAAGAAAAAGAATTAAAACCGTCGTCACCTAACACACATCTCAAGAATTTCCTAAATGAGTTGAGCTGCTAGCGTCCCAATTATCTCCTTTAGTAGTTTGATCATGTAAAGCATACGAAAAACAATAGTAACCAACCAACCATTGTCAGCACTTCCTATTATCTCCTCTAAACAAATTCGCTCCATATATACTTCCATGTTTCTAATTTATTGTTTCTCCCTTCGTTTCAAAAAAAATAGAAGTCAGTTTTCTTCAATTTTAAACTTAAATTGATACGACTTTGTTTGATTTTAGTTAGTACGATTATAAATTGTTGAAACCCGCTTTGTAGTTTAATGTAAAATAAAAATATTATCGTCTGAATCAAATGGTTAACTACTCTTTCCTTATAACTATATTCCCCAAGATAAGACAGACCCAAATTTTAGTTTGCATTAGAATTTGTTATGTAAAAACAAATCTATTGCAAAATTATAAATGAGAGAGAAGAAAACTATAACAAAAAAATATATTAAAATGATATTTTTTTCTAAGGACTTGAGAATGATTTGGAATGATTTTTTAAGTACCAAACTTGGGTGGATTTACAATCTATTTATAGGTTTCCAATTAGTACACTTTTGAAGAGATACATCATTTTGAAAAAGTATTTTAAATATTAGAGATATATTCATTTGAAAAAATATGTTTAACCATTGTAGTCTTATCAATTTGAACCATTGTATCGATTCAATTGTTTCATCCCAAACCATTGCATTGGTTCAATTGCTTCTTAGTCCGAATCAATACATTCCTTGTCCGAATAGATTCCTCTTATTCAAAGAGTTATAATCTTTCAAACAAAACCAATTGAACCAACACATCTATTTGTTTTAATTGCAGTAAATAATATATTTATTATATACTTTCCAAATTTGAAAATATCTAACATAAATAAAGGATGATTATGTAAAACATACAAAAAACAATAGTAACCAATAGGGGTATTCATCGATAAAAAATCATACCAAACTGATTACCGAATGTTTGAAATAATGAGTACCGATACCGGTACCGAAATACTAGTATTCCGAACCGATATATGCAGGTTCGGTATAGGTACAATACCGGTAATACCAGTTACATATCGAAATTATTTTTAAAATTTTTATTATAATGTGTAGCTATAATTATGAGTTAAAAGAGTAATAAAAGTATGCATAGATGATACATATTAAAAAAAGGAACTAGCAAGCTTTCTTCTTCTTCTTTTTGGTTAGGCAGTAAGCTGTCTGCTGCTAGTCAATCCCAACATACAAATTTAAGGTATATTTTCTTATTTCATCCATGTATAATTGTTTTAATTCAATTCATTGTGCTGGGATTGCTATTATTTGCTTTTATTGTTTCTAGTGTATAATGGTTATTTAATTCACTTCATTCAGTTGGGTACGTACAACCATAAGTTCACTTTTCTTGTTGGTTATGTATAATGGTTTTAATTCAATTCATTCGGCTGGATAATACCATAATTTTACTTTCTTCTTGTTTGATTTAATATTCTGTTTTCTTTATATATAATTCATTAGTAAGTTGAATGAATGTATTACTAAGCTCATGTGCCATTATATTGTATGCATGATTATTTTTTTTTACTTTTTTGCTATTTATGTTAGTGGTATTAGAGTTTTTTTGGATAATTTTTAAATGCAAATTTCACCAATCATCTTAGTTTTTAATTTCTATAATACTTCTTGATGAATAAATATAAATATCTATACTATATATAATATAACCTGTATATATCGGTTCGGTACGGTATATATCGTTTGAATAAATAATAGATACTAATATCAATATTGATACCGATTAATCGGTATATACCGATTTTTTAACCGGATCCATTTTAAATCTTATCAAATTAGTTCCTACCGAATCGGTAGGTACCAGGTAAAAAATCGGTTGTACCGAATTTTTTGAACATCCCTAGTAACCAACCAACCATTGCGATCACTTCCTGTTAACTACTCTAAACAAATTCGCTCCATACTTCTATTAAAACTTTTCCTATAAGACGTTATCGAAATTTTGAAAAAATAATAATAATACGCCTGAATCGAATGGAAGTTCACTCTCTTCTTATCACAGTATTCGCTCCCTATATAAACTGCACAGTGTTATAGCTAATCGGTCTCCCAAGATAAGACAGACTCATAAATTAATTTATATTAAATACTATGTGTAGAATAATATTTATTCAAAACTATAATTTGAGAGAGAATAAAATAATAACACCAAAATTCTTTTAAAAAAATTATGGATTCATTTCTTGTGAATGAATTAAAATAATTGTAATGGAAATTTCCTTATCCTATGTATAGGATTTCAAATATCCTTTTGAAAATGTACATCCCTTTAAAAAAGTATTTAAATATTACCCGTTGGATCACATTTTCTAATCAAATTCATGGTTTAGATTTTGTCTGAAACATTGCACTGGTTTATATTTATCCATACCGTTGGCATTGATTCAACCCAACCGTTGTATTGGTTCACCCCAACCGTTGCAATAATTCACAACCCAAACGTTGGCATCTTAAAATAAAAATTGTCAGACCGTTGTTGTCAGGACATGAACCTTTGTTTGAACCATCTGAACCAACACAACTTTTGGCTACAAAGACAACATATAATTTATTTATATTATATTATATAGGAAACTGATATTTTCATAAGAAAAGTGTCGTTATAGATCCTATAACGGCAGTTTTCTCCGTTGCTATACATCTATAGCGACACTTTTAATGTAGAAAGCTACTCATGGAAAACATTATTTTTTTCATGTGAAAATATCATTTTCCTTATAAATATTTAAAACTTTCTAAAAACACTACTAATTAAAAAAAATATTTTATTCAAATTTAAATGAATTTGTAACAATTTTAAAGTCAAAATGTTATTACGTCCGGGATGGAGGTAGTATTAGTCTTGGTATGTGGTTGGGTGTGAAACACTTGGGTTAAAGATGAAGTCTTTAAGCATTCGATTGTATGTATAGAAGGAATTAATCAACTATTTTCAACTAATGCCATAATTCAGAAGAAATGATGATTGGGAAAGCGAAAATATGCTTGGTTTTCAAATTGATATTTCCACATAAAAAGTGTCGCTATAGATGTATAGCGACAGTAAAAATCGTCGCTGTAGAATCTATAGCGACGGTTTTCATGTGAAAATATCAAAAGGTTATATGTAAATATCAGTTTCCTTTCCGGAATTACCTTCCTAATTGTTGATCTCTATATCTTATGGTTCATAATTGGGCCAGCACTGAAGTCCTGAGAAGCTGACTTGATTGGAGAATACTCATCTAATTAATTATCAACTACTCCTAGCTAGGTAACCTACAATCTTTTAATTAACTCCTTAAAATTCTGATTACCATATTCTGACTTTTTTTCCCTTTAATTCTTTCCTTTAAGTTTGAAATTGAGCGTGTCAAGCTATCCAAAAAGGTGGTTGGTCTATTTAGATTTGAACATGCATATGTAGGATATAGTTGGGAGAAAACAAACTAACAAGTACTTTTCCAAACTCACCCAACAAACTTCTTAACACTCACCCCCTATAAATAGCCATATGAAGCTAGTGTTTTTCAACTCAAAACTCAACAAAAACTAGCTCCTTCAAACTTTATTTTGCTCCAATCTAGCAATGGCTGCCATTATATCTTTGATGATAGTTTTCTCACTTTCAAGCTTCAATATGGGGCTTGCGGCGCGTCAGTTGCTGCAAACTTCAGCACCTGCAACACTGCCTACCATTCCAGCCCTACCAAAGGTCTCATTGCCTCCATTGCCAGCAATTCCAACCATCCCAAAAGCGGCATTACCACCATTGCCAAATACCCCTAATTTACCTACGCCGACACTTCCAACTTTGCCAACAATACCTGCAATTCCAAAGGTGGCACTTCCTCCTTTGCCTACCATTTCAGTGCCAACAATACCAACTACAATTCCTTCAACAATCCCTTTCTTTTCTCCACCACCATCCAAAACTACCCCTTGAGATATGAATTCTTGAGATCTACTATGTCCGATGTCCCATTAGTTTGACATGTTTTGATATTCATTGGAAATCATGAAACCGCCGGCCTTTGGTTAGTTCTAAGTTTGTAAGTTTGGTCTTCTAGTTTTCATGTTTATGTATTCCTCCTCTTCGAGTGATCATTATATATATATAGTTGATTGTTCCCCTCAATATATACATTCCCCTTATACTTTTGGTACATCAGCTCCTCCATCAAAGTTGATTATGTGTTAATGATGGTATGTATACATTGCATTGGTGCAGATTAAATTATTGTTCTTCACTTCCATTTTTAGTAAAGCTTTATTGAACCAAGAAACCAAGAATGGAGAGGAAACAGGACATTACACAGGAAGAAACTACCTAACATAGAAACTACCTAACATATTCCCAAAGGGATCACATAACCTCAAAAGGAAAAATAACTAAAACAGAATAACACATAATAAAATAAAACAAAACAAAAACAAAAAATAATGTTGCATTTAACAACATTGCTAATGGATACTAGACTTTCACCTCCACTAAACAAGGAAGAGATACTGCGGCATAGAGTCAACTTCTCTGTCCTTCAGCTCCTGGGACATAATCCCTCCAAGTGAATAATAACTAGGAGTTCAAAAGTAAATTGCACACTAATTGAGCACATAGCCATGATTCTCATATAAGCTCTAGAAATTACTTGGCAAAAATAATGTTTATCGAAAGGTAATTTTTTTTTGGGAAACTGATAAATCCACAACAGAAAATGATATTTCTACAACAAAATCGTCGCTATAGATCCTATAACGACGGTTTTCACCATCGTTATACATCTATACCGACATTTTTGTTGTGGAAATATCAAAAAAGTGTTGTGGAAATATCAGTTTCCTTTTTTTTAGTTATATATGCTTTGACTAACTCTTAATCTCATGATCTATAAAATTAGTTTATTTATTGATTTCAAGGATCTGGGACCAAATTATTAATATCTGGGGCATTTGATGTTAATTTCTTTTTTGTGGTGGGATGTTTAAATTTTCTTTTCACTTTGAAATTGATCAACTTATACACTAGAAGTAGCTGCCCTCTGCCTCTCTATAAATAGTAGGAAGATAGATCCTTACTAAACTATTGAAGTTTGTTGCAGCGTGCTCTTATGTTTGTGCTCTTATGATCGTGTTCTTTTTTGCAGTATAAAAATGTAACATTTATTAATAATCGTCACTAAAAAGAAGAAAAGATCACATACATGTAAAGTAAGAAAAAATGCATCCACAAGTAAAGGTATGCAGTACAAGTACAATATTCTTTAAATGAAATCTCACATGGCGAAAGACACGAAAAAAGAAACTAGTAGTAGTGTAACAGATAATAGCGCTTGAACCAAAGTGCCAGTATAAAAGACTGATATAAACTGGAGTATGTAGTTTGAGGGACAAAAGATGCATGAATGATATCAGGGGCTGGTAGTGGATGGTGGTGGAGAGAAGAAAGGAATTGTTGGTATGGTTGGGATTGAAGGAATCGTCGTTGGGATGGTGGGCAGTGCAGTAGCTGGAAGAGGGGGTAGTGTCACCTTCGGAATAGTGGGCAAAGATGGTATTTGGGTGCTTGGCAAAGGCGGCAATGTGGCCTTTGGCAGAGTAGGTGCTGTTGGTAATGTTGGCAATGGTGGAGGTGTTGGCAGGGCTGGCAATGGAGGCAATGTGGGCAATGTAGGCAGTGTAGGTGCAGCAGGTGGAGATGTTTGCAGCAGGGTTCGAGCTGCCAAGCTCACACGAAGGCTTGAAAGTAATAATGCAACGATTAAAGCAGCCATTCTTGTAAAACTAATGAAGGAGCTAACTTGATTTCCTTGGATTTAAAAGGGGTTATACTTGGATGTTCTTTTAGCATTTGAAGAACAATGTGTAAATGAGTATTTATAGAGGACAAAACTTGATTTTTTTTTGTGGTTTGGAAAGACTCAACACAAGTTTGATGAGATGTAGTTGGGGCATGTTTTGATAAAACATCTGGTTAGTTTAACTTCCAAGTTTGACTTGGGGCATGCTTGACAAAACACATTGTTGTAGGTGAACAAACTAGTCCTGTTCGGCTAACCAAAGCTCATTCATCTAATGCTATTAATTCCAAGCTAAATCTTCAGCATTAGTTTTCTATAAATACCAGTTGATTCCCGTCATTTCTCCAACAGCAAAAGAACATAAATTCTTCTATAACTTAACAGACACCAGAATTCGTTGAAATTCAGTTTCTGATCCCACCAAACAATGGCGGCTGTTAAGCATATGTTTGTTTCACCCTTGATCATATTGTTAGCACTTTCGACCATTCATGCGAGCCTTGCAGCCCGCAACTTATTGCAAACTTCAGCACCAACACTGCCTACTATTCCTTCCCTTCCTAAGCTCACATTGCCTCCACTTCCTGCATTGCCAACGCTGCTGCCCACAGTAACTCTGCCACCGTTGCCAACTACTCCTTTGCCAACACTACCAACAGCAGTAACTCTGCCAAAGCCCACATTACCGCCTTTGCCAAGCACCCAAATTCCATCTTTACCCAATCCAACACTGCCAACCTTGCCAACAATTCCTAAGGTGACATTACCTCCTCTTCCGGCCACCTCACTGCCCACTATCCCGACAGCCATTCCTTTTTTCTCAGCTCCACCATCCACCAATAGCCCTTGAGCTGCTCCCACTCTGTTCATCTATCCTCGGAGGCTTATCCTGGATCCTAGAGTTGCTTGTCTGTGTGCTTTTCCAGTGAGATTATTTGTATTTGTCATTAGGAGTGGAGATAGAATTCAGTTATATGAATATGCGGAGTCATCGTCTCTTTTCACTTGTCAGTGTGTTTTGTGTACGAGTATTTGATGTACTCTATATGAATAGTTGAATTTTTCGCACTTTATCTTTGATTATTTGATTACACAGTTGTTTATTTTCCCAGTTGTTTGATTATTTTCACTTTCACTGGATATGTGTCGCACGTATTTCAGATCATTTTGAGCATAAAAAAATATTGAGGAAATCTCAAATAAGCAATTTCCAGCTACAGCCTTTAAAGAAATCAGGAATTCAGCTTCATTTATAAGAATGTGGAATAATACTAACCTGACCTTCTGTTATACTATGATCTTCTAAGATTGAATTTATAACATTTTAAGTACTTGAAATTTTCAAGTAAGTCATCACAAAAGTAGCTGCTAAGCCAAAAATGATAAGCTTTGTATGATATCATAGGAGCAATAACATAAAATTTTAGTCCATATATATATATATATATATATATATATATACACAGCCCGCTTATCCAGCGAACCAAAAAAATTGGACCAAAAACGAACCGCTATAGCGACTGTTTTTTCCATCGCTGTAGCATAGAAAACTGTCGTTATAGCTGGCTATATCTAAGGCGACGGTTCGAACCCGCTATATTCCGGTCTTTGATTCGTTGGAGAAATTTTTCATATATATATATATATATATATATATATATATATATATATATATATATATTCCCAAATTTCTTCAACTATAAACATGCTTCATCAATTCATCAGTTAACTATTTTCCCCAAACAAATGGAGTAATGGACCATCACCATTTTTCTTTCAATAAAAATGATGTGACGACTGCTTTTACAGAACTGCCTTCGTCGAAATTTCAGTTGAAGTTGAAGCTGTAAATTGTTGGTGCTAATATATATCTATATACATCAAAATGATGTGCAACACAAACGAGATATATCTAGTGATTATTTTCATTGTGTTTTACAGAAAACATGAGAATAAACATAACCGACTCCACTCCTTAAAACAAATACAAGTAAATCTCTCTCAGAAAGCACACAGACAAGCAACTTCAGTAGAGCTTAGATGAATAAAATGGAATCAACTGGTGGAGGCGAGAAGAAGGAATGGTTGGTATTCCAGTTGGAAGAGGAGGAATTGTTGGCGGCAGTACTGTTGGATTTGGTAAAGATGGGATTTGGTAAAGATTGATTTCTGATTGTTATGACGAAATTATGAATGACTAATATACTCGGGAAATAAAGGTAACCATGATAAGTTGCTCGACAGGTAATTAACATATTTAGAACGTCTTTTTTTTTTATAACTACCATTAATTTTCCATATAAACGTACAAACATATAATCAATCTTTGTCGTCAAAGTTATTGAGAAAAAAGTAAATATAATCCAAATCATAGATTAAGTTTTTTTATATAAAAAAAAAAATTCAACGGAAGGAATTTGAAGATATGATTTATGAAAATAGTGTAGGTGCAAATACATGGATAGTGTATATTTGTCATAGTCCTTGTTAACAACCCACCTAAACTAAGAAACCCTCCTACATTATGAGCAACGAGTCATACGCATATTATGCTATGCTAGTCTACCAAGCAATGAGTCATGCAGGGAGGTGAACAAACAAACTACTTCCTCCAACCATATCTCATCAAATATACATTTAGTCTTTCCTAACCACCTCAAAGTTTCAAAATTTTCCCTCTATAAATACACACCCATTTTAATGTAAAGAAGCACCAAAGCTTAGAAAGTTCATAACAACTCTGTAAATCATCAACTAATCATATCAAACACTGCCTGCTCAGTTCCTAGTATTACTACTACTTTCTAGCCTCCTCCATATGAGCCTGGGCGCAAGGCATCTGCTGCAAACTTCCCCACCTGCTACCCTGCCCACTGTGCCTACAATCCCGCCCCTGCCTAAACCTACATTGCCTCCATTACCAGCCATGCCAACGCTACCAAAAGCCACATTGCCTCCACTTCCAGCTGCCCCATTGCCTACACTGCCAACAGTCCCAACTCTGCCAAAACCCACGTTACCGCCTTTGCCAAGCACCCAGATTCCATCTTTGGCAGTTCCCACAGTGCCAAGCATTCCCACTGTCCCAAAAGTAATACTACCTCCTCTTCCAGCTATCCCAACTTCAATTCCTTCAGTCCCAACCATTCCAACAACAAACACGCCTACATTTCCTTTCTTTTCACCACCCCCATCCAATTAGACTCGGATATGCTAAAATGATGTTCATCTCTTCCGCTACTATATATGAGAATTTCCATTTGTGCTGCTGGCACGTTGTTTGCTTATATTTGGGGTGAGATTTTATTTTTATTTTTTAATGGATTTAATGCCATTTTGTTTCGATTTAAATGTTCTCTTATACATAGACAGTATATTTCCTGCTTTCCATAAAGACTAGTAGAAAAATCCTAAAAATAATAAAATCATGCAAAAATCCATTTGCATATATCCTATGAATAAAAGGAGCAATACTTTGAAGTGAAAAATATGAATCATAAGTTGAAGGCAGCATCACTTCCTAAAACAGTTAGAAAACTAAGTAAACTTTAGATAAGAACATACAGCATGCTATATTAGAAGAGAGAAATATAATTTATATTTAGCCAAAAGTTGTATGACAATGCATGTACAGTATATGACACATTATGACCACAATCGTCTTTCCAGCATATTGGATGGAATTTCTTCCCCAATATGTCAAAAGCTTCTATGGGTAAAGTAAGATGTAAACAAGCCACAAGGCCCATAACCAACTAATGCTATCATGTGATGGTTACTACAATAAATAGACCGTGCTTTGATTTTAAGCAAGTAACAAGTCATGTTAAACTAAATAGGGCAAAAATAACATCAATCCCAGTGAAGTTGGCACACTTTGTACAACATACCACTAAACTAAAAAAAACTGCAATCAACTAACTGAACTAACTAAAATATTAAAATTACACCATTCCTTTTTCATTCTAGTTTTCTACGGTTGAAGATGATGTTTCTTTTTTTTCCCCTAATTTTCGAAGTTATTAAAATTTTAACGCAACTTGCATCAATCTCGGTCATGGTTCACTGTTTCAGCTAATGTGGCTGCATATTTATTTTCGATGTCATTTTCTTTTTTATTCCAGCACGCCACGTAAGAAAAACAGAGGTTGATTTAGACGGCAGTTTGATTAATTTGACAGAATGGGCTGATTTCAGTGGGGGTTTTTTATAGTTCAGTTAGTTGATTGCAGTTTTTTTTAGTTCAATAGTCTATTGCATAAAGTGCCCCAACTTCAATGGGGTAAAGGTTATTTTTGCCAACTCAATAGCATTTGCGCTGGCCACCTATCCACGGAACACAGAACCAAAAATCACCAGGTTGGCAGCCTAAATCTGTATCAACGCTTGTAGAACACGAGTTCCCGGCTACAGTTATTTTTGACAGCTTCTTCCAAACTCTCAACCTTGTCAAAATCAACTTTGAAGGTGACCATTGTAGTTCCATCTTTTCCGGTATCATAATCCTGCTTAATGTCCTCGACTTGAAAAGATTGTAGCTGCAGATCCGCAAGCACAAGGTAAACTCAAGATGTCATATTCACCTTGCAACAATCATATAGATCTACTAGAGTATCTGATTGAAAATTACTTTTATCATGGTCTCTACAGATTGGCTACTTATAAACTTCAGTGGTTAAGGGACACGAGTCACCTCCAGGTTCTCTATAGAGAACTGAAAACTAAGCAATGACACTTGTCTGACAACGCATGACAAGCCACAAAAGATAATCCAAAAATTTCAAACCCTTTTTCGTCTATTTATATCTAATCTACTGGGCAGTAATTTGAGTGTCATTCGATGAACAAAAGGGGATAGTAACAAAAATTCAAGCTTCCAACACTTGATATGGTTTTAAATATCTTTCATTATTATAACTAGATTAAAATTTCACTGATGGTGAGAAAAATGGGTGAAAGTTGTTTCAGAAAAGCGTGCAATATCTGTTATCAATATTCTAAAAGTAAAGGCACTTGGGCATTCACTAACAATTATTGCCACAAAGAGTTGGGGACCATGTTTTATGACCACTAATTAAGTATAAGTAAAATCAACAATATCAACCCATTTTAGTTACTATTTCACATGAACCAATCTTACCTGATGGTACAGAACCCCCAAAAGGTCATATGGAACCTCCAAACCCATCGGAACCTACAATAAGTAATTCATATTTAATTAGATATACCGTATACGTAAAGCATAATTTGATCAATGAAAACAAGATATATGAATAGCAAAGGATTAGCAGGCTGCAAAGAGCAATTAGTACAAGTTAAAAGCAGAGTTATGAAAAGGCCAAAGCAGTTAGTATCTTACTTTAGATTTAACAAGGCAAGTTGGGGCATTTCTCAAGCATTCTGCCGCTACTCCTCCATAAGCCCGAACTAACCCTCCAGTGCCTAGTTTGATACCTCCAAAATACCTGAACATATGGATAAAAAAAATATCTCTAAAATGACAAACCCATTACTCTTTTCTAGTGATATAGTAATGCAATATATGCAGGATTTCATATATGGGAATAGTAAAAAGAAAATAAAAACATGATTTACTTGATGCCAGAGCAAGTTGAATATGCCAACAAGTGATCATAATAATTTAAAGCCAAGAGAAGAGATGACATAAAAATGAAATAAAGTGGGCTTTGAAATACATAAAGACAATTATAAATTAAAATTATCTTCCAACTGTATCAAATCAATTACTTAAGTCTTAAGTTGATAAGGAGGTAGTTACTAGATGGGGTTTGACCTAAATATGTATGTTGTCACAGCTTTGTATCTGCAGTTTGTTTTTGCTTTATGTTGTTAATGGCATTGTCTCAAAGGCCTTCAGAAACAACCTTAAGGTCGCAGGTACCAAAGCACATACTTGGGGGCCAAAATCATCATCATTCTATCCAAAACAAATAAAGGTTCTTATCTGTATATCTTTGCTGGTTTCAACTTTCAACAATATTATGAATTTACCCAAAAAGAAAGTTACAGTTAACATGAACTGACATATACCTGATGACAACCATCATCACTCTATCTAATCCTGAAGAAACAATAGCGGAGTAAATCGGTTTTCCAGCTGTACCTGATGGTTCTCCATCATCGTTACTTCTGGATTGATCTCCAATCTGATAGACAGAAACAATGGCAATATTATGTTAGAGCAAAAAACCAAAATAAAACATCATACTTGCATTTATCACATGAGCTGTCTTCTTCGTCCCCAACATCTCCAACAGAATTGTTGAATGCACGCACTTTAAAAAATAAAAATTTTATAAAAAAGTGCATTTTTTAGATTTTCCAACACGAACAGCAGTCAGGGACGGATATGTTTAAGGGGCAGCATAGGCAGCTGCCCCTATTGGAATTTTTTTATAGGTATAGGGGCAGGGGTAGATATGTAAGTTAATACCTCAAGGGGACATATTAATGGAAGAGTTAAACTTGGAGAGGGCAAAAAAAATTTCATAAACCAATTATAAATACAAGTACAGAACTCTTCTTAGTTTTAAGGCTTGGTAAAATCTTAGGGCTATGTTTGTTTGCAATGATTACACTTGAGATAGGACTATTAATCCCAAGTGTCTTGTTTGTATTTAAATTTGAGCTTGAGACTATTAGTCCTGTGATTATAAAATAGCTTAAGATGTAGGATTATTTAATAACATATTCTACCTGGTATTATAATCCCTACTATTTGAAATTAAAAATTGTTAGACAAAATTAACCTCAACTTTTTTTGTAAAATGGCCATAATATCAATTTTGGTGTTTTAATTCTACTTCTTCAATTTGTTTTGTTTTGAAGTGGGTGGTGGGCTATAGCATGCAACTGGGAAGACTTATTTTTTGAGACAAATAACGTACTGACATATCCAAACATAACAAATAACGTATTAGCATACTTTTTTTATCTTCTCTCTCCTCTCAACTAAACTAATTCCGATATCACTTTTTTTATCTTCTCTCTCCTCTCCTCTCCTCTCCTCAATCGATAGTTAATTCTTGTTTTTTGGCTTTTCGTGTGAGTATAATATAACCATAACTGGTAAGCATTTGATTGAATAATATAACCACTTATTTAAAAGTTTCTAATTAATTGTTCATCATTTTTTGATGTATAAACAAGTTTAAATTATAGTTTAAAATATATTATTATTGGTAAGGGTATAATAGTCCAAACGATATTAATTTATTCAATCCTTTAATTAATCGTCGAAAAAACAAACATAACATGAGATTATTATAAGTTATCCCATGAATAATCACATAAAAACAAACATGTGACTAGGACTATTTAATCCTAAGATTAATAGTCTTGGATTATGGATTATAATACTGAGATTATAATCTTTTGCAAACAAACATGGCTTAGAAGTATACACAACATTTTAGAAGTACACATCTTTCGTCCAAATAACTCAATCAGGCACCAACGTGGAGCCAGAGGAGAACCAAACGGAGCAAATATCGCCCCCAATTCAGTTCTCTCTTTTCCCCTTGTGGTCTATCTGCATTCATTCAAACTTTTTATAACCCCCTCTCAGTCTCTCATCCATCGCATGTACTTTTGATTCCGATCTAGTTTTTAGATTTCTGGGCTTTGATTCTCTCTCTGTATTTTTTGTATAGTTTTTGGTTTTGAATATTTATTAGCATGTGAACTGTGAGAGCTGTTTGATTCATATTTGAATTTTTTTTGTTATTGATTTGGTTGACTGTAGTTACTGTTTATTTGGTCTAATTAGGTTTTTATTTTTGGGTTGTTTAATCTTCAATTGAAAATGGGATTATTTTGGTTTAGTAGTTTCTGTCTTTTATTGTGATAGCTTACAATTATTTTGTCTTATTTTACAATGGAAAATGACTATGAGCCTTTAGCAACCCCTCATTTCTAATTGTTATAATCACTTTACTTCTCTGCATCTAACTAATGGACCCTGTATAATTTTTGGTGTTTTGAGTATAAATTTTGGATGGTTTGTTTCTCTTATTTCAACTAAAGATTATTTGAAACTTATAAAAGATACCAAAACTGGTTTATGCATTGAAATTTATTCATGATTTTGTTTGAATATAGAAAGCAAATTTTGTTTGAGGCTTTGACTATTTGGAGAATCATTCAAATTAAACTATGACAAGTAACTGAAGTAAATTTCTAAATTGTATCTAAATGTTTTTTATTTGAAATCTATTTTTTAGTTTGGATTATGAATATTTATTGCAATTTGTAAACATTATTATTATGATTAGTTCAACTTTTTTTATTTAACTTAATAAAAAAAATTAGTTAAAATCTGCCCGGCTGGAAAAAAATTTTGGATCCGCCCCTGACAGCAGTTCTTTTTTCAAAGCCAAAATTTATGAAGCAAATTAGAACATGTGATCCCAAGAAACATATGCCTCAAGAGACTATTCGATTCAGTGATTCTATAAACCATTTCAGAGAAATACCCACATGCTATGTTTATCAGAAACCATTATGAGAACCAAATTTAAGAACATTATCTGAATTCTGAATAGCACCGGAATGATTCAAATATAAAGAAAAACTTACCCTATATGCCCAACAATTATGAGTGGCACGAGTCTCTCGAACCTATTTATGAACATAAAATGGATTACATTTCAACACCAAGAAACAAACAGCTACGAAAATCAACAACCAGAAAAAAAACCTAGAAAATGGGTAAAGGGGCAATCGGAGAAAAGTACGTACCTGGGAGAGAAAGGAATGGGCAGAGCGTTCGTCGGAAACAGAGGCAGCAATGGCGATGAATTTACTCTTTTTGATTTCCCGTTCGAATGTGACTTTTTCTTTGAGCGTGGTGAACGCGCCACTGCTATTATTGCCGCTGCTGCTGCTGGAGGTGGAGGAGGTAACCATCGGTCTCTTATTATTTACACTACTTTTGTCGTAGATTGAAAGCAGAGAAAAACAGATTCGAATAGGATTATGATTAGGCTTTTGATGATGGAGAAGAAGAAAGGTAATTCAGCTTATGGCTGCAAGTTGAATGAAGAAGAAGAGATGTGATATTATGCTGATTGCTGCCTTCATTCGGCCTTATTTTGAGGCTACTAGCTGTTTGGTGCCTTTCTATATGCTTATTTTTTTCCCACTATTTTTTTTTAACAAAAAAAAAACTGAAATTCTTATTATTTTTTCAAAAAATCATCCATGGGTTTTTAAGTTTGTAACTTTTGTATTATATATAACTTCAATGTATAACTCCATTATTTTATTTATTTAAGATTTCTAGTTTTTTAAATAAAATTTTATAATTCTGATAAGTTATTTGATTGAAGGTTCGACGTCCAATCAAGAACAATGATTTTCATACTTATCAAAAGTTATTGTGATTTTTGACCAAAACAAAAAAAATTAAAAAATATATAAAGTGTCCACAAACAACATAGAGTAAAGTTGGTGTTAAGCTACAATTATTTTTTCTTCTATTGCTTTTTTTTCTTTTTGATAATTAAGATTATTACTAAAATTCAACTGATAATTAAGATTGAGTCCTCTTAACATGTGCTCTTAGGGTATACGCTAAGCACAAAGTTCAAGAGAATATTTTATTGAACTGTGTGCATATTCCCTTGATTTATACATTTGTACCAAGTTTAAAGGAGCACACAATTCAAGAGAATATTGCCTTGAACGGTGTGCTTAGCATGTTCCCTTAGAAACCATGTTAAAAAATTCCATTAAGATTATCACAATTATAATTAATGTTACTACATCCTTCCAAAGTGTCAATTAAGCTCTGATTTAACCATAGCCTTTGGACAATTGGACTGATCATTCACTAATTGCTTAATACTATGATACTCATTGGCCAAATTGGTATATAATAATAGAAGTAGATCAAATAGGGGCATAAAACGTGTCGCTTTGGCCGAGTGGTTAAGGCGTGTGCCTGCTAAGTACATGGGGTTTCCCCGCGAGAGTTCGAATCTCTCAGGCGACGCTTTTTATTTTGAAATTTTTATATCTCATAATACTACAAAAATACAACCACCACCATTCTTGACTCCAAGAAAACATATATTACTGTCATACCCTCCTAACAAAACTGGTTAAAGAACCTTTTTCTTCCAAGCTCTTTGATTGCAAGTTATAACCGTCTAGCAAAGAAACTGGTCCTCGACGCCGCCTTTATTCTAATCAAGAAATGTGAAAACAAAACAAATACACTAATATAATACAGTCTAGTAGAAGTAATTATTGTCCCTATGGCTCCCGGCATCCTTGCAGAGCATTGAGCGCAGAGCCATTATCGATCTAGGTGGCTCCAAGTCTTTCTCCTGTAGTAGTGAATTCCCTAGCAGTTTTTGCATTTGCAACGCAAACGTGTCATCTAAAACCTGCAAGTTTGACCAACTACTTAGGGAGGGTAATCCTAGGCAACATATAAATTTGATGTCAATTTAATAAAAAACAAATTGTTTTCTGAGAAATGTAGACATTGGAACCGACTGACACAACCTCGATTTGGCCCAGTCAGATGAAATATTCCAATCTCAAGTAATAAAAATTTGATCAGATTACATCCAAGGCCGAAAACTATTCCATGATACAAATAGAGAGTTTAATCCTTAAAAACAAACTGGAAGCTTGACTTACCGAGAGCTGCAACTCGTGCGCCTTTGTAACAAGACCTGTTTCCTTGCCTATTCTCCAGAAACCGTAGGATATCCTTGAACATAAAGAATAGAAGTCCATTAGAATATAAAAGATAAGAATTCAAAAAATTGTAAATATGTTCTCAATGCAGCCTACCTGTCCCATCCGATCCCAGAAACCTCTGCAGATAATTAAAAAGACTCGAGTTTCAACGACGTTGTGGAGGTGATCAATTGTCTTCGTAAGCAGGTCCTTTAAAGGTTCCATTCCACTTTCTACATCTGACTCTACAAAATCTTCCTTTGCGTCTTGGATTATGTTCTTCAACTTAGTGGCACTATGCAACCTTGTCTGAGTAACAACGGGACAACAAATATTCATCAAACCAAGCGGAGTAGTTCTAAAATATAAGTAAGGCAAACAAAGACAATCCATGAAGTGAAATATAAACATCCATTTGCAAGGAGCATAATTTCCATGAAAATCAACTTTTTATGCTACTTTGAATTGCATTCTCTTGGGAGTAAAAAGAAATCACCACTGTTTAGTATTGCAGGGAGTTCCACGTGAAACAACTTGCATATGGAAACCCAAAATGATTGTCATATTTCAAAACAATTGAAGTGTCACATATTTAAGACGTCATGATAGTATATGCCTCAAGACAACACAAAATAGATGGAGGTATTATGAGATATCTGTAAAAGGGAAAAAGTTGTTACTCTATGATGAACACCTACATTTTCTGCAAGTTTCTCTACCACCGCCTGCAGGTAATTTCTGAATTTAGTCCTCAGCATCACTGTCACCTCACTGAGACGCTCTCCTGGAACAATATCTCCACCATCGGGGATGGAAGAACCCCATGACTTCAACTGAACTTCAATCTTGGGTCGCAGTACATCAAGCATCCTTTTCATAGAATTTAATAGAGTTCCCAACTAAAAAAAGTACATGTACCTTAGGATTGCTGTATATGACGAAAGCACCAGTTGCCAAAATCTTACAGAAAAGATAAATAACTCACCTCATTTGGGACAGTATAAGTGAACACATTTGCTTTTGCAATTTTCTGGACATATTTAAGGCCAAGTTTAATGGGTATCACATTATCCTTTAATGGTGATAGAACATCGGTGTACTGCCTGTCCAAAGTTTCCACAATTGCCCTTTCGACATCTGCTATAACCTTTTGAAACATCAAAAAACACACACACACAAATGAAAATATGTATTTAAGACAGTAGAGTAAAAATCGAAAAACAATAATAGCAAAGAAACAAAGTTAAGAACCTAAAACATAGTGGATTTTAAGAAGCTTAGGACCAAAGCCTACCAGATTCGATACCAGATTGGATTTCTAGTTGGCATAATTTTTACAAAATCCCAATATTATAGTGGGTGATGAAACTCAATCATCTATCTTACCTTTGAGCTTGAAATTTATATCTAAGACGTCCTCACTGATTTGGTCTAGCAAACTCATGAATTTTGCATCACTACATTAACATGGGGTCAATGACTCGATATTGTAGCAAGGAGCCAAGGAATGAAGATCATAATTTGTACATACACTCTCTAAGGAACAAACGTATTCTGGCCACCGACCAATGATGATTTCATAATCTCCAAGCATTTCCTTCAGCAGATTGTACATATGATCCACAAAAGGAGTCGTTGAGTCGGCTATTCTGACACCGTTCCACTTCACCTAGAAAAAATTAGAATACATCATTTAGTAAAGGGTTCTGCTCAAAAAAAGCATCCTCCATAGCATCAAAATTGTATATTCAGTTTTCGCTTATATATTTACTCATAAACAGCCAACATTGATTTTTAAAATTATTTTCAAATTTCATAATGTTCAAGTGAAAGAAAGTAGAAATTTCTAGTTCATTAAAGAAGTCATAGCGACTAAAGCAGAAAGTTGACTATTACAACAGACCCCAACTTCTTTCCTTTTTCTTTTCTCCCCCTTGCAAAATAGCATTGAACTACATTATCCATCTAAAGTCTGAACTGTTTATTAAGTGACATTCAATTGAACCATGTCTCTTAGACTATACTGCAAAGACTAGTACCTGATCAATCTTGCACGACTCAAGCAAAGAAAGATACTTGTCTTGAATCCAGTGAATTATATACGAGTGGAACAACTCTTTTGCATCAACACTGCCTTTTGTAGGACTGCGGAAGTTTTTTTGACACCCATAAATAAGACACAGGATCAGATAAAAGATTAGTATTGGAAGAGAGTTCAAAAGTTAGTTACTTGATATTCCAGCAAGCAAGATCTCTTTGGAAATCGGCTGTTGCAATAAGAAGTTCTGTTACAGGAGGAGAGGGGCCAGTGGGAGGACATGCACCAAGGAATGCACGCAATCTATTGCAAAGCTCAGTACTATATATTGACGAAGAAAGATTCGGAAGGTCTATAAAACTGGATGAAAATAAAAACCAAAAATAATCAATATTAACAATTAATAGTTGATTGTCAGTCCTCTAGTTCATAGAGAAAACATGAATGGCACAGAAATAATAAAATGAGAGGGCCACGTAAGAGTTGTCAAACAAAAATTGCACAGATAATGCATGATTACAATAATTAACATAATCTCTTAGCAATCAAGACATAGAAATTGAATTTCGGAGTTTGGGAGATGGAACCATAGTTGATGTCTAGCACTCAAAGCAACTCACCAAACTTTAATCCCAAACTAGTTGAGGTCTTAATCTTAAATTAAATGTTGCGATACTTTGAAAATTCACAAGTTCACATCTGGACTTCTCTGTTTGTCTGGCAGTCATGCATGTTGATTGTCTTTGTATGGAGGAAGGGAGCGAGGGAGTATTTGTACAGAGTATGGGAAAACTTGCATGTTAAGAGCCATTTAGATGAATTGATATGCTTAAGAGCAAATATTACTGAGAACTATGAGGCAAAAAATCTTAATCAGTACTCAGTGTTATGCAAGCTAAATGTTAAAACTTAAAACTTAAATGTCTAATTTGAACAAGGTTAGAACCAAACATATACAAGCAAACAAGAGTGAGCATTGTAAAATTATTAATACATGAGCTCCCTAAATCAGCAAGAATAAACATGATACATGATAATGAAAATTTTCACTCAGTGAGGAAAGATGGAACATATGCCAGCCTACAGCTCTCAACTAGACAATGAACCTGATTATTGGTGGGACAAGCATTTTGCTCTAACTAAAATGTAAAATGCATAACAATATAAAAAAACAAGTTTACCTAGGTAGAAAATGTTGATTCTGGATTTCTCTGTCCGTGAAAATTTCATTTCTAATACTGAAGCAAAGAGATACCATCTTCTGATAAGCAGCAGAAAGTTTCACTGAATCCATCAACATAGTCTCATTATTTCCGGAAACAAACTCATCTGTTTCTGCCAAGCTTCTTCTAGATCTCTTTCTCACAGCAGTCTATAGATGGACATTGGCACTTTAGACAAAAGTAAGATGGAGCCTAGATGAAAATAATTTGTGCAGTGTACAATTTTGAATACCTGAAAGCATCTGCAGAGCTTCAATTGTGCCTCAGAAGAGCATATGTCGTGGAGAAGACTGTATAGCTTTAAGGCAGGTCCCATTGCCGGCGCTGCAATATTAGTCGCAGGTCTAAAAATATCAACCATTCCTGATGGTGATAATTCATCCAATGACTTGTAGTTCTCAAACACCAGAGCAATAGCCTGCTCAACTTGATCAGAAACTTCTCCCCGGATGCGATTCTGGTCCATGGTTCATAAAATTTAGGATCTCAGGGGGAAAGTATATGAAGAAAAAATAAAGTGAAGGGAAGACGTCTTGATGATGAATGCTAGAACTGTATATTTCAAGTGTTGGAAAGTAATAAAAGATACAAGAGGCTACTGAAATATTAATTTGAATACAACATAGCCATGCTGATTTACAACTTAATGAAGAAGCTGGTGAGAAATGAGTTGGTAAAGATAAAAAAAAAGGTTATCAGATATAAGTTTGCTAATACATAAGCCTGCGTGGAACCAAATCTCACGAGGTAAATTATTTTACCACTCAAAGAAAACAAGCATGGAAACTCTCAATTCCCAAAAGTACAAAAGAAAATTAAATAGCAGTCAAATCTGAACCTATATTCACTATTACAAGCTCCAGGAAGAAGTACACACCTCTTGGTGACTCAGTGTGCACTTAATGTTGTCTTTCTTAATCACAGGTGATAACAAATCATGCACCAAGTTTAGACAGTCAGCGGTGGGTGTGGCAACATCCATAACATATGAGAGGTATCTGCAAGACCATGCAAATTTAACACCATCAACGTATTAATTACCCTACAAATAATTAAAACAATAATAACAATGGTAAAGCACTAATGCATCTCCCACGTCTCAATACCTTAGCTTGGTGTATGCATCTGAAACTCCATAGAACAATGCAAATTCAGTCAATAACCACCTCCATGAACCATGCAGCAGCAGATTTCTTTGACAAAAATGTTGAGCTTTCATTGAGGCCTCTAAAACCAAGTCATATGCCACAGTTTCTTCGACTGAACCACACTAGGGACAAAAATGAATGAAATTATACTCAGCTACTTCCCAGCTCATAATAATAATTATTGCTTCTGTACCGAATAACTACTAATTAAACTAAGATTTTTTTTTTTAACTGCAACCACATCATACATTATTTTTAGTGAGAAGAAACAGTCAACTACAGGATCCATTGAGTTTTGATGATAGAATTTAAATGCTTTGATTCATTATATTTGAAATAAATTTACAAAATTAATTCCCAGTGTAGGGACCAACCAAGTTTTTTTTAAATGATCTAGCATTTAATTTAGAAGTAAGTACATCGTTGACTCTTCCTTCTTCCAACCTGATTAAAACCACCAGTTTCCTCTCAAAACAGTTCTTTTCCCTTATATACAAGTACAAGATAAATTTTAATAAGATTGTGTTCAAAATCTTAAATAATAAAAAAAATGAGAAGGATTCTCTTGAGAAAGTGAACAAGTGGTGGATCATTCAACCACAATACTGACTATTCACATCTTACGAAAGACTTTAATGTTGTTTTGCAGTAACAACTTCTAAATTCTGTCTGTTCTATTGCTTATCTTTTCCGGAATGTATCCTAACTTTTGGCCTAATGCTCCATGAGTTATAACACCAATTATAGACTACTTCAATGATATTCGCCGGGATTGCCTTTCCCCTTGTCAAAAAGCATGTCTGGATAAATCAAATTGTGTCTTCTATAGCATTACTGTTTGCTAAGAGACATAACTAAAGGAAGTCATACGGATTGGATGACTTGGAGACGAGCATATTTCTACGGAGCAAGAAGCTAATACTATTATGTTAGACCAAATGATATAACTTGTAATTCAAAAGAATCTTTTGATAAAAGGTCTTCCAAGTACCTTAACATTACTATTCTCGTCCAGACTAGTTGAATAGTTTATAGATAATTGTATTCTTCCAACCAGCTCGTGCTCTGGCTCATGATACATAGGCCACCATCGAAGCTTGTCACCCTGAATAATTACTAATATGTTAGCCTTCAGGTGTTAGCTCTCTGCCTTCCTAATTCTACCAGTTGTGAGTTTTAGATGTCATACCGGCTCATCGGCAACATCGGCTACCTGAAGCAACGACACGACCATAATGCCTTCCCTTTGAATCAAAGACTTCAATGACCAGATCATCTCCCAAACCATCTGGCAAACTATATTACGACAGCAACATAATGAAATCATGAACCTCTACCACATATATCAGAAAAATCAAAAGAAATTTACTGAGAATATTGTACATACAATACATGGGTTTCACCAGATCCAGGCTGCATCCGGACAGCATCCTCTTCAGATAAACTTTTCAATCTCAAAGAACATGAATATGTTTCTACTAGCAACAACGATAAAGGAAAATTAGAAAACTTGATGCTTCAAAAGAACAGGTAAGTTCAAAAAGTATTAATGCAATTAAATGTGTAGCATTTGATAAATTAATGCAATTAGATGTTCTGTATTCACGTTTTCCGTTCTCATTTTTGTATTGGACCGGCTTATGCTAACCATTTTTCTAAATGACATCCTGAATTTGTTACAGAATATTCATAATATTCATTTCCTAATTAAGGAGGGTCCGGAATTGGAAAATGTAATGTGATCAAAGGCAGGAGCATAAAAACCTTATCAAAAGCATATGAATTCCAATTCGTCCCCTTGAAATAAAATCTTATTGGTTCATTGACAAGGAAACCCGTAATAACACGTAGATAGAATTTTGGTAAACATGGCTTCTAGCATAGAAAAGCAACAAAGAAAGAAAAATTGGATATTGTTATATGCAATCCTAAAAATACATGCCATGAAACCAATTACCAAATTAAGCTAAATCATTTTTAAGAGACATATCGAGTTTGCCACAGTATTTTTCCTGTATGTAGAATCTATTTTCCAAGGAGAGTAGAAATTGGCATAATGGCTTTTTAAGGCTGTTGAGCCCTTTGAAACACCTACAGAAGCCAAATCTACTTGTGTGCAAGGATCCCAAAAGTTATACGATAACAGAAGAACAAGAAACATACAATATAGGATGAAACAAAGAACAAGACAACAAAAACAACATGCAATTTAACATGGTTCAGACAAATTGCCTACATCCATAGAGAGAATAACCTTCACTAGACTTGTAGAACTTATGGTACTAAAAATATTTTTGCCTTTGTGATTGTCGCTGAAACGCAACCCCAAAACCCGTTGTACACCCTCTTGCAAACCCTTTGAAGATC
The DNA here is from genome assembly GCA_020205555.1 of Panax stipuleanatus. Classification (NCBI taxonomy): domain Eukaryota; kingdom Viridiplantae; phylum Streptophyta; class Magnoliopsida; order Apiales; family Araliaceae; genus Panax; species Panax stipuleanatus. The sequence continues at coordinate 23,608,754 of CM035117.1, forward strand.
CTAGTCTCACTCTACACTCATTAGACGCTACTTTGTGCTTTTACATATTGTCCTGTTCTCACAAAGAGACCCAAAAATCCCTAATCGAATAGGAAAATCCAAACAATGGGCTAGAAACCCAAATCCTTCATGGGTAAAATACAAGACACATCAAGAGAGTTTTGAAGCAAAGAGTCTTCAGACCTTGAAACACTTCATAAGATGATGAGCTGTTGTGGAAAGTAGACACCCCAGTCTTCAAGAGACCAGACACCTCTTTCAAATACCGAGTGCCTGCATACACATATGCAAGGCTTTGATGCGAAAACGAGTCATTTGCTGGTATTTGTGGACTCAGACGAACTTTACGTATAGCTTCCCATTCAGAAGAGAGCGTGGATTTCACATTGGATAGACGAAACCCAAGTTTTACCATAGGTGATTTTAGAGATGAGAAACTGCAACCAATGGGTGGATCTAAATCCATTTTCACTTTCCGCACTGCATTGTAACCACAATTTTCAGGTCTATGCAATAGACATCAACTTCAAAACTTGGTATTGGTATGAAGAAATTTATAAAGAGAAGCAGGTAAAGTACCTTGCACTTTCATTTTGCCAAAAGTTTTCTTAAGTTTTAAAGCAGCACCTTCACTGACCAATTCCATAGATCTTTTCCTCAATAGTTCTTCCTCTGATTGTAATAAAACTTGCTGCAAACTATCATATTAACAACAAAAAGAAGCAAATCCCATATCAGAGAGCATACATACAGAAGTACACATAAATTATAAATAAAAAGAAAGATCCAGTATTAGCATGTGTGAAGAACACATTATGTTACTGAAAGGAAAAGAAACAATAAATGTAGGTCAGATCACAAAATAAAGTTGTTTCCTGTAATCAAAATTAACCAGCACTACCTTGTGAATGTGTTGAAATAAGTATAGTACCCAAAACTTAACTTACGTTCAATTGTTAAGTTAACAATTCGCTTGTTGTAGCTTGGTATTCAATTGCTACTGTGTTATCCAAGAGACAGATTTAATATGTAGACAAAACCTTCTTATTTTATTCATAAATTATAATTTTTAACAAGTATAAATTGTTAAAACTTTATATACCACCTACAATTTATGAACATATTTAAAAAGAAAAATGGAAAATTGGTCAGGCCAAAAGACTTTGACATTCACAATTTATCTACACAAGTTAAGGTTCAGCAAATTCCCTTCCTCCCAATTTCTTAATTACCTTCTCCTTTCTCTTATGTTGTTAGATGAAAATGACATTGTTATGAATAGAACGAAGATACAAAGGAAGTAAAGAACTGAATAACAGAATATCATATTATTATAAAAGACAGAAAAGAGGGGATAAAATTTGAAATGATCTTACCCAAAAGCATTTCGGAGCAGTTGACATTCATTTTCCAGGAAGATGGGAGCTTCCCTGCATCCCATTGCCCAGGAATGAAGACATAACCGAACACAAGCGTCATAAGAAATCACAGCATGCCATGGACCTAGCCCACTGATTCCAAAATGAAAATCCAAAGCATTAAAAGAAATAACAGATATTCTCATTGGGCTAGTTTATGACAAAATATTGGTCGAGAAACCAAATATCCAACCTACTAGTTTCTACCTTGCATGAAATGTGGGAAAGCGAGTTAGCACAGAGCTGGAAGAAACAGAGTCAGTCCTGTGAGCCATAAAGAATGCACTTAAATTATTCAGAGTTCTCCATTGTACTCCGTTAAGAAAAATCAACACGTACCTCAAAGGTCGGTCAGAAATTATGTTTGCAGTACTGCCATCCATAGTGGATCCTAACGACACTCTTTTGGTCACATTTGCTTCATCTGTAATTGTAGTACTACTTGAACTTTCAGGACAAGGTGTACGACTTCCCCTAAAATTTAAAAGCTCTTCAGCGACTTGATTGACTTCCTGAACAGAACCAGCTAATGGAGGGGCGCTGGGAGCATCATCATCAGCAAGCTTCTTATTTTGCAGTCCTTCACCACAGCAGCCCTGGAAAGATTTATCCACAAAGGGCAACCCAGGCATATTTATAGGTTCAAATCATGAGTGACTCAAATCCACGACCACAACATTAAGGGTGAAATAAAAAAAACGAAAAAATAAGCAAAAACAAAAGAACTACATATTCAAAATAACATTAAATGATAAAAATCAAGCAGATAATATGCCTTGTCACTTATTTTATTTGAAAAAGTGGCCTACATTTTGCAGTGTTTCCAGAATTATAGAAGAATACGGCACATAACAATCTTTATGCATTCAATTTAGGTAATTAGAAAAACACTGCACATTCATTCAGAATATTGATTCAACATACACCAAGAGCTTTATTTACACGACAGATAGTAAAACCCTAACGCTTTTATGAATATCCTTCTAGCTTGCATTTATTATCATTCCATGCAACAAAACATTAAGATACGTAAGGTTTAAATCCATAAGAACCAAGTTTTCTGTCCATTAATTCAAAGATGTCTCTAAATTTTTGTTAAAGAGCACCGGAAGATGTGATCAAGTTTGTTTCACTGAGAATAGTGTTAGTTTCTTAATTTCAAACAAAAAAATGTAGCAAGTAGACAGTTTCTGTACAACATTAAAGGATTATGTTTTAAAAAAATAAAGGTAAAAATACATGTGCCATTAATCAGAGACATCTGTTACATCATATGGTCCAGAGAAATTGAACAAAAAAAAATTCATTAGCCGAAACAAAAAAGAACTACAAATCCTCAGTGAAGCATGCATTTTATAACTGACATTTGATTAACTAAGAGAGGTAATAACTAACTTCCAGTTTCGAACAGGGAAAGTAAAATAATTGGAAACATTTTCATGTCAAATTTTCCATATATCCTTAAGAGAACTCTCTTGAAACAACAATATCTTCAGTTTCAACTGTCAACTTAACAGTTAATGAATCCTATTTTAGCTTCTACAAACATTCAACAATAACTAACAAGAGGCATACAGGAAAAAGGTAGACATCAAATCAAAACATTTTGTATTGGAAATGAGTATGTGTACAAATTAGTCCAAAATTTTCTCCTATAAATTTTTATGTCTTGCTATTTGACCGACCATATCCATTCAAATCAGTAATACCAATTCAAAACAGTAAGAAAGAGATTAAAAATCAGAACCTGTTTGGCCACTGTCTTCATATTTGGCTGTAAATGACCGGAATGATCACCCTCTAAACTGTACCTCTTAGGTACACCAGCACTGCTGCTTGAGAGCAGCCTAGATGAAACTTCAGAGCTACTAACTGAATCTAATGACTCTTCAACTGTATAACCAGAACCTGCAACTCGGCTTCGAACACCTCCACCTCCCAAACTCTCCCCACGATTCCCTTTTTTCTGCTGAATTGCATCCCTCGCCGAACGGAATTTAGAATGAATTTTGTCTGCTGAATTCCTATGCAATGAATTGGGAATTTTTTCATCCTTGGGCAATGAATTAACCGAGTACTTAACACCATAAACTTCACCATCCGAGTCCGAGCCTGTATCCATGTCTGATCCTGACTTACTATCATTGCCGCTCACATGAATAGCTCGTGACACCGGAATTTTACCAGATGGCAAGTGCCCAGTCTGGAATTTAGATGGGCATGGCAATCCAAAACCCTGACCAATGCCCCTCAAACCAAGAACTGAATTAGACTGTAATCTCTTCTGAGTCGACATTGAAAAGAAACTGCCTCTATTCTTTCTGTAATTCACACTGCAACCCATTAGAAAAGAAAATTAAAAAATGAAATGAAATAAAAAAATTACTTACACTGGTGAAGAATCAAATATGAATATATGAGTAATCAGTTTGAATTATGGCCTCTAAGTTCAACAAATTTGGCTGAATTCAAGCAGAAATTAAGTAACTAACAAAATTCACTTGCCATAAATTTAAACGCATAATCTATCAAATAGAAGGAGTAAAATTAAAAATACATATTATTGCTTACAGTGTGAAAGTGAGTGATTGAAGTTGAAAAGACGGATTTCTCTCGCCAAATCTAGTGGATTTTCTTTCCTCTTTGATGAATTTTCTTTACTTTTCTGGCCGACTAATTTTCGTCTTCCTCCTCTTCATATATTTAAAATGAAATACATAAAACCCAAAAAAAAAAATTAAAAATTGTTTTAGTAAGTGAGGTTTTTTGCTTTGATGATCAGAAAAAGAAAAGACGTTAATAAGAAGTGATGCGTACGGAGATTAACGGAGATGTGCGAGTAACATGAAGCTGACGCGGCCACCGGAATTTTAATTCTTTATTTTAAATAACGGTCTATCTTTTACTGGCGCTTCTTTTGGGGTTCAAGTTCAACTGCATCTAAAGGTGCACACAATATTCTGTGCCTCTATTTGCTCTATTATTATTATTGTTATTATTATTATTATTATTATTTTAACTTACACTCGTACAATGTACTAAATCTAAAGATACATTTTAATTCTATAATAATGTTACACACACAAATTATTCTACAAATATTTTACAAACAGTTGATGTGGCATACTTAACTCAGCTTTTTATGTGGGCCAAAGACTATATTGAAGCAATTTGTTGATTAATATGCTGAGGTGGAGTATGTCACATCAGCAGTTTATAAAATATTTGTAGAATAATTTGTATCTGTAGCATTATTTTAATTTTTAACTTCATCTGCCAAATTAGTTGGAAATAGAGAAATTTGATAGAAATATGTGAACTGACTTTTTATTTATTTTTTTAGTTTATGCATTTTGTTAATTTTTCAAAAAAATAAAAAAATTGGACTCATATCAAATTCTCAATTGAACTTTTTAACTACTCCATTTAAGTAGAATTTCAAGGTCCTCATTTAAAAATAAAAAAACAAAGTTAAATGTACGCATTAAATAGGATTTTGTGAAAACTTGAAGGTGTCTTTTAGATTTCTACTTTATTTATTACTGAGATTAATGGTTGAACGGAGGCAGCAGGCAGGGGATGGATCACAATGTGAATTTTGTTCCCACTTGGTGAATTTTTCATCATTTGATACACCAAAATTGTTACTGTTTGTGCAATTTTTTACTCTCTCTCTTTCCATGGCAATCAATTTTTTTTTTACCTTGAACAAATATATTTCCAGTTAGTTACTAGTACTTTGATTCTGAACTCCTCAAGTATGCGTAATAAGCTACACCATGACACGTACCCTATTTAACCCATAATAGGTTGGTCATCAATAAGTAAATTTGATAATAATCTAGATCACACTACTCATTGTTCAAATAGGTATCAGGGGCATGGATTCATGTGTTCAAAGGGAGTAGTAGCCCATAAATTGAACTTCAAACTTCACCGAGCAATGAAATAAGAATAAATAATGCTACTATCACATAATCAAGCTCACATAAAGTTCACAGAAACCCGGGTGGCACTCTCTGATTTGTTGTTGACATGGCCCACTTGAGTCAACAACAAATTAGGGGGTGCCTCCCGGCTTTTATGTGAGCTGATTATGTGATAGTAGCATTACTCAATAAGAATTGATTGGGCAAGACTTTCTTTTGTCCAACTAAACAAAAAAGAGAGATATATTACCTCGAGTCAAATTATTCACATTTGGCAAGGAAAACTACTAAAATGTCGAGACTATTGAACCTCTTATAATAAAATATAGCTTGCATAGTGCCACAATCTAATTTCACTTGTGTGGAACCTCTCTGAACCCATGTCAACCATCATTTGAACCTAGAACCTGTTGCTTTATCTCTTCAATTTTTGCAGTCAATTCATCCCTATTTTCCTGCCAAATGTGCATGTCACCAAACATAAATAATGGCCATCATATTAAGGAGCACATACGCCGTACAAAAGCACAGTTCTAGATGACTTACCTTGAAGACTAGATAACGGGTGCTAAACCAGAGTGAGTAAGCAAGACCCACGACTTCCATCAATTTAGGGAACTGGATTCAACAAATTAGGTGACACCAAAATGCCAGGAACAAAACAAACTTAATCAAAGATCAGAAAGGGTAGGTCTTGCTAAACAAATGAACATGAATACTCACCACAGGAATGGAATCAATGGCTCCAACAACTGCTGTGGTAAGCCAGAGTGCAACTAGGCTACCGCCGCCAAATAGGAGAACTGGAAATGGGCTTTCTGAATCGAACTGCAATGTCTTAAAAACGAAGTTAGACTGTCATCAAGACAACAAAGTAATTGGCAAATGAGTACTCCATGGATCAGGAACGAAGAACGGTATGTAACACTGCAGATAATGAAAATAAACCAAGCCCCACCCGAGAATATATAAAGCTTGCCAACTTATGGAGGAAAAGCACTTTACAAGGAAGAAAGTAAGATGTAATTTCTATAGAATAACTTAACAAAAATTTCAAATGAGAGATCAGGTTGCTCAGGTAACCGCTCAGGATTGACATTATTGTCAATGTTTCATCAAGTACTTTAGTACTCTCAATAAGTAGCATTCATCATAGCAACCAATGATCAATTATATGAAGCCCTTCACTACTTTTAACAATTAGGGTAAAAAAAATTAAGGGAAAAACAAAGTAGTTGATGAAAAAGAACTTAAAGTTCACATAGCCAATTATATCCAATTTTCACTTAATATATATATATATATATGGGGCCTAATCTATAGCAACCGGTTGCTAGAGGGTACTATTCAGCAACCATAATCTCTACCATCGATCAATAAAATTAAGTGCTGAGATTGAAAATAAAAGGACCCAGCCGCTACTCCTTCTACCGGCTGTTACGTCAACTTTTTCAGCATAGTAATTTACCAAAATGTCTCTCATTATTAATATTATATTCATTATTTTCAACCGGCCGCTACTCGGCTGACTCTAACTCTCTCTCCTCTTTATATAAGATGTGATGCACTCTCTCTCCTCTTTATATATTATATATAATATATAATATATCAACCAGCCGCTACTCTTAGTAGCGGCTGACTCTAACTCTCTCTCCTCTTTATATAAGATGTAATGCACTCTCTCTCTTCTTTATATATTATATATTATATTCTATAATTATTATAATATTCTTTTGACATTATTATATTATCATAAGAAAAATTATTTTATCAAAATATTAAGTGTCATTTAAAATATTAAGATGTAATAATTTAAAAATATTAATAAATATTTTGGTATGAGAATATTTTTATTATAACAATATTAATAGTCTTTTTTTAATATATGTAGTACAAAATTATAAATTTAAGACATATTAAAATTAAATATTATTTTTAATATGTTTTATATTTAAATATTATATTAAAAAATACTTATAATAATGTTAAATATTATATTTTTTTAATTTTGTAAAAATTAAATTAATTTTAAGACATCTTAATATTTTTATAATTTTTAATATGTCTTAAAATTTATAATTTCGTACTACATACATTAAAAAAAGACTATTAATATTGTTATAATAAAATTATTCTCATACCAAAATATTTATTAATATTTTTAAATTATTACATCTTAATATTTTAAATGACACTTAATATTTTGATAAAATAATTTTTCTTATGATAATATAATAATGTTAAAAGAATATTATAATAATTATAGAATATAATATATAATATATAAAGAGGAGAGAGAGTGCATTACATCTTATATAAAGAGGAGAGAGAGTTAGAGTCAGCCGCTACTAAGAGTAGCGGCCGGTTGATATATTATATATTATATATATAATATATAAAGAGGAGAGAGAGTGCATCACATCTTATATAAAGAAGAGAGAGAGTTAGAGTCAGCCGCTACTAAGAGTAGCGGCCGGTTGAAAATAATGAATATAATATTAATAATGAGAGACATTTTGGTAAATTACTATGCTGAAAAAGTTGATGTAACAGCCGGTAGAAGGAGTAGCGGCTGGGCCCTTTTATTTTCAATCTCAGCACTTAATTTTATTGATCAATGGTGGAGATTATGGTTGCTGAATACCCTCTAGCAACCGGTTGCTATGGATTAGGCCCCTATATATATATACATACATATATTTATATATGTCTATGTATGTATATTCCATCACATTTAAATCGTTGCCGTCCACACGGATCAAAATACAGTTTATGAAAAACTTCAAACTGCAAGAAAAATAGTTTAACAAATGAAGGCTCCATTAAAAGCCTAAGCCCATAGCATGCCTCCCTCTTTATAAAGCGAGGTACACAAGCACTTTGATCAAATGAAATTCAGAAGACAATCATTACTAGTTTCTTTTAAGATCAGATCACAATATACACCACCAAAGAGAAGATAACAATATATAATATGATACATGTAAATACTTGATCATGTTTTAAGTCTCCCTGTAGTCTTAATGATGTAAACATGATACTATCTATGTCCCATAATTAGTGCAACCCATTCCTTTTTAAGAAGTCCCACGAAAATTGCAACAATTCTTTTTTGGGTAAATTTTCTGAAGTTATATGACTAGTTCACCCATAGTAATTTCACTTTTATCATTTGAATATATAATGGGTCTCTCCACTAACTAAAACTTGTGAGGTTCATATTTATGGAGCATTTTCAACCACTCATTTCATAGGGGTCAATTAGGAAATTAAATAAGAGTATAACATTTTCTTAACACTTGTGCAAAAAGTTGTGTAGCAATATTTATGAGACGGAGGGATTATAAAGTAATAAAACATAAACATGATACGGCCCCCCCCACACACACACCCCCTCCCCTCCCAAAGAACGAATACAAGATATTGTGGACTGCAACTATAATAAGTACATGAATTAACGTTTCAAAAACATTAGAAATGATGCATCTTCAAAGTCACAAATAAAAAGAGAAATTCAGGAGAAGTGGTTCCATACTTCCATGCATAAAATTTATCCACTGAAAGTTCAATTTTTTTAAGCATTTAAATTTCTTAACTCCTACAAAAATAAACATGGGGATATAAATTTGTAATTATTCACTTCACTTGCAGTATTTGAGCAGTTAAGGTTTATAAGTTAATTTATTTGATAGTGCACTTAAATTGAAAAGATTAAAGCACCATATATTTTTCATACAAGGGCTTAGAGATATACCTCTATGTTGAGCTTATCTAAAAACTCAAATGGTTGAATTTGATCATCCACCGAAGATTCTTCTTTAGCTCCTCCAGTTCCATATGACTCATTTTTCTCAAAGTTTTGAACATCTGACTCATTTTTCTCAACATTTTGAACATCTTCCATGGTAATCACACCATCAGTTTCTTCTTTAGCATACAGACTTGCCCCACTTGATGTTTCCTCTGAAGTTGCAGATTTTAGAGATGAATTGGTATAATATTGCAATCCTAAACAACAAGAAAACTCATGAGCAGTGTAATTCATATAAAAAACTAATGGGGCTAGGGACGAAACTAGCATAGGACTGGAGGCCCCCCCCCCAGGTTTGAAAAATTTATAAGTTTCACCCTAAGGTTTGAAAATGTATCATTATTAAATTCATTATAATTATAAATTTGTATAATTGGAGCATAATATTGTATGTGTTATTCCAATTAAAAGATATATTTATATCCAGGTAATCAACTTAAACCCTTATTTAATTTTTTTTATTCTTTGTTTATTTTATGAAACTTGATATTTTAATTTTTAAAAGTTTAATAAGTGATCATAATATTGTATATGTCAATTCCAATTGCATATTCAATTTGTTTTCCGGAAACCAACTAAAACCTTACTTATTTGATTGCAAATTTATGAAAATTTTATTATTAAAAAGTTCAATAAATGGTCCAATAATATTGATTATCTCATTCTTGTAGTGTAATTAATTGAATTTTTTATTTTTTGTTTTAGAATCATAGGAAAATCACATACTATTGATTCATTTTTCAAAAGAAAGCAATCAAATTATGTTGACACATCTCTACTTACTCCTGAGCCTAATGTTCAAACATCTCTGCCTACCTCTGAACAAGAACAACGTCCTCTAAAATCACCAAAAATTTAAAATAAAAAATGGGATATTAATTATTTGGAGCGTTATCCTGAAAAACGTATCGAAATATGAAAATGTCGTGGTGTGATGAAGTTCGACGAGCTTACATCAATTACGGTCCATATCAATGCATTCTTTCCGAGTACTCATTTTCTGAATATATATTATGTTGTTAAAAAAATTCTTGCCCCCTCCCCTAAAAACAAATCCTGGTTTCGTCCCTGAATGGGGCAGAAACAAACTAGTATAAATTAAAAAACATAGCTCCCTTCCTCATTTGTTAAATCCACTCCACCCAAAATCTACAATGGCATCGACCAGAATGTACAAACCAAGTAAACCAACAAAAACAAAAAAGAAGTAAATATAAATTAAAACACTACGATTAGGCAGTCCATTATTCAGAAATATGATATCTGAAATTTGGAAGCATTACAATCTCTAAATCAAATAAGGGTCTACCTAAAGCAAAATAGAGAAAAATCAAAAGCATAAATGTATAAATTAACAGTTAAAACCAATGCAGATATTATATATCGAGAAAACTGCAAGGGTGACCAATCAAATCATCAGTTTAAGTTAATCGGTTCACATTTTAGGGTTTCATTTGCACAAAAGTGCAGAGTTTAAAACTGATTAGGAAGATAGAAGAAGAAAGTTACCCGAATTGGTGCGATGAATTGACTTCAGACGGAGAGATGTTTTCCATGGGAGAAGAGTTTGATTTGAAGTGAAAATTCCGCGGTGGGGAAGATTGGAAATGGCTCCCGTAGCTGTGCAGACCTCCATTTTTCTTCCTTCGGGGATTCTTGATTTGGGAGTTTAGTGTTTAGTATTTGGTGATGATTAATGAACCCTACCACCTTCTAACGGTGTCAAACTCTGGTGATGCCGAACCACGTATCGGGGAAGGGAAATTGGTATTTTATCCTCTTTGGAACTTAGCTCCCTGTGAATCCTTTTTTAACCCTTAAACCCCCTGTGCAACTTTTTTCTCACTTAACTGCCTTAAAACTATAGAATTTCTTAACATGTGTCTAAGGGCACATGCTAAACATACAGTTCAAGAGAATATTTTTTTAAATTGTGTGCATATTCCCTTAAACTTAGTGCAAATGCAGAAATTAAAAAAATATACACACAGTTTAAGAGAATATTCTCTTGAACTGTGAGCTTAACATATGCCTTAAAGGCAAATGTTAAAAGGACCCTAAAACGCAAATGTTAAGAGGACCCTAAAATTATTTTGCAGGACTGCAAATTATTGAATTTAATAAAAATATGTTATTTAAGAGAGATATACTATTTAGCTAGTATGTTTTAAATTGCTTCTGTATGTATATATATTGAAATTTTCGTCTTTATTGACTACCTATCCCTTTGATTCAAATTCCTCTAAATCTAAAATTAATTAATTTGTAAATGTTTTAGGTGATCATTGACTATCTATTATCTATTATTAAGGGAAAGAATTGAAAATAACTCTCTTGACACTTTGTGATTATCTTTCTCTTTTTACCCTTATAAACTTAATTTAATCACAATTTGTTCATTTTATTATCTTTTATTCTATTCCAGACATTTGATAAGACTTTTATTATATTTGCACACAACACGTATGACACCAAAATTAAAACTTAGGTCGGGTTTGATAAAATTAAGTAAATTAAGATTTGAATAGTTAATACATATTAATAAATTAGACCATCTGAATTCTGAATGAAATAGCATCTGAATATAAAAAATTATTTAATAACCAAAAAGTGTAAAACATCTGAATGACATTATTTTACCATTTTAACCTTCTGTATTATTTAAAATTTTTATTTGAATGATTTTAAAATTTGAAACTGAAGGAGTACAATATTTATTGAGGCTATTTTTATTCATAAATTTTAAATAAACTATTAAGAGATAACTCTTAATAATTAAGATTTGAGTTTCTGTTTTAACGATTAAGAGGCGTTAAAAGACAAAAAAAATTTATCAAACAAGATTTGCCTCTGACCGAATCAAAGGCATGTAAATTAATAAATAACCACCTTAGAAGTTGTTTTGGTACATGGCATCCTCTTTATCTACCAAACGAAATGTTAGTAGTGAGTTTTATTTAGTGTTCATATATAGTTTATGATTTATGTGCTCTTGTATGGTATGTATAATGTGGTAAAGAGAATTGATGAAGACTGAATCATAGTCAAAGTTGTTAATTTAAAGTTATCTTTATAACAGATCGTGATCGTAGAATGACAGAATCAACAAAGTCTTAATAAATGGAAGAAAAAAAATCAATCAATTCTTATCAAGTTAATTATAAACCAAACATACAAACTACTTTTTTTATAAAAAAATCATCAAATTTTCAAATAATAGTCAAAAATGCTTAAAAATTGACCAGATCATATGTAGATGTCAACTAGTATGGTTAAATTTTGATCATTTTTTATAGTTTTTTTTAAAAAAATTTAAGTTTAATAACTTTTGGTGAAAAAAATAGTTTGTATATTTTTTTTGACAACCCAGACAATAGGTTGAATGATTTTTTCCGCGATTAAGAAGTCATCTATACATTAATAAACACCTAAAATGCAAAAAGGGGTATCCAAAAAATAGTTTTTCTTGAAACAAACCGCATGCAGTCCAGCACAATCTTATAATGGTCCCAATTACCAAGAATGTGTAAATTAATTAATTAATGGTGTCCTCTGAAAATTCCAAAGATGAGTGATGACTTGGGGGGAGTGAGAAAATTAAAGCCTTTCCCTCGCAAAAAAGTTAACTCTTACAACTTACAAGCAATCATTCTTTGACCATGAGCTTATCATGCATGCATGGACCTTACCTGTAAAGATTCATCACATATTTGACCATGAATATGCAAACATACATGTATTGTATGTATCCCCATTGTTTTGAATCCCTTGATATCAACAAAACTGTCTTGTAATGAAGTAAAGAATTTTAATTCTTAATTACTAGTGAAGTAGCATTCTTTGGTGTAATGATAGTGTGCTTGAAATGTTACACTTCCATCCATAAGATAGTTCATAATAGATCACTTCACATTGATAATCATGATCAATTTTAGGAGTCGAGTGGAATATTACTTTATTCAGATTATATTTGAAACATTTTTAAGGGTTGGTACTTGGATTAGAATAAAATTTTGTAATTTTTGTTCATATTCGAATTCTACTCATTTTATTGTATTCGAGTTTGACTCGGCTCGACTTGTTTTTTAATCGAACTATTCGCGAGTATTTGAGACATACACGAATTAGAACTGTATCATTTATATTATGATAATATATATAAAATTAACTTAGTCAAGTAGTTGAAATAATTAAAATTTGAACACTTCAAATTAGATAGAGTCTTGTAAACAATAATTAATGAGATGATATTATCACTCTTGAAACAATTAATGAACTACTTTTAATTCTAAAAGTATATGGATAATTTAATTGTTAAATAATATATATTAATTAAATAAATCGAATCTACTCGATACTGTATACGAGTAAGGATCAACGAACTTTTATAGAGTATATATTAGTGTGGTAAAGAAAATTTGATACTCTAAATGAGCGAACAGTGAATGACTCATATTTAACTCGTATAAGTGTCCGAGTATCAAATTAGATTCAAATTCGACTCATTTAAATATCGAATCCGAGTCTCGCTTGAATTTTTCGAGTCGATCCCGAGCCGAGTTTCGAACCACTCGGGTTTATTTTTCAGTCTTAACCAGCTTCACCCCAAAAGAGTCTGATTTTTTTTTCTTTTTTGTTTACTTCTTACGTTCCAATTTATAAAAGGAAATTAATATTTTCACAAATAAAAGCAATAGTTCTACAAGATCCCTCTCACATAAATAGCAAATGGGTCCTACATTTATATGAGAGAAACCTTTATAGAAATATCAATTTTTACTTGTGAAAATAACAATTCATTTTATAAAATCGTTATTGATTTCTAAAATCCAATTTAATTAAGATGTTTTCGAACTTTAAATTGAGATGATTAATTAACAATTATGAAACAATAAATCTTTCAATGTATAGTACTTTTTAAATAGCTTAAAATTTTATAATTGTACTGACTAAAACTAAATGAATTCATAACAATTTCAAGTTTTAATATATTTTAAGTTGGCTTCAAAAAGTCAATAATGATTTAATATTTTGGAACGAAGAGAGTATTATTTTTAATTTTTTTTAACGTATATACACCTAATTGTACAAATTTGGCTTTTAACTTGAGGAAAGTAATGCACCTAATATTTGTATGAAATTTGCAATAAATGTAGATGCCTATGATCACATGCAAGAGGGGTGTGGTTTCGTATTCTGCCAATGGTTTGCAACTCCAACTAATTAAGAATATATTCAAACGATTTAATGGTAAAAAAACTACTCGAATATAGCAAAAAAAAAAAGAAGAAGAAGAGAAATGACATCTACTTTTCTCTCACAATATATATGCGATAATTGAATGAGTATAAAAATCTTACTGCACAGTAATTGTGCGGCTAGGCTTGGTGCGTACTTCATCGTCCTCTTCGAACTCGCTCAAACACATCGGCCACTCTCCGTCGTGAAATCCGTTGCCTTTTTCGTACTTATGAGTCGGGATAATTAAGCTCAACTATTGAGTTCTCGATGTTGATCCGTATGTCCGCGTGGCCTACGACACTTGCACGTTAATGTTGTCGCAGGTTGGCACGTTTGGGCCAGATGACTACCATATATACAGTGATAAATTGTGACAATGAACAAAATGAATGCAACCACAAGGAGAAGTATGTATTAATATGTATATAATTTGGGACATAAAAGTTTTACCTATAGCCATAGTAGTAGGGGAAATGAAAATGGTTGCATCATTTCATTTGGTTGGGATGGGATAGAAGTAGGCCATTTCAAAACTATATAATGGTGACGGTAATTGCAAGATAAAACACTGTCTCATTGATTCATAATGCATGGTAGTTAATATTAGGGTTTTGTGAACAACATGGGGTTTAGCAGAGAGCTAGGAGGTGAACAAAGGGATCCTACATGCTATTTCCTCTGATTTTGAATAGTACTATTAATGCACAAAAGCCAAACCTATCGTGCCCATGCATGCATGCAACTCCTAGCTAGAGATATATAAACTTCAATTCGCTCCTACTTCCTACTAAATTATGTTCTCTTTATGGAAGAAAACAAAGAAAAAGGGTTAGAAATTTGTGTTCTATTATATACATTTAGTCTTGATCAAAAGAGAATTAATAAGCATGCATGCATGTTTGATCTAGCTAGCTACCTAGCTTTTATTCACAACACCGTGCGCGCACTTGGTGATATCCGAATTCCATTTTGACAACCAGGGGGCGCATGCATTGCTCTCTTGCTACCTACTTTTGCTGAAAAAAGTTGTCAACTCGGAGGGAGGACTGGTATAATATAATAAGGGAATCGATATCACGAGTTCGTAAAAATATTAGTTCCACGAGACAAGATCCTCCCTCACGAAAGAGTGGTGAGGAGCACTTTGTGAAACTGACATTTTCACTTGTAAAAATATCAATTCTCTACAATTAATAAAACGGAGTTCAGTAGCATCACTCTTTTGAAGTTGAAACTCTAGTTTTTGCTTTGAGTCGTATCATAAAACTCTAGTCATCAATTAGTCCCTGAGGGATTGATTATCTCCTAAATGCATCACCTCGATGTGGGATTGAATGAACTTATAACAAAATAAATAAAGATAAAATGTTTAATTGATGTGGCCAAAAGCTGTTCCATCGAATATTATAATATTATTGTTGCTTCTTGTGTGACCAATCAAAACACACAAAATCATAAAATGGCTAAAAAGTCTGGCTTAGTGATTGTGTTTGCGGGACTCCCTCTTGATTGAATCCCTTTACAATTGATCCTCCTCCTTAATTTAGCATTATTATTTAGAATTTAAGTGTTGGAGATGAAAACAAATAAAAAGCACACAACAAATTGACTTCACAGCCCCAACGAACAAGAACTTTATTGAGCAGATGCATCAGAAGCTACAATTTGATTAATACAACCAGGAACCCATAAACATTATGAGAGAGGGCCAAAAATGGGTTTGGTGTTTGTACAAAGTGAAGGGTAATTTGGGAAAGATACTTTGTCACGAAAAGTTTGCACCCAAAAAAAAAAGACACTACAATTTTATTTTTTTTTAATATTTTCATATGAATCTCTCTCGCATGAAAGTGGGATTCATTTACTATTCATGAAGAGTGGTTAGTATGAAGTTCATTTTTTGGTAAGTTGATCAATTGACCAATATTGCTCACACGCAGGCGGAGAGATGTTCTCTCTCCCTGCGTGTCAGCACTCTATTGACCAATTGACCAACTTACCAAAAAATGAACTTTATACTAACTGAATCTTCAGTGGCGGAACCAGAACATTTTTAGAGGAGGGTCAAAATATATCAGTAAAAAAAATTATTTATTGACGCTTGAAGTGCTTCTTTTAAATTCATTTTGCCCAATTATAGTATTTCACAATATCCTATTCCAACCCTTGTCAACATTTAAGTTGTGAGTGTAATGACTTTATATATATATATACATTTAATTTCCCCCGAACTATGAGACTATTAACCAGACTTCGAAGTTTTTAGTCAACTGATTAGCTACTTTTATAGATAAATTATAAATTATAATATTATATATTCAAAACTTATATTGTGGTTCATGCGATTAATTAGCCTGAAAGAAGAAATTCCAACAAAAAAAAGAAGAAAAGAAGAAAAGAAGAGAGATTTAATAATCTTGATAGGATAAAATATGGTAAACTTATGGTCACTATAGTGGGATCCGAAAAAAATTATTTTATTTTTTTAAGCTTTTTATGTTTAATTAATTTACAGAGAGAATTGCTACCACTTTTTTTGCCTCACTTTGATGATAAAACAAAAGCAAGAGAAAAGTAAAGGAGAAAAAAAATACAAAAAAGAAAAAAGAAGGGATATGAAAACAAATAACCTCCGGAGATTCCAGGGCAGAGGGTCATATGACCACCCTGGACCCTCCTAATTTCGCCTCTATCCCTATTTATGCGAGTGAGATCACGTGAAAATATCAATTTTTTATACGAAAATATGAGTTTTAAAAATTAATATTAATGGTCCAATGGAGGCATGGAGGAGTCAGGGAAATCTCTGATAACGGCAAAGGAAGGTCATATGGTGCGAGCACGCGTCCCTCCAAAAGGACTAAAAAACAAATGCTAGCTAGCTACGGTCGTTTGCTCATTCATTTGCACCTCCATTTTACTTTCAAACCCCCTATATTCAACTCATATTGTCACACACAACTACTTCACTTTTTTTGTTTTCCTTTTTATACTCCCTCCATTCTTCTTAAATTCCTCCCTCGCCCCCCTCTCCCTCCCTCCCTCCCTCCCTCCCTCCCTCTTAAAGGTACCCCATACTTTTAAAAACTAATGTACCTTGATCTCCTAGGAGCTAACTACATAATCTATTACCAAGAGACTTCACAATATTGGTTCAATTTTATTAAAATTATTAAGGTAATAAAATCGCGCATTAAGACAATTTATTTTGTACGCATTAGCTGGACTAATAGTTTATATTTTACTTTTAACTTTCATCTGTAACTAAAGAAAAAGAATCTTAGTCGATATTTTATGCAATTATGTAGTATATATGGGGAAAAAAAAAGATGCACGATAATTATATTTCTAACCGTTACAAGTACAATATCATATGTAGGAGTGAACAAATAATCGTCCAAAATCGAAAACCGTTCGAACCGAACCAAACCAAACCGACAACAAACTACACCAAAAATTTTAAAACCAACAAGTTGACCACAATTACAAAACAAAGAAAGTCGGACTATCAAATTTAGTCGTTAATTTGTTCTTGGTTCAAATCGTCTATACCGATCGATTTGACCGATAATTGAATAGGCCAATAACTGACTACGAAATAAAGATTTGAGCGATTTTGATTTTTAATTTTTTATAACCACCTTAAATGATTTGATTATTTTTTTTAGGTACAAAACCGACTAAACAAGCCGTTCTGCACCTCTTCATGTGTGATATATTAAAATATTGCAAATATTTTTCGTTGCGTAATCATTGGTGTATAAATGTATCACAATTCAGATGCTTTTCTATATGACTATATAGTAGATTTATTGATCAAGTGTATACTGTACACATTTCGGTATTATCAAGCAAATTTATTTGCAGTTTAATTTTTATTATTTCAATATTGAAAGTTTTTGATGTAATTTAATAACAGATAAATACAAACAAATTCTGCTAATAGTTTGTATGTATTAGCTGGTCTAATTAATACTAAAATTTTACTTTACTGGTCATCTTTCCAGTTGTAAGTAACTAAAAAGAAGAAGAGAAATATCAATGTTTTTGTTACGTGAATATGCAAGTATTATATAAAATAAAAAGACATCAATATAAAATATATTTCTAACCGTTACAAGTATGATGTCATCGGTGATACAATAAATTGTAATAAAATATATTATGTATATATGTGTGTGCACGCGTACGCTTGCGCGTAACTACTGTACGAACATTAGTGTTATTGTGTGAATGTATCAAATATTTTTTTATAATAATATTTATTTGTAATGGTACATTGATTGAGCTTGTTTATGTATACACGCTTAGGTTATATATAAAAAGTATATATTTTTATTTATTCTACTTTAGATTTGATTAACAAATAGTAACAATATTTCATTTATTAGAAAGTCGCTAAAATACTTGCATTACTCAAGGAATTAATTGTGTAACACAATCAAGTCTTATTAACACTATTCCCCCCCCCCCCCCTCCCAAAAAAAAAAATAAAAATAAAAATTAAAATAACAACATGCTTTACAACTCCACTTTAATAAAGAATAACTTTATTAAGAATATTGTTAAATTCGAGTGCGATTGATCCACTTGTTTATGAAGTACTTTCGTATTTACTGTATTATTATTATCGGAACCATAAGAACTGTTGTTAATGTGGATCGATATTAGTCAATAAATAAGAAAGTGGAGATGTTAAGGTATAATGTATGAGCAATTATCTATGGTAACAAAAAGTAAATGAAAAATTGGAGAGAAAAAAGAGAAAAAATAAGATGAATAACAAAAGAATAAGCAATTGACAGTGACGAAATAGAAAGTATGTAAAGCTGAGGGGGCATAGTGAAAATTCATTAATATCTTTTGCGTGATATTGCAATTCGCATCTATGCATTACGAATTTCACTGAAATCATATTTATGTCAGCAGCATCTCTTACTTTGGTCAAATTCACTCCAGACCACAAACCTTTTCAAAGAGAGAGGGGTAAGTTGGGAAATGTAATTTACAAAAATATTTATGTAAATTACTTTTATTTTATTTATTGTAAGTTGTAACAAAACAATTATACTTTTTTTTAATGATAAAAATACAATTAGTATATAGGAGTATTATTATTTTAATTCATCAAATACAAAGTATGTTAAGTTTATAATTTTTGGTTTCCCTTTCTTTTGTTGCCTTTTATCTTCATCCACGAATCCACAGCCTTTCTCTGCCCCAATCGCTCGTTTACCCTAAGCCCATTTCTTCATTTCCTACATAAAGCTCCCTTCTTTGCAACAGTATCTCCATCCCCATTTCCTCCCCCCCTTTGCCCTTTCTCTTTCTCTCTCTAAAACTTCTCTGGCTCCTTGAAGATAAAAAAAGAATGTTTTAATCTCTACATGCAAAACTCTTCAATTTTTGTTTGTTTTTCTGTTTGTTACTTCAGTCTTATTTAATGAGATTTTACTAGGGTTTTACAGAGCCGCATTAAGGTTTTGTCATGGCAGACCTCAGCTTTGACTGTGCTGCCGAAAACCTCCTCTGTACAGAAACCAACAGCTTGGGTTTTGATGGGTTTGAGTCTGTGGCCGCGGATGATCAGACCTATCAAACAGATGATCTATCTAACAATGGTAGATCAGAGCCATTGATTGGTTTTTTCCCATTTCAGAGTGAGGAGAGTTTATGTTTAATGTTTGAGAGAGAAAGAGAGCATTTTCCCCGGGATGATTATCTCCAAAGATTGAGAAGTGGGAGCCTCGATTTAAGTGTGAGAAGAGAGGCTCTTGATTGGATTTGTAAGGTGGGTCAAAGAATTTTATGTAATGGGGTTTTGGGTTTCTCTTGTTTATTCAATTGGGTATTGATTTTATTTAGATTTTATTAATTTTCTATGATTTTTGTGATATTAGATTTGTTTCGTGTAAATGTTTCCCATATTTTATCCCATTTTGATCACATTGATGTTGTTTTAATGCTCGACGTTCTCTTACTCTTTTTCCATATAATTTTTTTATTATTTTAAGATCATTCGTAATGAAGTTTCAATTGATTTCTAAAAATGCTTTCTTTCATGTATTTCTTTTGTTTGATCAGTCCTATCATTTTCTGTGTCCTGTTAATCAGTGGACATGTTTTTAGGACTCTGTTGATTTGATTTGATTTTTTATTATTCATCTTCCTTTTTATTTCCTTATATGTGATTCTGATAGCACTGGTTTTACTATCTTTTCATTGAAAATGATGCCCATGTTTTTATTCCTGAATTGGTTTTTTTGTTTTGTTTTGTGCTTAACAGGCTCATTCTCATTACAGCTTTGGAGCACTGAGTTTTTGTCTAGCAATTAACTACTTGGACCGCTTTTTATCAGTTTATGAATTGCCAGTAAGTCCACAACACATAGTACTCAGAGGGTTGATTCTTAAATGATAATTGGTGTCTTTTGTGGAAATGCTAATGTTTGTTGCGTTTACCTGGCTACATAGAGAGGTAAAACTTGGACAGTCCAATTGTTAGCTGTGGCATGTTTGTCACTAGCAGCCAAACTGGAGGAGATTACAGTACCTCTCACTGTTGATTTACAGGCAAGTGAGATTCTTTTGAAGATTTTAATTATATTTGTTGTATATGATTATCGGTGTGATATGCTCTGAATCTTACGGGGTAATTTTTCGGCTATTAGTCGATCTGTTTGTAATGGTAATTTATTGTTCCGGGGGCAGGTGGGAGATCCCAAGTTTGTATTTGAAGGTAAAACAATAAAAAGAATGGAGCTTCTGGTGTTGTGCACCTTAAAGTGGAGAATGCAAGCTTGCACTCCTTGTTCCTTCATAGATTACTTCCTTAAAAAGATCAACACTGGTGATATATTCCCATCAGGATCTTTGATCCCTAGATCAATTCAATTAATTTTAAGCACAACTAAAGGTTTGTCTCTTCACTTCGAATAAATTTACCTATTTTGGTGCTGAAATCTAAAGTGTTTTTTGATACAATGCTTGGTGTGAATTGAATGCAGGTATTGACTTCTTGGAATTCAAGCCCTCGGAAATTTCTGCTGCAGTGGCGATGTGTGTTTCAGGAGAAATACAAGCACTCGACACTGATAAGGCAATGTCTGTTTTCAGACATGTTGAAAAGGTAAACAATGGTGGTGCCCACAGAAATAAAACATGAGGGTGGGCAAATCTGCTTTTGGTGTTGTGCTTTGTTATAAATTTGGGGCTTTTTTTTCTTCCCCAAAAGTAGTTGAAATCTTGGTTTTTTCTTTGTCTGTGGTTGGAGTTGCAGGTAAGAGTATTGAAGTGTTTGGAACTGATTCAAGATTTGAAATTGATTAGTGAGGCTACAAATTTAGCTAGTGGCTCAGCAGCTCCATCAGTGCCCCAAAGCCCAGTTGGGGTGTTGGATGCTGCATGCTTGAGCTATAAAAGTGATGAGAGAACAGTTGGCTCATGTCCAAATTCTTCACACACTAGTCCAGACACTAAAAGAAGAAAACTAGAATGATATGAATCACCATTTCAAGAGGACTCATGAAATATGAATTTTACTCCCTCACCCAAGTCCAAACAAGTTTTGGTTGATGGGAGTTTTGGTGTGTTGCCTTTGCAATTGCCCAGACAGAAAAAAAAGAAAGAAATATACATCTATATCTATATCTATATTATATTTATATATATATATATATATATATATATATATATATATATTGAGAGAGAGAGAGAGAGAGGGAGGGAGAGAGAGAGAGAGGTCTCATGCATTGAACATGAACAGAATTGTCACCAGCTGTTAATAATCAATGCTTTTCAGCAACAGTCATAGAAGGTTGGGAAGGACATAACTATATGCAGGTTTTTGTTGTAGCTTCAGAAGAAGAAATTGATAGGAAAAACAAAAAAAAAAAGAGGAAGAGAGGTGGAGATAAAAGAAAAAGGGGATGTGTTATTTTATTTATTAATTTAATGATATTCAGATGGTATTCTTCCATTCCTTCCTAGAACCAATTACTTTCGCAGCTCCAAAAAATAGAATCAAGTATGAAATTTTGATGTTAATTTACTAATTTTTCAAATGTAAAATTAAAAATGTATTATTTGATTTTAGACAATTCAATAACGAAAATTCCAAATTACTTAAAAAAGTATTATTAATTTAAACACTTGCTAAAATTGAAAAATATTTTAATAATTTTACATTTAAAATAATTTATATTATCTTGAAAAATCAAGCTCAATCTTATATTTGAAGTATAATTTATTCTTCTTGAGATTTTCTTTAGTATCCCCAGACCCCAGTTGGCCACAACCAACAACTACTTCATTTGGTAAATTATTGGAAGGGTTTTCATGTAAATTAATGCCTTCATTTGGTAAATTATTGCAAGGGTTTTCATGTAAATTCCCATAAAGTTTGACGACGACGTATGACACGAAAAAAACAATAAGCGTTCTTACATTGTTTGTTTTTGGTAATGATTACCGGTCAAGTTTTACTTTTTGGGATCCGAAACGGCCCATAGACCAGCCCCACAATCCTATTTGTTTTTCTTACTCACCGTGGGTGTGACCGGTCAACATCTGGGTGCGTGCTCTCTACTTAGAAATATATATATATTTCAAAATTAGAAATATATTTTAATTTTTTGAAATTTAAAATTGATATAATTTTATTTAGGTTTTGAAAACAATGAAGATGATAATTAGTAGTACTTTATAGTTAATTTACAATTGTTATATTTGTTTGTATTAAAATTAAATAACTTCATATTAATTTTGAATTTTAAGATTTTATGAATTGACTCGAAAAGTCAAAATGTATCTCTAATTTTAGAACAGAGAGTATTTGTCTCCAATTTTTTAAATCAATGTTTTTTTTTGTGAAATATTCCGCCCATTACGAATTATAAGATCATTATTTACTTTCTAAAAGTTTATCAGACAAGTCTGTTTTAGGATGAATTTTCATTCTAAGAAAAATTATCAAAAATAACATTATAATCAAAATAGTTATTGAAATAATTATCCTATATAAAATTATAAATATTGATTGGAATTAACATAGAGAGCTAAACAACCAAAAAGAATCTAGAATTTAAGTTTTTACAAGTTAAGTTTTTCGGTTTCAACAATTCAAAATTACAGTTGCTCGATAGAATTTTATGTTTTAAAAGAGTTGAAACTTTTTACAGATGTTGTACTATTATTTGATGAAAAGATTTATATAAGGATCTTAGTGTAATTCTTTAATAATTATTTTCAAATCAGTATTCGTTTTTTTATTTTTAAATTTTTTTGTTACATAATAAGGGGATTAGAGACTTTATACCAACCGGGAAACAAAACTGAAAGTAGGTAGGTAGCTAGCTATTGAACAATGTCAGGGTCTCTCTTTGTCAGGCTAAATATACATACATATTGGTGATACTAATTTACTACTGCACAAATGTATAATGCCTTTTACCATGGACATAATAATGGCCAAAGGTTAACGACTGAGATATATATATATATATATATATATATATATATATATATATATATATATATATATATATATATATATATATATATATATATATATGAGTCTTCATCCGTGACAACCGGTTGCCACAAACACTATTTCAATAACCATGATCTTAGCCATTAATTGTGATAATGAAAGAGATTGAAAATATTTTTTTCCCAGCCGCTACACCTTGTAGCGGTCCTTCTAGCCCAGACTTAATATTAGTATTAGCACTATTAATATTAGAATTAATATTAATATTAAGTTTGATATTAATATTAATATTAATATTAGTACATGAGCTTGATTTGTCCAAGAGATACACATTCAGCCAGGGGACAAGCAATGGTTCACCACAATAGTTACCACGTTACAAACACACGACCCAAGAGAGAAAAAAAAAAACTTTTCCGTCTGTGATGTGAGTGGAGGAGGAGAGGAGCTGTAAGAAATTGAAATATGGATAAAAGGGGGTTGGTCAGGAACTAATTTTAATGAGTTCTTGTACACATATAAGAGTTTTGGACAGAAAAATTGGACCGAAAGAACAAAATCAATTTGTTCCCGCGAACAATTGGACAGCACAATCAATAGGTTCGCGAGAACTAATTCATTTTGTTCTTCTGATTCAATTTTTCTGTCCAAAATTCCTGTCCGCGTATACTTGTTGAATTTTAATTTGTTTGGATTGTAAATTAGTTACTATAATAATATAATAGAATAACAAGATGTTAATGGTAGGAATATGCATGGCAGTTTTTTTGTCACCTATAGGGGATTTAACTGACTATTCCAAGACAAAATTACAGCTCCTCCATCCATGAAAAAGTACAGTACATAAGAAGGTAACAAATAAATAAGTTGACAGGTTAAAATATATTTGCATTGACCAGGGCAGTCATATGCCCCATAGGCCTTGCTAAGTAAATTACTGGTCTTGATTCTCTTCCCCTCTCTCTCGCAGAGAGTTCCCCTGTTAGTTTATTAAGGGGCTTTCATCTTACATTTATAGAGGAAAATAGAAATCTACATGGGGCTTATTCACATGTGTATAGGGCTAATACATATATCCAGTTAAGGAAAGTTCTTGCAGAGTATTTTATTCATACCTTTCACCACAATCAATACCTATCTATGCCAAGTCTTACGCGGATCCCCCAAATGAGTTGAACGAGTTATTTTTTAAAATTTTACTGAGTTCTACTGAGCTATAAATATTTTAAATATTTACGAGTGGAGTGAGTCCACTTTCACGTGAAGAGCACATGTCAAATAAAAATACCATTTCTCTTGAATCTAAAACCTTAAATTAGTATACTTTTTTGTTGAACCAAAATGTCACTGTCCTACTTCTGCAATCTCACAAACAGAGTATATGAAGCTGACGAATCAGTGGGAATTGAGCCACCAGCAGCTCGATTAAATGGTCAACTGTTAGACTATGTACCTGTTAGACTCTGTTTGATCGCTAACTGGCAAACCGATCGTCGAAACAGGGCCCTTCTTAAGCATGCGAGGGAGGGTCCCAATTATATATATATATATATATATATATATATATATATGTAATTAAAATAATAAATATATAATAATGTAGATATGCAAAAGTAATTTCGTATCCAAAGTTTAATACTGCGGAGCCTGTAAGAACCATACAGGACTTGTGAAAAAAAATTCACATTTAGCATCCGCAGTATTAAACTGCGAAGCCTATAGAATTAAAACGACAACTTTTTGGTTAGATCTAGCGTCCGCAGTATTAAACTGCGACGGGAGATTTTGACTCTAAGACTGAAACAACATAGTCGCGTATCATAAAGGAGTTAGAGTCCGAAGTTTAATACCGCGGACGAGATAATATTTCAAAGAGGGGTATTTTGGTCATCTGTTCTGTCCGCAGTATTAAACTGCGGAATACTGAAAATTAAACTACGGACAGGAACAATATAGGTAGTTAGATATCCAGATAAACGATCACGATTTGTTGCAAGGATAAACACTATTTTACAACGTTAGCTATGAATCAGTCCTAAATGGCTCAAATGCAAATTTTACCAAGTGAATTGACAGAAGAGAAAGATGATCATACAATGAGGTGAAAGTTGTAAGGATCTGGGAAGGTGTCAATATAAGGACAAGACAGATTATGAATAGAAACATCATATTGTTTAATGAAGAGGTATTTTATGTTTGCTTGCACAGGTACCTACCATGCTAGTTAGAAATAAAGAGTAATAATAGCCAACAAGCCTAGAATATTCATTTTGTTATATGGGATTAACATAAGAGTCAAGGCTACGACATATACTGGGGGTCAGTCTTATTGAGACAATAAATGCCTACAATGAGCATATGATTACCAGGCCACACGGGCATCAATGCCTATACATATGAACCACTATCATTAACCAATTGTAAACCAAATGAGAATATGTAGAGATACCTTGCTGTGATCATCTCGTAAGTTTTGCAGTTTGGATCAGCAGCAGCCAGCATGGAGATATATACTGTACTTCTTAAGTTGTGAATAGCCCGCCGTTGAACCCTGGAGGTGTTCAGAATTATATTCTGCCGACTAACTAAAACCAACCATTCACATCTTAACACCTTAAAATTTACTCATTCAATGATAAATAAGACATATTCATAAATCTTTGCCGGATTTCGCCCCCATGAAATATGGCTTCTGTAGGCCAAAAAGTCCGAATCTTGCAGCTATACTGGTAAAGATACAACATGTTTTACAGACGATAAGGAACCAATTACAAATTGCTCTGGGTGGTCTCCTCAGGATAATTTATTTTAACTGTTCCTTGAGAGAACATGAAGTAAAATAGTTATACGCTATACAACTAAAAGAATTTGAATTTGGGGGGAATGGCATGTGTATTATTTCTCCAACATCATGCGAACAGACAATAAAAATTTCTTTGAAGTTGGATTTTTGTTCTCTAATTACCCTAACTCATGGTTTCTCATATATATATAAGAATTCAGAAGCCCCCGTTAATTAGACGAAGTCCGGTTGGCCAGTTGATGTCAAGCAACGATGCCACATACGGCTGTTAGGATCCAACACCTTGGGGTAAGAAATGACTTGGGGAATGGGAAGATAGACATAGTGAGTGTTGCATATTCCCACTGTAATGCCACTATATCCAGCAAATGCACCATGAACCTGCCAAGACAAGTGTCTGTGAATACATAATAGCAGAGTAACCTTTGTCAATCTAATTATGGATATACGAAAAGTTCAAAGGAAACTAGGCCTGCACAATGCAAAAAGAAACTCAGAAAAAAACTCCGCTCAACTACTATAACCATGCCACACCTTGTGTTAGTAGTGTTACTGCTCAAGCTCCGCTCAACTAAACTAAGCCAGCCAGAGAACATAAAAAATGTTACTACTATAGACCTTAGCAAACTTTCTGAGGAAGGCTGAGTTTTATACCTGGTATACTCAGAAGGAAATGAGCAACAACTTTGAGGCTATCCGTCAGTTATACTAATAGACCATAACATGTCTTCACATATTCAGCCAGTAGATGAGCTTTCTTAATGATACTCATCTAGTAGATCTTGGATAGGAGTGAATATTTGCAGCCAATTATTTGTCCAACACTAACCAAGCCCCTTCTCTCTTTGGGTTTGTGAAGGTTTGGGAAAAGGCTCCCTAGTTTCATTACTTCAGAATGTATATTGCCCTTTGTAAGAACAACTTTCATTTCTTGTTATGACTACTTAAAAAGAGAGACTCATTTAGCAACAAGACTAGAGGTTCAGGACAAACAAATTGCAAAGGTATATATATATATATATGTCACCTAACAATTGATCACAAGTGAGGGCACAACTCATACAAAGAAAATATTTGTATGATCTGCTTGGCTCATATATTGGCTACTCCAAGCGAAGCTATATATATCCTTCAACAGAATCATGTCATACCTTTGGGGAAGTCTAGAAAACTGAATTTCTATGGTCATCGTGTTTCCAAAGCACTGAAATTCAGCATGTGTTTCCATTTTCCAGAAAACAAATTAGTTAGGCGACTCATTAACAGCGTCAAGTTTGGAGCCAAATGAGATGCGTTTTACATTATTTTCACTACAAATTGTTAATAAATGTGAGCATGAGAGACATACAGCATTCTGACCCAATACAGTGCATAGGATTCCGTCTGATGCATTTGCACGGCATGCACGAATCATGTATGTGGGATCAATATATTTCACATCAGCTGGATTTCCAATATCCTTGAAATACTTCTTTATCTGATAGAAAGCATGAAGATGAATATTAATCAAATTAGGTGTACCATAAATTCTGAAACCTACGAATCATCAAGAATAAGATTCATACACGCTATCCATAAATTACTTAGATATCATCATTAGAATAATAATGTCATCAAATAATACTGCTAGAAATTTGAATTTAAAGCACCACTACTATGTATGCTGGTTAAGGTCAATCTTAACAAATGGAAAATGTAAAAGACTTCAAGAGTTGTACTATTGATCCTAGAAGTTTCCAAAGCAGCAAGCAAAAAAAGAATAATATATTATATTATATATATATATATATATATATATATGTATGTATTATGTGAGAGAACACATAACAGAAATAGATGAAAACTTTATTAATTATGTGAGAGAGCACATAACTGAGATGAACATGTGAAATGACCCATAACATCCTGTGTTAGGTTGATCAAGCTTTTAACCTGTATATACTCATTTACTTAGCACCATTAATATTATTCTTTTTCTTCTGGAAGAAAATAGAAGGAGAGAACTCAGAATATTTTCACTGGACTGAAAAATGTGCAATCAAATTACAACTGCAATTATCTTGAAGAGGTACCTATAATATACCAAATTACCAGATAGTTGAAAGGAGAGTAGAGATTGTGCTACCCAAATATTTAGCCACTTGATTTGGTATTGAACTTAACTTGCATCGAGCAGTAGACATTAACACCACATATAAGCACTGAAGGATACTTAATCCAGCATAATGATGAATGTAAAAACCATAGGAGTGGCTCCACTATCAGAAAAAAGGAAATGGGAGTAAAGGACAAAAAGAATATTGAACTGTTCGACTTTTTCATATGTAATTAAACTAAATCAAAATAACTGTTCATCAAATATCAAGTCAACTAACCTCTTGTTGTATGTGTACACCAATATCTCCTAATACAGTGTTTCCTGATGCATCCTTGGCATTAGTTTTCTCAAGGAAATTCTGCATCAAAACAAACAAGAGCATAAACTTTCAAACTTACATAAATAATCAGTCCACCAAACTGGATTGCTGAGGCCAAAGCATTGTTTATCGGTTTTGCAACAGAAGCATCGATAAATCCTAGCATGGACTTCTTGAACTAGAAATAAAATATACTGTTCCCTTTGTATTTTGCGTTTGATAAAGCTTTTTTAATAGAAGACTACAAATATTGGACAAAGAATCACATTGGAGAGATATATGATATTCTCAGTAGGAGAACACACAGACTTCAGTACCAAATGGTCCACTTAATTCAGTAAGGCATTAATCAGAACCCTTAACAAATGAAAACATCATGCAAGTCACCTGCCCAGCTCCCTCTGCTACACAGACAACAGCTGATCCCTTTGTCTCAAGTAAATACTTTAGATGCCCCAAGACACCATGGGGTCCATGTAAGTTGAAAGGTACCTGTGAAGAAAATCTTAATTCAGTTTTAGCAGCTGGCCTCAAATGCATATATTATCCATTAATATCCAGTAATAATACCTCTGGGATCAAACAAATATCAATTTGTCCACTAGCAAGGGATGCTTGCATAGCTATAAATCCACTACTACGACCCATCAATTTGACAACTCCTATACCACGATAAGCACTATGCGCCTGTCATAAATAAAATTATCAAAATTGAACTACACTAGGAATGAATTAGGGAAAAATATTTTGCGTAACTCTTACTGTGAAAGCAATAAAATTAATGATGAATGCATATTAAACAACTACAAGAAGAACTATAAATAAACATAACTAGAACCAGCTTTACCTCAATGTATGCAGAATTAATAGCTCGTTGTGCTTCTTCAACAGCAGTATCAAAGCCAAAAGTTTTATCCATTAGCAGGATGTCATTATCTATAGTTTTTGGCACACCGACTACAGCCACCTTCAATCGTCTTTTAAGGCACTAACCACCAAAAACAGAAAGAAATGGATTAGGTAAGATACTACATGAATTGTGAGGAGTGACTAGTGTAAGCATTTCTACCTCAATAACGGTCATATAATACAGTTCTTTGAGTATTTTGGCCAAATTACATTTAATACAAAAAACATAACACAGTTCTTCAGTGGAAAATGAGTGAAAGTTTTTTTAAAGACCAATACGTTGAGTATCCGAAGAAGTTACCTTGCCCTCAACAATAGGATTTAAGTGAGACTTACATTAAAGTATATCTTAACATAAATATAGTGCACCAGTTAAGTACAAGGCCACATGCTTACCAACCTCAGTGTGTATCGCATTGGCACCAGCATGTGTACCATTTCCACCCAGCACGAAAAGCATGTTGATTCCTCTTTCCTATAATCAGTCCGCAAAGGCACATACAAGAGCATATCATTCCTAATATGCATTTTGTATGCCAAGACTAAAGAAAACTAGCAAAGACAATTGATCACCTCCATACTGTCCACAATGTCGCTGACAATGGGTCCTCCACGAGAAACTCCTAACAAGCTTCCACCCGAAAGATGAACATTTTGAACCACTTTCCTAGATAACTGGTTACAGAAAAGAAACCTAAACAAATAAATAACTCTTAAAACATATTTTCCTGGAAAGAAGAAAATACACACAGCCTAAAGCATATATCAGAATCAGAACCAATTAGCCTTGTACCAGATATCTGTAATTGACATAAATAGTTGATCATCAAGGTTTTAATTTATTTTATCGACCAAGTATCATCAGTTTTGTGAAGGAGTGACATGTGCTCAAGAGCTGTTGGGATGGCAGACTAAGGGTTTACCATGACCTTTTTGATGACTAGTTGACACGTGGGGAAATCTACAACAGTTATGCAGTTTGAGGGACACGAATGATCTTAATAGCAACACAATTAACTTTCTGGTAAATTAAGGGCCAAAAGAACATTATTGAGGAAACCATCAATTGATGCAACATGAAAATTCATATCCTCACCAAGTGAATAAAATATAATAGTGCAGGGGATAGTGGTTGCTAATACTGTGTTTGTGAGTTTGGAGGGATGAGATGGGATGGGATGGGATGGGATGGGAAGTGAAAGTATGAGTGGGGAAGGGATGGGATGGGAAGAGATTATAATTTTACTTTGTCATGTTTGTGAGTTTTAGAAAGGAAGGGAAGGGATGGGATTTTAATTATATTTTTTCTTGTTTGTGAATTTAGAAGTAGGGAAGGGAAGGGAAAAGTTTTTATTTTTAAACTACACTTCACTATATTACCCTTACGAATAAATATAATAAATGAAACGATTTAACAATTTTTTCTGAAAAAAAAATAAATTAAAAAAAAACTCTCATTTTGCTTATGCACGCCGACTAGCTGGGATAATAAGAAGGTATATAGCAGAACAAGACAATCAAGGAAGCACAAAAAAAAGACAATCAATTAAGCTGCTGTTGGATCTTATTTACAAAGTTGACATCACCAGAACTGAATAAAATAGAAAAGCAAACCCGAATTAAGGATGGGGACATTACCATTTTGGAACGTAATAAATGAGCAACAAAAGGGAAAGGAAAAGGGGGGGGGGGGCGTTGAAAGGGGGGTGTGAGGGGGGGTTAGGGGTGGGGGGAGGTATAATTGGTAGGGATAAGATTGTCATAATATTTATTTTAAAAGGTTATTTTTTTCCCTAAAAAATATGGGATTTAGAGGGATTTTAATTATTTTCCCTTCCCTTCCTTTCTCCTAAGAAAAAACACTTACAAACATGGTGTAAAGGTAGTCTTAAACCATATACCCATCAGTTATGCTAGTTGAAGGATAGTCAAATCCTGTATTTAAGTAGCTAAAAACTAAGGAATGGTAGTATAGAACACAACCAAGTAAATGAACATAAAGTTGGTTAGCATAGTACTAAATCTTTAATGAATAAATTATGAATCTAATTGGAAAACATAAGCCATTCCTATTAGCAAACGATATTATTATGTTTCTGTTACTAGCAGACAAGCAATGTGGAGTGAAAGAAGAAATTTCTGTTACTAGCAGACAAGCAATGTGGAGTGAAAGAAGAAACTCACTGGCATTTCAATCTAATTCCTTGCCAAAACCACGATACCCAAAAGGAATTCCCACGATATTTTTTACTCCATATATTTCAAGGGTGATCACAATCTGCAGCAGTTCCAGAGAAAGAGGAAAAATAGGATTTACGGTCATACACTATATTTCCACTCCATCAAGAGTGACTTCTTATTGATGTTGGTAGATTGGAAACCTTATTTAATTACAATGACATTTACACATCATACGCACCTGACGGATGACATCATTAAGACCAGGGCAAAGTCCTCCGCAAGTTACAATTGCTGCTTTTACGTTTTCTGGTTTGTGGTATATTTTCTCCCGTGGACCAGCACGATGGACCCTGGAAACAGTGCAGTTTCATATAGGTTAGATAACATTGCAAATACCATTTTATCAAATAAAATCCAGAAGTCACTTTGTCCAACTTATGAGGACACTTTAAATGGGAACAAACTCCATTTTCTCATGTCATCTCTCCACACTTATTGTTAATTTTGTTTTGCGATGAAATAGAAGTAATCGAATTCTCCTCAGGCACAAACAGAACTCACAATCCTTCTTACAAGTGGTAAATCAACTACATAGAAGAAGAAACACCATTGGAGTGTGATATAACATTCTGTTTCCAGCCACAACATTCGTTCAATTGTGAAGTCTCACGAACTCCATTTTCCCATGTCATCTCTTGTGAAGAAAATTATGCCTGGTGTGTTTTCTCCATGGACATTTTAACAATTTGATATACATGTTTTACACCAACTTCAATTGTGGTTTGAATTTGTGGGTTGAATGGGCTTTATCATTCAACAAAGACTGATGACTTAATAATGAAATTTACCAAGTATTGCTGAATTAAGTGTTGTGTCCTTGTCATAATGCTGATCACACATAATACCCAATTAATGTTGTCAAAAATGCAACTTTAGCAGTTTAAGAGGTCTATCCCTAGATTGAATACTTAAATTAGCTGGAGATAAAAACTGCAAAGAAGTTGCTGGTTATTACTAGTAGACTTGATTCCTAATGGTCAACACATACTAAGTCAGAAAGTTTATGTGTGATATTTCAGTTGCTAATTCACACAATGGACCCACAGATGTGAAAGTATTGTTTCTTTAAAACAGTTGTAGCAGTAAGATAAACTTAAGTTCAGCGCATTATAAAGCATTAGATCTCAGTTTAAGGACTTATCCCACTCACCATTTCCTTCTTTTGGCATCTCACTATCTCTCAAGCTCTCTGTCATTTGTGGTACAGTTCTCCTCATGTCAGAAATATACAATAATTTAGTGAAAATAATATTATATACTTTTTTGGTCTTGAGATTTCTTCTTGAAATAACATAATAATGTTAGTAAGTTACATCTTGAAAAGGGATGCTCATGTGTTACATACCATTGCTCCACCCATGTACAATTAGGATCAATGCACTCTGCACCAGCAGATGTAGGGGAGGAGAAGCGAATGACCTGAAATATTTTTTTTATTAGTATATATGGCCTGAAATAAAATTTTTTTTTTTTGCTAATTTCCGCATACACACACACCCAAAGAATCGAAGCCTTGACCTCATGAAACCATAAGGCAAGAGTTACCGCTGGGCCAAGAACCATACGGCATATGGCCTGAAATACTTATTTAACTTAGTGAAGGCTAAAATAATATAACCAGGGCGGTTATGATGATTGATGGGAGGAATGAGTCTGTGAATAATGTGGGAAAATTAACATGAATCTCTTTTTAAAGAAATTTGATATGCTCATATGGATAGGTATTAAAGACAAAGGGCATGTAAAGGAAACTACTAAGTGTCCAATACTCCAATAAAGGTCTCATATCAACTGTCTTCTTAAACTTCAGTTGTTGAATTCCTCTAGCTAGCTTTATCCTTCTTGATGACACAATAAGTAAAACCAAGGGAGTGCCATCCATTATTACATCTTTTTACAAGTAACCACCTGCAGATATTAGCTTACTATGGAAAGAAAATCAACTCATTAATCATGTTTAGATATATTTCTACATACATACCTCTAAGGTACAGGCAGAACCTCACTCTAATAAAAGCTTAAACCATTCCATTTAATTTACGATAAATTGTAGAAGATCAAATGAGAAAACAGTAAGATTTGCGTAAAGTAACTTCCAGCTGGTAGATTATATACCTTTTGGAAACTTATCTTATATATTTATACACACACACATATGCCTTAGGAGATTACGAGCACAATACCAGTAGCAAAATACATAATGTAGTCGTTCGTGGAGACATAATTAAAAATATTTTATTTTTCAATTTTATATTAGATGTAATGTTATGAAAATAACAATTTCAAATATGATGTAAAAGTCTCTGGAGTTTCTTTTCTGTTGCAAATACACATTGAAAAGTTCAAAATTTTCATATTTCAAACCAAGGTGTTTGAAGGCAGGCATATTCCAGCTATTGTGTGCTGCACCATGGAATATGTATTATTTATGTTATAATACTGAGCAAAATTTGGGATATAGCATTTTCTGACCTAATACATAGTTGGACACTTATATTCTGATCAATAAATTTTAGATTTCTTAAAAAAAGAATCAATTTTCACCAGTGCCATTTAATGACATACCATACGTTTCCAATCAACTCAGACCGACAATTTCTAACGTGTCCAACAGCTGCTCAATCACTGTGCACAATACTTCAAAATTTGATAATAAAAACAAAGAGCAAATTGCGAATTGCGAATGAAGAATGAAGAATGAAGAATAAGATCCCCAACTATATGGGGCTGGCTGAGAGGTTGGTCAGCATTAGCAAATTAAGTTTGCTCCTAAGTTTAATCACACAGTCTATGTAGGTTATATAATTAAATTTAACAAGGAAAAGCAAATTATACCTTAAGAAGTACTCTGTCGTTATTATTTATGTATCCATTCCACTTTTCATCAGATGGATATCCATCTGCAAAATCTTCAGTTATCGGAGTCCTGCCATGAAAATCTTAAATTTAAACAAAGATTTCTCTTTCAAACAAATGAAAAAATGTAGTTGAAATAGAGCTCAAAAAAAAACTTTATATTCAAACTCATGACACACAATTGATAATATTCTGCCCATCCAAAATCACATACCAATCATCAAATTATATTCTAACAATGCAAAAATGCTCACTCTAAAACACGAAATGCAAGTAGAAAAGTAGCTGAACTAAGAAGAAATTTTCAGTTAAATACCTCATCTTGAGACAGAAAGTTGAGGGATAAGAAACGGCATCGTCGAATACGTCAGTGACGTGAGGTATGCGAAATCTATTCTCGTAGTCCGTCTGAAACTTCGATATCCAATCAGGATCATTGTAGTCGATCGCAACAGTGTTTTTTGTTTCAGCATTAGCACAAACTGTTTTGCTAATTCGGTTCAAATTATACGGCCTCCAATTCGGAAAAAACGGACGGAATTGTACACCGGAGAAGCCATCATAACAAGTCTTTGCCCCCGGAAGAACGAGCTTGGCGCCGATGGCCGGCGAGATTGAGGCCATTAAATAAAATGCTTCTGGCAGAATAGAAGAGAGTATAGGGTGGGATCAGAATGAGGACGGAGAAGGAGAGGAAGAGTGACGAATAAGCACGGAAGAAGAATGGGAGTTTGGTTGGTTTGTTTGTTTGTTTGTTTCTGTTTACATGGCCTTTTGTTTCTCAATTTCAACGTTGTTCTAAAGCGGCATTTCTTTCTTTATTTACCGAGTTGACCTTTAAATATTAAAAAATGATATTGCAACTCTAATTGTTAATAGTTTTATAATATGTTTAATATAGTGAGTTAATTTTATAATTCTATCCAATTCAAAAATATGTAGTTATATATAACAGTAATTCGATAATTACTGATAGACTTCTCAATATTTGAGTAAAAATTTGTCGCATAGGACTCTAAAATATCTACCCTCCCATTCTCAATATTTGTTGCTTATATTATATAATTTGTTTTCTTGTTAAATAAAAAACTTGGTTGGGCAAATAAGAATATAACAATTTTTTCCAAAAAGTAAAAAAATTTATTTAGAGTTCGTTTTTAATTCATAATCACTAAGAAATTTGATGAGAGTGTAGGGACAGAAGGTCCTCAATTAATTAATCCATTTCTTGTTTATTTTTCACCAAATAAAATTAAAAAAATGTTAATATAGGAAAAGGGGAAAGAAATTTATTTTTATTCTTTTAGGGTGGAAAGAGAAATTTCTTTACTTTTGAAGGGAGGAAGACAATTTAAGTCGTAATGGCTAACCTAATTGGGTTATCTGCCTCCAATGTTGAAATGATGTTCTACTCCTCCTCCTTAAAAGGAAAAGTATTTTCCTTCCCTTTTGTGAGTTTGTCTTGCCTTGGTAGGTTATTTAGGCCTTGATATGAATAATTTTCACTCAAGTTGTTAAAATTGAGATGAAAAACACACTTCATCCTTCAATTCAGGGGCAGACCTATACTGAAATTTTTTTATAGGTATTAGAGGGGTAGATGTGTAATTTAATAAACTTAAATGAGACAGATTAATAGAAGAGTTATACTTAAAGGAGGTAAAAAAATATATTTTACTCTTAATTTTAAAATTTAAATGAATCCGTTTTGTAGCTTTCATTTGAGCTGTAAATCTATTAATCTACTTTTCGCCTGTTAATGAAAAAGTAGGTAGGAGATAATCAGACACATATATTTTATATTAAAATATTTTAAGTTGATTTCAAAAAGTTAAAATTGAAAAGAATATATTTTATTGTTCCAATGAGATGAATTAGTTTTAGATGAAATGTACTATTCCCTCCGTTCTCATAAAAGATGACTAAATGTATAATTTTTTTGTTTAAAAAAATGTGAGATAAAATATATAAAGTGAATGGTACATATGTTATTTAGTAGGGTCTATTAATATAAAAAAAATAAAAGTATTCATCACTTTATGTAATCTTGTGGGATCACTAAGG
Source organism: Panax stipuleanatus (assembly GCA_020205555.1). Lineage (NCBI taxonomy): Eukaryota > Viridiplantae > Streptophyta > Magnoliopsida > Apiales > Araliaceae > Panax > Panax stipuleanatus. Next base: position 23,645,933 of record CM035117.1, read on the forward strand.
ATAAATTTAGAACTTTTTTATTCTCTTTCCTCAACTTTTATTTTTTTTAATACGTGTGCAAATTATATTTTATTCATCTTTTGGGAAAGAAGGGAGTAGTTTATAACTTTGATATATTTAGTTTAGACATTTTTGGGACTTTTTTCACTCCAATCATCGTTTGAAGATTATTTGTGATATTCATTAGTTATTTTTGTGATTGACCTTTTTTTCAAAAAACTTTTTGATTAATTTGTTTAAAAGGATTAAGAAAATAAGAAGATTGTAGCAGTACAGAGGTTCTTTTAAATTGATTATGTTTTGATTATAGTGTTCCAATGTTTGTTTCTACATCAAAATAAACCACTATTTTTTTTAAAAAAAAAATAGATAAAGACAAAAAATTGAAGAACTATATTTGTACATAAACCAAGCGAAACTCAAAGTGGTAATAAGGTCAATGGCGAATCTATTAAGAGGAAAGAGTAGGCAGTGCTTATGTTTTGATTTTTTTTAATTTTTTTATAAGTATAGGGAGAAGGGAAAAAATAAAACTTAATAAACTTAAATTTATAGAGGAAAAAAAACCTTAAACTACTACTACACTAAAAAATCTAAACACACGGGTATATAATGTATTCAAACTATGGCGCTCTAACTCGTTAAGTTTTAACCCTTCACTTTAGTTTTCAGCTTAAAAAATCTGCCCCTTCTGAGTTCGGAACCTAAATCCGCCCCTGTCCTTCATCACAATATTGTAATAGTACGATTAAAAGATGAACCAAATTTTGTTTTATAAGACAATATAATTAACAAATATGAAATGCTTTATCATTTTATATAAAGTAATGATTCATAGCATGTATTTATTATACATTTTTATAAGACATATGTAAGACCCCAACTTTTATGAATAAAGATTTAATTTTCTTTATTTATTATTTCGAAATAGTAAGGTGTTGATTTGATAAATATGAAAGTTATGGGTGAAATGTGCAAATATTTTTAAAATGAGCAAGTGGTTATAAAATATTCTTGTTGTCGGGGAATATTCGTTTGGTCGTGGAATATTCTTGTTGTCGGGGAATATTCGTACGACGGCGCAGCTATTTGTGGGCCCCCACAACGGAATAACTGTCGGATATAGAAAGCGACAGAAATAACTTTTTACAAAATAACGGCGGAGTTGTTACCGTTAGTACTGTTGAAATACCCGGTGGTTAAAATACAGTACGCGGTGGTGCGCAGTAGCACACGGTATTGCACAGTATTTCGAATTATTGAGTCTTACGTGAGAAGGAACCTACTCAATTATTGTTACAGTATTTACTGTTCAATATTTTATATTATTGACTCAATAATTGCTACGTTGATATTTTATATTATTGACTCAATAATTGCTGCATTGATATTTTATTGACTCAATAATTGCTACGTTGCTATTTTTTATGATTGATTCAATAATGGCTACAGTTGATATTTTGTAGTATTGATTCAATAATTGTCGTTGCACAGTATTTCACGTTATCAACTCAATAATTCATATTATTTGAATAATATTATTAGATAGCATTATTGACAATGTCTAAGGAAGTTCTGTCTAGGAGGGGTTATTTAATTGCGCGCCAGTAAGGAGAAGTCCTTATCGGAAGGCCCCCTCTGTCCTGGGAACGACCTGGTTGTTAATATTGTAGTTCTATAATATTATTTGTGAATAATTAATTATTGATTTATATGATAAGGAAATATTTATTTTGTGGATATTAAAGAAGGAATTGGCGCTGATGAGTTTTTATCAATATTTTGGTGTGAGAAATCATCTGTTTATGGATTTCGGATAATTTATGTTTGGAATTTGGAAAAATTTCCTTCTGCAAAGTTGTAGAGAATTAAATTTCCTATGAAAGGACATAGAATTTGTATTTTTCTGACGAAGGGGCTATTTGTTATGAATTATTGAAGTTTTGGAAAATAAATACTTTTTTATAAAGGGTGGGACCCACTTTTGTTGTTTTGTTGAAAAAAAATCAGATGTTTGAAGCAGCCGGCGGCTAGAAATAAATAATATTATTTTATTATTTTAGTCTCCTTTGGCATCCTAAGCTTTTCCTATAAATAGGGTGCTTAGGTTAGAATTGAAAATCACACCAGAATTCGAAGTTTTCTCTCTCTATAATATCGAGTGTATTTTTGTGAGTATTTCTATACTTTGAGTATTAGTATTCAGCGCAAGTTTCCGTCAATATTATATCCGATATTCCAGTCAGAGGTACTATCTTTTTGAGGTAAGGGATGTTATTTCTTTCGTAAATGATGTTATTCTTCTCAATATCATTATACAGAAATATTGTCATGGATTTTATGTTGAAATTCTTACTTTTTCCGTCGGGGTTACTATTCACGTATACGGCACTATTCACGTATACGGCACTATTCACGGGAAAAATTTATTTTTCTTCTATTTGTCCAAATTGTCTGTTAAGGTTATTATCTTTGATTGTATCCAAGTTTTGAGCTCTATTCTTGAAATTTTGCTCCATAATTGATTATTACGAGGTATTTTTGATTTGGACAAACTAAATGACGAATCCCTAATCTTTGTCTTTTATCTCGCTGGATTCGTTCTTTAAAATATTTTTCATCATCCTCAGTCCTAAAAGATGAATGATTACTTGATGAATATCTTTGGCCTGTAGAGCAAAGATGAATGATTACCTGATGAATATCTTTGGCCTGTAGTGCAAAGATGACAGGTGTTGAGATGAATATGACCACTGATGATACAAATGAATATCTTTGGCCTGTAGTGCAAAGATGAATATTTGATTCGAGATGTATATTGATTGATGTTACAGGGATAAAATATTGATGATGGACTTTTAAATCATAGAAGATAGTAGACTTGATTCTCTGCTTAACTCTTCTAATGATTTGTTATTTCCGCTGCGAATATTGATCTAAAGTTGGTTGTCCATTATATTTTATCTTATTTGTTGAAGACTAACGATAATTTGTTTCCCATTATCTTAGTCATAATATTCTTTACTGAGCTAGTTGAGCTCACCCTTTTCATCTGTTGTCCTCTTCAGGAAATGAGAATGTTGCGGGGACTAGTCGGGGGACAGAGTGATGGTCCGAGTTAGAGCAGTAGTAGTCCTCACTATTTCTGATAAATAGTGTGATAATAATTGTAATGAGGACTTAGTTTGAATCTTAATATTTTCTACATATTTGTACTGAGACTCACAGTTGTGTGGTCGTATTTTGCACGACCGTATGATATAAAGTTTGTATTTGAATTCTGTACCATGTATTTGGCGACTCAGAATGGGTTGGATTGAATGGACCTATTCTGGGGGCGTCACAGTTGGTATCAGAGCTTAGGGATATGATCTCTGGCGGAGATCGGGGAATAGAACTAGGAGGGGAGAGACGAGTAAATCCTTCGCTAGTGTGTCCTACCTAAGCTTATGTGGTATTTAACTGGTCAGTCGGAGCATAGGGTTAATATGTGATATGTTGACTTGTTTAATTAACCCTTGTTTTATGGCAGTATTTGAGAATGGCAGCTGAGAACGTTAACAACGAAGTGAATGAGACCGTGGAGACACCTTTAATCGTTAACCAGGAGAACGTGCAACAAGAAGGCAATGTTCATCCTGAAAATAACGCTGGTCAGACGATAAACGATGAGATGTTTAGAAGTTTTTTGCAGTTCATGCAAAATCAGACGAGGGAGACTCGTGTGCAACATACAGGTGGAGATAATAACAACACGCGAGCTGTCACTGCCAAGCAGTTCAAAGAATTGGGACCACCAGAGTTTCTGGGAAAGCCAGATCCGATCAAGGCGGAGACGTGGATTAAACAAATTACCAAAATATTTGATGTCTTGGGATGTACAGAGGAACAGAAGGTTCCATTCGCCACGTTTATGTTTCGTGGAGAGGCAGATTACTGGTGGGAGTCTGTGAAGCGTACCCAGCCTGCCGCACTCCAGATGTCTTGGGAAGCGTTCCAGAAACTATTTAATGACAAGTACTTTCCTGAAAGTATTCGTCATATGAAGGAAGTAGAGTTTATCAGACTCGAGCAAAACAACATGACGGTATCCCAGTACGAGGCTAAGTTCGCGGAGCTGTCCAGGTTTGCACCTCATTTGGTGGAGAATGAGGAACGTATGACGCGGATGTTTCTAAGAGGTTTGAAACCCGAAATACGTCAATACCTCATTTCTCATAAGTTTTCTTTATATTCGGATGTAGTAAACAGGGCCCAGTTATTGGAACGAGATAATGATTATGTTCAACCGAGGGACCACAACCAAGGTCGTACTGGTGGCAGTAGTCATCGGAGCAATGACAACCAGCGAGGAGGAAAGTATGACAGAAGCGGTAACCACTCCGGTGGTTATCGTGGCCATGATAGTAGAAGAAGCGAATCGGGGAGAGATTTCAAGAAGAGAAGGTACAACAATGAGAACACGAAGATGTCAACATCAGCACCAGAATCAACTGTTTCGAGGGGAGGAGAACGACCTCCGGTCGTATGCTTTAAATGCGGGAAAGAGGGACATATCAGCCCAAACTGCCCACAACAGTTCAAAGGATGTTACAACTGTGGAAAGGAAGGACATATAGCTCGAGATTGTCCTGTTGCGAAACCAAGCTCAGCGGGGGTGGTGATTCCAAAGGCGGTTGCAGACAAGTCAAAGTCGGTGATTCCTGGAAGAGCGTTTGTCGTTACAGCCCAAAACGCGAGGAATCCACACGAGGTGATTACGGGTAAGCTGATCATAAACTCTTGCGAAGTTTATACCTTGTTAGATACCGGTGCTACCCATTCCTTTATTTCACCTGCTTGTGCTCAACGTTTGAACTTGACTTCTGATAAATTAGACTTTGACTTATCTGTTGAAACTCCGTTAGGAGAAACCTTTGTTACATCTACAGTTTATAAATCTTGCTTGATTCAGATTGGTACCCTTACCTTACCTGTTGATCTTATATCTTTGAAAATACTTGCATTTGACGTGATTTTAGGAATTGACTGGTTAACCACTTACCATGCCAAAATTGATTGTTTTCGTAAGGTTGTTAGTTTTCATATTCCTAATCAACCTGTTGTGCGAATCCAAATCACCAAACCACTAAAATCAGTCAATATCATTTCAAGTCATAAAGCTATTCGTTTATTGAAAAACGGATGTCAAGCTTTCTTAGCTCATGTCACTGATCTAAATCAGAATACATCAGATTTGAATGATATTTCCGTTGTTAATGAGTTTCCTGATGTATTTCCCGAAGAACTTCCCGGTCTACCCCCAGAACGTGAAGTTGAATTCTTTATTGACCTTGAGCCCGGTACAAAGCCCATTTCTAAAGCCCCATATCGAATGGCTCCTATTGAACTTCAGGAGTTAAAGGTCCAATTACAAGAGTTGTTAGACATCGGTTTTATTCGTCCTAGTACGTCTCCTTGGGGTGCTCCTGTTTTATTCGTAAAGAAGAAAGACGGGAGTATGCGACTTTGCATTGATTATCGGGAGTTGAACCATGTCACCATCAAGAATAGGTATCCGTTACCTCGTATTGATGACCTGTTCGACCAGTTGCAAGGAGCGCAATTTTTTTCAAAGATCGATCTTCGTTCTGGATATCATCAGTTGAAGATTAAAACTGAGGATATTCCAAAGACTGCTTTCAGAACACGGTACGGGCATTATGAGTTCTTAGTCATGTCTTTTGGATTGACTAATGCTCCTGCTGCTTTCATGGATATGATGAACCGTGTATTTAAGGAGTATTTAGATCAATTCGTTGTTGTCTTTATTGATGACATTCTCATCTACTCTAAAAGCCGTGAAGATCATGAACACCACTTGAAGCTGGTACTTCAAAAGCTTCGTGAGAACAAGCTATACGCCAAGTTAAAGAAATGCGAGTTCTGGCTTGAGGAAGTAGCATTCCTTGGGCACGTGGTATCGAAACGTGGAGTGTCTGTTGACCCGGCGAAGATTGAAGCAATACAAAGCTGGGAGCAACCTAAGTCGGTGACTGAAGTACGAAGCTTTCTGGGCTTAGCTGGTTATTATCGGAGATTCGTAGAGGGATTTTCTCGAATCGCTACTCCATTAACTCAGTTGACTCGGAAAGATACAAAATTCGTTTGGAGCGAAGAATGCGAGAAGAGCTTCCAAGAGCTCAAGAGGAGACTTATTTCGGCACCTGTTCTGACAATACCATCTGGTTCGGATGGATTTGTTATCTACAGCGATGCTTCAGGCAAAGGGTTAGGATGTGTTCTCATGCAACATGGGAAAGTCATAGCCTATGCCTCGCGACAACTCAAAGAATATGAGAGGAATTATCCTACTCATGATCTAGAGTTGGCAGCAGTCGTTTTCGCGTTGAAGATCTGGAGACATTACTTGTACGGAGAGAAAGTGGAGATTTATACAGATCATAAGAGCCTTAAATATTTCTTCACTCAGAAGGAACTCAACATGCGGCAACGACGTTGGCTTGAGCTGTTGAAAGATTACGATCATACCATCCAATACCATCCTGGAAAAGCGAACGTGGTAGCTGACGCGTTGAGTAGAAGATCATATGTGGGAACGAGTGCGATGATGTCAAGTATACGCGTAGAACCAGCTTTGCTTGATAAAGTTAAAGCTGCTCAAGCTACAGATGCGGAGCTGATGAAGATGAAGAAGAAGGTGCAAGAAGGTGCAATTCCAGAAGCAAGAATCGATGAAGAGGGAATACTTCGAGTCAACTCCAGACTTTGTGTTCCTAACGATTTCGACTTGAAGTATAGAATCATGATGGAGGCACACAACACACCATTTGCGATCCATCCTGGGAGTACTAAAATGTATCGTGATCTTCGACATACATTTTGGTGGAGCAATATGAAGAGAGAGATCGCGGAGTTCATCTCTAGATGTTTAACTTGTCAACGTGTAAAGGCGGAGCATCAAGTACCGAAGGGTCCATTGCAACCACTGGAGATTCCGAAATGGAAGTGGGAACACATTACGATGGATTTCGTTACGGGTCTTCCCAAGGTTTCTCAAGGCTTAGATGCGATTTGGGTTATTGTTGATAGATTAACCAAGTCTGCTCATTTCTTGCCGATACGAGAGACTTATTCCCTTGAACGTCTTGCTCATATGTACGTGAATGAGATTGTGAGATTGCATGGCATGCCAGTATCCATAGTTTCGGATCGTGACCCCAGATTTACTTCACGATTTTGGATCAGTTTGCAGAAAGCTATGGGTACGGATTTACGATTCAGTTCGGCTTATCATCCTCAAACAGACGGACAATCGGAAAGGACTATCCAAACTCTTGAAGATCTATTGAGACTCTGTGTTCTAGACTTCAAAGGGAGTTGGGATAAGTATTTACCATTGGTGGAATTCTCCTACAACAACAGTTATCAGGCAAGTATAGGCGTAGCTCCATTCGAAGCGTTGTATGGGAGAAAGTGTCGTTCTCCAGTATGTTGGGATGAGGTGGGTGAAGCAACATTGTTGGGACCAGAGTTAGTACGTATGACTACAGAAAAGATCCAAATAATCCGACAACGTATACAGACGGCACAGGATCGACAAAAGAGTTATGCAGATCTTCATCGAAAAGACGTGGAATTTAATGTTGGGGACCATGTGTTATTACGTGTTGCTCCGTGGAAAGGAGTTACGAGGTTTGGGAAGAGAGGAAAGCTCAACCCACGATTCATTGGTCCATTTGAGATTCTTGACCGAATAGGAAATGTGGCTTATAGACTCGCTTTACCTCCAAGCATGTCTCGTGTTCATAACGTGTTTCACATATCCGTGTTACGTAAATATGTGAAGGATCCAAACCGCATTATTGAGTTAGAACCAGACGAGATAGCTGAAGATTTAACGTACGAGGAGGTACCTGTCAAGATCTTGGATAGGAAGGAGCATGTCCTACGCTCGAAAATTATACCTCAAGTTAAAGTTTTGTGGAGAAACCATGCAATTGAGGAAATGACGTGGGAGTTGGAAACAGAAATGAAAGCGAGGTATCCTCACCTTTTCGACATACCAGGTACGTACGTCAATTTCGAGGACGAAATTTCATAAGGAGGGGAGGTTGTAAGACCCCAACTTTTATGAATAAAGATTTAATTTTCTTTATTTATTATTTCGAAATAGTAAGGTGTTGATTTGATAAATATGAAAGTTATGGGTGAAATGTGCAAATATTTTTAAAATGAGCAAGTGGTTATAAAATATTCTTGTTGTCGGGGAATATTCGTTTGGTCGTGGAATATTCTTGTTGTCGGGGAATATTCGTACGACGGCGCAGCTATTTGTGGGCCCCCACAACGGAATAACTGTCGGATATAGAAAGCGACAGAAATAACTTTTTACAAAATAACGGCGGAGTTGTTACCGTTAGTACTGTTGAAATACCCGGTGGTTAAAATACAGTACGCGGTGGTGCGCAGTAGCACACGGTATTGCACAGTATTTCGAATTATTGAGTCTTACGTGAGAAGGAACCTACTCAATTATTGTTACAGTATTTACTGTTCAATATTTTATATTATTGACTCAATAATTGCTACGTTGATATTTTATATTATTGACTCAATAATTGCTGCATTGATATTTTATTGACTCAATAATTGCTACGTTGCTATTTTTTATGATTGATTCAATAATGGCTACAGTTGATATTTTGTAGTATTGATTCAATAATTGTCGTTGCACAGTATTTCACGTTATCAACTCAATAATTCATATTATTTGAATAATATTATTAGATAGCATTATTGACAATGTCTAAGGAAGTTCTGTCTAGGAGGGGTTATTTAATTGCGCGCCAGTAAGGAGAAGTCCTTATCGGAAGGCCCCCTCTGTCCTGGGAACGACCTGGTTGTTAATATTGTAGTTCTATAATATTATTTGTGAATAATTAATTATTGATTTATATGATAAGGAAATATTTATTTTGTGGATATTAAAGAAGGAATTGGCGCTGATGAGTTTTTATCAATATTTTGGTGTGAGAAATCATCTGTTTATGGATTTCGGATAATTTATGTTTGGAATTTGGAAAAATTTCCTTCTGCAAAGTTGTAGAGAATTAAATTTCCTATGAAAGGACATAGAATTTGTATTTTTCTGACGAAGGGGCTATTTGTTATGAATTATTGAAGTTTTGGAAAATAAATACTTTTTTATAAAGGGTGGGACCCACTTTTGTTGTTTTGTTGAAAAAAAATCAGATGTTTGAAGCAGCCGGCGGCTAGAAATAAATAATATTATTTTATTATTTTAGTCTCCTTTGGCATCCTAAGTTTTTCCTATAAATAGGGTGCTTAGGTTAGAATTGAAAATCACACCAGAATTCGAAGTTTTCTCTCTCTATAATATCGAGTGTATTTTTGTGAGTATTTCTATACTTTGAGTATTAGTATTCAGCGCAAGTTTCCGTCAATATTATATCCGATATTCCAGTCAGAGGTACTATCTTTTTGAGGTAAGGGATGTTATTTCTTTCGTAAATGATGTTATTCTTCTCAATATCATTATACAGAAATATTGTCATGGATTTTATGTTGAAATTCTTACTTTTTCCGTCGGGGTTACTATTCACGTATACGGCACTATTCACGTATACGGCACTATTCACGGGAAAAATTTATTTTTCTTCTATTTGTCCAAATTGTCTGTTAAGGTTATTATCTTTGATTGTATCCAAGTTTTGAGCTCTATTCTTGAAATTTTGCTCCATAATTGATTATTACGAGGTATTTTTGATTTGGACAAACTAAATGACGAATCCCTAATCTTTGTCTTTTATCTCGCTGGATTCGTTCTTTAAAATATTTTTCATCATCCTCAGTCCTAAAAGATGAATGATTACTTGATGAATATCTTTGGCCTGTAGAGCAAAGATGAATGATTACCTGATGAATATCTTTGGCCTGTAGTGCAAAGATGACAGGTGTTGAGATGAATATGACCACTGATGATACAAATGAATATCTTTGGCCTGTAGTGCAAAGATGAATATTTGATTCGAGATGTATATTGATTGATGTTACAGGGATAAAATATTGATGATGGACTTTTAAATCATAGAAGATAGTAGACTTGATTCTCTGCTTAACTCTTCTAATGATTTGTTATTTCCGCTGCGAATATTGATCTAAAGTTGGTTGTCCATTATATTTTATCTTATTTGTTGAAGACTAACGATAATTTGTTTCCCATTATCTTAGTCATAATATTCTTTACTGAGCTAGTTGAGCTCACCCTTTTCATCTGTTGTCCTCTTCAGGAAATGAGAATGTTGCGGGGACTAGTCGGGGGACAGAGTGATGGTCCGAGTTAGAGCAGTAGTAGTCCTCACTATTTCTGATAAATAGTGTGATAATAATTGTAATGAGGACTTAGTTTGAATCTTAATATTTTCTACATATTTGTACTGAGACTCACAGTTGTGTGGTCGTATTTTGCACGACCGTATGATATAAAGTTTGTATTTGAATTCTGTACCATGTATTTGGCGACTCAGAATGGGTTGGATTGAATGGACCTATTCTGGGGGCGTCACAACATACACCATGTAAGACCCCAACTTTTATGAATAAAGATTTAATTTTCTTTATTTATTATTTCGAAATAGTAAGGTGTTGATTTGATAAATATGAAAGTTATGGGTGAAATGTGCAAATATTTTTAAAATGAGCAAGTGGTTATAAAATATTCTTGTTGTCGGGGAATATTCGTTTGGTCGTGGAATATTCTTGTTGTCGGGGAATATTCGTACGACGGCGCAGCTATTTGTGGGCCCCCACAACGGAATAACTGTCGGATATAGAAAGCGACAGAAATAACTTTTTACAAAATAACGGCGGAGTTGTTACCGTTAGTACTGTTGAAATACCCGGTGGTTAAAATACAGTACGCGGTGGTGCGCAGTAGCACACGGTATTGCACAGTATTTCGAATTATTGAGTCTTACGTGAGAAGGAACCTACTCAATTATTGTTACAGTATTTACTGTTCAATATTTTATATTATTGACTCAATAATTGCTACGTTGATATTTTATATTATTGACTCAATAATTGCTGCATTGATATTTTATTGACTCAATAATTGCTACGTTGCTATTTTTTATGATTGATTCAATAATGGCTACAGTTGATATTTTGTAGTATTGATTCAATAATTGTCGTTGCACAGTATTTCACGTTATCAACTCAATAATTCATATTATTTGAATAATATTATTAGATAGCATTATTGACAATGTCTAAGGAAGTTCTGTCTAGGAGGGGTTATTTAATTGCGCGCCAGTAAGGAGAAGTCCTTATCGGAAGGCCCCCTCTGTCCTGGGAACGACCTGGTTGTTAATATTGTAGTTCTATAATATTATTTGTGAATAATTAATTATTGATTTATATGATAAGGAAATATTTATTTTGTGGATATTAAAGAAGGAATTGGCGCTGATGAGTTTTTATCAATATTTTGGTGTGAGAAATCATCTGTTTATGGATTTCGGATAATTTATGTTTGGAATTTGGAAAAATTTCCTTCTGCAAAGTTGTAGAGAATTAAATTTCCTATGAAAGGACATAGAATTTGTATTTTTCTGACGAAGGGGCTATTTGTTATGAATTATTGAAGTTTTGGAAAATAAATACTTTTTTATAAAGGGTGGGACCCACTTTTGTTGTTTTGTTGAAAAAAAATCAGATGTTTGAAGCAGCCGGCGGCTAGAAATAAATAATATTATTTTATTATTTTAGTCTCCTTTGGCATCCTAAGCTTTTCCTATAAATAGGGTGCTTAGGTTAGAATTGAAAATCACACCAGAATTCGAAGTTTTCTCTCTCTATAATATCGAGTGTATTTTTGTGAGTATTTCTATACTTTGAGTATTAGTATTCAGCGCAAGTTTCCGTCAATATTATATCCGATATTCCAGTCAGAGGTACTATCTTTTTGAGGTAAGGGATGTTATTTCTTTCGTAAATGATGTTATTCTTCTCAATATCATTATACAGAAATATTGTCATGGATTTTATGTTGAAATTCTTACTTTTTCCGTCGGGGTTACTATTCACGTATACGGCACTATTCACGTATACGGCACTATTCACGGGAAAAATTTATTTTTCTTCTATTTGTCCAAATTGTCTGTTAAGGTTATTATCTTTGATTGTATCCAAGTTTTGAGCTCTATTCTTGAAATTTTGCTCCATAATTGATTATTACGAGGTATTTTTGATTTGGACAAACTAAATGACGAATCCCTAATCTTTGTCTTTTATCTCGCTGGATTCGTTCTTTAAAATATTTTTCATCATCCTCAGTCCTAAAAGATGAATGATTACTTGATGAATATCTTTGGCCTGTAGAGCAAAGATGAATGATTACCTGATGAATATCTTTGGCCTGTAGTGCAAAGATGACAGGTGTTGAGATGAATATGACCACTGATGATACAAATGAATATCTTTGGCCTGTAGTGCAAAGATGAATATTTGATTCGAGATGTATATTGATTGATGTTACAGGGATAAAATATTGATGATGGACTTTTAAATCATAGAAGATAGTAGACTTGATTCTCTGCTTAACTCTTCTAATGATTTGTTATTTCCGCTGCGAATATTGATCTAAAGTTGGTTGTCCATTATATTTTATCTTATTTGTTGAAGACTAACGATAATTTGTTTCCCATTATCTTAGTCATAATATTCTTTACTGAGCTAGTTGAGCTCACCCTTTTCATCTGTTGTCCTCTTCAGGAAATGAGAATGTTGCGGGGACTAGTCGGGGGACAGAGTGATGGTCCGAGTTAGAGCAGTAGTAGTCCTCACTATTTCTGATAAATAGTGTGATAATAATTGTAATGAGGACTTAGTTTGAATCTTAATATTTTCTACATATTTGTACTGAGACTCACAGTTGTGTGGTCGTATTTTGCACGACCGTATGATATAAAGTTTGTATTTGAATTCTGTACCATGTATTTGGCGACTCAGAATGGGTTGGATTGAATGGACCTATTCTGGGGGCGTCACAACATACACCATGTAAGACCCCAACTTTTATGAATAAAGATTTAATTTTCTTTATTTATTATTTCGAAATAGTAAGGTGTTGATTTGATAAATATGAAAGTTATGGGTGAAATGTGCAAATATTTTTAAAATGAGCAAGTGGTTATAAAATATTCTTGTTGTCGGGGAATATTCGTTTGGTCGTGGAATATTCTTGTTGTCGGGGAATATTCGTACGACGGCGCAGCTATTTGTGGGCCCCCACAACGGAATAACTGTCGGATATAGAAAGCGACAGAAATAACTTTTTACAAAATAACGGCGGAGTTGTTACCGTTAGTACTGTTGAAATACCCGGTGGTTAAAATACAGTACGCGGTGGTGCGCAGTAGCACACGGTATTGCACAGTATTTCGAATTATTGAGTCTTACGTGAGAAGGAACCTACTCAATTATTGTTACAGTATTTACTGTTCAATATTTTATATTATTGACTCAATAATTGCTACGTTGATATTTTATATTATTGACTCAATAATTGCTGCATTGATATTTTATTGACTCAATAATTGCTACGTTGCTATTTTTTATGATTGATTCAATAATGGCTACAGTTGATATTTTGTAGTATTGATTCAATAATTGTCGTTGCACAGTATTTCACGTTATCAACTCAATAATTCATATTATTTGAATAATATTATTAGATAGCATTATTGACAATGTCTAAGGAAGTTCTGTCTAGGAGGGGTTATTTAATTGCGCGCCAGTAAGGAGAAGTCCTTATCGGAAGGCCCCCTCTGTCCTGGGAACGACCTGGTTGTTAATATTGTAGTTCTATAATATTATTTGTGAATAATTAATTATTGATTTATATGATAAGGAAATATTTATTTTGTGGATATTAAAGAAGGAATTGGCGCTGATGAGTTTTTATCAATATTTTGGTGTGAGAAATCATCTGTTTATGGATTTCGGATAATTTATGTTTGGAATTTGGAAAAATTTCCTTCTGCAAAGTTGTAGAGAATTAAATTTCCTATGAAAGGACATAGAATTTGTATTTTTCTGACGAAGGGGCTATTTGTTATGAATTATTGAAGTTTTGGAAAATAAATACTTTTTTATAAAGGGTGGGACCCACTTTTGTTGTTTTGTTGAAAAAAAATCAGATGTTTGAAGCAGCCGGCGGCTAGAAATAAATAATATTATTTTATTATTTTAGTCTCCTTTGGCATCCTAAGCTTTTCCTATAAATAGGGTGCTTAGGTTAGAATTGAAAATCACACCAGAATTCGAAGTTTTCTCTCTCTATAATATCGAGTGTATTTTTGTGAGTATTTCTATACTTTGAGTATTAGTATTCAGCGCAAGTTTCCGTCAATATTATATCCGATATTCCAGTCAGAGGTACTATCTTTTTGAGGTAAGGGATGTTATTTCTTTCGTAAATGATGTTATTCTTCTCAATATCATTATACAGAAATATTGTCATGGATTTTATGTTGAAATTCTTACTTTTTCCGTCGGGGTTACTATTCACGTATACGGCACTATTCACGTATACGGCACTATTCACGGGAAAAATTTATTTTTCTTCTATTTGTCCAAATTGTCTGTTAAGGTTATTATCTTTGATTGTATCCAAGTTTTGAGCTCTATTCTTGAAATTTTGCTCCATAATTGATTATTACGAGGTATTTTTGATTTGGACAAACTAAATGACGAATCCCTAATCTTTGTCTTTTATCTCGCTGGATTCGTTCTTTAAAATATTTTTCATCATCCTCAGTCCTAAAAGATGAATGATTACTTGATGAATATCTTTGGCCTGTAGAGCAAAGATGAATGATTACCTGATGAATATCTTTGGCCTGTAGTGCAAAGATGACAGGTGTTGAGATGAATATGACCACTGATGATACAAATGAATATCTTTGGCCTGTAGTGCAAAGATGAATATTTGATTCGAGATGTATATTGATTGATGTTACAGGGATAAAATATTGATGATGGACTTTTAAATCATAGAAGATAGTAGACTTGATTCTCTGCTTAACTCTTCTAATGATTTGTTATTTCCGCTGCGAATATTGATCTAAAGTTGGTTGTCCATTATATTTTATCTTATTTGTTGAAGACTAACGATAATTTGTTTCCCATTATCTTAGTCATAATATTCTTTACTGAGCTAGTTGAGCTCACCCTTTTCATCTGTTGTCCTCTTCAGGAAATGAGAATGTTGCGGGGACTAGTCGGGGGACAGAGTGATGGTCCGAGTTAGAGCAGTAGTAGTCCTCACTATTTCTGATAAATAGTGTGATAATAATTGTAATGAGGACTTAGTTTGAATCTTAATATTTTCTACATATTTGTACTGAGACTCACAGTTGTGTGGTCGTATTTTGCACGACCGTATGATATAAAGTTTGTATTTGAATTCTGTACCATGTATTTGGCGACTCAGAATGGGTTGGATTGAATGGACCTATTCTGGGGGCGTCACAGTTGGTATCAGAGCTTAGGGATATGATCTCTGGCGGAGATCGGGGAATAGAACTAGGAGGGGAGAGACGAGTAAATCCTTCGCTAGTGTGTCCTACCTAAGCTTATGTGGTATTTAACTGGTCAGTCGGAGCATAGGGTTAATATGTGATATGTTGACTTGTTTAATTAACCCTTGTTTTATGGCAGTATTTGAGAATGGCAGCTGAGAACGTTAACAACGAAGTGAATGAGACCGTGGAGACACCTTTAATCGTTAACCAGGAGAACGTGCAACAAGAAGGCAATGTTCATCCTGAAAATAACGCTGGTCAGACGATAAACGATGAGATGTTTAGAAGTTTTTTGCAGTTCATGCAAAATCAGACGAGGGAGACTCGTGTGCAACATACAGGTGGAGATAATAACAACACGCGAGCTGTCACTGCCAAGCAGTTCAAAGAATTGGGACCACCAGAGTTTCTGGGAAAGCCAGATCCGATCAAGGCGGAGACGTGGATTAAACAAATTACCAAAATATTTGATGTCTTGGGATGTACAGAGGAACAGAAGGTTCCATTCGCCACGTTTATGTTTCGTGGAGAGGCAGATTACTGGTGGGAGTCTGTGAAGCGTACCCAGCCTGCCGCACTCCAGATGT
Organism: Panax stipuleanatus; assembly: GCA_020205555.1. Classification (NCBI taxonomy): domain Eukaryota; kingdom Viridiplantae; phylum Streptophyta; class Magnoliopsida; order Apiales; family Araliaceae; genus Panax; species Panax stipuleanatus. The sequence continues at coordinate 23,662,131 of CM035117.1, forward strand.
CTTGGGAAGCGTTCCAGAAACTATTTAATGACAAGTACTTTCCTGAAAGTATTCGTCATATGAAGGAAGTAGAGTTTATCAGACTCGAGCAAAACAACATGACGGTATCCCAGTACGAGGCTAAGTTCGCGGAGCTGTCCAGGTTTGCACCTCATTTGGTGGAGAATGAGGAACGTATGACGCGGATGTTTCTAAGAGGTTTGAAACCCGAAATACGTCAATACCTCATTTCTCATAAGTTTTCTTTATATTCGGATGTAGTAAACAGGGCCCAGTTATTGGAACGAGATAATGATTATGTTCAACCGAGGGACCACAACCAAGGTCGTACTGGTGGCAGTAGTCATCGGAGCAATGACAACCAGCGAGGAGGAAAGTATGACAGAAGCGGTAACCACTCCGGTGGTTATCGTGGCCATGATAGTAGAAGAAGCGAATCGGGGAGAGATTTCAAGAAGAGAAGGTACAACAATGAGAACACGAAGATGTCAACATCAGCACCAGAATCAACTGTTTCGAGGGGAGGAGAACGACCTCCGGTCGTATGCTTTAAATGCGGGAAAGAGGGACATATCAGCCCAAACTGCCCACAACAGTTCAAAGGATGTTACAACTGTGGAAAGGAAGGACATATAGCTCGAGATTGTCCTGTTGCGAAACCAAGCTCAGCGGGGGTGGTGATTCCAAAGGCGGTTGCAGACAAGTCAAAGTCGGTGATTCCTGGAAGAGCGTTTGTCGTTACAGCCCAAAACGCGAGGAATCCACACGAGGTGATTACGGGTAAGCTGATCATAAACTCTTGCGAAGTTTATACCTTGTTAGATACCGGTGCTACCCATTCCTTTATTTCACCTGCTTGTGCTCAACGTTTGAACTTGACTTCTGATAAATTAGACTTTGACTTATCTGTTGAAACTCCGTTAGGAGAAACCTTTGTTACATCTACAGTTTATAAATCTTGCTTGATTCAGATTGGTACCCTTACCTTACCTGTTGATCTTATATCTTTGAAAATACTTGCATTTGACGTGATTTTAGGAATTGACTGGTTAACCACTTACCATGCCAAAATTGATTGTTTTCGTAAGGTTGTTAGTTTTCATATTCCTAATCAACCTGTTGTGCGAATCCAAATCACCAAACCACTAAAATCAGTCAATATCATTTCAAGTCATAAAGCTATTCGTTTATTGAAAAACGGATGTCAAGCTTTCTTAGCTCATGTCACTGATCTAAATCAGAATACATCAGATTTGAATGATATTTCCGTTGTTAATGAGTTTCCTGATGTATTTCCCGAAGAACTTCCCGGTCTACCCCCAGAACGTGAAGTTGAATTCTTTATTGACCTTGAGCCCGGTACAAAGCCCATTTCTAAAGCCCCATATCGAATGGCTCCTATTGAACTTCAGGAGTTAAAGGTCCAATTACAAGAGTTGTTAGACATCGGTTTTATTCGTCCTAGTACGTCTCCTTGGGGTGCTCCTGTTTTATTCGTAAAGAAGAAAGACGGGAGTATGCGACTTTGCATTGATTATCGGGAGTTGAACCATGTCACCATCAAGAATAGGTATCCGTTACCTCGTATTGATGACCTGTTCGACCAGTTGCAAGGAGCGCAATTTTTTTCAAAGATCGATCTTCGTTCTGGATATCATCAGTTGAAGATTAAAACTGAGGATATTCCAAAGACTGCTTTCAGAACACGGTACGGGCATTATGAGTTCTTAGTCATGTCTTTTGGATTGACTAATGCTCCTGCTGCTTTCATGGATATGATGAACCGTGTATTTAAGGAGTATTTAGATCAATTCGTTGTTGTCTTTATTGATGACATTCTCATCTACTCTAAAAGCCGTGAAGATCATGAACACCACTTGAAGCTGGTACTTCAAAAGCTTCGTGAGAACAAGCTATACGCCAAGTTAAAGAAATGCGAGTTCTGGCTTGAGGAAGTAGCATTCCTTGGGCACGTGGTATCGAAACGTGGAGTGTCTGTTGACCCGGCGAAGATTGAAGCAATACAAAGCTGGGAGCAACCTAAGTCGGTGACTGAAGTACGAAGCTTTCTGGGCTTAGCTGGTTATTATCGGAGATTCGTAGAGGAATTTTCTCGAATCGCTACTCCATTAACTCAGTTGACTCGGAAAGATACAAAATTCGTTTGGAGCGAAGAATGCGAGAAGAGCTTCCAAGAGCTCAAGAGGAGACTTATTTCGGCACCTGTTCTGACAATACCATCTGGTTCGGATGGATTTGTTATCTACAGCGATGCTTCAGGCAAAGGGTTAGGATGTGTTCTCATGCAACATGGGAAAGTCATAGCCTATGCCTCGCGACAACTCAAAGAATATGAGAGGAATTATCCTACTCATGATCTAGAGTTGGCAGCAGTCGTTTTCGCGTTGAAGATCTGGAGACATTACTTGTACGGAGAGAAAGTGGAGATTTATACAGATCATAAGAGCCTTAAATATTTCTTCACTCAGAAGGAACTCAACATGCGGCAACGACGTTGGCTTGAGCTGTTGAAAGATTACGATCATACCATCCAATACCATCCTGGAAAAGCGAACGTGGTAGCTGACGCGTTGAGTAGAAGATCATATGTGGGAACGAGTGCGATGATGTCAAGTATACGCGTAGAACCAGCTTTGCTTGATAAAGTTAAAGCTGCTCAAGCTACAGATGCGGAGCTGATGAAGATGAAGAAGAAGGTGCAAGAAGGTGCAATTCCAGAAGCAAGAATCGATGAAGAGGGAATACTTCGAGTCAACTCCAGACTTTGTGTTCCTAACGATTTCGACTTGAAGTATAGAATCATGATGGAGGCACACAACACACCATTTGCGATCCATCCTGGGAGTACTAAAATGTATCGTGATCTTCGACATACATTTTGGTGGAGCAATATGAAGAGAGAGATCGCGGAGTTCATCTCTAGATGTTTAACTTGTCAACGTGTAAAGGCGGAGCATCAAGTACCGAAGGGTCCATTGCAACCACTGGAGATTCCGAAATGGAAGTGGGAACACATTACGATGGATTTCGTTACGGGTCTTCCCAAGGTTTCTCAAGGCTTAGATGCGATTTGGGTTATTGTTGATAGATTAACCAAGTCTGCTCATTTCTTGCCGATACGAGAGACTTATTCCCTTGAACGTCTTGCTCATATGTACGTGAATGAGATTGTGAGATTGCATGGCATGCCAGTATCCATAGTTTCGGATCGTGACCCCAGATTTACTTCACGATTTTGGATCAGTTTGCAGAAAGCTATGGGTACGGATTTACGATTCAGTTCGGCTTATCATCCTCAAACAGACGGACAATCGGAAAGGACTATCCAAACTCTTGAAGATCTATTGAGACTCTGTGTTCTAGACTTCAAAGGGAGTTGGGATAAGTATTTACCATTGGTGGAATTCTCCTACAACAACAGTTATCAGGCAAGTATAGGCGTAGCTCCATTCGAAGCGTTGTATGGGAGAAAGTGTCGTTCTCCAGTATGTTGGGATGAGGTGGGTGAAGCAACATTGTTGGGACCAGAGTTAGTACGTATGACTACAGAAAAGATCCAAATAATCCGACAACGTATACAGACGGCACAGGATCGACAAAAGAGTTATGCAGATCTTCATCGAAAAGACGTGGAATTTAATGTTGGGGACCATGTGTTATTACGTGTTGCTCCGTGGAAAGGAGTTACGAGGTTTGGGAAGAGAGGAAAGCTCAACCCACGATTCATTGGTCCATTTGAGATTCTTGACCGAATAGGAAATGTGGCTTATAGACTCGCTTTACCTCCAAGCATGTCTCGTGTTCATAACGTGTTTCACATATCCGTGTTACGTAAATATGTGAAGGATCCAAACCGCATTATTGAGTTAGAACCAGACGAGATAGCTGAAGATTTAACGTACGAGGAGGTACCTGTCAAGATCTTGGATAGGAAGGAGCATGTCCTACGCTCGAAAATTATACCTCAAGTTAAAGTTTTGTGGAGAAACCATGCAATTGAGGAAATGACGTGGGAGTTGGAAACAGAAATGAAAGCGAGGTATCCTCACCTTTTCGACATACCAGGTACGTACGTCAATTTCGAGGACGAAATTTCATAAGGAGGGGAGGTTGTAAGACCCCAACTTTTATGAATAAAGATTTAATTTTCTTTATTTATTATTTCGAAATAGTAAGGTGTTGATTTGATAAATATGAAAGTTATGGGTGAAATGTGCAAATATTTTTAAAATGAGCAAGTGGTTATAAAATATTCTTGTTGTCGGGGAATATTCGTTTGGTCGTGGAATATTCTTGTTGTCGGGGAATATTCGTACGACGGCGCAGCTATTTGTGGGCCCCCACAACGGAATAACTGTCGGATATAGAAAGCGACAGAAATAACTTTTTACAAAATAACGGCGGAGTTGTTACCGTTAGTACTGTTGAAATACCCGGTGGTTAAAATACAGTACGCGGTGGTGCGCAGTAGCACACGGTATTGCACAGTATTTCGAATTATTGAGTCTTACGTGAGAAGGAACCTACTCAATTATTGTTACAGTATTTACTGTTCAATATTTTATATTATTGACTCAATAATTGCTACGTTGATATTTTATATTATTGACTCAATAATTGCTGCATTGATATTTTATTGACTCAATAATTGCTACGTTGCTATTTTTTATGATTGATTCAATAATGGCTACAGTTGATATTTTGTAGTATTGATTCAATAATTGTCGTTGCACAGTATTTCACGTTATCAACTCAATAATTCATATTATTTGAATAATATTATTAGATAGCATTATTGACAATGTCTAAGGAAGTTCTGTCTAGGAGGGGTTATTTAATTGCGCGCCAGTAAGGAGAAGTCCTTATCGGAAGGCCCCCTCTGTCCTGGGAACGACCTGGTTGTTAATATTGTAGTTCTATAATATTATTTGTGAATAATTAATTATTGATTTATATGATAAGGAAATATTTATTTTGTGGATATTAAAGAAGGAATTGGCGCTGATGAGTTTTTATCAATATTTTGGTGTGAGAAATCATCTGTTTATGGATTTCGGATAATTTATGTTTGGAATTTGGAAAAATTTCCTTCTGCAAAGTTGTAGAGAATTAAATTTCCTATGAAAGGACATAGAATTTGTATTTTTCTGACGAAGGGGCTATTTGTTATGAATTATTGAAGTTTTGGAAAATAAATACTTTTTTATAAAGGGTGGGACCCACTTTTGTTGTTTTGTTGAAAAAAAATCAGATGTTTGAAGCAGCCGGCGGCTAGAAATAAATAATATTATTTTATTATTTTAGTCTCCTTTGGCATCCTAAGCTTTTCCTATAAATAGGGTGCTTAGGTTAGAATTGAAAATCACACCAGAATTCGAAGTTTTCTCTCTCTATAATATCGAGTGTATTTTTGTGAGTATTTCTATACTTTGAGTATTAGTATTCAGCGCAAGTTTCCGTCAATATTATATCCGATATTCCAGTCAGAGGTACTATCTTTTTGAGGTAAGGGATGTTATTTCTTTCGTAAATGATGTTATTCTTCTCAATATCATTATACAGAAATATTGTCATGGATTTTATGTTGAAATTCTTACTTTTTCCGTCGGGGTTACTATTCACGTATACGGCACTATTCACGTATACGGCACTATTCACGGGAAAAATTTATTTTTCTTCTATTTGTCCAAATTGTCTGTTAAGGTTATTATCTTTGATTGTATCCAAGTTTTGAGCTCTATTCTTGAAATTTTGCTCCATAATTGATTATTACGAGGTATTTTTGATTTGGACAAACTAAATGACGAATCCCTAATCTTTGTCTTTTATCTCGCTGGATTCGTTCTTTAAAATATTTTTCATCATCCTCAGTCCTAAAAGATGAATGATTACTTGATGAATATCTTTGGCCTGTAGAGCAAAGATGAATGATTACCTGATGAATATCTTTGGCCTGTAGTGCAAAGATGACAGGTGTTGAGATGAATATGACCACTGATGATACAAATGAATATCTTTGGCCTGTAGTGCAAAGATGAATATTTGATTCGAGATGTATATTGATTGATGTTACAGGGATAAAATATTGATGATGGACTTTTAAATCATAGAAGATAGTAGACTTGATTCTCTGCTTAACTCTTCTAATGATTTGTTATTTCCGCTGCGAATATTGATCTAAAGTTGGTTGTCCATTATATTTTATCTTATTTGTTGAAGACTAACGATAATTTGTTTCCCATTATCTTAGTCATAATATTCTTTACTGAGCTAGTTGAGCTCACCCTTTTCATCTGTTGTCCTCTTCAGGAAATGAGAATGTTGCGGGGACTAGTCGGGGGACAGAGTGATGGTCCGAGTTAGAGCAGTAGTAGTCCTCACTATTTCTGATAAATAGTGTGATAATAATTGTAATGAGGACTTAGTTTGAATCTTAATATTTTCTACATATTTGTACTGAGACTCACAGTTGTGTGGTCGTATTTTGCACGACCGTATGATATAAAGTTTGTATTTGAATTCTGTACCATGTATTTGGCGACTCAGAATGGGTTGGATTGAATGGACCTATTCTGGGGGCGTCACACACCATCTATAACATTGAAAACAGGAAGGATCGACTGTGATTAGAAACTGAAAATTTAGTAGCCGATAGTAAAAGAAACACATATCATCCTCTACTAATAGTACCGGACCCTAATTAGAATAATGGTTTGGCTTGACTAATAAATATTTAAGGTTTATTAACCAGGATTTAGGGATTATTAACCAATATTTAGGGGTTATTAACTAGGGTATAACTTATAAATCATGGTTTAGGGCTTATTAACCAAGGTTTAGGTAATAAGCCTAAACCTTGGTTTATAAACCCTAAACCCTAGTTAATAAACCATAAACATTAATTGGCAAACATTTATGTGGTGAACAGTGATTTTTAATTTATAATCCCGATCGTTCATTCTTGTTTTTAATAATTCATAACAAATACATGTTATAGATTATTCCTCGTATATAAAAACTCTAATATTATTTGGCTGTGAGAAATCTTTTACCAAACAATTGAAGAAGTAAAAGGTAGCGAAAACTAAGGCCTTGGTCTAATGGTTATCCCCAGCTATTTTGTATCAGGAGAGTGGGAATTCAAGACTATGCAATGACAAAGTAAGTAGTGTGTGAGCTTAAATTATGTCATAAATGACCTTGCTACTAAGTTATCTTGGTATTATAGTATACAATAGTAGTGATTATTATAATTGTTTGAAGCTAAATTAATTTTAATTGATTTTCAATTTTTAAAATTTTAAAATTATTAAAAGGGAATTACTATTTCCAAAAAGATGATATTTCCATATCACATTAAGATGCATCGCAATTACTATTCATGCAAAGAAAAACTTGCAGAAATATCAATTTATCTTGTAAAAATATTCAAAAACTGACAAAAAAATATTTTTAAAAGGGAGTAAAATAAAATAAAGATGATGAAAGACCTTGCGTCACACATGTATAGAGTAATAGAGATGACTTGTATACCATGCGCGTGCTTCATTAGTTCTTTACAGAAATGCTTCATACGATAAGACTACACCCCATGGGAGACATCAATTGGGTTGGATGATGCGAATTTTCTCTCAATTCACCATTTTGTATTGTTTTATTTTCTAGACGCTAATGAGCATATTATTGCCAGCAATTTAGGCAACCTTACTTACCTTCCATTTTTGCATTAAAAAAAACTTCTAACATGGTATAAAATATACAACTGTTCCCGTCATTTTAATGGCCGGGTTTTCACATAATCTGTCAGTAAACTGAGCAATTGATGTGCCTCTCTAAAAGAAAAAAAAAACAATCAAGAAGTTATATTTAAGGATTTTTAAGACTAAAATATGAAAAGAAAGTGAGAACAATAACTAATATCTTTAAAGGAAGCGAGAACAATATCTAGTATCTTCACAAGATTGCTCGCTGCAAGGATTAATCACAAAATGAGTGTTACCAATGAAATCACATCCATGCAAATCAAACAAACCATATACCTGTGAACTCTGCAGTTCATCACAAAATAATCCACAAAATGACTTATAGGGGGGGGGGGGGTACCCAGTTACTTCACTGGGCATATCTATGAGATTATTCGTCACGGTGAAAGGCATTCAAATCCTTCTCGCACTTCTCCCTCTTTATATCCTTGTTCAGAATCTCCGAGAGCAACACCATATGATGTGATATCATGAACCCACTCATACAATGTAAATAAAGCTAGAGACCCAAGATATTTATTTCAGACAGAATGTAAGTTGCGGGCCTGCAGGGCTTCCTCTAGGCACCTAACTGCACCATCATAGTTCAAAAAACCCATATACCAAAATTCATGGTTGTCAACAGATATAACCTGGATGTACTTTTCAGCAGAATTGGTTCTGCTAGATGAAGAATTAACCGCTTTAAGCTGATGTAACGGAATAACGACCTATTACAGAGAGGCAGACAACTATGTTAGTAAATATTGTAGTAATACTGATCCTAAGATTATGCATCTACAACAGTACACATGTACCAAGAGTAAAACTATGGAAGTCCCTTGAGCTCTGTATTCATAGCAAAAAATAATCTCTATTATACTATATCTTACTTGCAGCTAATAGAAATTAACAAATAGACCATAATAGAAAGACACTCATCACATTGTTTCCCATCAAAACAAAGCCTCATCAAATACTAGCAACTTGTATATGCAATTATGCATAAGATTATTGTTTCACATCAAAAAAGCAGGAACATAAGTAACAAGTAACATTCTCCACCCTCCCCCCCTTTTTTTATGTGTTCGTCATGAGGACCATATAGTTGCAAGTCATAAGTGATGCATGTACGAAACAGCTTACAAGTTAATGATCACCTCACCAAAATCAGATTACACACACAAACATACACATAAAGCCACACCATATGAACAAGGTTGAGCATGGCCAACATGATTACAAACAAATGATGTATCATTAGCACTTCGAAAATAAGTATCAGTGAAGGACACAACAAAAGAGTTTGTAACATGTCATTCTACATGTCGTTAAGTGAATACCAATTTACATATTTATCAAAAACATATAAATAAAAATGGCATTGCCACATTGAAACTTCAAGAATAATGAGTGCCATCCTCCAGACCTCCACTCTCAAAAAGAAGCATGCCACCATCTATTAGGAAAGAAAACCCCAACTAATGGCTCCAAAGAGGAACAATTAGCTTCATGCACTGAACTTTTGAGAGCCCGCTCTCACAAGATGGTACATAGTGCTGGCACGTTCCAGAGTTACTTTCTCAAATTAGGTTGCTGGTTCCACAAAGTCTCCTTTTTTACACGAGTGTGGGACTTATCTCCTATTCATGTGAGAGGACTGGTAGAATTAACAAAAAAAATGGCGGGGCGAGCAATTTCAAAGTTTGATCCATTCTAAGACCTTATTAAGAGGCTTATAATTGATGACTAGACGAGGGACACCTCTCTCCTTTTCTGCTTCATTATTAACATAAAAGGCAGGGCAAGACCAAGGAGATTTACTATGTTTTATTAAACCTTTGGCAAGTAAATCGTTAATTTCTTGCTTACAAAGTTCCATTTGTTGGTGACTCATTTGAATAGGTCTAGCTTTAGTAGGAATAAGATGTTCTTTAAATTCTTTAGTATAAGGAAGTTTAACAACATGTTTCCTACGATGCCAAAAAGCATTAGGAGAATCGGCACACAAATTTTTAACCATGAATAAACGAAGTTCTTCAATTTTATCTTGTATCTTTTCACTTAAAAGAAGGTCTTCAACCTGTTTATACTTAATTTCATGTTTTAAAAACTTTAAATGAGAAGTTTTACCTTTTAACAAGTTAAGTGACTTAGAAATAGACTCATCTTGAATAAATCTTAAGTCTCTTTCTTTGGGCTGAGTTAAAAACTCAAAGACAACTTTGTGCCCAAGGTGCTCAGTAGTTAACCCATTATTACTGGTGGTGAAAGGGTATAACAAATAAATAAATGGTAATCCCAGAATAATTTTATCAGTTAAATTACGAATTAACACAAAAGAAGTTTTAAAACATATATCATTTTGACAAATATGAACCTTAGAGAGCTTATATTTAATTTCCATGCTGCTTCCATTAGCAGAGTTTAAACGTTCACTAGTTTTAACATAAAATTTGGTAGGGATTAACCCTTCCTGGATGCAATTAAGATCTGCACCAGTATCAACAAGAGCAGGAAGTTGAATAGCAAAAGTGCCATCAACCATTAATCGTATCAAAATATACCACTTTTGAATGGTAATATCTTTTATCCTTTTTAACGAATTACCTTGAATAAACAAAGGAGACTCTTCATCATTGACTCCTGAAGTTTCAGGTGAGTCTTCATTTTCTGAAGAATCAGAAATATGAAGTTCAGAGTCTTTGTTAACTAACGCAGTCATATCTTTTTTTAAGTTGGAGATTTCAGTCTTGAGACTAGAAATCTCTTTCTTAAGCTTGTTGACCTCTTGATTTAGTTCTGGGAGAGTAATCTCTCTCTCAGCCACTTTAAATCTTTCAAGGGTTTTATTAAGGCTTATAAGCGGCTTCTCTTTAGCTTTTATTACTTTACCCTTTCCAGAAATGTTTTTAGAAAACAATTCCTTTAACTGTTTCATGTATTGCAATTTTAAATCTTCATCAGTAAGCTTACTAATTAATTCAATTAACAAAGAGCTTTCTTGCTCCTCTTTAGTAAGAACATTAATAGTTTTACAGCAATCAGACCTACAATTATCAGTACACAAAGTAACTTCATTATCTTCACTAGGAGTCTGACTATTTTGATCATTAGCCGAAGAATAAGGAATATCAGAAATATCATTATCTTCATCAGACTGAGATCTAAGTAAATCAAAAATCTTTTCAGAGTCTTCAACAGAAATATTTAACTGGTTTAATTTTTGTTTTAATTTACATTCATTCTTATAATGTCCCTTTTTACCACAATTATAACAAGTAATTTTACTCTTATCACTAGATTTAGAAGTGGATTTTTTATTTCCAGTTTTCTTTCTAGACCTGGGTTTTTCATAATAACTTTCTTTATTAGTCTGACTAGAGCGCTTTTTATGGTGCTTGCGTTTTTTATGAATTTCTAAGTGCCTTTTCCTATGCTTTCTACGCGAAGGGGCAATAGGAGGCAGACCATATTGTTCACAAAAAGTGCCAAGCTCATATTTAGCTTTCTTTTTATCTTTGGCAGCTTGTTTAGCGATTTTGAAATCAATACACATTTTTAGGCCAATTTTTTGAATATAACTAACAATGTCACCGTAAGTGAGGTTATCATAATCAATATAGCCTAATGTTTTACTAAGTTCTTCACGGACTTTATGAGCAAATAAAGACGGAAGACCATTAACAAATTTTTCCTTCCAAAAAGGCTTGTTACTATCATTACGAAGCATGACACGCGAAATAAAAACATCTTTATACCATCTAAAATCACTTAAAGTGGGACAAGTAAGATTACTAAGTTGATCATGGATACGTTCAGTAATATTACTAGGTGTACCAATAAAATGTTTTATTATAGTGAAAATTAGGGTATTAATACCATCAGGAACACCAAAACCAATATCTTCACGGAAGATAGGTTGACCATTATCATCAAGTTGATAAGCATGAATAATAGAGTTCCTAGCATCTTCATCAAGGTGTTTTTCCCACCAAGAGCGAAGAACTCCCGAAAAACCATTAGTTAAAATTTCAACAATTTCAGGTTGAGTAAGATTAGTAAAAGCAGTGATGTAACTATTAGCGACCATAGACATGTGGTTCATTTTAGTAAGAATTTGATGTTCACTGAAGCCATCAATATTCCATTCATAAATTTTATTGGAGGAAACCGAAAATTGATTGTCAAGATTCTTTTCCTCGAACTGAAGATCAGGGGGAGTGGGTCTAGTATACCAATTTTTTGTAATACTAGCGTTATTAAAAGTTAACTTTTTCAATTGTTCAGTGAGGTCGGGAACAGAAGCGACCTCAGATACCTCATCTGAGTCACTATTGTAATCATTGCCAGATTCTTGAATCTGATCAATGATGGTCACGGTTCCACTAGCTTCGCCAGAGCTCGAACCAATCTTTTTAATAAGTTTATCAATACTTTTAACTAAATCAGAATCTTTACTAGGCAATCCCTTGCCATCTCTATTATCAGGAAGAGTTAACAAAGGCTGATCAAGTTTCTTATCTGGGGTTTTAATAAGAGTATTATCAAACTTTTCTTCAATTTTATCAAGTTGTTTTCCTATGGTGGCTAAATACTGATTAGTAAAATTATTTTGTTCAATAATCTTTTTATCATCAGTTTTACCATCAGCTACTTTAAAAGGACTAGCAACAACGGAGTTATTTTTGACTTGTAAAAGAACAGTTTCAAGGGGAGGATGAGAAGCTAAAGTTTTGGACTTATCTTCTTTTATCCATTGAGATTTAGTAAGAACTTTACAATGATTTCTATCATACCAATCATAAAATGTAAGGTTCCCTCTAGTAAGTTTAACAAATTTTTTCCAATTACGAACAATTTTATCTCTATCAATTTTTTCATGCATATTACGAAAAGCATGACGTTTAGCTTGATTAGTTTTAGAATTAAAATCATTAACAAGGCTATCCCAATCCAATTTAGAGACTTTAGTAAGGATTCTTAATTGGTGATTAATTGGGGCATCAAAGTCAGAGGGAGAAGGTCCGACCGACACAGTAGGAGAGACATCTTCATGTTCTCCATCAGTCTGAAAGGCAGGAGTATAACAAGGATAACTTGTCTGACCCTGATTCAACATGCCTTTCAGTTTAACATCAGGAATAGAAAAGTCACTTAAGACTTCAGTGTCTCTTCTAGAGGTAGAAGGGACTGAGGAACTGGTAAATTCTTCAACAATAAAAGGTCTTCTAGTACGTTCAAAACTAATTCGAACAGTACCATCAGAAAATTGCTTAATATTTTCTAAATTTAACAAATTATTATTAACTGGTTTTTGTGGAACTTCCTGGGGAAGAATCCATTGGCTAGGTAACGTGACATCTTTCCAAAGAATAGTTTTAGGTGTTTGAATATTGGCGTTACTAGTGCTACTCTGTATTAAAACAGTATGATCTTTAGGACTTTTATTAAGAGCATGAATATTTAAATTGGTTTTCATAACTTTATAATAAATTCTAAAGATTAAAGCTAAAGGTTGAGATCCCTCAATCATTTGAGTTATCTCTCCAGCAGTTTTAATATTCAAAGTTAAAGCCTTAAGTAAATTAATATCAGACAGACTTAAAGGAAGATCAGGAAAGCAATTAAAATGAATAGGACCATCATGTAAACTAGATTCCATGATTCCAATAATACTAGGAGCATAATTAAGATAACGAGCATCTCTTAAGCATAAAAAGACGCTTGAGTTTATTCCTTTAATAGTTAATGGTTTAACTGCAACTTGTACCAAACCAATATGAATAAAATTATAACCCTTTTTACGATGTTTATTAATGACATCGGGAGAAAGAAGACTACAATTTTCATATTCTTTATTAATAGCATACACACGTTCTACAGTTTTAACATTGTAATCAGTTTTGAAATTATCGATGAAGGTTGACTGATAAATTTCTTTAGGAGATACACTAGGTATATTCCAGTTATTAAGAGTTTGGTTAATATTTTCATAACTTTGTTCTTCTTGGTTAACTATATTAGGAATAGAAGGAAGAGAAGATCTATTACTAACCGACGAACTAGATCTAAACAATCTACTCATAGTTAAAATTAAAGTTTTAATTAATCTGTGTTCTTCCGTACATACCCCTTTCTTTGCTTAACATAAACACATACCCTATCATCTAGTGATTCCCAGAAAGCCGAAACTGCTCACACACTCGAGACTTACAAAGGCTGGACAGGGACCTATGGCGATGGAGGGTGGTTTATACAAAGAGACTAGGTGACCTCTTGAACAAAGAAAGATCAAAACTTTTGATTTTAAAAATGACTAGAAGAAGAAGATCAAGAACAACGTTTAGTAAACAAACAACTCATGGCTCTGATACCAAAAGGCGGAAGATGAAAACTAAAAGAGAAGAGTGGCGCATAAACAAAGCTGAATAACAACTATAGCAAAACTATAAGAAATTAAAGCAACAGTTCATAAGTAATAAGAGAAGTTTAAACAAAATAAACTTTTATTGTACTATGAAATAATTACAAACAATTAACTTGGTTACTTACAACCAGTTCCTCAGTCCCTTCTACCTCTAGAAGAGACACTGAAGTCTTAAGTGACTTTTCTATTCCTGATGTTAAACTGAAAGGCGTGTTGAATCAGGGTCAGACAAGTCATCCTTGTTATACTCCTGCCTTTCAGACTGATGGAGAACATGAAGATGTCTCTCCTACTGTGTCGGTCGGAACCTTCTCCCTCTGACTTTGATGCCCCAATTAATCACCAATTAAGAGATTTTAATTCTAAAACTAATCAAGCTAAACGTCATTCTCAATGAAATTTTAAATCCCTTTAGTCATTTCATTATTGTCTATATTGATGATATCCTTGTTTTTTCTAAATCTATCGACGAACATTTCAAACATTTGAATTCGTTCTTCAAAGCTATCAAAGTTAATGGTTTGGTTCTGTCACCAACCAAATGTTCTCTTTTCCAAGTTAAAGTTAAATTTCTTGGCCATGATATTCATCGGGGTTTGGTTCGTCCTATTCAAAGAGTTATTCAATTCGCTGATAGATTTTCTGATAAAATCCTTGATAGAACTCAACTTCAAAGGTTCCTAGGATCTCTTAATTATGTTGGCAAATTCTATAAAAATTTACGGAAAATCTGTAAACCTTTGTTTCTTCGTTTACAGAAGAATCCTCCTCCTTGGACTGATGAGCATTCTGCCATCGTTCAGCAAGTTAAAAAATATGTTAAGGTTCTTCCCTGCCTTGGCATCTCCAATGAATCAGCCTTCAAAATAGTTGAAACTGACGCCTCCGAAATCGGCTTCGGCGGCATTCTAAAGCAGAAATTAACTCCTGCTTCTTCTGAACAAATTGTTCGATTCCACTTTGGCGCGTGGAATCAGGCACAATTAAACTACAGCACTATTAAAAAAGAAATTTTAGCTTTAGTTTTCTGTGTCAGTAAATTTCAAAATGATTTATTAAATCAAAAATTTTTGGTTCGTATTGATTGTAAGTCTGCTAAATATATTTTAGAAAAAGATGTTAAAAACATCGCTGCTAAACATATTTTTGCCAGATGGCAATCTATTTTAAGTATTTTCGATTTTGACATTGAATATATTAAAGGTAGTGATAATTCCGTTCCTGATTTTCTAACTCGGGAATTTATTAATTCAGGTACCCCTCAGGTTCAAAATGAGTGTGAGAGGGAAAGATAAAAATGTTCGGCCCTTGGGTCCTCCAAGCCCAAGCCCACCTAGTCAGAAGCCCGTGGGAGCTATAATCCCTCATCCTGTTACTCCCCTTACTGTAGTTAATAGGTTCACTCCTTTGGTTTCTAGCTCGAAACCCTATAGTTCAGCTCTGGTTCAACCCCCTTTAATGGTTGATCCTTACGCTTCCTCCAGTAATCCTCCTGCTGGTCAGCGTGTTCATACTGAATACGTCCCTGTTTTCAGCACCAATTTATTTCATATAGAACGACATATGAAATCAATTGATGATCCAGTCAAATTAGCTGCCCAGTTCTTTCCAACTGGTTGGCATTTTATTCCTTCTGCTCCTTATAAATCTCTCATGTACTATAAGGATGTCCTTTTGCAAACTCAGTCAATCGCTATTAAACCTATTTATGATAGAAATGATTCTTCAAAAATCATCTATCATTCTCTTTATATTAAACAGGTTATCTCCATGCCTAACTGGGGTAATCATCCTAGTGATCTTAGGCAGCTTGAAGGTCATGATAGCCAGTTTTGCTATTATGATTACATGGAAGCTTGGAACAGAGTTTTTCTGTTTCAAACTCCATCTTTTAGTCATTCGTGGTTCATCCAATTTGACCACAAATTTAAAAAGTCAATTTCCTCATTGGTTTGTTCTTTGGTGGGAACGTTATGGTCTCATCTTTGATATCCTCCCCATTGAGCTTCAGACTGTTCTTAATGTCTTTAGCTCTAGGGTTCCTGTGGTGCAGTCTAATTGCTGCATCCCAGTTATTCTCCATTTCGCTAGTAAATATAAAGTCCCATGGATCCTTCGATGGAACTATGGATTTTATTCTCCAACAGTCAATGTTGCTCTTTCTTCTTTAGTCGCCCCTGAAAAAGGTGCCTCTAGTAATCACCTTAATCAAATTACTCATGTTACTCGTGAGTTTTCAGTTAAATGGTGGGATAAGTTTGATCCTTATCGCATCGTGGGCCAAGTTCAGAAGGAATTTCCCAATCCTTCACCCATTCAAACGATTCCTCCTCCAAAGGAATCATCTTCCAGTAAATCTAAATCCAAGAAATCTTCCAGTTCAAAGTTAGACTTCTCGGATATTGATCATTGTACCAATAATGAGCTTAAACAGTTATCCCGTTTAATTCAGAAAAGAATGGATAAACTCAGTGAGGACTCAGTTCCTTCTGTTTGTTCATCTTCTTCTTCTCGCTCCAGTCATCACTTTAGCCCTACTGATCCGTACGGAAGCATCTCTCTTCAGGATGCCCAGGATCCGTTTGCCTAGGGTCCAGGATCCATTCGCCTTGGGTTCCTACAGTCACCTGGGTCAGCTTTGTTGCTAGATGCCCCTGCCCGCGCAGCCCGTGCTCCTTTGTCCAAAGTAGCCGAAAGCAGTTGCTGAGTCAGTTGTCATTTAGTCAGATGTCTGTATCCTTGTTAGTCAAAAGTTGTTATTATTGTATTTCGTCTGTATTTGATTAACGCGTCTGTAATAGTAAAAGCTGTTTGTAATAGTCAAAAGTTGTAATAATGCTTTCATCTTTTGATAAAGCATTACTGTTGTTCAATAGTCATTCTTGTTTTGTAATTATTGAGTTGTAATCTCTCAGCCTTCTCTCTTTCTATATAAGAGAGGCTCAGTCTTTGTTATGAAGCAAGATTTAGTAATCCAATAGAGCGTTTGAGAAGACTCAGATTCCTATCTGACTAATCTTCAACTCTCTTGCCTTCTCTCTTAGATATGATAAGTTTCTATAATCGAGTCAATCTGTTGTAAGTAACCAAGTTAATTGTTTGTAATTATTTCATAGTACAATAAAAGTTTATTTTGTTTAAACTTCTAACTAAAAGAGAAGAGTAGCGCATAAACAAAGCTGAATAACAACTATAGCAAAACTATAAGAAATTAAAGCAGCAGTTCATAAGTAATAAGAGAAGTTTAAACAAAATAAACTTTTATTGTACTATGAAATAATTACAAACAATTAACTTGGTTACTTACAACAGATTGACTCGATTATAGAAACTTATCATATCTAAGAGAGAAGGCAAGAGAGTTGAAGATTAGTCAGATAGGAATCTGAGTCTTCTCAAACGCTCTATTGGATTACTAAATCTTGCTTCATAACAAAGACTGAGCCTCTCTTATATAGAAAGAGAGAAGGCTGAGAGATTACAACTCAATAATTACAAAACAAGAATGACTATTGAACAACAGTAATGCTTTATCAAAAGATAAAAGCATTATTACAACTTTTGACTATTACAAACAGCTTTTACTATTACAGACGCGTTAATCAAATACAGACGAAATACAATAATAACAACTTTTGACTAACAAGGATACAGACATCTGACTAAATGACAACTGACTCAGCAACTGCTTTCGGCTACTTTGGACAAAGGAGCACGGGCTGCGCGGGCAGGGGCATCTAGCAACAAAGCTGACCCAGGTGACTGTAGGAACCCAAGGCGAATGGATCCTGGACCCTAGGCAAACGGATCCTGGGCATCCTGAAGAGAGATGCTTCCGTACGGATCAGTAGGGCTAAAGTGATGACTGGAGCGAGAAGAAGAAGATGAACAAACAGAAGGAACTGAGTCCTCACTGAGTTTATCCATTCTTTTCTGAATTAAACGGGATAACTGTTTAAGCTCATTATTGGTACAATGATCAATATCCGAGAAGTCTAACTTTGAACTGGAAGATTTCTTGGATTTAGATTTACTGGAAGATGATTCCTTTGGAGGAGGAATCGTTTGAATGGGTGAAGGATTGGGAAATTCCTTCTGAACTTGGCCCACGATGCGATAAGGATCAAACTTATCCCACCATTTAACTGAAAACTCACGAGTAACATGAGTAATTTGATTAAGGTGATTACTAGAGGCACCTTTTTCAGGGGCGACTAAAGAAGAAAGAGCAACATTGACTGTTGGAGAATAAAATCCATAGTTCCATCGAAGGATCCATGGGACTTTATATTTACTAGCGAAATGGAGAATAACTGGGATGCAGCAATTAGACTGCACCACAGGAACCCTAGAGCTAAAGACATTAAGAACAGTCTGAAGCTCAATGGGGAGGATATCAAAGATGAGACCATAACGTTCCCACCAAAGAACAAACCAATGAGGAAATTGACTTTTTAAATTTGTGGTCAAATTGGATGAACCACGAATGACTAAAAGATGGAGTTTGAAACAGAAAAACTCTGTTCCAAGCTTCCATGTAATCATAATAGCAAAACTGGCTATCATGACCTTCAAGCTGCCTAAGATCACTAGGATGATTACCCCAGTTAGGCATGGAGATAACCTGTTTAATATAAAGAGAATGATAGATGATTTTTGAAGAATCATTTCTATCATAAATAGGTTTAATAGCGATTGACTGAGTTTGCAAAAGGACATCCTTATAGTACATGAGAGATTTATAAGGAGCAGAAGGAATAAAATGCCAACCAGTTGGAAAGAACTGGGCAGCTAATTTGACTGGATCATCAATTGATTTCATATGTCGTTCTATATGAAATAAATTGGTGCTGAAAACAGGGACGTATTCAGTATGAACACGCTGACCAGCAGGAGGATTACTGGAGGAAGCGTAAGGATCAACCATTAAAGGGGGTTGAACCAGAGCTGAACTATAGGGTTTCGAGCTAGAAACCAAAGGAGTGAACCTATTAACTACAGTAAGGGGAGTAACAGGATGAGGGATTATAGCTCCCACGGGCTTCTGACTAGGTGGGCTTGGGCTTGGAGGACCCAAGGGCCTCGAACAGTACCATCAGAAAATTGCTTAATATTTTCTAAATTTAACAAATTATTATTAACTGGTTTTTGTGGAACTTCCTGGGGAAGAATCCATTGGCTAGGTAACGTGACATCTTTCCAAAGAATAGTTTTAGGTGTTTGAATATTGGCGTTACTAGTGCTACTCTGTATTAAAACAGTATGATCTTTAGGACTTTTATTAAGAGCATGAATATTTAATATATATATATATATATATGATAATTAATAATGCTTAATTTTTTTAAAGTAAATAATGCTTACAAATATTACTTTCAGAAGTGAGAAAACTGAATTCAAAGACCACTATAGATATTCCTTTTCATTTTCTTGTTTCCCTTTTATCAGAAGTACAGAAATACAATTAATTGGAGGGAAAGATCACCAATCAAAAAATTTACAAAGGAACAAAAATACAGTTACTTGACAGTACTCTGACTAAGCCATTGCATGAAATCCTAATTACGTTCTGTTAAGTGTTTCAAAAATGTAATTTGTGAGCCTACCTTTCCCCTTAAATTTTAGTAAAATACTAACTATCAATATTACTCTACGACTTTGTTTTCTTCAAAGAAAATATAACATGTGCAATGTCTCACAATTCTAGTAGTTCTGTGAATTCTTACGTGCCAAGGGATAATATTTCTTTGATCAAATATATTGAGTAGGGATGTAAACAGACATATTTGAAGTCAGCAGTGAGTGAGAGATCAAGAGAGACTTCAGAATTCAGAGAACCATACGGCTTGAATAATACGGAAAAGTTTAATTCCCATTATATTTTATCCCATTACACCTATATATATATATAGATTATTGCCATTACGTAAAAGAATTAAAAATTTAAAGCAACATTGACTAAATATTTCTCAATATGGATCAGAAAAATTATGTTTATGTAAAGATAAATACAGGTTGAGATCCATGCATACCTTATAATAGCTCCATTCAATTTTGTCATCAACTTTATAAGAAAGAGGATTATCACTACAAAATGCAAGCTTTGCAGTAGAAGCATATAAAACTCCCATAACTGGACCAGCTGATGTGGATAGATAACAAGCAAAAGAATTTTGAAGTTGCTCCTCAGGGACGGTGTCAAATGTTTGTTGGAAAATTTTCTCATAACCACCTTCTGCTAGAACCTTTGTTCCCTGTGCAATCCTTCCTAATGCAGCATCAGCCAGACTAGGGGCCGTTTTCACTAATTTAAATAAATAAAAAAACAACTCAGTAATACTAACTTTAAAAGTGAATGGTTTACAAGCAAATATTAAATGAGAATAAAACAACAATATTAATAGAAACAAGATAGTGTTACAGTAACTTTCACAAAACAAAAATGAAACCAACACCCACATGGAAGAGGGAAAACTGGAAAAAAAATAAAATAAAATATATTATTTTTTCCTCTCTATTCAATACTAATGACCATCTCCCCTTGCCATTATTTTCTCTTTAAGTAACCCCTTATACCACTTTCTCCTTTTCCACATAACGAGTTGAGTTGTAAGCTTATTCATTATGTTAATAAACATATAAAAATAATGGAGAACCAATGGGGCTTAGCACAATATTCATTTTTGTCTTTTAATCTCTATCTTTTAAGCGACTAGTATATGTTGGATAACCGTCCAGCTAGTCAAAACTGCAAAAGATGTGTCCAATAGCTTTCAACATGCAAACCTTCATCTTGTCCTACCATAAAAAAGGATAAAATAATATTTAATTTGGTTTCTTCCACACAAACAGCACTTTTAACAACTGCTCATCTCGAGAACAACTGCCCAACAGCTGAAGAAAGGATCTTTGGAAGCATACCTCGGAACCAATCTAAATCAACTAATATAACTTGTTTTCTTAATATTTATCAGAATTGAACCTTATACACATCCCAGTAGTTCAATCACCATAATTCCATTGAGAATTGCAGTAACATAGAGATAAACTTCTATCTGAACAAGGGATCGACAGCTAGAGCTATAAACAAGATACAAACAATATGTCAGCCTATCAAGAACCCAATTCTACTCGAGTCAGAGGCTAACATACTATTAGGAACTGAACTTTAATTGCATATTAAAATGTTTGATATCTAGAAGCACCAAGAGGAAAATGACTAATAACGATGCAGCAGCCATATAGAAACACATATAGTTAATAAGGTGGAACTTACAATGCTGCCAAGTATTCCCAGCTAGATCCTCAGCTTTCTTCGTGACTTCTCCCATCTTCTTTCCCCATCTTCCTAGCACATCTCGAACATTATCCATCGAATCTGATTGAAAAAATATATGAAATCCAAGTATTATCATTAAGAAACACCTCCATTAAGTTCATCAGATTAATGCATGTGACAGTTCAGTATCTTCTACATTAAAACAAAAGGTCTATTTGAATCGTAACTCTGTATGAGTTGAGGTGTAAGGCTTTAAAACATCAAATTCAAAGGAGATGGGGAAATTTAATTGCCTGTTTGTGAGTTTTAATTTGGGAGAAGGGAAGGGATGAGTTTTAATTTTGGAAAGTTCTTCTTTCCAAAATTTGGAAAGAAAGAACTTTTCCTTCTCATCCCTTTCCTTCCATCCGAAACAAAACTCACAAACACAGCTAAATTTCTATATCTCTCTGGGACTCCGTCCAATCAGATACTCCAAACAGGTGAATTCACACTTGAATATATAACCAGATACAGGGATACAGGGAGAATGAGATAATCATGGTCTCCAATTTGACTATTTTTAATCTCAAATTCAAGCAAACACGAACCTGTTTGAGAGAAAATCCATAATAACTGTAATAGCTTATAACAATCACAAATCTGTGCATATACAACCACAATTTTTTTTTGCTCCTATGCGATTATTTCGAGAGATGTGAAATTCATAATACTATGCCTAATAGCTTATACATTCATAATTCTATGCAAATAGACGATATTCAAAATATAGAGAGACAAAAAGAGACTAACTCTTGAAGTTGAAGGACGAAGGATTCGATTGGGCAGGAGCATACGCAACATAAGGATTGGATCCACCAACATCAATTGAAGAAGGGTTCATCGTTCTGGAGGTATATGATGAAGATTCTGTTACCAATTCTTCACTCCAACGCACAGATTTCCTCGATTTATTCCATGTCGCGTTTGATTTACCATCATTTATATCCTCCTGTTGCTCCCCACTTGCACCACCGCCTTCCAATTTCGGATCCGGTTGTGGACTCGGATCCTGACCCGGCTTCACAGAGTTCTGATGATCCGCTTCCGGTTTCTTCACTACGTTCTCCTCAACGCCGTTCGCCTGTTCCATCGTTTAGGAGGCGCTCCAATAATACCAAGGGGATATATATGTAATTGTATGTATAGGCTGAGGAGGCGCGTGGAAATTTCGCAGGAGATTTTAAATGTCGGCGGGTTTTCTTCACGTTGGGGATATTTTGGGAACTTGAGAGGAGGGAATGGGTTTACAGCCTCACGACGATGATCACCGTATTAACGCGGGAAGCAAACTAAATGAAACTCAACTCATAATGTTATTCCTCAATCCTTTTCCATTTATAATAAAACAATTTCTGTCAATTGAATTTGACAAAAAAATAATAACTTATTATTTCGTTGCATAAATTAAAGTTATTATAGTGTTATTAGACGTGTCATTATGTTCCCAGGGTACAAGGGCGGAGTCATGATTTTTTTCTGCTGAGCTACCAAGAGATGAATCAAAGAGGACCTTTGCAGAACAAATAGCTTAGGTTATCTTCTAATACATATATACATACTTCCTAGCCTAGAACATTGGTTAATTCTCAATTTTACACATTTTAAACTTTTTGAGATAAGTTCTCAAAATCATGCCTACAACTTAGATTCCAAAATTTCATAAGAGTTTAGAAGGGCTAACAAAAAAATTTCGTGGAATCCTTCCTTATTACTCCATATAACATAAACAATACTCCCCTTACATTAATTCACAACCCATGCATAACAATTATATCAACAATCATATGTATACTTTCAATTTTCATGAACTTACATAAACACATGGCTTACCTCTCAATTTAAAATTTAATTGATGCAATCCCTTGCATTCAGGGCCGGCCCTGAGGGGGTGCAGAAGGAGTGACCGCACAGGGCCCCCAACTTCGGAGGCCCTCCGATTTTTTTTTTGTGTATATGTAAAAAATTGATTATGGAAGTTTGATTGATGATTTTGCAGCAAAAAGTACAAGAATGATGCTAGCGATCGTGTGAAGTTTGTTGTCCATTTAAGTTTTAGCTACCTTTTCTTTTTAATTGATAATTTATTCAAGTTTTAGCTATATTTTATTTCTAATTGATAATTTTGTTACTCGACGTTAACATTTATTATTTTAATTAATGATGAATTTTGATATAAATTGTGCTTTATATATTGGTGCTGATAAAAAAATTAATATTTTTATATGCGAGAGAGCCCCTATTTTTTTCTCGCACAGGGCTTCCAAATTCTTAGGACTGGCCCTGCTTGCATTCTTGCTTCAAATTTGTTTTTACTTCTTTCTTGTGACAATTCCTTGCTCCAATTCAGTTTGCTAACCTCAATTCGTAGAGAATTATTCTCCTTCAATTTCAGTTTCTAAAGAGTTTAGGTTAATTCTTTGTTTATGAAGAGAAAACAAAGTAATTTAGTAGTCTGAGAATATTTTAGATATAAGCTCATAGACTCTCTCTCTCTCTCTCTCTCTCTCTCTCCATTTATCAGAAGTGATTAGTGGTACTCCTTCATCGCTTCACGTCGACGGGTGTCGCCGCCATGGCCTTAGCGTCACGTATGTAGGAGCGGGTGGGGTGGTTTGCGACAGATTCACCCGGGCTACCGCCTACCACAGCCCAAGTGTGGCTCCGCCCCCTGTCAAGGTGGTAATCCAATTATTTACTTCATTTGTAACATTAATTTAAACCCTAATAACTACTTGTAACTTTAATTTCACAATATATGATTTGGTTGAGATGAATTTTAACCACAATTTAAAATTCATGGTTTGATTAAGATGAATTCGAGCACTAATTTGAAACCTCTTAGCTCACATTTGTCCCTTCTTGATCATAAATGCTAATTTTGTTACTCTTAAATGTATTTCAAATAGGTCTAACTACCATAACTATAATAACCTTACTTTAGACATGAATAATATCATAGCACTTTATGTCAAATTTATTGATAAAAGATAAATGTAATATTTTTTTACTCTCTCTTCTATTTTAACTTTTCGTAATATATGTGTATAGATCGAACTTTGCTCATCCTTTTAAGGATGGAGCTAGTATTAGATAAACAAAAATCTTAAATATGTATTCGGGCTGCTGCATTTGGAAAAATGAAAATGCAAAATGCATCTATTGCAGTGTCGAACAATGATTAATATCAATTCCCTTATTTTTATATATATTTATTATATTTATATAATTTTTGTTGCCTATAAATAAAATGAGGTTCGCTTTCATTTGAGAAAATAATATGTAAAAATATATGTGAAAATAATATTTTTTTAAAAATAAACATATGATCGACTTTTGTTTTATTTATAATTAAGTTATTTAAAAACTGCATCCAGTTATGTTATTAAGAAATTAATTCCCATTTATAATCATGTGGCAGAAAATGTTATTTGAATTGCTGAAGTTTTTCAAGTCCCTTACCTCCGATTCCCAGTTTTCATTTATTTACTTATAGAACCACATCATCAGTAAAGACTCGTCAACTGTTAGACGATATTACAAGTGAAAATATCATTGAATCAATTGGACAGATTTTTAAATTATTTTTGATGACATAACATATTTGTTATTTCATTTACTCAATGGGAACAACTTTATTAAGCATATCAAACATTTTGTTCTTGGAGATAATTGCATTTTGATTGAGTTATTGATATATAAGGAAAAATGAAGTTAAAGAACGGTAGACAAAAAATCCTTCTTTTTCTTTGTAAATGAGTTTTTCTAGGTGGACATAAAAATTAGAGACGAGTTAGAAAAACTTGCCCGTTAATTACTGCTACGCAATCTAATTTAATCTCTTTATTGTAAAGACCTATCACTGTTAAGATTCATCTTTCAATCAGTATATCATATCATACCACTACTTTATAAGTAAATTATCTAACATTTAATCACATAATTAAATATTAGATAACTCCTTAACACCATACGTATTCACAATTCTAAACCTAGCATACATCGAGTCTTTAACATTGTTAAATACAGTATGCTGAGTGGTTTTCCACAAACAACTAACAAACTAGTTTTTCGTCCCGTCTACACTGTATTTCACAATGAGTTAGATCCGTTACTAGTTCGTATATACTTCCGCTCCCCAGTGGCGGAGCTAGAGATTTTCAGCGGGAGGGTCCGGATTATGCATGTAATTTTTTTTTCGACGACCTCTTAGTTCGTTGATTTTTTTTTCCATATTCCTAAATCACAAGTAATTCAACATTCAACAAAATCATAATCCTAAATCACAAGCAATTCAACATTTCAATTAGTTCCTCAAATTCAATTGAAACAAAAAAAATTCAATTACAAATTGAAACACAAAATATATATAAACATACAGAAGAAAATTCAAAATATATTATGTTCAAATTTAATAGAAATAATGACAAATACAACTAAGATTTGTTGACTGTTGAACCGGTAACGGTACTAGAATGGCGGAGTCTCTCTTCGGAGTTCGGACGGTAAAGGCGGTAAATCCAACCTGCGAGTTCTCATGTTCTGAAAATGTTGGATAATCACTTCGTTATCAATGCGCCTAAAAACATCTCTCTCGACATAGCACACCAAACAGTCGATGATAAAGTCATCTCCCGTCTTGTTGCGCAAATCTGTCTTAACAATATTCATCGCAGAAAATACTCGTTCCACACTAGCGGTCGTAACAGGCAAAACTAAAGCTAACTTGATAAAAAGATATACCAAATAAAAAGTAGTGTGATATCCCACCTCAACCATATTAGTTGCAAGTTCTCCGACATCTTCTAGTTTAGAAAATCTTGCATTTCCTCTCATTTCAGAAATTCACATCTTTAATTGTTCTTTAAGCTCCATTCGATCATCCATTGAAAAGTCTTTTTAATTTTTTCTTCTTTTTTTTCTTCCCCTTCCTTCTTCTTCCCAGCGCACCCCGGACCCCCCGCCATTACCGGATTTCAGACTGGACCCTCCCACATACCTAGTAAATAAACATTTTTCTGGCGACAGCGGACCCCCCCTCCGCCTCTGCCGCTCCCTAAAGGAATCGTCATTTAGCCTAGATACTATACATCAACCATTAAATAGTACGACTGTACTACTACTTTATCATATAAATTGTGAATTAACACTTAATCTTTCATATTATAAGTTCTTCTTTATAATCCATTAAGCCGAATATCTAATCCAACAACCTAAATTCAAACTGAATTACAATCCAGCAACCTGAATTCACTAATTCAGTAAACCTAATACACCAATTCAGCAAGCCGAATCCACTAATTCAGTAAGCTGAATACAACCTAACATAATTAATTCAGCAAACTGAATTCAAATTGTATTCTCTTTTTAACATATTAAATTTCCAATTCATCATTCAATTCAATATAGTTTATTGAATGTCTAATTCAATAACTTAACTTCTCTTTTAAACTCTCATTTAATATTATTAATTATTTAATAATATTCTAATTTCTTACTAATATTATTAATCATTAAATAATATTTTAAATCAATGATTTAATAACACTTTAATCTAAATATTATTAATTACTTAAATATTAGTCTAATATTATTAGTCATCTAATAATATTTTAATCATTTATTAAATAATTTATTTTAATTGTTTACACTTTACTAATTAATTCATTTAACCATTTTAACATATCACAAACATAATATCTCATCATCAATGATCAAAACCCCTATCAAAAATCTGTATATACTATATTTAGGGTTTCTAAGTCATAAAATCCTATTTTCTATATTTTAAACATTACATAATTAATTTATTACATTTATTCATAACTAACTCATTTTCATGAAAAATACCAAATCATCTTATTATTTTTTTTATCTTTTGCCCACACAAATATACATATATTCCATACACAAAAATAATTTTTCTGGAATCTTTTCAATTTCCTTTAGTATTTTTCAAAAGTTCGTTTTTAGTTCGTAACTTAAGAAAATTAGCTATATCATGCTCAACTCCAAAAATTCTCAACTCTTGGCAGAATCTTACACGTATTAACATGAACTTTCAGTTTAAATTTCGTGGCCATCGGAGTTATATAACTCCAGTTATAACGGTTTTTGTTGAAAAAACCCAAAAATTGAAATGGCCATAACTCGATCGATTTAAGTCGGAATAATCTCATCTTTGGACAGGAGCTACTTTATATCAGATATTGTCATGTCACAAAATGCCTGATTTTATTTCAATAATCAAATGGCCGAAAATGCCTCTGCAATTTTTTGGGCAGTTTACTTTTCGGTATTTCTAGATTCTACCATGTCTCGTTAAGACAGTCATAACTCTCTCGTTTTAAAACAATTTTGAGCGATTTTTTAGCTCACGTGAAGCTAACCTCCGGGACTACAACTTTTATCTAATGATAGTTTTCCAAATTCCGAACACATCAGTCCAAAAATTTTGTGGAAGGGGACTATTCGCGATTGGTTGGACAGTTTTGACTATGCTCCTTCCGAACGTCATAACTTCCTCCTCCGAAGTCGGAATTAGTCCGTTCTGAAGGTTATGAAAAGCTTATTCAGTATTCTATAACATACCAAAAGCCCAGAATTTTTTGAACAACCTAGCTAACCCCAAATTTTCCTTTTAGGGGGCAGCAGTCCATTATATTTTCTTTATTTTAAAAACTGTTTTGCTTTTCTTCTTTGATAAAATTTTTAATACCCAAAATAGTTAGATCCATACATAAAACACCATCTAACTAGTAGATCTAGTGTTCTCATGTTCAAGATCATAAATTTCATGGTTCAAAATAACCAAAAAATCAAATACATAAACTAGTTAGGATTTTATACCTTTTGTGTGCTCTTCCTCTTCATCTCTTCTCCTTCTATGGCTACCTCTCTCTCTTTGTTTCATACATGGTTGATCTCTCTCTCTCTCTATTTTCTCTCTTTCTTTCTTTAACTTTTTGGTGGAGAATGAAATAAAAATGAAGAAAACTTTTCAATTGGAATGAAGGGATGGGTATTTATAGTAGAAAAGATGTATATATTTGTCAAATGTAAGTATATATAAATCTTCCAAAATCTCCCACATCTTCTTTTTCCAATCTTGCAAATCCTAGCATATCTCTTCCATATCTCATTTTTCTCTCTCTTATCTCTACAAAATTTTCCAAAATCTTTTCAAAACCTTAGCAAATAACATGTGCATAATTCCTCTCTTTTCTCCCTTACTTGACTGGATCCATCCCCACCTTTTTAGCCGAAATTTTTTATTTTCTTTTTAATGCTTTATTTTGATTTATTAAATGTTCAAAAAGCTCCTACACTTGTTGGGCTTAGTTGGGCCACTTTATTTAATGTTTTTGGGTTTTTCAATTAATTAGTCTAGGCCATGAAAATAACCATGGTCCTACCACTTTAATTTTATCTTATCCTAATTAATTAATTAGGGTTTCCATTACACCTATTTGTAATTAAATTTCTTACTCATATACATTTAATTTCATAACCCAATTAAACTTGCTTTAATTAGATTATAAAATTAATTAATTGAGATTTATAAAATAAATCTCTTAGAGTTAATTTATATTTTAAATACTAACATCCTTCCATCTTATAACTCTTAGGTTATTTAATTTTTATACTTAATTTATATATTAGGTCACAAAATTTTATCCTTAATTCTCTTTATATGCTAAATAAATATATACACATTCAAATTATATATATTTATTTAACCACCTACATAATCCACATAAGTCATAACCTATTTATCATCATCATTCCTCTTGCTAAAATATATAACACATCACTAAGTAAATATATATATATATATATATATGTACCTATACATATACTCATTTTCTTTATCCTTATACATCTCTTCATTTAAAATTTATTTTCTTAATAAATTTCTCCACATGTGTCATTATAAAATTTCATACATCATTTAGTTCACATCAAATTTATAAGTATCGTAGTTGTAAGACCCCAACTTTTTATGAATAAGATTTAATTTTCTCTATATATTATTTTGAAATAGTAAGGTGTTGATTTGATAAATGTGATAAGTTATGGGTGAATGTGCAAATTTTACAAAGTAAGCAAGTGGTTATAAAATATTCGTTGTGTCGGGGAATATTCGTTTGGTCGAGGAATATTCTTTTTATCGGAGAATATTCGTACGACGACGCAGTCATTGGTGGACCCCACAACGGAATGAATGTCGTATATAGAAAGCGACAGAAGTAATTTTTTTATAAAAATAACGACAAAACTTTTACCGTTAAACTGTTGAAATACCCAGTGGTTAAAGTACAGTAATACGCGGTGTGGCACAGTAGCACACGGTATTGCACAGTATTTTTAATTATTGATTCTTAGGTAAGAAGTCACTTACTCAATAATTGTTACAGTAATTACTGTTCTATATTTTATATTATTGATTCAATAATTGTTACGTTGATATTTTATATGATTGATTCAATAATTGCTATCGTTGATATTTTATATTATTGATTCAATAATTGTCACAGTAACCACTGCACAGTATTTCACATTATCAAATCAATAATTCATATTATTTGAATAATATTATTAGATAACATTATTGGTAATGTCTAGAAAGTTCTGTCTAGAAAAAGGGTTAGGTAATCTAATTGCGCGCCAGTAAAGAGAAATCCTTATCGGAAAGCCCCCTCTTTCTTGGGAACGACCTGGTTGTCAATATTATAATTCTATAATATTAATTGTGAATAATAATTGATTGTTGATAAAAATGATAAGTAAATATTTATTCAATTTTGATATAAAGGGAAGAATTTTTAGTATGGGACATTTGTTGAAAGTTGACATTTTATCTTCCCCGATAAAATATTTATTCAAATATATTATTATAATATTACATTATAATAGTATAATGTGATAATATAATAATATAATTTTATATTTTAAATGATGACATTATTTTTATGGTATAAAAATAAAATGAGGTGGAAGAGAAAAAAATAGAATTGGAATTCTTTTAATAATTATAAATATTTTAATATATATATATATATATATATATATATATATTATATAAACATGTGGTGGAATTCATTATTTCAAAAGTGGAGGCTTTAAAATTTTGAGTGTGCTGGAGATTTTCAAGAATGGTGGCTTAAGGAAAAAATCATTCGTGGGTATAAAAAGTCAACATTGGTGTTCTGACATTTTTCTATAAATAGGGTGCTTAGTTAAAAATGACAATCACACCAGAATCAAAAAAAATTTCTCGATAATATTGAGCGTATTTCTTGTGAGTATTTAGATACTTTGAGTGTTAATAACAGTGCAAGTTTTTTTTATCATAATATCCAATATTCCAGTCAGATCGAGTATTATACTGAGGTAAAGTATATTATTTTTATCGTAAATGATGTTATTTTCTTTCAATATTCATAAAAAATATTATTTTCTTTCATATTCTATATTATGAAAGTGATAATATTTCATTTCATATTCCTAAATTTAAACTTACTACGGTAAGTATTGCTTCTATAATTCCTGAAATGATCAGAAATTCTTTGAGTTTTGCGTTTCATCTAATATCATTTCACTGGAATATTGGTCTAAACTTTTTATGAAATTTTTATCTTTTCATGACGAGTTACTATTCACGAGAAAAAAATTATATTTCTTTTCTGTCCAAATTATCTTTAATTATATCCATGTTTTGATCTACATTCTTGAATTTTGCTCCACAATTAATTATTATGGAGTATTCTTGAACTTGAAAAAACTAAATTTTGAATCCCTAATCTTTGTCCTTTAGGTCACTGGATTCGTTCTTTAAAATATTTTTCATCATCCTCAGTCTTAAATGATGATACAAATAAATATCTTTGACCTGTAGTGCAAAGATGAATGATTACTTGATGAATATCTTTGGTCTGTAGTGCAAAAATAAATGATTACCTGATGAATATCTTTTGCCCGTAGTGCAAAGATGGACAGATGTTGAGATGAACATGACCACTAGGTGATACAAATGAATATCTATAGCCCGTAGTGCAAAGATGAATATTTGATTTGAGATATATATTGATTGATGTTACAGGGATAAAATATTGATGATGGACTTTTAAATTATAGAAGATAGTAGACATCATTTTCTACGTAACTCTTCTAATGAATTGTTAATTCCGCTGCAGTTGTTGATCTAAAACTTGTTGTCCATAATATTTTATCTGATTTGTTGAAGATTAATGATAAATTATTTTTCATTATCTTAGTCATAATATTCTTTACTGGGCTAGTTGAGCTCACCCTTTTCTTTAATTGTTCTCTTCAGGAAATGAGAATATCGCGGGTACTAATCGGAGAATGGAGTGATGGTACGAGTTAGAGCTTTAGAAGTCCTCACTATTTTTTTTTTGTAAAATAGTGTGATAATACTTATAATGAGGACTTAGTTTGAGTGTTTATATTTTTTATATGTATGTATTGACACTCACAGTTGTGTGATCGTATTTTGCACGACCGTTTGATATAAAATATTATATTTGGATTATGTATCATGTATTTGGCGACTCAGAATGAGTTGAGTATTGAACCTATTTTGGGGGCGTCACAGTAGTATCTTATGTTTAATATTCCTTCAAGTACATATAATTTTATTTTTAGGATTTTGAAATTTTGTATCCCATATTTTCTCAATTCTCTTTCAAATAGTAAACCATATAGGTTTTTCTTAAAATTTTTAATTAATTCTCAAATTCTATCTAGGTTTTATTCTTTTAACCTTTATTTTAATTACTCAAGATCTTATAAATTTTTGGGTTGTCACATTATTCCCCCCTTATAATGATTCCGTCCCCGGAATCACTATTCACTAAAAATAGGTTTTCATTTTA
Organism: Panax stipuleanatus; assembly: GCA_020205555.1. Lineage (NCBI taxonomy): Eukaryota > Viridiplantae > Streptophyta > Magnoliopsida > Apiales > Araliaceae > Panax > Panax stipuleanatus. The sequence goes on from CM035117.1 coordinate 23,694,540, forward strand.
ACCTTTACAATTTCCTCCTATGAGGATTTTTCTTCTCTCGCATCACATTTTTCCATGACTTTTCACTAAGGAGTTAGAAAAAAAAACTTTTCATAACATGCTGAGGGGCCGTATAGACCATGAACACATAGTTTCATATTATTCAATCTTGTTTAGCAACTATTTGCGCTACTAGATTGGATTATTTTATCCAATCGGTATATCCTCCTTTTTTGGGGTTGTTCTCCTCAGACTTAGCATAAGAGTCCGTACCAAAATAATTTGGTTCGGCATAAGCTCTCAAATAATACTTGAATTTTTATAAACATTTGTCCAGCTAAATCAAATAGCTTAGACGTATATCAACAATTAAAATTTTAATCGATCATTTGTCTAGCCGAAACAATTAGCATAGACTCTTCTTTAAACAGTTTAAAATCATTGAAAATTATTTTTGGTGTTATCGTGTCGCAACAAGTAACGATATGCTAATGGCTCGAAATCCATCTCCACACCCTTGTTACCATGTTTTGTTGATAACAAAAATTTATTCTTATTTCTAAAGGCACATCAGTGCGAGTTTAGCTTGATGTCAAAAATTTGAAGTCTAGCATAGCTAGAAGATTCGGAATACCTATGGTTCCCCCATCAACTCCAATCTTCTACAATGATTAATTGCTTAATAATTCTATCTATTCTATCATCATTAAAACTTACTACACTAAAAATTCTCAATTCTTCATCCACAATTTTTTTATACCCCTGTATAGTTCATCAAACATACTACACGTTATGAGTTCAAGAACTTACCACAATAATATGAGTTTAGGAACTTATCCTAGCAATATGTAGTTCAAGAACCAATCAGGAACTGTCCATACGCTTAGGGGTTCAAAAACAAACTATACGATTATGAGTCACAAACTTACCATAAGTGTGAGTTTTAAGAACTCGCACATATTCCTAATATTCTCTAACTATCAAATATAAATATGAGAAAAGAATCACCTTCTCGTCATACGTATATCGATAACGCGACACCAACATTTCAATGATTACCAATGTGATAAACTAAGTAGTCGTTAGACCAAGCACAAAATCCCCGCCCATACAAAGGTTTGTACAACTCAGCTATCACATAATTCCTCAATTAAAATCCCACATTATTCTAGCTTTCTCTCTACTCAATACGAATTTCATTTAATCCGTATCTCATCATATAAAACTCTTTCTGAGTTTTATCTTTGTACTATTTCATAGTACCATTTTCGTATAATAATTCTGCTATAAAGTTTTCAATCAATCGATTGATCATCTGTCTTCCTATGACCTCATCAGATCACGTTGTGACCTTTTCTTATAATCGTGTTATATTACGATTCTTTTCTATCTTATGATCATTTTATTTTACGATCTTCTTATTTTAATAATGAATTTTCTGAATGCATCTCTTATCACTTAAACTCGGTTTGAGTTTATTCTTTATCCTCATCTTTGCAGTTATAGCCTAAGGTAACCCTACCTAAGGTTAATAACCTACAGCTCTGATACCAACCTGTGACGTCCCCAAATCCGGGTCCCTAGAACCTCAGACCTGGTACGTTACGGTACTTCATCTTCATACATATTCTATAATCTAATGCGAAATATATAAACATAAATTGTTTATTTCATATGATTCTATAACATTTTTCAAGGTCTATTAACCTTAACTGAATGCATACATTTACTAACTTAAAAGGTTTACAACATCATTTGCATATGATAACTAAATAGTTATGAATGCGTAATAATCTACTATTTGGAATTTGCCTTTGTCTCTATCTTTCTTCGAGCCTTCGTCATAATCTGAATTTTTTTATCATAATATAGTAAGGGTGAGCAACTACTTTACTCAGTAAGTTTAAATACAATGAAGATATATCATGACTGAAAGAAAGAATAAGCTTTCGAATTTTCAATAATATAATAATTGTGAAAGAGCATGAATAAAAATATCAATAATTGAATGACTGAATCAATAATATTTAATGTCAACAAAGACCATGAACAACTTTAACTAAACTTTATGATAATGAAGGTTATCAGCCTTTCATACCTGATGAACATATGCAACTTGCACTAAGTGCGAATCAATAATCAGTACAGATGTGAATAATCAACAATAATTATTCACTAACATGCTTTGAAAATATAACTCAAGTTTGAGTTAGAGAAACTTACATGTACTGTCGATTACTGCTACGCAATCTAATTTAATCTCTTTATTGTAAAGACCTATCACTGTTAAGATTAATCTTTCAATCAGTATATCATATCATACCACTACTTTATAAGTAAATTATCTAACATTTAACCACATAATCAAATATTAGATAACTCCTTAACACCATACGTATTCACAATTATAAACCTAACACACATCGAGTCTTTAACATTGTTCAATACAGTATGCTAAGTGGTTTTTCACAAACAACCAATAAACTAGTTTTCCGTCTCGTCTACACTATATTTCACAGCGAGTTAGATCGGTTACTAGTTCGTATATACCTCCGCTCTTTGAAGAAATTGTTTAGCCCAAATACTATACATCAACCATTAAAGAGTACGACTGTACCACTACTTTATAACTTGTGAATTAACACTTAATCTTTCATATTATAAGTTCTTCTTTATAATCTATTAAGCCGAATATCTAATCCAGCAACCTAAATTCAAATTGAATTACAATCCAGCAACCTGAATTCACTAATTCAGCAAACCTAATACACTAATTCAGCAAGTCGAATCCACCAATTCAGCAAGCTGAATACAAGCTAACATAATTAATTCAGCAAACCGAATTCAAACTGTATTCCCTTTTTAACCTATTAAATTTCCAATTCATTATACAATTCAATATAGTCTATTGAATGTTTAACTCAATAACTTAACTCCTCTTTTAAACTCTCATTTAATATTATTAATTATTTAATAATATTCTAATTTTTTAATAATATTATTAATCATTAAATAATATTTTAAATCAATGATTTAATAACACTTTAATCTAAATATTATTAATTACTTAATAGTATATTAGTCTAATATTATTAGTCATCTAATAATATTTTAATCATTTATTAAACAATTAAACAATTTATTTTAATTGTTTACACTTTACTACTTAATTCATTTAATACTTAATTCATTTAACCATTTTAACATATCACAAACATAATATTTCATCATCAATGACCAAAACCCCTATCAAAAATTTGTATATACCATATTTAGGGTTTCCAAGTCATAAAATTCTATTTTCTATATTTTTAACATTACATAATTAATTTATTAATTTATAACTAAATCATTTCCATGAAAAACACCAAATCATCTTATTATTTTTTTATCTTTTGACCACACATATATACATATATTGTGACACCCCCAAATCCGGGTACTTCAATTCTACTGGATTTGGTGTTCACTGTACAAATATCATCTATCTATCTACCCATAATAAATGCAAATCATGCAATAGATAGAAATAAATCCTCCCCTTATGGGGTTACAACATCTGAATATAAATACATCAATCCCTGGTCATACTAACTTTAAATCTCAAATGCGGAAACGTAAACAATTAAATAGTCTTACACAACTTTAACATAAGTCTTAAACACTAACATATCAAATAAACAACAAGTCTTTATCACTTGTTGACCTTGCCCTTGCCTTACCTAGTAGAAGGCTCTTCGGACCTTTCGTTCTTAACTGTAATGTTATTATTACGCAAGAGTGAGCACGATTGCCCATAAGTATAATCGATATAACAATAATATAATAACATGCGAGTGAATCAAAGATATTTGAATAAAGAAACTTGACTTTTGACTCAAGAATGAATAACAAGAATCAAAAGAACATCTGAAGGTCATAAGACCTGAACTATGTCCTAGGTTGTAAAGTGTTTATACTTTAAACCTTTAACAGTCATAAGACTATGGACTTTACTTCTCGTACTTAGGGGGATCAGCCCTTAGTACCATACTGTGCACAATATCTCAACGCTAAAGCGTAAATAATTCCCTATATAGGGTTGTTCATCTCAGTTTGACATCAGAGTCCGCACCAAAGGAAGTTTAGTTTGGATAGGCTCAATAATAGTTCTAGAATTTGGAACGCTCATCAATAATGGACTAGTCGAATCAATAAGGGTTCGCTAGTCTTACAAGGTTCAGCAATAAACGATATCCAAATTGAATAATAACTTTGAATTTAGTAACTTGCTTGACATAAGAATAAGGAATAGAACGCTTATTCAATTTAAAGAGTTTAGATAAGGAACTTGCTTAACGATAGTAAGTTAGGGATATAATACTTGCCTCTTGCACAAGCTACAAATATAATTACAATTCACTCTCTCAACGTCCTACACATTACATTATGTATATGACATCGATTAGTTTTCATAACTACCATGTTTAACTGTTGAACTATTCACTTAAGTTCAACTTACAACTTGGTTTATAATAATACTCAATGGCTAACCACATAACATGAATGTAAACTCACAACATGCATATCACACATGTATAACCTTTTAAACAATCATAATCAAGTTTTACAATTACGATATTCAAGTTTGCACTTAGTTTGTTAACTTGAACTTTCATATTATCTTATACATGTCAATAACTTAGTTTATTAATCATGAACTTCAAATTATATAATATTCATGTATGTAACTTAGAACAACATCTTTTATTATCGAGAACACTATACTTGTGTGTGTGCATGTCCGAAGCCCTCCGATTGCTCCGAATACGCATTAGTCATAAAGATGGCCATATTTACCAATTTTAACGATTTCAAATCGAAAAACTTAAAGAATGAAAGTTGTAGGTCTACTCGTTATCTTTTCGAATCATCTTGAATCGCCTTAATCGGAGTTCGTATAAAGAAGTTCTGCTTATTTTACTACAAGATGTCAAAACAGTCTCGGTTTACATTTTTTTTCACTTCGGACAGCACCCACCCCCGCTGGGGCGGGGCTTTAAGCCTATGAGGACCCGCTGGGGTGGGGCCCCCTGCTGGTGCTACTTTCTGGTTTGCGATTTTGACAGTTTGTTGGCCCAATTACTCCAATTAAATGCAAATTAAACTAACACCATGATTTCTATGAAGTATAAATTTCATAAAAACATCATACAATGTTACTAACATATTTTTAGCATCTTAAATCATGTAATTACTTCGAATCAAATAATGAAATTTCACTGTTCTTGGTGTTCTTGACGGTTTTGAAGAAAAACATGAAATTTGACATCACAGATTCGTTATAACTCCGAATCCGTCCGTTCAAAGTTTATTTTCTTTGTTTTAGCATGTATTATCATAATCTACTGTCAAATTTAAGTTAAACAAATTATTCATGGCATACAATTGTTCGTAAGGGACATAAGGGCTATATATACAACTTTTATACTCTGTAGTACATGAAATCCCAATTTAATCAAAATTCTATGGTGTGATCACTATAAATTCATGTATGCATGATATATAACATGTTATTAACAATTAGTAACACATATATAGTCATATTTTCAACAATCATCATGCTTTTCCTTCACGGAGAACTTTTTAAAACACATAAATGGAGAAACTCTAAAAACTTCACAAAATCCAATTGAGGCATAATTATACGAAATTGATGGTTTTAAAACATGAATACATGTTAAAAAACATGTTATGACTAATCAATAATACTTATATCATCACTTTATGTAATAATCACAAACTATATTTTTACAGAGAACTTGAACATACGTTAATGGAGAAACATGGATTTAAAATTAAAGATGAAGGAATTACCCTTGCTAACTCTGTGTGATGATGATATAGATTCTACTTCTCAATCTCTCAATTCTCTCTGTGCATTTCTCTCTAAGTTTCTCTCTGAAATTCTCTCTTTGTTTTTCTCTGAATGAAAACTACGTAATATAACTGATATGAATATAGTATACATATAGATATATAATGTACGTGTGTAGAAACTGATGTCGTAGTGGTCAGTTGCTTCCATTATGGGTTAACTGGCCAACTCCTTCTAAGGCCTTGTTTGGTTGGCCAATTACTAACTCATTCCCATTAATTTAATTAAAAGCTTTATAGTATAGTTTTAATGTCACACTTCTAATTAACCAAATAATCTTATTTAAATCAATTAAATAAAATATCGTAACTCCACATTAAATCATAATATAACATAATTAAAATTCTTCTTTATTAATTATGTCAAATCTTTAAATCTCTAATTAATTATTAAATTAATTAGAATAATATTATGCTTATTAAATGATTCATTTAATCAAATAAGCTCAATTAAATACATACTTTGAATATAAAAATTCTTCACTTTAATTTAACTAATGTAACACATATAATAAAATTAATCTATCACGAATTCATCAATTAATTATTAAATTCAATAATTAAATCATCGAAAAATATTTATTTAATTCAATAAATATTCAAATTAAATTACAAAATCTCGTTCGTCACATATATTCCATACACAAAAATAATTTTTCTGGATTTTTTTCAATTTCCTTTAGTATTTTTCAAAAGTTCATTTTTAGTTAGTAACTTAAGAAAATTAGCTATATCATGCTCAACTCCAAAAACGCTCAACTCTTAGCAGAATCTTACTTTTATATATTTTCTATTGTACGGGTCAAATTAAAAATTTATAACTTTGTCCATCAAATTTTAACCACATATGACTCATATCCTCTCAATATATGTATATCTCTCTATTATTTTTAAAAATAAATAATGAATTGCTTACTTATGAACAGTTGTGATTAAAAAAGTTTATTATAAGTCAATATAGTGTATATATACTATATATTATTACTTATTATATTTTCATTGTAATATAGTATATATATATATATATATATATTACTATAAATATGACCTGAAAGTATATTAAAAAAAGTTGGCTCGGGGGCGCTGCCTCCGCCAATTTTTTATAGTTTAGTAATAGTTTCGACCCCACTAATTAAGGTTTCTGACTTCGCCACTGAATACAGTTAAAGTACTTTAAAATTATTTTATTCTATCTATCATTTCATTCTTTCGATTCAAACGTAACATTGTATTAAGTCCAATAACAAGTTTCAATAAAGGTTTTAAGCTCTTTTTTGCCGTCACTTCTTCAACTTTTATTAGTTAATAAACTTACAATAAGTCTTGGCAGACATTGGAATTGGACATGGAAATTGGACATTGTAATTTTTTTTTTCTTTTGTTGTGACTCTCAAAAAATGTATAGTATTTATTCCAACTGAAATTTTTATAAAAAAAATATTTTAGGTATGATTTGGATACATATATAAGAACAGTATTGTACAGACTGTACAATACTGTTCTTGTATATGTATCCAAATCACACCTAAAATATTTTTTTTTGTAAAAATTTTAGTTGAAATAAATACTATATATTTTTTGGGAGTCACAACAAAAGTAAAATAAAAATAAAAATTTATAATGTCTAATTTTCATGTCCAATTCCCATATCCCCATAGAAGGACTCATAAACTTAATATTGGATTAGTCTGTATATATGACATCAGCTGGCTTCAGTAGATCTGTATAAGGATGAGATATAATTGGGTTAGGTCGATGCAATTGGAATAATTTTAATCTATGAGCAGTCAAATGGGAGCCACCACTTTTTCAAGTGCCCAAAAGAAAACTGTCAAATCAGAACCTTAGGCTTTTAATGTGTGATCTATATATTTGAAGCAAAAGTAAACCTTAACATATTAATAACTTACAAATAAGTTTATAATTAATTGAAGACAATTAGATTTTTTATTTGTAAAAAATAGAATAGCGAACTCTTATCTTTTTAGAGAAACAAACAACATGGGAAAAAAAGTTTTTTGAACTATTTTACAATTCCAACATTAAAGAAATATTTGATTTTTTAAGATCATTTTATTTTTGGTTAATGTTGATAGGAGCTTGAAACTAACAATGTTAAAAAAGTAGAAAATGATGGTGTCAACTCATTTTTCTAACACAAAAATTGTAATACCTCAGTTCCACATCAAAAGATATGAAAAAAAATAAAGAATTAAGTTACTAACAATAGCACCTTTAGCCATAATTTTTTGGGTAAATCTATAGTTGACTAAGTTGATCTAATAATATACTATTTGGCTATTGGTTATTTCGTACTCAGAATTTGACCTGATTGTTATAGGGTAAAATACAAATGTTGCACTTGAACTTTAAGTATTTTTGTGTATTGAGCCCCTTTTTTTTGGTAAACGCAAATTGAGCCTCTTTTTGTTCGAAAATTTGAATATTGAGCTCCCATGTGCCATGTGTACGCGTTGACCTGCCTAGCGTGGCAAACGTGACACTGCTGATGTGTATTTAAACTCAAATTTCATCAACAATTTTGTTGTTTCATGGATTTGATCCCAAAACCTCTTATTTCAAATGTTAGTCACAATACCACTCAAACAACAAAGGTCAGATTGTTTACTTTACCCAACAAATAAATTATATAGCTTAATCAATCAATTCCTCCAATAAAAAAATGTGAGAAGATTTTAATCTTAAGATCAATTAAGTTTATAAAATTAGAAAATAAAATAATTTTTTATAATAAAATATGCTAAAAATGTATAAGAAAATAATGACATTTAAACAAATTACAAAGTTACAATTAGAAAAACTAATAAAAATTATTTGCACAAATTAAATAATTAAAAAACAAATATAAATATTATTACAAATTAAATAATTTCACTTATAAAAACTAATAAGATTATTTAAACAAATTCTAAAAAAATATTTAGAAAAACTAAAAAAAATATTTAAACAAATTCAAAAATTACACTTTGAAAAAATAATAAAGTTATTTAAACAAATTAAAAAAGTACATTTAAAAAAACTAATAAAATTATTTAAACAAATTAATAGGAAGTCAAAAAGCGATAATGTAAGATCCCAACTTTTAATGAATAAAATTTAATTTTCTCTATAAATTATTTTAAATAGTAAGGTCTGGATTTGATAAATGTGATAGTTATGGGTGATATGTGCAAATTTTACGAAGTAAGCAAGTTGTCATAAAATATTCGGGGAATATTTTTTTTGTCAGGGAATATTCGTACTACGACTCAATCATTGGTGGGCCTCATAACATAATAACTGTCAGATGAAGAAAACGACAAAAAGAAATTTTCTAAAAATTGACGGTGGAACTTTTACCATTAACTGTTGAAATACCGGTGATCATAAAAGTACAGTAATACGCGTTGTTGCACAGTAGCATACGATATTTTATAGTATTTTTAATTATTGATTCTTACGTAAGAAGTCACTCATTCAATAATTGTCACAGTAATTACTGTTCAATATCTTATATTATTGATTCAATAATTGCTACATTGATAATTGCATAGTATTTTATATTATTGATTTAATAATTATCACAGTAACTACTGCATAGTATTACACATTATTAAATCAATAATTGTCACAATACAGTAACTCATATTATTTAAATGATATTATTAGATAATATTATTGGCAATGTCTAGAAAGTTCTGTCGAGAAAAGGGGTTAGGTTATATAATTGCGCGCTAATAAGGATAAATCCTTATCGAAAAGCCCCTTCTTTCTTGAGAACGATCTGGTTGTCAGTATTGTGAATCTATAATATTAATTGTGAATAATTATTGCAGGATTGAAGAGTTATAAATAATTAATGAATAAAAATTATTGATAAGTACGATAAGTAAATATTTGTTTAATTTTGATATAAATGGAAGAATTTTAGCATGAGATATTTGTTGAAAGTTTGACATATTTTTTTATGAAACCATAATTATCTTCTCCGATAAAATATTCATTCAAATATATTATTATAATAGTATAGTTTTTTTAATATACTATTATAATTATATAATATTATATTAACTTTTGTCATATTGTTAAGTTTTTTCAAAGCTTTCCGTGCACTTCTCTTTTTCCTAATGGGTGGACGAAATAAGTTTCCTGCATAGTCTTTGTCCTTTTTTTTGGATGGCAACATTTCTTTTGCAATTTTTTTTTCAAAGTGTGGGCCTTCAACCAATAAAAAGAAAGAACAAAAGTTAGGCATATGTTAGGCAGAGAAATTTAGGCAGGTACGTTTGCTTATTTATTTTTCTCCGTGTTGCACTATAAAAGGGGTGTTACCCCTTCATCTTAAGGCACCAAAAAAACACAAGTGTTCCTACTGTAATATTGTGAGTATTTCTTTTGAGTATAAGAATACTTTGAGTGTAGCTTATAGTGCAAGATTTTCTCAGGATTATATCCGTTATACCCGTCAGATCTAGTTTTCTACTAAGGCAAATGATGTTATTTTCTTTCAATATTCGTAAATGATATTATTTTATTTCAATGCGCGTAAAGGATATCATTTTCTTTCTTACTCCATATTATGTAAGTGATATTATTTCATTTCGTACTCCTAAATTAGAACTTACTATAGTAAGTATTGCTTCTATAATTTATGAAATGATTAGAAATTTCTTAAGGTTTACGCTTCATCTAAAATCATTTCACTGGAATATTGGTCTGAACTTTCTTATTAAATTTTAATCTTTTCATGCTGGAGCTGTAAGACCCCGAATTTTATGAAATAAAAGTATTCAATTTTCTTATAATTATTATTCTATTCAGTAAATGGTTAAATTGATAAAAGGTTAAAGTTAAGGGTGATATGTGTAAATTTTATAAAGTGAGAAAGTTGTCATAAAATATTCGTTGTGTCGGAAATATTCGTTTGGTCGAGAAATATTCTTTTTATTCGGGGAATATTCGTACGACGGCGCAGTCATTGGTGGACCCCACAATGGAATAATTATCGGGTATAGAAAGCGACAGAAGTAACATTTTTATAAAAATAACGGCAAAACTTTTACCGTTAAACTGTTGAAATATCTGGTGGTTAAAAATACAATAATACGCGTTGTTGCACAATAGCACACGGTATTGCACAGTAATTTCTAATTATTGATTATTACGTAAGAAGTCACTCATTCAATAATCGTTACAGTAATTATTGTTCAGTATTTTATATTATTGATTCAATAATTGCTACATTGATAATTGCATATTATTTTATATTATTGATTCAATAAATGTCACAGTAACCACTGCACAATACTTCACATTATTAAATCAATAATTGTCACACATATTATTTTAATGATATTATTAGATAATATTTTTGACAATGTCTAGAAAGTTCTGTCGAGAAAAGTGGTTAGATTATATAATTGCGCGCCAATGAAGAGAAATTCTTATTGGAAAGTCTCCTCTTTCCTAGGAACGACCTAGTTGTCATTATTGTGATTCTATAATATTATTTGTGAATAATAATTAATTATTGATAAAAATAATAAGAAAATTTTTATTCAACGTGGATATAAATGGAGGAATTTTAGCAAAAGAGACAATTGTTGAAAATTGATATTTTATCTTTTTTGAAAAAAAAATTCATTCAAATATATTATTATAATATAACATTATAAGTGTATAATGTGATAATATAATAATATAATAGTGATGATATTTTTTTACAATAAATTCACGATATATAAATAAAATGAGGAGAAAGAGAGCAAATTGGGTCCGAATTGATTTTGTTACAATAAATGTTAAATACATATTTTGTGAGTTGGTGGGCCCCACTTATTGTTGTAAAATGCTGATTGTTGATTTTTCAAAGTTGGTATACGGAGGTCTTTATCAGTATATATTTTGTCAGAGTGGGGGTGTGAAAAAATCATCCGTATGTAAATTTGGGTCATTTTTCGTTCGAAATTTAGAAAAACTTTATTTTACAAAGTTGTAGAGAATTAAATTTCATATGAAATGGACATAAGGTTCGTATTTTTCTGATAAAAGGGCTATTTATTATGAATTATTGAAGTTTCTGAATATTGTATAAATTTAAAATATTTTGGTGGAGATTTTCTAGAATTGGTGGGCCCCACTCTTGTCCTTTTATTGGTGTGAGTTTGCTGAAAATTTTGCTGGGAGAGAAATTTCTATGTTCGCGTTCGTGAAAAATAATTTAGTCAACATTGGTGTCCTAGCATTTTTCTATAAATAGGGTGCTTAGTTTAGAAATGAAAATCATACCAGAATCAAAAAATTTCTTTCTATAATGTTGAGCATATTTCTTGTGAGTATAAGAGTATTTTGAGTGTTGATAACAGTGCAAGTTTTCGTCAGCATAATATCCAATATTTCAGTCAGATTTAGTATTCTACTGAGGTAAGGGATGTTATTATGTTTAGGGCTGTAAATGATAACCGAAAAATTTGTATTCGTCCGCATTCGTATTTGAAAAAAGCGGATATTATTCGTATTTAAAAAAAATGGATATATCCGTATTCGGTTTAAAGGTATCCGTAAATAAACGGATACGAATACGGATATAGGCGTATTCGTATTCGTTTAACATTCGACCGTAAATATATCCGGCGGATAGCGAATATCCGGATTCGGATCCGTTTTCGAAATCCGTATCCAAATAACTTAAATATTATATAATAAGCAAAATAATTTTTTTAAAGTGACATTCCTTATATAATAATTAGTTTTCACTATCATACGAAAATTATTTTAAAAATATATCATTTCACTTCTAAAAAGTAGGAAATAACACTTTTATTTTAATATTAATAACCTGAAATAAATTGATTTAAATATAGTTAATAGATTTTTATTATTATAAAGTTAAAATATCTAAAATATATCATTTACCAAGAAAATTATATACTAGAAGAACAAAACTATAGTTATTAACTTGTTATAAATTTTTTACTTTCAAAACTTACTTGCAATGTTGGGAGACGGGAACAATGAACAATATAATTTTATTGTTAAAATGTGTTATGTCCGAATTAATTTAGAATTAATCTAGAAGGGGGTTGAATAATTAATTCACGTTTATGAATTTTCGGGTGGAGGGAGTATTTATCACTTCATTTGCCTAATTATTTAAAAAATTAGAAGTCCAAATATTTAAAGCAAGTCTAAAGTAAATTTTGGATGAAGTTGGATTAACTAGTTGTCAGTTGTCACATATACATTATAACTCGCACTCTCTATAAATATAATAAAATAAAATAAACTTTTTATAACTATGTAAATTGTAATCTATGTATTGATAATAAATTAAAAATAAAAGTTCCCATAAACATATTATTAAAATTTTAATCAAGTATTTGAGAAAAAATAATTAAATATTTAATATAAACTTTTGAATCTAATTATAAATTATAAATATTCATACACACTACAATATTGGACATCTAAACATTAATAAGTAGTATTGAAATTTAGGATTTCAAAAATGATGAAAACTTGTTTGAATTGTAATTAAGAATATTGATTATTGTATTTAAATATTTATTAAAAAAGAATAAATTAACATTCATTTATTAATAAACTATATTTTAAAACTCATTATTTTTTATTCTAGTTATAGTTAGGACTATAAATGGTAACCAAAAAATCCGTATTCGTCCGCATCCGTATTAAAAAAAACGGATATTATTCGTATTCGAAAAAAAGTGATATCCGTATTCGATTTAAAGATATCCGCAAATAAACGGATATGGATATTACTGTACCTGAATCCGTATATATCCGTTTACACCCCTAATTATGTTTCGTAAAGGAGGTTATTTTTCGTAAATGATATTAGTTTTGTAAATGATATTTTGATAAAAGATATTTTGGTAAAGGATGTGATTTTATATTCGTAAGGGGTATTATTATTTTCGTATTCGTAAGGGATATTATTTTTCTTGTAAAAGATATTATTTTTCCCGTAAAGGATGTTGTTTTCATTCAATACTCGTAAGGAATATTATTTTCTTCCATACTCTATAGTATGTAAGTAATAATATTTTATTTTAGATTTCTAAATTTAAACTTACTGTGGTAAGTATTGCTTCTATAATTCCTGAAATGATTAGAAATTTCTTGAGTTTTGCGCTTCATCAAATATCATTTCACTGGAATATTGGTCTGAACTTTCTTATAAAAATTTTACCTTTTCATGTCGGAGTTACTATTTACAAGTTACTATTTATAGGTTACTATTTATGAGACACTATTCAGGAGTTACTGTAAGACCCCAACTTTTATGAATAAAGATTTAATTTTCTTTATTTATTATTTCGAAATAGTAAGGTGTTGATTTGATAAATATGAAAGTTATGGGTGAAATGTGCAAATATTTTTAAAATGAGCAAGTGGTTATAAAATATTCTTGTTGTCGGGGAATATTCGTTTGGTCGTGGAATATTCTTGTTGTCGGGGAATATTCGTACGACGGCGCAGCTATTTGTGGGCCCCCACAACGGAATAACTGTCGGATATAGAAAGCGACAGAAATAACTTTTTACAAAATAACGGCGGAGTTGTTACCGTTAGTACTGTTGAAATACCCGGTGGTTAAAATACAGTACGCGGTGGTGCGCAGTAGCACACGGTATTGCACAGTATTTCGAATTATTGAGTCTTACGTGAGAAGGAACCTACTCAATTATTGTTACAGTATTTACTGTTCAATATTTTATATTATTGACTCAATAATTGCTACGTTGATATTTTATATTATTGACTCAATAATTGCTGCATTGATATTTTATTGACTCAATAATTGCTACGTTGCTATTTTTTATGATTGATTCAATAATGGCTACAGTTGATATTTTGTAGTATTGATTCAATAATTGTCGTTGCACAGTATTTCACGTTATCAACTCAATAATTCATATTATTTGAATAATATTATTAGATAGCATTATTGACAATGTCTAAGGAAGTTCTGTCTAGGAGGGGTTATTTAATTGCGCGCCAGTAAGGAGAAGTCCTTATCGGAAGGCCCCCTCTGTCCTGGGAACGACCTGGTTGTTAATATTGTAGTTCTATAATATTATTTGTGAATAATTAATTATTGATTTATATGATAAGGAAATATTTATTTTGTGGATATTAAAGAAGGAATTGGCGCTGATGAGTTTTTATCAATATTTTGGTGTGAGAAATCATCTGTTTATGGATTTCGGATAATTTATGTTTGGAATTTGGAAAAATTTCCTTCTGCAAAGTTGTAGAGAATTAAATTTCCTATGAAAGGACATAGAATTTGTATTTTTCTGACGAAGGGGCTATTTGTTATGAATTATTGAAGTTTTGGAAAATAAATACTTTTTTATAAAGGGTGGGACCCACTTTTGTTGTTTTGTTGAAAAAAAATCAGATGTTTGAAGCAGCCGGCGGCTAGAAATAAATAATATTATTTTATTATTTTAGTCTCCTTTGGCATCCTAAGCTTTTCCTATAAATAGGGTGCTTAGGTTAGAATTGAAAATCACACCAGAATTCGAAGTTTTCTCTCTCTATAATATCGAGTGTATTTTTGTGAGTATTTCTATACTTTGAGTATTAGTATTCAGCGCAAGTTTCCGTCAATATTATATCCGATATTCCAGTCAGAGGTACTATCTTTTTGAGGTAAGGGATGTTATTTCTTTCGTAAATGATGTTATTCTTCTCAATATCATTATACAGAAATATTGTCATGGATTTTATGTTGAAATTCTTACTTTTTCCGTCGGGGTTACTATTCACGTATACGGCACTATTCACGTATACGGCACTATTCACGGGAAAAATTTATTTTTCTTCTATTTGTCCAAATTGTCTGTTAAGGTTATTATCTTTGATTGTATCCAAGTTTTGAGCTCTATTCTTGAAATTTTGCTCCATAATTGATTATTACGAGGTATTTTTGATTTGGACAAACTAAATGACGAATCCCTAATCTTTGTCTTTTATCTCGCTGGATTCGTTCTTTAAAATATTTTTCATCATCCTCAGTCCTAAAAGATGAATGATTACTTGATGAATATCTTTGGCCTGTAGAGCAAAGATGAATGATTACCTGATGAATATCTTTGGCCTGTAGTGCAAAGATGACAGGTGTTGAGATGAATATGACCACTGATGATACAAATGAATATCTTTGGCCTGTAGTGCAAAGATGAATATTTGATTCGAGATGTATATTGATTGATGTTACAGGGATAAAATATTGATGATGGACTTTTAAATCATAGAAGATAGTAGACTTGATTCTCTGCTTAACTCTTCTAATGATTTGTTATTTCCGCTGCGAATATTGATCTAAAGTTGGTTGTCCATTATATTTTATCTTATTTGTTGAAGACTAACGATAATTTGTTTCCCATTATCTTAGTCATAATATTCTTTACTGAGCTAGTTGAGCTCACCCTTTTCATCTGTTGTCCTCTTCAGGAAATGAGAATGTTGCGGGGACTAGTCGGGGGACAGAGTGATGGTCCGAGTTAGAGCAGTAGTAGTCCTCACTATTTCTGATAAATAGTGTGATAATAATTGTAATGAGGACTTAGTTTGAATCTTAATATTTTCTACATATTTGTACTGAGACTCACAGTTGTGTGGTCGTATTTTGCACGACCGTATGATATAAAGTTTGTATTTGAATTCTGTACCATGTATTTGGCGACTCAGAATGGGTTGGATTGAATGGACCTATTCTGGGGGCGTCACAGTTGGTATCAGAGCTTAGGGATATGATCTCTGGCGGAGATCGGGGAATAGAACTAGGAGGGGAGAGACGAGTAAATCCTTCGCTAGTGTGTCCTACCTAAGCTTATGTGGTATTTAACTGGTCAGTCGGAGCATAGGGTTAATATGTGATATGTTGACTTGTTTAATTAACCCTTGTTTTATGGCAGTATTTGAGAATGGCAGCTGAGAACGTTAACAACGAAGTGAATGAGACCGTGGAGACACCTTTAATCGTTAACCAGGAGAACGTGCAACAAGAAGGCAATGTTCATCCTGAAAATAACGCTGGTCAGACGATAAACGATGAGATGTTTAGAAGTTTTTTGCAGTTCATGCAAAATCAGACGAGGGAGACTCGTGTGCAACATACAGGTGGAGATAATAACAACACGCGAGCTGTCACTGCCAAGCAGTTCAAAGAATTGGGACCACCAGAGTTTCTGGGAAAGCCAGATCCGATCAAGGCGGAGACGTGGATTAAACAAATTACCAAAATATTTGATGTCTTGGGATGTACAGAGGAACAGAAGGTTCCATTCGCCACGTTTATGTTTCGTGGAGAGGCAGATTACTGGTGGGAGTCTGTGAAACGTACCCAGCCTGCCGCACTCCAGATGTCTTGGGAAGCGTTCCAGAAACTATTTAATGACAAGTACTTTCCTGAAAGTATTCGTCATATGAAGGAAGTAGAGTTTATCAGACTCGAGCAAAACAACATGACGGTATCCCAGTACGAGGCTAAGTTCGCGGAGCTGTCCAGGTTTGCACCTCATTTGGTGGAGAATGAGGAACGTATGACGCGGATGTTTCTAAGAGGTTTGAAACCCGAAATACGTCAATACCTCATTTCTCATAAGTTTTCTTTATATTCGGATGTAGTAAACAGGGCCCAGTTATTGGAACGAGATAATGATTATGTTCAACCGAGGGACCACAACCAAGGTCGTACTGGTGGCAGTAGTCATCGGAGCAATGACAACCAGCGAGGAGGAAAGTATGACAGAAGCGGTAACCACTCCGGTGGTTATCGTGGCCATGATAGTAGAAGAAGCGAATCGGGGAGAGATTTCAAGAAGAGAAGGTACAACAATGAGAACACGAAGATGTCAACATCAGCACCAGAATCAACTGTTTCGAGGGGAGGAGAACGACCTCCGGTCGTATGCTTTAAATGCGGGAAAGAGGGACATATCAGCCCAAACTGCCCACAACAGTTCAAAGGATGTTACAACTGTGGAAAGGAAGGACATATAGCTCGAGATTGTCCTGTTGCGAAACCAAGCTCAGCGGGGGTGGTGATTCCAAAGGCGGTTGCAGACAAGTCAAAGTCGGTGATTCCTGGAAGAGCGTTTGTCGTTACAGCCCAAAACGCGAGGAATCCACACGAGGTGATTACGGGTAAGCTGATCATAAACTCTTGCGAAGTTTATACCTTGTTAGATACCGGTGCTACCCATTCCTTTATTTCACCTGCTTGTGCTCAACGTTTGAACTTGACTTCTGATAAATTAGACTTTGACTTATCTGTTGAAACTCCGTTAGGAGAAACCTTTGTTACATCTACAGTTTATAAATCTTGCTTGATTCAGATTGGTACCCTTACCTTACCTGTTGATCTTATATCTTTGAAAATACTTGCATTTGACGTGATTTTAGGAATTGACTGGTTAACCACTTACCATGCCAAAATTGATTGTTTTCGTAAGGTTGTTAGTTTTCATATTCCTAATCAACCTGTTGTGCGAATCCAAATCACCAAACCACTAAAATCAGTCAATATCATTTCAAGTCATAAAGCTATTCGTTTATTGAAAAACGGATGTCAAGCTTTCTTAGCTCATGTCACTGATCTAAATCAGAATACATCAGATTTGAATGATATTTCCGTTGTTAATGAGTTTCCTGATGTATTTCCCGAAGAACTTCCCGGTCTACCCCCAGAACGTGAAGTTGAATTCTTTATTGACCTTGAGCCCGGTACAAAGCCCATTTCTAAAGCCCCATATCGAATGGCTCCTATTGAACTTCAGGAGTTAAAGGTCCAATTACAAGAGTTGTTAGACATCGGTTTTATTCGTCCTAGTACGTCTCCTTGGGGTGCTCCTGTTTTATTCGTAAAGAAGAAAGACGGGAGTATGCGACTTTGCATTGATTATCGGGAGTTGAACCATGTCACCATCAAGAATAGGTATCCGTTACCTCGTATTGATGACCTGTTCGACCAGTTGCAAGGAGCGCAATTTTTTTCAAAGATCGATCTTCGTTCTGGATATCATCAGTTGAAGATTAAAACTGAGGATATTCCAAAGACTGCTTTCAGAACACGGTACGGGCATTATGAGTTCTTAGTCATGTCTTTTGGATTGACTAATGCTCCTGCTGCTTTCATGGATATGATGAACCGTGTATTTAAGGAGTATTTAGATCAATTCGTTGTTGTCTTTATTGATGACATTCTCATCTACTCTAAAAGCCGTGAAGATCATGAACACCACTTGAAGCTGGTACTTCAAAAGCTTCGTGAGAACAAGCTATACGCCAAGTTAAAGAAATGCGAGTTCTGGCTTGAGGAAGTAGCATTCCTTGGGCACGTGGTATCGAAACGTGGAGTGTCTGTTGACCCGGCGAAGATTGAAGCAATACAAAGCTGGGAGCAACCTAAGTCGGTGACTGAAGTACGAAGCTTTCTGGGCTTAGCTGGTTATTATCGGAGATTCGTAGAGGGATTTTCTCGAATCGCTACTCCATTAACTCAGTTGACTCGGAAAGATACAAAATTCGTTTGGAGCGAAGAATGCGAGAAGAGCTTCCAAGAGCTCAAGAGGAGACTTATTTCGGCACCTGTTCTGACAATACCATCTGGTTCGGATGGATTTGTTATCTACAGCGATGCTTCAGGCAAAGGGTTAGGATGTGTTCTCATGCAACATGGGAAAGTCATAGCCTATGCCTCGCGACAACTCAAAGAATATGAGAGGAATTATCCTACTCATGATCTAGAGTTGGCAGCAGTCGTTTTCGCGTTGAAGATCTGGAGACATTACTTGTACGGAGAGAAAGTGGAGATTTATACAGATCATAAGAGCCTTAAATATTTCTTCACTCAGAAGGAACTCAACATGCGGCAACGACGTTGGCTTGAGCTGTTGAAAGATTACGATCATACCATCCAATACCATCCTGGAAAAGCGAACGTGGTAGCTGACGCGTTGAGTAGAAGATCATATGTGGGAACGAGTGCGATGATGTCAAGTATACGCGTAGAACCAGCTTTGCTTGATAAAGTTAAAGCTGCTCAAGCTACAGATGCGGAGCTGATGAAGATGAAGAAGAAGGTGCAAGAAGGTGCAATTCCAGAAGCAAGAATCGATGAAGAGGGAATACTTCGAGTCAACTCCAGACTTTGTGTTCCTAACGATTTCGACTTGAAGTATAGAATCATGATGGAGGCACACAACACACCATTTGCGATCCATCCTGGGAGTACTAAAATGTATCGTGATCTTCGACATACATTTTGGTGGAGCAATATGAAGAGAGAGATCGCGGAGTTCATCTCTAGATGTTTAACTTGTCAACGTGTAAAGGCGGAGCATCAAGTACCGAAGGGTCCATTGCAACCACTGGAGATTCCGAAATGGAAGTGGGAACACATTACGATGGATTTCGTTACGGGTCTTCCCAAGGTTTCTCAAGGCTTAGATGCGATTTGGGTTATTGTTGATAGATTAACCAAGTCTGCTCATTTCTTGCCGATACGAGAGACTTATTCCCTTGAACGTCTTGCTCATATGTACGTGAATGAGATTGTGAGATTGCATGGCATGCCAGTATCCATAGTTTCGGATCGTGACCCCAGATTTACTTCACGATTTTGGATCAGTTTGCAGAAAGCTATGGGTACGGATTTACGATTCAGTTCGGCTTATCATCCTCAAACAGACGGACAATCGGAAAGGACTATCCAAACTCTTGAAGATCTATTGAGACTCTGTGTTCTAGACTTCAAAGGGAGTTGGGATAAGTATTTACCATTGGTGGAATTCTCCTACAACAACAGTTATCAGGCAAGTATAGGCGTAGCTCCATTCGAAGCGTTGTATGGGAGAAAGTGTCGTTCTCCAGTATGTTGGGATGAGGTGGGTGAAGCAACATTGTTGGGACCAGAGTTAGTACGTATGACTACAGAAAAGATCCAAATAATCCGACAACGTATACAGACGGCACAGGATCGACAAAAGAGTTATGCAGATCTTCATCGAAAAGACGTGGAATTTAATGTTGGGGACCATGTGTTATTACGTGTTGCTCCGTGGAAAGGAGTTACGAGGTTTGGGAAGAGAGGAAAGCTCAACCCACGATTCATTGGTCCATTTGAGATTCTTGACCGAATAGGAAATGTGGCTTATAGACTCGCTTTACCTCCAAGCATGTCTCGTGTTCATAACGTGTTTCACATATCCGTGTTACGTAAATATGTGAAGGATCCAAACCGCATTATTGAGTTAGAACCAGACGAGATAGCTGAAGATTTAACGTACGAGGAGGTACCTGTCAAGATCTTGGATAGGAAGGAGCATGTCCTACGCTCGAAAATTATACCTCAAGTTAAAGTTTTGTGGAGAAACCATGCAATTGAGGAAATGACGTGGGAGTTGGAAACAGAAATGAAAGCGAGGTATCCTCACCTTTTCGACATACCAGGTACGTACGTCAATTTCGAGGACGAAATTTCATAAGGAGGGGAGGTTGTAAGACCCCAACTTTTATGAATAAAGATTTAATTTTCTTTATTTATTATTTCGAAATAGTAAGGTGTTGATTTGATAAATATGAAAGTTATGGGTGAAATGTGCAAATATTTTTAAAATGAGCAAGTGGTTATAAAATATTCTTGTTGTCGGGGAATATTCGTTTGGTCGTGGAATATTCTTGTTGTCGGGGAATATTCGTACGACGGCGCAGCTATTTGTGGGCCCCCACAACGGAATAACTGTCGGATATAGAAAGCGACAGAAATAACTTTTTACAAAATAACGGCGGAGTTGTTACCGTTAGTACTGTTGAAATACCCGGTGGTTAAAATACAGTACGCGGTGGTGCGCAGTAGCACACGGTATTGCACAGTATTTCGAATTATTGAGTCTTACGTGAGAAGGAACCTACTCAATTATTGTTACAGTATTTACTGTTCAATATTTTATATTATTGACTCAATAATTGCTACGTTGATATTTTATATTATTGACTCAATAATTGCTGCATTGATATTTTATTGACTCAATAATTGCTACGTTGCTATTTTTTATGATTGATTCAATAATGGCTACAGTTGATATTTTGTAGTATTGATTCAATAATTGTCGTTGCACAGTATTTCACGTTATCAACTCAATAATTCATATTATTTGAATAATATTATTAGATAGCATTATTGACAATGTCTAAGGAAGTTCTGTCTAGGAGGGGTTATTTAATTGCGCGCCAGTAAGGAGAAGTCCTTATCGGAAGGCCCCCTCTGTCCTGGGAACGACCTGGTTGTTAATATTGTAGTTCTATAATATTATTTGTGAATAATTAATTATTGATTTATATGATAAGGAAATATTTATTTTGTGGATATTAAAGAAGGAATTGGCGCTGATGAGTTTTTATCAATATTTTGGTGTGAGAAATCATCTGTTTATGGATTTCGGATAATTTATGTTTGGAATTTGGAAAAATTTCCTTCTGCAAAGTTGTAGAGAATTAAATTTCCTATGAAAGGACATAGAATTTGTATTTTTCTGACGAAGGGGCTATTTGTTATGAATTATTGAAGTTTTGGAAAATAAATACTTTTTTATAAAGGGTGGGACCCACTTTTGTTGTTTTGTTGAAAAAAAATCAGATGTTTGAAGCAGCCGGCGGCTAGAAATAAATAATATTATTTTATTATTTTAGTCTCCTTTGGCATCCTAAGCTTTTCCTATAAATAGGGTGCTTAGGTTAGAATTGAAAATCACACCAGAATTCGAAGTTTTCTCTCTCTATAATATCGAGTGTATTTTTGTGAGTATTTCTATACTTTGAGTATTAGTATTCAGCGCAAGTTTCCGTCAATATTATATCCGATATTCCAGTCAGAGGTACTATCTTTTTGAGGTAAGGGATGTTATTTCTTTCGTAAATGATGTTATTCTTCTCAATATCATTATACAGAAATATTGTCATGGATTTTATGTTGAAATTCTTACTTTTTCCGTCGGGGTTACTATTCACGTATACGGCACTATTCACGTATACGGCACTATTCACGGGAAAAATTTATTTTTCTTCTATTTGTCCAAATTGTCTGTTAAGGTTATTATCTTTGATTGTATCCAAGTTTTGAGCTCTATTCTTGAAATTTTGCTCCATAATTGATTATTACGAGGTATTTTTGATTTGGACAAACTAAATGACGAATCCCTAATCTTTGTCTTTTATCTCGCTGGATTCGTTCTTTAAAATATTTTTCATCATCCTCAGTCCTAAAAGATGAATGATTACTTGATGAATATCTTTGGCCTGTAGAGCAAAGATGAATGATTACCTGATGAATATCTTTGGCCTGTAGTGCAAAGATGACAGGTGTTGAGATGAATATGACCACTGATGATACAAATGAATATCTTTGGCCTGTAGTGCAAAGATGAATATTTGATTCGAGATGTATATTGATTGATGTTACAGGGATAAAATATTGATGATGGACTTTTAAATCATAGAAGATAGTAGACTTGATTCTCTGCTTAACTCTTCTAATGATTTGTTATTTCCGCTGCGAATATTGATCTAAAGTTGGTTGTCCATTATATTTTATCTTATTTGTTGAAGACTAACGATAATTTGTTTCCCATTATCTTAGTCATAATATTCTTTACTGAGCTAGTTGAGCTCACCCTTTTCATCTGTTGTCCTCTTCAGGAAATGAGAATGTTGCGGGGACTAGTCGGGGGACAGAGTGATGGTCCGAGTTAGAGCAGTAGTAGTCCTCACTATTTCTGATAAATAGTGTGATAATAATTGTAATGAGGACTTAGTTTGAATCTTAATATTTTCTACATATTTGTACTGAGACTCACAGTTGTGTGGTCGTATTTTGCACGACCGTATGATATAAAGTTTGTATTTGAATTCTGTACCATGTATTTGGCGACTCAGAATGGGTTGGATTGAATGGACCTATTCTGGGGGCGTCACAGTTACTATTCATAAGTTACTATTTATGGGTCACTATTCACGAGTTACTATTTATGAGTTATTATTCACAAGTAACTATTCACGAGTTACTATTCATAGGTTACTATTTACGAGTTATTATTCATGGGGTGCTATTCACGGTAAAAAAATATATAATCTGTCCAAATTATCTTTGATTTATGAATCTTACTCTTGAAATTAGATCTATGTTTTGATTATATTGTTCTTATTGTCATATATAACATTTTTATAATCATGGTGATGAAAATTCTCTTTGACTTGAGTGTAAAGATGGGTAGATTATTGTTATGACCATGACTATAGGTTCTCTTTGGCCAATAGTGCAAAGATGAATTGTTGACTGGTATGATCATGACCATTGAGTTTATAATTGAATATCTTTAGCTTAAGTGCAAAGGTGAATTGATCAACATGGTTATAAATGTTGTTTCTATAAATTCTGAAATGATTAGATATTTCTTTGAGATTTGAATATCTTTGGCCCATAGTGCAAATATGAGCTGTTGATTTATGAATATCTTTGGCCTGTAGTGCAAAGATGAACTATTAATGAATATCTTTGGCCTGTAGTGCAAAGATGAGCTGTTGATTTATGAATATCTTTGGTCTGTAGTGCAAAGATAAACTATTGATGAATATCTTTGGCCTGTAGTGCAAAGATGAGCGGTTGTTTGTAAATATCTTTGGTCTGTAGTGCAAAGATGAGCTATTGATGAATATCTTTGGCTTGTAGTGCAAAGATGAATGATTAATTATTGAATATCTTTGGCCCATAACGCAAAGATGAATTGATTAGCATGATTATGAATAGGAACTAGGATTTGGTATAACCATGATCTTTGGTGTTTTAGGTAAAGACAGGTGATGAAAGTTATCTTCGTCCTGGGTGCGAAGAGGAATTTAGCAACACGATTATGATTATGAATTATTCACATGATTGTGGACAGGAACTGTTGATTGATGTTACAGGGATAAAACATTGTTGGTGGACTTTTAATATGGAGAAGATAATAGACATTATGGTCTATTTGACTCTTCTAATGGATTGTTCGTTCCGCTGCAACTATGGTTGAAAAGTTTTATCTTCTACCATATGTTCTAAATCTTTGTGTTATTACTGGCGAATGTTATTGATAATTTGATTACCTTTAGTCATAATATTCTTTATTGGGCTATTTGTGCTCACCCTTTTGCTTCACAATTTCTTTCAGGTAATAAGAGTGTAGCTGGGTAGAGCGGGGATAACAGGGGAATAGAACGATGGTCTATACTTATTGAAGTCTTCCATAAAAAAGTATGGAAATAATTATATTGAAAACTTTAAATGTGTCGTATTTTATACGTCATTTAACAGTTGATTTTGGTGACCCGACTTAGGTGAGGTGAAACCGTCTTTTGGAAGGGTGTGTTACCACTATCATACAAGATGTCTAACCACATACAACTTCATGTTATTATAAGATATGGTTGTGCGCATCCACTTGCTGATTATATCTATAAGCACTACCTATATAATCTTGGAGTATGGTTGGAATATAATCCTAAATTTGAGAAAATTGAGATAATTATATGACAAGAGAATACCCACAATTGGAATGAACATGATAGTAATCTTCTCGTTATTCTTTGGGGTCTATTGGGTCAACCAAGGTTAATTCTCAATTCCTATGATATGTATTATAACTTAGAAGCATGGCCTCTCATGTACAAAGGTTTCCTTGAGCATTTTCCAAACATTTTAATTCCTAAAACAGTTATTGACTGTACCTTTATGTAACGTATGATTGATAAAGAGTGTGGGTAATGTATTCGTATTAAAACTCACACTTTATGTGTGGTCGTATTGTGTACGATAATTGGATATAAAAGATTTGTATTTGGATTCTGTACCATGTATTTTTTAGCGCCTCAGAATAGATGGGTTGTGTATTAAACCTATATTGGGGGCGTCACAGGAGCACTATTCATACGATACTATTCACGGCTACTATTTATACGGTACTATTCATGAGTACTATTCATAATAGAATTTAATTTCCTTTTCTTTGTCCA
Source organism: Panax stipuleanatus (assembly GCA_020205555.1). NCBI lineage: Eukaryota > Viridiplantae > Streptophyta > Magnoliopsida > Apiales > Araliaceae > Panax > Panax stipuleanatus. The sequence goes on from CM035117.1 coordinate 23,720,514, forward strand.
AGTTATCTTTTATGAATCTTATTCTTGAAATTGAATCCATGTTTTGATCTTCATGTTGACAATTTAAACATTCTTGAACCCTGGATAAATTAAATTATAAATCTCTAATATTTATCTTTGATCTCGCTGGATTCATTATTTATATCATTATCATAATCCTCAGACTTAAATTGTGGTGAAAGTTATCTTTGACCCTAGTGCAAAGATGAACTGTTGATTGATGAATATCTTTGGCCTGTAGTGTAAAGATGAACATGTGTTTTGTAAGACCCCAACTTTTTATGAATAAGATTTAATTTGCTCTATATTTTTTTTAAATAGTAAGGTTGATTTGATAAATGTGATAAGTTATGGGTGATATGTGCAAATTTTACAAAGTAAGCAAGTGGTCATAAAATATTCATTGTGTTGGAGAATATTCGGTTGGTCGGGGAATATTCTTTTTATCGGGGAATATTCGTACGACGTCGCAGTCATTGGTGGGCCTCATAACAGAAAATTGTCGGATGAAAAAAACGACAAGAATAAGTTTTATAAAAATAACGGCAAAACTGTTACCGTTAAACTGTTGAAATACCTGGTGGTTAAAGAACAGTAATACGATTTATTGCACAATAGCATACGGTATTGCACAGTATTTTAAATTATTGATTTTTACGTAAGAGGTCATTCATTCAATAATTGTCACAGTAACCACTGCACAGTATTTCACATTATTAAATCAATAATTGTCACGCATATTATTTAAATGATATTTTGAGATAATATTATTGGCAATGTCTAGAAAATTCTATAGAGGAAATGGGTTAGGTTATTTAATTGCGCGCCAGTATGGAGAAATACTTATCGGAAAGCCCTTTCTTTTCTGGGAATGATCTGGTTGTTAATATTGTGAGCTTATAATATTAATTGTGAATAATTATTATGTGGTGAATATTGATTCAATTTTGATATAAATGGAGGAATTTTTAGCATGAGACATTTGTTGAAAGTTGATATTTTATCTTTTTCGATAAAATAATTCATTTAAATATATTATTATAATATTACATTATAGTAGCATAATATGATAATATAATAGTATAATTTTATAATTTAAATGGTAACATTTTACACTAAATTCATGGTATAAGAATAAAATGAGGTGGAAGAGAGCAAATTGAATTTGAATTCTTTTAATTAATATAAATATTTTTAATAAGAAAAACATGTGGGTGGAGGTGATAAACATGTTTGGGGTGGTGTCCTTTTTTTTTGTGTGTGATGTGCTGAGAAGTTTGTCAAAGGTGTGGTGCGAATATCATCCATTTGTGAAATTATCAACATTGGTGTTCTGACATTTTTCTATAAATAGGGTGCTTAGTTAAGAAATGAAAATCACACCAGAATCAAAAAATTCTTTCTCTATACTATTGAGCGTATTTCTTGTGAGTATTAAGATATGTTGAGTATTGATAACAGTGCAAGAGTTCTTCAGCATAATATCAGATAATCCAAACAGATCTAGTATTCTACTAAGGTAAGAGATATTATTTTTCTCGTAAATGATGTTATTTTCTTTCAATATTCGTAAAGAATATTATTTTCTTTCATATTTCATATTATGAAAGTGATAATATTTCATTTCATATTCCCAAACTTAAACTTACTACGGTAAATATTGCTTTTATAATTCCTGAAATGATCATAAATTCCTTGAGTTTTACGTTTCATCTAATATCATTTCACCGGAATGTTGCTATGAACTTTCTTATGAAATTTTTGCCTTTTCATGTCTGAGTTACTATTCATCCGTACAGTACTATTCATAAATACGGTACTATTCACGAGTACTATTCACGAGTACGTATGGCACTATTCACGAGTACTATTCACAAAAAAATTAAATTTTCTTTTCTTTGTTCAAGTTATCTGTTTTGGTTCTTATTTTTGATTGGATCCATGTTTTGAACTTCATTCTTGAATTTTGCTCCACAATTGATCATTATTGAATATACTTGAACTTGGATAAATTAAATTATGAATCCCTAATATTTGTCCTTTATCTCACTGGATTCGTTCTTTATATTATTTTTTATCATCCTCAGTCTTAATGTGTGGTGAAAGTTATATTTGGCCCCTAGTGCAAAGATGAACTGTTGATCGATGAATATCTTTTGTAAGACCCCAACTTTTATGAATAAAGATTTAATTTTCTTTATTTATTATTTCGAAATAGTAAGGTGTTGATTTGATAAATATGAAAGTTATGGGTGAAATGTGCAAATATTTTTAAAATGAGCAAGTGGTTATAAAATATTCTTGTTGTCGGGGAATATTCGTTTGGTCGTGGAATATTCTTGTTGTCGGGGAATATTCGTACGACGGCGCAGCTATTTGTGGGCCCCCCACAACGGAATAACTGTCGGATATAGAAAGCGACAGAAATAACTTTTTACAAAATAACGGCGGAGTTGTTACCGTTAGTACTGTTGAAATACCCGGTGGTTAAAATACAGTACGCGGTGGTGCGCAGTAGCACACGGTATTGCACAGTATTTCGAATTATTGAGTCTTACGTGAGAAGGAACCTACTCAATTATTGTTACAGTATTTACTGTTCAATATTTTATATTATTGACTCAATAATTGCTACGTTGATATTTTATATTATTGACTCAATAATTGCTGCATTGATATTTTATTGACTCAATAATTGCTACGTTGCTATTTTTTATGATTGATTCAATAATGGCTACAGTTGATATTTTGTAGTATTGATTCAATAATTGTCGTTGCACAGTATTTCACGTTATCAACTCAATAATTCATATTATTTGAATAATATTATTAGATAGCATTATTGACAATGTCTAAGGAAGTTCTGTCTAGGAGGGGTTATTTAATTGCGCGCCAGTAAGGAGAAGTCCTTATCGGAAGGCCCCCTCTGTCCTGGGAACGACCTGGTTGTTAATATTGTAGTTCTATAATATTATTTGTGAATAATTAATTATTGATTTATATGATAAGGAAATATTTATTTTGTGGATATTAAAGAAGGAATTGGCGCTGATGAGTTTTTATCAATATTTTGGTGTGAGAAATCATCTGTTTATGGATTTCGGATAATTTATGTTTGGAATTTAGAAAAATTTCCTTCTGCAAAGTTGTAGAGAATTAAATTTCCTATGAAAGGACATAGAATTTGTATTTTTCTGACGAAGGGGCTATTTGTTATGAATTATTGAAGTTTTGGAAAATAAATACTTTTTTATAAAGGGTGGGACCCACTTTTGTTGTTTTGTTGAAAAAAAATCAGATGTTTGAAGCAGCCGGCGGCTAGAAATAAATAATATTATTTTATTATTTTAGTCTCCTTTGGCATCCTAAGCTTTTCCTATAAATAGGGTGCTTAGGTTAGAATTGAAAATCACACCAGAATTCGAAGTTTTCTCTCTCTATAATATCGAGTGTATTTTTGTGAGTATTTCTATACTTTGAGTATTAGTATTCAGCGCAAGTTTCCGTCAATATTATATCCGATATTCCAGTCAGAGGTACTATCTTTTTGAGGTAAGGGATGTTATTTCTTTCGTAAATGATGTTATTCTTCTCAATATCATTATACAGAAATATTGTCATGGATTTTATGTTGAGATTCTTACTTTTTCCGTCGGGGTTACTATTCACGTATACGGCACTATTCACGTATACGGCACTATTCACGGGAAAAATTTATTTTTCTTCTATTTGTCCAAATTGTCTGTTAAGGTTATTATCTTTGATTGTATCCAAGTTTTGAGCTCTATTCTTGAAATTTTGCTCCATAATTGATTATTACGAGGTATTTTTGATTTGGACAAACTAAATGACGAATCCCTAATCTTTGTCTTTTATCTCGCTGGATTCGTTCTTTAAAATATTTTTCATCATCCTCAGTCCTAAAAGATGAATGATTACTTGATGAATATCTTTGGCCTGTAGAGCAAAGATGAATGATTACCTGATGAATATCTTTGGCCTGTAGTGCAAAGATGACAGGTGTTGAGATGAATATGACCACTGATGATACAAATGAATATCTTTGGCCTGTAGTGCAAAGATGAATATTTGATTCGAGATGTATATTGATTGATGTTACAGGGATAAAATATTGATGATGGACTTTTAAATCATAGAAGATAGTAGACTTGATTCTCTGCTTAACTCTTCTAATGATTTGTTATTTCCGCTGCGAATATTGATCTAAAGTTGGTTGTCCATTATATTTTATCTTATTTGTTGAAGACTAACGATAATTTGTTTCCCATTATCTTAGTCATAATATTCTTTACTGAGCTAGTTGAGCTCACCCTTTTCATCTGTTGTCCTCTTCAGGAAATGAGAATGTTGCGGGGACTAGTCGGGGGACAGAGTGATGGTCCGAGTTAGAGCAGTAGTAGTCCTCACTATTTCTGATAAATAGTGTGATAATAATTGTAATGAGGACTTAGTTTGAATCTTAATATTTTCTACATATTTGTACTGAGACTCACAGTTGTGTGGTCGTATTTTGCACGACCGTATGATATAAAGTTTGTATTTGAATTCTGTACCATGTATTTGGCGACTCAGAATGGGTTGGATTGAATGGACCTATTCTGGGGGCGTCACAGTTGGTATCAGAGCTTAGGGATATGATCTCTGGCGGAGATCGGGGAATAGAACTAGGAGGGGAGAGACGAGTAAATCCTTCGCTAGTGTGTCCTACCTAAGCTTATGTGGTATTTAACTGGTCAGTCGGAGCATAGGGTTAATATGTGATATGTTGACTTGTTTAATTAACCCTTGTTTTATGGCAGTATTTGAGAATGGCAGCTGAGAACGTTAACAACGAAGTGAATGAGACCGTGGAGACACCTTTAATCGTTAACCAGGAGAACGTGCAACAAGAAGGCAATGTTCATCCTGAAAATAACGCTGGTCAGACGATAAACGATGAGATGTTTAGAAGTTTTTTGCAGTTCATGCAAAATCAGACGAGGGAGACTCGTGTGCAACATACAGGTGGAGATAATAACAACACGCGAGCTGTCACTGCCAAGCAGTTCAAAGAATTGGGACCACCAGAGTTTCTGGGAAAGCCAGATCCGATCAAGGCGGAGACGTGGATTAAACAAATTACCAAAATATTTGATGTCTTGGGATGTACAGAGGAACAGAAGGTTCCATTCGCCACGTTTATGTTTCGTGGAGAGGCAGATTACTGGTGGGAGTCTGTGAAGCGTACCCAGCCTGCCGCACTCCAGATGTCTTGGGAAGCGTTCCAGAAACTATTTAATGACAAGTACTTTCCTGAAAGTATTCGTCATATGAAGGAAGTAGAGTTTATCAGACTCGAGCAAAACAACATGACGGTATCCCAGTACGAGGCTAAGTTCGCGGAGCTGTCCAGGTTTGCACCTCATTTGGTGGAGAATGAGGAACGTATGACGCGGATGTTTCTAAGAGGTTTGAAACCCGAAATACGTCAATACCTCATTTCTCATAAGTTTTCTTTATATTCGGATGTAGTAAACAGGGCCCAGTTATTGGAACGAGATAATGATTATGTTCAACCGAGGGACCACAACCAAGGTCGTACTGGTGGCAGTAGTCATCGGAGCAATGACAACCAGCGAGGAGGAAAGTATGACAGAAGCGGTAACCACTCCGGTGGTTATCGTGGCCATGATAGTAGAAGAAGCGAATCGGGGAGAGATTTCAAGAAGAGAAGGTACAACAATGAGAACACGAAGATGTCAACATCAGCACCAGAATCAACTGTTTCGAGGGGAGGAGAACGACCTCCGGTCGTATGCTTTAAATGCGGGAAAGAGGGACATATCAGCCCAAACTGCCCACAACAGTTCAAAGGATGTTACAACTGTGGAAAGGAAGGACATATAGCTCGAGATTGTCCTGTTGCGAAACCAAGCTCAGCGGGGGTGGTGATTCCAAAGGCGGTTGCAGACAAGTCAAAGTCGGTGATTCCTGGAAGAGCGTTTGTCGTTACAGCCCAAAACGCGAGGAATCCACACGAGGTGATTACGGGTAAGCTGATCATAAACTCTTGCGAAGTTTATACCTTGTTAGATACCGGTGCTACCCATTCCTTTATTTCACCTGCTTGTGCTCAACGTTTGAACTTGACTTCTGATAAATTAGACTTTGACTTATCTGTTGAAACTCCGTTAGGAGAAACCTTTGTTACATCTACAGTTTATAAATCTTGCTTGATTCAGATTGGTACCCTTACCTTACCTGTTGATCTTATATCTTTGAAAATACTTGCATTTGACGTGATTTTAGGAATTGACTGGTTAACCACTTACCATGCCAAAATTGATTGTTTTCGTAAGGTTGTTAGTTTTCATATTCCTAATCAACCTGTTGTGCGAATCCAAATCACCAAACCACTAAAATCAGTCAATATCATTTCAAGTCATAAAGCTATTCGTTTATTGAAAAACGGATGTCAAGCTTTCTTAGCTCATGTCACTGATCTAAATCAGAATACATCAGATTTGAATGATATTTCCGTTGTTAATGAGTTTCCTGATGTATTTCCCGAAGAACTTCCCGGTCTACCCCCAGAACGTGAAGTTGAATTCTTTATTGACCTTGAGCCCGGTACAAAGCCCATTTCTAAAGCCCCATATCGAATGGCTCCTATTGAACTTCAGGAGTTAAAGGTCCAATTACAAGAGTTGTTAGACATCGGTTTTATTCGTCCTAGTACGTCTCCTTGGGGTGCTCCTGTTTTATTCGTAAAGAAGAAAGACGGGAGTATGCGACTTTGCATTGATTATCGGGAGTTGAACCATGTCACCATCAAGAATAGGTATCCGTTACCTCGTATTGATGACCTGTTCGACCAGTTGCAAGGAGCGCAATTTTTTTCAAAGATCGATCTTCGTTCTGGATATCATCAGTTGAAGATTAAAACTGAGGATATTCCAAAGACTGCTTTCAGAACACGGTACGGGCATTATGAGTTCTTAGTCATGTCTTTTGGATTGACTAATGCTCCTGCTGCTTTCATGGATATGATGAACCGTGTATTTAAGGAGTATTTAGATCAATTCGTTGTTGTCTTTATTGATGACATTCTCATCTACTCTAAAAGCCGTGAAGATCATGAACACCACTTGAAGCTGGTACTTCAAAAGCTTCGTGAGAACAAGCTATACGCCAAGTTAAAGAAATGCGAGTTCTGGCTTGAGGAAGTAGCATTCCTTGGGCACGTGGTATCGAAACGTGGAGTGTCTGTTGACCCGGCGAAGATTGAAGCAATACAAAGCTGGGAGCAACCTAAGTCGGTGACTGAAGTACGAAGCTTTCTGGGCTTAGCTGGTTATTATCGGAGATTCGTAGAGGGATTTTCTCGAATCGCTACTCCATTAACTCAGTTGACTCGGAAAGATACAAAATTCGTTTGGAGCGAAGAATGCGAGAAGAGCTTCCAAGAGCTCAAGAGGAGACTTATTTCGGCACCTGTTCTGACAATACCATCTGGTTCGGATGGATTTGTTATCTACAGCGATGCTTCAGGCAAAGGGTTAGGATGTGTTCTCATGCAACATGGGAAAGTCATAGCCTATGCCTCGCGACAACTCAAAGAATATGAGAGGAATTATCCTACTCATGATCTAGAGTTGGCAGCAGTCGTTTTCGCGTTGAAGATCTGGAGACATTACTTGTACGGAGAGAAAGTGGAGATTTATACAGATCATAAGAGCCTTAAATATTTCTTCACTCAGAAGGAACTCAACATGCGGCAACGACGTTGGCTTGAGCTGTTGAAAGATTACGATCATACCATCCAATACCATCCTGGAAAAGCGAACGTGGTAGCTGACGCGTTGAGTAGAAGATCATATGTGGGAACGAGTGCGATGATGTCAAGTATACGCGTAGAACCAGCTTTGCTTGATAAAGTTAAAGCTGCTCAAGCTACAGATGCGGAGCTGATGAAGATGAAGAAGAAGGTGCAAGAAGGTGCAATTCCAGAAGCAAGAATCGATGAAGAGGGAATACTTCGAGTCAACTCCAGACTTTGTGTTCCTAACGATTTCGACTTGAAGTATAGAATCATGATGGAGGCACACAACACACCATTTGCGATCCATCCTGGGAGTACTAAAATGTATCGTGATCTTCGACATACATTTTGGTGGAGCAATATGAAGAGAGAGATCGCGGAGTTCATCTCTAGATGTTTAACTTGTCAACGTGTAAAGGCGGAGCATCAAGTACCGAAGGGTCCATTGCAACCACTGGAGATTCCGAAATGGAAGTGGGAACACATTACGATGGATTTCGTTACGGGTCTTCCCAAGGTTTCTCAAGGCTTAGATGCGATTTGGGTTATTGTTGATAGATTAACCAAGTCTGCTCATTTCTTGCCGATACGAGAGACTTATTCCCTTGAACGTCTTGCTCATATGTACGTGAATGAGATTGTGAGATTGCATGGCATGCCAGTATCCATAGTTTCGGATCGTGACCCCAGATTTACTTCACGATTTTGGATCAGTTTGCAGAAAGCTATGGGTACGGATTTACGATTCAGTTCGGCTTATCATCCTCAAACAGACGGACAATCGGAAAGGACTATCCAAACTCTTGAAGATCTATTGAGACTCTGTGTTCTAGACTTCAAAGGGAGTTGGGATAAGTATTTACCATTGGTGGAATTCTCCTACAACAACAGTTATCAGGCAAGTATAGGCGTAGCTCCATTCGAAGCGTTGTATGGGAGAAAGTGTCGTTCTCCAGTATGTTGGGATGAGGTGGGTGAAGCAACATTGTTGGGACCAGAGTTAGTACGTATGACTACAGAAAAGATCCAAATAATCCGACAACGTATACAGACGGCACAGGATCGACAAAAGAGTTATGCAGATCTTCATCGAAAAGACGTGGAATTTAATGTTGGGGACCATGTGTTATTACGTGTTGCTCCGTGGAAAGGAGTTACGAGGTTTGGGAAGAGAGGAAAGCTCAACCCACGATTCATTGGTCCATTTGAGATTCTTGACCGAATAGGAAATGTGGCTTATAGACTCGCTTTACCTCCAAGCATGTCTCGTGTTCATAACGTGTTTCACATATCCGTGTTACGTAAATATGTGAAGGATCCAAACCGCATTATTGAGTTAGAACCAGACGAGATAGCTGAAGATTTAACGTACGAGGAGGTACCTGTCAAGATCTTGGATAGGAAGGAGCATGTCCTACGCTCGAAAATTATACCTCAAGTTAAAGTTTTGTGGAGAAACCATGCAATTGAGGAAATGACGTGGGAGTTGGAAACAGAAATGAAAGCGAGGTATCCTCACCTTTTCGACATACCAGGTACGTACGTCAATTTCGAGGACGAAATTTCATAAGGAGGGGAGGTTGTAAGACCCCAACTTTTATGAATAAAGATTTAATTTTCTTTATTTATTATTTCGAAATAGTAAGGTGTTGATTTGATAAATATGAAAGTTATGGGTGAAATGTGCAAATATTTTTAAAATGAGCAAGTGGTTATAAAATATTCTTGTTGTCGGGGAATATTCGTTTGGTCGTGGAATATTCTTGTTGTCGGGGAATATTCGTACGACGGCGCAGCTATTTGTGGGCCCCCACAACGGAATAACTGTCGGATATAGAAAGCGACAGAAATAACTTTTTACAAAATAACGGCGGAGTTGTTACCGTTAGTACTGTTGAAATACCCGGTGGTTAAAATACAGTACGCGGTGGTGCGCAGTAGCACACGGTATTGCACAGTATTTCGAATTATTGAGTCTTACGTGAGAAGGAACCTACTCAATTATTGTTACAGTATTTACTGTTCAATATTTTATATTATTGACTCAATAATTGCTACGTTGATATTTTATATTATTGACTCAATAATTGCTGCATTGATATTTTATTGACTCAATAATTGCTACGTTGCTATTTTTTATGATTGATTCAATAATGGCTACAGTTGATATTTTGTAGTATTGATTCAATAATTGTCGTTGCACAGTATTTCACGTTATCAACTCAATAATTCATATTATTTGAATAATATTATTAGATAGCATTATTGACAATGTCTAAGGAAGTTCTGTCTAGGAGGGGTTATTTAATTGCGCGCCAGTAAGGAGAAGTCCTTATCGGAAGGCCCCCTCTGTCCTGGGAACGACCTGGTTGTTAATATTGTAGTTCTATAATATTATTTGTGAATAATTAATTATTGATTTATATGATAAGGAAATATTTATTTTGTGGATATTAAAGAAGGAATTGGCGCTGATGAGTTTTTATCAATATTTTGGTGTGAGAAATCATCTGTTTATGGATTTCGGATAATTTATGTTTGGAATTTGGAAAAATTTCCTTCTGCAAAGTTGTAGAGAATTAAATTTCCTATGAAAGGACATAGAATTTGTATTTTTCTGACGAAGGGGCTATTTGTTATGAATTATTGAAGTTTTGGAAAATAAATACTTTTTTATAAAGGGTGGGACCCACTTTTGTTGTTTTGTTGAAAAAAAATCAGATGTTTGAAGCAGCCGGCGGCTAGAAATAAATAATATTATTTTATTATTTTAGTCTCCTTTGGCATCCTAAGCTTTTCCTATAAATAGGGTGCTTAGGTTAGAATTGAAAATCACACCAGAATTCGAAGTTTTCTCTCTCTATAATATCGAGTGTATTTTTGTGAGTATTTCTATACTTTGAGTATTAGTATTCAGCGCAAGTTTCCGTCAATATTATATCCGATATTCCAGTCAGAGGTACTATCTTTTTGAGGTAAGGGATGTTATTTCTTTCGTAAATGATGTTATTCTTCTCAATATCATTATACAGAAATATTGTCATGGATTTTATGTTGAAATTCTTACTTTTTCCGTCGGGGTTACTATTCACGTATACGGCACTATTCACGTATACGGCACTATTCACGGGAAAAATTTATTTTTCTTCTATTTGTCCAAATTGTCTGTTAAGGTTATTATCTTTGATTGTATCCAAGTTTTGAGCTCTATTCTTGAAATTTTGCTCCATAATTGATTATTACGAGGTATTTTTGATTTGGACAAACTAAATGACGAATCCCTAATCTTTGTCTTTTATCTCGCTGGATTCGTTCTTTAAAATATTTTTCATCATCCTCAGTCCTAAAAGATGAATGATTACTTGATGAATATCTTTGGCCTGTAGAGCAAAGATGAATGATTACCTGATGAATATCTTTGGCCTGTAGTGCAAAGATGACAGGTGTTGAGATGAATATGACCACTGATGATACAAATGAATATCTTTGGCCTGTAGTGCAAAGATGAATATTTGATTCGAGATGTATATTGATTGATGTTACAGGGATAAAATATTGATGATGGACTTTTAAATCATAGAAGATAGTAGACTTGATTCTCTGCTTAACTCTTCTAATGATTTGTTATTTCCGCTGCGAATATTGATCTAAAGTTGGTTGTCCATTATATTTTATCTTATTTGTTGAAGACTAACGATAATTTGTTTCCCATTATCTTAGTCATAATATTCTTTACTGAGCTAGTTGAGCTCACCCTTTTCATCTGTTGTCCTCTTCAGGAAATGAGAATGTTGCGGGGACTAGTCGGGGGACAGAGTGATGGTCCGAGTTAGAGCAGTAGTAGTCCTCACTATTTCTGATAAATAGTGTGATAATAATTGTAATGAGGACTTAGTTTGAATCTTAATATTTTCTACATATTTGTACTGAGACTCACAGTTGTGTGGTCGTATTTTGCACGACCGTATGATATAAAGTTTGTATTTGAATTCTGTACCATGTATTTGGCGACTCAGAATGGGTTGGATTGAATGGACCTATTCTGGGGGCGTCACATCTTTGGCCTATAGTGCAAAGATGAATGATTACTTGATGAATATCTTTGGCCCGTAGTGCAAAGATGGACATGTGTTGGTATGATCATGACCACTGATGATACAAATGAATATCTTTGGCCCGTAGTGCAAAGATGAATATTTGATTTGAAATATATATTGATTGATGTTACAGAGATAAAATATTGATGATGGACTTTTAAATCGTAGAAGATAGTAGACATTATTCTCTACTTAATTCTTCTAATGAATTGTTATTTTCGCTGTAGTTGTTGATCTAAAATTTGTTGTCCATAATATTTTATCTGATTTATTGAAGGCTAACGATAATTTATTCTTCATTATCTTAGACATAATATATTTTACTGGGCTAGTTGAGCTCACCCTTTTCTTCCATTGTTCTCTTCAGAAAATGAGAATATCGCGGGGACTAGTCGGGAAATAGAGTGATGGTCCAAGATAGAGCTGTAGTAGTCCTCACTATTTTGTAAAATAGTGTGATAATAATTATAATGAGGACTTATTTGAGTGTTTATATTTTCGTATTATATACGATATATATTGAAGCTCACAGCTTGTGTAGTCGTATTTTGCATGATCGTTTGTTATAAGAAGATTTGTATTCGGATTCTGTACCATGTATTTGGCGACTCAGAATGGATTGTGTGAACCTATTTTGGGGGCGTCACATGTTTGGCTTGACATGACCACTGGCGATACAAATAAATATCTTTGGCCCGTAGTGCAAAGATAAATTATTGATTTAAAATATTTATTGATTGATGTTACAGGTATAAAATATTGATGATGGACTTTTAAATCATAGAAGATAGTAGACATCATGCTCTACTTGACTCTTCTAATGGATTACTATTTCCGCTGTAGTTGTTGATCTAAAACTTGTTGTCCATTATATTTTATCTGATTTGTTATTGTTAAAGGCTAAAGATAATTTATTTTTCATTATCTTAGTCATAAATATTCTTTACTGGGTTAGTTGAGCTCACCCTTTTTCTTTTGGTTCCATTGTTCTTCTCAGGCAATGAAAGTGTAGCTGGGACTAGTCGGGGAGTGAAGTAATGATCCGAGATAGTTATGATAGAAGTCTTCATTATGTTATAAAATAGTGTGTCAATAATTGTAATGAAGAATTAATTTGAGTATGGATATTGTCGTATTATGTACAGTGCAATATTTGTATTCAAACTCACAGCTTATGTGTTGTCGTATTTTAGCACGATAGAGTAATAGTTGGAATAGGTAGATTTGTATTTGAATTCTGTACCATGTATTTTGGCGACTCAGAATGGATTTTGTAGACCTATTTTGGGGGCGTCACAGATAATGTAATTAATTTTAGTTAATGTTATTTTAATTTTATCAATTAATTTTTTTAACATAATTATATATAAATTTGTGACAAAATTTAAATTTTACAAATTAATTAATCAAATATAAGAAATGATCATTTTATTAAAAAAGAAGGAAAAAATAAAATTAAAAAAAACCTAGTTGCTCTCTCTCCTCTGTTCCCATTCCCCTTCCCCCTGTAACGGCACTATGTAATTCCTCACAGCCCATATCTTAATACTTTTATCCACTGACCCAGCTGCCAAAATACAATCATCATTCTTGTTCCAATCATTGACAGTAGTATCTCAAACTCATGAGGTGGGATTTTCATAGTGGACCAGATCAATTGACCGTTAACCACCATTATGCCAGTCTTCAAAACCCCTTTCAATGGCTACTTCGTCAAATTCAAGTCAGCAGCGTCTTGTCATCGCCACTACCCAAAACTTCGGAATCCTTGGCAATGGCTGCCTCCACGTCCTCGACCTCTCCCCTTTGGAACCGGTCATCGAATTCACCTTCGACGACATCTACAACCTCACCTGGTAAGAATCCCACGATTCCTTCCTTTTCGGCACCATCACCGACGACTCCATCAAACTCTACGACCTCTCTCTCTCTCCCCCAACTTCCAATCCAATCTGCTCTCTCCATGAGAACACACCCGAAACCCACTCCATCAATTACAACTCGACCCGACATGACTCGTTCTTATCCTCCTCTTTGGACGACACCATCATGCTCTGGATTGTCGATCGACCCACTAGCGTCGTACACTCAAGGAATGTTCTCCACAATTTTGCCTAATTTGTAATTTTAGGTTTGAACTTAGCTAACCCTAACTTTTGGAGATCTGAAAAGACTGAAGTTTAGATGAAAGAGACGACAATGGAGAAGATGTTCTTTTAAATTAACAGGTACGTTTGTCTTTTAATATTTTGCGGGGCAAAATGAATTGATCTGGTATAAAACTTAATATTTGAAAGAATCTAATAGATAGGTTTGTGGTGCTCAAGTGATCTTATGACCAAATTCTCAAACTTGAGATTTTGAGTTCGATTTGACAATTAATTGAAAACTGTACACGAGTTCAGTGGTCACATTTGTATTTTATCCGATTATTATATATTATATATGACTTTACACCCTACATAATTAAGCACTACTTGGTTTAAAAATTACAACCACATACATACACCATCAGAAAGTATTTCAAATAACATTATCCAAAATGAAGTTTTCTCATAATCCATGCCAGCAGTGTCTTAATTCATAGAGAATTAATTTCCTCCTTCGTTCTATAGAGGTGATCTAAATTTATATGGAAGCGCTTGAATCTTATCTAGGAAGCTTAGCATGACCTTCAACCCTTCCTCATCTGAAACCAAAGAGATCATCAACTGACAATTTTAATTTGTTGTTTCACATTCATGCGCAAAACCCGAAATTATTAACATATACTGCATCTGTTTTGGATAGGAGTAGTACTAAAAGACTAAAAGATTCTGCAATATTTTGGAATCGGGGAACATGAATTTGCGAATTACCTAATTTGGGTACTCTATGACCTCCAGGGTGATATATCACAAAAGGTTCTACAAATGATCCCAGGAGTTCAATTGCTGGTAATTTTGCAATCTCGTCTTTCTCACCTGCGGAGAGAATTGTGTTATATATGCGTGTGTGTCTGTGTGGTAGTGACTACAAATTTGAGTTATAAGCAGTAAATCATTTGATTTGATAGATATAGAGTACCGAAGCAGTGGAGTGAGGGGATTTCAATAGGGGAGGAGAATGCCTTTTCAGCCAGCTTTGGAGCTGAATATTTGAACCCTCCAAATTTACCTCCTGCTATCACCATCACAAATTTTATATCTTCAACTTTAGTAAGAGCCACACCCTGCCATGTCCAATTAAATGTTTCTTAATCAATTAAAACTTTCTTTAAACAACAAAAATAAAATAAAATAAAATTTTTGAGGAGGGCTAATTAATAATTCTATTCGACTAAAATACAAAATTGGTTGTCAAAATATGCGAGTTTAGTACTAAAGCTGAGCACATTTTGACAAATTCAAGGGACAGTTTTGCAAAATATGCAAAGCGGAGCACATTTTGACAAACTCAAGGAACATTTTTGCATTTAGTCCTATTAATATATCCGCCATATAGAAGGCAAGAAAATAATAACCGAAGAATGTAACTTTACCCTTGCTTGCATTCCTGGTAAAGCAGCTGTTATCAGAGCTCCCTACTTGCCAAGAATAAAGAGAGTTAATTAATACTAGAATACATATATGGCTCAAAAAAATTCAGACATTCCTGTTCAAGTAGTGTTACATATTAATTACCAAGTGTTTGTTAATTTGGTGTTGAATTAATTATACCTGAGAAAAACCTAGCACACCATCAAATGGCCCAAGCTTTACCATGCAATCCTCAATGTATGCAATACCCTCGTCAAAATTGATATATTCAGTGAAATCCTACAAATCACATGCATTAAACTTGACAGAGTAATTTTCTCATACATATATTCTAATAACCCAATCTCATATCCGAAACATGTGAGATATACTTTACTGAATATAAAACTTGAGGTTACTATACTATAACTAAAAGTAACACTGTTATAACTTTTGGGTGGACCTGTGATGGATATAGATGAAGATAAGCTAATAATATTTTTGAGATGGGAAATTTTAGGTTTAAACTGGATGCCCAAATGAAATAAATTAAACTTCAGACCTTGATGCCGTCAAACCATTTAAATGAGGGAGTATCATCCTCTCTCTCAACAGAAAAAGGTGCATCTATGAAGACTAGATCCATCTTTTCCAGCACACATGGAGGCCATATTTCAACCTGCTTTTTAAAAGCAGCAGCACTATATCCGTAACCATGAAGACACAGGATTCTGGGTTTCTTAACAAGTTGGCATTCCATCTTCTTGTTTACAAAATTGCTTCAAGTATGGCTAGTTACTACAAGGATCGATTAGTTGCAGCTTTATATGGGTGTTGATGATGAAATTTATTTTGGAGACGAAAGTGACTGACGCGACTCACATGATTTAGTTGATCGGGGGTGTACTGACAAAAGGGCCAGGCATGTTTTTTTATTTTTATTAAGAAAGGTCCTTTTCTCTCTCCTCTGCCTCCGCTCCTTATTTTCTCTCTCTTCTGTCATCTTTCTCTCTCTTATTTTCATGGGCCTTCTCTCTTCCTCCATTTATTTAATTAATTAATTTTTTAATATTTTATTTTAAATTGCAATAATTTTTTGAAATGTATATACTTATATAAAATCATAATATAAGTATGCTTGCATCTAAAACGTATAATACATAAAAAAATTGATACGTGGCAATCTTCGGCGAAAAATTGGTCGGTTCGGTTAAAAAAGAACATATTTGTTGTTTTAAAATATTTAGAGGTCTTGATTGAAGATTCCTAAACTTTGAATATTAAATTGATTTTCGTCCAAATTTAGAGGGACAGTTTTGTTATTAACCCTTATTATTATTATCTATATATATTGCTTGAGTACGTATTATGTAATTGATTATTTCATAAAATATTATTTATTTTATTCTATTTAGTATGATTTGAGTCATATTTGAGATAACTTTCTTTGAAAAACGTTTATTATTAACCATTATTTTGACATAAGGATAATTATGAAATGGATAGTTACAAACATTGCATATATAGCTGTTATATATTGTACCTTATTGATTTATTATATGTTATATTTGAGTTTAATAAAATTTATTTGTGGACATAATTTAAGTAAGTATAAAAGGTGTAACTTAATGTCCTCTATGTAGAGAATAAGAGAGTATTTCATTTGATTTGTGTATAAATTATTTGATTTGTGCCTATAGTGAGACATTTAATAAAGTGCAAAATTGTTTAATAGAAACTATTTTTCGTAGTTCCATTTAATAGAAGTCTATTTTATTTTGGAATAAAAGGAAAATATTGAGAGCTATTTAAATACTAATTAATCACTAAATTAATACTAGCTAGTATGTAACTTACATATTTAGTATTAATAAGTATGGTTAAATATATAATTAAATAGTATATTATGTAACTTACAAATATGTATGTATATATATATATATATATATGTATATATGTATATGTTGATATATATACATAAGATGAGATATATGCATATGAGATATAAGTTTACATATAAGATTTTGCACCTCTCTATTCTATCTTCTCCAATTTTCTACAAACAAATAACTACTTCATACAAAGCAGTATTTTATTGGAACTTTCTGTGAATTGCTATCACGGATAATTCACCAAAGCCTTGACATATATCTTGGAGGTATATCGTCTGCAACCCTTAGCAAACCAATCATGGTGGGGGCGATAAAAACTTTGAGGACATGGATCACCACTACAAGAAAAGCCCTTAAGTTCGACGAAATTATTCTCGACGGATTTAAATCAGTCGAAATAAGATTATTTACGACGGAATATTTCGTCGAATATAAGTCCTTCGAAATTACTCTAAGTTCGACGGAATTTCGTCGGAAGTAGAATTCACCCAGTGGCGCCAAGTTTCCCGCGAGCGCGAAGCATAAATTCGACAGAACTATAGTTAGTTTCGAGGAAATTTTTTATCGAAAGTAATATAATTTCGAGGGACTTATGCCCAATGTAAATTCCGTCAGAATTATCTTATAAAACCTAATCAGACTTCCTCTTCTCCTCACCCGCCTCATTTCTCATTTCTCATTTCTCTTCCTCTTCTCCTGACTCTCACTCTCTTTCAGTACTCTCTCTCTCTAATCTCTCTCAGCTCTCATCTTGCCCCCCAGTTCACTGGCCACTGCCCACCCCCGGCCACTGCCCAGCCCCCTGGTCCGACAGCCTTCCCTCCGGCCACTGCCACCATTTTCGGTCGACAACACACGGCGGCGCAACGGTAGCTCTTCCTCCTTTCTCCTCCTTATTTCTCCTCCTTTAATTCAAGGTATGAAATCATAAATTTTTCCATTCGAGTACTGAAATTTGAGGGTTTTTTAATTTTTAGGGTTAATATATATGGGTTTTAACTGGAGAATATAAACTGAAATTTGGATATTTTGTTGTTGATGAAATTATGACCTCCTTGATTCTTTGAGATTACTGAATATAGGTTAATGATTTGAGTTATTGATTTTGCTAAAATTGGGAGTCCATAATTCAGCAGGTTATGCATTTTTTGAAATTGAGAATAGTTTTGGAGTTCTTATTGTTGTTCTTGTTGTTGTTGCTGCTGAAATTGGGTTTATTTCTGTTATGCAAATTGGGATTATGCAGACTGTCAATTGGTTTATGCAAATTGGGTTTATTTTTGTTATGCAAATTGGGTTTATTTCTGTTTTGCAAATTGGGATTATGCTGAAATTTGGTTTATTTCTGCAAATTGTTGTATAATTACCTGCTGAAATTGTGATTTATTTTATGCAATTAAAATTTATGTTAGTGCATACTGGGAGTTTGTTCATAATGTGAAATATTGAGGGTTATATGAATGTGATATTTGATATTTTTGACAGAATTCCCGACGGAATTTCTGTCAAAATTAAGCACTTGCAAAATTTATGGGCCCTGCAAGTATATTTATTTATTATTTAATTATTTTCCTAATATTAAAATAAATTAAGTAGCATTTACTTAATTTCTTACTACTAAAATTAAATTAAATTAAATTAATTTGAATAAAATAAAATAAAATAATAAATAATAAATAATAAATAAAATAAAATAAATAAATAATAAATAATAAAAAATAATAAATAATAAATAATAAATAATAATAAATAATAAATAATAAATTAACAATAAACAATAAAAAATAACCAATAACCAATACATAATAAATAATAAATAATAAATACAATACAATACAATACAATGAAATAAATTAAATTAAATAAAATTAATTTCTCATAAACTAAGTAGCACCTACTTAGTCGTGAATGTCGAATAGTAGTCCCCATATATATTCCTAATAACAGTTCTCATAAACTAAGTAGCACTTACATAGTTTTTCATTGGCAAAATAAACTAAGTAGCATTTGCTTAGTTTGTCGCAATATTCAATAAACTCAATAATTACTACTCCCTCCGTCCCATAATAAGTGATGTTTTAGGTTATTTCATTTGTCCCAAATTATTTGATGTTTTAGAAAATTTAGGAGCATTAATTGCAATATTTCTAAACTTACCCCTTATTACTCCTACTTCAATATCCAGATGCTTTTAACTCTCTATCTCTCTCTTTATTAACACAAAGGGTATTATAGACAAATAATACTATATTTAATGATATACAATCATTTTCTTAATGGTTGTGCCCAACTCTAAAACATCACTTATTATGGGACGGAGGGAGTATATGTATATATATATATATATATATATATATATATGTACTATACTTTTAAACTTAAAAACTCGTTTGATGCATAGAAGTGAATGTCGAATAGTAGTCCCCATATATATTCCAAATAACAGTTCTCATAAACTAAGTAGCACTTACTTAGTTTTTCATTGGCAAAATAAACTAAGTAGCATTTGCTTAGTTTGCCATAATATTCAATAAATTCAATATGACTCTCTCTTCGATCTTTAATACACTCAATTACAACTATACATTTTATAGTACAAATATCATTCCATTAATCATCAAGTATGTAGACCGCCTTAATTGAACTGGCTTGAGGTATGCTGATGACAATAGTTTCAAAGTGTAGGAACAACATAGGATGGCATCAGCATGGTATTATGCAACCTTAACACTCAAAGTCAATGTGAATAAATCATTGCGCTATGTTGGCTTTCGTCACAATTCATCCCCGCAACCATATTTTGGGACATTTATAAGTTTTCCTTCCCCACTTAAGATTCATACTTAATAGTATTACATCTCTTTTCCTTTTAAAACAGAAAATGCATAAATTGCAATGAACTATATATGAATGAACAAAGCAGACCAACTAATTAATCGGTCAGTTGTAGAATTTGCGATTAGTATTCTTCAAAGTTTTCGAGGTCTTTAGTAGACAACCAATACCGCAACAAGTGCAGCGAAAGTAAGGTGGAAAATACTCTAACCCGTCGCCACATTTTATGGGTTACATGCAACTCTTTATATGACACGACGGCTTTAGAGTATTCTCTACCTTCCATTTGTTGCCCCCGTTGCGGTATTAGTTGTCCCCTAAAGACCTTTGGAACTTCTAACTATCCTAATATCATGTTCTAGAATTGACCGTTTAGTTAGTTGCTCAACTTTGCTCATTCGCATATAGTTCATTACAATTTATGCATTTTTTATTTTAAAAGGAGAACAATTGTAATACGTTTAAGTCGAAAGATTAAGTAGAGAAAGAGAAGTTATAAATGTCCCAACAAGCGGTTGCGGAGACGAATTGTGAAGAAAGCCAACACAGCGCAATGATTTATTCACATTGACTTTGAGTGTTAAGGTTTCATAATACCATGTAGATGCCAACTTAAGTTATTTCTGCACTTTACAATCCGTTTGTCTAACTTAACTCTTTGTCAGCTCAAATAAGGCGGTTAACATATTTGATGGTTAATGGAAGGATTATTTATGAACTATACTTTAGAACTTAGAAACCCATTTGACATTCACTCAGTAGGAGTGAATGTCGAATAGTCCCTAGTTTGGGACTATTACTGGATGTTATGTCTTTCACTTAGGCCGGTGCCAATACGAAACGACACGTTTTTGTTGTTTTAAGGATTTTTCAGCTGTTATCTCTACATGTTCTCCGAGTACATACTTAGATTAAGTTATCTTAATCTACTTCGTGTACTTGGAGACCATGGGGAGGTGCTGTTAAAATTTTCTTAAAACAGTAGAAACGTGCAAAACGTGTTGGCACTAGTGAAGAGACGCATCCAGGAACGGAATAGAAGCCTGAATTACGCCTTTCTTATAGAGCTTTCATAATAGGAAAATACTCTAATTCATTCATGGACCACTTGCATGAACATCCGTGTACTGAAATTCGTTTGACATTTATTCATGCATGGACCACATGCATAAACATCCCTTGTACTGAAATTCGTTTGACATTTATTCATGCATGGACCATATACATGAACATCCATGTACTGAATGCGTGCACTACAATAAAAAACCTTATTTTCGACGGAATATTCCGTCGGCATTAAGCATATTCCGTCGAGGTTATGTTTAATTCCGACGGAATATTCGGTCGGAAATTTAGTCGGATATAAGCAGGTCGAAATTAAGTCCGTCGAAATTTCGGTCGGTGCTATTTATACCCTATTGAATTAATCTCGACCGAATATTCGGTCGGTCTTAAGTTAAGTTCGACTGAACTTGTTCCGTCGCAAATAATCGTGCCACGTGGCAGACTGGTAAAAATAAGTATGATCTTTAATCTCGACAGAATTCTGTCGATATTAATAGATATTCCGTCGAGATTAAATATACCACATGTCAGTTACCAAAAATGGAAAGGGAATATTTCCGACGAAATTTCGTCGAGGTTAGTATTATTCCGTCGAGATTATCTTCTTTTTTTTAAAAAAGGTTTTATTTGTTTTTGCAATATCCAGGGTTTTAACCCACAGTTTTTGTACCTGTAAACCTGTTCATTTTTCCCAACAACACATATAAGCTAACTAACTATCCAACAAGCACATTAACTAATAATAAGGCCCAATAATAACCAAAACCAACATGAATATGAATTACCAAGGCCAACATGAATACGATAATGATAATCAACTAAAGATCAAATCAACTAAAGTGTAAATCAACTAAAGTAAAGATCTCAAACTAAAGTAATGATAATTACATGCAACAATACGTCAAAAATAAACTAAACTATATAAATTTACATCACATGAAGCTGATCAATGAACCAAAGTATAAATACGTACAAATCATCTCTACAAAACTAAGTCACGGGCCGTCGTCGTCCGACCGCTCAGCATTGTCCGATCGCTCAGCATCGTCAGTCCTCTCGTCAGCCAGCTGGTCACCCTGTTGATACAATATAATGTAACTCATTAGTCCGTATATATGATACAGTTAAAGATAATTAACTAAATGAAAATTAAATAACATGCAGAATATATATACTTGAATATATTTAAAACGAATAGTATACCTGAGATGTCGAGGGCTGACTCAACATCGGCCCAAACGCGTCCTCGATTAAGGTAACCACCATCTGAACAATCTCGTCGCGTATCGCGGCCCACTGCTCCGGAGGGATACCCGTACTCTCGGCGGTGGCACAAGCTGCAGCGTCCTGCGTAAGCTGATGGAGCCGAGAACGAATGGACAGGTCTTGACGATGGAACATCGGATCGGTCTCAAACCTCTCCGACACCGCAGCCATAACACGCTGGAACAAAGCATCGTCTAAGCCAGCGCCCGTATGTGATGGTCGCACGGGGGCTCTCGGACGCAGACGGTGGCTAGACCCTACAAAAATAAATATAACATGAATAATATTATAAGTTTACTTTATTCATAAACAAGAAATAAACTAAAATATTATACCTCCTGGCAGTGTATAGGCTGGTATCCTGGGTAACCCCAACACTCGATACCGGCCGGTAGTACTAGTGGGAGTATCCTAAGACGTGACCCAAAGAGACGTCTCCTCGTCCTGAGATAAACTAATCTCGAGCGGAGGGACGGTGGAATCTAACGTCTCAGCATCGCCCCTAGCAGCCTGCAACTCCGCTATACGCTGGCTACGAAGCTTCTTAAACCGCTCCTGTAATTTGATATATGTACATGTGAGTTATCTTGGTATCATCATATAAATTACGTAATACTATCCTAAATAATATTTATTATAGTAAATGTATTACCCGTATAGCTAGTGCTGCTGGAGATATCGTCGACCCCGAAGTAGAGCCCTTCGGCATATGGACTCTATCCCAGAACTCCATCATAGTAGGAGGTCGGCCCAAGCTACTCCGCATGGCCTAAATCATATACATTAAATAATATCACCTTAATTTACTATAGTTGCAGTTTAATATTAAACTAAACTAAAGGGAAATACATACCGACTTAACCTCCTGAAACGACTGTGAGCCAGAAGTATGTACAACTCGCAGCTTGTCGCGATTCTTCTTCATCTGCTCTGACTTGGTCTTGAACGCAAGCATTATCCCAGTACGCACACATCGCAGCCCATGCTGCATCTGATACTGCTGGAGGCTGATGCTCTCGCAAAGTAGTCCCGGGCGATTCTTCTACCGCCCGGACTGCCCTCTGTCACATCTCGTACAGCCAGCCGGCATAATTCTTCGAGATGTGGGCAATGATAACGGCGTCACCATCCGCCTCAGTGATGCCGACCTCGTATCTGTAGTATCTCTATCAAATAAACATAACATACGTATAATTAATTATTTGAACAATATGTAAATAATGTGGACCTTGATTTAATATATGTAATTCGACTTACGTGAAACTCCCGCAACACTGTACACCATAAAGTCGACATCGTAGCTCGAGTACTGGCTAAATCGCATGCAGCCAGTAGGGAGATGCGCCAGGCAGATGGCGTGTACGGTCGCCTTAGCGACATGATCCATTATATTAGAGTACAAATTTATGTAGAACATTTTAATTTATTAATCACATAATAATATCATTCTAATTGAACATAAGTGATATATTATAGTTGAAACCTACACAGACGAGCCAACATCAACTAGAACTGTGTCAGACACTGCCGGCGGACGACCTAATCGACCGAGGTTAGGCCCTCGCTGACGCGACGTCTAGCATCTGTATGTTTAATATAGTTATGACATTGTCAAAAAATAGTAAATGAATGTATAATATAGTTATGAAAAAAATGTTACTGAGCCAAAAAAGAAATCAACTCACTAGCATCTGAAGACGACCCGCCCTGGGAGCCGTCACCGGATCCAGAGCGGTCGCCACCACGGCCACCTCCACCGCTTTGTCGAGGCATAGCTGTACTACTGAAATAACAGACATAGATACGATGACATTAATTAAATTTCATTGCAATTATTATATATAATGAATGATTTTAGTTGTATAATATTTACAAAACACCAATTAGTGAAGAAGTAGTACGTCGTCAAACCCGTCAGAATCAAAATCATTTTCATCCTCTGATTCTGTCTCTTCCTCTTCTGTATCAATTTCTTCCTCAGTATCATTTTCTACCATCACATACGGACTAACAACCACATCTTCCTCCACTTCGTTAACATCGAGTACGTCAACGACATCATCAACCAACACATCGTCATCATATAGCACAACGTGGCTGGGATTGCTAACTTGTTCTTGCAACGGGTCATCCGTTCCAGACAGATTAGTACCATCAAATGACCGAGTCTTCGTTGTCACAACTGTATACTAGGGGGTTCTATAATTTACGACATTAGGGGCGTAGTACACTTGAGTTGTTTGGCTGGCTAACACAAATACGTCATCAGACTGTAACTTCGATTTTATATCTACTGTGACGATTCTATTACAATCAACTTTAACACCCTTTGCAGTATCAAACCAGCGACACTTAAATGTAACGACCTTTTTAGCCCCTGGATAATTGAGCACAACCACTTCCTCTAATCTTCCATAGTAATTGGACTTAGAATCTCTATAACAACTTCCCAACACGACAACGCCAGAGTTGACTGATGTCAATTCATTCAAGTCATCAACCTTGAATCTGTACCCATTCACGATACAACTTGGAAATGAACTAACGAGTTTGTACGGGCCTAAAATGACATCTCTAAAACGTTCATAAGCGTTCTCTTCTTCGACCCTTCTCTTAAACCACTGTTGAAAATTGTCATTAGTGAATGCTTCCATCTGTGATGTAGTTAACCCCGGGTTAGAAGCATGCGCTTCCAATTCGAATGAGCTGCGTACAATAATATGACAATTGTTTAATTGTTGATTAAGGTAGGAAAAATCATTTTTAACTTAAAATAATACATACTTGATGTACGACGATACTTCAGGCATATTTAGAAGCACGTATGTAGATACAATCTTTAAATCTTTATCGGTTAGGTAAGTCCTCGTCTCATGTCCAAATGGTTTGGCCGGATAAGTGAATACAGCCAACTCATCAGCACGCGTTTGGGGATCGACGACTACCTCATTCCGACTTAGGTGATTGAGCTTCGTTGAGACTACATCGTCAAAGTATAGCGAGCAGAAGTTGATAAGCTCTTCCTCCGTATAGTGTTCAGCAATAGAACCCTCTACACGAGCTTTGTTTTTAACTTTTTATTTTAATCGACGCATATACCTGAAATATGACAATATATCAACTAAAAAAAATATTCAGGTGATGATTATAACACAATGTAGGTGATATTACCTCTCAAAAGGATACATCCATCGATATTGCACCGGTACTCCATGCTTAAGTTCATATGGCAGATGAATAGGCAAATGCTGCATCGAGTCAAAGAACCCCGGAGGTAAGATCATTTCGAGCTTGCAGATTGTCAACACTGTATTTTTCTCCATCTGCTCCACATCACTGTGCCTTATAACAGTTGAGCAAATATCCCGAAAGAAATTTGAAAGTGCGGTAAAGGCATAATTAATATTCCTCTGGTATTACTTCACGAAAGGCAATTGGAATCAACTTCTGCATGAATACATGACAGTCATGACTCTTGAATCCGATAATTTTCAACTGCTCAACCTTAGTACATCGAGAGATGTTAGAAGCATAACCATCTGGTAGCTTCAATGCACTAAGCCACTTGCAAATGTTTTTAATTTGTTGCTTGGTAAGACAAAATGGAGCTTTTGATTTTGAGTTGTTAGGTCGGAGCCACAATTCCCTGTCGGATGTTCATTTCCTCCAAGTCTTTACGTGATTTATCATTATTTTTTGTTTTACCACTCGTATCTAGCACAGTGTAAAACAAGTTCTCGAACACATTTTTCTCCGTATGCATGACATCTATGCAATGACGAAGTGCTAGTGTGACCCAGTATGGCAACTCAAACCAAATGGGCGAGTGTGTCCAATTATGAGCTTTACTGTATCCTATTGCTCTCAACTTACCATGCTCCTTCCCATGCGGTGGAAATGTCAGATCATTTATCCATCCCAGTACATTGCTGCCCGACAAGCGACCAACAACCCCCTTCTTTTCTGTTTTTCTGTTGAACTGTGTAGACATCTTTCTATAACTGTGCTCAACAGGCAAGAATCTTCGAGCAGTTCCAAAGAAACTAGTTTTTCACCCATGACGCTGTTGTGTGCCCAGCACATCCCCCATATAGACTGGATATGGCAGCTTACCATACCAATTAGATCAAAAATAATCATGAATGTGGTTCAAGCATGAATTTAGTTTACCGAGTATATATCTCCACTATACAGGGGTTAGGCTTTTATCCCGTTCCTGGATGCGTCTCCTCACTAGTGCCAATCTTAAGCACGTTTCTACTATTTTCAGAAAATTTCAGCAGCACCTCCCCATGGTCTCCATGTACACGAAATAAACCAAGAAAATTTAGTCTAAGTATGCACTCGGAGAACATGTAGAGACACCAGCTGAAAGTTCCTCAAAATTTATAAAAACGCACCATGTGCATTGGCACCGACCTAAGTGAGAGACATAACATCCAGTAACAGTCCCAAACTGGGGACTATTCGATATTCACTCCTAATGAGTGAATGTCGAACGGGTTTCTAAGTTGACACCTCCAAAGCATGTATGTCCTTCATCAAGATAAACTAAGTATAGCATTTGCTTAGTTTGAACGATATGATCTGGTTCCCATATATTATTATGGGAACCAGATCATATCATTCAAACTAAGCAAATGCTACTTAGTTTATTTTGTCAATGAAAAACTAAGTAAGTGCTACTTAGTTTATTGAATATTGCATCTCAACTAAGCAAATGCTACTTAGTTATTAATTATATTTAATTTTATTGTATTTAATATTGCGGCAAACTAAGCAAATGTTACTTAGTTTATTTTGCCAATGAAAAACTAAGTAAGTGCTACTTAGTTTATTGAATATTGTATCCCAACTATATAAATGCTACTTAGTTATTAATTGTATTTAGTTTTATTTAATTGTATTATATTTTATTATTTATTTATTATATATTATTTATCTCTTTTAATTAATTATTATTATTATTATTTATCTCTTTTAATTAATTATTAATATTTATTATTTATTATTTATCACTTTTAATTAATTATTAATTATTAATTATTAATTTATTATATTATATTTAACTATATTTAATTTAATTTAATTTAATTTATTTGTATTATATTTTATTATATAATTTAATTTAATTTAATTTGATTTAATTTATTTAAATTGCATTATGTTAAATTAATTAAATTTAATTAAGTTCAATTTAATTATATTAAATTAAATCAAATTATATATATATATTTTATTTTATTTTATTTTCGTCGATCTTAGAGTAACTTTTACCGAATTCATTCCGTCGGTCTTATATTATATTATATTATATTAATTGAGTTAATATATTATATTATATTATATTTATTTATTAGATATGATTTAAGTTATTTTATTTAGTTTTATTCAATTTATTTATATTATTCTAATTTATTATTAATTTTTATTTTGTTTTAAGGCCCACTAATTTTGTAATTGAATAATCTTGACAGAAATTCCGTCGGTAATTCCGTCGAAAATAAGAAATATTTGCAATCAATTAATGAAATCCTATTTTATATCTTTCCAATATAACCAATTTCAGAACAAACAATTGAAGGACATATACAAAATATATGAATGTGTGAACAAAATACCCATAATTTTCAGACCCAAACTTACCCACAAATTTTCAGACCCAAACATCTATACCCACAAATTTTCAGAACAAATCAATATCAGTACAACATTAGGGCATGGATTGTATATTGCATTAGAACAAACTTGTATACCCATAAATTTTCAGACCCAAAAGAGCCAACAGATCAATACATATATATAACAGTTTATATAACTCAATTTGCAAAATTAGGGCATGGATTTAAAAGCATAATAATCAAAATCAAATGATAATTCATCAAATATACCTGATTAGCTTGAATATTTAACAAACAAATGAAAGTCAACACCAATTTAAAAAGAGATCCACTAAAGGAAAGTCAGAAATCACGCGGAGGGCCGGAAGGAGTTGTCGGTCGGAGGTGGCCGGAGCAGCAGCTTGAGGCAGCCTGAAGGTGGCGTCGGCCGGAGAGTGAGAGAGCAGAGTCAGAGAGGGAGAGGGAGAGTCAGAGAGAGAGAGAGGCCGGAGCTAGCCGGAGCTGGCCGAAGCAGCAACTTGAGGAGGCCGGAAGGTGGCATCTACCGGAGAGTGAGAGAGGGAGAGTGAGAGCAGAGTCAGAGAGGGAAAGGAGAGATTAAGAGGCAACGAAATAAAATGGGGGAACGAAGCAGACTTTTAGATTTTAAAACTAACCTCGACGAAATTCTGTCGATATTAAGTCCGTCGAGAATATATACTTTCGACTGAATTCAGTCGGTCATAATAGGGAATTTCGTCGAGCTTAACGTTGGAGATGGCGGGAAACTTTGACGCCACGATGGGCACTATTTTCGACAGAATTCCATCGGAGAAGCTGTATGTACGACTGAACTAGTATCGACTGAATATTCAGTCAGAAATAGACTAAGATCGACAGAATTAATTCCGTCGGAGTTACTTTCGTCGGAAATAAACCCTTTTCTTGAAGTGGTGGTCTGTGCAGTTAAAGATGTCAGCCGACCGGAGTTGGATGTATCGTAGGATACGCAGTGATGGGAGGGGATTAGTCTCAGCTTATCGTGATGGGGTGTCAGATTTCTTGAACAAAGCAATAGAGCATGGTGATGATCCGAACGGAAAGATGCGATGCCCGTGTGTCAAGTGTAAATCCTAATCTGGAAGAAAGTCGACGAGATTAAATTTGACTTATTTTCCCGTGGATTTGTGGATGGGTACTTCGTATGGACTCATCACGGGGAATTAGCTGAGCGGAGAGAAGTGATCGACAGTACTGTGGAGGATGATATTCTACGGGATTCATACGCCGAAAACTATGATCCGATGGAGATGATGGTCGATGCTTATGGCCCTACTAATATTGACTGGGCTAAAAATGAGCCTTCTTCATGCAGTGCTAAGCAAGTGCCAAATGATACAGCTGCTGCCTTTTACAAGTTGCTATCTGAATCTGGGGTCTCGTTGTATCCGGGAAATGATACGGACACCAAGCTTTCTGCAGTGACGATGCTCTTACACTTCAAGAATGAGCACGACTGTAGTGAGAGAGGTTTCAACGATTTGCTTTCTATAGTTGGACAGTTCTTACCCAAGGATCATACTCTTCCTGTGAATTATTACGAAGTGAAGAAGATGGTCAAGGGGTTAAATATGGGGTATCAGAAAATCGATGCTTGTGAGCAGGATTGCATGTTATACTATGGGGAGGACAGAGATAAGGGACAGTGTGATATATGCAGCTTGCCGCGCTACAAAGTGACAAAACATGGGGGGAAGGAGAAACATGTTCCTAAGAAGATCTTACTGTACTTTCCTCTTGCGCCGAGGCTTCAGCGGCTATTCATGTCGTCTCATACGGCTCAACATATGAGTTGACATCGAACAAGGGATGTCGTGCCTGGTTAGCTAACTCACCCATCAGATGGAGATGAATGGAAGAGATTTGATGCAAATTATCCTGAGTTTGTGGAAGAAGTCAGGAATGTTAGACTTGGCATGGCTACTAATGGCTTTTACCTTTTCAATAATTTTAGTCAGCCCTACTCAGTTTGGCCAGTCGTTATGGTCGCTTATAATCTTCCACCGTCGATGTGCATGAGGGATCCGTATTTGTTCTTGACTTTACTCATACCGGGGGATAAAAGTCCTACAAAAGACATTAACGTGTACTTTCGATCGTTAGTAGATGAACTAAAGATGTTGTAGGAGACAGGGGTCCAGACGTATGATAAATCGATATGTGAGAATTTTGTGATGAAGGCAGCCCTGTTATGGACTATCACTATGGCCGTTTACAGGATGTGGTTGTGCTCAATTATCACGGGGGTAAAAAGGTAGTTACATTTAAGTGTAGCTGGTTTGATACTGAAAAAAAGGTTAAAGTTGATTGTAATAGAATCACAACCGTAGATATTAAGTTGGTGTTAAAGTCTGATGACGTATTCGTGTTTGCAAGTCAAGTGACTCAAGTGTATTACGCTCCTAATGTCATAAATACTCGAAGCCCCTGGTACACAATAGTCACAACTAAAACACATTCATTTGATGCTGAGAACATGTTTGGTATAGATGAGGCATTGCAAGAAGATGTTAGCAACCCTTTGGCCGTAGTGTTCAATGCTGAAGATGTGGTGGGTACTGATGTCATTGACGTACATGAGGATGTCGAGGAAAACGTCGTCGTGAATGATTATGTAGTCGTCGAAGATGATAACGATGACAAAACTAATCTCAAAACTGAGGATGAGGAAGATACCGAATTCGAGACTGATATACATGTTGATTCTGATGGGTTTGATGATGTACGTAATTAAAAATTAGCATTCATATTAGTAAATACCACATTGTTAAACCTTACATATTCATAATTTACCAATTTGGTTATTGCAATAGGATATTCATGGCTAGACATAGCGGTGGAGGTCGCCGAGGTGGTGGGCGATAAGGTACGGGAGACGGTAGCCACGATGGAGGCTCGTCTTCAGGAGCTAGTAAGTTGTCTTAACTAGGATTTAAATATATCTCAAACTGCACTAGTTTATGTTTATTGACTCAGTTAAATAAAATTATTACAGATGCACCTTGTCGACGACACCGAGGGACGAACCTCGGTATCTTCAGTCGTCCGCCGGCAGTTCCACTTACAGTACCGATGGATGTCGCTTCTGGACAGTAAGTGTTAATATATTGTTAACAATTTTGTCAGTTATTGCAAAACACAATTCACATAACACATATTGTTATATTTTTTTTGTAGTATACTAGACCCGGTGGCTAAGCACACCCTACACGCGATCTGTTTGTCGCACCTCCCGAGAGGGTGTATGCGGTTCAGCTAGTATGCGCAGTACGATGCCACCTTTATGCAAACTGTCTTGCGGGAGTTTCACGTAAGTTCAGCATATTATATTAATTACTACATAGTTGTATTAGGATGACGAAATTAATTGTTCCTAATTTTAAACTTTTGTTATAGGTTTATTATAGATTTGACCCGAGTATCTCTCAGACAGCTGGTGATGATGTGATTATATCACATGTCGCTAAGAATTACTCTGGCTGGCTATATGAGATGCGACAGAGGGCAGCCCGGGCAGTTGAGGACCAGCCCAAGACCACTATCAGATCTCACCAGCCCCGCATAGTCCCCGATTTAGCCTGGGAGGCTATGTGTGCGTACTGAGATGCTGATGACTTCAAGAAGAAGTCTAAGCAGGCAAAGAAGAACCGTGGTCAGCTACGCATAGTACACACCATTGGTTCTTAGTCGTTCGAGGAGGCGAAGATGGTAAGTGCACTGTATTTAGTTGTTTAGTTATCAAGTTCTTACACAAATACTTAATACCTGTTTTATAAATATTTTTATTAGGCCTTAAGGAGGACATTGGGCCGAGATCTCACCATTCTAGAGTTTTGGGATAGAGCCCACACGCCTAAGGACGAGCGTGCTTTGTCTCAGGCAGCTGTAGCTATACGGGTAAAACTCATCTTTTTATTTAGCTTTTAGTAATATTCAATAGTAAATAAAATGATATAATTAACACACTTATAAAAAATAAATTACAGGACCGATTTTAAAGGCTTCGGGACGCTCGTATAGCTGAGCTGGAGGCTATTAGGAGGGGTTCTGAGCCATCAGACTCCGCCACTCCCCTTCTCGATATTGTATTAAATCGGGATGAGGAGCTGAGACTATGGGTCGCGTCTCAGGATCTCCCTACTAGCAGTACCGACAGATATCGAGTGTTAGGTCTGCCGAGGATACCCGCATATACACTCCCTAAAGGTAATAATATTTTTTACGTTTCACAAAATTATCAGAATTTATCACATTATATAAATTATTATTAGTAATGTAATTTGTCTCTTTTTGTAGGCTCCAGCCAGCGCCAGCGTCCGAGAGCACATGTCGGACCATCTGATACGGGCGCTGGCTTGGATGACGAGATATTCCAGAGGCTAATAGGGGTACGTGTCGGATAGGTTCCGTACCGATCCGGCCTTTCGTCGTCAGTAGTTGCCTAGCAGTTCTCGTCTTCCCCAAGTTGCTCAGAAGGTTATAGTAGGGGCCTCCGCAGAGAGTACAGGGATTACCGCGGGAGCAGTTCGACGCTTTCAGCAGCGAGATACTCCGGAATGGTGATTACCCTCTTGGAGGAAGCTTTTCGTCCTCCCTCGCTTACTCAGGTATTCTTATTGTTTATGTTATTTTCAATTAAAGCTAGCTTGTTAATTCTCACATATATACGGACTAATAATTTTTATTTATAATTCTTTCAACATGGTGGCGATGACGAGCGGATTGGCGATGGCGAGCGATCTGACGATGACGACCAGGAGGACGACGGAGATTTTCATACACCAGACGGGCGTTGTCCACCTCCGCCCGATGATGATACTACTAGATTATAGTTCATTTTATGTTATTCATTCTAGTTATTAGTACGTATTTATGTTATTCATTTGTAGAACATTTGTACATATTGTACGTAGTTTATATAGTTGCGTCTGTATAATGAGATTACGTTGTATTCATAACTTTGTAGAACATTTGTATTCATAAATTTGTAGAACATTTGTAGTTTATATTCTTTATCGTTGTTGAAGCTTATTTGTTTTCAGTTAGTCGATTACGTTTGTTGTTGCGAAGTGGTACAGGTTTTTAGAATTACGTTGAATACAAAATTGAGATTACGTTTGTTGTTGAATGTGAAATATATTGTTGTCTGGCTGTATTGGGATAAAACAGGTTACAAGTACATATATGGGTTTAAATACCTGGATATTGCATTTTCAAAAAAATTATTAAAAAATTCCTTAAATTCGACGGAATAAGCTATTTCTGACTGATATTCCGTCGGATTTATGAGCCCAGGTTAATTTCCAAGTTAATCATTATTTTTTATTTTTCGTCAAAATTACCTTATTTTCGAGGGAATATTCCGTCGAGAATGGGGATTAATTATATTTATTGGAATTTAATTTTTCATCGAAGGTAAGCTATATCCGAGAGAAAATTCCGTCGAAAATAACTTGGAATTATCCTCGACGGAATATTCCCTCGAACTTAGTGTGTCGAAGATAGCCTAAATTCGACGGAATTTTGTCAGCAATATTTTCGTCGAAGATACTATACGGCCGACGGAATTTACGATGGAACCTATTTCTGACGTGTGTATATACGATTGAATGTTCGACGGAATATTCCCTCGGAAATAAGCTAGTTCTGATGGAATAGGCTTAATTCCGAGGGAATATTCTGTTGAAAATATGGCTTTTTCTTGTAGTGCACCCACGTCATGTCTTCTACAATGATTTTGACTCTATGGAGCTATTGGTTCTAACAATCTTAAGGTTTTTATAGTATTTGTTGGAGTCATGATTTTGGTGAGATGGAAGACAACACAGTTTTTAAAGATAAGTGATATTTTTCTTATTTTTATTTCACCAATGAAATTTTCATTATAATTAGTTATATGACAACCATTGGTAGAAAATGAAATATGGAAATGGAAGTGGAAGAGTTGTTTTAATTTACAAGTGTGTAAATTATTGTGGATGAGAAGAAAAGTCAATGCAAGAAATATCGAATGAAGATGACACCAAAGTTGATACAGTCGTCCTTAGATTTTATCCAAAAATTTGTGTCATGAATTTTTTTTCTTTATTTTAGAGAATGATATTTGTTTATTATCTTATAAATATAAGATATATATACATGAATGGTATATATGTGATGTACTATATCACGTGTTGATGATATTTGCATGTGTGAATATTGTTTTACTTATGATCTTATATAATAAATTAATTTGATTAGTTTTGTTTGATTTGGAAATAATCTGATGATTGTTCATGGTGAAACAAATTTTAACATGTGCATATATATTGACTTGTAATATTTTATGAGTAGATAATATTGCTAAATGTGTATATTCATGAGTTTTAAGAAAATTATTATTCTTATAAAGTAATTGAAATTTATTTATTATTAGTGGTTGTAATAAATGTTGTGAAATTTACTTTTCTCTACGTATAACAAATTAGTTGTAAATGAATTTATTTTGAGAATAAAGTAAATATATGTTCTTAATGAACAAAATTATGCATATAAAATTTGAGGTAATATTTAGTGTGTAATATTACTTGGTATTTGTAAGCATGAATTTTGAGATAAATTACTTTGTTTGTGGATAATAAATTAATTATCAACTAATAGTTAGAATAAATATTGTAGAAGTAAATTTTGTTGAGTATATCTTGTATACAATATGATTATGATGTTGAGAAAATACTTAGAAATGTTATTCGTAGTGTTTTTGAGATAATCATAATTGGTATATATTGATTTATTTTATGTATACTTCTTGTTCAAGAAGTAGTAAATTTTAATGTGATTATATGAATTTGTATATTTCTAATTGAGATAAATATTTTTTTTTGAATTTTTTTATAAATATAGTGAAGTTCAAAAGATATATTGTTTATGATATTTCATGTCTAAGTTGGGACAAGAAAACACTTGAGGATATACTAATTCATGTGTGTGAATTTCATTTGCTTTCTATATAAATTAATTTTGTTTGTGATAAATTAATTTTTTAGAAACTAAATATAATTTTTATAATTTATGATTTATATGCAAATAAATTTGTGCAATATGATGAGTTTCGCTATAATTTGTATATAATGAGTTTTATACTATTTACATTGAGTCAAGTGTTATGTGTTGGTATACTTGAAATTAAAATGTACTTGTTTAATTTTAAGTGCTTATCTTAAATAATTTTTGGATTTGACATTTTATGAAATTTCAAAAAATAAGAGCTTGTTTTCTTATGTGGGGGTATTCTAAAAGATTCTTATGTTGAAGTAATTTTTATATAAATAACTAATACATAAAATGTACAAGAACTTATTTTTTGTTCTGAGAAAATTTTGCTTAATATTCTTAAGTGGAAGTAATATTTATAGAAATATTGTCACATAAAATGTCAAATTTATTTAAGTAGTGAGCATAATATTGTAAAGTGAAAATATTCATTGAGATTTCAATTATTTAAAAGTGTGGGGGTGATTCTTTAAGATTTTTTTATTTATGGACTAAATTTGGCCTTTGAACTATTTTGAGCATAACTTTATTTATGTAAGAATAGTAAGGCTTGTGAATTTCTTGTTGTGAGATTCAATTTGTTTATGTAGTGTAATTCTGTAAATAAGCAGACCTAGAGGAGGGGTAAATATGTGTTTAAACTAAAAGTGATAAACTATGAAATCTTTTTAATTTTTTCTGCAATAAGTTTAAATTAGACAGGTATGCCTGTCTGCTTTAGAGTCTACTTTAGCTTATGTTCTACGTCAATTACTATCAAACAGATATGCATGTCTGTTTTAGTGTCTGGATTAGTATATCTTCAAACGTGAACAAAGCTAAATACCCAGAAATAGGAAAATAGAATAGAAAAGAACAGAATAGTAAATCACACTAAGATTTTTACGTGGTTCAACCCCTATCCTCTAATATAGTGCCTAATTCGCGTCCAATCCCAATTGGTATTGGAGACTCTTTTTATTAAACTTTTAAAACCCAATTAATAACAAAGAAAACTCCTTCTTCAAATTAAAAATTTCAGTTCTTACTTGGACACCAATGTCCCCCCTTGCACCTCTGTAACTTTTGCACCTCTGCAGCCTTTCTCACCACTGAAACCTTTGAAGCTTTCTTTGAACAGACTGACTACTCCAAGAATACCTAAGCCAATCTAGGCTTGTGTTCAGTTTACAGGAGATAGAATTTAGAATTGATACAATTAATGGCTGGAATAATATAAATAAAGTTCTTGATGTACTATCTAAGATGATTGCAGCTTTAAGAGATGTGTCCACTATAGCCAAGTGATGTGATAAAAATATGTAACTGCAAGTGCACAGTGTCAAGTTGAAGAACTGACAAGTACAGGTCGAACCCACAGAGACTAGATTAATTTTAATATATCCTTAATATCTATTTTAGGCGACTTAGAAATAAATATTGAGAGTTGATTAATTAGAATATGAAAACTAATAATGAGGAAACAATCTAGGAATCCGAATCCATTAAATAATAAACATAACATATAATTCAATCTATTCTATTTTTATAACTTAATTATGATTTTGATCTCCCTTCCCTTTAATTTAGTAATTTTATAATTAACGTGGGCAAGCATAGACTATGAAAATTTAAGGATTAACTATAACCCATCAAAACTTCTTTGAGCAAGCATGGATTATGAAAAACTCATATCTTAACAATTATCTATCAAAATCTCTTAATTAATTTAAAATCACATACGAACTATAAAACGAAGGTATTTCAATAACGAAATATGAAGGCGAAATCAATTAAACATAAAAGCATAAATAATAGAAGAGATAAAAAATATTATCATGAATAATTATTTAATTTCATCTTCATCCTAGATATAAAAAATTAACTAGACATTAAAAATAAAATAACTAACTAAAATAAAGAAGAAGAAATAAAATAAGAAAACTCCCTTTATTGATGATTCTCCAACAAGCGTATAATGAAGAAGTAATTTAATCTACTTCTACTCCTAACCTAAACTAATATAATACCTAATAATCCTTTCTCTCTAAAACAAGAGACCTATTTATAGAAAAAATAAATTTATGCCCTAATTTAGATACATTGAACTTGGACACTTTTGTTCCCATGTAGGTTTTAACTTCCTAGTGGCAATCAACTTCTCAAAAAGATCTTCTAGATAGACTTTTCTTTCTCTTGTTGGATTTGACTTGCACACCAAGATTGTTCCTCCTCTTTCCTTCTCCTTGCAGGATTCTTCTTAGATATTTCTTACATGAATAAGAGCATTAAATATCGCTTGATCACCAAAATTTTGACTTTATTGCAATAAATATTAAACCCTACAAAATAAAATAAAACACATTAATTTAATAAACTAATATAATTAAAAGAACAAAATTAGGGATAATAAAATGTATGAATTATGTGTCTATCAAATACCCCCATACCTAGCTTTTGCTCGTCCTCGAGTAAAATAAAAATAAAATAAAATAAAAATAAAAATTATACTATCCCATTTTCGTAGAAGACACGATTGCACTTAGCATGTGCAACAAGCCTTTAAACCCCAAGGTTATCCCAAGTGGACGAGTTGTGTCTCGTGAGGGTTTGCAGTGAATATACCCACAAAATTTAAAAATATTTTTGAGTTCAACAAGTCATGAAATTGAATTAAAACTTCTAAATATCCATGGGCATACATAAGCAAAATTAAATTCAAAATCACACTTTCACTTTATCAAAAATATTCAATCTTCATTCTAGACACCATCCTTCATAATATTAATTCCATGTGATGCATGCATGTGTGTATGATGTAACTCTTAATAGGGATTTTACCATGAAAATCAAGCAAACTCATTTTTCTTCTTTTTTCTCTTTTTTTAAAATTTTATTTTCCTTTATTTTCCTTTTCTTTTTTTCTTGACTTGTGCAATGTCTCATTTTCTTAGGCTTTTCAGAGTTACTCATGTAGCGAGCGTTGGACCAATGATTCCCAAACCAGTTGGATTTAGGGCACTAGGTGTAGAGACACCCCTAAGGGCTTACTAACTCGAGTAACAAAGGCCACAAAATTAGACTAGTCAAACTGCTTTTATCCATCACACTTTTCAGCGTGAATATCGATGCTTCATGAGACTTAGATACCCAGTTATTTCGTTCAATGGACATTGAAGCAGTTATTTTTTTCTTTTTTCTTTTTCTTTCCATTTTTTTTTTAAAATTACTCGAATCATAGTTTATATTCACAACTAAGAGTTAGTGCGATCGTGAAGTGCAAAAAATGCTTTTGAAATCAATATTAGTCCAGATGGTATTTCAAATTAAGATTTCGTACCTCATCAAAGATTTAAGAGTTCTAAATCTTTCAATCTTACTCATGACTTTTAACTCCACGGACACTTATTAGAATAAATTCAATCCATAAAAGTCAAACAAAATTTTCAATTTTTTTCAATTTTTTTTTTAACAATATTTTCCTAAAAAGAAAAAAAATATCTAATACAATAATAAAAACAAACACCCCCATACCTAAATCATGCATTGTCCGCAATGTATGCAAGTGAAAAAAAAGAGAACAAAGATGTGAAAGAATTGTACCTTGTATGCGGGGTATTTATTCTGTAAGAAAATGTGGTGAGAAGGAAAACAAATGTACATACCTACGAATTTCATAAATCCTAAAAAGTATGTGACTAGAAATGAATGATACAAATGGACAAGTGAGTGTGAACTTTTCATTATTTTCAGGAGGTCTAAGAAATTGAAAATAGTCAGAATTTTTATCACAGTTATGCTTAAAATTTGACTCAAGAAAACTTTCATTAACATGTTCAAAGGATGAAAGAATTGGTTCACATATATGTTCTACTTTAGTTGACTTATTTGTAGTGAATCTCAGCAGCTCATTGACCTTATCTAAATATTCAGATTCATTCCAATTTTGGTGAAGATGATTTAAGAAAATATTAATTGGATCTTTTTCAATCAAAAGTCTATTTTCAATTATTTCTTGGGTCATGGACAACTCTTAGATCATATTTACTTTAATGGGTTGGTCCAAAAAATCACTAGGTGGTTTTTTTGGAATAAGTCTTTCAGGGTACGGAACTTTAGGCTTATAGACTTTTTCAACCGACTCATTAAATGTGGACATGATCAATTTTAGGCATAGACTCATAATTTTTAGATTCCTCAAATTCGTTTGACTCAAACTGTGTAGAATTGAATACAAAATTTTCGTTTTCATCATCATTTTCACAACTATCAAGATTTTCAAAATTAACCTCAGAGTTACTAGAAAATTCATCCACCTCTTGTTCATTAATTATGGCGGCTAATCGACACATTTGAATTTCTAGACGAGATATAGTTTGATCCATGCTAAATTGATTTTCCATTAAGACTTTCATAGTTTTCTCTAAGGCACTAAGTCTTTCCTCTTCTTCATTTGATAATTCTTGTGTATATTGAGGTTCTGGATCCGAATATGGATATGGATATGGATATGAACTTAGATAAGGATTTTCATAAGTCGGAAAAAATTGATTTACTTGGTGTGTATTAAAATTTTCATAGAGTTCTTGATTCCAAGCAGAATTATTATTCCAACTATAATAAGAATCCATCTTTCCACAAATCACAAAACAAATAAACAACTAACCACGAAAATCACGAAAAAAATAAAATAAAAATAAAATCCTAATTCTACGGTTAACCTAAGTAAAATCTAGACAGCTCCTAACTGTTCCAAGTTACACCGTAAGGTCCACAAAATTTAAAATTAATCACACCACTAGCCAGGTAAGTGTAAGAAAGGTGTGAGTCTCTCCGTAGATACGGTGACTAATTAAATAACCACACAATCTTTAGGCGTTTACCTTTTAAACCATTTGCCTAGACTCCAGTAGTTTGATTAATTTAAAATCCAGCCTCCTCTTGGAGTTTCTTGTCCTAATTGAGCTCGAGAGTCCTAGGGGCCAACGTCTACTTGATTTTATTAGGTCAAGGTTATGCAAAATGCAAGTTGGGTTGTTTGTGGGCCAAGGAAGGGTGATGAAATCCCCACCTTATCTTGTTATAGGTTGTGCCCTTAATGTTAGATCAAATATGAAAATGCAAAAATAAAAAAAAACTATAAACAAATAAAATGTCCTAAAACTATGTGAATTACTAAAGAAGGAGAAATTTTGACGTACATCAATCCTCCAGCAATCACCACAGTTTATATTTGACAAAAAAAAATAAAAGCCTAACAAGATGTGCTCTACGTGAGTGAATGCATGAATACGGCAAATAAAAAAATATATTAATAAAAAAACTAAACTACTATTTTTTTTTTTAAAATGAAGATACAAAGTACTAAAGAAAGCACAGCAACAAAATCTTTATCTTTTCGCTCCTTCGATCCGCTTCAATAATCCTGAAAAAAAAAATGTTAGAGTTAAAAACTAATTAGAATAAATAAAAATTAAGGAAAAAAAAATTAAATCTAGTCCCCGGCATCGGCGCCAAAAACTTGATGTGATAAAAATATGTAACTGCAAGTGCACAGTGTCAAGTTGAAGAACTGACAAGTACAGGTCGAAC
This sequence comes from Panax stipuleanatus, assembly GCA_020205555.1. Classification (NCBI taxonomy): domain Eukaryota; kingdom Viridiplantae; phylum Streptophyta; class Magnoliopsida; order Apiales; family Araliaceae; genus Panax; species Panax stipuleanatus. The sequence goes on from CM035117.1 coordinate 23,761,251, forward strand.
CCACAGAGACTAGATTAATTTTAATATATCCTTAATATCTATTTTAGGCGACTTAGAAATAAATATTGAGAGTTGATTAATTAGAATATGAAAACTAATAATGAGGAAACAATCTAGGAATCCGAATCCATTAAATAATAAACATAACATATAATTCAATCTATTCTATTTTTATAACTTAATTATGATTTTGATCTCCCTTCCCTTTAATTTAGTAATTTTATAATTAACGTGGGCAAGCATAGACTATAAAAATTTAAGGATTAACTATAACCCATCAAAACTTCTTTGAGCAAGCATGGATTATGAAAAACTCATATCTTAACAATTATCTATCAAAACCTCTTAATTAATTTAAAATCACATACGAACTATAAAACAAAGGTATTTCAATAACGAAATATGAATGCGAAATCAATTAAACATAAAAGCATAAATAATAGAAGAGATAAAAAATATTATCATGAATAATTATTTAATTTCATCTTCATCCTAGATATAAAAAATTAACTAGACATTAAAAATAAAATAACTAACTAAAATAAAGAAGAAGAAATAAAATAAGAAAACTCCCTTTATTGATGATTCTCCAACAAGCGTATAATGAAGAAGTAATTTAATCTACTTCTACTCCTAACCTAAACTAATACAATACCTAATAATCATTTCTCTCTAAAACAAGAGATCTATTTATAGGAAAAATAAATTTATGCCCTAATTTAGATACATTGAACTTGGACACTTTTGTTCCCATGTAGGTTTTAACTTCCTAGTGGCAATCAACTTCTCAAAAAGATCTTCTAGATAGACTTTTCTTTCTCTTGTTGGATTTGACTTGCACACCAAGATTGTTCCTCCTCTTTCCTTCTCCTTGCATGATTCTTCTTGGATATTTCTTACATGAATAAGAGCATTAAATATCGCTTGATCACCAAAATTTTGACTTTATTGCAATAAATATTAAACCCTACAAAATAAAATAAAACATATTAATTTAATAAACTAATATAATTAAAAGAACAAAATTAGGGATAATAAAATGTATGAATTATGTGTCTATCAAATACCCCCATACCTAGCTTTTGCTCGTCCTCGAGTAAAATAAAAATAAAATAAAATAAAAATAAAAATTATACTATCCCATTTTCGTAGAAGACACGATTGCACTTAGCATGTGCAACAAGCCTTTAAACCCCAAGGTTATCCCAAGTGGACGAGTTGTGTCTCGTGAGGGTTTGCAGTGAATATACCCACAAAATTTAAAAATATTTTTGAGTTCAACAAGTCATGAAATTGAATTAAAACTTCTAAATATCCATGGGCATACATAAGCAAAATTAAATTCAAAATCACACTTTCACTTTATCAAAAATATTCAATCTTCATTCTAGACACCATCCTTCATAATATTAATTCCATGTGATGCATGCATGTGTGTATGATGTAACTCTTAATAGGGATTTTACCATGAAAATCAAGCAAACTCATTTTTCTTCTTTTTTCTCTTTTTTTAAATTTTTTTTTTCCTTTTTTTTCCTTTTCTTTTTTTCTTGACTTGTGCAATGTCTCATTTTCTTAGGCTTTTCAGAGTTACTCATGTAGCGAGCGTTGGACCAATGATTCCCAAACCAGTTGGCTTTAGGGCACTAGGTGTAGAGACACCCCTAAGGGCTTACTAACTCGAGTAACAAAGGCCACAAAATTAGACTAGTCAAACTGCTTTTATTCCATCACACTTTTCAGCGTGAATATCGATGCTTCATAAGACTTAGATACCCAGTTATTTCGTTCAATGGACATTGAAGCAGTTATTTTTTTCTTTTTTCTTTTTCTTTCCATTTTTTTTAAAATTACTCGAATCATAGTTTATATTCACAACTAAGAGTTAGTGCGATCGTGAAGTGCAAAAAATGCTTTTGAAATCAATATTAGTCCAGATGGTATTTCAAATTAAGATTTCGTACCTCATCAAAGATTTAAGAGTTCTAAATCTTTCAATCTTACTCATGACTTTTAACTCCACGGACACTTATTAGAATAAATTCAATCCATAAAAAGTCAAACAAAATTTTCAATTTTTTTCAAATTTTTTTTTAACAATATTTTCCTAAAAAGAAAAAAAATATCTAATACAATAATACAAACAAACACCCCCATACCTAAATCATGCATTGTCCGCAATGTATGCAAGTGAAAAAAAAGAGAACAAAGATGTGAAAGAATTGTACCTTGTATGCGGGGTATTTATTCTGTAAGAAAATGTGGTGAGAAGGAAAACAAATGTACATACCTACGAATTTCATAAATCCTAAAAAGTATGTGACTAGAAATGAATGATACAAATGGACAAGTGAGTGTGAACTTTTCATTATTTTCAGGAGGTCTAAGAAATTGAAAATAGTCAGAATTTTTATCACAGTTATGCTTAAAATTTGACTCAAGAAAACTTTCATTAACATGTTCAAAGGATGAAAGAATTGGTTCACATATATGTTCTACTTTAGTTGACTTATTTGTAGTGAATCTCAGCAGCTCATTGACCTTATCTAAATATTCAGATTCATTCCAATTTTGGTGAAGATGATTTAAGAAAATATTAATTGGATCTTTTTCAATCAAAAGTCTATTTTCAATTATTTCTTGGGTCATGGACAACTCTTAGATCATATTTACTTTAATGGGTTGGTCCAAAAAATCACTAGGTGGTTTTTTTGGAATAAGTCTTTCAGGGTACGGAACTTTAGGCTTATAGACTTTTTCAACCGACTCATTAAATGTGACATGATCAATTTTAGGCATAGACTCATAATTTTTAGATTCCTCAAATTCGTTTGACTCAAACTGTGTAGAATTGAATACAAAATTTTCGTTTTCATCATCATTTTCACAACTATCAAGATTTTCAAAATTAACCTCAGAGTTACTAGAAAATTCATCCACCTCTTGTTCATTAATTATGGCGGCTAATCGACACATTTGAATTTCTAGACGAGATATAGTTTGATCCATGCTAAATTGATTTTCCATTAAGACTTTCATAGTTTTCTCTAAGGCACTAAGTCTTTCCTCTTCTTCATTTGATAATTCTTGTGTATATTGAGGTTCTGGATCCGAATATGGATATGGATATGGATATGAACTTAGATAAGGATTTTCATAAGTCGGAAAAAATTGATTTACTTGGTGTGTATTAAAATTTTCATAGAGTTCTTGATTCCAAGCAGAATTATTATTCCAACTATAATAAGAATCCATCTTTCCACAAATCACAAAACAAATAAACAACTAACCACGAAAATCACGAAAAAAATAAAATAAAAATAAAATCCTAATTCTACGGTTAACCTAAATAAAATCTAGACAGCTCCTAACTGTTCCAAGTTACACCGTAAGGTCCACAAAATTTAAAATTAATCACACCACTAGCCAGGTAAGTGTAAGAAAGGTGTGAGTCTCTCCGTAGATACGGTGACTAATTAAATAACCACACAATCTTTAGGCGTTTACCTTTTGAACCACTTGCCTAGACTCCAGTAGTTTGATTAATTTAAAATCCAGCCTCCTCTTGGAGTTTCTTGTCCTAATTGAGCTCGAGAGTCCTAGGGGCCAACGTCTACTTGATTTTATTAGGTCAAGGTTATGCAAAATGCAAGTTGGGTTGTTTGTGGGCCAAGGAAGGGTGATGAAATCCCCACCTTATCTTGTTATAGGTTGTGCCCTTAATGTTAGATTAAATATGAAAATGCACAAATAAAAAAAAAACTATAAACAAATAAAATGTCCTAAAACTATGTGAATTACTAAAGAATGAGAAATTTTGACATACCTCAATCCTCCAGCAATCACCACAGTTTATATTTGACAAAAAAAATAAAAACCTAACAAGATGTGCTCTACGTGAGTGAATGCATGAATACGGCAAATAAAAAAATATATTAATAAAAAAACTAAACTACTATTTTTTTTTTTAAAATGAAGATACAAAGTACCAAAGAAAGCACAGCAACAAAATCTTTATCTTTTCGCTCCTTCGATCCGCTTCAATAATCCTGAAAAAAAAAATGTTAGAGTTAAAAACTAATTAGAATAAATAAAAATTAAGGAAAAAAAAATTAAATCTAGTCCCCGGCATCGGCGCCAAAAACTTGATGTGATAAAAATATGTAACTGCAAGTGCACAGTGTCAAGTTGAAGAACTGACAAGTACAGGTCGAACCCACAGAGACTAGATTAATTTTAATATATCCTTAATATCTATTTTAGGCGACTTAGAAATAAATATTGAGAGTTGATTAATTAGAATATGAAAACTAATAATGAGGAAACAATCTAGGAATCCGAATCCATTAAATAATAAACATAACATATAATTCAATCTATTCTATTTTTATAACTTAATTATGATTTTGATCTCCCTTCCCTTTAATTTAGTAATTTTATAATTAACGTGGGCAAGCATAGACTATAAAAATTTAAGGATTAACTATAACCCATCAAAACTTCTTTGAGCAAGCATGGATTATGAAAAACTCATATCTTAACAATTATCTATCAAAACCTCTTAATTAATTTAAAATCACATACGAACTATAAAACAAAGGTATTTCAATAACGAAATATGAATGCGAAATCAATTAAACATAAAAGCATAAATAATAGAAGAGATAAAAAATATTATCATGAATAATTATTTAATTTCATCTTCATCCTAGATATAAAAAATTAACTAGACATTAAAAATAAAATAACTAACTAAAATAAAGAAGAAGAAATAAAATAAGAAAACTCCCTTTATTGATGATTCTCCAACAAGCGTATAATGAAGAAGTAATTTAATCTACTTCTACTCCTAACCTAAACTAATACAATACCTAATAATCCTTTCTCTCTAAAACAAGAGATCTATTTATAGGGAAAATAAATTTATGCCCTAATTTAGATACATTGAACTTGGACACTTTTGTTCCCATGTAGGTTTTAACTTCCTAGTGGCAATCAACTTCTCAAAAAGATCTTCTAGATAGACTTTTCTTTCTCTTGTTGGATTTGACTTGCACACCAAGATTGTTCCTCCTCTTTCCTTCTCCTTGCATGATTCTTCTTGGATATTTCTTACATGAATAAGAGCATTAAATATCGCTTGATCACCAAAATTTTGACTTTATTGCAATAAATATTAAACCCTACAAAATAAAATAAAACATATTAATTTAATAAACTAATATAATTAAAAGAACAAAATTAGGGATAATAAAATGTATGAATTATGTGTCTATCAAATACCCCCATACCTAGCTTTTGCTCGTCCTCGAGTAAAATAAAAATAAAATAAAATAAAAATAAAAATTATACTATCCCATTTTCGTAGAAGACACGATTGCACTTAGCATGTGCAACAAGCCTTTAAACCCCAAGGTTATCCCAAGTGGACGAGTTGTGTCTCGTGAGGGTTTGCAGTGAATATACCCACAAAATTTAAAAATATTTTTGAGTTCAACAAGTCATGAAATTGAATTAAAACTTCTAAATATCCATGGGCATACATAAGCAAAATTAAATTCAAAATCACACTTTCACTTTATCAAAAATATTCAATCTTCATTCTAGACACCATCCTTCATAATATTAATTCCATGTGATGCATGCATGTGTGTATGATGTAACTCTTAATAGGGATTTTACCATGAAAATCAAGCAAACTCATTTTTCTTCTTTTTTCTCTTTTTTTAAATTTTTTTTTCCTTTTTTTTCCTTTTCTTTTTTTCTTGACTTGTGCAATGTCTCATTTTCTTAGGCTTTTCAGAGTTACTCATGTAGCGAGCGTTGGACCAATGATTCCCAAACCAGTTGGCTTTAGGGCACTAGGTGTAGAGACACCCCTAAGGGCTTACTAACTCGAGTAACAAAGGCCACAAAATTAGACTAGTCAAACTGCTTTTATTCATCACACTTTTCAGCGTGAATATCGATGCTTCATAAGACTTAGATACCCAGTTATTTCGTTCAATGGACATTGAAGCAGTTATTTTTTTCTTTTTTCTTTTTCTTTCCATTTTTTTTAAAATTACTCGAATCATAGTTTATATTCACAACTAAGAGTTAGTGCGATCGTGAAGTGCAAAAAATGCTTTTGAAATCAATATTAGTCCAGATGGTATTTCAAATTAAGATTTCGTACCTCATCAAAGATTTAAGAGTTCTAAATCTTTCAATCTTACTCATGACTTTTAACTCCACGGACACTTATTAGAATAAATTCAATCCATAAAAAGTCAAACAAAATTTTCAATTTTTTTCAAATTTTTTTTTAACAATATTTTCCTAAAAAGAAAAAAAATATCTAATACAATAATACAAACAAACACCCCCATACCTAAATCATGCATTGTCCGCAATGTATGCAAGTGAAAAAAAAGAGAACAAAGATGTGAAAGAATTGTACCTTGTATGCGGGGTATTTATTCTGTAAGAAAATGTGGTGAGAAGGAAAACAAATGTACATACCTACGAATTTCATAAATCCTAAAAAGTATGTGACTAGAAATGAATGATACAAATGGACAAGTGAGTGTGAACTTTTCATTATTTTCAGGAGGTCTAAGAAATTGAAAATAGTCAGAATTTTTATCACAGTTATGCTTAAAATTTGACTCAAGAAAACTTTCATTAACATGTTCAAAGGATGAAAGAATTGGTTCACATATATGTTCTACTTTAGTTGACTTATTTGTAGTGAATCTCAGCAGCTCATTGACCTTATCTAAATATTCAGATTCATTCCAATTTTGGTGAAGATGATTTAAGAAAATATTAATTGGATCTTTTTCAATCAAAAGTCTATTTTCAATTATTTCTTGGGTCATGGACAACTCTTAGATCATATTTACTTTAATGGGTTGGTCCAAAAAATCACTAGGTGGTTTTTTTGGAATAAGTCTTTCAGGGTACGGAACTTTAGGCTTATAGACTTTTTCAACCGACTCATTAAATGTGACATGATCAATTTTAGGCATAGACTCATAATTTTTAGATTCCTCAAATTCGTTTGACTCAAACTGTGTAGAATTGAATACAAAATTTTCGTTTTCATCATCATTTTCACAACTATCAAGATTTTCAAAATTAACCTCAGAGTTACTAGAAAATTCATCCACCTCTTGTTCATTAATTATGGCGGCTAATCGACACATTTGAATTTCTAGACGAGATATAGTTTGATCCATGCTAAATTGATTTTCCATTAAGACTTTCATAGTTTTCTCTAAGGCACTAAGTCTTTCCTCTTCTTCATTTGATAATTCTTGTGTATATTGAGGTTCTGGATCCGAATATGGATATGGATATGGATATGAACTTAGATAAGGATTTTCATAAGTCGGAAAAAATTGATTTACTTGGTGTGTATTAAAATTTTCATAGAGTTCTTGATTCCAAGCAGAATTATTATTCCAACTATAATAAGAATCCATCTTTCCACAAATCACAAAACAAATAAACAACTAACCACGAAAATCACGAAAAAAATAAAATAAAAATAAAATCCTAATTCTACGGTTAACCTAAATAAAATCTAGACAGCTCCTAACTGTTCCAAGTTACACCGTAAGGTCCACAAAATTTAAAATTAATCACACCACTAGCCAGGTAAGTGTAAGAAAGGTGTGAGTCTCTCCGTAGATACGGTGACTAATTAAATAACCACACAATCTTTAGGCGTTTACCTTTTGAACCACTTGCCTAGACTCCAGTAGTTTGATTAATTTAAAATCCAGCCTCCTCTTGGAGTTTCTTGTCCTAATTGAGCTCGAGAGTCCTAGGGGCCAACGTCTACTTGATTTTATTAGGTCAAGGTTATGCAAATGCAAGTTGGGTTGTTTGTGGGCCAAGGAAGGGTGATGAAATCCCCACCTTATCTTGTTATAGGTTGTGCCCTTAATGTTAGATTAAATATGAAAATGCACAAATAAAAAAAAAACTATAAACAAATAAAATGTCCTAAAACTATGTGAATTACTAAAGAATGAGAAATTTTGACATACCTCAATCCTCCAGCAATCACCACAGTTTATATTTGACAAAAAAAATAAAACCTAACAAGATGTGCTCTACGTGAGTGAATGCATGAATACGGCAAATAAAAAATATATTAATAAAAAAACTAAACTACTATTTTTTTTTTAAAATGAAGATACAAAGTACCAAAGAAAGCACAGCAACAAAATCTTTATCTTTTCGCTCCTTCGATCCGCTTCAATAATCCTGAAAAAAAAATGTTAGAGTTAAAAACTAATTAGAATAAATAAAAATTAAGGAAAAAAAAATTAAATCTAGTCCCCGGCATCGGCGCCAAAAACTTGATGTGATAAAAATATGTAACTGCAAGTGCACAGTGTCAAGTTGAAGAACTGACAAGTACAGGTCGAACCCACAGAGACTAGATTAATTTTAATATATCCTTAATATCTATTTTAGGCGACTTAGAAATAAATATTGAGAGTTGATTAATTAGAATATGAAAACTAATAATGAGGAAACAATCTAGGAATCCGAATCCATTAAATAATAAACATAACATATAATTCAATCTATTCTATTTTTATAACTTAATTATGATTTTGATCTCCCTTCCCTTTAATTTAGTAATTTTATAATTAACGTGGGCAAGCATAGACTATAAAATTTAAGGATTAACTATAACCCATCAAAACTTCTTTGAGCAAGCATGGATTATGAAAAACTCATATCTTAACAATTATCTATCAAAACCTCTTAATTAATTTAAAATCACATACGAACTATAAAACAAAGGTATTTCAATAACGAAATATGAATGCGAAATCAATTAAACATAAAAGCATAAATAATAGAAGAGATAAAAAATATTATCATGAATAATTATTTAATTTCATCTTCATCCTAGATATAAAAAATTAACTAGACATTAAAAATAAAATAACTAACTAAATAAAGAAGAAGAAATAAAATAAGAAAACTCCCTTTATTGATGATTCTCCAACAAGCGTATAATGAAGAAGTAATTTAATCTACTTCTACTCCTAACCTAAACTAATACAATACCTAATAATCCTTTCTCTCTAAAACAAGAGATCTATTTATAGGGAAAATAAATTTATGCCCTAATTTAGATACATTGAACTTGGACACTTTTGTTCCCATGTAGGTTTTAACTTCCTAGTGGCAATCAACTTCTCAAAAAGATCTTCTAGATAGACTTTTCTTTCTCTTGTTGGATTTGACTTGCACACCAAGATTGTTCCTCCTCTTTCCTTCTCCTTGCATGATTCTTCTTGGATATTTCTTACATGAATAAGAGCATTAAATATCGCTTGATCACCAAAATTTTGACTTTATTGCAATAAATATTAAACCCTACAAATAAAATAAAACATATTAATTTAATAAACTAATATAATTAAAAGAACAAAATTAGGGATAATAAAATGTATGAATTATGTGTCTATCAATACCCCCATACCTAGCTTTGCTCGTCCTCGAGTAAAATAAAAATAAAATAAAATAAAAATAAAAATTATACTATCCCATTTTCGTAGAAGACACGATTGCACTTAGCATGTGCAACAAGCCTTTAAACCCCAAGGTTATCCCAAGTGGACGAGTTGTGTCTCGTGAGGGTTTGCAGTGAATATACCCACAAAATTTAAAATATTTTTGAGTTCAACAAGTCATGAAATTGAATTAAAACTTCTAAATATCCATGGGCATACATAAGCAAAATTAAATTCAAAATCACACTTTCACTTTATCAAAAATATTCAATCTTCATTCTAGACACCATCCTTCATAATATTAATTCCATGTGATGCATGCATGTGTGTATGATGTAACTCTTAATAGGGATTTTACCATGAAAATCAAGCAAACTCATTTTTCTTCTTTTTTCTCTTTTTTTAAATTTTTTTTTTCCTTTTTTTTTCCTTTTCTTTTTTTCTTGACTTGTGCAATGTCTCATTTTCTTAGGCTTTTCAGAGTTACTCATGTAGCGAGCGTTGGACCAATGATTCCCAAACCAGTTGGCTTTAGGGCACTAGGTGTAGAGACACCCCTAAGGGCTTACTAACTCGAGTAACAAAGGCCACAAAATTAGACTAGTCAAACTGCTTTTATCCATCACACTTTTCAGCGTGAATATCGATGCTTCATAAGACTTAGATACCCAGTTATTTCGTTCAATGGACATTGAAGCAGTTATTTTTTTCTTTTTTCTTTTTCTTTCCATTTTTTTTAAAATTACTCGAATCATAGTTTATATTCACAACTAAGAGTTAGTGCGATCGTGAAGTGCAAAAAATGCTTTTGAAATCAATATTAGTCCAGATGGTATTTCAAATTAAGATTTCGTACCTCATCAAAGATTTAAGAGTTCTAAATCTTTCAATCTTACTCATGACTTTTAACTCCACGGACACTTATTAGAATAAATTCAATCCATAAAAAGTCAAACAAAATTTTCAATTTTTTTCAAATTTTTTTTAACAATATTTTCCTAAAAAGAAAAAAAATATCTAATACAATAATACAAACAAACACCCCCATACCTAAATCATGCATGTCCGCAATGTATGCAAGTGAAAAAAAAGAGAACAAAGATGTGAAAGAATTGTACCTTGTATGCGGGGTATTTATTCTGTAAGAAAATGTGGTGAGAAGGAAAACAAATGTACATACCTACGAATTTCATAAATCCTAAAAAGTATGTGACTAGAAATGAATGATACAAATGGACAAGTGAGTGTGAACTTTTCATTATTTTCAGGAGGTCTAAGAAATTGAAAATAGTCAGAATTTTTATCACAGTTATGCTTAAAATTTGACTCAAGAAAACTTTCATTAACATGTTCAAAGGATGAAAGAATTGGTTCACATATATGTTCTACTTTAGTTGACTTATTTGTAGTGAATCTCAGCAGCTCATTGACCTTATCTAAATATTCAGATTCATTCCAATTTTGGTGAAGATGATTTAAGAAAATATTAATTGGATCTTTTTCAATCAAAAGTCTATTTTCAATTATTTCTTGGGTCATGGACAACTCTTAGATCATATTTACTTTAATGGGTTGGTCCAAAAAATCACTAGGTGGTTTTTTTGGAATAAGTCTTTCAGGGTACGGAACTTTAGGCTTATAGACTTTTTCAACCGACTCATTAAATGTGACATGATCAATTTTAGGCATAGACTCATAATTTTTAGATTCCTCAAATTCGTTTGACTCAAACTGTGTAGAATTGAATACAAAATTTTCGTTTTCATCATCATTTTCACAACTATCAAGATTTTCAAAATTAACCTCAGAGTTACTAGAAATTCATCCACCTCTTGTTCATTAATTATGGCGGCTAATCGACACATTTGAATTTCTAGACGAGATATAGTTTGATCCATGCTAAATTGATTTTCCATTAAGACTTTCATAGTTTTCTCTAAGGCACTAAGTCTTTCCTCTTCTTCATTTGATAATTCTTGTGTATATTGAGGTTCTGGATCCGAATATGGATATGGATATGGATATGAACTTAGATAAGGATTTTCATAAGTCGGAAAAAATTGATTTACTTGGTGTGTATTAAAATTTTCATAGAGTTCTTGATTCCAAGCAGAATTATTATTCCAACTATAATAAGAATCCATCTTTCCACAAATCACAAAACAAATAAACAACTAACCACGAAAATCACGAAAAAAATAAAATAAAATAAAATCCTAATTCTACGGTTAACCTAAATAAAATCTAGACAGCTCCTAACTGTTCCAAGTTACACCGTAAGGTCCACAAAATTTAAAATTAATCACACCACTAGCCAGGTAAGTGTAAGAAAGGTGTGAGTCTCTCCGTAGATACGGTGACTAATTAAATAACCACACAATCTTTAGGCGTTTACCTTTTGAACCACTTGCCTAGACTCCAGTAGTTTGATTAATTTAAAATCCAGCCTCCTCTTGGAGTTTCTTGTCCTAATTGAGCTCGAGAGTCCTAGGGGCCAACGTCTACTTGATTTTATTAGGTCAAGGTTATGCAAAATGCAAGTTGGGTTGTTTGTGGGCCAAGGAAGGGTGATGAAATCCCCACCTTATCTTGTTATAGGTTGTGCCCTTAATGTTAGATTAAATATGAAAATGCACAAATAAAAAAAAACTATAAACAAATAAAATGTCCTAAAACTATGTGAATTACTAAAGAATGAGAAATTTTGACATACCTCAATCCTCCAGCAATCACCACAGTTTATATTTGACAAAAAAAATAAAAACCTAACAAGATGTGCTCTACGTGAGTGAATGCATGAATACGGCAAATAAAAAAATATATTAATAAAAAACTAAACTACTATTTTTTTTTTAAAATGAAGATACAAAGTACCTAAAGAAAGCACAGCAACAAAATCTTTATCTTTTCGCTCCTTCGATCCGCTTCAATAATCCTGAAAAAAAAATGTTAGAGTTAAAAACTAATTAGAATAAATAAAAATTAAGGAAAAAAAAATTAAATCTAGTCCCCGGCATCGGCGCCAAAAACTTGATGTGATAAAAATATGTAACTGCAAGTGCACAGTGTCAAGTTGAAGAACTGACAAGTACAGGTCGAACCCACAGAGACTAGATTAATTTTAATATATCCTTAATATCTATTTTAGGCGACTTAGAAATAAATATTGAGAGTGATTAATTAGAATATGAAAACTAATAATGAGGAAACAATCTAGGAATCCGAATCCATTAAATAATAAACATAACATATAATTCAATCTATTCTATTTTATAACTTAATTATGATTTTGATCTCCCTTCCCTTTAATTTAGTAATTTTATAATTAACGTGGGCAAGCATAGACTATAAAAATTTAAGGATTAACTATAACCATCAAAACTTCTTTGAGCAAGCATGGATTATGAAAAACTCATATCTTAACAATTATCTATCAAAACCTCTTAATTAATTTAAAATCACATACGAACTATAAAACAAAGGTATTTCAATAACGAAATATGAATGCGAAATCAATTAAACATAAAAGCATAAATAATAGAAGAGATAAAAAATATTATCATGAATAATTATTTAATTTCATCTTCATCCTAGATATAAAAAATTAACTAGACATTAAAAATAAAATAACTAACTAAAATAAAGAAGAAGAAATAAAATAAGAAAACTCCCTTTATTGATGATTCTCCAACAAGCGTATAATGAAGAAGTAATTTAATCTACTTCTACTCCTAACCTAAACTAATACAATACCTAATAATCCTTTCTCTCTAAAACAAGAGATCTATTTATAGGGAAAATAAATTTATGCCCTAATTTAGATACATTGAACTTGGACACTTTTGTTCCCATGTAGGTTTTAACTTCCTAGTGGCAATCAACTTCTCAAAAAGATCTTCTAGATAGACTTTTCTTTCTCTTGTTGGATTTGACTTGCACACCAAGATTGTTCCTCCTCTTTCCTTCTCCTTGCATGATTCTTCTTGGATATTTCTTACATGAATAAGAGCATTAAATATCGCTTGATCACCAAAATTTTGACTTTATTGCAATAAATATTAAACCCTACAAAATAAAATAAAACATATTAATTTAATAAACTAATATAATTAAAAGAACAAAATTAGGGATAATAAAATGTATGAATTATGTGTCTATCAAATACCCCCATACCTAGCTTTTGCTCGTCCTCGAGTAAAATAAAAATAAAATAAAATAAAAATAAAAATTATACTATCCCATTTTCGTAGAAGACACGATTGCACTTAGCATGTGCAACAAGCCTTTAAACCCCAAGGTTATCCCAAGTGGACGAGTTGTGTCTCGTGAGGGTTTGCAGTGAATATACCCACAAAATTTAAAATATTTTGAGTTCAACAAGTCATGAAATTGAATTAAAACTTCTAAATATCCATGGGCATACATAAGCAAAATTAAATTCAAAATCACACTTTCACTTTATCAAAATATTCAATCTTCATTCTAGACACCATCCTTCATAATATTAATTCCATGTGATGCATGCATGTGTGTATGATGTAACTCTTAATAGGGATTTTACCATGAAAATCAAGCAAACTCATTTTTCTTCTTTTTTCTCTTTTTTTAAATTTTTTTTTTCCTTTTTTTTCCTTTTCTTTTTTTTCTTGACTTGTGCAATGTCTCATTTTCTTAGGCTTTTCAGAGTTACTCATGTAGCGAGCGTTGGACCAATGATTCCCAAACCAGTTGGCTTTAGGGCACTAGGTGTAGAGACACCCCTAAGGGCTTACTAACTCGAGTAACAAAGGCCACAAAATTAGACTAGTCAAACTGCTTTTATCCATCACACTTTTCAGCGTGAATATCGATGCTTCATAAGACTTAGATACCCAGTTATTTCGTTCAATGGACATTGAAGCAGTTATTTTTTTCTTTTTTCTTTTTCTTTCCATTTTTTTTTAAAATTACTCGAATCATAGTTTATATTCACAACTAAGAGTTAGTGCGATCGTGAAGTGCAAAAAATGCTTTTGAAATCAATATTAGTCCAGATGGTATTTCAAATTAAGATTTCGTACCTCATCAAAGATTTAAGAGTTCTAAATCTTTCAATCTTACTCATGACTTTTAACTCCACGGACACTTATTAGAATAAATTCAATCCATAAAAAGTCAAACAAAATTTTCAATTTTTTTTCAAATTTTTTTTAACAATATTTCCTAAAAGAAAAAAAATATCTAATACAATAATACAAACAAACACCCCCATACCTAAATCATGCATTGTCCGCAATGTATGCAAGTGAAAAAAAAAGAGAACAAAGATGTGAAAGAATTGTACCTTGTATGCGGGGTATTATTCTGTAAGAAAATGTGGTGAGAAGGAAAACAAATGTACATACCTACGAATTTCATAAATCCTAAAAAGTATGTGACTAGAAATGAATGATACAAATGGACAAGTGAGTGTGAACTTTTCATTATTTTCAGGAGGTCTAAGAAATTGAAAATAGTCAGAATTTTTATCACAGTTATGCTTAAAATTTGACTCAAGAAAACTTTCATTAACATGTTCAAAGGATGAAAGAATTGGTTCACATATATGTTCTACTTTAGTTGACTTATTTGTAGTGAATCTCAGCAGCTCATTGACCTTATCTAAATATTCAGATTCATTCCAATTTTGGTGAAGATGATTTAAGAAAATATTAATTGGATCTTTTTCAATCAAAAGTCTATTTTCAATTATTTCTTGGGTCATGGACAACTCTTAGATCATATTTACTTTAATGGGTTGGTCCAAAAAATCACTAGGTGGTTTTTTTGGAATAAGTCTTTCAGGGTACGGAACTTTAGGCTTATAGACTTTTTCAACCGACTCATTAAATGTGACATGATCAATTTTAGGCATAGACTCATAATTTTTAGATTCCTCAAATTCGTTTGACTCAAACTGTGTAGAATTGAATACAAAATTTTCGTTTTCATCATCATTTTCACAACTATCAAGATTTTCAAAATTAACCTCAGAGTTACTAGAAAATTCATCCACCTCTTGTTCATTAATTATGGCGGCTAATCGACACATTTGAATTTCTAGACGAGATATAGTTTGATCCATGCTAAATTGATTTTCCATTAAGACTTTCATAGTTTTCTCTAAGGCACTAAGTCTTTCCTCTTCTTCATTTGATAATTCTTGTGTATATTGAGGTTCTGGATCCGAATATGGATATGGATATGGATATGAACTTAGATAAGGATTTTCATAAGTCGGAAAAAATTGATTTACTTGGTGTGTATTAAAATTTTCATAGAGTTCTTGATTCCAAGCAGAATTATTATTCCAACTATAATAAGAATCCATCTTTCCACAAATCACAAAACAAATAAACAACTAACCACGAAAATCACGAAAAAAATAAAATAAAAATAAAATCCTAATTCTACGGTTAACCTAAATAAAATCTAGACAGCTCCTAACTGTTCCAAGTTACACCGTAAGGTCCACAAAATTTAAAATTAATCACACCACTAGCCAGGTAAGTGTAAGAAAGGTGTGAGTCTCTCCGTAGATACGGTGACTAATTAAATAACCACACAATCTTTAGGCGTTTACCTTTTGAACCACTTGCCTAGACTCCAGTAGTTTGATTAATTTAAAATCCAGCCTCCTCTTGGAGTTTCTTGTCCTAATTGAGCTCGAGAGTCCTAGGGGCCAACGTCTACTTGATTTTATTAGGTCAAGGTTATGCAAAATGCAAGTTGGGTTGTTTGTGGGCCAAGGAAGGGTGATGAAATCCCCACCTTATCTTGTTATAGGTTGTGCCCTTAATGTTAGATTAAATATGAAAATGCACAAATAAAAAAAAACTATAAACAAATAAAATGTCCTAAAACTATGTGAATTACTAAAGAATGAGAAATTTTGACATACCTCAATCCTCCAGCAATCACCACAGTTTATATTTGACAAAAAAAATAAAACCTAACAAGATGTGCTCTACGTGAGTGAATGCATGAATACGGCAAATAAAAAAATATATTATAAAAAAACTAAACTACTATTTTTTTTTAAAATGAAGATACAAAGTACCAAAGAAAGCACAGCAACAAAATCTTTATCTTTTCGCTCCTTCGATCCGCTTCAATAATCCTGAAAAAAAAAATGTTAGAGTTAAAAACTAATTAGAATAAATAAAAATTAAGGAAAAAAAAAATTAAATCTAGTCCCCGGCATCGGCGCCAAAAACTTGATGTGATAAAAATATGTAACTGCAAGTGCACAGTGTCAAGTTGAAGAACTGACAAGTACAGGTCGAACCCACAGAGACTAGATTAATTTTAATATATCCTTAATATCTATTTTAGGCGACTTAGAAATAAATATTGAGAGTTGATTAATTAGAATATGAAAACTAATAATGAGGAAACAATCTAGGAATCCGAATCCATTAAATAATAAACATAACATATAATTCAATCTATTCTATTTTTATAACTTAATTATGATTTTGATCTCCCTTCCCTTTAATTTAGTAATTTTATAATTAACGTGGGCAAGCATAGACTATAAAATTTAAGGATTAACTATAACCCATCAAAACTTCTTTGAGCAAGCATGGATTATGAAAAACTCATATCTTAACAATTATCTATCAAAACCTCTTAATTAATTTAAAATCACATACGAACTATAAAACAAAGGTATTTCAATAACGAAATATGAATGCGAAATCAATTAAACATAAAAGCATAAATAATAGAAGAGATAAAAAATATTATCATGAATAATTATTTAATTTCATCTTCATCCTAGATATAAAAATTAACTAGACATTAAAAATAAAATAACTAACTAAAATAAAGAAGAAGAAATAAAATAAGAAAACTCCCTTTATTGATGATTCTCCAACAAGCGTATAATGAAGAAGTAATTTAATCTACTTCTACTCCTAACCTAAACTAATACAATACCTAATAATCCTTTCTCTCTAAAACAAGAGATCTATTTATAGGGAAAATAAATTTATGCCCTAATTTAGATACATTGAACTTGGACACTTTTGTTCCCATGTAGGTTTTAACTTCCTAGTGGCAATCAACTTCTCAAAAAGATCTTCTAGATAGACTTTTCTTTCTCTTGTTGGATTTGACTTGCACACCAAGATTGTTCCTCCTCTTTCCTTCTCCTTGCATGATTCTTCTTGGATATTTCTTACATGAATAAGAGCATTAAATATCGCTTGATCACCAAAATTTTGACTTTATTGCAATAAATATTAAACCCTACAAAATAAAATAAAACATATTAATTTAATAAACTAATATAATTAAAAGAACAAAATTAGGGATAATAAAATGTATGAATTATGTGTCTATCAAATACCCCCATACCTAGCTTTTGCTCGTCCTCGAGTAAAATAAAAATAAAATAAAATAAAAATAAAAATTATACTATCCCATTTTCGTAGAAGACACGATTGCACTTAGCATGTGCAACAAGCCTTTAAACCCCAAGGTTATCCCAAGTGGACGAGTTGTGTCTCGTGAGGGTTTGCAGTGAATATACCCACAAAATTTAAAAATATTTTTGAGTTCAACAAGTCATGAAATTGAATTAAAACTTCTAAATATCCATGGGCATACATAAGCAAAATTAAATTCAAAATCACACTTTCACTTTATCAAAATATTCAATCTTCATTCTAGACACCATCCTTCATAATATTAATTCCATGTGATGCATGCATGTGTGTATGATGTAACTCTTAATAGGGATTTTACCATGAAAATCAAGCAAACTCATTTTTCTTCTTTTTTCTCTTTTTTTAAATTTTTTTTTTCCTTTTTTTTCCTTTTCTTTTTTTCTTGACTTGTGCAATGTCTCATTTTCTTAGGCTTTTCAGAGTTACTCATGTAGCGAGCGTTGGACCAATGATTCCCAAACCAGTTGGCTTTAGGGCACTAGGTGTAGAGACACCCCTAAGGGCTTACTAACTCGAGTAACAAAGGCCACAAAATTAGACTAGTCAAACTGCTTTTATCCATCACACTTTTCAGCGTGAATATCGATGCTTCATAAGACTTAGATACCCAGTTATTTCGTTCAATGGACATTGAAGCAGTTATTTTTTTCTTTTTTCTTTTTCTTTCCATTTTTTTTTAAAATTACTCGAATCATAGTTTATATTCACAACTAAGAGTTAGTGCGATCGTGAAGTGCAAAAAATGCTTTTGAAATCAATATTAGTCCAGATGGTATTTCAAATTAAGATTTCGTACCTCATCAAAGATTTAAGAGTTCTAAATCTTTCAATCTTACTCATGACTTTTAACTCCACGGACACTTATTAGAATAAATTCAATCCATAAAAAGTCAAACAAAATTTTCAATTTTTTTTCAAATTTTTTTTTTAACAATATTTTCCTAAAAAGAAAAAAAATATCTAATACAATAATACAAACAAACACCCCCATACCTAAATCATGCATTGTCCGCAATGTATGCAAGTGAAAAAAAAGAGAACAAAGATGTGAAAGAATTGTACCTTGTATGCGGGGTATTTATTCTGTAAGAAAATGTGGTGAGAAGGAAAACAAATGTACATACCTACGAATTTCATAAATCCTAAAAAGTATGTGACTAGAAATGAATGATACAAATGGACAAGTGAGTGTGAACTTTTCATTATTTTCAGGAGGTCTAAGAAATTGAAAATAGTCAGAATTTTTATCACAGTTATGCTTAAAATTTGACTCAAGAAAACTTTCATTAACATGTTCAAAGGATGAAAGAATTGGTTCACATATATGTTCTACTTTAGTTGACTTATTTGTAGTGAATCTCAGCAGCTCATTGACCTTATCTAAATATTCAGATTCATTCCAATTTTGGTGAAGATGATTTAAGAAAATATTAATTGGATCTTTTTCAATCAAAAGTCTATTTTCAATTATTTCTTGGGTCATGGACAACTCTTAGATCATATTTACTTTAATGGGTTGGTCCAAAAAATCACTAGGTGGTTTTTTTTGGAATAAGTCTTTCAGGGTACGGAACTTTAGGCTTATAGACTTTTTCAACCGACTCATTAAATGTGACATGATCAATTTTAGGCATAGACTCATAATTTTTAGATTCCTCAAATTCGTTTGACTCAAACTGTGTAGAATTGAATACAAAATTTTCGTTTTCATCATCATTTTCACAACTATCAAGATTTTCAAAATTAACCTCAGAGTTACTAGAAAATTCATCCACCTCTTGTTCATTAATTATGGCGGCTAATCGACACATTTGAATTTCTAGACGAGATATAGTTTGATCCATGCTAAATTGATTTTCCATTAAGACTTTCATAGTTTTCTCTAAGGCACTAAGTCTTTCCTCTTCTTCATTTGATAATTCTTGTGTATATTGAGGTTCTGGATCCGAATATGGATATGGATATGGATATGAACTTAGATAAGGATTTTCATAAGTCGGAAAAAAATTGATTTACTTGGTGTGTATTAAAATTTTCATAGAGTTCTTGATTCCAAGCAGAATTATTATTCCAACTATAATAAGAATCCATCTTTCCACAAATCACAAAACAAATAAACAACTAACCACGAAAATCACGAAAAAAATAAAATAAAAATAAAATCCTAATTCTACGGTTAACCTAAATAAAATCTAGACAGCTCCTAACTGTTCCAAGTTACACCGTAAGGTCCACAAAATTTAAAATTAATCACACCACTAGCCAGGTAAGTGTAAGAAAGGTGTGAGTCTCTCCGTAGATACGGTGACTAATTAAATAACCACACAATCTTTAGGCGTTTACCTTTTGAACCACTTGCCTAGACTCCAGTAGTTTGATTAATTTAAAATCCAGCCTCCTCTTGGAGTTTCTTGTCCTAATTGAGCTCGAGAGTCCTAGGGGCCAACGTCTACTTGATTTTATTAGGTCAAGGTTATGCAAAATGCAAGTTGGGTTGTTTGTGGGCCAAGGAAGGGTGATGAAATCCCCACCTTATCTTGTTATAGGTTGTGCCCTTAATGTTAGATTAAATATGAAAATGCACAAATAAAAAAAAACTATAAACAAATAAAATGTCCTAAAACTATGTGAATTACTAAAGAATGAGAAATTTTGACATACCTCAATCCTCCAGCAATCACCACAGTTTATATTTGACAAAAAAAATAAAAACCTAACAAGATGTGCTCTACGTGAGTGAATGCATGAATACGGCAAATAAAAAAATATATTAATAAAAAAACTAAACTACTATTTTTTTTTAAAAAAATGAAGATACAAAGTACCAAAGAAAGCACAGCAACAAAATCTTTATCTTTTCGCTCCTTCGATCCGCTTCAATAATCCTGAAAAAAAAATGTTAGAGTTAAAAACTAATTCGAATAAATAAAAATTAAGGAAAAAAAAAATTAAATCTAGTCCCCGGCATCGGCGCCAAAAACTTGATGTGATAAAAATATGTAACTGCAAGTGCACAGTGTCAAGTTGAAGAACTGACAAGTACAGGTCGAACCCACAGAGACTAGATTAATTTTAATATATCCTTAATATCTATTTTAGGCGACTTAGAAATAAATATTGAGAGTTGATTAATTAGAATATGAAAACTAATAATGAGGAAACAATCTAGGAATCCGAATCCATTAAATAATAAACATAACATATAATTCAATCTATTCTATTTTTATAACTTAATTATGATTTTGATCTCCCTTCCCTTTAATTTAGTAATTTTATAATTAACGTGGGCAAGCATAGACTATAAAAATTTAAGGATTAACTATAACCCATCAAAACTTCTTTGAGCAAGCATGGATTATGAAAAACTCATATCTTAACAATTATCTATCAAAACCTCTTAATTAATTTAAAATCACATACGAACTATAAACAAAGGTATTTCAATAACGAAATATGAATGCGAAATCAATTAAACATAAAAGCATAAATAATAGAAGAGATAAAAAATATTATCATGAATAATTATTTAATTTCATCTTCATCCTAGATATAAAAAATTAACTAGACATTAAAAATAAAATAACTAACTAAAATAAAGAAGAAGAAATAAAATAAGAAAACTCCCTTTATTGATGATTCTCCAACAAGCGTATAATGAAGAAGTAATTTAATCTACTTCTACTCCTAACCTAAACTAATACAATACCTAATAATCCTTTCTCTCTAAAACAAGAGATCTATTTATAGGGAAAATAAATTTATGCCCTAATTTAGATACATTGAACTTGGACACTTTTGTTCCCATGTAGGTTTTAACTTCCTAGTGGCAATCAACTTCTCAAAAAGATCTTCTAGATAGACTTTTCTTTCTCTTGTTGGATTTGACTTGCACACCAAGATTGTTCCTCCTCTTTCCTTCTCCTTGCATGATTCTTCTTGGATATTTCTTACATGAATAAGAGCATTAAATATCGCTTGATCACCAAAATTTTGACTTTATTGCAATAAATATTAAACCCTACAAAATAAAATAAAACATATTAATTTAATAAACTAATATAATTAAAAGAACAAAATTAGGGATAATAAAATGTATGAATTATGTGTCTATCAAATACCCCCATACCTAGCTTTTGCTCGTCCTCGAGTAAAATAAAATAAAATAAAATAAAAATAAAAATTATACTATCCCATTTTCGTAGAAGACACGATTGCACTTAGCATGTGCAACAAGCCTTTAAACCCCAAGGTTATCCCAAGTGGACGAGTTGTGTCTCGTGAGGGTTTGCAGTGAATATACCCACAAAATTTAAAAATATTTTTGAGTTCAACAAGTCATGAAATTGAATTAAAACTTCTAAATATCCATGGGCATACATAAGCAAAATTAAATTCAAAATCACACTTTCACTTTATCAAAAATATTCAATCTTCATTCTAGACACCATCCTTCATAATATTAATTCCATGTGATGCATGCATGTGTGTATGATGTAACTCTTAATAGGGATTTTACCATGAAAATCAAGCAAACTCATTTTTCTTCTTTTTTCTCTTTTTTTAAATTTTTTTTTTCCTTTTTTTTCCTTTTCTTTTTTTCTTGACTTGTGCAATGTCTCATTTTCTTAGGCTTTTCAGAGTTACTCATGTAGCGAGCGTTGGACCAATGATTCCCAAACCAGTTGGCTTTAGGGCACTAGGTGTAGAGACACCCCTAAGGGCTTACTAACTCGAGTAACAAAGGCCACAAAATTAGACTAGTCAAACTGCTTTTATCCATCACACTTTTCAGCGTGAATATCGATGCTTCATAAGACTTAGATACCCAGTTATTTCGTTCAATGGACATTGAAGCAGTTATTTTTTTCTTTTTTCTTTTTCTTTCCATTTTTTTTTAAAATTACTCGAATCATAGTTTATATTCACAACTAAGAGTTAGTGCGATCGTGAAGTGCAAAAAATGCTTTTGAAATCAATATTAGTCCAGATGGTATTTCAAATTAAGATTTCGTACCTCATCAAAGATTTAAGAGTTCTAAATCTTTCAATCTTACTCATGACTTTTAACTCCACGGACACTTATTAGAATAAATTCAATCCATAAAAAGTCAAACAAAATTTTCAATTTTTTTCAAATTTTTTTTTAACAATATTTTCCTAAAAAGAAAAAAAATATCTAATACAATAATACAAACAAACACCCCCATACCTAAATCATGCATTGTCCGCAATGTATGCAAGTGAAAAAAAAGAGAACAAAGATGTGAAAGAATTGTACCTTGTATGCGGGGTATTTATTCTGTAAGAAAATGTGGTGAGAAGGAAAACAAATGTACATACCTACGAATTTCATAAATCCTAAAAAGTATGTGACTAGAAATGAATGATACAAATGGACAAGTGAGTGTGAACTTTTCATTATTTTCAGGAGGTCTAAGAAATTGAAAATAGTCAGAATTTTTATCACAGTTATGCTTAAAATTTGACTCAAGAAAACTTTCATTAACATGTTCAAAGGATGAAAGAATTGGTTCACATATATGTTCTACTTTAGTTGACTTATTTGTAGTGAATCTCAGCAGCTCATTGACCTTATCTAAATATTCAGATTCATTCCAATTTTGGTGAAGATGATTTAAGAAAATATTAATTGGATCTTTTTCAATCAAAAGTCTATTTTCAATTATTTCTTGGGTCATGGACAACTCTTAGATCATATTTACTTTAATGGGTTGGTCCAAAAAATCACTAGGTGGTTTTTTTGGAATAAGTCTTTCAGGGTACGGAACTTTAGGCTTATAGACTTTTTCAACCGACTCATTAAATGTGACATGATCAATTTTAGGCATAGACTCATAATTTTTAGATTCCTCAAATTCGTTTGACTCAAACTGTGTAGAATTGAATACAAAATTTTCGTTTTCATCATCATTTTCACAACTATCAAGATTTTCAAAATTAACCTCAGAGTTACTAGAAAATTCATCCACCTCTTGTTCATTAATTATGGCGGCTAATCGACACATTTGAATTTCTAGACGAGATATAGTTTGATCCATGCTAAATTGATTTTCCATTAAGACTTTCATAGTTTTCTCTAAGGCACTAAGTCTTTCCTCTTCTTCATTTGATAATTCTTGTGTATATTGAGGTTCTGGATCCGAATATGGATATGGATATGGATATGAACTTAGATAAGGATTTTCATAAGTCGGAAAAAATTGATTTACTTGGTGTGTATTAAAATTTTCATAGAGTTCTTGATTCCAAGCAGAATTATTATTCCAACTATAATAAGAATCCATCTTTCCACAAATCACAAAACAAATAAACAACTAACCACGAAAATCACGAAAAAAATAAATAAAAATAAAAATCCTAATTCTACGGTTAACCTAAATAAAATCTAGACAGCTCCTAACTGTTCCAAGTTACACCGTAAGGTCCACAAAATTTAAAATTAATCACACCACTAGCCAGGTAAGTGTAAGAAAGGTGTGAGTCTCTCCGTAGATACGGTGACTAATTAAATAACCACACAATCTTTAGGCGTTTACCTTTTGAACCACTTGCCTAGACTCCAGTAGTTTGATTAATTTAAAATCCAGCCTCCTCTTGGAGTTTCTTGTCCTAATTGAGCTCGAGAGTCCTAGGGGCCAACGTCTACTTGATTTTATTAGGTCAAGGTTATGCAAAATGCAAGTTGGGTTGTTTGTGGGCCAAGGAAGGGTGATGAAATCCCCACCTTATCTTGTTATAGGTTGTGCCCTTAATGTTAGATTAAATATGAAAATGCACAAATAAAAAAAAACTATAAACAAATAAAATGTCCTAAAACTATGTGAATTACTAAAGAATGAGAAATTTTGACATACCTCAATCCTCCAGCAATCACCACAGTTTATATTTGACAAAAAAAATAAAAACCTAACAAGATGTGCTCTACGTGAGTGAATGCATGAATACGGCAAATAAAAAAATATATTAATAAAAAACTAAACTACTATTTTTTTTTAAAAAATGAAGATACAAAGTACCAAAGAAAGCACAGCAACAAAATCTTTATCTTTTCGCTCCTTCGATCCGCTTCAATAATCCTGAAAAAAAAATGTTAGAGTTAAAAACTAATTCGAATAAATAAAAATTAAGGAAAAAAAAAATTAAATCTAGTCCCCGGCATCGGCGCCAAAAACTTGATGTGATAAAAATATGTAACTGCAAGTGCACAGTGTCAAGTTGAAGAACTGACAAGTACAGGTCGAACCCACAGAGACTAGATTAATTTTAATATATCCTTAATATCTATTTTAGGCGACTTAGAAATAAATATTGAGAGTTGATTAATTAGAATATGAAAACTAATAATGAGGAAACAATCTAGGAATCCGAATCCATTAAATAATAAACATAACATATAATTCAATCTATTCTATTTTTATAACTTAATTATGATTTTGATCTCCCTTCCCTTTAATTTAGTAATTTTATAATTAACGTGGGCAAGCATAGACTATAAAATTTAAGGATTAACTATAACCCATCAAAACTTCTTTGAGCAAGCATGGATTATGAAAAACTCATATCTTAACAATTATCTATCAAAACCTCTTAATTAATTTAAAATCACATACGAACTATAAAACAAAGGTATTTCAATAACGAAATATGAATGCGAAATCAATTAAACATAAAAGCATAAATAATAGAAGAGATAAAAATATTATCATGAATAATTATTTAATTTCATCTTCATCCTAGATATAAAAAATTAACTAGACATTAAAAATAAAATAACTAACTAAAATAAAGAAGAAGAAATAAAATAAGAAAACTCCCTTTATTGATGATTCTCCAACAAGCGTATAATGAAGAAGTAATTTAATCTACTTCTACTCCTAACCTAAACTAATACAATACCTAATAATCCTTTCTCTCTAAAACAAGAGATCTATTTATAGGGAAAATAAATTTATGCCCTAATTTAGATACATTGAACTTGGACACTTTTGTTCCCATGTAGGTTTTAACTTCCTAGTGGCAATCAACTTCTCAAAAAGATCTTCTAGATAGACTTTTCTTTCTCTTGTTGGATTTGACTTGCACACCAAGATTGTTCCTCCTCTTTCCTTCTCCTTGCATGATTCTTCTTGGATATTTCTTACATGAATAAGAGCATTAAATATCGCTTGATCACCAAAATTTTGACTTTATTGCAATAAATATTAAACCCTACAAAATAAAATAAAACATATTAATTTAATAAACTAATATAATTAAAAGAACAAAATTAGGGATAATAAAATGTATGAATTATGTGTCTATCAAATACCCCCATACCTAGCTTTTGCTCGTCCTCGAGTAAAATAAAAATAAAATAAAATAAAAATAAAAATTATACTATCCCATTTTCGTAGAAGACACGATTGCACTTAGCATGTGCAACAAGCCTTTAAACCCCAAGGTTATCCCAAGTGGACGAGTTGTGTCTCGTGAGGGTTTGCAGTGAATATACCCACAAAATTTAAAAATATTTTTGAGTTCAACAAGTCATGAAATTGAATTAAAACTTCTAAATATCCATGGGCATACATAAGCAAAATTAAATTCAAAATCACACTTTCACTTTATCAAAAATATTCAATCTTCATTCTAGACACCATCCTTCATAATATTAATTCCATGTGATGCATGCATGTGTGTATGATGTAACTCTTAATAGGGATTTTACCATGAAAATCAAGCAAACTCATTTTTCTTCTTTTTTCTCTTTTTTTTAAATTTTTTTTTCCTTTTCTTTTTTTCTTGACTTGTGCAATGTCTCATTTTCTTAGGCTTTTCAGAGTTACTCATGTAGCGAGCGTTGGACCAATGATTCCCAAACCAGTTGGCTTTAGGGCACTAGGTGTAGAGACACCCCTAAGGGCTTACTAACTCGAGTAACAAAGGCCACAAAATTAGACTAGTCAAACTGCTTTTATCCATCACACTTTTCAGCGTGAATATCGATGCTTCATAAGACTTAGATACCCAGTTATTTCGTTCAATGGACATTGAAGCAGTTATTTTTTTCTTTTTTCTTTTTCTTTCCATTTTTTTTTAAAATTACTCGAATCATAGTTTATATTCACAACTAAGAGTTAGTGCGATCGTGAAGTGCAAAAAATGCTTTTGAAATCAATATTAGTCCAGATGGTATTTCAAATTAAGATTTCGTACCTCATCAAAGATTTAAGAGTTCTAAATCTTTCAATCTTACTCATGACTTTTAACTCCACGGACACTTAATAGAATAAATTCAATCCATAAAAAGTCAAACAAAATTTTCAATTTTTTTCAAATTTTTTTTTAACAATATTTTCCTAAAAAGAAAAAAATATCTAATACAATAATACAAACAAACACCCCCATACCTAAATCATGCATTGTCCGCAATGTATGCAAGTGAAAAAAAAGAGAACAAAGATGTGAAAGAATTGTACCTTGTATGCGGGGTATTTATTCTGTAAGAAAATGTGGTGAGAAGGAAAACAAATGTACATACCTACGAATTTCATAAATCCTAAAAAGTATGTGACTAGAAATGAATGATACAAATGGACAAGTGAGTGTGAACTTTTTATTATTTTCAGGAGGTCTAAGAAATTGAAAATAGTCAGAATTTTTATCACAGTTATGCTTAAAATTTGACTCAAGAAAACTTTCATTAACATGTTCAAAGGATGAAAGAATTGGTTCACATATATGTTCTACTTTAGTTGACTTATTTGTAGTGAATCTCAGCAGCTCATTGACCTTATCTAAATATTCAGATTCATTCCAATTTTGGTGAAGATGATTTAAGAAAATATTAATTGGATCTTTTTCAATCAAAAGTCTATTTTCAATTATTTCTTGGGTCATGGACAACTCTTAGATCATATTTACTTTAATGGGTTGGTCCAAAAAATCACTAGGTGGTTTTTTTGGAATAAGTCTTTCAGGGTACGGAACTTTAGGCTTATAGACTTTTTCAACCGACTCATTAAATGTGACATGATCAATTTTAGGCATAGACTCATAATTTTTAGATTCCTCAAATTCGTTTGACTCAAACTGTGTAGAATTGAATACAAAATTTTCGTTTTCATCATCATTTTCACAACTATCAAGATTTTCAAAATTAACCTCAGAGTTACTAGAAAATTCATCCACCTCTTGTTCATTAATTATGGCGGCTAATCGACACATTTGAATTTCTAGACGAGATATAGTTTGATCCATGCTAAATTGATTTTCCATTAAGACTTTCATAGTTTTCTCTAAGGCACTAAGTCTTTCCTCTTCTTCATTTGATAATTCTTGTGTATATTGAGGTTCTGGATCCGAATATGGATATGGATATGGATATGAACTTAGATAAGGATTTTCATAAGTCGGAAAAAATTGATTTACTTGGTGTGTATTAAAATTTTCATAGAGTTCTTGATTCCAAGCAGAATTATTATTCCAACTATAATAAGAATCCATCTTTCCACAAATCACAAAACAAATAAACAACTAACCACGAAAATCACGAAAAAAATAAAATAAAAATAAAATCCTAATTCTACGGTTAACCTAAATAAAATCTAGACAGCTCCTAACTGTTCCAAGTTACACCGTAAGGTCCACAAAATTTAAAATTAATCACACCACTAGCCAGGTAAGTGTAAGAAAGGTGTGAGTCTCTCCGTAGATACGGTGACTAATTAAATAACCACACAATCTTTAGGCGTTTACCTTTTGAACCACTTGCCTAGACTCCAGTAGTTTGATTAATTTAAAATCCAGCCTCCTCTTGGAGTTTCTTGTCCTAATTGAGCTCGAGAGTCCTAGGGGCCAACGTCTACTTGATTTTATTAGGTCAAGGTTATGCAAAATGCAAGTTGGGTTGTTTGTGGGCCAAGGAAGGGTGATGAAATCCCCACCTTATCTTGTTATAGGTTGTGCCCTTAATGTTAGATTAAATATGAAAATGTACAAATAAAAAAAAACTATAAACAAATAAAATGTCCTAAAACTATGTGAATTACTAAAGAATGAGAAATTTTGACATACCTCAATCCTCCAGCAATCACCACAGTTTATATTTGACAAAAAAAATAAAACCTAACAAGATGTGCTCTACGTGAGTGAATGCATGAATACGGCAAATAAAAAAATATATTAATAAAAAAACTAAACTACTATTTTTTTTTAAAAAAATGAAGATACAAAGTACCAAAGAAAGCACAGCAACAAAATCTTTATCTTTTCGCTCCTTCGATCCGCTTCAATAATCCTGAAAAAAAAATGTTAGAGTTAAAAACTAATTCGAATAAATAAAAATTAAGGAAAAAAAAATTAAATCTAGTCCCCGGCATCGGCGCCAAAAACTTGATGTGATAAAAATATGTAACTGCAAGTGCACAGTGTCAAGTTGAAGAACTGACAAGTACAGGTCGAACCCACAGAGACTAGATTAATTTTAATATATCCTTAATATCTATTTTAGGCGACTTAGAAATAAATATTGAGAGTTGATTAATTAGAATATGAAAACTAATAATGAGGAAACAATCTAGGAATCCGAATCCATTAAATAATAAACATAACATATAATTCAATCTATTCTATTTTTATAACTTAATTATGATTTTGATCTCCCTTCCCTTTAATTTAGTAATTTTATAATTAACGTGGGCAAGCATAGACTATGAAAATTTAAGGATTAACTATAACCCATCAAAACTTCTTTGAGCAAGCATGGATTATGAAAAACTCATATCTTAACAATTATCTATCAAAACCTCTTAATTAATTTAAAATCACATACGAACTATAAAACAAAGGTATTTCAATAACGAAATATGAATGCGAAATCAATTAAACATAAAAGCATAAATAATAGAAGAGATAAAAAATATTATCATGAATAATTATTTAATTTCATCTTCATCCTAGATATAAAAAATTAACTAGACATTAAAAATAAAATAACTAACTAAAATAAAGAAGAAGAAATAAAATAAGAAAACTCCCTTTATTGATGATTCTCCAACAAGCGTATAATGAAGAAGTAATTTAATCTACTTCTACTCCTAACCTAAACTAATACAATACCTAATAATCCTTTCTCTCTAAAACAAGAGATCTATTTATAGGGAAAATAAATTTATGCCCTAATTTAGATACATTGAACTTGGACACTTTTGTTCCCATGTAGGTTTTAACTTCCTAGTGGCAATCAACTTCTCAAAAGATCTTCTAGATAGACTTTTCTTTCTCTTGTTGGATTTGACTTGCACACCAAGATTGTTCCTCCTCTTTCCTTCTCCTTGCATGATTCTTCTTGGATATTTCTTACATGAATAAGAGCATTAAATATCGCTTGATCACCAAAATTTTGACTTTATTGCAATAAATATTAAACCCTACAAAATAAAATAAAACATATTAATTTAATAAACTAATATAATTAAAAGAACAAAATTAGGGATAATAAAATGTATGAATTATGTGTCTATCAAATACCCCCATACCTAGCTTTTGCTCGTCCTCGAGTAAAATAAAAATAAAATAAAATAAAAATAAAAATTATACTATCCCATTTTCGTAGAAGACACGATTGCACTTAGCATGTGCAACAAGCCTTTAAACCCCAAGGTTATCCCAAGTGGACGAGTTGTGTCTCGTGAGGGTTTGCAGTGAATATACCCACAAAATTTAAAAATATTTTTGAGTTCAACAAGTCATGAAATTGAATTAAAACTTCTAAATATCCATGGGCATACATAAGCAAAATTAAATTCAAAATCACACTTTCACTTTATCAAAAATATTCAATCTTCATTCTAGACACCATCCTTCATAATATTAATTCCATGTGATGCATGCATGTGTGTATGATGTAACTCTTAATAGGGATTTTACCATGAAAATCAAGCAAACTCATTTTTCTTCTTTTTTCTCTTTTTTTTAAATTTTTTTTTCCTTTTTTTTCCTTTTCTTTTTTTCTTGACTTGTGCAATGTCTCATTTTCTTAGGCTTTTCAGAGTTACTCATGTAGCGAGCGTTGGACCAATGATTCCCAAACCAGTTGGCTTTAGGGCACTAGGTGTAGAGACACCCCTAAGGGCTTACTAACTCGAGTAACAAAGGCCACAAAATTAGACTAGTCAAACTGCTTTTATCCATCACACTTTTCAGCGTGAATATCGATGCTTCATAAGACTTAGATACCCAGTTATTTCGTTCAATGGACATTGAAGCAGTTATTTTTTTCTTTTTTCTTTTTCTTTCCATTTTTTTTTAAAATTACTCGAATCATAGTTTATATTCACAACTAAGAGTTAGTGCGATCGTGAAGTGCAAAAAATGCTTTTGAAATCAATATTAGTCCAGATGGTATTTCAAATTAAGATTTCGTACCTCATCAAAGATTTAAGAGTTCTAAATCTTTCAATCTTACTCATGACTTTTAACTCCACGGACACTTAATAGAATAAATTCAATCCATAAAAAGTCAAACAAAATTTTCAATTTTTTTCAAATTTTTTTTTAACAATATTTTCCTAAAAAGAAAAAAAATATCTAATACAATAATACAAACAAACACCCCCATACCTAAATCATGCATTGTCCGCAATGTATGCAAGTGAAAAAAAAGAGAACAAAGATGTGAAAGAATTGTACCTTGTATGCGGGGTATTTATTCTGTAAGAAAATGTGGTGAGAAGGAAAACAAATGTACATACCTACGAATTTCATAAATCCTAAAAAGTATGTGACTAGAAATGAATGATACAAATGGACAAGTGAGTGTGAACTTTTCATTATTTTCAGGAGGTCTAAGAAATTGAAAATAGTCAGAATTTTTATCACAGTTATGCTTAAAATTTGACTCAAGAAAACTTTCATTAACATGTTCAAAGGATGAAAGAATTGGTTCAAATATATGTTCTACTTTAGTTGACTTATTTGTAGTGAATCTCAGCAGCTCATTGACCTTATCTAAATATTCAGATTCATTCCAATTTTGGTGAAGATGATTTAAGAAAAAATTAATTGGATCTTTTTCAATCAAAAGTCTATTTTCAATTATTTCTTGGGTCATGGACAACTCTTAGATCATATTTACTTTAATGGGTTGGTCCAAAAAATCACTAGGTGGTTTTTTTGGAATAAGTCTTTCAGGGTACGGAACTTTAGGCTTATAGACTTTTTCAACCGACTCATTAAATGTGACATGATCAATTTTAGGCATAGACTCATAATTTTTAGATTCCTCAAATTCGTTTGACTCAAACTGTGTAGAATTGAATACAAAATTTTCGTTTTCCTCATCATTTTCACAACTATCAAGATTTTCAAAATTAACCTCAGAGTTACTAGAAAATTCATCCACCTCTTGTTCATTAATTATGGCGGCTAATCGACACATTTGAATTTCTAGACGAGATATAGTTTGATCCATGCTAAATTGATTTTCCATTAAGACTTTCATAGTTTTCTCTAAGGCACTAAGTCTTTCCTCTTCTTCATTTGATAATTCTTGTGTATATTGAGGTTCTGGATCCGAATATGGATATGGATATGGATATGGATATGAACTTAGATAAGGATTTTCATAAGTCGGAAAAAATTGATTTACTTGGTGTGTATTAAAATTTTCATAGAGTTCTTGATTCCAAGCAGAATTATTATTCCAACTATAATAAGAATCCATCTTTCCACAAATCACAAAACAAATAAACAACTAACCACGAAAATCACGAAAAAAATAAAATAAAAATAAAATCCTAATTCTACGGTTAACCTAAGTAAAATCTAGACAGCTCCTAACTGTTCCAAGTTACACCGTAAGGTCCACAAAATTTAAAATTAATCACACCACTAGCCAGGTAAGTGTAAGAAAGGTGTGAGTCTCTCCGTAGATACGGTGACTAATTAAATAACCACACAATCTTTAGGCGTTTACCTTTTGAACCACTTGCCTAGACTCCAGTAGTTTGATTAATTTAAAATCCAGCCTCCTCTTGGAGTTTCTTGTCCTAATTGAGCTCGAGAGTCCTAGGGGCCAACGTCTACTTGATTTTATTAGGTCAAGGTTATGCAAAATGCAAGTTGGGTTGTTTGTGGGCCAAGG
Source organism: Panax stipuleanatus (assembly GCA_020205555.1). Lineage (NCBI taxonomy): Eukaryota > Viridiplantae > Streptophyta > Magnoliopsida > Apiales > Araliaceae > Panax > Panax stipuleanatus. Next base: position 23,794,394 of record CM035117.1, read on the forward strand.
AAGGGTGATGAAATCCCCACCTTATCTTGTTATAGGTTGTGCCCTTAATGTTAGATTAAATATGAAAATGCACAAATAAAAAAAAACTATAAACAAATAAAATGTCCTAAAACTATGTGAATTACTAAAGAATGAGAAATTTTGACATACCTCAATCCTCCAGCAATCACCACAGTTTATATTTGACAAAAAAAAAATAAAAGCCTAACAAGATGTGCTCTACGTGAGTGAATGCATGAATACGGCAAATAAAAAAATATATTAATAAAAAAACTAAACTACTATTTTTTTTTAAAAAATGAAGATACAAAGTACCAAAGAAAGCACAGCAACAAAATCTTTATCTTTTCGCTCCTTCGATCCGCTTCAATAATCCTGAAAAAAAAATGTTAGAGTTAAAAACTAATTCGAATAAATAAAAATTAAGGAAAAAAAATTAAATCTAGTCCCCGGCATCGGCGCCAAAAACTTGATGTGATAAAAATATGTAACTGCAAGTGCACAGCGTCAAGTTGAAGAACTGACAAGTACAGGTCGAACCCACATAGACTATATTAATTTTAATATATCCTTAATATCTATTTTAGGCGACTTAAAAATAAATATTGAGAGTTGATTAATTAGAATATGAAAACTAATAATGAGGAAACAATCTAGGAATCCGAATCCATTAAATAATAAACATAACATATAATTCAATCTATTCTATTTTTATAACTTAATTATGATTTTGATCTCCCTTCCCTTTAATTTAGTAATTTTATAATTAACGTGGGCAAGCATAGATTATGAAAATTTAAGGATTAACTATAATCCATCAAAACTTCTTTGAGCAAGCATGAATTATGAAAAACTCATATCTTAACAATTATCTATCAAAACCTCTTAATTAATTTAAAATCACATACGAACTATAAAACAAAGGTATTTCAATAACGAAATATGAATGCGAAATCAATTAAACATAAAAGCATAAATAATAGAAGAGATAAAAAATATTATCATGAATAATTATTTAATTTCATCTTCATCCTAGATATAAAAAATTAACTAGACATTAAAAATAAAATAACTAACTAAAATAAAGAAGAAGAAATAAAATAAGAAAACTCCCTTTATTGATGATTCTCCAACAAGCGTATAATGAAGAAGTAATTTAATCTACTTCTACTCCTAACCTAAACTAATACAATACCTAATAATCCTTTCTCTCTAAAACAAGAGATCTATTTATAGGAAAAATAAATTTATGCCCTAATTTAGATACATTGAACTTGGACACTTTTGTTCCCATGTAGGTTTTAACTTCCTAGTGGCAATCAACTTCTCAAAAAGATCTTCTAGATAGACTTTTCTTTTTCTTGTTGGATTTGACTTGCACACCAAGATTGTTCCTCCTCTTTCCTTCTCCTTGCAGAATTCTTCTTGGATATTTCTTACATGAATAAGAGCATTAAATATCGCTTGATCACCAAAATTTTGACTTTATTGCAATAAATATTAAACCCTACAAAATAAAATAAAACATATTAATTTAATAAACTAATATAATTAAAAGAACAAAATTAGAGATAATAAAATGTATGAATTATGTGTCTATCACCAAGCATGATATATATATATAGAGCGAAAGACCAACGGCTATAAAAAAGTTAGCATGAAAATCTCAATCTTTGATTTGAAAGAGATAAATTAAAGCACATTTGATATTGCTAACAACTAGTAAATATCCTCAAAACAGAAAGTCAAAGATATGATAATAAGTCAGACTAAAATTAAGGAGCTAGAATATTCATGATAAAATCATTAGACTTTTTCTTAAACAACTTGAATAGCTGTACCTGTTTCATTGATAGACTCTTATTCAAAATTGGAACAAGCTGCACAACCAAAAAAACTCCTTAATATATTCTAATTCGAAAACTAACTTGACACAATATATCCCATGCAATCATGCAGTTAATATTAATTCGACTTTTAACCTTATTGGACCATCATATAACAAACTGACTATATATCATTTTCAACAAATCATTACAAAATCAATTCCGTCCATTAAATATCTTATATTCATAAACATATTGTCATCATTAAATTCACAAATAATAAAAACTAACATGTAGTCCTATGAAATGAAAGTCTTTGAAACACAAACTTTTGAATAATATTAAAATGTAAACTTATTTCAGTTAATTAATTATCGACTAAGGTCCTACAAAGTTAAAAACTGAACCTAGAAGGAACACTATTGATTTGGTGAAGGAAATTAATATAATAATTTGGTAAATAAAATATTTTATTTGCTTAAATATGATCCAAAATATTTATAGTGATTGAGTTCAATAGTGAGATTGAAAACAAGTTAATTATAAATATTAGAGTGGATACATATTAGGTGATAATATATAGGTATGTGCATATTTACTTTGAGATTCCATCGGATATAGAATTATTTATATGTTTACACTAACAATATATTTGTATAAACTATAATGTGATAGTTTTTGTGTATATTAATAATAAGTTAATCATTTTACATAGTATTGTTAACGTAAACGAATTTAAGACATATCTATTTTTTTTGTCTTTACGTTGAAAGACTTGTAAAATAGATGTTATCTTATTATCATGTGAAAACATGCATATTGAGGATTTCAACTAAACTAATTTAATTGTATTGAAAGGTAGTATTGTACTAAGTTTAATAACCTTGAGATTGAAGAATTTAATAATTCCTTAATAGTGGTGGAACACTGGAAGTTAATTTTGATATAGCTATTGCAAATCTGAAGTACACATGTGCTAGTGGGAGCCTTATGTTTGATATATATGCAATACACGAGATCAAATATTACCTATAGTTTTAAACTTAGTATACTAGTGTGGTTTAAAACTGATTTTTGTTAGATTTCTCAATGTTTTAATAGATCACATAAATATCACTTATATTTTAATGAGGGAAATTATAAATTCACAAGTAAGTGAATTTTCACCCAACTTAGAGTATTGTTTCCTAGATAAGTAAGAAATGAATGAGTATTTCTCATTCTATTGTATGGATCTAATGCTATTATCTTGTGAGGTAAGCTAAATGGATTAGAGTGTGTGCTGATTGTCACCTAATTCATTGCCTCCTATTTTATTATATGGTGCTAGTAACAATAACGTTAAATACACACTGTGATCTTGAAAAAAATAAGAAAATATTCACAAGTAGGTGAATATATTCTTATAATTCCACAAGTAGGTGAATATATTATTACTCTTTGTAAATGGTATAATTTACTTGGAGTTGCAAGTAATGCTATTGCTTTATATGATGTAGAAAGCAATTGGAATCGAAATTTGTTGTTGAAACATCAAATTGTGGCCACTTCCAAAACTGCTTTGTTCATTATGTTGTTAGGTTTGTAATAATCATGAGCATGCAACAAATTGCATATAAACAACGGAAGCGTGACAAATTAGAGTTTTAAAATTTTACAAACCATATACCCGGATCATCCTTTATGCACAGTTATTAATTAAAACGAAATAGATGGAGATTAGATTCATACCCTCGTAGAAACTAGCTTCCTCAGGTACGAGTTCAACTCCAATTCGTTTCGCATTCAACTTGAATCCACCGGGTTGATTCCTTCCTTTGATCAACGTTAGCCACTAAAGTGTTTGGCTTCTAGAGGTGATCCTCCAAGAAAGAATAATAATTCAAGAAGAAGGGTGTTTGGTTAAACCCTAGTTTCTATCTCTATAGAATTATGTGTACTCTCCCAACTCTTGGAAAGATCATTAACCCCAAATCAAAATAAGACCCCTCTTATTTATAGATGTAGGCAACCCTCCTAAACAATTTAGGATTAGGATTTCATATTAATTAATTAAACTCTTTTAATTAATTAGGCTTCCCAATCTTATTGGAAATAACTAATTAAACTCTTTAATTAATTAGCCTTCTAATCTTATTAGGAATATATATATATATATATATATATATATATATATATATATATGAATATGAGAAAGTATCTCATTAATTAATTTCTAAACTCCTTTAGGAATTAAATAATAATAATAGTAATAGTAATAATAATACTCCTCTTATTAATTTATATTTAATATTTCTAAAATATTAAATAATAAATATTAAGCTATTTAATTTATTCTATCATCATAGATTAAATTAAATATACTTAATAACTTATTATTACGATTATGCCATTTACTTCTGTAATAAATATTCTTCCTTTTATGGTGTAACCCTCTAGGTTCTCCATATTAAATCGGTTATGAACAAATCAATTAGAATAATTTTAATCTTATTTAAATAAATAAATTAAACTAATAATTAATTTAAATAAATAACATTTATTCTACAATAATGATAAGACTCTTTAGCGATCAACGACTTTCTAGATAATATAGATTTCAACATTAATCATAAAAGAATATTTGAGTAAATAGTTACTGTACAATTCAATCCTTCCACCATACGATGTCCCAATTAAATATAAGACATGAGATTACTGTCAAGTCTTATTTTATTTAATTATATGTATTTCGATTCTAAAATGCACAACTCCAAATAATGCAAATTAGAAACTCCTTTCTAATTTCATTCCACCTTAGCCAAGGATTTCTGTGTTGTCTGTGACATTCTGAATTTTTTAAGAATTTATAAATGAGAATTTAATAAATAAAATTCTTATTATGAGATATTTCGAGTTTATGTATGTGTATATGTGTTATATGTTGTAAAATATGTGATTTGGTGTGAAGAGGATATTAGATATTAATTTTAATATTTATTAAAGTAAATAAATATTTTAATTAATTTATTTATTGAGTTAAATAAATAAATTATGTGTTGGTTATGTAGTAATTTAATTAAGTGTAATATATTAATTAAATGAATATTTAATATTTAATTTAATTAATATGTAATAATTTTATGTTATAGTTCTAATTTAATTTGGATAATTAAATTAGATGAAGTGATGTGGCAATTGTTACATGAAATTATAATTAGCGAGTAATTATAATTATGTGGCAATTTTTATATGATTAGTTGATGTTAACTTTTAATTAATTAAACTAGAATATTATGATTTAATTAATTAAAGGATAACATTAAAAAAATATGTTAAAGGATTTATTAAAAGAATAAAAAAAGGGCTTTTAAATTAGTTTTACCCAAACAAGGCCCTTAAAACTGTTATTAAAAGGTTTTACCAAACAAGGCCCTTACTTTTGTTTTAATCATGTTTTACCAAACAAGGCCTTAACTATTAAATAATTTGTTTTTAAAATTAAAGGGATTTTCCAAAAAAAGCCTTATGGCTTTTGGTTTTCAAAATTTTGTAACTGCTATGAATTAAGTAGAGATATAATTATTTAAAAGTTATGTATTATATAATTATGTTTTATATTATATACATATATCAGTTATGTATTTTTTATATTACGTTAGTTTAGAAAACAAAGTTAGTCTGCTAGAGAAAACAAAGAGATAGACAAAGAAAGAACAGAGAAAAGATAGAGAGAAAAGGAAGAAGAGAGAAGAAGAAAGAAAGAGGAGGAAGGAGTTTTGTGAGAAATCAAAACTAGAAGCCTCATCATCACTTTCATCTTCTTCATCACTAAAACTTAAGGGTATAATTCCTAACCCTTATAGTTAGAATTTTATGTTTATGTTCTTCATGAAATTTAGTTCTTTGTAAATTTTAGTTCTTCATGAACATGATGATATTGGATGTATGTAAGTGATATTGTGTATATAAATTGGTTATAATTGATTAGTATGATAATTTAGATTGTTTAAATTATGCATATATGATAAACATGAGGAATTCATGATCATCAAAGAGTTACAGTAAAAGTATTTTGAAATTATATATATATATATATAGTTTTCTTTTAAAAATCAAAAGAATTAATGTTTGATTGTGATTGTTGTTTAAATTACTTGTAGATGATGATATCATGTTTAGAAATTAACTGACTATGCTTGAAATTGTGAGAATTGGTTTAAAAATAAAAGTACAGTGTTTAATTTCCTCAAGAACTCTTAACAATGGCTTTTTTAAAAAAATTATGAAATTGGGAGTTTTGATTATGTGAATTGATGATTTTATGCGTTAAAACATGTTAGAAACTTTAATATTATGTTTTTGTAAAATTTTATATATATTGTGTTTACTGGAATTGGAATTTGGTGTGGAGAAATAAGCCAAATTGGTTTTTTCTCTGCACAGTTCGCGAACCAGTCTACGCTTGTTGCAGGGGGCCCGCCCCGGCGGGCCTATCAAGCCAGGAAACCCCCGCCCCGGCGGGGGTTATGTAGAAAAGAAAGCTTGTTTTTTTTGTAAAGCTAAGTTTATTTAATAATTTTATGAATTGAAGCATATATTAAAATGCTAAAATAATGGTAATGAATTATATTAATAATATATAATGTGTAATTATAATTTGGAACAATTATAATTATAATAAAGGTTTAATTTAAATTATGATTTGTTAAATGAATATAGTTTGATTAATTTTAAATCAAATAAATGTTTAACTTGAATTATAATTTGTTTAAATTATAATTTAATTAATATGTAATTATAATTTGAATAATTATAATTAAGTTAAATGTGTAATTTAAATTATAATTTATTTTAATTATAATTTAATGAGTGCATGGATTGAAATTGATTAATTATAGTCTAAGTAATTGTTTAATTTAAATTATAATTGGTTTAATTATAATTTAATGCATGATGTAGTTTGATTAATTATAAATTTGTTAATTATAATTTAATTAATATAAAATGCAATTATAATTTGATTAATTATAATTGAGGAGAATGTGTAATTTAAATTATAATTTGTTTAAATTATAATTTAATTAATATGATTATGTAATTATTAATTGATTAATTATGTGATAATGTAATATGATTATGTGATGTGATTAATTATGTGGTAATTAATTATTAACTTAATAGTTAAAGAAGAATGAGTTAACCTAAATTAGTTAACTAACTATGAGAATTAGCTATGTGATAATTAACTTATATTGTTAATTATACATATAATTTGACGGTGTGTCAAATAAATGGGAGAGAATTATGAAGTGTAAAGTAGAATTTACTTAGACAGTTGCTAAGCGTCGCTAAGTGACTAATAGTTGATGTGTATGATAATACTTTGTGTAGGATTCATGAAGTACAGATAATTATAGGTTGTTTTTGGTAATTGTTAATCTACGAGCCAGACAAGTCTTTCGGTTCCTATTTTCTACGTGAATTTGATGAACTATTTTAAATTGTATTGCAAAGAGCATGATATGTTATATATGTTGTAAGCATGAATGTTAAAGTCAATTTATGACTACATTGATTGATTAAAAATTGTTGATTGAGTAAGGAACTCAATCTTTATATTTGTTATGTGAATTAAAGCATGTATGTCATGTTACTTTAATTATTATGAGATGTATGTTGAGCATGTTATTATGTGTTATGTGATGTATGAAAACTGTTAGAACTTGCTAAACTGTCGAGCTTACTCTTGCAAATAACCATTTTTGCAGGTTAAGGATGCAAGGTAATGATACGTGCTAGTTAAACTTTAATTGAGATCAATAGTGATGCAAGAAATTATTTATTTTAGATGAGTAATGTAATTATTTTAAATGTAACATGACTGTTAAATTGTAAGTTGAGCTATCCGATGTATATGGATATTGTTTTATGATGTAAGACTTGTATAGTTATTTTGTTGTAACGATTCATGATATAGATTTGAATCGAAGAGATATAATGTAAAGGTTGCGATTCAGGGCAATAAAGAAAGATTTTATAAAAGTTTTAAATATTCCGTATTTTTAGTGATTTTAATATCGAATAATGATGTAAAATTAGATTAAAATTGTATTGTTAACGATCGGGAATGAGAATTACATTGTATGAATTTTGGGATCGTTACATTGTCATTTATCGAATCATATAGGACATATTTATTCTTTTACTAGAAGTGGCAGATTCTTTATTGATCATTCATTATCTCCATATATAACTTATTACACCCAAGCATACCCTTTGATATACCCTAAGGGTCTTAATGGACATGTCCAAGTACAACTCATCATACACAAGATACTATGATGATCTCAAGTACAATGATCACTTGTATTACTATCACTACAGGAATTCCTATTGACAAGCAAGTAAAACTCCATTAGGTATTCCTTAGCGAGTCACGTTCAGTGAACTTATTCTCCAATAAGTACCTACATACTTGCTTTAGTGTCTCCACATAAATGATTATGAGATCGATCATCCTCATCCAATGAGCGAGCAACGTATGTACCAATCTATCCAGATTCAGTAATCCTCTTTTTAGTAGTCCAACAATTGAGAACAATTTTAGTTTTAAGCTATCTAAGAATTTAGATCTCATTTGCATGATCATCATCATGATTCTAAAAGCATTACTTAAAACTATGGGTTTATCACATATTATAATAACAACATCATGTAGATAATTAAATGCATTTAATTAAATAATACTTTTATTAATAATTGAATAAGAATGTTACAAAGTATATGCTTTATCATCAAACATGATTGACTTATATGCATACTACTTTCATATGTTGTTAATGAAATTGCTTTTGTATAGATCCTATGAGATTACATTTAAAAGTAAGTCTTGACATGTTGGTCATAGACATAATTTTTGTTAGACAATTGATACAAGAAGGTATCATAATTTTTGTCTATGAGGAAGTCAAGTGACGACTTGGCTTATCTTGTTACTAAGACTCTAAAGAGAGCTTAGTAAGTTTGACTACTTGTGATATGGAACTTAAACCACTTTGAGTTAGGGGTGATGGGAACCCAACCTATTCCTAGGTTACCCCTTGTTTATAGGTTCAATGGGAAAAACAAGTCACAATTGATGTGTTACTATCGATGTGGTTCCATATATAGTCTAAGATAGTAATACATGTTGCACGACCGATGTTGAGTTATACTCTAAACAAAGTTATTGTGTTTTTAGCAATAGAAACACATGTGAAACACTTTGCCTATATGAACTAGAAGTGGAGCCGCTTTTTATAGAGGGTTGTGGTTTACTCTCTTAGAGGGTCATACAACAGGGTATTGAGCATGGACCATATTTGCGCAAAGCAATTGAGAATACTCACTGTGGTAGGAGGATTTTGTGTGTGTGTAATAATTCTATTCATATCATATAGAAGTAGAGGTTAAATCTACGGACACAATCAACTTCGATGTGACTTTTGAGTTGTTTACACTAAAGGAATGTTCAATGTTCGCCACACCTTCTTTTATGCATACAAGCCTTGGAGTTGTTTGATAGAAGTCTATTTTATTTTGGAATAAAAGGAAAATATTAAGAGCTATTTAAATACTAATTAATCACTTAATTAATACTAGTATGTAACTTATATATTTAGTATTAATAAGTATGGTTAAATATAGAATTAATTAAATAGTATATTAAGTAACTTATAAATATATATATATATATATGTATAGTATATGTTGATATATATACATAAGATAAGATATATGCATATAAAATTTAAGTTTACATATAAGATTTTGCACCTCTCTCTTCTATCTTTTTCAATTTTCTACAAACAAATAACTACTACAAAGCAGTGTTCTATTAGAATTTTCTGTGAATTGTTATCACGGATAATTCACTAAAGACTTGACATATATCCTGGAGTTATATCGTCTGCAACCCTTAGCAAACCAATTATAGTGGGGGCGATAAAGACCTTAAGAACATGGATCACCTATGTCATGTCTTTTACAACGATTTTGACTCTACGGAGCTATGGTTCTAACAATAGTAATAATATTAATCAATTACTTGACAATTACACGTTCCAATATTGTATTTCATAATATTACTTTGATTTAAATTATATTTTCGTTAAAATGTGGTCTTACTTGAACATGATACATTGACTAATTGCCATTGATATATTATGACATATATATATATATATATATATATATACAGGGTGTTAGAATTATGGATCACACACGCGCACGACAAATAGAGAATTAACACAAAAGAGATTTACGTGGTTCCTCAATCATGGGAGCGGCGTTCCTTTTCTTATTATGAATAATTGAGTTACATAGAGCTTTATAATAGATAATATTTATACTTACTAATCTTATTTCAACCCTACTTCATATTATGGCCTTAATCCCCATAATATCAATTTCTAAATAGAACATGAATCAGTCTCTCGTCGATCGGCGTGGCCTGCGCCGCCCGCGCTGCCCCAAGGCTATCCTTGGCGCGCCCCACGTTAATTCTACAGATTTTGTCCCCCAGCCTGGCGCGCCCTGCGCTGCTCCCAGCCTTGCACTGGCGCGGTCCGCACTGCCCTGGCAGAAACTCTGTACTGTATCGCGGGGGGCTCCGCCCCCCCTCACCCCCAACCTCTGGTTCAACCTTGATGGGCTAGTATGTCGCTACGCTCCTGCTCCGCTCTGCACTAGCCTTTTTCAGTAGTCTTTGATTATGAGTCACAAGTCCCAACACAGGGCCATATCTGTATTGTGGGCAGCATAGGTAGTTGCCCTCTGCTGGAATTTTTTTAATATAGGTATAGGGGTAGAGCAGATATGTAAATTAATAAATTCAAGGGTGCATATTAATAGAAGAGTTAAATTTTGAGGGGGTAAACAAATTTTCATAAACCAATTCTAAATACAAGTACAAAAATATTCTTATTTTATAGTTTGGTGAAATCTTAGAAGTATTTTTTGTATAATTTTTGATTTTGAATGTCAGCGTGTGAACTGTGAGGGATTGTTCGATTCAAGTTTGATTTTTTTTTATTGATTTGGAATGTGGTTACTTTTTGTTTGGTCTGATTGAGTTTTTGTTTTTGGGTTGTTTGATCTTCAATTAAAAATGGGATCATTTTTGTTGAATAATTTCTGTCTTTTATTGTGATAGCTTACAATGATTTTGCCTTATTTTATAATAGGAAATGAAAAATAAAAAATGATTATGAGCCTTTAGCAGCCCCTTATTTCTAGTTGTTATAATCACTTTACTTTCCTGCATCTAACTAATGAACTCTGTATAATTTTTTGGCGTTCTGAGTATAAATTTTGGATAGTTTGTTTCTCTTATTTCAAATAAAACTTATTTAAAGTAAAAACTTATTTGAAACTTATAAAAAGATGTCAAAACTAGTTTATACTTTGAAATTAATTCATAGTTTTGTTTGAATATAGAAAGCAAATTTGGTTTGAGACTTTGAACATTTGAGAAATAATTCAAATTGAACTATAACAAATAATCAAACTAAGTTTCTAAATTGTATCTAAATATTTTTTATTTAAAATTCATTTTTTAGTTTGGATTATGAATATTTATTGCAATTTGTAAATATTATTATGATTAAACAATATTATGATTAATTTAAGTTTTTTTATTTAATTTAAACAAAAAAATTAATTAAAATCCACACCTGGTAGAAAAATTTTTAGATCCGCCCCTATATATATATATATATATATACGATAAGGATCTTAGGCTCACCCAAGCTCACCCCCTTTTTCGCGACGGACCGGACGACGGTTTGGTCCGTCGCTAAAAGCTAAGACGACGATTATATATATAGCGACGGACCAAACCGTCGCCCGGTCCGTCGCTAAAGGGGGTGAGCTTGGGTGAGCTTTTAGTTGGATGAGTTTAAGATCCGGACCGTATATATATATGCGACTTAATCAACTGGGTGAAGTTGATGAAAGAATTCACAAGAGATCGTTGCTGAACGTTTGTTATTCAATTTCAAAATTTGCAAGTATTAATTAATACGAGAAGCAAAGAAGGGTAAAATTTAAGACATTTCAAAGATATTCTTAATTTATATTATTGTGTATATTCAGATGTTTAATTGTGAAGCGATGAGGCATGGAGCCTATTATTTTGTAAGCTTTATACAACATGATTACTAAATAAAGGTTTAAGTTTTCAGGACAACTAATTCATGTTTCTTTTGGATGATTCTGGTGTGTGGGTCAATGGAATAGATTTACACGTAAGTAACTACAAAAATTATTAATGATTAGCCTCCTTTGTGGGTAATCAATAAATATATATATATATATATATATATATATGAAAAAAATGTATATACACAGTTGTGTAGTATATAGTCGTGCGACGGTTTTTTTGGGTTATGACGACTGGTTCACCGTCGCCATAGACAGTCTATGGCCATAACCCAAAAAAATGATTGTCATAGCACGACTGTATACTATACAGCTGTGTATATACATATAACCGTATATATATATAGTCCCATTCAGTTGAGAGATTCCTCAAATAGTGTTATTTGAGGAATGGGGCGATCAACCGTTGGATCTGTTTTATGTAGCTAAATGTGGTAAGTGGAGTTTGTGGTGGGCCAGGAGTGTGAAAAAAAGTTAAAAGATATAAAACAATCTCAGCCACATAAAACAGATCCAACGGTTGATCGCCCCATCCCTCAAATAACACTATTTGAGGGATACCTCAACTGAAGGGAACTATATATATATATATAGTCCGCTTCTCCAGCGAACTGGAAGGAGCGGACTAAGAGCGAACCGGCTATAGCGACGATTTTTTCCGTCGCTATAGCATAAAAAGCCAATTTTTTATGCTATAGCGACGAAAAAAAAACCGTCGCTATAGCCGGTTCGCTCTTAGTTCGCTCTCTCCAGTTTGCTTCTGAATGATTCCGTATATATATATATATATATATATATATATATATATATATATATATATATATATATATATAGTTCGCTTCTCCAGCGAACTGGAAGGAGCGAACTAAGAGCGAACCGGCTATAACGACGATTTTTTCCGTCGCTATAGCATAGAAAATCGATTTTTATGCTATAGCGACGAAAAAAACCGTTATTACAGTCGGTTCGCTCTTAGTTCGCTCCCTCCAGTTTGCTGGAGAGAGCCGGGCTATATATATATATTATCCCCCCACCCCCACCCCCACCCCCGCATAAAAATAAGTAAAATATAATTTACACATTAAAAAAAATTAAAAGTAGAGCATTAGATTATCTCATTTTTTTAGGAAAAAATATTTATACTTTTAATCAGTTTTTTGTTAATGGAGAGAGCATTAGATTTCACGAGTTACGTGAGTTAATTATATGGGGTAAAATATAAATTTTATAAAATTTAGAAGAATAAATAGAAAGATATAAAAAATTAATTTTAAAAAGGACAAAATAAAAATATGCCTACTTAAGAATCAATAAGTCTTGACAGACATGGAAATTGGACATTTCTAATTTTTTATTTTTTTTTTGGTTTTTGTTGTGACTACTAAAAAATGTGTAGTATTTATTCCAACTGGAATTTTTACAAAAAAAAATATTTTAGGTGTAATTTGGATACATATACAAGAACAGTGTTGTACAGACTTTTTATCTCTGTCTATTTTCTTCGTTCTACATTTAATTTATAAGGAATAAAATATACCAAAGGGTTTAAGAACCCATTGTTACTATGGGGTCCTGAAGCACTTGCATTTTTATTGAGTTATTGATATAAGGAAAAATGAAGTTAAAGTACGGTCCTTTTCTATGTCCAATTTCTATGTCCAATTTTCATATCCCCGTAGAATCCATTCATGCTACCGTTCTTCCTGGGTTCGACTCCCGGCCTGAGCTGCCATCTCTTTCTCTTTACGCTACTGGAAGCCTATCTATTAACAGCTATATGAAAGTCGTTATTTGCCCCACTGAACAGAACAGTACACTTCACTCCAAGGTGGATTGTCTTCGTTCCGCAGCACGAACAGGGCCCGAAGGGCAACCTTTCGGTGGTACAGAAGATCGATGTGCCATCTTTCTAACCACGTTCATTTGTTGTATGATCAGTAGGGAAAGAAATCTACGGACTCCTTAAGAATAACTCTGTTCACACAAGATTAGACAGAGAGATACCGTGTAATTATTTTACAAACACAACCAAAAACACCATCAGTAAAAGTGTTTTAAAATAACTTAATTTATTTATCCAACATAAAGTTTTCTCATATTCCACCGTACTTTTTGTAATTCTATAAAGACGACTGAATTTTGTGAGGAAGCGCATGAATCTTATGAAGGAAGCTTAGCATGACCTTCAAGCCTTTCTCATCTGAAACAATAGAGATCATCAACTAAGAATTTTGTTTATTTGCATTTAAGTTAAATAGATTGTGTGGAATCACCTAATTTAGGTATCATATGACCTCCAGGGTGATATATCACTAAAGGGTCTACAAATGATTGCAGGAGTTCAATAGCTGAAAACTTTGCAATGTCATTCTCACCTGCATAAAGGACTTGTTAGTTATATTCATGTAGAATATATATATATATATATATATATATACATGTTCGAGTTATAAAAAGTAATAATACATTTGAATTGAAGGAATGAATTAAGGTAGGAATGGAATTATGGAACGGAACAGAGAAAGAAATGGAATAAAGAATGAGTCTGTTGAAAGTTGTTTTGCATTAGCCTTCCCCAAATTCTCTTCTCCTTAGACCTTGGAATTTAGTCTTTCCCAAATTCTCTTCTCCTCAGACTTCGAAATTTAGCCTTCTCCATTTCTTGTTCTCCTCTCCAGATTTTTCCTATAAAAAGAAGCTTTGGCTCCTTATTTCAACACATCATAACAACACAAAGCTTAGAGAAGCAAAGAGAGTTCGAGAGTGAGAAGCTCGTTAGAGCATTCTGAGAGTGAGGGTGTAGAGAGAAATAAACAGTTAGTTTATTTCTCAGTAGAGAGTTTGTAATCTTCATATTATTTTCATAGTGAATTTCTGAGATCTCTCCCTATGGTTTTTCTCAGTTGAATTTCCACGTAAAATTCTTAGTGTTATTATTTTATATCTGATACAATAGTGTGTTTGTATTTATCTTAGTGTATTTGTGTGAGCCTGATTTCTCAACAATTGGTATCAAAGCTTTTGGTTTACGCCGTTGGTGTCTAGGAAAGTTGTTCAAAAGGCAGCGTCCTTAAGAAAGGTGACTCCACCCGACTTACACTTACCTGGCCAAACTGGTACGATCCGTTTTTAAAGAGAAATTAGGCAAGTCACAAATACAAATATGGTAAGCACAAGTGCGAGGTATGAAGTTGAACCATTTGACGGTAAGTTAAATTTTAGTATTTGGCAGTGTATAGTCAAAGATGTATTGACTCAACAAAGATTGGTAAAGGCACTAGAAGGGAAGAAACCAACGACTATGACAAATTAAAAAAGGGTGAAGCAAAGGCCGTGGAAACAATCAGATTGAGTTTGGTGTCACAGATCAAATATCAGGTTTTGACAGAAAACTCTTCGAAGGACTTGTGAGAAAAACTTGAGAAAGTTTACAAGTCAAAGTCTCTAACAAACTGGTTATATTTGAAGAAGGAATTGTACCGGCTTCGGATGGAAGAAGGGTCAGATTTGGCCAATTACATTAATGAGTTTAATAGATTGGTGACCCAACTAACCAGTATTGATTTGAAGTTGGATGAAGAAGATAAAGTCTTATTGCTTCTTGTCTCTCTACCAGATTCACACTCAACTCTCCAGTCTACGCTCCTTGTAGGGTAGGAAAAGTTTGCAGTTGACGATGTGATGTCAGTAGTACTGGACCAGGATAAGTTTAGGGGCACAACTTTTAGAGATCAAGGAGACAGTCTTCTTGCATTTTCAGATGGGCGTCGCAGGGGGTCCTAATCGGAAGAAGTATTCCAACAAGGAACGAGAAAGGTCTCAGTCGAGACCAGGCAAGAAGGATAAATCTCAAGTTGAGTGTTATCATTGCCACGAGAAGGGCCACTACAAAAATCAGTGTCCATTGTTAAAGAAGGATAATAAAAAGAAAGGTAAGCAGATTAAAAATTCTGCTAATGTTACTGAGCAAGCAGATGTGTGCAGCGACGGAGAGCTGTACACAGTGACAGAAAATGAAGCTTCACAAGGTGATCTCTTATCTGTTAGAGACAGTAGCAGCCTTATAAATTAATACATAGATTCTGGTTGTTCTTTTCATATGTCCCCTCACAGGGATTGGTTTGATACTTTTACATCCTGCAATGGTGGTACAGTTTTATTGGGTAACAATACAGTCTGCAAAGTTACTGGGATAGGTACCATCAAAGTTAAAATGTTTGACGGGGTTGTCAGAACATTGGGTGATGTAAGGTATATTTCAGAATTGAAGAGGAGCCTGCTATCGGTTGGAGTACTTGACTCTATAGGCTTCAGTTTCTCAGTTAGAGATGGTGTCATGAAAATTACCAAGGGTTCGATGGTAATTATAAAGGGCCAGAAGAAGGGCACCCTCTACAAGTTGATAGGGGACACAGTTGGGGTGGAGCTTCCTGAAGAGATTGAAGATGATCATCCTTCAGATTCCCAAGAGAGATCCTATAATCTTGTTAGAGATCGAGAAAGGCGAGTCAGCAAACCAGTACAGAGATATGGGTTTGAAGATATGGTTGTCATTGCCTTAATTACTGGTAGTGGAGATCCAACTAGCTATCAGGATGTTATTCAGTCCGAGGATAATGATAAAATGTGTGATAACGATGGCAGAAGAGATGAAGTTTTTACAGAAGAACCAGACTTGGGAGTTAGTTCAACTTCCAAAAGGATCGAAGGCTATAGGATGCAAGTGGGTATTTAGGAAAAAGGAAGCTCAGTCTGATAAAGAAGGTGAAAGATTCAAGGCCAGGTTAGTAGCAAAGGGATTCTCTCAGAGAGAGGGAATCGACTACAATGAGATCTTTTCACCAGTTATGAAACACACATCGATTCGGTTGATCTTATCTATTGTAACATCACAGGATATGGAGTTATAGCAGCTTGATGTGAAAATAACTTTTTTCCATGGTGATTTAGAAGAAAAGATCTACATGAAGTAGCCTGAGGGGTTTATCGAACCAGGAAAAGAGGGCTTAGTTTGTAGTTTGAAGAAGTTTCTCTCTGGTTTGAAGTAGTACCCCAAAACAGTGGTACATGAAGTTTGACAACTTCATGGTGGCTCATGGTTACTCTCGTTCGGAGCATGATCTATGTGTGTATTTCAGATCCCTTGATGATGGCTCTCTAGTATTGTTGACGTTATATGTCGATGACATGTTGATAGCAGCAAAGAGGAAGCCAGATATTCTTCAGCTGAAGAATTTGTTGAGCAGTGAATTTGACATGAAGGATCTTGGGTCAGCCAAGAAGATCCTAAGTATGGAAATTCACAGGGATCGTCAGGCAGGAAAACTATGGCTAACTCAGAAAGGATATGTGCAAAAGGTCTTGGAGAGGTTTAACATGAACAATGCTAAACCAGTTAGCACTCCGTTGGTAGCACATTTAAGATTATCTTCACAGTTGAGCCCACAGGCAGATGATGAAGTCGAATATATGTCCAAAGTACCGTATGCAAATGCGGTGGGTTGTCTCATGTATGCCAAGGTATGTACAATGTCAAATATCTCACATGCAGTCAGTGTGATTAGCAGGTATATGACAAATCTAGGGAAAGAGCATTGGAATGCTGTCAAATGGATTTTTCGTTATCTAGCAAGTACAACCAATTACGGTCTTATGTTTGATCGTGATACCGCAAGAAGTGAGGTTACAAGATTTGTTGATTCGGATTATGCTGGAGACCTAGATGCAAGGAGATCTACGACAGAGTTTGTATACATCTTTTTTGGAGGATGCATATGTTGGAGGTTAATGTTGCAGTCAACGGTAGCCTTATCAACAACATAGGCTGAGTATATGGCATTGACAAAGTCAAGCAAATAGGCTTTGTGGCTTAAGGAACTAGTTGAAGAACTAGGTTTCAAGCAGGGCATTATCCAGATTCAATGTGATAGTCAAAGTGCTATTCATTTAGCAAAGAACTAGGTGTTCCATGCCAAGACCAAACATATAGATGTTCGGTATCACAAGATTCGTGAGTGACTGAACAATGGTGACATTGCAGTTCAAAAAGTTCACACAAAGGATAATGCCGCAGATATGCGCTCACAAAGTCAGTTACAACAGAAAAGTTCAAGATCTGCTTGGACTTAATTCACTTCATTGAACACTGAGTTCGTGGTGGAGTATCCAGGGAGAGGGATACATTCACAGACACAAAGAAGTTCACAATATTTGACAAATGCAAGCCAAGGTGGAGATTGTTAAAACTTGTCTTGCATTAGCCTTCCTCAAATTCTCTTCCCCTTAGACCTTGGAATTTAGCCTTCTCCAAATTCTCTTCCTCTCAGACTTTGGAATTTGGCCTTCCCCATTTCTTGTTCTCCTCTCTAGATTTCTCCTATAAAAGGGAGTTTTGGCTCCTCATTTTAACACACCACAACAACACAAAGCCTAGAGAAGTAAAAAGAGTTAGAGAGTGAGAAGCTCAGTTAGAGCATTCAGAGAGTGAGGGTATAGAGAGAAATAAACAGTTAGTTTATTTATCAGTAGAGAGTTTGTAATTTTTATAGTGAATTTCTGAGATCTCTTCCCGTGGTTTTTCCTAGTTGAGTTTTCACGTAAAATTCTTGTATTATTATTTTATATCTCATACAATAATGTGTTTGTATTTATCTTAGTGTATTTGTATGAGCCTGATTTCTCAACAGAATCATTTCAAAATTCTCTAATGCTAGGTTTGGAAAGAAAAAATTGGAATAGAAAGAAGAATTGAACGACTTTTTAGCTTTTCAAGTTCATGTTTTGTTGGTGGTACATGATGATAGTTAGTGCTATAGAATAATATAATTGTCATATTATATTCATATATTCCATTGGAATAGATTGATCTCATTTCACCACCTCCCCAAAAATTGAAAATGAAAGAAATGAAATGAATTTTTATTTTGTCGGAATATGTGGTTTATCCATCGGAGGAATGAGTAACAAAATAAATTTTTTTCTCGTTCAATTCTAACCTTGATTTCTTCGATCCAAATACAACATAAGAAATAAAAATCATAAATATGACCGGAAATGAACTGTTTATTAATTTCTATTACGAACAAGTAATTAAACAAATACTTTTTTATTATTATTTTCATTAAAATAAGTTATTTTATTCCCACTCTGATTTTTGCAATCCTAACTCAACATAAGTCATATAATTTATATATAAAGTACCGAAGCAGTGGAGTGATGGGATCTCAATGGGGGAGGAGAATGCATTTTCGGCCAGGTTTGGAGCTGAAAATTTGAACCCTCCAAGTTTACCTCCTGATATCACCATTATAAATTTTATATCTTCAACCTTAGTAAGAGCCACACCCTGCCATTCACCAAATATGTCTCTTAATCAATTAATATTAAACTTCTTTCCGAGTAGGACTGACAAAAATTCTGCCAAAACTATCCCTCAAAATTTAGAGACGGAAGATGTCGGTCTCAAAGAAGTATTTATGGTCTTCAGAAATAGAGACGGATTTTTTTTTTGAGACGAAAAATAGGTTGTTAAATTTTAGAGACCAAAAATAAGGCCGTCTCAAATTTAGCAACGGATTTTTATTTTTTGAAACGGAAAAGTAGGTTGTTAAAATTCTAGAGACCGAAAATAAGGCCATCTCAAATTTAGCGACTTAAGTTTTTGAAATTGATTTTTGTAATTTTGAGACGGATTTATTCGTCTCATATGCCTTATTGGAAAAAGAAAAAGAAAAAGAAAAAGAAAAAGAAAAAGAAAATATAATGTGCTTTACCGTTGCTTGCATTCCTGGTAATGCAGCTGCTACCAAAGCTCCCTTTTTCCAAAGAATAACAAATTAATCATAAAATTAGAGTTGACATATATAATCATCATACGGATTAGTTAATTAATAGTCCATATATATATATTCTGTTTAATATATACCTGAGAAAATCCTAGCACGCCATCAAACGGTCCAAGCTTTACCATGCAATCCTCGATGTATGCAATACCCTCATCAAAATTGGTATATTGAGAAAAATCCTAAAAATGGCATACATTAAAACAAATTTTCTCAGAATATATAATATTAACGTGAGTTATACTATAAGAATTAATATACATGAACTAAATGCCGAATGGGAATGAAATATGAAACAATTAATTTTAAGACATTATTGACCTGCTGAAACCATTCAAATGAGGGAGTATCATTTCCATCTGGTTTTCCTTTTACAGGAAAAGGTGCATCTATGAAGACTAGATCCATCTTTTCAAGCACACATACTGGCCATATTTCCATCTGCTTTTTAAGAATTGTACTATTTTTTCCACGACCATGCAAGCAGAGGATTTTGGGCTTCTTCACAGTTAGCTGATGATATTCCATCTTCTTGTATAGAAAATAGCTTCAATATTGGCCTATATATTAGCTAGATGCATGGGTTCCAGCTTAAATAGCTATAAACAAACTTTAAAATGCAAAATTGTCCCGTGTTTCTGTTGTGTGATGTTTTTATCCTTGAATTTGACTAATTAGTAAACCCCTCCACCAAGTTATAATTATTAGTGTAAAACTGTCACTTTGATATAATTTTTAGTCCAAAATTGACACAAATGAAACTGTTTTTCGCTACTATATTGGGGAAGGTTTTGAATAATTCCTAACTTCTTGGACGAAAATGTTAGAAAAATAGATAAACCAAGGGATAATTTGGCATTTTAATCATCTAGATAAGGTAGAAAGATCGTAATTTAAATATATATCGTCATCTGCCATGTATTGTCATGCATTGATTTATTGAGAGGACAAATTCATCACCATGCCATAATTAGGTCATTCTAGTTGTGGCATTTATTTTGCCATTTATTGACCCAAGCAGTATCCTGACCAAGGCAATAATGCCAACAATCGACATGCATTCAATATTTCCATAAGTGAGTGTTACATATTTTCGACTCTTCGTACAAACTTCAAAAATAAAAGAGAAAAAGATCTAGAAGAATTTATAGATGAGAAAGAAGAAAAAGGGAGGTTTGGGAAAAAGTTTTAATTTTCTTCTGTGAGCTCAATTATGAAATTAGGGTTCACATGCGACTTAAATAATTGAATGAAAAGATGAAAAAGCTGAAAAATAAATGAACAAGACCTGAGAGAAGCCTTCACGAGTTCTGCGGCAAAAAACTCCTGGAAGCGACTCATTTTAGGAATTAATTGAGGGATTAGATTGGTGACTTAAGGACATGACGATTTTGACATTACTCAAGTATCTAAGGATATTTCAGGAATTTCTCCTGAGATCACATGCCAGGCACACGACCCAAACACGTGCTAGGCATGTGATCACTTTTGAGGAAACTCTATACATACTTCATCCATTTTAATAGAAGGGACCTTTTGGATTCTCTCTGAACTTTAGACACTCAAAAAAAGTTTTCTGAATCCTAGATACTCAAGAAGACTCTTGAATCCTAGGAGTTCTGTTATGTGTTATTAGAGTAATTACTTACCTCTTCTTCTCCACTCTTCAATTCCGCACTCTTTGTAGATTACTCTCCTCCGCAACCAACATGAAATCCTAACCCTAGTAAGGTACAATTTCCTTGTCCACACCTCCATATACTTCTCAGTGTTTACAAGCCACAATATAAAGGGATATATGACAATACGAAGCTTTCATCCTAATCATTCATCTTATAACTATTAAATCTAATCTCAGCTTTACATTTATTTATATATTAGTCTATATTTGTTACATTACCATCCCCTCAAAACCCACCTTGTCCTCAAGGTAGAGCTGTTTGCACTCATGGTAACACCCAAAATATTCTTGTAACCATAGTTCTGCCCAGTTGTTCCTTGTCACATTATAGCCACTCAGATGCAATTTGTAACCTTAATGGAAGCTAGCATCATAAAAGTGATCAGACCATGGAAGGTTGTATGTTGACCCAAATTATATTATGTCTTCAACCATGCATCCCAAACCACCTTCATAGCTTGTTCAACAAGTTCATACCCTTCCCTTTGAAATTGAGAAGCTCCAATTTGTATAAAACTCGTTGTTGCAATTTTATTTCCACCGCCAACTTTTGGAATACAGAGAGCAAAGATGGAATTAGAGGGTGGCTGTTAACGCCTGATTTTGTACGCTTGATTTTGTACGCTAAAATCACCAAAACAGCAGGCCAAAATCGCGCTAACGGTTGATTATATTGTTGTGAAATCAAACTCACGAAATACACTCACATAAACATAAATAAAGAGATAAAATATGAACACAAGAATTTACGTGGAAACCTAATTGAAAAAAAAACCACGGAGAGAGAGAAATCCACTATAATAATGAGAGTACAAATTGTGTATTTGTGTTGTATGTAATTCTATGCTATCTCTTATGTTGTATATTCTGATGTTGCCATCCTCCAACCCTTGCTTGTAGCTGTATTTATAAAAGTCACGCTTATCCGAATCCAACTAGGAGAAGGAGTCTTTCTAAGAATCACCTTATAACTGCAATTAATGACTGATCGCTTCCTTCCCAAGTTAGATCTCTTTATCCCACCAAATAAGGAAACACATACTCTCCTCTTGTCCAAATAAATATATATATGGGTCAATCATCAGATCCGGTCCATTAATAGATTGGGCTGCACCATGTCTAGACCCGAATAATCATATCTTAACATTACCCCCAGTCTCTTATTTATAAGGAACTAAAAATAAGAGAGTATATAATTTATACCAACAAAAGATCTGCATTCACCGAAGATGAATAGTCACACCCAAACACCATGCGCCGAACATATATGAGAACCAAAGACCACAGAACCAACCTTATCACAACCGAAGGCCAACCTTGTTACATCATCCAAGCCAAAAATTATCGAAGAGTACCAAGAATCGTTCGAGCTGACTAAATCCCAACATATCCGATGAGCTGACTGAATCGCACGCTTAATAAATGACGAGTTCGCTTCGAAGAATTGAACTCTGAATAAATGACGAGGTCGCTCCGAAGAACTGAACTCAGGTTCGCTTCGAGGATCTGAACACTTTAAAAATGACAAGTTCGCTTCAAAGAAATGAACTCGGGTTCGCTTCAAGGAGTTGAACACTTTAATAAATGACGAGTTCGCTACGAAGAACTGAACCCGGGTTCGCTTCGAGGAGCTGAACACTTTAATAAATGACGAGTTCGCTACGAAGAACTGAACTCGGGTTCGCTTCGAGGAGTTGAACGCTTTTAACACCATTCAACCTTATAACGCCAAAATTGCCTTCCCACCCCAGCGGGAGGTGCTTTTGTCCGACCTTATAACGCCAAAATTTCCTTCCCAACCCGATGGAAGGATTTCGTCCGACCTTATAACACCAAGTGTAGATACCACTGCTATTTGCGCATACTTCTCCAACATCGGGTGAATCATTTTTATTCGAACAAATTCACGTGTTGTCACAATGTCCAACTCCATGCTAAGTGAATTGCGATGACCATACAATCTGCCGGTTGGTGGTTGAAAGAAGACTCCACATAGAACCCGTCTGATATGTATTCTTTAAAGTTATTTGCTCCTCCTCTACCGTACACTTCGCTTTTTTGTGACTTCAAGTTTTATACTCTTCTCCCCCTTAGCAACTTCACTCGATTGGATCCTCCACAATATTACTACGCAGAACTTTATCTTTACAATTTAAACCCTCCTCTTTGCTCCCTGCATAATTTCCTTTGAACCCAACGCGGAAACCATGCTCGGAAGTTATTGACTGACTGCCATCCCTCCTTTGTCTAAGAACAGCAACTTACATGCCCATGAGGTCAATAATTACTTGTGGAGTATTTGAAATCGCTGTCGGCGGTGCCCAAATAGGAGCGGTCACCGGAGCCACAGCTTTAGGTTTGGTAGGAGCCGTCGCTGTCGTAGGCGATGCAGCAGCTGTCGTAGGCGATGCAGCAGGAGTCGCCACCGTGGCAGGCGGAGCTTTAGTCGGCGCCGCAGCGGGGGACTGTTCATAATTAAACAACCATGTGCACGGGCATGGGCATGATCCTGTGCTTCAATTAGAGGAATCAATTGATAACCAAAAGACCATAAAAGGCAATAATTTTATAATATTAATGACCATGTCATTACAAATAAAAACCCACCGACTCGAAGAGAACGTTTTGTATGAATTTTTATTCGTAATATGTATATATGTAAAGTAAGTATAAATAATATTGTGATGAGACTACAATTTTAAATATTATAAACAGATCGGGTTAATGACAAAAATCTCATGCACACGTTGAATATATGTTATTGATCTAATGAAAGAAGCAACTTAGCTTTATGTGTTGGCTCTCCTTCTTTATGAATCAGTGATTTAATATGACATTAAAACGTTCCCACAAACGGCGTCAATGTTAACGTCTGATTTTGTACGCCTGACGAAATTACCAAAACAGCAGGCCAAAATCGCGCTAACGGTTGATTGTATTGTTGTGAAATCAAACTTACGAAATAAACTCACATAAAGATAAATAAAGAGATAAAATATGAACACAAGAATTTACATGAAAACCCAATTGAAAAAAAACCACGGAGAGAGAGAAATTTGCTATAATAATGAGAGTACAAATTATGTATTTGTGTTGTATGTAATTTTATGCTATCTCTTATGTTGTATATTCTAATGTTGACCATCCTCCAACCCTTGCTTGTAGTTGTATTTATAGAAGTCACGCCTATCCGAATCCAACTAGGAGAAGGAGTCTTTTTTAGAATCACCTTATAACTGCAACATATTAATGACTGATCGCTTCCTTCCTAAGTTAGAACTCCTTATCCCACCAAATAAGAAAACACAAACTCTCCTCTTGTCCAAATAAATATATATATGGGCCAATCATCAGATCCGGTCCATTAAATAGATTGGGTTGCACCATGTCTAGACCCGAATAATCGTATCCCAATAGTGGCCAATTTAAGTCCTTCACATTTTCAACCTTAATTGTTTTGTTTAATTCTATAAGATGAGCACTAACCAACGTACGGTAATGAAGATTCTGCATATATATACATCTTCTTTTGATACTTGAAAAGACGTAAAATTTTTAGGAGCAACTAACATCTTAATATTGTACTTTAATTTCGATCTATTCGTCTCTAAAAAATTAACATCAACTGAATTGCCTGTCTTAGAAATAGCACCAAGCTCCTTGATAGTGTCATTTGAATCAAGCTGCCAATTTTCTTCTCTTTTAGGCGTTTCATCAAACACTTCGTAAGCATGTGCATAGTATGCTTGTAGAGCTTCATGTGCACTAACTAATTTCAGCACTATTTCCCCTCATTTTGTGCATATAACAGATCACCATTAGTATCTATGGAGTGTATTATTGCTTTCATCTTTCGGCCACATTCAATATCAATAACATGAATGGTGTCAAACGATAGCTTGTAACACTTCAACTTACCTTTGAATCTTTGTTAATCGTTAAGTCATGACTCTACGATCCAAGTCATTATTTTACGATTGTTAAGTCATTATTCTACGATTGTTTAGTCATGACTCTATGATCGTTAAGTCATGACTCTATGATCTAAGTTAAGTCATTCTGCAATAGTAAAGTGACTTCAACATTTACTCTACAAACTAATATTCTACTCAACGATTTTAGAGTTCTCTTTAAGCACTTCTTAACTCTGTGATAGTAGAGTGACTTCGAAACCATATCACACCTCGGATATGATCTTGAATATATTAACCATTGCTTTCTTTTCCGATCGCCTCAAAGAGACAAAAGAAAGATCTTGTTGTTTCTTCAACAATTTTTGATCTCTAGTGGATCTCAGAGTAAGTTTCGAACCCAGATGAAGTTCTGACCATCTGTCAGAGAAAAAAGAACAAACGGATCTTGTAGGATTTCCAAGAAATTCTTTGATTTCTTCTGGAAGCAGATGATTAATCATCTGCTTCTCACATTTCGTGAATAGCCGGGACATTGAGGAGTATCCAAAAAGGCATTTCGTGAATCGGTATGATTCTATCTTTGTTCGTTTCGTTTGAAGAAAGGAAAGATCCCAAAGAATCGATCTTTCTTTTAGTTGTTAAATCTCTCTTTGATTGATCAATGTGTGATATTTCGAATCCTCATTACTAATGGAATCTAAAGGATCTCCGTTGTTAGAAATTGCACTTTATTCTATATTTTGGAGACTTAATTATTTTCAAGTTTTGGGGTTGAATAAAATCTATTACTTGACATAATTTAAGTAAATATAAAGGTATAATTTGTTTCCCTAATTTTGGAGAATAAGAGAGAACTTGATTTGATTTGTGTAGAAATTATTTGATTTGTGCCTATAGTGAGACATTTAATAAGGTGCAAAGTTGTTTGATAAAACTAATTCTTTCTTGTCGCATTTAATAGAAAAGACTACTAGTTACTTCTTAAGTACAAGTGGTGTAGTCTTATTTTATTTTGGAACAAAAGAAAAATAGGAGAAATATTCAAATTCTATTTAACTATTAATTATTACTAATGTGTAACTTATATAATTAGTACTAATAAGTGTAGTTAAATATAATTCAGTAGTTGTAATGTGTAACTTACAATATATATGCATGTATATATGTGTATATGTATATGTTGATATATATATATATATATATATATATATATACATACATAATTTAAGATATATGCATATTATATACATAAGACATATAAGAAAATACTAAGCACTTGGAATAATTTCTCTTTTTCACATTTTTATCTTTTACAAACATCAAACTGAAGTGCTCGTTTGGAACAAATGTGAATTGCTATCATAAGTTTGTTCAGTTTTGAGGCTTGCCATATATCCTGGAGATATATCGTCTGCAACCCATAGCAAACCGAACTTGGTGGGGGCGATAAAGACTTAAAGGATCGGGATCACCAATGTCACGTCTTCTACTACGATTTTGATTCGATGAAACTATGGTTCTAACAATCTTAAGGTCTTTATTGATTTATTAGAATCAGAAATGGGTGGATTGTGACACCCCCAAATCCGGGTACTTTAATTTCCACAAGATTTGGTATTCACTGTACAAATATCATATATCTATCTACCCATAATAAATGAAAACCATTAACTAGATAGAAATAAATTCTCCCCTTATGGGGTTACAACATCTGAATATAAATACATCAATCCTAGGTCATACTAACCTTAAACATCTGTGCGAAAACATAAACAAATAATAAGTCTTACACAACATTAACATAGGTCTTAATAAACATTAACAATAAAACAACAAGTCTTCAACACTTGTTGATTTTACCCTTGCCTTTGCTAGTGGAAGGTTCGTCAGATCTTTCGTTCTTAACTGCAATGTTATTATTACGCAAGAGTGAGCACGATTGCCCACAAGTATAACAATATTACAACAATATAATAACATGCGAGTGAATCAAAGACTTCTGAATAAGAAACTCAGCTTTTGAATCAAGAATGAATAACAAGAATCAAAAGAAGTTCTGAGAGTCATAAGACCTTGAACTATGTCCTAGGTTGTCAAGTGTTTATACTTGAAACCTTTAACAGTCATAAGAATATAGACTCTACTTCTCGTACTTAGGGGGATCGGCCCTTAGTACTATACTGTGCACAATATCTCAATACTAAAGCGTAAATAATCCCCTATAAAAGGGCTGTTCAACTCAGTTTGACATCAGAGTCCGCACCAAAGGAAGTTTGGTTTGGATAAGCTCAATAATAGTTCTAGAATTTAGAACGCCCATCGGCTATGGACTAGTCGAATCAATAAGGGTTCTCTAGTCATACAAGTTTTAACAATAACTGATATTCAATTCGAATAATAAAACTCAAGAGGTATACAATCGAATAAGTATTGTATAACTTAAATCATGCTTTAAAAAGAATTATAACATCTAACATGAAATCTTGAACTTGAACAATTAAGAACTAGAACTTGCTCGATATAGAATATAAGTCTAGGACTTGCTCAGCGAATAATTTAGAATTTAAATAACTTGTTCCATAAAAGTAAAGTTTTGAGTAAGGAAACTTGCCTCTTGCACAAGCTACAATTTATAACTCACGTCCTTTAATTAATCCTTCATAACCATCCATTCACAATACCAATTAATTATAAGTTCGATATACTTATCGAATCACAACATTGGTCTTTGAACACGTTATTAGAGTTTACAATAACGGTTTAAGTTATAAAATTAACTTATTAATTAATCACATAATATAAGTTATTAACATCTTATTATATGCTTAACATGTCTTCATGTTCATTACATTAGGTTTTAAAACACCTTTCTGAACTTTGGAACACTTAGAAAATTTTTAGAAATTTTCAGGACAGGCGCGGCCACGCTCTAATTGTTCTTTGGAGCGGCGCGGGTGCTCTCCAAGGATGCCTTGAAGCGGCGCGGCCGCGCCACGGCGCAGACCCAGATAGTGCAGTTCGCGAAGAACACACAGGATAGCCCAATTAATTCTAATTTATACTAATATAACGATTTGTAATGTTACCTATGAAGTATAAACTTCACACGAATATCATAAATCGATTCTAGCATGCTTCTAACACTTTAAATCACATAATTACACAAATTAAAACATTTAATTTCACTTTTTTTTAATATTTGTCAAGTTTTGATGAAAAATATGAAATTCAACGTTACAGATTCGTTATAATACCGAATCTGTCCGTTTGAATTTCGTTTTGTTTGTTTAAACATGCATAATCATATTTGATTATCAATTTAAAGTTAAAAAAATGATTTAAAATATTTAATTTGTACGTAAGGGCCATATATACAACTTTCATACTCTGTAATTCATGAAACTCCAATTAACGTGTAATTACATGAAATTAACTACTTTAATTCATGCATACATGGTATAAAATATATTATGGACATATATTAATATATATATATATATAGCCATATAATCGACAATCACCAACTTTTCCATTCACAGAGAACCTTTAAAATACGTAAATGAAAAAACTCTGAAAACTTTTGACAACTTAATTAAAACATAATTACATAGTTTTAATCACTGCGATTCATGTATACATGGTATCAAACATGTTATAATCATATAATAACATATATAATCATATCATGTGTTAATCACCAAGTTAGTCTTTTACAGAAAACTTCAGAGTACGTGAATGGAAAACTAAGAACGTAATTTAAAATTGGGTTAAAGGAATTACCCTGATAACTCTGTTTAGATTGTATAATTCCTTCTTCTCCAAATTCAACTCTCTCAAACTTCATTTCAATCTTTTCTCTCAAATTCTCTCTTGTACTCTCTGATAGAAGATATGAAAATAGGAACTAATATGTATATAGTATATGTATAGATATATAATACGTATATATAAAACTGACATATAGTGGTCAGTTGATCCCACTACTGATTAACTTCCCAACTCCCCTTAGGGCTATGTTTGGCTAGCTCCTTTATTCTTCCTTTCCTCTTAATTTAATTAATTGCTTATAATATAGTTTAATGATGTCACACCTTTATTAATCAAATACTCTTATTTAAATCAATTAAATAAAATAGAATAATCTCACATTAAATTACATAGTCACATAATTAAAATTCTCATTTATTAATTATGTCAAATCATTAACTCTTTAATTAATTATTAAATTAATTAGATTAACATTATGCTTATTAAATAATTCATTTTAATCAAATAAGCTCAATTAAATATATACTTGAATTATAAAAATTCTCCACATTAATTTAATTAATGTAACACATATAACTAAATTAATCTACCACAATTTCATCAATTAATTATTTAACTCAATAATTAAATCATCAAAAAAATAGTTATTTAATTCAATAAATATTTAAATTATAAAAATCTCGTTTGTCACATGGATGGAAGACATAACACTATTTCAAAGATAAGTGTCAATTTTTTTATATATATTTTATCAATGGAGTTTTTATGATAATTAGTAATTTATTGAGATATTAATTAAGCTAATTATTTTTTATTAATAACACCCGTTAGAAGATGGGTTGTGGAGAAAAATGAAATTGAAAAAGACTTCCAATTTACAAGTTTGTAAATTGATGTGGAGGAGATGAAGAGTCAACATGAAAAAACACCAAATGTTGATGCCTGAAAATTTTTCTAAAGAGATTATGGTGTTTTTCATATTTAATTCCAAAAGGTGTGTTTTTTAACATTAGCATTTATTTTTATAAATAATAATTGTGTATCATTTTGTATGTGTATATACTTAAGTATAAATATTATGTATTATATCATATGTTGGTGATATTTGCATGTGCGAGTATTGTTTTACTTATGATCTTATATAATAAATTGATTTGAATTGAATTGGATGTAATTTGATTATTGCTCATGGTGGAACAAACTTTAACTTTTACATATATATTGACTAGTAATATTTTATGAGTAGATAATATTGCTAAAAGTGTATATGCATGAGCTTTAAGAAAATTACAATTCTTATAAAATAATTTAAATTAATTTATTATTAGTGGTTGTAGTAAAAGTTTTGATTTTTACCTGTCTTTATGTATAACAAATTAATTAATTTTCACATAATATAGATTTCAACATTCATCATAAAATAACATTTCAGTGAATAGTTACTGTACAATTCAATCCTTCTATCATACAATGTCTCAATCAAATATAAGACATGAAATTTCTGTCAAATCTTATTTTATTTGATTATATGCATTTCGATTCTCAAATGCACAACTCTAAATAATGTAAATTAGAAACTCCTTTCCAATTTCATTCTACCTGGCCAAGGGCTACTGAGCTGTCATTTATCGAATCACATAGGACATTCTCTCCTTTTACTAGAAGTGGTGGATTCTTAATTTGTTGATCATTCACCTATCTCCATATATAACTTATTATATACTCAAGCATATCTTTTGATATACCCTAAAGATCTTAAGGGACATGCCAAAGCATAACTCATTATACACAAGATACTATGATGATCTCAAGTCCAATGATCGATATTGTCTTGGTCACAAAAGTATGTGGGCATATGTCAAATTCAAGTCCATCCCCAATATTTTCATGGAAGGGTGACACCCAAAGTTCAGAGAAACATAAAAAGCATAAAAAGCCTTCATCTCATTCTAATTATAGCCATTATGGAGAAGGCTTGAGTAGATATACCATTGCATTATCTCGGAAAAGGGCAGTTCAGATTCATATGTACAGTTTACATGTACAATATAAAACTCGGATGGACAGATTGCCATTATGGTCAGATTACATAATATAAAAGCCATATAAAGCCATTATGTTCAGATTACATGTCAGATTCAGATGGGCAGTTTTCTTCAAACTCGGAAAAGGGCCAAAGAAGTCACCTTTTGTAATATAAAAAGGTTAGGAATATTTAAAAAAACGTAATACAAATTGAAAGGAAAATAATAGTTGGCATACCTTTCAAGTAGTTGCTTTATATCTCTATTATTAGTGAAGGGATCAAGCATCTCTTGGTACTTTTTTTTTTGCCTGAGACCTTCCCAATCACTTTGTGGCGGAGCAGTATCACTTACCCAGTCATAATAGGTTTCTTCTAGTTACTGGTAATTTGATTGATCTTCTTCCAATTCGTTCATTGCTTCAAGAAGATTAATAGTCCAGTCAGGACTAGGTTCTTCTAAGTGCCTATTATTGGCTTCTTAATCTTCCCAATCGCGATGTGAAGTTATTTGGCTTCGGAAGGAAAATGGAGGAAAAGGGTTTCTGCCTTGTAAAGTGTGTATTACTTTGTTCGCTGATTTAAATTTTTTTTAAAGATTTTGAGAACAACCATATCCATGACTGTAGGAGGTGAAATCTGATGTCTTAATTTATGACTCTAATCAAGCAATTATGCATATAGATTTCATTCACACATATAGATTATAAGGTAATATTTTAAGTACATACAGATTTTACATGCATTCAATCATTACTAAGGGTTGCATAATTTGTGTCTTGGACTTTGATTCAAAAAGAAAAAATTACGTTAACCAGGTGTATTACGGACCTAACTTTGAGCTTCCTGAAAGGAATTATAACAATTAATAATACCTTATGCATATACAAATTTTACACATGCATCTAATTTAGAATTCCTATGCATATACATTATAGATAGTTATGCTAAAGTCTAGTTTAAATATGTTTACGGATTTTGCACCTAATGTTGGGTTAATTAGTATAAAAAATTAATTAGTTACTTGAATATTTTCTTCAAAAAGAAAAAGCAATATATATATATATATATATATATATGGAAAAAATTTGGTCTTGTTCCCAATTAAAACAAGGAAGGATTTGATTTTATAAAATAAGATTTGATTTTATTTGAAAATATATAATTTGATATATCTTGATTTAGTTTCCAAAAAATTAAGGAAAAAAAGATTGATCAAGATTTGATAAAAGATTTTCAAGATATCCTAAGAGAGCTCCCTAGGTTCGAGACTTGCAAGATTCAGCTCCGTGAATTGTTCAGAAATTTGAAGGAAGATTCAAAGACTTGAAGTATTTTGCACGATCATCACTTCAAAGGCGTGACTCATGTGCAGGAGGCAAATGTGAGCCCAATTACAAATTAAGGTTCACATGCGACCTAAATAATTAAATAAAAAGACGAAAAAGTCAAAAATAAATAAGCAAGACCTGAGAGAAGTCTCCACGTGTCCCGAGGCAGAAGACTCATGGAGGCAACTCATTTTGGAAATTGATTGAGGGATTGGATTGGTGACTAGAAGGATATGACGATCTGGGCATTACTCGGGTAACTAAGGGTATTTCTGGAATTTTTTTTGAAGTCACATGCCAGACACAAGACTCAGACATGTGCCAAACACATGACCACTTTTCGAGAAACTCTATAAATACTCATTCCACATGAAGAATGGACTTTTCGGACCTTTAGATAAACTGAAGACTTGGAGATTCTCTCTCAACCCTAAGCACAAATCAAGGCTCTTTGGATCCCGGATACTCTTGAAGACTCTTGGATCCTAGGAGTTCTGCCACGTGTTACTAGGGTAATCGCCTACCTGTTCTTCTCCTCACTTCAATTCATAAATCAATTCCGTACTCTTTGTGGATTTATCTTTTCCTTGGCAAACATGAAACCCTAACCCTAGCAAGGTACGATTTCCTTGCCAACACATATCAAAATAAACTTCTTTATTTTAGAAAATATGGAATCATATTCCAAATCAAAATAAAATGTTTATTTTAATTAACATGGAATCCTATTCCAAATCAAAATAAAATATTTATTTTAATTAACATGGAAACCTATTTCAAATCAAATCAAAACAAAATATTTATTTTAATTAACATTTTATTTTAATCCAATTTCAATTCAAAATAAACCTTTTATCTTCAATTAAAAAATAAAATAAAATTTTAAAATTTGGGGATTCAGATTTTTGCTATTTCGTTCTAAAAAATGGTTATATACTAACAATTATGTCCAATAAAATTGTCTTAAACACATCTCAACATACATATTGAATCAAAACTATTAATTATTCGCATAAAGTGTGGCTTTGTTGCCACTGTAAGGTTTGTAATATTCATGAACATACAATCAAATTGCATATAAACAACGGAAGCCTGGTAAATTAAAATTTAAAATTTTTACAAACCATAACCAAGGTCGACCTTAATGCGTAATTATCATATAACAAAGAAGATAGAGATATAGACTCGTACCCTCGTAGATCAAAACTTTCTCGGGTACAAGTTCACCTCCAATTACTTTGCGTTCTCCTTGAATTCACCGGTTAGATTCCTTCCTTTGATCAACGTTAGCCACTCAAGTTTTTGGCCTCTAGAGGTGATCTACCAAGTAATAATATGTATTCAAGAAGATGGGTGTTGGCAAAACCCTGGTTTATATCTCTATAGAAATTGTAAGTACTCTCCAAACTATTGGAAAAACAAGTTGTGTAATTCCAACCCATAATAAGATTCCTCTTGTTTATTGATGTAGGCAACCCGCCTAAACTATTTAGGAATAGAGTTTTATTTAATTAATTAAACTCCTTTAATTAATTAGACTCCTAATCCAATTAGGAACTTATGAGAGTACTTTTATTAATTAATTTCTAACCTCTTTTAGGTATTAAATAATAATAATAATAATAATAATAATAATAATAGTAATAATAATAATAATAATAATAATAATAATAAGACTCCTCTTATTAATTTATATTTAATATTTTCAAAATATTAAATATTAAATTCAATCCTTCTACTGTACAATTCAATCCTTTTACCATACAATGTCCCAATCAAATATAAGATATGGAACTTCTGTCAAGTCTTATTTTATTTAACTATATGCATTTCGATTCTCAAATGCACAACTCTAAATAATGAAAATTAGAAACTCCTTTCTAATTTTATTCTGCCTTGGCCAAAGACTACTGAGTTGTTATTTATCGAATCAAATAAGACATTCTCTCCTTTTATTAAAAGTGGTAGATTCTTTGTTGATCATTCGCATATCTCCATATACAACTTATTATACCCAAGCATAACTTTTGATATACCCTAAAGGTCTTAACGGACATTTCAAAGCATAACTCATTATACACAAGATACTATGATAATCTCAAGTCCAAAGATCACTTGTGCTACTATCACATTAGAAATTTCTATTGACATGCAAGTAAAACTCCATTAGATATTCCTTTAGCGAGTCACGTTCAGTGAACTTATTCTCTAATAAGCACCTACATACTTGCTTTAATGCCTCTATATAAATGATTATAAGAGTAATCATACTCTTCATAAGAACAAGCATAATATGTACTAATCTATTCAGATTTACTAATCATCTTCTTAGTAATCCAACTATTAAGAATGATTTTAATTTTTAAGCTATCTAAGAATTTAGATCTCATTACAAAACTATTGGTTTATCACAATTAAATTAACAGCACAATTAATGTGAACAAAGAAAATGCCTTTAAATAAATTAATTCTTTTATTAATAAACGAATAAGATTACAAAGTATATGCTACATCATATCAAATATGATTGGCTTGTGTGTATGTTACTTTCAGAATCTGTTCATAATATTTTTGATGATATTAACCTTGTGAAAGTCCAATAATAATCTAGAAGGGGGGTTAAATGGATTATTACTGTTTAAAGAATTATCTTAGGCCTTTTTGAATTTTTAGCAAATTAATTTATAGTTAGAAAAATTCAATCACATAATGCACAGAGATTTATTTAGTTCACAATATACAGCTTGGGTATATTGCTACGTCCAGTCTCAAGCTCCTCTCCAGGGCTTGAGATCCTATTACTCCCAGTAATAAATGTTCCTTCAATAGGTGGAGAAACCTTTACAAAGTTTTATAGATCAATTTACAACTTTTCACAACTAACTATTTTGGACAGCGAACTCCCAGCTCCTTCCTCAAGCTTAATTGAATCTTCTTTTGAGTTCAGAATTATTCTATAACCTGATCTTGAAACAACAATCTCTTCCTCACCTCACAAGTACACTAGAGACCTAACTCCCAGCTGACCTCTCTAAGACTTTGGTCTTAGTCAAAGAATTTTTGACTTTCTCACAGATACATAAAATAAACTGACTTTACCCTTTTTCCTTTTACAAAAAGATAGTTTGAATTTGCTTCTAAAGTAAGTAAATAAAGTTTAGAACAGATTTATAAAAGTTCAAATAACTTTTATAGTTGATGCTTCTCAGATAAGCAGATATATAATTTAAAGATCTAATATCAAATAAAAGTTCAAGACTTTTATGTGAAATGCTTCAGATAAGCAGATATGTAAATTGATGCGGTTTTATAAAGATTTTCTTTTCTTTTAATAAAGAATATGTTTCTATGGTTTAAGCAATTCTAGAAATAATTTTTCTTTATAAAGACTGTATTTCTATGGTTAAACAGATATAACTTAGTTTAGAAAACCATATAAAATCACTTATAATGCAACAAGTATTTTTGTGAATAAGTAAGTTTATGAGTAAGCTACTTGTTATCAAATATAACATATTTATCAATTAAATAATACTTGATGAAATTTGTTTCACCCACGTATATATATTATAATATATTATATTTGATCTATGTTGTGAAAATTTGGCCACTCAGGATTTAAAGACCGTTTCGGAGAATTTCAGAGAAATAACATCCGAATTATATCGGTATCTAAGTACTGACCAAATTATTTGTTTCACAATTTGATAATTATATAAATATTTTTCAATACTTATATAATGTATCTTATATTAATAAAAAACCACTTAGGAGTTTAAAGACCGTTCGGAAGAGAAATTTCTTCTGAATTATATCGGTATCTAAGTACAGACTTTTTATAATATTTAATAGATTAAATATATATATATATATATATATATATATATAAATGTGTATTACAATTAAGTATGATAAATTTTCCCCCACTTATATATATTATATTATATTTGATCTATGTTGTGAAAATTTGGCCACTCAAGATTTAAAGACTGTTTAGGAGAATTTCAGAGAAATAACGTCTGAATTATATCGGTATCTAAGTACTGACCAAATTGTTTGTTTCACAATCTGATAATTATATAAATATTTTTCAATACATAATTATATAATGTATCTTATATTAATAAAAAGCCACTTAGGATTTTAAAGACCCGTTCGGAAGAGAAATTTCTTCCGAATTATATCAGTATCTAAGTACAAACTTTTTATAATATTTGATAGATTAAATATATATATATATATATATATATATATAAATGTGTATAAGAATTTATCTTTAATATATCTATATATATAAGCAGATAAGAGATAATGTAAATACAGAAATTTAATGACTTATCTCAACTATTTTGACCAATTTTATCTTCTAATTTCAAGAAATAAAACTTTGAATTAGAAGATGAATAGAAAGCTTTTGCAGAGAGAAAATGTAGGCAATGAGATATATCTTTTCTTTGATAAGTACATAATATTCGATGATAATTATTCCTTTTATTACATATTTCATGTGGATATGAGCTTAATAAGTTATTTATTATTTTCAGGTGAATAAGAGCTTAAGGCAGGAAAAGAGGAGAAATTGGGCTAACCCAATGCGGAAATGAAGTAGCCAAGCTTGCAAGCAGTAATTCGTTAACATATGGGCCGCCTGTGATAATTCCCTAATTGAAGAAGGATTTCATGCACTTGCAATTTAATTAGAGCAGCTCATGGTCACGTGCTAGCATGGAAAGAACGGTCAGCAGCTTTGCAAAGGAAGAATTCCTAGTGGGCCACGTAATACAAAGGCTTGTATTCCGAAATTGGAGTTGCTCATGCATGCAGGAAATGTAAATCAAATTCACAACAAGATGTGGGCCACGGGTTCCTAGTTGGTGGGCATCATTACATTAAAGCATGTGGGCAGCAGCTTAGGATTTTAATAGGGCCCATGGTTTAGATAGCACATGCATTCTTTTTCCAAATCCTAGCAGGTCAAGGATTACTAAAGCAAGACAAATTATTATGTGGGCTAGTGTAGTGTACATGGGGGCCACGTGGTGTAGCAAGTTTGCAAAGAGGAATTCCAAATAGCAAGTGGAAGCTCACGTGTTTGACTTACAAAATAAAGGAGCAGCTTGCAATTTCAATTCCTTTTACTAACTTGCCACGGCTTCAGCACATGAAAGGGGAGGCGGCACAGGGCCATCATTTTCCTTTTCCTATTCGGCAATTGGTGCAATAACATGAAGACAAGGGCTACGGATTGTAATGTTATAAATAGGGGATCCTTTTCCTTGTTTTATGAATCTTATTATTTTTCTTTCATATTAGAGTTAGGTTTATTTGGAGTTATGAATTAATTCTTTCAATTCAGTTCGGAAGGGATGTTGAACCTTATTCATAATTAACGGTTTGATCTAGTTTATTTTATTTATTTTTTCTTACATGAGATTTATTCTGATAATCTACTTTAATTTCTTGTATGCTATTCAATTTACTAACGTGATTCTGCATGATTAAATTAGTGAATTGATATCATCTGCTAGATTAAGATTGGTATTACGTGTAATTGATATCTGTCTTCATCACAAGTAGTAATTAGTAATACCTGATTGTGGACAAGCTTTTGAGTATTGCTATGATTATTAGAAAACAAGTTAAACAAATCGAGCTTATGTGTTTGTTGCTTGGAATAGTCTAATTCCCTAGTTCTTAATGCTGCTGTTATATTAAATCTAGAGAGCTTGTTCTAGGTTATATAATGGGTAGAATCTTGTGAAGAGCTTGTTTCATTGAGTGACAATCTAAGGGGAGTTTCGGGTAGCAGAGCTTGTTGTTACCTAGGGCTATTAATTTCATTGAAGGATAAATAATGTTATACTTGGTTAATCCATAATTGTGAAAAGGTGATACTGAACTGAAGAACTGAAGCTTTTTATTCATTGTTAATTCTTATTACTTTATTCTTGACAATTTAGTTTAATCAATTCAAAACCCCCTTTTTATTAGAAATCATAGGATAAATATAAAATAAATCACTCTCTGTTGGATCGATCCTTGCTTACTACTGTGCTAATTGTTTGAATTCATAAAGTAAAAGTGAGGTTAATTTAGGAGTGTAAACGACAGCTCTCAAATTTTGGCGCCGTTGCCGGGGAGTGTTATTTGTTTTTATTTATTCTTTGTTTTTATTTATTTTTATTATTTTCTTTTTATTCTTCTTTTGTTTTATGACTCAATCCTCTCACTCTATTAACTTAAATTTTGATCAAGAGATAGAGAAAACTACAGATACAAAAGAAGCTCTTGTTCCAACACTTAAAAAGGAAAAGATGGCTGTGCCGAACAACAACCGGACTTTAAAAGAACTGGCTACTCTAGAGCTTGATCAACCATCCTTGTGTATTGAATATCCTACCTTAGATGTTGCTTTTGAACTTAACTACGGACTAATTCATTTTTTGCCTATTTTTCGTGGTATTACAGGTGAAAATCCATATACGCATCTAAAGGAGTTCCATGTGGTGTGTTCCACGATGGAATCACAAGGAGTGACAGATGAGCAGATCAAGCTTAGACTTTTTCCATTCTCCTTAGCAGATTTGGCGAAAGATTGGTTATACTATCTTCCTTCAGGATCGATACGATCATGGACTGATATGCAAAGGCTATTTTTGGAGAGGTATTTTCCTGCATCAAGAGTTGCTGATACAAGGAATGAGATATGTGGAATCAGGCAGTTCAATGGAGAAACTCTCTACGAGTATTGGGAAAGGTTCAAGAAGTTGTGTTCCAGCTGTCCACCTCACGGGATTGATGAGCAACACTTGATTCAGTACTTCTATGAGGGATTGATACCAATGGAAAGAAGTATGATCGATGTGGCTAGTGGAGGAGCATTAGTGGACAAGACACCAGAGGATGCAAGAAATCTGATTGCAAACATGGCTGCTAACTCACAACAATACGATCATGCTCCACAAAGGGTAAGTGAGGTAAGCACGAGTGAATTGGCACAACAGATTTCTAACTTAACTGCTGTGGTGCAACAATTAACAACAGAAAACGTACCGGTTGCAAAAGTATGTGGAATTTACTCAAAATCAGGGCATACAACAAATGATTGTCCCATAGTGCAAGAGGATGTAATTGTTCATCAAGTTAATGCTGTGGGGACATTCTCCGGACAAAATCCACATCAATGTGATCCTTGGGCAGAAACTCACAATTTCGGATGGAGAGATCATCCCGACTTGAGCTATGAAGGTACTAGGCCACCAATGCAACCTGTCCTTTCAAGTATGCAGCAAGATCTTCAGCAGACTCAACCTCAGTACCACACAGAAAACCAAGAAGTGCCTGTCAATTCTCGGACATCTATGGAGGATATGTTCAAGGCATTCATGAGCCGAACACTATAGTTCATGAGTCAGACACAGCAGTTCCAGCAGGAGACAAGAACTTCTGTTCAAGATCTGAGGGATCAAGTTGGTCAGCTTGCAACCACAGTAGGAAGGTTAGAATTTCAAGGCTTCAGGGAGTTATCTCCTCCATTTGTTGAGAACTTTAGTACAATGGGATTTGACGAAGAGGAGCAGGAGGACTCAGTGCTTACTTCAGGAATAGACAATATTCTAGAAGTTGATAAAGAGAAGGAACAAGAGGAAGAGAGAAATAATTTGATAAGTTCTGCAGATCTCTACAAGAAGGATGAGGATTCATTTTCATCAATACAACCAACAAAAGCAATGAGTTTTTTTATTTTTTATTTTTAGTGACATTTGATCTGTCGATTTTGATAGGAAATAGGACCATCTTGATGCCTTAGAATTTTTTTAAAAAAATTTGGATTCCATGATTCTATTTGCCTATGTGTTTGAAAGTTAAAGTCAAAAAAAAATGGGAATCAATGCTAAAAATTCAAAATCTGTTTAATGCTTAATTGGTTAATGATTGAGAAAAACTAAGTCATGATCCATAGTAATTGATTTAAATTGAATTTGTGTCTCATGAGTACTTGAACATGTGATATATGCTTAGTTGGCTAAGTTATCTATGGAGTTGTCTATGTGCACCAATCTCATGCTCTAGAGCTATTGAACTGCTTATGCTTTTTGCAGGACCATGTAAAAAAAAATTAAAGTGGAAAACCAGTGAAATTATTGAAAAAGACGTACAAGAGAAGTCATATGGTGGGATGAGATGGAGCGTAAAACGCACTCTCCCATAAACACGTGCAGTTAAGTGAGATGGAGCATAAAATGCACTCACTTATAAAAGAATGATTGAGGAAGGTGAAACGGAGCATAAAATGCATTCACCGGAAATAAAGAGGAAAAATGAAAGGGTCCTAGTGAGAAAATAAATAAATAAATAAATAAAGCAGGAAAAATATGTTTTGAGTTTTTGAGTGGTGTGCACGGTTTTTGCTCCATGGTAACTATGTTGAGTAAGTGTGTGGGTTATAGAAGAGTGTTTATGTGATTACAATTTAACTTAATGAAATTCATTGGTGAAATGGCGAGGTGGTTATCATGAGTTAATTGATGAACATTGATCATGCTTTTGTGGGTATAGTATTGATAATCATGATTTGATCTTGAAATCCTTTTGACATAATGGTTGAATATGATTGTTTTTGGAAATCAAAATTTTGGTTTACACGAGGACGTGTAAAAACTAAGTGTGGGGGAATTTGATAAGTACATAATATTCGATGATAATTATTCCTTTATATTTAGTTTTATTACATATTTCATGTGGATATGATCTTAATAAGTTATTTATTATTTTCAGGTGAATTAGAGCTTAAGGCAGGAAAAGAGGAGAAATTGGGCTAACCAAATGCGGAAATGAAGTAGCCAAGCTTGCAAGCAGTAATTCGTTAACATATGGGCCGCCTGTGATAATTCCCTAATTGAAGAAGGATTTCATGCACTTGCAATTTAATTAGAGCAGCTCATGGTCACGTGCTAGCATGGAAAGAACGGTCAGCAGCTTTGCAAAGGAAGAATTCCTAGTGGGCCACGTAATACAAAGGCTTGTATTCCGAAATTGGAGTTGCTCATGCATGCAGGAAATGTAAATCAAATTCACAACAAGATGTGGGCCACGGGTTCCTAGTTGGTGGGCATCATTACATTAAAGCATGTGGGCAGCAGCTTAGGATTTTAATGGGGCCCATGGTTTAGATAGCACATGCATTCTTTTTCCAAATCCTAGCAGGTCAAGGATTACTAAAGCAAGACAAATTATTATGTGGGCTAGTGTAGTGTACATGGGGGCCACGTGGTGTAGCAAGTTTGCAAAGAGGAATTCCAAATAGCAAGTGGAAGCTCACGTGTTTGACTTACAAAATAAAGGAGCAGCTTGCAATTTCAATTCCTTTTACTAACTTGCCACAGCTTCAGCACATGAAAGGGGAGGCGGCACAGGGCCATCATTTTCCTTTTCCTATTCGGCAATTGGTGCAATAACATGAAGACAAGGGCTACGGATTGTAATGTTATAAATAGGGGATCCTTTTCCTTGTTTTATGAATCTTATTATTTTTCTTTCATATTAGAGTTAGGTTTATTTGGAGTTATGAATTAATTCTTTCAATTCAGTTCGGAAGGGATGTTGAACCTTATTCATAATTAACGGTTTGATCTAGTTTATTTTATTTATTTTTTGTTACATGAGATTTATTCTGATAATCTACTTTAATTTCTTGTATGCTATTCAATTTACTAACGTGATTCTGCATGATTAAATTAGTGAATTGATATCATCTGCTAGATTAAGATTGGTATTACGTGTAATTGATATCTGTCTTCATCACAAGTAGTAATTAGTAATACCTGATTGTGGACAAGCTTTTGAGTATTGCTATGATTATTAGAAAACAAGTTAAACAAATCGAGCTTATGTGTTTGTTGCTTGGAATAGTCTAATTCCCTAGTTCTTAATGCTGCTGTTATATTAAATCTAGAGAGCTTGTTCTAGGTTATATAATGGTTAGAATCTTGTGAAGAGCTTGTTTCATTGAGTGACAATCTAAGGGGAGTTTCGGGTAGTAGAGCTTGTTGTTACCTAGGGCTATTAATTTCATTGAAGGATAAATAATGTTATACTTGGTTAATCCATAATTGTGAAAAGGTGATACTGAACTGAAGAACTGAAGCTTTTTATTCATTGTTAATTCTTATTACTTTATTCTTGACAATTTAGTTTAATCAATTCAAAACCCCTTTTTTATTAGAAATCATAGGATAAATATAAAATAAATCACTCTCTGTTGGATCGATCCTTGCTTACTACTGTGCTAATTGTTTGAATTCGTAAAGTAAAAGTGAGGTTAATTTAGGAGTGTAAACGACAGCTCTCAATAGCATATCTCGAATGTGATGCACAGAAAATTGAAGGGACTCAATTTGACTCAACAAATTGGTTTGATTTTTCAGATAAAATTAAGTTAAACTATTTAAGGAATCAATTTGAGACAGTAAATTTTGGTGAGGTTCAGGAGACTCGGTCATTTCTGGATCAAATATCTTAAGTGGTTTTGGGGGCAAATTTAGGTGAGAGATAATATTGCTACTTTTCACATACTGTGTCTGGTGGTTAAGCACATTTATACCAAGATGTTGAAATATAGGAGTGAGGACAAGACCAAAACCCAGACAGTTATGATGATAGCAATACTCAAAAGAACTTAGCAGAAAATATGGCAGATTATAAGGCATATGCTGATTGAAGACACATTTCATCAGTTCTAAATCAAAGGGATGAAACAATTTGTTTTCCCTAACAGGCATGAGATTGTATCTAAATATTCGAGCAAGAAACTAACATTGTGGAGTGAAAAAATCACACCCTACTTTGCATGGTCTGTCAAATAATTGAGCAGGTACCAACTGATCAGTAACAGTAGTCAGATTGTGTCTAAATGTTATGCACTTACTGGTAGAGATGCTAATTGGATTAGCATAATCATTGACTCTTGACAGTTCTAGCATACTATTGCTTAGATGCAATGCATTTAAAATCATTTGTTCATCAATGATAAATTGTTGACCTTGTATGCATGTAGAGATACCAGTTAACAGACCAGATGAATTTCTAACAAATGTCATGTGAGAATAAAACTCTGCAATGAGAGCAGGGTAGATTTGTCTACTTGAAAAAATCACCAAACAATCTCAACCAACATTTTTAATTTTCTCTAATAAGTCAGAGAAACTGTTAAAAGAGGTAGCCATCCCAGGCATGCGATTGTATCTTAAATGCCTATACTTCACTTGTGCATGTATAGTGAGCAATTGTGGTGCAAAGATGTCAGAATGTAATTCAGAAAGAAGTGGCAGTTTCTTTCTTTTTGAAAAATAGACTTCTTCCATTTGAAAAGACAGATAGTGTAAAAAAATGCAAATAGATAAAGACACACAGATAGATAAAGACAGACGGAGGTGAAGGAGCCTATGAAGTGAGTCTGTGCATTTGCCATTTATAGAAGTGGTAGATAAGTGAAGGTAAATGCATACAGTAGTAGGTGTCCAGTTAGCAGACATAGAAATTCAAAGAAGATAAAGAATAGATGAGACTAATTAAGTTGAGCCTCATAGAGTATAAGCAAAAAGAGATTGTCTAATCAATTTATGATTTACTTCATAAAGCAGATGGTCAACACCCAAAAAAAAAAGTCCAAGCAGCTCAACATTTGTTATGGTGACCTCATGTTAAAATAATTTCGGCAAAAACAAAGAGTAGGTGAGCATGCTATTTCACAGAAAGAACAATCAATAAATAAATCATAAATTTGGTCAGATATTTATTCATTTGAAAAATGTAGATACCAGTCATATATTCCAGGGCAGTCAGAAAAATAGAGCAACCCAAAACAGTATAGATGTTATCAAAAGAAAAAGCAGAGCAACCCAAAACAGAGGTTCAAACCTAGAGGTTTTAACCAATAACAGTAAACATGTCATATATCCCAATTCAGTATAGATGTTATCAGAAGAAAAATTTAAGTAACAATTTGACATTTGCTTAAATCCCATCAGCACAGGAAAAAAAATCATTCAAAACCCTCACAGTGCATATCGTGCACTGCTATAAACAAAGAGAGAAAAGATATTACCTGCAAGTGTATTTGCAAGACACACATAGAATACTTCTTATTACTTACAAGCCCAGCATCCAAATCAATTCACATATACTTAAAACAGATTGTTAGAATAGGTAGAAATATATATAAAGAAGCAAGCAAAAAAAAAATTTAGTCAGTAAAAGAAATTAGGGTTTTTCAAAGTTAAAAAATAGGGTAAAAAAACGATGGTTTTTCAACTATATAAAAATTAAATATTACGGTTTTTGTGTTTTTTTTTAAATTAGGGTTCTTCAACTATCAGAAGAAAAAA
Organism: Panax stipuleanatus; assembly: GCA_020205555.1. Lineage (NCBI taxonomy): Eukaryota > Viridiplantae > Streptophyta > Magnoliopsida > Apiales > Araliaceae > Panax > Panax stipuleanatus. The sequence goes on from CM035117.1 coordinate 23,839,346, forward strand.
AAATTCAGAGAAAAATTAAACTTTGAGACTTTAAAATTTTTAGAGAGAGAATTAAAACCAAATAAAATTTCGTAATTTTTTTTAAAAAATAACAGACATATATTGATTTTGGAAAGCCAAAAAAATAAAAATGAAGATCTGAGACACATGAATCGGTAGAGTCGAAAAATCAGACTACTCAGAAATGCAGACAATCTGATCCGTCTGTTTTAGAAGCAGATGTTTCTAAGCACGAAACCAAAGAAAAACTAACAAATGTCAAACTTCCAAGAACTTCCAGAACTGTGGGAAATAATCATCCAAATCTGATAATTAAAAATCTCAACATTAGGATGTTCATAAGAAGAGGTTTTGAAGAGATTTGTTTGCTAAACTAAGGAGCATGCAATTATCAATCTTACTACTGAAAAAATGTTGATATATAGGTAACAATACACAAAGGTATGATCATTTTTTTAATTGCTATATGTGATATTGTTATAAGTTTGCTCCAGTGTCATTCTTTATCATTGCGCTTATTTCTTTTAATGTTGACAAAAGGGGGAGATATATAACTATATTGAAAATTTCTTTCTTTTTGATAATGACAAAGGGGGAGAGATATTTGGGTATATTTGAATTGGTTTGAATTGTTATTCCTGTCGGTATTGAGATACTATATTGTGCTAGAATATGCAAATGATAGTTATTTGGATGGAGTCATTTTTTGTTCCTTAATATGCATAATAGGGGGAGCCATATATTTTCATCATCAAAAAGGGGGAGAATGTTAGTTTTTATTCTTTGTAGTTTCAATGATAGGAATATGTTTGTGTATATAATTTATTTAATGGTCTAAATTGATTTTGTTTGGGCTAATTTAATAATGGTTTATTGAAAATGATATAGTCTGTTTAGTTCATGATGACCCAATTTGGATACAAGTCCAAATGATATATCCTGTAGAATTGCATGAAGTATTTCTAGTCCAGGAGTTTTAAAATTCATATCATTGTTATTGCTGGAAAGATTTCTTTAATATATCATATCAAGAATTAAAATAAATTGAAAATTAGTCTTATAAGGAAACTGTTTTAGATATGAAATGTTTAGAGTTGGAATGAAACAAACTTTAACAAATAACCTCTTTTACTCCTTTATTTAAGCTATTTCAGTTTTACTTGAATATCATATCATTGGTAGCTAATTTGAGGAATATATTATATTCATTAGACTTAAACAAACTACCGAAATCATGATTCTTTCCAACTGTGCTATGAGATTTTGATGCTAACAATTTTTATAGTCGTTGGTATTCTCATTATATATACTCTTTATTCTCGTCTAAAGGAGACATATCATTTGAAGCTTATATCAGTCATATTACAGAGATTATCAAGAGCCTATCAAAGCTATTTTCAGCTATTCATTGTATTGATTGTTAATTCCTTTCGGCTGAAAATTAAGAACCCACTGTTTCAAAATTTATTGTATTAAATTCTGAGTTCAAGTGTTATTTGGCTTGATCGATATCTAGTAGTGGATAGGATATGTTCAAAGGGAGCTTTCAAGGTTGTAGATGTGCAAAGGGGCAGTGGTGTCCATCTCAGTGTGAAGCTTCTTTGAACAGAGAGTTTTTTCTTTGTAATCAATTGAGTTTAAAAGTTTAATAAAAAGAGGATCTCCAATAGTACCAATTGGTATTACACTACTAAAAAAATGTTCATTTGTGTTGGCCAAAATCCACCATAAAAACTAGAAAAACCATCACGAATAAGGCTGTAAACGAGCCAAACGGTTCGGGCTCGACTCGAAAAAATACGAGCGAGACTCAGATTCGTAAACAATAGGATCCAAATCTGAGCATTAAAAATAGTTCGAATAAAAATATGGGTAGAATCTAAGTAAGGTTATACTCGACTCGTTTAAGATTCAAACTACTCGAATTCTTGAGTGTGATTCGATACATGCTCGATTGATACAAATTCGATTAGATACTCGATACATATTTTTATAATATATACAAATTTAAATCAAATTAGAATAATTAATTATTATTATTATTTTTTAATTTTAATTATGATTTTATATTTGTAAAGTATAATAGTAAATATATTTTCTCATTTCTAAGTAAAATAACAAATTCAATTTATAATTATATTTATTATAAAACTAGTTATTATGTAGAGACTCGAATTCGAGCTTGAATTTGAAGCTCGCGAGTAGTTTGATTATAATTCGAGCCGAGTCGGATCGAATTCGAGTAGTAAATATTCGAGTCGAGTCGAATCTGAGTAGAATTTTTCAAATACAATTCGAATTCGAGTACGAATTTATTATTTCTAGTCGAATCCGAGTAGCTCTCTATTCGCTTCGATTCGACTCGTTTACACCCTTAATCACGAAAGGTTTATGTCTTTAAGCATCACAATGGTCGTCTTGTATACGCCCATCATGAAAGGTTTTATGTGATGGTTTTAACAATCGCCGAAACATTCAATCCTTTTGTGATGGCCGAACCAATCACATTCTTTTGTGATGGTCACCACCATTACAAAATTGGTAAAGTTTTATGATGGCCAAAACAATCACTAATTATTTGTGATGGCCAAAGCAATCACAAAATTAGAAAAGTTTTTATGATGGCCAAAACAATCACCAATTATTTGTGATGGCCAAAGCAATCACATCCTTTTGTGTTGTGATGGCTAAAGTAATCACAATTGTCTCTATTTTTGTAACCTATTTATACTTTTTGGTCATAGTAAAGCCATCACAAAATTCTTATATTAAAATATATTTAATTGCCAATTTTATCTTTCAAATCTGTAAATGCCATAAATTTCAATAAATTTGAAAAGTAAAATCATACAAAATTATTAAAATGAAGAAACCTGACCCATTTAATTAAAAATCAATTCATAATCAACTACTTAAATAGGTAACTACATGTCACAGGTTCACTAAACAAATAACCCAATATCTATCAAAGAACTCCTAAACTAATAAATTGATAATTAAAGGAAAGAACGGTCAGGCGGGTCATTTTTTCCTTTCTTTTCTCTGTGGCTGGTGAAATAAGAGTGATAGAGCCAATCTACACCTCCCAAATCGAAACATTTGTGCATGCCGAACCATTCGTATAAGATATATATAAATTTTGGCTCAAGTTGGAGACTGTAGAGGAGAAACTTAAATTGGTCTATGTTTTACCTCTAACTCCTTTTCCGACTCTGTTCTAAAAAAAAGAGTGATTTTGACTTATAAAAAAAATTAATATTGTAAACTCTTTATGTAAGACCCCAACTTTTATGAATAAAAAAATTAAATTTTCTCTATATATTATTTTGAAATAGTCAGGGGTTAATTTGATAATGTGGAATGTTATGGGTAAAATGCACAAATATTTTAAATAAGCAAGTGGTTATAAAATATTCATTGTTGTCGGGGAATATTCATTTGGTCATGGAATATTCTTGCCGTCGGAGAATATTCGTACGATGGCGCAACCAATTGTGGGCCCCATAACAAAAAACTGTTGGATGAAAAAAACGACAAGAATAAATTTTTTATAAATAACGGCGTAGTTGTTACCGTTAACACTGTTGGAATACCCGATGGATAAAGTAAAGTAATACGCGTTGTTGCACAGTAGCACACGGTATTGCACAGTATTTTTATATTATTGTTAATTCAATAATTGTCACTGCACAGTATTTCCCATTATCAGATCAATAATTCATATTATTTGAATAATATTATTAGATAACATTATTGGTAATGTCTAAGGAAGTTCTGTCTATGAAGGGTTATTTAATTACGCGCCAGTAAGGAGAAATCCTTATCGGAAGGCCCCCTCTTTCCTGGGAACGGCCTGGTTGTCAATATTGTAGTTCTGTAATATTATTTATGAATAAATAATTATTGATTTATATGATAAGAAAATATTTATTTTTGTGGATTTAAAAGAAGAAATTAGTGATGATGTGTTTTATCAGTATTTTGTTAGAATGGAGGTGTGGAAAATCATCCGTATGTGAATTTCGGACAATTTATGTTTGGAATTTGAAAAAACGTTCTTCTACAAAGTTGTAGAGAATTAAATTTCCTATGGCATGGACATAAAATTCAAATTTTTCTGATAAAAGGGTTATTTATTATGAATTATTGAAGTTCCGAAATAATTAATTTTTGGGGTTATAAATATTTTTTTTAATAAAAACATTTTTTTGATGGTGGGCCCCACTTGTGTGGGCTGATGAATTGGTCAAGGAAGTGTGCGAAAGATTTTTAATAAATATAATATTTTATTAAATTTTCTGCTTTGGCTTTCTAAGCATTTTTCTATAAATAGGGTGCTGAATTAGAATTTGAAAATCACACCAATATCATAAGTTTCTTTCTCTATAATATCGAGCGTATTTTTGTGAGTATTTCGATACTTTGAGTGTTGCTATTCAGTGCAAGTTTCCTTCAATATTATATCCGATATTCAGTCAGAAGTACTGTTCTTTTGAGGTAAGGGATGTTATTTTTTTTAATATCATGACACCGAAATATTGGTATGAATTTTATTATAAAATTTTTATCTTTTCATATTGGGGTTACTATTCACGTACACGGCACTATTCACGTATACAACACTATTCATGAATACGGCACTATTCACAAAAAAAATTAAAAAAAAATTCTTTGTCCAAGTTGGCTGTTATGGTTCCTATCTTTGATTGGATCCAAGTTTTGAATTTCATTCTTGAATTTTGCTCCACAAATGATTATTATGGAATATTTTTGAACTTGGATAAACTGATTTACGAATCCTTAATCTTTGTCCTTTATCTCACTAGATTCGTTCTTTAAAATATTTTTTATCATCTTCAGTCCTAAATGGTGATACAAATGAATATCTTTGGCCTGTAGCGCATAGATGGATGATTATTTGATGAATATCTTTGGCCTGTAGTGCAAAGATGAATAATTACCTGATGAATATTTTTGGCCCGTAGTGCAAAAAATGGACAGGTGTTGATATGAACATGACTAACTGGTGATACAAATGAATATCTTTGGCCTGTAGTGCAAAGATCAATATTTATATTGATTGATGTTACAGGGATAAAATATTAATTATGGACTTTCAAATCATAGAAGATAGTAGACATTATTTCCTACTTAATTCTTCTGATGCATTGTTATTTTCGCTGCAGTTGTTGATCTAAAACTTGTGGTCCATAATATTTTATCTGATTTGTTGAAGACTAACGATAAATTATTCTTTATTATCTTAGTCATACTATTCTTTAATGGTCTAGTTGAGCTCACCCTTTTCATCTATTGTCCTCTTTAGGAAATGAGAATGTCGCAGGGACTAGTCGGGGGACAAAGTGATGGTCCGAGTTAAAGCAGTAGTAGTCCTCACTATTTTTATAAAATAGTGTGATAATAATTGTAATGAGGACTTAGTTTGAATGTTTATATTTTCTACATATTTGTATTGACACTCACAGTTGTGTGATCGTATTTTGCACGACCGTGTGTGATATAAAATTTGTATTTAAATTCTGTACTATGTATTTGGCGATCTAGAATGGGTTGGTTGGATTGGAACTATTCTAGGGGCGTCACACTTTAAAAAGTTATATTGTAAATAAAATTATTATTTCAAAAACATAAATTAATTTAAATTTAAATTTTAAGATGTCATAAATTCATTAAAAAGAAACTGAAATATAATTGTTTTTGTAGAACATAATAGTAATAATTTAACACATTTGTGATATGCTCTACAGAAATAGTCTTAATTATTATAATTTTTTAATTGTCAATTTATAATATTTTAAAATTTAAATCATTGTAACTTAATATTTTAATGAATAAAACATTTAATATTATAAATTATTCAAAAATTATTATTAAGAATAAAATTTTATTTTAAAAATTAATTACATTACAATTAATTTGAGTTGTAGGATGTGACGCCCCCAGAATAGATTCAATCCACCCAACCCATTCTGAGTCGCCAAATACATGGTACAGAATCCAAATACAATCTTTTATATCATACGGTCGTGCAAAATACGACCACACAACTGTGAGTATCAATACAAACATGTAGAAAATATAAACATTCAAACTAAATCTTCATTACAATTATTATCACACTATTTTATAAAATAGTGAGGACTTCTACAGTTCTATCTCGGACCATCACTCCATTCCCTGACTAGTCTCCACAATATTCTCATTTCTTGAAGAGAACAATGGAAGAAAAGGGGGAACTCAACTAGCCAGTAAAGAATATTATGACTAAGATAATGAAGGATAAATTATCGTTAGTCTTCAATAAACCAGATAAAATATGATGGACAACAAGTTTTAGATCAACAACTGCAGCGGAAATAACAATTCATTAGAAGAGTCAAGTAAAGAATGATGTAAGACCCCAACTTTTATGAATAAAGATTTAATTTTCTTTATTTATTATTTCGAAATAGTAAGGTGTTGATTTGATAAATATGAAAGTTATGGGTGAAATGTGCAAATATTTTTAAAATGAGCAAGTGGTTATAAAATATTCTTGTTGTCGGGGAATATTCGTTTGGTCGTGGAATATTCTTGTTGTCGGGGAATATTCGTACGACGGCGCAGCTATTTGTGGGCCCCCACAACGGAATAACTGTCGGATATAGAAAGCGACAGAAATAACTTTTTACAAAATAACGGCGGAGTTGTTACCGTTAGTACTGTTGAAATACCCGGTGGTTAAAATACAGTACGTGGTGGTGCGCAGTAGCACACGGTATTGCACAGTATTTCGAATTATTGAGTCTTACGTGAGAAGGAACCTACTCAATTATTGTTACAGTATTTACTGTTCAATATTTTATATTATTGACTCAATAATTGCTACGTTGATATTTTATATTATTGACTCAATAATTGCTGCATTGATATTTTATTGACTCAATAATTGCTACGTTGCTATTTTTTATGATTGATTCAATAATGGCTACAGTTGATATTTTGTAGTATTGATTCAATAATTGTCGTTGCACAGTATTTCACGTTATCAACTCAATAATTCATATTATTTGAATAATATTATTAGATAGCATTATTGACAATGTCTAAGGAAGTTCTGTCTAGGAGGGGTTATTTAATTGCGCGCCAGTAAGGAGAAGTCCTTATCGGAAGGCCCCTCTGTCCTGGGAACGACCTGGTTGTTAATATTGTAGTTCTATAATATTATTTGTGAATAATTAATTATTGATTTATATGATAAGGAAATATTTATTTTGTGGATATTAAAGAAGGAATTGGCGCTGATGAGTTTTTATCAATATTTTGGTGTGAGAAATCATCTGTTTATGGATTTCGGATAATTTATGTTTGGAATTTGGAAAAATTTCCTTCTGCAAAGTTGTAGAGAATTAAATTTCCTATGAAAGGACATAGAATTTGTATTTTTCTGACGAAGGGGCTATTTGTTATGAATTATTGAAGTTTTGGAAAATAAATACTTTTTTATAAAGGGTGGGACCCACTTTTGTTGTTTTGTTGAAAAAAAATCAGATGTTTGAAGCAGCCGGCGGCTAGAAATAAATAATATTATTTTATTATTTTAGTCTCCTTTGGCATCCTAAGCTTTTCCTATAAATAGGGTGCTTAGGTTAGAATTGAAAATCACACCAGAATTCGAAGTTTTCTCTCTCTATAATATCGAGTGTATTTTTGTGAGTATTTCTATACTTTGAGTATTAGTATTCAGCGCAAGTTTCCGTCAATATTATATCCGATATTCCAGTCAGAGGTACTATCTTTTTGAGGTAAGGGATGTTATTTCTTTCGTAAATGATGTTATTCTTCTCAATATCATTATACAGAAATATTGTCATGGATTTTATGTTGAAATTCTTACTTTTTCCGTCGGGGTTACTATTCACGTATACGGCACTATTCACGTATACGGCACTATTCACGGGAAAAATTTATTTTTCTTCTATTTGTCCAAATTGTCTGTTAAGGTTATTATCTTTGATTGTATCCAAGTTTTGAGCTCTATTCTTGAAATTTTGCTCCATAATTGATTATTACGAGGTATTTTTGATTTGGACAAACTAAATGACGAATCCCTAATCTTTGTCTTTTATCTCGCTGGATTCGTTCTTTAAAATATTTTTCATCATCCTCAGTCCTAAAAGATGAATGATTACTTGATGAATATCTTTGGCCTGTAGAGCAAAGATGAATGATTACCTGATGAATATCTTTGGCCTGTAGTGCAAAGATGACAGGTGTTGAGATGAATATGACCACTGATGATACAAATGAATATCTTTGGCCTGTAGTGCAAAGATGAATATTTGATTCGAGATGTATATTGATTGATGTTACAGGGATAAAATATTGATGATGGACTTTTAAATCATAGAAGATAGTAGACTTGATTCTCTGCTTAACTCTTCTAATGATTTGTTATTTCCGCTGCGAATATTGATCTAAAGTTGGTTGTCCATTATATTTTATCTTATTTGTTGAAGACTAACGATAATTTGTTTCCCATTATCTTAGTCATAATATTCTTTACTGAGCTAGTTGAGCTCACCCTTTTCATCTGTTGTCCTCTTCAGGAAATGAGAATGTTGCGGGGACTAGTCGGGGGACAGAGTGATGGTCCGAGTTAGAGCAGTAGTAGTCCTCACTATTTCTGATAAATAGTGTGATAATAATTGTAATGAGGACTTAGTTTGAATCTTAATATTTTCTACATATTTGTACTGAGACTCACAGTTGTGTGGTCGTATTTTGCACGACCGTATGATATAAAGTTTGTATTTGAATTCTGTACCATGTATTTGGCGACTCAGAATGGGTTGGATTGAATGGACCTATTCTGGGGGCGTCACAGTTGGTATCAGAGCTTAGGGATATGATCTCTGGCGGAGATCGGGGAATAGAACTAGGAGGGGAGAGACGAGTAAATCCTTCGCTAGTGTGTCCTACCTAAGCTTATGTGGTATTTAACTGGTCAGTCGGAGCATAGGGTTAATATGTGATATGTTGACTTGTTTAATTAACCCTTGTTTTATGGCAGTATTTGAGAATGGCAGCTGAGAACGTTAACAACGAAGTGAATGAGACCGTGGAGACACCTTTAATCGTTAACCAGGAGAACGTGCAACAAGAAGGCAATGTTCATCCTGAAAATAACGCTGGTCAGACGATAAACGATGAGATGTTTAGAAGTTTTTTGCAGTTCATGCAAAATCAGACGAGGGAGACTCGTGTGCAACATACAGGTGGAGATAATAACAACACGCGAGCTGTCACTGCCAAGCAGTTCAAAGAATTGGGACCACCAGAGTTTCTGGGAAAGCCAGATCCGATCAAGGCGGAGACGTGGATTAAACAAATTACCAAAATATTTGATGTCTTGGGATGTACAGAGGAACAGAAGGTTCCATTCGCCACGTTTATGTTTCGTGGAGAGGCAGATTACTGGTGGGAGTCTGTGAAGCGTACCCAGCCTGCCGCACTCCAGATGTCTTGGGAAGCGTTCCAGAAACTATTTAATGACAAGTACTTTCCTGAAAGTATTCGTCATATGAAGGAAGTAGAGTTTATCAGACTCGAGCAAAACAACATGACGGTATCCCAGTACGAGGCTAAGTTCGCGGAGCTGTCCAGGTTTGCACCTCATTTGGTGGAGAATGAGGAACGTATGACGCGGATGTTTCTAAGAGGTTTGAAACCCGAAATACGTCAATACCTCATTTCTCATAAGTTTTCTTTATATTCGGATGTAGTAAACAGGGCCCAGTTATTGGAACGAGATAATGATTATGTTCAACCGAGGGACCACAACCAAGGTCGTACTGGTGGCAGTAGTCATCGGAGCAATGACAACCAGCGAGGAGGAAAGTATGACAGAAGCGGTAACCACTCCGGTGGTTATCGTGGCCATGATAGTAGAAGAAGCGAATCGGGGAGAGATTTCAAGAAGAGAAGGTACAACAATGAGAACACGAAGATGTCAACATCAGCACCAGAATCAACTGTTTCGAGGGGAGGAGAACGACCTCCGGTCGTATGCTTTAAATGCGGGAAAGAGGGACATATCAGCCCAAACTGCCCACAACAGTTCAAAGGATGTTACAACTGTGGAAAGGAAGGACATATAGCTCGAGATTGTCCTGTTGCGAAACCAAGCTCAGCGGGGGTGGTGATTCCAAAGGCGGTTGCAGACAAGTCAAAGTCGGTGATTCCTGGAAGAGCGTTTGTCGTTACAGCCCAAAACGCGAGGAATCCACACGAGGTGATTACGGGTAAGCTGATCATAAACTCTTGCGAAGTTTATACCTTGTTAGATACCGGTGCTACCCATTCCTTTATTTCACCTGCTTGTGCTCAACGTTTGAACTTGACTTCTGATAAATTAGACTTTGACTTATCTGTTGAAACTCCGTTAGGAGAAACCTTTGTTACATCTACAGTTTATAAATCTTGCTTGATTCAGATTGGTACCCTTACCTTACCTGTTGATCTTATATCTTTGAAAATACTTGCATTTGACGTGATTTTAGGAATTGACTGGTTAACCACTTACCATGCCAAAATTGATTGTTTTCGTAAGGTTGTTAGTTTTCATATTCCTAATCAACCTGTTGTGCGAATCCAAATCACCAAACCACTAAAATCAGTCAATATCATTTCAAGTCATAAAGCTATTCGTTTATTGAAAAACGGATGTCAAGCTTTCTTAGCTCATGTCACTGATCTAAATCAGAATACATCAGATTTGAATGATATTTCCGTTGTTAATGAGTTTCCTGATGTATTTCCCGAAGAACTTCCCGGTCTACCCCCAGAACGTGAAGTTGAATTCTTTATTGACCTTGAGCCCGGTACAAAGCCCATTTCTAAAGCCCCATATCGAATGGCTCCTATTGAACTTCAGGAGTTAAAGGTCCAATTACAAGAGTTGTTAGACATCGGTTTTATTCGTCCTAGTACGTCTCCTTGGGGTGCTCCTGTTTTATTCGTAAAGAAGAAAGACGGGAGTATGCGACTTTGCATTGATTATCGGGAGTTGAACCATGTCACCATCAAGAATAGGTATCCGTTACCTCGTATTGATGACCTGTTCGACCAGTTGCAAGGAGCGCAATTTTTTTCAAAGATCGATCTTCGTTCTGGATATCATCAGTTGAAGATTAAAACTGAGGATATTCCAAAGACTGCTTTCAGAACACGGTACGGGCATTATGAGTTCTTAGTCATGTCTTTTGGATTGACTAATGCTCCTGCTGCTTTCATGGATATGATGAACCGTGTATTTAAGGAGTATTTAGATCAATTCGTTGTTGTCTTTATTGATGACATTCTCATCTACTCTAAAAGCCGTGAAGATCATGAACACCACTTGAAGCTGGTACTTCAAAAGCTTCGTGAGAACAAGCTATACGCCAAGTTAAAGAAATGCGAGTTCTGGCTTGAGGAAGTAGCATTCCTTGGGCACGTGGTATCGAAACGTGGAGTGTCTGTTGACCCGGCGAAGATTGAAGCAATACAAAGCTGGGAGCAACCTAAGTCGGTGACTGAAGTACGAAGCTTTCTGGGCTTAGCTGGTTATTATCGGAGATTCGTAGAGGGATTTTCTCGAATCGCTACTCCATTAACTCAGTTGACTCGGAAAGATACAAAATTCGTTTGGAGCGAAGAATGCGAGAAGAGCTTCCAAGAGCTCAAGAGGAGACTTATTTCGGCACCTGTTCTGACAATACCATCTGGTTCGGATGGATTTGTTATCTACAGCGATGCTTCAGGCAAAGGGTTAGGATGTGTTCTCATGCAACATGGGAAAGTCATAGCCTATGCCTCGCGACAACTCAAAGAATATGAGAGGAATTATCCTACTCATGATCTAGAGTTGGCAGCAGTCGTTTTCGCGTTGAAGATCTGGAGACATTACTTGTACGGAGAGAAAGTGGAGATTTATACAGATCATAAGAGCCTTAAATATTTCTTCACTCAGAAGGAACTCAACATGCGGCAACGACGTTGGCTTGAGCTGTTGAAAGATTACGATCATACCATCCAATACCATCCTGGAAAAGCGAACGTGGTAGCTGACGCGTTGAGTAGAAGATCATATGTGGGAACGAGTGCGATGATGTCAAGTATACGCGTAGAACCAGCTTTGCTTGATAAAGTTAAAGCTGCTCAAGCTACAGATGCGGAGCTGATGAAGATGAAGAAGAAGGTGCAAGAAGGTGCAATTCCAGAAGCAAGAATCGATGAAGAGGGAATACTTCGAGTCAACTCCAGACTTTGTGTTCCTAACGATTTCGACTTGAAGTATAGAATCATGATGGAGGCACACAACACACCATTTGCGATCCATCCTGGGAGTACTAAAATGTATCGTGATCTTCGACATACATTTTGGTGGAGCAATATGAAGAGAGAGATCGCGGAGTTCATCTCTAGATGTTTAACTTGTCAACGTGTAAAGGCGGAGCATCAAGTACCGAAGGGTCCATTGCAACCACTGGAGATTCCGAAATGGAAGTGGGAACACATTACGATGGATTTCGTTACGGGTCTTCCCAAGGTTTCTCAAGGCTTAGATGCGATTTGGGTTATTGTTGATAGATTAACCAAGTCTGCTCATTTCTTGCCGATACGAGAGACTTATTCCCTTGAACGTCTTGCTCATATGTACGTGAATGAGATTGTGAGATTGCATGGCATGCCAGTATCCATAGTTTCGGATCGTGACCCCAGATTTACTTCACGATTTTGGATCAGTTTGCAGAAAGCTATGGGTACGGATTTACGATTCAGTTCGGCTTATCATCCTCAAACAGACGGACAATCGGAAAGGACTATCCAAACTCTTGAAGATCTATTGAGACTCTGTGTTCTAGACTTCAAAGGGAGTTGGGATAAGTATTTACCATTGGTGGAATTCTCCTACAACAACAGTTATCAGGCAAGTATAGGCGTAGCTCCATTCGAAGCGTTGTATGGGAGAAAGTGTCGTTCTCCAGTATGTTGGGATGAGGTGGGTGAAGCAACATTGTTGGGACCAGAGTTAGTACGTATGACTACAGAAAAGATCCAAATAATCCGACAACGTATACAGACGGCACAGGATCGACAAAAGAGTTATGCAGATCTTCATCGAAAAGACGTGGAATTTAATGTTGGGGACCATGTGTTATTACGTGTTGCTCCGTGGAAAGGAGTTACGAGGTTTGGGAAGAGAGGAAAGCTCAACCCACGATTCATTGGTCCATTTGAGATTCTTGACCGAATAGGAAATGTGGCTTATAGACTCGCTTTACCTCCAAGCATGTCTCGTGTTCATAACGTGTTTCACATATCCGTGTTACGTAAATATGTGAAGGATCCAAACCGCATTATTGAGTTAGAACCAGACGAGATAGCTGAAGATTTAACGTACGAGGAGGTACCTGTCAAGATCTTGGATAGGAAGGAGCATGTCCTACGCTCGAAAATTATACCTCAAGTTAAAGTTTTGTGGAGAAACCATGCAATTGAGGAAATGACGTGGGAGTTGGAAACAGAAATGAAAGCGAGGTATCCTCACCTTTTCGACATACCAGGTACGTACGTCAATTTCGAGGACGAAATTTCATAAGGAGGGGAGGTTGTAAGACCCCAACTTTTATGAATAAAGATTTAATTTTCTTTATTTATTATTTCGAAATAGTAAGGTGTTGATTTGATAAATATGAAAGTTATGGGTGAAATGTGCAAATATTTTTAAAATGAGCAAGTGGTTATAAAATATTCTTGTTGTCGGGGAATATTCGTTTGGTCGTGGAATATTCTTGTTGTCGGGGAATATTCGTACGACGGCGCAGCTATTTGTGGGCCCCCACAACGGAATAACTGTCGGATATAGAAAGCGACAGAAATAACTTTTTACAAAATAACGGCGGAGTTGTTACCGTTAGTACTGTTGAAATACCCGGTGGTTAAAATACAGTACGTGGTGGTGCGCAGTAGCACACGGTATTGCACAGTATTTCGAATTATTGAGTCTTACGTGAGAAGGAACCTACTCAATTATTGTTACAGTATTTACTGTTCAATATTTTATATTATTGACTCAATAATTGCTACGTTGATATTTTATATTATTGACTCAATAATTGCTGCATTGATATTTTATTGACTCAATAATTGCTACGTTGCTATTTTTTATGATTGATTCAATAATGGCTACAGTTGATATTTTGTAGTATTGATTCAATAATTGTCGTTGCACAGTATTTCACGTTATCAACTCAATAATTCATATTATTTGAATAATATTATTAGATAGCATTATTGACAATGTCTAAGGAAGTTCTGTCTAGGAGGGGTTATTTAATTGCGCGCCAGTAAGGAGAAGTCCTTATCGGAAGGCCCCTCTGTCCTGGGAACGACCTGGTTGTTAATATTGTAGTTCTATAATATTATTTGTGAATAATTAATTATTGATTTATATGATAAGGAAATATTTATTTTGTGGATATTAAAGAAGGAATTGGCGCTGATGAGTTTTTATCAATATTTTGGTGTGAGAAATCATCTGTTTATGGATTTCGGATAATTTATGTTTGGAATTTGGAAAAATTTCCTTCTGCAAAGTTGTAGAGAATTAAATTTCCTATGAAAGGACATAGAATTTGTATTTTTCTGACGAAGGGGCTATTTGTTATGAATTATTGAAGTTTTGGAAAATAAATACTTTTTTATAAAGGGTGGGACCCACTTTTGTTGTTTTGTTGAAAAAAAATCAGATGTTTGAAGCAGCCGGCGGCTAGAAATAAATAATATTATTTTATTATTTTAGTCTCCTTTGGCATCCTAAGCTTTTCCTATAAATAGGGTGCTTAGGTTAGAATTGAAAATCACACCAGAATTCGAAGTTTTCTCTCTCTATAATATCGAGTGTATTTTTGTGAGTATTTCTATACTTTGAGTATTAGTATTCAGCGCAAGTTTCCGTCAATATTATATCCGATATTCCAGTCAGAGGTACTATCTTTTTGAGGTAAGGGATGTTATTTCTTTCGTAAATGATGTTATTCTTCTCAATATCATTATACAGAAATATTGTCATGGA
Organism: Panax stipuleanatus; assembly: GCA_020205555.1. Classification (NCBI taxonomy): domain Eukaryota; kingdom Viridiplantae; phylum Streptophyta; class Magnoliopsida; order Apiales; family Araliaceae; genus Panax; species Panax stipuleanatus. The sequence goes on from CM035117.1 coordinate 23,854,467, forward strand.
TTTTATGTTGAAATTCTTACTTTTTCCGTCGGGGTTACTATTCACGTATACGGCACTATTCACGTATACGGCACTATTCACGGGAAAAATTTATTTTTCTTCTATTTGTCCAAATTGTCTGTTAAGGTTATTATCTTTGATTGTATCCAAGTTTTGAGCTCTATTCTTGAAATTTTGCTCCATAATTGATTATTACGAGGTATTTTTGATTTGGACAAACTAAATGACGAATCCCTAATCTTTGTCTTTTATCTCGCTGGATTCGTTCTTTAAAATATTTTTCATCATCCTCAGTCCTAAAAGATGAATGATTACTTGATGAATATCTTTGGCCTGTAGAGCAAAGATGAATGATTACCTGATGAATATCTTTGGCCTGTAGTGCAAAGATGACAGGTGTTGAGATGAATATGACCACTGATGATACAAATGAATATCTTTGGCCTGTAGTGCAAAGATGAATATTTGATTCGAGATGTATATTGATTGATGTTACAGGGATAAAATATTGATGATGGACTTTTAAATCATAGAAGATAGTAGACTTGATTCTCTGCTTAACTCTTCTAATGATTTGTTATTTCCGCTGCGAATATTGATCTAAAGTTGGTTGTCCATTATATTTTATCTTATTTGTTGAAGACTAACGATAATTTGTTTCCCATTATCTTAGTCATAATATTCTTTACTGAGCTAGTTGAGCTCACCCTTTTCATCTGTTGTCCTCTTCAGGAAATGAGAATGTTGCGGGGACTAGTCGGGGGACAGAGTGATGGTCCGAGTTAGAGCAGTAGTAGTCCTCACTATTTCTGATAAATAGTGTGATAATAATTGTAATGAGGACTTAGTTTGAATCTTAATATTTTCTACATATTTGTACTGAGACTCACAGTTGTGTGGTCGTATTTTGCACGACCGTATGATATAAAGTTTGTATTTGAATTCTGTACCATGTATTTGGCGACTCAGAATGGGTTGGATTGAATGGACCTATTCTGGGGGCGTCACAAATGATGTCTACTATCTTCTATGATTTAAAAGTTCATCATCAATATTTTATCCCTGTAACATCAATCAATATATTCAAATCAAATATTCATCTTTGCACTACGTGCCAAAGATATTCATTTGTATCACCAGTGGTCATGTTCATCTTAACACATGTCCATCCTTGCACTACGGGCCAAAGATATTCATCAGGCAATCATTCATCTTTGCACTACAGGCCAAAGATATTCATCAAGTAATCATTCATCTTTGCAGTACAGGCCAAAGATATTCATCAAGTAATCATTCATCTTTGCAGTACAGGCCAAAGATATTCTCCACAATTTAAGATTAAGGATGATGAAAAATAATATAAAGAACGAATCAAGTGAAATAAAGGAGAAATATTAGAGATTCGTAATTTAATCTATCCAAGTTCAAGAATGTTCAATAATAATCGATTGTGAAGCAAAATTCAAGAATGAAGATCAAAACATGGATCCAATCAAAGATAATTTGGATAAAAAAAATAATATTTTTTTAACGTGAATAGTAACTTGTGAATAATAACTCGTGAATAGTACTTGAATGAATAGTACCCCATCATAAAATGGTAAAAATTTCATAAGAAAGTTCAGACCAATATTCCAGTAAAATGATATTAGATGAAGTGCAAAACTCAAAGAAATTCTGATCATTTCAGAAATTATAGAAGCAATACTTACCGTAGTAAGTTCAAATTTAAGAATATGAAATGAAATATTATCACTTTCATAATATGGAATATGAAAGAAAATAATATTCTTTATGAATATTGAAAAGAAATAACATCATTTACGAAAAAAATAATATCCTTTACCTTAGTAGAATACTAGATCTGACTGGAATATCAGATATTATGTTGAGAAAATCTTGCACTGTTATCCACCCTCAAAATATCCTTATACTCTCTAGAAATACGCTCAATATTATAGAGAAAGAATTTTCTGATTCTGGTGTGATTTTCATTTCTTAACTAAGCACCCTATTTATAGGAAAGGTGTGGCACACCATCTCTGACCAACTCATACCAACGGATGAAAAATGAATGCAGCATGCTTACTTTGAAAAAAGCTATGCAACACACCAACAAGGACATTTTAAAGCCTTCACCCACATGTTTATATATATATAAACATTTATCAATTTTAAAAAGCATTAAATTCAATTTTTTCTCTTCCATCTCATTTTATTTTTATACCATGAATTTATTATAATAATGATACCATTTAAATTATAAAATTATACTATTATATTATCACATTATACTATTTATAATTTAATATTATAATAATATATTTGAATGAATTATTTTATCGAAGAAAATAAAATATCAACTTTCAACAAATGTCTCATGCAACAAATTCCTCTATTTATACCAAAATTGAATAAATATTTACTTATCATATTTATCAATAATTTTTATTTTATTCATCAATTATTATTCACAATTAATATTATAGAATTACAATATTGACAACCAGGTCATTCCCAGAAAAGAGGGGGCTTTCCGATAAGAATTTTTTCTTACTGGTGCGCAATTAGATTAACTAACCCCTTTCCTAGTCAGAACTTTCTAGACATTGTCAGTAATGTTGTCTAATAATATTATTCAAATAATATGAATTATTGATTTGATAATGTCAAATACTGTGCAGTGGTTACTGTGACAATTATTGAATCAATAATATAAAATATCAATGGTAGCAATTATTGAATCAATAATATAAAATATCAACGGTAGCAATTATTGAATCAATAATATAAAAATATTGAACAGTAATTACAGTAACAATTATTGAGTAAGTGACTTCTTACGTAAGAACCAATAATTCGAAATACTGTGCAATACCGTGTGTTACTGTGCAACAACGCGTATTACTGTATCTTTATCACCGAGTATTTTAACAGTTTAACGGTAATAGTTTTACCGTTATTTTTATAAAAAAGGTTATTTATGTCGTTTTCTATATCCGACATTCATTCCGTTGTGGGGTCCACCAATGACTGCGCCGTCGTACGAATATTCTCCGACAAAAAGAATATTCTCCGGCCAAACGAATATTCCCCGACAACAATGAATATTTTATAACCACTTGTTTACTTTGTAAAATTCGCACATCTATAAATCATTGGTTTCACCTGTCTGTTTTAGTTCTGTAATACAAAATTAAAATTTTGTCATTGACAATCACATTTTAGTTTAAACACCTATATATTCACCCCCTCTAGATATGCAAATATATAGAATTACACACTAATTAGTTTTTATCTTTCCCATTATAAAAAGGAAAGTAGTTTTCTTATTTTCTTTTCTTTATCTAGCGGAAAGCAATTGACTTTTTAATTACCAATAAATTAGTTTCTATCGTTCCAAATTATAAACTATTTATTGTACTTTATTTATCTTGAGGAAAGCAATTGAGTAGTCAATGACTAGTAATTAGTTTCTATCATCCCAAAATGCAATAATAATAAATTAAATTAAAATTGCGAGTTTGTCGGGTTGTAAACATTTTATTCTTCTTCTTAGATAATTAAGTCACCACTTTTACTTAGTTGTGCATTATAGTGATATATCTTCTAAAAGTTGTAATAATAGTTGTATATGATGCCACTAGGCGATAAAGGTACCAATAGCAATTTTTTTATATATATATGATATATCCTCGTATATAAATAAACAAAGTTTTAGGTGTCAGCAGAGGCTCTGCTCATGTGCCAAAGTTACTCTTTGATTGACAAAGACTCTCCACTTGAACTAATAAATCATAGGGAAATTAGTAATTTCTAGCTACCAACCAACCCAGATTTACAATTACAATCCATAATAAGGTTAATCAAGGCTATTGATAAATGTCGATATAGTATTTATATTGTCATATACATATATATATATATATATATATATATATAATGACACTTCTATTTATTTTAATTATATTTTAAACTTTTAATAATATAATTAGTAGTGTTGTGGCATTATATATAGCCTTAATTAAATACATAAAAGTTTCAGTTATTCGTCCAAGTTGTTAAAATAATTTTAGCATTTTACTTGTTATTAAAGTTTAAGAGCTATACATGTGCTTATAACTATAAAATGTATTTCCTACGTTATCTTTCTTTTCTTTCAAGCATTCACATGGCCTTAAGAGTGTGAGTTGTAAGTCATTTACCAAATGGGTATAAATTCAAACTCCGAATAAACAAACATGAACGGATACAAAAAATTCATTATATTTGCAAATGGTACAAATTCAAATTCAAATTGTAATATCCATGCACATAAATTAAACTATCAAAGAATGAGAAAAGATTTATTCATTTACTTAATTCATGTACACAGGACTCATATACAAATAACCCACGTGTCAACACAGGAAGTCATCCATGTATTTATCGACCAAAGAATCGTTCACATACAAATCCACCTCAACCCTACCTCAAATAGTCAAATGAAATGATCAAACGCAACAAAAATAAATAGAAAAAAATAAATAAAGAAAATGAATCTCATCTGTTCATACAAGTACAGATCCAAAAGCCGCTGACCCCTCCACCTGGACGAAGAGGTGGCTTTACATCAAAGCCATAGCAAGACACGTGCCACTAACAGCAGTTCCTGCAATGACAGCCCGGTTCACCCAACCGTCCGCAAAGCTACGGTTCGGAACATCGTCGGCCGGAGAATTAGGAGCGGGACCACCGGAAGGAGATTCCCTAGACGGAGAACCCGCACTGGGTGAAGGAGATGGAGGCAATAGAGCAGATGGTGATGGTGATGGAGTGGTAGTAGTCGGAGCCGGAGCCGGAGCCGGAGCCGGCGCTGGGACTGGTGTAGGAGACGGGGACGGCGACGGAGTTGGTGGCGCAAGGGCGGGTGCCGGCGTAGGTGTGGCGGTGGGGGAGGCTTTTGGTGCACCTCCGGGGGCTTGTGCTATGCATGAGGTGGCCAAAAGAGCCGCTAGCAAGAGAAGTTTGAACATAGAAGAACCCATGTTTAGAAAGAGAGAGAAAGAGTTTTTCTAGAGAGAGAAAGTGTTCATGGAGTTTGAGGGGTGAATTGGGAGACTGTGAAGAGAGATTATATATTATGAAAAGTAGAGAGAGAAAGTAGAGGCTTCTAGATACATGTATTAAGATTCCTACAAATATATTATGGGAATGATCTATAGCAGACGTTAGTTATGGGTATTATTTTAACTAACTGTTGTTATTCAGTTGTTTAAAATTAAATCGAATGGCTAAGGTAAGGTTCAACCGCTACTTCTTCTAGCGGTCAGAGAATCTTTTTTTTGTTGGCCGCTATTCCTTCTAGTGATTAAGAGATTTTTTTTTTGTTGGCAGCTACTTTATCTAGCGGTCAGGAGAATATTTTTTTATTGGTCACACGAGAGAGTAGATGCCAGGAGAAATTTCTAAAATACCTCACCTTAGTTAAATTTAAATAATTTCAATGTACAAAATAGTTGTATAAATAATTTATTAAATAAAAAACTAATATTATCAACTATATACAATATATTTATTTCTATAAATAATTTTTACAAATATTAAAATTTAAAATTATTAATTATATTCATAGTATTTATTTGTATGTATAATTTCTTAAGTAATAAAAATTAATATTATCAACTATATATAATGTATTTATTTCTAGAAATTATTCATACAAATAAATACATTGAATATATTTAATATTTTTAAATTTAATATTTATAAAAAATATTTATAGAATAAAATACCTTATATATAGTTGATAATGTTAATTTTTATTACTTAAGAAATTATTTATAAAAATAAATAATTGAATATAATTAATAATTTTAATATTTATAAATATTTATATAAATAAATACATTATATATAGTTGATAATGATTAATTTTTATTATTTAAGAAATTATTCATACAAATAAATACATTGAATATAATTAATAATTTTAAATTTTAATATTTATAAAAATTATTTATAGAAATAAATACATTATATAAAGTTGATAATGTTAGTTTTTATTACTTAAGAAATTATTTATACAATTATTTTGTACATTGAAATTATTTAAATCTAACTAAAATGGAGTATTTTAGACATTTCTTCTGGCCTCTACTCTCTCATGTGGCCAGCAAAAAAAAATTCTCCTGGCCGCTAGAGGGAGTAGCGGCCAACAAAAAAAATACTATGGTCGCTAGAGGGAGTAGCGGTTGGGCCCTCATCTCAGCCATTCGATCTAATTTTGAACGGATGAATAACAGTTAGTTGGAACAGTTCTCATAACTAACATGTGCTATGGATCATTCCCCTATATTATATATAGACATATATATATATATATATATATGTATGTATGTATGTATGTATATATAAGATATTTATGAATGGATTAGTTTAATAGTGTAAGGACTAAGGCCATGTGAAACAAAAATTCTTTCACTACATCCATAATTTCTTGTAGTGTTTATTAATGAGAAAGTATATAATTTAATTTATAATATAAAACATAAATTTAAAGAAAAAAACACTTCTTTAATCCAGAAAAGGATATTGATAGAAATACATTGAATTTTTTGGAAAGAGTATAAAATGAGTTTCAGTTTTACTCGGACGAGATTAAGTCATCTCAAGTACATGAAATTAAAAATAAAAAAAAAATTGAAAAAAACTAGTAGACCCAGGCGTAAATGAACTTTTAAGGGTTTAATATATTATTTATACGTACCACATTTTATATTTTACATTGTACTGACATTTAATTTTTCGTGGGCATATTTTTTATTTATTAATTAATGTCATTTTTTAGTGGATAATATTTAATGTCATTTTATATTTGACATTGTACCACTGGCATTTAATTTTTTATTTTTCTTTAGACGAAATATTGTGTGATGGGTCAAACACAATCAAGAAAAATAAATTGAAAAGGTCCTCCCTCGATAAATGGCAAAATAAATATATTCTCGTGTTCGTTGAAATTTTTATCAATTGTATCTGCCTCCCTTCAAAAATCAAAAAACAATTTACACGAAAAATTCAGTGATAGTAATGGTTGTCACAAATATTCTATAGTGGTGACCAACTAGATATCAGTAAGAGCCATCATATATACTACTACCTCCGTCCCACAATAAGTGCTTTTTTATGCTTAATATTTTTTCCCAAAATAAGTGATGTGTTAGAATTCCAATACAATTTTTATAATATTTTCTCATATGTGCCCTTATGCAACCAATGGTATTTATTGGGAAGTTAAAAGATTGAAGAAAGAGAAAGAGAGACCAAAAGACAATAAAAAAAGTCTCAAACAAAACAAAGAAAGTATATTAAGGGTATTTTTATCATTTTAGCCTGTGTATTGGTATGTGTGATTTAAACTAAAAAAGTACTTATTATGGGACAGAGGTAGTACTATTTTGTGATCGCTAGTAAATTCCATCACCTAATATATTTGTTGGTCATATATGCTTGTTTTTTAGTGATTGCCTTGAACGTCACTAATAGTTTATAGTGATGGCAAAATTAGCCATTATTAGGGGCCGTCATCTATATTACTTCCTCCGTCCCAAAATAACTGCTTAGTTTTGACTTTTTAAAGTCAAATTGACTATTTTTTAAAATTATTTTTTGTACCATTTTTTGCCAGAATATAGGTGCAGAGGTTATAACAAAAAAAAGTATATACAATTTACTACTAATACCAATTTTTATAATGTTAAAAATATATTTATACATGCTTAATTATTAATTTTAAAAATAGTCAATTTGACTAAAAAAAATCAAAACTGAGCAGTTATTTGGGACGAAGGGAGTATTATTTTGTGATTGCTGAAAAAGTCCATCATATAATACAATTTTTTGATATTACTTTAAATGTTGTCATAAAGGTCCATCATATATATTTTCTTTTCGTGATGGCCTTGTCTTGGCCATCACCAAATATTTCTTGAAACTTTTTCTTCGTGATAGTTTAAATGCGATCACGTTAAGGAGAAATATACATTTGATGGTTGCATGCCATCTCAAAAATTAAAAATTATTTTTGGACAATATTTGGTGATTGAAATAGTCGTCACACATATATATCCACGATGACAAAATTAACCATCACTAGAGCCATTATATATATATATATATATAATATTTTTTGTGATGACTCAAATAATCCATCACGAAATATTGTCTATTGTGATTGCTTTTGAAAATCGTCACCAGGATCCATCACGCATGCTTGGTTTTCTAGTAGTGGGCATGGATTAGGTCAGATAAAGGATTGAGGTTGAACCACGTAAAAATCCTTTTGTTTGTGGTTTGCTATTTCCTGTGATTTGATCGTTTGAGTCTCACTCTGCATCTAAACACATTCACACAATAGTGTTCTGTTGATAAGAATAAAGTGTACTAATTCAAATACAATCTCGCACATGTTTCACCAATCTTGGTGATCAAGCGATATTTAATGCTCTTATTCATGTAAGAAATATCCAAGAAGAATCCTGCAAGGAGAAGGAAAGAGGTGGAACAATCTTGGTGTGCAAGTCAAATCCAACAAGAGAAAAGAAAGTCTATCTAGAAGATCTCTTTGAGAAGTTGATTGCCACTAGGAAGTTAAAATCTACATGGGAACAAAAGTGTCCAAGTTCAATGTATCTAAATTAGGGCACAAATCTATTTTTTCTATAAATAGGTCTCTTGTTTTAGAGAGAAAGGATGATTAGGTATTGTATTAGTTTAGGTTAGGAGTAGAAGTAGATTAAATTACTTCTTCATTGTACGCTTGTTGGAGAATCATCAATAAAGGGAGTTTTCTTATTTTATTTCTTGTTCTTTATTTTTAGTTAGTTATTTTTAATGTCTAGTTAATTTTTTATATCTAGGATGAAGATGAAATTAAATAATTATTCGTGATAATATTTTTCATCTCTTCTATTATTTATGCCTTTATGTTTAATTGATTTCGCCTTCATATTTCGTTATTGAAATACCTTCGTTTTATAGTTCATATGTGATTTTAAATTAATTAAGAGGTTTTGATAGATTATTGTTAAGATATGAGTTTTTCATAATCCATGCTTGCTCAAAGAAGTTTTGATGGGTTATAGTTAATCCTTAAATTTTCATAGTCTATGCTTGCCCACGTTAATTATAAAATTATTAAATTAAAGGGAAGGGAGATCAAAATCATAATTAAGTTATAAAAATAGAATAGATTGAATTATATGTTATGTTTATTATTTAATGGATTCGAATTCCTAGATTGTTTTCTCATTATTAGTTTTCATATTCTAATTAATCAACTCTCAATATTTATTTTTAATTCGCCTAAAATAGATATTAAGGATATATTAAAATTAATCCAGTCTCTGTGGGTTCGACCTGTACTTGCCAGTTCTTCAACTTGACACTGTGCACTTGCAGTTACATATTTTTATCACATCAAGTTTTTGGCGCCGTTGCCGGGGACTAGATTTAATTTTTTTTCCTTAATTTTTATTTATTCGAATTAGTTTTTAACTCTAACATTTTTTTTTCAGGATTATTGAAGCGGATCGAAGGAGCGAAAAGATAAAAATTTTGTTGCTGTGCTTTCTTTGGTACTTTGTATCTTCATTTTTTTTAAAAAAAATAAAAAATAGTAGTTTAGTTTTTTTTATTAATATATTTTTTTTATTTGCCACATTCATGCATTCACTCACGTAGAGCACATCTTGTTAGGTTTTTATTTTTTTTGTCAAATATAAACTGTGGTGATTGCTGGAGGATTGAGGTACGTCAAAATTTCTCCTTCTTTAGTAATTCACATAGTTTTAGGACATTTTATTTGTTTATAGTTTTTTTTTTATTTGTGCATTTTCATATTTAATCTAACATTAAGGGCACAACCTATAACAAGATAAGGTGGGGATTTCATCACCCTTCCTTGGCCCACAAACAACCCAACTTGTATTTTGCATAACCTTGACCTATTAAAATCAAGTAGACGTTGGCCCCTAGGACTCTCGAGCTCAATTAGGACAAGAAACTCCAAGAGGAGGCTGAATTTTAAATTAATCAAACTACTGGTGTCTAGGCAAGTGGTTCAAAAGGTAAACGCCTAAAGATTGTGTGGTTATTTAATTAGTCACCGTATCTACGGAGAGACTCCCACCTTTCTTACACTTACCTGGCTAGTGGTGTGATTAATTTTAAATTTTGTGGACCTTACGGTGTAACTTGGAACAGTTAGGAGCTGTCTAGATTTTATTTAGGTTAACCGTAGAATTAGGATTTTATTTTATTTTATTTTTTTTGTGATTTTCATGGTTAGTTGTTTATTTGTTTTGTGATTTGTGGAAAGATGGATTCTTATTATAGTTGGAATAATAATTCTGTTTGGAATCAAGAACTCTATGAAAATTTTAATACACACCAAGTAAATCAATTCTTTCCAACTTATGAAAATCTTTATCTAAGTTCATATCCATATCCATATTCATATTCGGATCCAGAACCTCAATATACACAAGAATTATCAAATGAAGAAGAGGAAAGACTTAATGCCTTAGAGAAAACTATGAAAGTCTTAATGGAAAATCAATTTAGCATGGATCAAAATATATCTCGTTTAGAAATTCAAATGTGTCGATTAGCCGCCATAATAAATGAACAAGAGGTTGATGAATTTTCTAGTAACTCTGAGGTTAATTTTAAAAATCTTGATAGTTGTGAAAATGATGATGAAAACGAAAATTTTGTATTCAATTCTACACAGTTTGAGTCAAACGAATTTGAGGAATCTAAAAATTATGAGTCTATGCCTAAAATTGATCATGTCACATTTAATGTGTCGGTTGAAAAAGTCTATAAGCCTAAAGTTCCGTACCCTGAAAGACTTATTCCAAAAAAATCACCTAGTGATTTTTTGGACCAACCCATTAAAGTAAATATGATCCAAGAGTTGTCCATAACCCAAGATATAATTGAAAATAAACTTTTGATTGAAAAAGATCCAATTGATTTTTTCTTAAATCATCTTCACCAAAATTGGAATGAATCTGAATATTTAGATAAGGTCAATGAGCTGTTGAGATCCACTACAAATAAGTCAACTAAACTAGAACATGTATGTGAACCAATTCTTCCATCATTTGAACATGTTAGTAAAAAATTCTTGAGGTAAATTTTAAGCATAATTCTGATGAAAATTCTGACTATTTTCAATTTCCTAGACCTCCTGAAAATCATGACAAATTCACACTCACTTACCCATTTGTATCATTCATGTATAGTCATATAATATTTAAGATTTATAAAATTCGTAGGTATGTACATTTGTTTTCCTTCTCACCACATTTTCTTGCAGAACAAATGCCCCGCATACAAGGTACAATTCTTTCACATCTTTGTTCTATTTTCTTCATTTGCATACATTGAGGACAATGCATGATTTAGGTATGGGGAAAGTTTGTTTATTGTATTAGATATTTTTTTTCTTTTTAGAAAAATATTGTTAAAAAAAAACAAAAAAAAAATTGAAAAAAATTGAAAATTTTGTTTGACTTTTTATGGATTGATTTATTCTATTTAGTGTCCGTGGAGTTAAAAGTCATGAGTAAGATTGAAAGATTTAGAACTCTTAAATCTTTGATGAGGTACGAAATCTTAATTTAAAATACCATCTGGACTAATATTGATTTCAAAAGCATTTTTTGCACTTCACGATCGCACTAACTCTTAGTTGTGGATATAAACTATGATTCGAGTAATTTTAAAAAAAAATGGAAAGAAAAAAAAAGAAATAAAAAGAAATAAATAACTGCTTCAATGTCCATTGAACGAAATAACTGGGTATCCAAGCCTTAGGAAGCATCGATATTCACGCTGAAAAGTGTGATGGATAAAAGCAGTTTGACTAGTCTAATTTTGTGGCCTTTGTTACTCGAGTTAGTAAACCCTTGGGGGTGTCTCTACACCTAGTGCTCTAAAATCAACTGATTTGGGAGTCATTGGTCCAACGCTCGCTACATGAGTAACTCTGAAAATCCTAAGAAAATGAGACATTGCACAAGTCAAGAAAAAAAGAAAAGGAAAAAAAAAATTAAAAAAAGAGAAAAAAGAAGAAAAATGAGTTTGCTTGATTTTCATGGTAAAATCCCTATTAAGAGTTACATCATACACACATGCATGCATCACATGAAATTAATATTATGAAGGATGGTGTCTAGAATGAAGATTGAATATTTTTGATAAGGTGAAAGTGTGATTTTGAATTTAATTTTGCTTATGTATGCCCATGGATATTTAGAAGTTTTAATCAATTTCATGACTTGTTGAACTCAAAAATATTTTTGAATTTTGTGGGTATATTCACTGCAAACCCTCACGAGACACAACTCGTCCACTTGGGGTAACCTTGGGGTTTAAAGGCTTGTTGCACATGCTAAGTGCAATCGTGTCTCCTACGAAAATAGGATAGTATAATTTTTATTTTTATTTTATTTTTATTTTTATTTTACTCGAGGACGAGCAAAAGCTAGGTATGAGGGTATTTGATAGACACATAATTCATACATTTTATTATCCCTAATTTTGTTCTTTTAATTATATTTGTTTATTAAATTAATATGTTTTATTTTATTTTGTAGGGTTTAATATTTATTGCAATAAAGTCAAAATCTTGGTGATCAAGCGATATTTAGTGCTCTTATTCATGTAAGAAATATCCAAGAAGAATCCTGCAAGGAGAAGGAAAGAGGTGGAACAATCTTGGTGTGCAAGTCAAATCCAACAAGAGAAAAGAAAGTCTATCTAGAAAATCTCTTTGAGAAGTTGATTGCCACTAGGAAGTTAAAATCTACATGGGAACAAAAGTGTCCAAGTTCAATGTATCTAAATTAGGGCACAAATCTATTTTTTCTATAAATAGGTCTCTTGTTTTAGAGAGAAAAGATGATTAGGTATTGTATTAGTTTAGGTTAGGAGTAGAAGTAGATTAAATTACTTCTTCATTGTACGCTTGTTGGAGAATCATCAATAAAGAGAGTTTTCTTATTTTATTTCTTGTTCTTTATTTTTAGTTAGTTATTTTTAATGTCTAGTTAATTTTCTATATCTAGGATGAAGATGAAATTAAATAATTATTCATGATAATATTTTTCATCTCTTCTATTATTTATGCCTTTATGTTTAATTGATTTCGCCTTCATATTTCGTTATTGAAATACCTTCGTTTTATAGTTCATATGTGATTTTAAATTAATTAAGAGGTTTTGATAGATTATTGTTAAGATATGAGTTTTTCATAATCCATGCTTGCTCAAAGAAGTTTTGATGGGTTATAGTTAATCCTTAAATTTTCATAGTCTATGCTTGCCCACGTTAATTATAAAATTATTAAATTAAAGGGAAGGGAGATCAAAATCATAATTAAGTTATAAAAATAGAATAGATTGAATTATATGTTATGTTTATTATTTAATGGATTCGAATTCCTAGATTGTTTTCTCATTATTAGTTTTCATATTCTAATTAATCAACTCTCAATATTTATTTTTAATTCGCCTAAAATAGATATTAAGGATATATTAAAATTAATCCAGTCTATGTGGGTTCGACCTGTACTTGCCAGTTCTTCAACTTGACACTGTGCACTTGCAGTTACATATTTTTATCACATCACCAGACACAATCTTTCACTGCTTGCTCCTGTCTGTATTATCATTAAAATAAAATATATACTAAAGCGGATACTATAAATCATTGGTTTCACCTGTCTGTTTTAGTTCTGTAATAGAAAATTAAAATTTTGTCATTGACAATCACATTTTAATTTAAACATCTATTCACTCCCTCTAGATATGCAAATATATAGAATTACACACTAATTAGTTTCTATCTTTCCCATTATAAAAAGGAAAGTAGTTTTCCTATTTTCTTTTCTGTATCTTGCGGAAAGCAATTGACTTTTTAATTACCAATAATTAGTTTCTATCGTTCCAAATTATAAACTATTTATTGTACTTTATTTATCTTGAAGAAAGCAATGGAGTAGTCAATGACTAGTAATCAGTTTCTATCATCCCAAAATGCAATAATAATAAATTAAATTAAAATTGCGAGTTTGTCGGGTTGTAAACATTTTATTCTTCTTAGATAATTAAGTCACCACTTTTACTTAGTTGTGCATTATAGTGATATATCTTCTAAAAGTTGTAATAATAGTTGTATATGATGCCACTAGGCGATAAAGGTACCAATAGCAATTTTTTTTATATATATATGATATATCCTCGTATATAAAGAAACAAAGTTTTAGGTGTCAGCAGAGGCTCTGCTCATGTGCCAAAGTTGCTCTTTGATTGACAAAGACTCTCCACTTGAACTAATAAATCATAGGGAAATTAGTAATTTCTAGCTACCAACCAACCCAGATTTACAATTACAATCTATAATAAGGTTAATCAAGGCTATTGATAAATGTCGATATAGTATTTATATTGTCATATATATATATATATATATAATGACACTTCTATTTATTTAATTATATTTTAAACTTTTAATAATATAATTAGTACTGTTGTGGCATTATATATAGCCTTAATTAAATACATAAAAGTTTCAGTTATTCGTCCAAGTTGTTAAAATAATTTTAGCATTGTTATTAAAGTTTAAGAGCTATACATGTGCTTATAACTATAAAATGTATTTCCTACGTTCTCTTTCTTTTCTTTCAAGCATTCACATGGCCTTAAGAGTGTGAGTTGTAAGTCATTTACCAAATGGGTATAAATTCAAACTCTGAATAAACAAACATGAACGGATACAAAAAATTCATTATATTTGCAAATGGTACAAATTTAAATTCAAATTCAAATTCAAATTCAAATTGTAATATCCATGCACATAAATTAAACTATCAAAGAATGAGAAAAGATTTATTCATTTACTTAATTCATGTACACAGGACTCATATACAAATAACCCACGTGTCAACACAGGAAGTCATCCATGTATTTATCAACCAAATAATCATTCACATACAAATCCACCTCAACCCTACCTCAAATAGTCAAATGAAATGATCAAACGCAACAAAAATAAATAAAGAAAATGAATCTCATCCGTTCATACAAGTACAGATCCAAAAGCCACTGACCCTCCACCTGGACGAAGAGGTGGCTTTACATCAAAGCCATAGCAAGACACGTGCCACTAACAGCAGTTCCTGCAATGATAGCCCGGTTCACCCAACCGTCCGCAAAGCTACGGTTCGGAACATCGTCGGCCGGAGAATTAGGAGCGGGACCACCGGAAGGAGATTCCGTAGACGGAGAACCCGCACTGGGTGAAGGAGATGGAGGCAATACAGCAGATGGAGATGGTGATGGTGATGGAGTGGTAGTAGTCGGAGCCGGAGCCGGCGCTGGGACTGGTGTAGGAGACGGGGACGGCGACGGAGTTGGTGGCGCAAGGGCGGGTGCCGGCGTAGGTGTGGCGGTGGGGGAGACTTTTGGTGCACCTCCGGGGACTTGTGCTATGCATGAGGTGGCCAAAAGAGCCGTTAGCAAGAGAAGTTTGAACATAGAAGAACCCATGTTTAGAGAGAGAGAGAAAGAGTTTTTTCTAGAGAGAGAAAGTGTTCATGGAGTTTGAGGGGTGAATTGGGAGACTGTGAAGAGAGATTATATAGTATGAAAAGTAGAGAGAGAAAGTAGAGGCTTCTGAGAGACATCTATTAAGATTCCTACAAGTATATTTTGGGAATGATCTATTGCAGACGTTAGTTATGGGTATTGTTTCAATTAATTGTTATTCACTTGTTCAAAATTAAATCGAATGGCTAAGGTAAGGATCAACCGCTACTCTCTCTAGCAGTCAGAGAATCTTTTTTTGTTGGCCGCTATTTCTTCTAACTATTAAGAGATCTTTTTTTTTGTTGGCAGCTACTCTATCTAACGGTCAGGAGAATATTTTTTTACTGGTTACACGAGGGAGTAGAGAACAAGAGAAATTTCTAAAATACCTCACTTTAGTTAAATTTAAATAGTTTCAATGTACAAAATAGTTGTATAAATAATTTCTTAAGTAAAAAACTAATATTATCAACTATATACAATATATTTATTTCTATAAATAATTTTTACAAATATTAAAATTTAAAATTATTAATTATATTCATAGTATTTATTTGTATGTATAATTTCTTAAGTAATAAAAATTAACATTATCAACTATATATAATGTATTTATTTCTAGAAATTATTCATACAAATAAATACATTGAATATATTTAATATTTTTAAATTTAATATTTATAAAAAATATTTATAGAATAAAATATATTATATATAGTTGATAATGTTAATTTTTATTACTTAAGAAATTATTCATACAAATAAATAATTGAATATAATTAATAATTTTAAATTTTAATATTTATATAAATAAATACATTATATATAGTTGATAATGATTATTTTTTATTATTTAAGAAATTATTCATACAAATAAATACATTGAATATAATTAATAATTTTAAATTTTAATATTTATAAAAATTATTTATAGAAATAAATATATTATATATAGTTGATAATGTTAGTTTTTATTACTTAAGAAATTATTTATATAATTATTTTGTACATTGAAACTATTTAAATCTAACTAAAATGGAGTATTTTAGACATTTCTTCTGGCCTCTACTCTCTCATGTGGCCAGGAAAAAAAAATTCTTCTGGCCGCTAGAGGGAGTAATGGCCAACAAAAAAAATACTATAGTCGCTAGAGGGAGTAGCGGTTGGGCCCTCATCTCAGCCATTCTGTGACGCCCCCCAGAATAGGTCCAGTCAACCCAACCCATTCTGAGTCGCCAAATACATGGTACAGAATTCAAATACAAACTTTATATCATACGGTCGTGCAAAATACGACCACACAACTGTGAGTGTCAATACAAATATGTAAAAAATATTAAGATTCAAACTAAGTCCTCATTACAATTATTATCACACTATTTATCAGAAATAGTGAGGACTACTACTGCTCTAACTCGGACCATCACTCTGTCCCCCGACTAGTTCCTGCGACATTCTCATTTCCTGAAGAGGACAATAGATGAAAAGGGTGAGCTCAACTAGCTCAGTAAAGAATATTATGACTAAGATAATGGAAAATAAATTATCGTTAGTCTTTAACAATTCAGATAAAATATAATGGACAGCCAATTCTAGATCAATATTCGCAGTGGAAATAATAAATCATTAGAAGAGTTAAGCAGATAATAAAGTCTACTATCTTCTATGATTTAAAAGTCCATCATCAATATTTTATCCCTGTAACATCAATCAATATAATATCTCAAATCAAATATTCATCTTCGCACTACGGCCAAAGATATTCATCTTTGCACTTCGGCCAAAGATATTCATCAGGTAATCATTCATCTTTGCTCTACAGGCCAAAGATATTCAGTTCAATCACCTTTTAGGACTGAGGATGATGAAAAACTATATAAATAACAAATCCAGTGAAATAAAGGATAAGATTAAGGATTCGTATTTTAGTATTCAAAAATACTTCGTAATAATCAATTGTGAAGCAAAATTCAAGAATAAAGCTCAAAACTTAGATCCAACCAAAAATAGTAACCTTGACAAACAATCTGGACAAAAATAGAAGAAAATTTAATTTTTCCGTGAATAGTGCCGTATACGTGAATAGTAACCCTGACGAAAAAAGTAAGAATTTCAACATAAAATCCATGTCAATATTTTGGTATAATGATATTGAAAAGAATAACATCATTTACGAAAGAAATAATATCCCTTACCTCAAAAGAATAGTACCTCTGGCTGGAATATCGGATATAATATCGAAGAAAACTTGCACTGAATACTAATACTCAAAGTATTGAAATACTCACAAAAATACGCTCGATATTATAGAGAGAGAAAACTTTTGATTCTGGTGTGATTTTCAATTCTAACCTAAGCACCCTATTTATAGGAAAAGCTTAGGATGCCAAAGGAGACTAAAATAATAAAATATTATTATTTTTTTAAATTTCCTCCGCCGTCGGCTGCTGCCCAAAATTAGAATTTTCAACAAAAGCGGGGCCCACCTTTTTATTAAAAAAATATTTATTTTCTGAAACTTTCAATAATTCATAATAAATAGTCCCTTTGTCAGAAAAATACAAATTCTATGTTCTTCCATAGAAAATTTAATTCTCTATAACTTTGTAGAAGGAAGTTTTTCCAAATTCCAAACATAAATTATCCGAAATCCATAAACGGATGATTTTTCACACCAAAATACTGATAAAAACACATCAGCGCTAATTCCTTCTTTTCTATTCACAAAATAAATATTTCCTT
Organism: Panax stipuleanatus; assembly: GCA_020205555.1. Lineage (NCBI taxonomy): Eukaryota > Viridiplantae > Streptophyta > Magnoliopsida > Apiales > Araliaceae > Panax > Panax stipuleanatus. The sequence continues at coordinate 23,872,847 of CM035117.1, forward strand.
ATCATATAAATCAATAATTAATTATTCACAAATAAGATTACAGAACTACAATATTGACAACCAGGTCGTTCCCAGGAAAGAGGGGGCCTTCCGATAAGGACTTCTCCTTACTGGCGCGCAATTAAATAACCCCTCCTAGACAGAACTTCCTTAAACATTGTCAATAATGCTATCTAATAATATTATTCAAATAATATGAATTATTGAGTTGATAATGTGAAATACTGTGCAATGACAATTATTGAATCAATCATATAAAATAGCAACGTATCAATTATTGAGTCAATAAAATATCAATGTAACAATTATTGAGTCAATAATATAAAATATCAATGTAGCAATTATTGAGTCAATAATATAAAATATTGAACAGTAATTACTGTAACAATAATTGAGTAAGTTCCTTCTCACGTAAGACTCAATAATTCAAAATACTGTGCAATACCGTGTGCTACTGTGCAACACCGCGTATTGTATTTTAACCACCGGATATTTCAACAGTACTAACGGTAACAACTACGCCGTTATTTATAAAAAGGTTATTTCTGTCGCTTTCTATATCCGACAGTTATTCCGTTGTGGGGCCCATAAATAGCTGCGCCGTCGTACGAATATTCCCCGACAACAAGAATATTCCACGACCAAACGAATATTCCCCGACAACCAGAATATTTTATAACCACTTGCTCATTTTAAAATATTCGCACATTTCACCAATAACTTTCATATTTATCAAATCAACACCTTACTATTTCGAAATAATATATAAAAAAAATTAAATCTTTATTCATAAAAGTTGGGGTCTTACACATTCGATCTAATTTTGAACGGATGAATAACAGTTAGTTGGAACCGTGCCCATAACTAACATGTGCTATGGATCATTCTCCTATATTATATATAGACATATATATATATATATATATATATATATATATATGTATGTATATATAAGATATTTATGAATGGATTAGTTTAATAGTGTAAGGACTAAGGTCATAAATATATAAACAGCATAATAGTGGAGGATAAGTGGATGTTAAGCTATTTCTTTCTCCTTTCTAAGAAGCTTCCAAATTCATGGAATAGATAGAATACCTAATCATTGTATGACAAGAAAAGGCAACGCCATATTGATGGATATTTTAGTAATTTTGCTGGGTTATTAACTCTTCATTTAGCATATTTTTGCAGAGGATTAGACGTATAAAATTGCTAAAATTGAATTTGCGAGCAATTGTTCATAATTTTAAACTACATACACTTATACATGCATACTTGCACTACTTGTACTGGCTTTTATTTTATATAGTTTTATTAATTATATTATTTTTGTGTCTGAAATTATTGAGCTACACTTTTCTGAGTTTCTCTATAAATAATGTCGACTATGTCCTTATTTGTTAATTTAGTGTGATATATTAGCAAATATATGATTTATTATTTTTTATTAATGTGGAATATTACGCCAGATAAAGTATTACACTCGGGCAAGAAACTCCACCAATTAAAACTAGGTTTTTTCTTAAATATTAGCAATCTTCCTTGTTTAGTGTTGAGGTGTATCGCGTGATGTGAAACACAGGGAGAAAATTTGAAAATATATATGTTCTAATGAATTATAGATTTAATATATTAATTTTTAAAATCAAAATATGATTTCAGATGATTAGATATTTTCAACATTTAGTATTTAAGTTTAAAACCAAATTTAGTAGTAATTGTTAACTTGTTCAAATTTGTACGCGGTCACTTTCAAGAGGATGGTAAAATGTCTTTGTCTGCATATCTATTGTATAGAGAAAATCGTTTATAAATAAATAATTTTGTAATTGTCCCATAATCTTACCCACCTTCTCCCTCACAGTCTGTCCTCCTCGTAAGCGCGTCTGGTTAGGTGATTTTCCATATTTGTCCTTTGAATATACATAAATACATCCACATTCTCTTGCACAAATTAAAGTCTAATCAATGGTAGGAAGTAATCCCTCCATCTCATAATAATTGTCGTTTTAGAAGAATTTTTTTTTCTAATTTATTTGTCGTTTACAACTTTTTAGGAGAATAAATTATTTACTTTCCTATATCACCCCTACCTTTTCTCATTGTCCCAAGAAATTCTCTCCCTTGTATTAATAGTTTTCAACTTCCCATAAAGGAGTAGTGATGGAATTTTACACAAATTTTAATTAATAAATGATAGCATTAAATGATTTTCTTAATCCATGTGCATGAAGCTAAAACGACAGTTATTATGGGATGGAGGGAGTAGTATTTAATAATTAGAATTTCTTAACATGTGCCCTTAGGACACATGCTAAACACACAGTTCAAAAAAATATTTCTTTGAATTGTGTGCATATTTTCTTAAACTTGGTGCAAATATAAAAATTAAGAGAATATGCACACAATTCAAGAGAATATTCTCTTAAACTGTGTGTTTAACATGTGCCCTAAGAGCACATGTTAAGAGGACACTTAATAATTATACCATAATCTCAAATCCCGGATGGGAAGATTATGAAATTCAAATTACTTGTCTTATTTTCTTTCTCATCTTATGTCCACCTCATGATATATTACTTACTCCTTCCCTTCTAAATTAAATGCTCAATTTTAACTTTCTTAAGCCGAATTGATTATTTTTAAAATTAATTTTTATATTATTTTTGTCAAAATACAGGTGAAGAAATTACAACTAAAAAAAGAAAGTATATACATTTACTACTAATTTCAATTTTTATATTTTTTAAATTATATTTCAATGTATATAGTTATTAATTCTAAAAATAATCAAATTGACTCAAAAAATCAAAACTGGAAGGGGAAGTGTAAAATAGTAGTTGTTAAATAGATAAGAAATACATAAAAATAGGACAACAAATGATACCAAAAATGTGGCACCAGACATTAGACTTAAGATTATGATGGGGATGATATCCATTAGGATAAACTCACATGCTTGAAAATCGTCATTACAGGTATTTAGTAAAAGAAAAAATAAACTCACATGACGTGGTTTTGGAGTAGTTATTAGATAAACTATCTATGACAGGTATAAGACACTCTTCTCTGTTTATACACATTCTACATAAATATATGTATATATATATATATACACAGTCCGGATCTTAAGCTCATCTTTTATCCAACATATCTTGCTCACCCTCTTTTAGCGACGGACCGGACGACGGTTCGGTTCGTCGCTATATATACAACCGTCGTCTTAGCTTTTAGCGACGGACAACATATAGTGACGAACAACATATATATATATATGTAAGGGGTGAGCAAAGTATGTTGGATAAAGGGCAAGTTTAAGATCTGGATCGATATATATATATAGAATAAGGCTCTGGAACGAACAGTTCGTTTACGAACATATGTAGGGCCCAGTGTTGAAGGTTGTTGATTGGCCCAATTATATACCATCATATATTCGTAATTAGTGTTAAATATTCTCATCCAATCAACAACCTTCAACACTGAGCCTTACATATGTTCGTAAACGAACTGTTCGTTCCAGAGCCTTATCCTCTATATATATATATATATATGTCGTGTGTGTGTATATATGTGTATACATATATTTAATCTACTTGTAAAATTAGCTGTAAGATGGCCGTTTTATGGAGATATATAATTGATCAGGAGAGAGAAAAAAGTAGTAGTAAAATAGCAGTCCATTCCTTTTTGTAATGGGATACAGCCAGCATGAAAACGTTCAAGAAGAAGTCTCTATATCGTGCTTTCAACTAGACATGGAGAGAGAAAGAGAGAAGAGATTGATACCCGGCCCCAAAAAACAAAAAACAAAAAAAAACAGAAAAAATTGTTAGGCTGAGACGTTGGGGTACACTAAAACCGACATACTTATTTTAATTGCTAGACACGTACGTGGTTTCTGTTTTATGCCCCTACTTGTAAGTTGTATCGTGTGGCCCATGAATTGGAGTAATATAAGTAATTGCTTATTATCTGTAATTAAATGTTCTATAAAATAGAAAACCTAAACGAGGCTGGCAAAAGCTGTCAAGTGCAAATTAAAGATCTAAACATTTGATCTCTATCGGTTTGAGTTTAATAATTTAACACCACTTAATTATTGTCACAAGTTGAGGAGGGCTGACTAGCAAACATCTCTCCACTATGTTTTTTGTGGTATTATTACGAGTATATTGAGTTTAACATATAATATTACATCTGTTTCCTATTATAGGATTAATATCGATTTTTTTTAAAAATTAGTATTAAATATTTTTAAATTTAAAAGTAATATAAATTTATTTAATTTATGTTAATACAATTATAAATATCATAAATTATATATAAAATTTAATATTAGTTATAAAAAATTTTGTTTTTAAAACCAAAATGAGTTATCTTAGTTTTAAATTTAAAAATGTCTCAAATCGACTTTTACAAAATTAATATTAATCTCATAATTATTTGAATTTGAGGGAGTATTTTGTTTATTTTATAAAAACACTTTCATTTATTAAAATATGAATTATATTTTTAAAAAATTTAAATTATAAATTTCTTGAATTTAATAGTGATGATATGAAAATGAAATTGTTATAATAGATGTGAGGATGTTTATAAGAGCAAGCATTGTTAATTGCGTTAACAGCGAGTCTTACACTAGTATCACATAGAACTTCGAGAATTTGTTTTATAGAATAGCGAGTCTTACGCTAGTAGGAGATAGAACTTCGAGAATTTGTTTTATAGTATTATTTTGTTTTGTTGTTAATTTTAATTGTGATTTTATATTTGTAAAGTGTAATAACAAATATATTTTTTTATTTTTAAGTAAAATAATAAATTTAATTTATAATTATATTTATTATAAAGCTAGTTATTATGTGTAGGCTCGAATTCGAGTTTGAGTTTGAAGCTCGCGAGTAGTTTGAATATAATTCGATCCGAGTCGAATTGAATTCGAGTAATAAATATTCGAGTCGAATCTGAGTTGAATTTTTCAAATACAATTCGAATTCGAGTTGAATTCGAATATGAATTTAACATTTCGAGTCGAATTTGAGCAACTCTCTATTCGCTTCGGTTCGACTAATTTACAGCCTTACTTGAAATAGACAACCATCTAAATGCAAATTGATAGCCGTAATTTCCAAGAGCATTAAAATATTATCATCAATTTCAGGAAATTAAAATAAAATTAAAGTTTTTTTAAAAAAAATTTATTTTATGAAACCATATTCTATTTACAATTCAATAAGAACCATTTTATCCTAGCTATGAGCCTAGAGGACAACCTAAATGGGTTAGTAGAAAAATTAAGCGAGAACCTAAGAAAATAATGAACATTTTTGTGTCGATAACCCTCCAATTAAAGGGATGTAGGCCGCCCCTTTTTGAGCTCCAAAAGATGTTATACCACAAACAGAAATTTGGTCACATGGTTGCCGGAGGTCACCGAACTAGTGTCTTGCTGGTCGACTGTGTATATATGCTGCTTGTTGTTAACATATTAAAAGTGAGCGTGAAGTCTCACATGTATCGGGTCTGTGCCTTAGGAGAATTTTGAAATTTTTTGTATATATATTAAATACTTATTTGCATATTTAAAAAAATACCATTCATATTAAATGAGTTTCATTTTAACTTTTTAAAGTTGATTACAAAAATTTTAAATTTTAAAATTATGAAAATTAATTTAATTTAGACAATATAATCATAAATATTACTCTCTTTGCAAATTTGATGAATTTAAGATATATTTTTTGTTTCATATTAACTCCTATATTTATTTAGTGTTTAATTTTATATCGATAGTATGATTTTTTGAATTTGAGAATATGATAATTTTATACTACTAATAAAAATGTGCAATCTTTTTTTGCAAATTAATAATATTTTTGTACTTCATTAATAATATACTTAAAATAAATTTATTAGACATTAATATTTTGCTACATATATTGTTTTCTTTCAAAAAAATAAACATTAAAATAACACTTTATGTATATCCAAAAAATAAATAAATTAACACTTTATACATTGAACACGTTATTTATTGTATTATAAAAGTATACTAACTATTAAGAACAAAGATGATTAGGAGAAAAAAGAGAGCATTCTTATATCATGTAATGTTATAGTTATAGTTGTAATTGTATTTGTATGTATTTCATGCTCCTGTTTATAGGCTCATATACATAAATATTTGGATGTTTCAAAACTCATAGGTCATTGGAGTTTCAAAGCTCAAAGATCATTACAATAAAGATGAGTAGGAATGTATCTAGACATCAATATACTATAATTTTATAACACTCCCCCTTGGATGTCATTGTGCAACCATACGCATTGAAAGTTGGCTCATTAATAACCTTACCAAGAAAAATCCAATGGAAAAAAAACATTGGTTAAGAAAAAAAGAATATAGCACGTATTAATTCCCCTCATGAATGTATTCTTAAGTCCTTTAGCTGCCGCATTCCAATATTGCAACACAATCCTTCAAACGTTGTAGTTGGTAATGCTTTGCTGAACAAATCTGCTAGATTATCTTTTGAGCGAATTTGTTGAACATCAATGTCATCACATTTTTCAAGGTCATGTGTGAAAAAGAATTTCGGAGAGATGTGCTTTGTTCTATCTCCTTTGATGTATCCTCCTTTTAATTGAGCTATACATGCAGCATTGTCTTCATACATAATGGTTAGAGTTCCTTTGTTGGAGGACAAACCGCATGTTTCACGAATATGTTGAGTCATTGATCTCAGTCACACACATTATGGACTTGCTTCATGGATTGCAAGTATTTCAGCATGATTAGATGAAGTGACAACTAATGTTTGCTTTGTAGATCTCCATGATATAGTAGTATCACCACACATAAAGAGATAACCTGTTTGAGATCGACCTTTATGTGGATCAGATAAATATCCTGCATTAGCATATCCAACTATTTCATGATTATCATTTTTGAATAAAATAATCTCATATCCATAGTTTCTCGCAGGTAATAAAAAATATGCTTAACTCCATTCCAATGTCTCCGGGTAGGAGATGAACTATATCTTGTTATCAAATTCACAGAAAATGTTATATCAGGTTGTGTATTATTATAGCAAGATACATTAGCGCACCAATTGTAGTGAGGTATGGTACTTCGGGACCAAGTAATTCTTCATTATCCCCACGAGGTCTAAAAGGGTCCTTTTTCACATCAAGTGATCGAACAACCATTGGGGTACTCAATGGATGTGTTTTATCCATAAAAAATCTTTTAAGGAAACTATGTGTAAATTGATTGATGAATGAGAATTCCATCTGCTAAATGCTCGATCTGCAGGCCGAGACAAAAATTTGTTTTTCCCAAATCTTTCATCTCAAATTCTTTCTTCAAATAATTTATTATCTTTGGTATCTCTCAATGAGTTCCAATAATATTTAAATCATCAACATACACATCAATAATAGCAAAACCAGATTCCGACTTCTTTATAAAAATACATGGGCATATAGGGTTATTATTATACACTTCTTTCAAAAAATATTCACTAAGACGATTATACCACATGCGTCCTGATTGTTGTAAACCATACAGGGACCTTTGCAACTTGATTGAGTAAACTTCCCAGGTATTTGAATTATATGTTTCAGGCATTTTAAACCCTTCAGGGATTTTCATATAAACATCATTATCAATTGACCCATATAAATATGCTGTAACAACATCCATTAGACACATATTTAGTTTTTCATGAGTTGTCAGACTAATAAGATATCGCAATGTAATTGCATCTACCACAGGAGAATATTTTTCATCGTAATAAATGTCAGGTGTTTGTGAAAACCCTTGTGCCACAAGTCGTGCCTTATATATTACGATTTCATTTTTCTCATTTCCTTTTCGCACAAAGGCCCATTTGTAGCCAACTGACTTTATCTCTTCAGGTGTTTGGACTACAGGCCCAAAAACTTCACGTTTTGCAATTGAATTTAATTCTACCTGAATTGTTTCTTTCCATTTTGGTCAATCATTTCTGCGTCTACATTCTTCGACGAAATTAGGTTCAAAATCCTCGTTTTCATTAATGATATCAAGCGATATATTATATGAAAAAATGTTGTCAACAATTGTCTCACTTTGGTTCCATCTTTTCTTTGTAGAGACATAACTTGTCGAGATCTCCTCATTTTTACTGTTTTCAGGTACCTAAACCTTTTCTGGGGTTTTATGATTAGCTATGTCTATATACTCATGAATATTTTTCTCCTCAATAATGTCAACTTGTTTATTTACTTCTTCTTTTTTCGAGGATTTTTGTCTTTTGAACAAGTTGGTTTACCACGTTTCTGGCGTGCCTTAGACTCATTTGCTACAATTTTTGCGGATTGTTCTATTGTGACTTTAATTCGAGCTGGAGCATTTACAGCTGGTATATGAGATTTGATTACTCCTTTTGAGTCAGTGAATGCATTCGGTAGTTGATTTGCTATATCATGCAAACGAAGAATCTTTTGAACTTCTTATTCACATTGTTTTGTACGATGATCAAAATTCAATAATGACAATGCATTCTAAGTAATATCTTTATCCAGCTGTTTAATTTCTCCCCCTAATGCTGGGAATATAGTCTCATCAAAATGACAGTTGGCAAATTGTGTCGTAAATGAATCACCTGTTAAGAGTTCAAGATATTTAATTATCAATGGGTACTCAACCAATATATATTCTCAGCCTCCTTTGAGGACTCATCTTTGTACGTTGTGTCGGACCTTGTTTCTTCATCTTCTTCGAAGAAGTACCTGAATCGGAGACAAGCTTGGAGAGGTTTCTGTTTAGGCGACGCTCAACTCTTGGTCCCCTGGATGATAATGGTTCATCTGGATGTACCGGCTCTGGAGATGTCACAGCCGTGGGGCGTTGGACAAGTTGGCGACTAGCGTTGAAGGTAAACCCGCCCCGTGTTTTGGCCATAACTCTGAAGATTTGTGAGAGATGGAACCAAATAGAGACAAACCCTAACAAAAGTTGAAGCAAAACCCTAGGTTTGTGGGAGAAGAGGCAAAACAGAGAGTACATAGAAGAATAGGAGATGATAGGGTTTTAAAAAAAATAATCTGTTAAGGAGAACAAAGAAAAAGAAAATAGACATAATATAGAATAAGGAAAAATAAATAACAGAATACAAAATTTGATACCTGATGTGACGCCCCCAGAATAGGTCCATTCAATCCAACCCATTCTGAGTCGCCAAATACATGGTACAGAATTCAAATACAAACTTTATATCATACGGTCGTGCAAAATACGACCACACAACTGTGAGTCTCAGTACAAATATGTAGAAAATATTAAGATTCAAACTAAGTCCTCATTACAATTATTATCACACTATTTATCAGAAATAGTGAGGACTACTACTGCTCTAACTCGGACCATCACTCTGTCCCCCGACTAGTCCCCGCAACATTCTCATTTCCTGAAGAGGACAACAGATGAAAAGGGTGAGCTCAACTAGCTCAGTAAAGAATATTATGACTAAGATAATGGGAAACAAATTATCGTTAGTCTTCAACAAATAAGATAAAATATAATGGACAACCAACTTTAGATCAATATTCGCAGCGGAAATAACAAATCATTAGAAGAGTTAAGCAGAGAATCAAGTCTACTATCTTCTATGATTTAAAAGTCCATCATCAATATTTTATCCCTGTAACATCAATCAATATACATCTCGAATCAAATATTCATCTTTGCACTACAGGCCAAAGATATTCATTTGTATCATCAGTGGTCATATTCATCTCAACACCTGTCATCTTTGCACTACAGGCCAAAGATATTCATCAGGTAATCATTCATCTTTGCTCTACAGGCCAAAGATATTCATCAAGTAATCATTCATCTTTTAGGACTGAGGATGATGAAAAATATTTTAAAGAACGAATCCAGCGAGATAAAAGACAAAGATTAGGGATTCGTCATTTAGTTTGTCCAAATCAAAAATACCTCGTAATAATCAATTATGGAGCAAAATTTCAAGAATAGAGCTCAAAACTTGGATACAATCAAAGATAATAACCTTAACAGACAATTTGGACAAATAGAAGAAAAATAAATTTTTCCCGTGAATAGTGCCGTATACGTGAATAGTGCCGTATACGTGAATAGTAACCCCGACGGAAAAAGTAAGAATTTCAACATAAAATCCATGACAATATTTCTGTATAATGATATTGAGAAGAATAACATCATTTACGAAAGAAATAACATCCCTTACCTCAAAAAGATAGTACCTCTGACTGGAATATCGGATATAATATTGACGGAAACTTGCGCTGAATACTAATACTCAAAGTATAGAAATACTCACAAAAATACACTCGATATTATAGAGAGAGAAAACTTCGAATTCTGGTGTGATTTTCAATTCTAACCTAAGCACCCTATTTATAGGAAAAGCTTAGGATGCCAAAGGAGACTAAAATAATAAAATAATATTATTTATTTCTAGCCGCCGGCTGCTTCAAACATCTGATTTTTTTTCAACAAAACAACAAAAGTGGGTCCCACCCTTTATAAAAAAATATTTATTTTCCAAAACTTCAATAATTCATAACAAATAGCCCCTTCGTCAGAAAAATACAAATTCTATGTCCTTTCATAGGAAATTTAATTCTCTACAACTTTGCAGAAGGAAATTTTTCCAAATTCCAAACATAAATTATCCGAAATCCATAAACAGATGATTTCTCACACCAAAATATTGATAAAAACTCATCAGCGCCAATTCCTTCTTTAATATCCACAAAATAAATATTTCCTTATCATATAAATCAATAATTAATTATTCACAAATAATATTATAGAACTACAATATTAACAACCAGGTCGTTCCCAGGACAGAGGGGGCCTTCCGATAAGGACTTCTCCTTACTGGCGCGCAATTAAATAACCCCTCCTAGACAGAACTTCCTTAGACATTGTCAATAATGCTATCTAATAATATTATTCAAATAATATGAATTATTGAGTTGATAACGTGAAATACTGTGCAACGACAATTATTGAATCAATACTACAAAATATCAACTGTAGCCATTATTGAATCAATCATAAAAAATAGCAACGTAGCAATTATTGAGTCAATAAAATATCAATGCAGCAATTATTGAGTCAATAATATAAAATATCAACGTAGCAATTATTGAGTCAATAATATAAAATATTGAACAGTAAATACTGTAACAATAATTGAGTAGGTTCCTTCTCACGTAAGACTCAATAATTCGAAATACTGTGCAATACCGTGTGCTACTGCGCACCACCGCGTACTGTATTTTAACCACCGGGTATTTCAACAGTACTAACGGTAACAACTCCGCCGTTATTTTGTAAAAAGTTATTTCTGTCGCTTTCTATATCCGACAGTTATTCCGTTGTGGGGGCCCACAAATAGCTGCGCCGTCGTACGAATATTCCCCGACAACAAGAATATTCCACGACCAAACGAATATTCCCCGACAACAAGAATATTTTATAACCACTTGCTCATTTTAAAAATATTTGCACATTTCACCCATAACTTTCATATTTATCAAATCAACACCTTACTATTTCGAAATAATAAATAAAGAAAATTAAATCTTTATTCATAAAAGTTGGGGTCTTACAACCTCCCCTCCTTATGAAATTTCGTCCTCGAAATTGACGTACGTACCTGGTATGTCGAAAAGGTGAGGATACCTCGCTTTCATTTCTGTTTCCAACTCCCACGTCATTTCCTCAATTGCATGGTTTCTCCACAAAACTTTAACTTGAGGTATAATTTTCGAGCGTAGGACATGCTCCTTCCTATCCAAGATCTTGACAGGTACCTCCTCGTACGTTAAATCTTCAGCTATCTCGTCTGGTTCTAACTCAATAATGCGGTTTGGATCCTTCACATATTTACGTAACACGGATATGTGAAACACGTTATGAACACGAGACATGCTTGGAGGTAAAGCGAGTCTATAAGCCACATTTCCTATTCGGTCAAGAATCTCAAATGGACCAATGAATCGTGGGTTGAGCTTTCCTCTCTTCCCAAACCTCGTAACTCCTTTCCACGGAGCAACACGTAATAACACATGGTCCCCAACATTAAATTCCACGTCTTTTCGATGAAGATCTGCATAACTCTTTTGTCGATCCTGTGCCGTCTGTATACGTTGTCGGATTATTTGGATCTTTTCTGTAGTCATACGTACTAACTCTGGTCCCAACAATGTTGCTTCACCCACCTCATCCCAACATACTGGAGAACGACACTTTCTCCCATACAACGCTTCGAATGGAGCTACGCCTATACTTGCCTGATAACTGTTGTTGTAGGAGAATTCCACCAATGGTAAATACTTATCCCAACTCCCTTTGAAGTCTAGAACACAGAGTCTCAATAGATCTTCAAGAGTTTGGATAGTCCTTTCCGATTGTCCGTCTGTTTGAGGATGATAAGCCGAACTGAATCGTAAATCCGTACCCATAGCTTTCTGCAAACTGATCCAAAATCGTGAAGTAAATCTGGGGTCACGATCCGAAACTATGGATACTGGCATGCCATGCAATCTCACAATCTCATTCACGTACATATGAGCAAGACGTTCAAGGGAATAAGTCTCTCGTATCGGCAAGAAATGAGCAGACTTGGTTAATCTATCAACAATAACCCAAATCGCATCTAAGCCTTGAGAAACCTTGGGAAGACCCGTAACGAAATCCATCGTAATGTGTTCCCACTTCCATTTCGGAATCTCCAGTGGTTGCAATGGACCCTTCGGTACTTGATGCTCCGCCTTTACACGTTGACAAGTTAAACATCTAGAGATGAACTCCGCGATCTCTCTCTTCATATTGCTCCACCAAAATGTATGTCGAAGATCACGATACATTTTAGTACTCCCAGGATGGATCGCAAATGGTGTGTTGTGTGCCTCCATCATGATTCTATACTTCAAGTCGAAATCGTTAGGAACACAAAGTCTGGAGTTGACTCGAAGTATTCCCTCTTCATCGATTCTTGCTTCTGGAATTGCACCTTCTTGCACCTTCTTCTTCATCTTCATCAGCTCCGCATCTGTAGCTTGAGCAGCTTTAACTTTATCAAGCAAAGCTGGTTCTACGCGTATACTTGACATCATCGCACTCGTTCCCACATATGATCTTCTACTCAACGCGTCAGCTACCACGTTCGCTTTTCCAGGATGGTATTGGATGGTATGATCGTAATCTTTCAACAGCTCAAGCCAACGTCGTTGCCGCATGTTGAGTTCCTTCTGAGTGAAGAAATATTTAAGGCTCTTATGATCTGTATAAATCTCCACTTTCTCTCCGTACAAGTAATGTCTCCAGATCTTCAACGCGAAAACGACTGCTGCCAACTCTAGATCATGAGTAGGATAATTCCTCTCATATTCTTTGAGTTGTCGCGAGGCATAGGCTATGACTTTCCCATGTTGCATGAGAACACATCCTAACCCTTTGCCTGAAGCATCGCTGTAGATAACAAATCCATCCGAACCAGATGGTATTGTCAGAACAGGTGCCGAAATAAGTCTCCTCTTGAGCTCTTGGAAGCTCTTCTCGCATTCTTCGCTCCAAACGAATTTTGTATCTTTCCGAGTCAACTGAGTTAATGGAGTAGCGATTCGAGAAAATCCCTCTACGAATCTCCGATAATAACCAGCTAAGCCCAGAAAGCTTCGTACTTCAGTCACCGACTTAGGTTGCTCCCAGCTTTGTATTGCTTCAATCTTCGCCGGGTCAACAGACACTCCACGTTTCGATACCACGTGCCCAAGGAATGCTACTTCCTCAAGCCAGAACTCGCATTTCTTTAACTTGGCGTATAGCTTGTTCTCACGAAGCTTTTGAAGTACCAGCTTCAAGTGGTGTTCATGATCTTCACGGCTTTTAGAGTAGATGAGAATGTCATCAATAAAGACAACAACGAATTGATCTAAATACTCCTTAAATACACGGTTCATCATATCCATGAAAGCAGCAGGAGCATTAGTCAATCCAAAAGACATGACTAAGAACTCATAATGCCCGTACCGTGTTCTGAAAGCAGTCTTTGGAATATCCTCAGTTTTAATCTTCAACTGATGATATCCAGAACGAAGATCGATCTTTGAAAAAAATTGCGCTCCTTGCAACTGGTCGAACAGGTCATCAATACGAGGTAACGGATACCTATTCTTGATGGTGACATGGTTCAACTCCCGATAATCAATGCAAAGTCGCATACTCCCGTCTTTCTTCTTTACGAATAAAACAGGAGCACCCCAAGGAGACGTACTAGGACGAATAAAACCGATGTCTAACAACTCTTGTAATTGGACCTTTAACTCCTGAAGTTCAATAGGAGCCATTCGATATGGGGCTTTAGAAATGGGCTTTGTACCGGGCTCAAGGTCAATAAAGAATTCAACTTCACGTTCTGGGGGTAGACCGGGAAGTTCTTCGGGAAATACATCAGGAAACTCATTAACAACGGAAATATCATTCAAATCTGATGTATTCTGATTTAGATCAGTGACATGAGCTAAGAAAGCTTGACATCCGTTTTTCAATAAACGAATAGCTTTATGACTTGAAATGATATTGACTGATTTTAGTGGTTTGGTGATTTGGATTCGCACAACAGGTTGATTAGGAATATGAAAACTAACAACCTTACGAAAACAATCAATTTTGGCATGGTAAGTGGTTAACCAGTCAATTCCTAAAATCACGTCAAATGCAAGTATTTTCAAAGATATAAGATCAACAGGTAAGGTAAGGGTACCAATCTGAATCAAGCAAGATTTATAAACTGTAGATGTAACAAAGGTTTCTCCTAACGGAGTTTCAACAGATAAGTCAAAGTCTAATTTATCAGAAGTCAAGTTCAAACGTTGAGCACAAGCAGGTGAAATAAAGGAATGGGTAGCACCGGTATCTAACAAGGTATAAACTTCGCAAGAGTTTATGATCAGCTTACCCGTAATCACCTCGTGTGGATTCCTCGCGTTTTGGGCTGTAACGACAAACGCTCTTCCAGGAATCACCGACTTTGACTTGTCTGCAACCGCCTTTGGAATCACCACCCCCGCTGAGCTTGGTTTCGCAACAGGACAATCTCGAGCTATATGTCCTTTCTTTCCACAGTTGTAACATCCTTTGAACTGTTGTGGGCAGTTTGGGCTGATATGTCCCTCTTTCCCGCATTTAAAGCATACGACCGGAGGTCGTTCTCCTCCCCTCGAAACAGTTGATTCTGGTGCTGATGTTGACATCTTCGTGTTCTCATTGTTGTACCTTCTCTTCTTGAAATCTCTCCCCGATTCGCTTCTTCTACTATCATGGCCACGATAACCACCGGAGTGGTTACCGCTTCTGTCATACTTTCCTCCTCGCTGGTTGTCATTGCTCCGATGACTACTGCCACCAGTACGACCTTGGTTGTGGTCCCTCGGTTGAACATAATCATTATCTCGTTCCAATAACTGGGCCCTGTTTACTACATCCGAATATAAAGAAAACTTATGAGAAATGAGGTATTGACGTATTTCGGGTTTCAAACCTCTTAGAAACATCCGCGTCATACGTTCCTCATTCTCCACCAAATGAGGTGCAAACCTGGACAGCTCCGCGAACTTAGCCTCGTACTGGGATACCGTCATGTTGTTTTGCTCGAGTCTGATAAACTCTACTTCCTTCATATGACGAATACTTTCAGGAAAGTACTTGTCATTAAATAGTTTCTGGAACGCTTCCCAAGACATCTGGAGTGCGGCAGGCTGGGTACGCTTCACAGACTCCCACCAGTAATCTGCCTCTCCACGAAACATAAACGTGGCGAATGGAACCTTCTGTTCCTCTGTACATCCCAAGACATCAAATATTTTGGTAATTTGTTTAATCCACGTCTCCGCCTTGATCGGATCTGGCTTTCCCAGAAACTCTGGTGGTCCCAATTCTTTGAACTGCTTGGCAGTGACAGCTCGCGTGTTGTTATTATCTCCACCTGTATGTTGCACACGAGTCTCCCTCGTCTGATTTTGCATGAACTGCAAAAAACTTCTAAACATCTCATCGTTTATCGTCTGACCAGCGTTATTTTCAGGATGAACATTGCCTTCTTGTTGCACGTTCTCCTGGTTAACGATTAAAGGTGTCTCCACGGTCTCATTCACTTCGTTGTTAACGTTCTCAGCTGCCATTCTCAAATACTGCCATAAAACAAGGGTTAATTAAACAAGTCAACATATCACATATTAACCCTATGCTCCGACTGACCAGTTAAATACCACATAAGCTTAGGTAGGACACACTAGCGAAGGATTTACTCGTCTCTCCCCTCCTAGTTCTATTCCCCGATCTCCGCCAGAGATCATATCCCTAAGCTCTGATACCAACTGTGACGCCCCCAGAATAGGTCCATTCAATCCAACCCATTCTGAGTCGCCAAATACATGGTACAGAATTCAAATACAAACTTTATATCATACGGTCGTGCAAAATACGACCACACAACTGTGAGTCTCAGTACAAATATGTAGAAAATATTAAGATTCAAACTAAGTCCTCATTACAATTATTATCACACTATTTATCAGAAATAGTGAGGACTACTACTGCTCTAACTCGGACCATCACTCTGTCCCCCGACTAGTCCCCGCAACATTCTCATTTCCTGAAGAGGACAACAGATGAAAAGGGTGAGCTCAACTAGCTCAGTAAAGAATATTATGACTAAGATAATGGGAAACAAATTATCGTTAGTCTTCAACAAATAAGATAAAATATAATGGACAACCAACTTTAGATCAATATTCGCAGCGGAAATAACAAATCATTAGAAGAGTTAAGCAGAGAATCAAGTCTACTATCTTCTATGATTTAAAAGTCCATCATCAATATTTTATCCCTGTAACATCAATCAATATACATCTCGAATCAAATATTCATCTTTGCACTACAGGCCAAAGATATTCATTTGTATCATCAGTGGTCATATTCATCTCAACACCTGTCATCTTTGCACTACAGGCCAAAGATATTCATCAGGTAATCATTCATCTTTGCTCTACAGGCCAAAGATATTCATCAAGTAATCATTCATCTTTTAGGACTGAGGATGATGAAAAATATTTTAAAGAACGAATCCAGCGAGATAAAAGACAAAGATTAGGGATTCGTCATTTAGTTTGTCCAAATCAAAAATACCTCGTAATAATCAATTATGGAGCAAAATTTCAAGAATAGAGCTCAAAACTTGGATACAATCAAAGATAATAACCTTAACAGACAATTTGGACAAATAGAAGAAAAATAAATTTTTCCCGTGAATAGTGCCGTATACGTGAATAGTGCCGTATACGTGAATAGTAACCCCGACGGAAAAAGTAAGAATTTCAACATAAAATCCATGACAATATTTCTGTATAATGATATTGAGAAGAATAACATCATTTACGAAAGAAATAACATCCCTTACCTCAAAAAGATAGTACCTCTGACTGGAATATCGGATATAATATTGACGGAAACTTGCGCTGAATACTAATACTCAAAGTATAGAAATACTCACAAAAATACACTCGATATTATAGAGAGAGAAAACTTCGAATTCTGGTGTGATTTTCAATTCTAACCTAAGCACCCTATTTATAGGAAAAGCTTAGGATGCCAAAGGAGACTAAAATAATAAAATAATATTATTTATTTCTAGCCGCCGGCTGCTTCAAACATCTGATTTTTTTTCAACAAAACAACAAAAGTGGGTCCCACCCTTTATAAAAAAGTATTTATTTTCCAAAACTTCAATAATTCATAACAAATAGCCCCTTCGTCAGAAAAATACAAATTCTATGTCCTTTCATAGGAAATTTAATTCTCTACAACTTTGCAGAAGGAAATTTTTCCAAATTCCAAACATAAATTATCCGAAATCCATAAACAGATGATTTCTCACACCAAAATATTGATAAAAACTCATCAGCGCCAATTCCTTCTTTAATATCCACAAAATAAATATTTCCTTATCATATAAATCAATAATTAATTATTCACAAATAATATTATAGAACTACAATATTAACAACCAGGTCGTTCCCAGGACAGAGGGGGCCTTCCGATAAGGACTTCTCCTTACTGGCGCGCAATTAAATAACCCCTCCTAGACAGAACTTCCTTAGACATTGTCAATAATGCTATCTAATAATATTATTCAAATAATATGAATTATTGAGTTGATAACGTGAAATACTGTGCAACGACAATTATTGAATCAATACTACAAAATATCAACTGTAGCCATTATTGAATCAATCATAAAAAATAGCAACGTAGCAATTATTGAGTCAATAAAATATCAATGCAGCAATTATTGAGTCAATAATATAAAATATCAACGTAGCAATTATTGAGTCAATAATATAAAATATTGAACAGTAAATACTGTAACAATAATTGAGTAGGTTCCTTCTCACGTAAGACTCAATAATTCGAAATACTGTGCAATACCGTGTGCTACTGCGCACCACCGCGTACTGTATTTTAACCACCGGGTATTTCAACAGTACTAACGGTAACAACTCCGCCGTTATTTTGTAAAAAGTTATTTCTGTCGCTTTCTATATCCGACAGTTATTCCGTTGTGGGGGCCCACAAATAGCTGCGCCGTCGTACGAATATTCCCCGACAACAAGAATATTCCACGACCAAACGAATATTCCCCGACAACAAGAATATTTTATAACCACTTGCTCATTTTAAAAATATTTGCACATTTCACCCATAACTTTCATATTTATCAAATCAACACCTTACTATTTCGAAATAATAAATAAAGAAAATTAAATCTTTATTCATAAAAGTTGGGGTCTTACACCTGATCAGTTTTGAATTTGGTCTAAGACGAGTGGAAGATGAAGAGTTGTAAGAAAAAGGAATACAAACGGGTAAGGACTGATAAAAAATCTCTTAGAGTTTTATTCCCGCTAAAAAACTATCATAACAAATACCAATTATGCCCCGATAAACTAAAAATATCAATTTTACCCTTATTTAAATAAGATCAGAATGCTAACTCATATAAAGCATATATAAATGCAAATAATTTATTTAATTTGAGTTGAATCCTAATATAGTTTTTATTTTAGAAAAGAAAATATAATAAATTGAAAAAAATTATTATTAATTATATATATTTTTATTTGTTTATTATTATTATAACTATTATAAAATTAATCTCAATAAAGCAAGCAAAACTGTCAAGCACATACAGACATACCAAGTTCTCTTCTCAAAGTGTAGAAACGCTTTTCACTTAACGGTTTTGTAAAAATGTCAGCCAATTGATGTTCAGTAGGGACAAAAATTAAATTAATTAATCCTTTAGCAACATTGTCTCTTAAAAAATGACGTCGCACTTAAATATGTTTAGTACGAGAATGAAGCATAGGATTTTTTAAAATATCAATTGCACTAGTATTGTCATACATCATAGGCACATTTTCACATATCACATTAAAATCATGAAGAGTTTGTATCATCTATAATATTTGTGAACAACAACTACATGCAACCAAATATTCACCTTCCGTAGTGGACAAGGCAACTGATGTTTGTTTCTTACTGTGCCAAGCCATATAAGGCTTTGACCTAAAAATTCACAAGCTCCGCTTGTGCTTTTTCTATCAACTTGGCATCCTGCATAATTTGCATATGAATATCCAATCAGTTCAAAGCTAAGAGATACAGTGTAAGACCCCAACTTTTATGAATAAAGATTTAGTTTTCTTTCTATATTATTTCGAAACAGTAAGGTGTTGTTTTGATAAATATGAAAGTTATGGGTGAAATGTGCAAAACATTTTTAAAATGAGCAAGTGGTTATAAAATATTCTTGTTGTCGGGAAATATTCGTTTGGTCGTGGAATATTCTTGTTGTCGGGGAATATTCGTATGACGGCGCAGCTATTTGTGGGCCCCCACAACGGAATAACTGTCGGATATAGAAAGCGACAGAAATAACTTTTTACAAAATAACGGCGTGGTTGTTACCGTTAGTACTGTTGAAATACCCGGTGGTTAAAATACAGTGATACACGGTGTTGCATAGTAGCACACGGTATTGCACAGTATTTTGAATTATTGAGTCTTACGTGAGAAGCCATTACTCAATTATTGTTACAGTAATTACTGTTCAATATTTTATATTATTGACTCAATAATTGCTACGTTGATATTTTATATTATTGACTCAATAATTGTTACATTGATATTTTATTGACTCAATAATTGCTACGTTGCCATTTTATATGATTGATTCAATAATGGCTACAGTTGATATTTTGTAGTATTGATTCAATAATTGTCGTTGCACAGTATTTCACGTTATCAACTCAATAATTCATATTATTTGAATAATATTATTAGATAGCATTATTGACAATGTCTAAGGAAGTTCTGTCTAGGAGGGGTTATTTAATTGCGCGCCAGTAAGGAGAAGTCCTTATCGGAAGGCCCCCTCTTTCCTGGGAACGACCTGGTTGTCAATATTGTAGTTCTGTAATATTATCTGTGAATAATTAATTATTGATTTATATGATAAAGAAATATTTCGGATAATTTATGTTTGGAATTTGGAAAAACTTTCTTCTGCAAAGTTGTAGAGAATTAAATTTTCTATGGAAGAACATAGAATTTGTATTTTTCTGACAAAGGGACTATTTGTTATGAATTATTGAAGTTTCGGAAAATAAATATTTTTTAATAAAAAGGTGGGCCCACTTTTGTTGAAAATCTGATTTTGGGCAGCAGCCGGCGGAGGAGGAAATTTAAAAAAATAATAATATTTTATTATTTTAGTCTCCTTTGGCATCCTAAGCTTTTCCTATAAATAGGGTGCTTAGGTTAGAATTGAAAATCACACCAGAATCAGAAGTTTTCTCTCTCTATAATATCGAGCGTATTTTTGTGAGTATTTCTATACTTTGAGTATTAGTATTCAGTGCAAGTTTCCTTCGATATTATATCCGATATTCCAGTCAGAGGTACCATCTTTTTGAGGTAAGGGATGTTATTTTCTTTCGTAAATGATGTTATTCTTTTCAATATCATTATACAGAAATATTGTCATGAATTTTATGTTGAAATTCTTACTTTTTCCGTCAGGGTTACTATTCACGTATACGGCACTATTCACGTATACGGCACTATTCACGGAAAAATTAAATTTTCTTCTATTTATCCAAATTGCTTGTTAAGGTTACTATCTTTGATTGTATCCAAGTTTTGAGCTCTATTCTTGAATTTTGCTCCATAATTGATTATTACGAGGTATTTTTGAATTGGATATACTAAAATACGAATCCTTAGTCTTTGTCTTTTATCTCACTGGATTCGTTTTTTTAAATATTTTTCATCATTCTCAGTCCTAAAAGGTGATGTAACTGAATATCTTTGGCCTGTAGAGCAAAGATGAATGATTACTTGATGAATATCTTTGGCCTGTAGAGCAAAGATGAATGATTACCTGATGAATATCTTTGGCCTGTAGTGCAAAGATGACAGGTGTTGAGATGAATATGACCACTGATGATACAAATGAATATCTTTGGCCTGTAGTGCAAAGATGAATATTGATTCGAGATGTATATTGATTGATGTTACAGGGATAAAATATTGATGATGGACTTTTAAATCATAGAAGATAGTAAACTTCATTCTCTGCTTAACTCTTCTAATGAATTGTTATTTCCGCTGCGAATATTGATCTAAGATTGGTTGTCCATTATATTTTATCTGATTTATTGAAGGCTAACGATAATTTATTTTTCATTATCTTAGTCATAATATTCTTTACTGAGCTAGTTGAGCTCACCCTTTTCATCTGTTGTCCTCTTCAGGAAATGAGAATGTTGCGGGAACTAGTCGGGGGACAAAGTGATGGTCCGAGTTAGAGCAGTAGTAGTCCTCACTATTTCTGACAAATAGTGTGATAATAATTGTAATGAGGACTTAGTTTGAATCTTAATATTTTCTACATATTTGTATTGACACTCACAGTTGTGTGGTCGTATTTTGCACGACCGTATGATATAAAGTTTGTATTTGAATTATGTACCATGTATTTGGCGACTCAGAATGGATTGGGTTGAATGGACCTATTCTGGGGGCGTCACATACAGGATAGTATAAGCCAAAATTAATTGTACCAGATAAATACTTAAATATTCTTTTTACTGCTTTAAAATGAGATTCTTTCGGTTGAGCTTGAAATCTAGCACAAAGGCATACACTATACATAATATCCGGTCTTGATGTAGTTAAATAAAGTAAATAACAAATCATAACTCGATACATTGTTACTTCAACATCTTTACCTGTAGCATCTGCAGTAAGCTTGATGGTAGTGCTCATTGGTGTGGACTTTGGTTTGGTATTTTCAAAACCAAATCTCTTTAATAATTCCTTTACATACTTGGATTGGTGAATGTGAATCCCTTCATTGGATTGTTTGATTTGAAGCTCCAAGAAATAGTTTAACTCACTCATAAGGCTCATATCAAACTCATTATGTATACATTGAGAAAACCACTCACACAAAGAGTTAGTAGTAGCTCCAAAAATTATATCATCAGCATAAATCTGAACAATTAATATGTCTTTATTTTTGGTTTTAATAAAAAGAGTAGAATCAATTTTACCGCGATTAAAACCATTGTCTAATAAAAACTTGCTTAATCTTTATATCAGGCTCTTGAAGCCTGTTTTAATCCATACAAAGCCTTTTTTTAATTTAAATACATGATGTGGATATTTTTCATGTTCAAATCTGGGTGGTTGCTTAACATACACTTCTTCATTTAAGTAACCATTTAAAAAGGCACTTTTCACATCCATTTGATATAATTTAAATTATCTAAAGCATGCATAGGCTAGTAAAATTCGTATAGCTTCCAACCTTGCAACAAGGGGCAAAAGTTTCTTCATAGTCTATACCTTCCTGTTGATTATAGCCTTTGAGCTACCAATCTGGCTTTGTTTCATGTTATAACACCATTTTCATCTAATTTATTTTTGAAAATCTATTTTGTAACAATAATAGATGCATTTTTAAGAGGTTTAACAAGATCCCATACCTGACACCGTTCAAATTGGTTTAACTCTTCTTGTATGTCAATTGTCCAATTCTCATCTTGAATTGCTTCCTTGGTGTTTTTAGGTTCAACTTGTGAAAGAAAGGCTGAAAATTCACAATAATTCCTTGTTTTCCCTCTTGTGTTCATCCAAGTATTAGGATCACCTATGATCAGGTTTGGAGGGTGATTTCTCACAGTTTGAGTTGATTTAGGAAGCCTGGCATTGGAGATTTGATCATCAGGTTCGGGTTCTAGCATGTCATGTGCTGCATCTGACTGTTCATTCGATTTTTCTTCTGAATCGGACAGTCCTGGCTGTCTGTTTCCATGTGTCTGCATTTCTAACGGACTACTCAGGCTGTCTGATTTCATCTATTTTTCCTTTTGATTCGGACGACTTTGGCTATTCGAATTTAGCAATTTGGGTTTCACTATTCAGATTGTTATTTCCCGCAGGATCCTCATCTTTTGACAGATCATGATTAAATTAATCAAATATTAAATGCACAGACTCTTCAACCTTTGAGTTGTCAAGATTATAAACCCTATATGCCTTACTATACACTGAATAACCAAGAAAAATAGCTTCAGTTGATTTTGCATCGAATTTTTCAAGATTACCATTAGTATTTAAAATAAAACATTTAGCACCAAACACTTTAAAATAATTAATATTAGGAACCCTCTTGTTTAGTAACTCATATGGTGTTTTCAATAATATTGGTCTAATCAATACTGTATTTAGAATGTAACATGCAGTACTTACAGCCTCTGTCCAAAATCTTTTAGGTAGTTTACTTTCCTGAAGTAAAGTTCTTGCAGTTTCTTGGAGAGTACGATTTTTGCTTTCCACCACACCATTTTGTTGAGGAGTTCTTGGTGCAGAAAACTCATATGTAACACCTTTCTCACAGCAATATGGTATAAAGTCATTTCCAAATTCTCCACCATGGTGACTTCGTATACAAATTAGCTTGAGGTTGTGTTTTGTTTCAACATTCTTAATATGCTTTTCAAATTCTGCAAAAGCTTGATCTTTAGTTTTCAAAAATAACACCCATGTAAATCTTAAAAACTCATCAACAATAACAAAAGCATAATGATTATTTCCTAAGCTAGCATATCTCTCAGGTCCAAATAAATCAAGATGCAATAATTGAAGAGGTAAAGAAGTTGATACCTGATTTTTGCTTGTAAAGGAATTTCTTTCTTGTTTGCCTAATTGACATGCATTACAAATACTTGTCTTCTCATTTTTTAGCTTTGGCAATCCTTTGACAAGGTTCTTGGTAGCTAACTTGTTAATCAACTCCATATGCACATGTCCTAACCTTCTAGGCCATAGAATAGTTTGATCTTGAACAGCAGTTAAGGAAATATCTTCATTTTAATTTTCAAAATTAATAGTATAAATATTACCTTCCCTTTTAGCTATTAAAGGAGCATTATTAGAAGCATGAATAATAGCACATTTATCGTTTTTTTTAAATTACTTTATGTCCACTATCCATTAGTTGACTTACACTAATTAAATTATATTTTAATCCTTCCACATGATGAACATTATCAATGAAAACCTTAGCATTTTTACCTTTACCTTTATCGATGATTTGGCATGTGGTGTAATCTCCAAAAGTAACAGTTCCTCCCTTCTTAGTAGCTAGCGAGGTGAATTTAGTACTATCACCCGTCATGTGTCTAGAACATCCACTGTCTAACACCCATTTATGTGATGGTACTTTAGCTTTAAAACACACCTACAAAACAAAGAAGTAGCTCATCGCTTTGGTACCCAAATCTGTTTGGGTCCGGACATTGTTAGTAGCAATTAAATCTTCTTTGTTTACCCAAACTTGTTTTATTTTTATTTTATTACAATTAGAATCAAAAAATCCTTTTAAACCGCTTCTGCAAGTAACATAAGGTGAGCAATAAAGAGGTTTGTTCCTTCATTTATTATTTATTACTCTAATTGTATTACTAGTACTATTTATGTTCTTAACATGATTATATCCAATTCCTTGTTTATCTAGGCTTGACCTTTGAGCACCCAACATTATATTTAAATTTTCTTCTCCTTGAACAAATTTTGCAAAATCCTTTTTCAAATATATTACTTCTTTCTCATTGTCATTTTGCATGTTTATTATTTTTCCATCATTAAAACTATCAATACAAGCATATCTCATTTTCAAACTTTCTTTTAAAACATCATTTTCCTTTTTAAAATCATTTCATTTAATCTATTTGCACGATTATAAAGAATTTTATTACAGTTATCAAGATAGTCAATTTTAGCATTTAAATTGGATACTTCACTAGATGTGCAATCTTTAACTATTTCTTGTTTTTTTTCAATCAAAGTTTCCACTTTTTCATTAAATCATTTATCCAATTTTTTAAATGAGCATTTTTCTCTTTAATACGAATATTTTCATTCTTTAAAACAAGATAATCAGAAATAGCAATATCACCAAGTTCAGAGTTTACCTCGGATGATTCTTGACTGCTTAATCCGGTGAAGCACAATTGAGTCGTTTCATCATCTTGATTGTGACAATCCGAAAATTTAGAAGATATTGAATGATTAAATAAGGGTTAAAATTTAAAACCTAGAATGAAAATAGAGGATTAATTAAATTTTTAAAAAACCTATATGGTTTGATTTGGATTTTTAAGCAATGTAAAGAAATTAATTAAGAATGATAGAAATTTTGAAGAAAAAAAAATAATTATTATGTAATGGTATATGTGGAATTTTATTAAGAAAATAAATTTCCAAGGAAAAGAAATTACAAGATTAAAGTTAATGTGTATATGTATAGATACATATATACTAAAGAATGTGCTAATTATATTTTTAGCGAAATAGGAAAATTGATTATTTAAAATTAATCATAAAAGAATAAATGAAAAGCTTAATTATAGAAGCTTGTGAAAATTTTGCCTTGAATGGTAATTTAATAGAACCCAAAAATATTAAACTAAAAAAAGATAAGCTATGTATAATGGTAGTAATTAAAGTTAACATTAACCAAGTAGTCAGTATTATAAACTTAATTAAGAATGTGGCAAGTCAGAATAATCTATATGGCAAGCCATATGAAGAAGGTTTATTGAATGTAACAAATCATATTAGGAGCTTTAATAGACATTAAATTAAATGTCTAACCTAATATATGATAATATATTAATTATTTACCAATGATGGTAAATATTTTTGACTTATGTGAAGTATGTGAATAATTAAATAAATATATATTGTAAATATGTATATTTATTTAATTTATAAATAGAATGAATAAGAAAGCTATATAATCTAATATTATATATTAGGAATGAGAATAAAATAACCTAAGGATTATAGCAAGTGTAAAATGCTAGTATTTAAATTTTATACTAGTATACTAACATAAGTGATTAATTTTATTATCTCAATTTATTAATTATTTTAAACCTAACTTAATTGGTTTACATAATTCAATTATGTAAATAAGTATTTAAATTCTAAAATGAGTGAATTAGAAACCCTAATTAAATAAATAGGGTAATGTAAAATTAGTGTGATGGACCCATAATATTTACATGCCCCAAACTAATTATTAGAGAGCCCAAACTTTGGCCCAATCATATATGAAATTTCTAGAAACTAAATTAACCAAAATGAGCAAATAAAATAAAAACTCAAAATGGGCTTTAAATGGATACATTGTATCCGGCTATTTCAAAGGGACTTTAGCATGTGGGGAAAATCCTTTTATTAGATATACAAGCAACCCAAATAAGAGAGAGAGAGAGAGAGAGAGAGAGATGAGATTTGGATAGATTAGAAAAGATATAGGAGTAGAGAGAGAAGGAAAGAAAGAAAAATAGGAAGAGAAGAGAGAAAGGAAAAACCGTGGGGATCAAAGGGAGGAAGTGGAGAAAAGAATCCCATGCCATCTAGCTTCATACTTTGTGGAAGAAGAAGCAAAATAGCATATTACAAAGGTATAAAATCTCAAGAACCATAACCTTAAATTTATATATTTTATTTTTATTGTTTGATGAAATAAATGAGTTATGATCTTGAACTCTAAAAATTTTAGATCTACATGTTATATAGTGTATTATGTATGAATCTAACTATTTTTGGTGTTGAGAAATCTTGATCAAAGAAAAAAAAGCAAAACAGTTTTTAACACTTAGAAAAATTAGTGTACTGCTGCACCTAAATAAAAAATTCGGGGTTAGCTATATTATTTAGAAAATGTTGGGCTTTTGGTATGTTGTAGTACACTGAATAAGCTTTTCATAGACTCTAGAACGGACTAAATCCGACTTCCGAGGAAAGAGTTATGTCATTTTAAAGTAGCCGAGTCAAAACTGAAAAACCAATTCGGGTCAGTCCCCTTCTACGAATTTTCTAAAATTTTGTGCTTAGAATTTGAAGATGGTCCAAGAACAAAAGTTTTAGTCCCGGAAGTTAGCTTCGCGTGGCCTTAAGAATCGCTCAAAAAAGTTTTAAAGCGAAAAAGTTATGATTGTTTTAGTGCAAGGGGGTCAAGCTGGAAAATATTCAAAAACTGTTACGAGATGACATATTTGGAGCCTATTTTAGGCTGCCTATGAGGTCCGAAATTAGATGGGTTATATTTTTTAAAAATACTTTGGTATGCCATTTATCATATCCAAAAATGGAATCAATCTGATTAACGAGCGACGCATACGAAATTCGCGAAGTAGGTGCGACGAGCACGAAAAAACTGTTTGTTACTACTTCAGGACCAGGGAGTTTAAAACTAAAACAGACGGGTTTGTGCTGTTTGGATTGACAGACATGGAGTTTAAAACTAAAACAGACGGGTTTGTGCTGTCTGGATTGATAGACATGGAGTTTAAACCTAAAACAGACGAATTTGTGTTGTCTGGATTGACATACATGGAGTTAAAGTTAAAACAGACAGGTTAAGTTGTCTGCTTTATACCTATAACAGAAAAAAATGAAAAAAAATAAAAATATAAATTGGGTGCATTGATTAAATCATAAAACGCAAAACATAGGATATGAAATGAAATTAATAAAGGCATAGAGGGACTTTAATACGCAAGTCTAAATTATGATTTAGGTTAAACGGGAAGTAAACAAAGTGTGTTGGTTTCGAAACGCCGAGGAGTCCGGCAACATTATGTAACGTTGTTTCGAACTATATAAAACAAGCGTAATAAAGATTAATCAGATAATGATTTAAGATGTCTTGAATTATGAGACGTGAGCATCATAGGACTTTATAATTGAAGTCTAAACTATGAATAGAGTTAAAAGAGAAATATATGTGGTATAAAAAGTTAAGTACGTTATATCGAATTATAAAATCCGAACATCATAAATTATGAAATAAGCTAAGATAAGTTAAAGTAAACGAATAGTTGGGTTAATACTTGACTAATGATCATGAGAATGATGTATTAAGACTATATAAGAACAATTTTGTCATTTTTACTAAAATGTTATAAGAATGGCATGTTTGTTAAATGAATTAAATAATAAGAGATAAACAATTAAATTAAATTAATTATAAATGAATAAAATATTATTAAATAATTAATAATATTAGTAAGTGATTCAAATATTATTAAATGATTAATAATATAAGTAAATGATAATAAGTGATCGCCCTAGGATGAGCCGTAAAATCAGACATATTGGGATCGAACCCCGCTAGCAACAATGTGAGGAATTAGAAATAATTCCGTATGGCCACGATACCCCTGACAGTAAGTCGGGTAGCAAACCGCTCTGGTATCGGGCTGTGGAGATTAGTCGACCCGCGGGATGGAAAACTCCACAATAACAAAAAAATATATTAAATAATTAATAATATTTATAAGTAATTAAAATATTATTAAATGATTAATAATATTAGATGATTAAAATATTATTAAATGATTAATAATATTAGAAGATTAAAATATTATTAAATGATTAATAATATTAGTAAATGATTTAAATATTATTAAATGATTAATAATATTAGACAATGACAAAAATATTATTAAATAATTAATAATATTAAATACAGAATAAAATATTTTTAAATGGTTTATAATATTAAGAAGTGATTTAAATATTATTAAAGGGTTAATAATATTAGTAAGGTATTATAATATTATTAAATGATTAATAATATTAGTAAGTAATTAAAATATTATTAAAGAATTAATAATATTGAGAAATGGTTAAGATGTTAGTAAGTAATTAAAATATTATTAAAGTGTTAATAATATTTGTAAACGATTAAGATATTATGAAGTGATTATTAAGAAGTGAAAAAATATTATTAAGTGATTAATAATATTAGACAGAAGTTTTAAGATAACTATTACGTGAATAAAATATTATCAGAATACGATAATATTACTAATAAGTTAAGGATTTATCTAATATTTGATTATGTGGCTTAATGCTAGATAATTAATTTTAAGAAAAGTTAAATTATGAGGTATGTTATGATATGCTAATTGAACGATCAATCTTATAAATAATAGGTCTTTCATATGAGCTTAAATTAGATTGTGTAGCAGTAATCGACGTACAAGAAAAGTTTCCTAACTCAAACTCAAGTTATTATGTTTCAAGCATGCTAGTGGTTTAATTCTTGACAAGTATTCCACATCTATGATTATTGTTATTCACACTTAGTGCATGTTGAATATGTCCATCGGGTATGAAAGGTTGATCACCTTGATTATCATAAGGTTCAATTAAATATGGTCATGGTCATTGTGACCACTCAGCTTATTGACTTAGTTATTCAATTATTGAAATTTTGACTCATGCTCTTTCACAATTATTATACATTATTGAAAACTTGAAAGCTTATTCCTTTTTAATCATGATATATCTTTATTGTATTTAAATTTACTGAGCAAAGTAGTTGCTCACTCTTGTTATATCATAATAACATTTTCAGATTAAGATGAAGATTCGAAGAAAGGCAAAGACAAAGATAAATTTCAATAGTAGATTATTATGCAGTTATAATAATTAAGTTATCTGATGTAAATTATATATGTGAAAATTTTAAGTTACTTAAGATATGTATTCAGTTAAGGTTAATAGACCTAATAAAATGTTATAGAATCATATAAAATAAATAATTTATGTTTATATTTTCCGCGTTAGTTAGAGAATGTGTATAAAGATGATGTACCGTGACACACCAGGTCTGAGGTTCAAGGGACCCGGATTTGGGGGCGCAACATTGATCTTCATGATCGGATTCATTGTCGCTCCATATCATTAATGCTTTCTTTCCCTTTTAAATTGTTCGCTTTGTTTTTCCTTTTTAATTGGAAACAATCTCTCTTAAAATGTTCGAGCCTTCCACATTCAAAACAGGTATCCTCTTGTGGCTTTTGCTTGAAGTCTCTCTTGCTGTTGAATGTTTTGCCTTGGAACTTTGATTTGTTCTTCTTTTTAATCAGCTCTCCCAATTTTCAAGTCACCATAGCTATTTCCTCATCTGAATCTTCATCATCACCTTCCTTGTAGCTTTCAGCTTGTAGAGCTAAAGTCTTCCTTTTAGGTCCTTCATCTTCTTCATCATACCTCTTTAGTTGATTTTCGAATTCTTTAAGCTCTTCAAATAAAGTGAGAGTTTCTATAGTACTGATTGTGATTGAGTCTTTAAGAGTTGTAACCTTTGGTGCGAACCATTTGGGCAAAACTCGAAGTATCTTTCTATTAATTTCTCTTTGATCAATTTTTTGGCCGAGCATACTTAGAGAGTTCATCAAAGTGAGAAATCTAACTTGAGCTTCATTGATAGATTCATTCTTGTCTAACTTGAAAAGCTCATATTCTTGCATTAACATGCTTAGCTTGACTTCCTTTACCTTAGTAGTTCCCTCGTGAATCATAATGATTGTATTTCAAATTTCTTTCGCGGTAATGCATGCAGAAATTCACTACAAAAAAATGGACATTTGACAACGATTTTTTGGGTAACGACTTATAAAGTCGTTGTCAAAAATACATGTTTAACAACGAAATTTGTCAATCGTTGCAGTTTGTGAAAGGCTTTCATTTTTCGTAACAAAATTCATAGGTCGTTGCAAAATTTCGTTGCCAAATCATTGGCGGAAAAAAAATCCCGTCTATTTATAATTTTTTGTTGCCGATGAGATTTCTCCTCATTGTCGGCAACGAAAACTTTTTTGTTGCTATATTTCGTTGCCTAATATGGGTCACATTCATTGTCAATAATTTTTTTTCGTTGCGTATTTTATAGATTTTTTTGCAACGATTAGTAAATTGTTGTCCAAAAGTAAGTAAACTCAATAGGCATGTTTCAACCTCTTTTTTCCCCCAAAACGCATCATTTTGCATTTAAATTTTTTTATTTATTTGTACGCAATTTTATGCAGTCAAATTTTTCACTCCCTTCGTCTCAAAATAAATGCCCAGTTTTAATTTTTTTTTTTCAAAATTATAATTTTTGAAATTAAAATTGAGCACATATAGATATATTTTATAATTTACAAAAATTAGAGTTTGTAGTCAATTGGAGTTAGTTTATAATGATCATATTCGTTCACTTATAATTTTGGAAAAAAAATATAATTAATTTCTAAATAATTTATATGACCTTTTCTTGTAACTCGTTATTTTACATATATACATTGTGACAAGGGCTGAGCAAGGAATCGAAATCGCTCACGAAATTGCACCAAAAATGGACCAAACCACACTTATTAAGTTGCAACCAATGGTTCTGACATAGACCAATTAAGTTGCACCAATGGTGTGTAAGTTCCTTTGTAACTCTCCTTTTTCAAATTTTTCTTTTTCCTCGACTTGTAAATTTTTTTATAATCAAAAATTAATTTCACTTTATATCTTGAATTAGAGGGTGTTTGGTAATGACTTATAAGTTGGTCAAACTAATTTATAAATGGTTGAATGTCACTTCTGCTCCCTCCAAATTGCCACTTACTTTCAAAGTCGTCCCTAAAGTTCATTTTCGTCAGTTAGGTCTTTAAAGTGACATTTTTTGAGCGTTTTCGTTCTTCCTACCTGATTTAACCACAACCCGACCCATTTTGACCAAAACCGACCCTGTTTAACTCAACCCCAATTTTTAATATTTTAAATAAAATATTTTTTAAAATAATAATTATATTTAATATTTTTAAAAAAAATATTATTTTAAAAAAAGTTAAATAATAAATATTTTTAATATTTTAAAATAAAATAAATATTTTAAAAATAGCTATTTTCTTATTTTAAAAAAATATTATTTAAAAAAAATAAAATAATAATTATATTTAATATTTTAAAATAAAATATATTTTTTAATAATTTTAAAATAATTATTATTTAATATTTAAATAAAATTATTTTAAAATAATAATTATATTTATATTTTAAAATGAATATTTATTAAAATAATTTGAAAATAATTATGATTTTTAATATTTTCAAATAAAATATTATTGTTAAAAAACTAATTATTGTTATATTTAAAATAAAATTTAATTTTATAAAATTATAAAATTATTATTATTTTAAGAAAAATTATTAGAAATTTATTTTTTCCAAAAATGAGTCAAGTTTCATAAAAAATAGATTCAAAAAAATTAAATAAGCAAATAAAACTTTCTTTGAAAAAAAGTTGATTTTTTTTCTTTTTTATGTACAACATTATTTTCAAAAAAAATTTAATATTTTTACCATTATTTTATGTATTTTTAATATTAGAATTTTTAAAAACAAAAACTAACGATATAAATTAAAATACTAAAAATAAAAAACAGTAAAGGATTAATAAAAAAATACTGATTCAAATTTTTAAAAAATAAATTAAAATTTTTAAAAATAATAATTATTTTCAAGAAAAAAAATTGGAAATTTTTTCATTTTTTAAAATAAGAGTAAAGTTTAATAAAATATATATTCAAAAAATAAAACTTTATTTTCATAAAACAAAAATAATTTTTTTTAAAATGTGTACATTTTCATAAAAATAATAAAGATTTAAAAAAATTTAACATTATTTTTTTGAATCTATATTTTATGAAACTTTACTCATTTTAGAAAAATAAAAATTTCTAATATTTTTTTTAAAATATTATTAATTTTTAAAACTTTATAAAAGTAATATTTTATTTTAAATATAAAAATAATAATTTATTTTAAATATAAAAATATTAATTATTTTAAAATAAAATATTATTTTAAAATATTAAAAATTATTATTATTTTATAAAAATTATTATTATTTTAAGAAAAAAATATTAGAGATTTATTTTTTTTTAAAAATGAGTAAAGTTTCATAAAATATAGATTCAAAAAAATTAAATAAGAAAATAAAACTTTATTTTAAAAAAAGTTGATTTTTTCCCGTTTTTTTATATTCAACATTATTTTTTGATTTTTTTTAATATCTTTACCATTATTATATGTATTTTTAATATTAGAATTTTTAAAAACAAAAATATAAATTAAAATACAAAAAAAATATAAAAAATAGTTAAAGATAAATAAAAAATAATAATTCAAATTTTTTAAAAAAATAAATTAAAAAGTTTCAAAAGTAATTATTATTTTGTGGAAAAAAATTTGAAATTTTTTAATTTTTTTAAAATAGAGTAAAGTTTAATAAAATATATATTCATAAAAATAAAACTTTATTTTCATAAAACAAAAATAATTTTTTTAAAGATGTGTAAATTTTCATAAAAATAATTAAGATTTAAAAAATTTAACATTACCTTTTTTGAATCTATATTTTATGAAACTTTATTCATTATTAAAAAAAATAAAAGTTTTTAATATTTTTTCCTTAAAATAATAATTATTTTTAAAACTTTATAAAAAAAATATTTTATTTTAAATATAAAATAATTTTTTTTAAATATAAATTATTTTGGAAAGAAATTTTGTTTTAAAATATTAAAAATTATTATTATTTTTAAATTATTTTAAGAAAATATTTTATTTTAAAATTTTAAATTAAATTATTATTTAAACTTTTTAAAATAATATTTTTAAAAAATATTAAAAATAATAATTATTTTAAATTATTAATTATAATTATAATTATTATTTTAAAAATAATATTTTCTTTTAAAATATTAAAAATATTTATTTTTAAAATAATTATTTTATTTTGAATTAAAAATTGATGTCGGGTAAAATTGGGTCGGGTCGGGTCATTATTAATAAGTTTTCTGTTTTAACTAATGAGTAATTTAATTATTATTACTAATACTAAATAATATATTGGTTGCCTAACTTGATAACAGTGACATGATAACCGATTTGACCATAAATGGTTTATATAAATTGATTGTAGTCAGTTATAATTTGACTTCATTAAAAGAAATCTAATTAAGAATATATATATGTATATATATATATGTATATATATATATATGTATATATAAATTAAGTAAGTTCGGAGTGATCTCAGTTAGTATATTTTCTTACAGTTATATTTTCCTTGATCTGTATTTTGCTCATTTAAATGCTTGGCAGATGATGACTTTATAAGTGTAAATATGTATATATTTTAATGGGATCATTGGGTATCTTGTAAAAATGATATTAATTAGTTTTTTTTAATGAAGACAAACCGTATAGAAAACAAATCAATTTTTTTTAACACAAGCATCTTAATAATAAACTGTTATGATTATCCCACACCCAAATATGGAAAATCTATCAATAATCAGCACAAGTTATTACAACTAAGAAAAGAATATTTGAAATAGAGAAAACAAGATCTCATAAATGAAACTCTATCACAAAAAAAATAATTATCTCATAAATATTGTACTCCTTCCATTCTAAAATTTAATATCTTTATTAATTTTTAAAATTTTAATTTGAGATGTTTTTAAATTTAAAATTAATATTTTTAAATTTAAAAGTTATTCAAATATTTTATACTTTTTAATTATCAAATAATTTTTTAATTCAAATATTATTTTACTCAAATAATTTAATTTATTAAAATATATTTACTATTTGAATCTTAATCAGTCACTTTTATCAAACCTACCCTAAGTCTGATTTTGCCGACAAAATTTTTGGCCCTAATCTTCTTAATGCAATCAAATTGATCCCTTCATTCATAACATGTCCCGAATTATTTTGCAGTTTGATGCTGCTTCGAATGACTACCCATCTAATTTCACCTTCACAAAAGTTCTGGTTTTCTTCTTTGTGATCTTTGTTCTCTATCTTCCTCGCCGGTGAGCAAAGCTAGGGTTTATGATACTATCCAATATTGCTTTTTCATTTTTAATTGTTCCGTTTGTGTTGTCTTTACCGAGTTATATTTGTGGGTTTATGATATTATATGTTTTTGTGTTTATATATATTAGATATGATACGGTATTTGTTTATGTTCCAAATATAAGTTTCAGCGAAGCTGGAACAAACTTTTGTTCTGTTATGTGTTCCACCGATAGAAAAGGTTGTTACTTTTTGTGGGTTTGTTATATTTACGCATACTCACTTACGCCATACTCACTTGCGCCACATATTGTGTTATTAATTTTGCTTTATGTAGAAACTGCAGCACATATATCCTCAATTGATTTGATTGTCTGTTATTGTATAAGGGTAAAATGAAGTTATGGCTTGGCATTTTTTTCTGGTTGTTTTTGGGGGTGTGGGCTATACTTATAATTTTATTCTTTATGTTGTGGAAACAAAATGTATAGAGCTCAGATTTTTGGATTTTGATATTGTGGTGCTCCAAATTATTTTTTAAAATTTGAACCGAATAAAAAGCTACAAAGCACGGATATTGGTGCATCAGATGAGAATAGGATGATTTGCCAAATCTTAAAAGATGGGGGTTTCGGGTGCGGTGGTTTCGACACATTTTATGATTAAATATCTATATATTTGTGTATGTAATTATATATATGGTAAAAATCAACAACATAGATACTATACTAGAGAAAAATAATAAACATTTAACAAGTTTTATTTTCTAAAAACATGAAGTCATAAACAATGACAAAAATAATAGTAGATAATTCAAAACATATAAGTTATAAGAGAGGAAAGAATCCTCGAGAATCCCCAAAAATTAGAGTATCTAGTGTGGGATATGGAAATTTGTAAAGATAATGAAGAATTCATGTTTTCTAGATTAAAATTCGTTTGCTTTTTGGACACCACAATGTAAAGACCCACCTTTTGCTGTCTTCTTGACTGCAATTTGAGAGTTGATCTTCTTAGTTTACAATATTAATTGGTGCCTCCACAACACAAAACTATTCCATATACATATATGTTTTTGCTTTTCAAATATGTTTGTTATAATTAATCTTTTCAAATAAATTATACAGATTTTAAATAGTTTACACCAAAAATATTGAATTATTCAATAGAAACAAGTGAACTTTATATAGGTGATGTATTTCTACCATTTAGAGATTTATTTATGTCAAGTTCTGATGTAATGGAGTGGCTTTGGTTACAATCAATCAATGTTTTGACTTTCATATTAATTGGGTTTACAAAAATTTATGAGGTGTATAGATAGATAGTTGTGCACTGGATATTGAATCACCATTCTGTTCACATGATATTCGAGCATAAGTTGCCTTAACTGCCAGTGATCATCAGCAGGTTTTGTTTAGATGTACTATCAATTTAGACAAGGATGCTTTGGTAATTTGATTTAGTTAGGAAAATGGTTTGTGAAAGGAGTAAATTGAATAAGGATATAGTACTTAATATTTAATTTCAAATTGAAGGTTTCTTTTATTTATGAATGATTATTGAACCAATCATTGCTCATACTTTTTATTTTATCAGATTGGGTGTTGAAATGCCTGCTATAATTGCAAAATCAATAGCCATTCTCTCCGATGTTGGTCTTGGAATGGCCATGTTTAGTCTTGGTATGTGTAATGTATTCTAGTTAATTCGGTCTAATTTGTTACAGTAACATATTTGATTGAACTGTGGAATTGCAGGTTTATTCATGGCATTACAGCCAAGAATCATTGCATGTGGGAACTCAATTGCTACCTTTGCTACGGATTAAATTGTTTTTACCATTTTAGACTAGTGTATAGAGCCTATGTATTACACATTTATTCTTCTGAAGAAGGTGACATCCTAAGTGAACACTCTAAATAATGCCATTTCATGATATGTGTATTTCCAGATAAAAGAGCAATTTGAATTGGAACAACAAAAACTGATGACTAGCATAAAATGGTGAGTAACAATCTATTGTTTTTTTTTGTTTCTTTGTTTCTTTGATTTTATTTTGGATGTCTTTCCTTCTAGAAAATGTTACTCATTTTGTTTTTGTCCTCAGAATCCCAGTGGGAATGCAGGACCATCTGCAGGAAGGACCTCAGGTATATCTCTAGACAAAATGGGATATGGATATGAGTTGACTTATGAACACTATTTCTTGATACGGATGATTAATGAGTGTGGATTACTCCAATGGTTTTGTTCTCTTATTATTAAAATTCATGGGTTGGGTAAAGCTGTATTTGTAATTTAACCCATGATTGGTTGAAATTTTTGCTAAATCTCTTCTATAGAGTTAATTACTGAGAAAAGAAAATCTCTTATGTAGTTTATTGATGCTTTACTTGAAATTTCATTGTTTTGTCTAGTAGGACAAGATATTAGAGAGAGATTCTCAGGTGCTGTTGAAGCATTTTCCAGAAGAAATACTTCCGGTCCTGGTCGGCATGGTGAACACTCTAGACACAGATGTTCGGACAAAGTACCTTCATCCAAGGATGTGGTAATTTTTGAAAAACTTCTTTGAAAATTAGACTAGGGGTGTCATGTTCTTTTTTCTATTTTGCTTGTATATATATTGCTATTGATTTGCAGGTAATATGTTTATTAAACCATATAAAGACAATTTGACTGCTTGTGCACTCATGCTCTGAATTGTCTCTTCACCCCAAATCAGACTATTCTCTCCCTCTGAAGCATTCCCCAATTAATCTCACCAATTTAGGTATATTTCCTCTTGTATAATTCTATTTTCAAGTTTAAAACTCTGTTTCTAGTTGAAATGAAACCCTAATAAAATTTAGATTTATCAAACATGAAAAATGGGAATTTAGGCTGAAGATTTGATTGGTCACCTATGTATCTGTCTCTCTACATCTTTCTTGCCTACATTGGTTATAACTGTTTTTTGTAGTTTTTAATTTTTATGTTTTGACTTACTCTGTTAAATAATTTTCTTTCTCCGGTTGGGAGTTTTTTAATGAGAAGAAAAGAGAAAGGAAGAGAAGAGAAAGTTATCTGGCTTTCTCTCTTTTGTATGGGGATTGGAGTTTTGAAAAGAAAAGAAGAGAAAGGGAGTATTTTTTTAGTTTTTGACAGATACATCAAATCTCTCTCTCATATCTTCTCATATCGGTGATTTTTTTTTTTGAGAGAAAGTGAGGATCATTTTCTTTCTCCTCTTTTTTAAATCATGGGCGTGCAAATTTCTTAGAGCATTCGAATAATCCTACAGGTACAACCCCCCCACCCCGACACAAAAAAAAAAAGAGTTTTGCACCAGGCAAAAACCAAGCATAAGCTTGTGTGGGGTGATTCACTTCTCTTTTCTCCCCCCCCCATCTCTCCCAAAAAGAACTGCAAGGCCCACACTATCTTTCATTTTCTCTTCTGTTCTCTCCAAATTAAAACCCACAGACAGGGTGTACTTGCTCCTATTGGAAAAAAGCAATTTTCCAACATCCTATTTGACATCGTAGTCTGCATTAGTTTGATACTTCATTATTTACATTTTATTTCTTCTTACAGCTAAACAATGACAATGTTGCTCTTATGTGCAATAATAGGGTGTTGATTTCTTCGCCATAAACACAGATGCCCAGGCACTATTGCAATCTGCTGCTGAGAACCCAATTCAAATCGGAGAGCTTTTGACTCGTGGACTTGGTCTGGCACTCTCACTATTATCTTCTTTTTTCTTTCTTTTCTAAAGAAAAATTCAACTTAAGCATATTTCATCTATTTGGCAAAAGGACCAAAATCCAAAAGACCTTGTAAGGAGCTGCAGAGTACGTATCGTTGGACCATCAGGCTAGCGGTCTTTACTGTCACTGCACCAGTGTATTACCGGGTGGCATTACTATTCTTGCTTTAATATTTATGTTTTTTATAGTGTCCTTTTGAGTTGTATTTTATACTATTCTTGCTTTAATATTTATGTTTTTTATAGTGTCCTTTTGAGTTGTATTTTATACTATTCCTGCTTTAATATTTATGTTTTTTATAGTGTCCTTTTGAGTTGTATTTTATAGAGATGCAGGTACGGGGAATCCACTCCTGGGGGAACAGGCTGCAGAAGAATCAAAGGAGGCCATTGCAAATGCTCTTAAAGGCTCAGATCTTGTATTTATAACAGCAGGTATGGGTGGCGGTACAGGGTCCGGTGCTGCGCCTATAGTTTCTCAGATATCAAAGGAAGCAGGTTATTTAACTGTTGGTGTTGTAACCTACCCATTCAGCTTCGAAGGACGTAACAGATCCTTGCAGGCAGGTGCCAATTTTGTCTTTTTTGATAGTTTGCTTCTTGAGTTTGTCATGTATCACTCGAAGCCTATGAAATTCTTCTTATCAAATTCTATTTATTATGTGATAACATGTTGGGTATAGTTGTAACAAAAGAAGAATGTTTAAAAATATCAAATTGTAGTCAGCTGTAAAATAATGGTGTGGTTCTTACTGATCTGAACAATTACTAAGTACAGTTAGATATAAATGAGCACTGGAACCAGCTATTAGGCAATGAGATTTCTTAGATTTTTTGACGGAGTCGTCCACATGGCCTTGCATTTAAAAATAATCAGAACCTCAGGTAGAAGTATAATATACTGTTGAGACCTGGCACAGTGTTTATCTTTCTTATATAATTTAGAGAGACTACATCAAGTTTAGATTGGTGCTGCAGCATAAAAATAATTCTTTTTCCCATTCAAAGACGCATAGTTCTTACACCTGCGTCTTTTTCAGGCATTGGAGGCCATTGAAAAGTTGCAGAAAAATGTTGATACTCTAATAGTGATTCCCAATGACTGTCTGTTGGATATTGCAGATGAGCAGACAGCCCTCCAGGATGCTTTTCTTCTTGCTGATGATGTCCTACGCCAAGGGGTCCAAGGAATTTCAGATATCATCACTGTGAGTGCTGTCTCTCAAGTTATTAAATGTTATCGGTTCCCCATAAATTGAAACAGTGAAATTTTTTGAATACATTGTCAAATTATCTTTAGATAGGAATATGTTAAATAGGAAATTGTTTCAGATTAAGATGATCACATTTTTCTCTGTTGTGACCTGTCGTAACTTTCTCTTCACTGCTTCTTGACATTATGCTTTCCAACTGCTGTTATGTACGTCTTTTTTAGTGCAACCTTCTATCTTACAGAATATGTGTATGCTGCTGACTTTATATTGATGATTGATGTTTCATTATTCTGTAGATACCTGGGCTGGTTAATGTAGATTTTGCAGATGTTAAGGCAGTCATGGACTCTGGAACCGCAATGCTTGGAGTGGGCGTTTCGTCCAGTAAGAACCGTGCTGAAGAAGCAGCTGAACAAGCGACTCTGGCTCCCCTGATTGATCATCAATCCAATCTGCTACTGGTGTAGTATATAACATTACTGGAGGGAAGGATATAACTTTGCAAGAAG
The DNA here is from genome assembly GCA_020205555.1 of Panax stipuleanatus. Taxonomy (NCBI): domain Eukaryota; kingdom Viridiplantae; phylum Streptophyta; class Magnoliopsida; order Apiales; family Araliaceae; genus Panax; species Panax stipuleanatus. Next base: position 23,913,710 of record CM035117.1, read on the forward strand.
TGAACAGGGTTTCTCAGGTACTGCTAATTTTATGAGATTTATGTATATATTTTCACTACTTTACTTAATATCAATTAAATACATAAAGGGTTCAACTACTTATACTCAACTCAACAATTCCTATATCTGAGGTATGAATATTTCAGTTGTGGTGTTGTTGGGGTATGAATAATGTAGCTTAGAAAAGGGATACTAGTTTACTTTATGTTATAATAGATTTAAGTTCTTTGGTCCTACTGGATGGATCTATCTTGGGCATACTTCATCCAACTTGCAGTTTAACATTCTTTTTTTAGTTGCATAAAAATTTAATAGGATGTTTGCAAAATAGTTAAATAAGAACTTAAAAGGCAACACACTTGAATTATCAGTAATTTACAATGTCGAATAAGTTGCGAAGGGGGAACATAACTTCACATAGTTGAGTAATCTTGGAAATTTTTTCTAGGAAAATATTAAGTATCGGTGGTCAAGATTTATTTGATAATATGAATTTTAATAATATGTAATTTTAATAATATGATTCATGTATTTGTTCAATTTGATACCTCTGTTTATAACGATATTATGTACCCAGTACACAACACTAGCAGAATCTAAAGAATATGAGGATATTAATTAACATTCTGTGTTCGATAATTTGCAGGGGATTGTAAAGATGAAAATGGAACAAGTGGAAGATGTGTGGCAGGGGAAATCAATAATTACACCGGCGAAGCCTTTCAAACCAAATGTAATTTTTTCTTATATAATAATTGATAGAAATAATTTTTAAATATAATTTGTAGGGTATTTCATGGGCAGTTTGTTGAAAGTGCCAATTTTGTACATATGACCCAATAAATCATTTAGATAGTTGATTCTAAAGATCATGAATGATCGTGTACCAGATGATTTTATTTAATTAATAATATTTGAATTTTTTTTGTTCTTCTATCATAATTTGTTATGGGGTTATTGAGTCACGATTTATTTTATTTGTATAATAATTTTGACATTCGTTACATAACAAAGAAAAAGGCGACATTTATATTATTGCAAATCATAACAATTTTCGTTGCACAAATAAGGCAAACGACAACGTATAGTGTCATTGTTAATCAACGACCACTTTCGTTGCTCTCGAAAAATAATCAGCATCGAACATTATCGTTGTTAATTGATCATAATTATCCAGAATAAGACCAACGACAACGAATAATTTTGTTGCAAATTAATATATGACCGTTTTATTATGTACATTTAGCAACGAACATCGTTGCCAATAAGTATACAATCAGTAATGAAAACAAGTTAAAGTAACAATTTTCATACTGTTCAGCAACGACAAATATCATTGGCAAATATGTATCAAAAGCAACGAATTTCATTTTTATTAGAAAAAAGATTCTTTTCGTTGCCAATTAGGAGAATTTTGCAACGAAAGTTGCTTTTTAGTTACAATTTCTTAATAAGTTTGTTACAAAATATTTCGTTGTTAAATGATCTATATGATTTTACATGAAAATAAACTTTCTTTGCGAAATATTTCACTTTCTGCAACGAAAAAAAATATTCGTTGCTAGACAATTAGCAACGCTCATTGCGCAATGAATGGTCCAACGACAAAAAGTCGTTACAAATGACTTTTGACAACGAAATTTTGCACCTTTAGCAACGAAAATCGTTTGTTGCAAAATCACCATTTTTTTGTATTGAAATCTTATCAATTTCAGCTTGAATCATACCACTCAACGTGTTCATGGCTTTGGAATCATAAGATACCATATATAATTCGTTCGGATCCATTTTTCATGAAATTCGTTCTTGAAAATTAAAGTGTGATATAGGATCTTTTCCTACGACCTGCAAAGATCAATATTAGTAGAGTCTTGCTCTGATCTCAAATGTAATTCTGTAAAAAAGCACACCTAGAGGGGGTGAATAGGTGTAAATGCCCAAAGGTGATCTACAATGGTCAATTTTTAAAGTTTACTAATGCAACTTATAAACGGATATGCTAACTCTCTCTGTATTAGTATATGTTCTTCGTCTGTTATAAACGAATAGCTAATACCTGTCTGTATTAGTATAAGTTCTTCATCTGTTATAAACGAACAAGGAATACCCGTTTGTTTTAGTATAATTTACAACACAAACTTAACTAAAATCTGCAGAATGCTAAAGCAAATAAACTGTAAATGCATAATGAAAATCACACCAGAAAATATACGTGGTTCAGCCCTTAAACCTCTAGTCTAGCGGCCTACATCCATGTCCAATACCAAACGATATTGGAGACTCACTTTATTAAAATAATATTCAGCAATTACACAGAAAATTAAAACTCTCTGTTACAACGATGATCGATTGGACACTTCTGCCCCCTTTTGCACTTCTGCAACACCTCTCACCTCAGAGACTTTGATACATTCGTTGAGCAGACTGAATATTATAATAACAAACCTACCCTAGCCAACCTAGACTTGTACTTTGTTTACAATAGATATGATGAGATGGATTACAAAGACTGCTATTAATCTGAGACTTAAGGAATAACACAACACCTTGAATATGGCTCAGATAGTTTCATCAGCTTTTCAGTCTTGTACCTCTTTTAGCCGTGCAAACTGCATATATATATATATATAGGAAAGGAGTGCAACGACTAGTTTCACTAATGAAGCACCTGAAATATGTTATCCTGACAAACGGATATAAAACTTCAGCAAGATATAAATAAGCATGTTATTTGTTGAAATAAAGGAGTCAATAATATCAAAGAATAATATTGTTAGAGTCCATACTCTAATACTCCTTTAATATCTGAAACCTGTTAACAATTCAAATTCGAAATAAACAAGATTCGGTAGTTAATCCAGCTCCTTGATAATCTCCAAATCCAATTTGAATTGGTAACCATATATATATATGGTAACAGCGTATATATATATATATATATATATATTAAAAGACATCCTAGCAATATTAATTCAAATATATATAACAGGTTTAACATTTAAGGAAATAAAGAATATTAAAGATAAAGCTTAGACTATATAACCAACCTATTACCTTGCTCATCGAATTGCAGACAGATTCCAAAATCCTTGAAATACTCCAATTCAAATTTGAATTAGTCTTCAAGAAGTCTGAGTTTACGGTTCACCCCTAGGTCGAAGTTTACCGCTGCGCCAAGTGCTGTGGTTGGGAAACTCTACATTAACAAAAAAAAGAAAAAAAAAGAAAAAAAAGAGATAGATATAGCATTAAAACATATATTTCTAGATATAGCACTAAAACATATATAAGCAGATATTTCGTAGCTATATCAATTCTCATACGCTGCTATAACACGTGGTAACTTAAAGTAACTTGTTTGCAACACATCAACATGCATAAACATATTTGACCAACATGACCCAAATAAGTTATAAACCAACATAATATCAATTCAGCCCAATAATATCAATTCAGCCCACATATACATTGTCATCATTAAAACCTCAAAGTATATATACCAACACTGAAAGCAACTTTAACTGAATAATTGTGTTGAATCTGCAGGCACAGAGACCTTCCATGCATGTAAAGAAGTGGGGAGATATGAGTTGTGCATAGTTTCATAAAGAGATAAGGGCAACATATATAGGACCATAGCTAATATTTTCTTTTTTCTTTTTTCTTTTTTCTTTTTTCCTTTTTCTTAGCTCCCTGTATTCTTACAGCTGGCTTGCCATTTTAGTGCCACATTTGTGAAAATGGTAATCATTTGCAAGATTTGAGAATATTATTGAGAATGTATGTTTGTTCTCGTTATAATTCTAAAATTCTAAGTTGGTAGCGTAATAGAGTGTAGGTATGATAAATTATGATAGTAAACCTAAATACATTATGTTGTTAGTGTAGTAGTGTGATACGATAAATTATGGTAGTAAACTTAAATAAATTCTATTATTTTATGATAGTAAATTGTTTAAATGATATTTCTGTCACTTCAATTAACCACAGAGTGTCAAAGTCATGATCATTAAAGTTCTTAAACTCTTTGTAAATTAATTAGGTCTCAAAAGTGGTCAATTATGTTCCTTTTCTCAAATTTCACTTAGATCCGTCCAAAGTTCAACCCGACCCATTTTTTCAAGGGCAAATTTGTCTTTAACATTATTAAAAGTATTATCAATAATAGAAATTAAAATACCAAAAAAAACTAAACTTTGAAATTAAAATACAAGCAAACAATCAGAAAGATTATTCTAATTTTTTTTTCAAATATTAAAATTTGTATTCTAAAAATAATAATTAATCTTCAAACTTTAATTATTTTTTATGAAATTAGAATTATTATCTTGTTTATCTTTTTTTGTTTGTTTGTGTTTTAATATCAATGTTTACTTTTTTTGTATTTTAATTTTTAATATTAATAATACTTTTGCACTTGAAAAATGGATCGGGTCGAATTTTGGGCAGATATAAGTGAAATTTGGAAAAAATTAACAAAGTTAACTCCACGTACTATAGGAATTTAATTGACGAAAAATAAACTTTAAGGACAATTTTGACACTCGGTGACAACTTAGAAAGACAGAAGTGTCATTCAATCATAGCAAATTATTAACTTTCCACAAAAGAATTGAAATTACTAGATGTGCCTTTTTGAGAAAGCTTGTATCTTTCTCTATGCCAACGAATAGCTAAGCCTAGACACTTGCCCAAATGAAGGTAATAATTATATATATTGTTCCGGATGTTTTATTCGAAATCCCAGCAGTTTTGTCTTACATTTTTATGTGTAAAAATTGTCCAACCAAATGATGCATTATACACCTCTAACTGGGCTCTCCAAAAATCTGGACAATCCACTTGGGATCCATTTGGCACAGATAATTAATTCATTTCACCCAAAATCTTGAATTTTTCCTTCATTTTTTTTAAGAACCAGATTATACTTCCTCTTAAATGTTAGTATTTTAGATAATGTAAAGAAAATTTATGTCAAGGTTATATATCTGTACGTGCTATTGTGCTAATTTAAATTTTGATCAAAGTTGTCATAAAGTAATTCTTTAATATAAATATGGTCAGACAATGACAACTTATAACATGTTTCTATAAGGTTAAATATGTTTGTAAGTTTGAAGGTAGTTAATTTATGTATTAATTATTTAAAAATTTATAATATAATGAAAAAATGTAGCATAAATGGACTCTTAAATATCTCCTATATATATATATATATAACTTTAAAAAGTTTCAGTTTTTTTTTTCTTTGTGTATTTCAATTAAGTTCCAAATATATATATAGCCTGAATCAATATCTCTTTTTTTGAATAAAATAGTTCTCAGATGCAGTCTTACAGTTTATTCCCTTCCCTAAAACTTGAACTTCATTAAATCTCGACCAGAAAGATGCAAGCCTTTGTTTTCAAGAATCCTATAAAATCATAAATTAAGCTATATATTATATAATATGCACTTCTAGCTAGCAACTAGGAAGCAGAAAAGAGTGCAGTACTATTCTATAGTTATTGCTGCATTTATATTATAAATATAGTGATGGAATGTTTTATATAATTGAAAAGGACAATAATAATGGTCATAACGTATATAAACTCACAATTTTTCCCACCTTTTTCTTTTGTTCTTTAGCAACTAAAGAATGTAGTTTAATTTTTTTGGTATGTGGTTGATGTCTAATTGTTTATACTTAATTTTATGTTACTATTAAATCTTGGATGTTACTTATAAGGATATTTTACAAGGGGATCAATTTCTCGTTTTATTAGCCCTATTCATATACCCATATCCATCCGTAAAAAAAGAGAAGAGAATTGCTATTTTTTTCTTGATTTTAACTTTCTAAATATTTAAGTTTACACTAGTAGATATTTTAATATATTTTCCACCAAAAAATTAAGGTTTGCAGTGATAAAACTTTAGGTTTTCCAAAGAATGTATATAATCTTTCAATCTTTACAGCTATCAAGTTATTAATTCTACAATATGAAATTAAGACGGCATAATACATACATATATGATATATCCCATGTAGATGAAAATCATATTTAATACTTCCTCCGTCCCATAATATATGACGTTTTAGAGTTGTGCATAAAAATTAAAAAAATGATTGTATGACATTAAATATAGTATCAATTGTCTATAATAACATTTACCATACTTATCTCATACTCTCCCCCTCTCTTATCTGTAACATTTTAATTTCTCATAAGGGGTAATTTTAGAAATATTGTGGCTGATTCACTTATGCTGCGTTTGGATTGAAGGAATAAAGGTAGGAATGAAATGACTCATTCCTATGAAATAAAAAAAATTATGTTTGATTGCGATTGGAATGAATTGAACCATTCTTTTTTTTTATTTACTATTTTCGACTGAAATTTAACTTTCTTGCCCAAGATTTCATGCCCAAAGCCTTGTGAGTAGTTTTTTTATCATTGGGTCATGAGGGTCTTAGGGGAGGGAGAGTATAAAATGAATCATTCCAATCTCTATTCTATTCCTTCAATCCAAACGCAGCATTAGGATTATATAAAACGTCAAATAATTTAAGAAAAATAAAATCATCTAAAACGTCATATATTATAAGACGTAGGGAGTATGTATGAAGCATATATATCTTGCAAATGGAATTTTGATGAGCGACACCTATATCTCCTGTGTTTATATTAACTCCAAACAGATAATGTGTTTATGTGAAATTTCTTCAATTTAAGTACACATTACTGAGTGTTTAATATTAAACTTCAATTTGCAATATTGGAAAATTTTAAGAAATTATTTTTGTTATTGTTTATCCCTAATTTAATTTACTGAGTGTTTAATTAGTTTAATAGTGATGACATAAATATAAAATTATGATGCTAATTTGAAGTATTATTCTACAATCAAAAGATTATGACTCCTATTTTTGAATAAAATTTTAGCTAATAAAACTCGATCATTACGTGGAAGGGTGTTTATTTACATGGACAATTTCAATGTACCACCATTAATTTTCTTTTTCTTTTTATTGTGGAAATAACAGAAATTAACAAATCTTTTGGGGACATGATCAGATAAAGTTAAATAAAGTGTACTACACCTTGTTAATTTCATAGCCAGTGAATTAAGCATACCATATGCTTTCTCCTTTTTAAAATTTGATATACATAATTAATTAATACAATATTTTTTTATGATAATTTTATATTTTTAAATTTACACTCAAGTATTTTAATGTTAGTGACGTGATGCTAAAAATTAGAATAAAAAAATAATGTTAAATTAAAAATATCATATCATTTTACGGTATTTAAATAAATCTTTTTTCCAAAAACATATATGTTGAAAAGAGAATTGTATCTCTTTGGAATGGAGGGAGTATGATATAACCCCTCTTGTTAATTTATATGGCAAGCACAACAAATGAACTATACATGAAATATAATAATTAAGAGTTCTTTTATATTTTGCAATTAAATATAATAATTTTTATGGCAATTAGATACAATGACACGTATTATATAAATTAGTGCGGATACATGGTAATTTGTAGATGTATCTATAATCAGGGGCGGACTTGTGAAGGGGGCAGGATAGACAGCTATTCCGACTGACAATTATTTTATTTTTTTTATAGGTACAGAGGTAAGGATAGATATGTAAGTTAATAAATTTAAGGGAGCAGATTAATAGAAGAGTTAAACTTGGAGGAGCCAAAAATATATATATACATAAATACCAAGTTTCCTAAAGGGCATAGTGATAACTTATAATTATATTTTGTTATACATTTATTTGTGTATCTGGTTACAAATGTATATGTATACATAGGTATCAAACTCTCATCTTTAATCGTTTTAATAATGTTTATCATTTAATTAGGGCAGTTATATTTTCACACACAAGTAAAATTTTATATTTTCATAAGTTTCTTCTCACATAAGTGAGGCACAGAGACAGATCTTGTGGAACTATAATTTTTACTTGTGGAATCGCTTTTAATTTTTTTGCCAATGTAATCTTTTGTCATATTCTTTTCATTTAAATATTTAAAGTTAAGTTTTAGTGTTTTTTTTCTTTGACATGCTAAAGTTTACCAGACCAATCTTATGTTAAAAAAAATTATGACAATGAAGAGAATACTTAACATGTCAAAGCTACAAAATTTTTATAGCTTATTTTTCTTATCTTTTTACTTGTAATAATGATTAAATATTTTAGGTATTAGGCCTTCGGGGACACCTACATTTGTTTTTATTACAAGCTTTGTAGGTTTTGTTACTTGATTATTACATATTTAGTTGTGGAATATTATACAATTGGTTATTTATATAATATAATATTTTATTTGATGTTGATTACAAAATAATAAATAATTTTAAAAATATTTTTAATTTGCAATGATTTGTTATTTAATAGAAGCATTGTCGAAGAAATTTTTTCTCGATAAATTAAAAAAATCACAATATGTAATTAGTGAAGGAAATCCAACATTTCTAAAATAAATATGTTCTTCACAAATTGTTATTTATGAAGGAAGACATTTTTACAATATATAATTTTCAAAATGTTAATTGTGAGAAAATCTCCTCGCCAAACAAAAATAATCTTTTACAATATATAATTTTTGAAGAACATATTTTTAATAATATATTCTTCACAAAAAATATTTAGTCACTAACTTAATGAATGATACTTTTAGTGTGGAGCTCTAATGCCAGGAATTGCGCGAAGAAAAAGTTTTTTTCACAATAAATCTCGTGAGTAATATACTATTTCTTATGAAGGATTTGTCCTTCATTACTGGCCCTTTTTTTTGTAGCAAAAATCCTCCCCTACTGACAAATATTTCTAGATCCGCCCCTGTATCTATTTGTTATAAAAATTAATTTTTGCATCGCGTGATATATCATTTTCCTTATCTTAAAGGATCTTTCGGGCACGTCACTTATTAAAGGAAGGAATCCATGAATTTGGTTAGGAATTGGTTGTGACAAATTAAAATTTGATCATTTGAAATATATAGTTATAGAGATTCAGTATGTGCTTATTCACAGACGGAGTTGTGAAGAAAAAGCAGCCGCTGTTTTTTGCTGTCTCCTTTGCCAATTATTCAGTGCAAGTTCCATAATATTGGGTTTGGATTGAAGGAATGGAATGAAGATTGAAATTATTCATTCCATTCTAGTTAGAATGAGTTATTCTATACTCTTCCTCCCCCAAGACCATCATGACTCAATGATAAAAAAAATTACTCACAAGGCTTTGGGCATGAAATCTTGGACAAGAATATTAAATTTCAGTCAAAAATAGCAAAAAAAAAAAGATGGTTCAATTCATTCCAATCGCAACCAAACATAATTTTTTTTATTCCATAGGAATGAGTTATTTCTTTTCTACCTTTATTCCTTCAATCCAAACGCAGCATTAAGAGATATTTTGGTTGAGACCACATATTTCAAACAAATCGTACGTACACACTATATATATTATGATTGTTGGAACGTTGTTGTGATAATTAAAAAAAAAAATTACGTGTTAAAATAATATTTTTACATAAATTTTTCCTATATAAAAGTAAAACACATTCATTATTTATATTAGAGAAATTATATAAAAATATCAGTCAGTTAAAAATATTCTATTCAAGTACTCTGTATGTTTTGAGTTTAGAGACATGAAAGGTATTTAGTTATGTATCAAAATTTAGTTCCCATACCCCACTTAAATAATTACGTGCACACAACAACTTACCCTGGTCTCAATAATATTGGGTCGATCATCGATTCATGCATGGAGTTAAAAACAGTGATTGATGTTTGGAATTAAAAGCAGCGATGGATGCGCTTTCCCTTTTTGGCTCCCTCTCAGACGTCAACTTTTCAATACTATTTTAACGAGAAATTAATACCATATATATATATATATATTACATGGAGACGGAACAATGACACAAAGTTTTTTACATAATTTTTTAATTCTTGGATTTGAACACTCTTAATGACTAAGATTAAAATTGACTTTTAATTTATACACTCTATTCTTTGTATAACAACCTATATGAATACATATATTATCATAATATTAGTGATAACTAACCAAAACTTTAGTATAATTTTATACACATGCTATGGAAGCAAGTATATATATATATGGGGTTAATGGAACTGCACAGCTGTGCAGACTCCCAAATGTGCACAGTCTACGATCGTAAAGTTAAGTCATTCTACGATCGTAGAGTAGTCACTCTATTGACTTATGGAACTATCATTTTTGTTTGTAAAAATATCAATTCCTAAATATAAAGTAAAAATCTCAAATATGAATTTTCAATTTTGGATGAATGGATTATATAATTGAACTGTGATGATAGATGATGTTTAATTTGGTACATAATGTGACAAGAGGTGGATTAGCTATAATATTAAGAACCTTTGATGAACAAGCTAGGGGGTTAATAGAGACAAACCCTAACATATATAGACTACAAATTAAGCTTGGTCTTAATTTCTCCTTCAATCATCAACAAGGTACTACTAGATCCTGGAAATCTGTTCTCTTGATTTCTAATTTTGACCTTATACTATACGTAGATAGTCAAATATTGTTGGCATATTGATTTCTATAATTGAAAATATGGTCCGCATGAAATTATGAATCTTCTGCTGCTTCTTTCTTGGAGGAACATACAAGAACCAAATGATTGAATTTTATATATATATATGAAAAAAATGTATGTACACAATTGTGTAGTACACAGTTGGCTATGGCGATAGTTTTTTGGGCTATAGTGACGGGTGAACCCGACGCCATAGTTATTCTGGGTTACGGCGGCGGGTGAATCGTCGCCATAGCCCGACTATATAATACACAGCTGTGTATATACATATATATATATAATGAGGACGGATTTAAAATACTCCTCTTAAATAACATTCTCTCTTAAATAGCACTAAAAAATTTCTAAAATGACGTAATTTTAATAAAATAAAAGAGTGTTATTTAAGAAAGTGCTATTTAAGAAAAGTGCTATTTAAGAGGAGTGATTTAGATCCGTTCTGTACATATAGCATCTTTCTGTCAGATCAGTTATCTTCTTACAGTACTGAACCAGAACTATGCGTTGATTAAGGACTGCATTCGGTAAGCGAACAAAACCGAATTAATCAGACCTCTAATTTTCTTCAATTGGGGTCTACTTGTATGATTGTGAACAGTGAAATGGATTCTTACTCACAATTATGATTGAGACTCTTACGCGGAAAAAATAATACTCCCTTCATCTCAAATTAAATATCTAATTTTAATTTTTTAAAATCAAATAGCCCATTTTTAAAATTGATTTTTATATTATTTTTGTCAAAATATAAATGAAAATATCATAATCAAAAGAAAATATATACAATTTATTACTAATCATAATTTTTATAATTTTAAAATAAATTTATATACGCTTAATTATTAATTTTAAAAATAATTAATTTAACTTAAAAAATTCAAAATTGACATTTAATTTGAGAAGGAGGGAGTAATACACGCAAGAACTAGACTAATTTAAGACGTATAAGGGGTTATAATTGATACAGTATTATAAACATACTAAAATGAGTGATGATAATAAAACTCAAAAGTGGAAACAATAACTACATTAGGTAGACCCATATATCATATACTCCCTCAGTTTCAAATTATAAGATAATATTAATTTTTTAAAAATCAAATTTAAATATTTTTAAATTTAAAATTGACATGAATTCAATTAATTTATGTCATTACAATGATAAATATCATAAATTATTTAAAACATACAACAAGTTATAACATTTATTATTTTCATGTCAATTTTATATTTAAAAATGTCTCGAATTAATTTTTAAAAATCAAAATTAATTTTATAATTTGGAAAGAAATGAGTACGTCACATCAAATTATTGTTACTGAAGGCAATTGAGAAAGGTTTATGTGACATATAACACAGTTCATGCTGGCCCCCGTAACGTGTTGTTGCTTCAGAAACTTTGTTTATGAATTATGGAGAATAATTAGTGTAGTTAACAAGACAAGTTGTACCATCGAGTTTTGGAATCTCAAGCGAAAAGAATATTATATATAATTTCTTATGGAATTAACAAAAAAAGAGCCGTACGATTTTGATTCCAATCTGGCGTAACATGTGTCCTAATGGCACATACTAAACACACAGTTTAGGGAAATATTTCTTTGAATTGTATGCATATTCGTTTGAATTTGATACAAATACAAAAATCAAAGGAATATGCACACAGTCAAAAAAATATTCTCTTGAACTGTGTGCTTAACATGTATCCTAAATGCACATGTTAAGAGGACCCTATATTTATATATCGAAAAACATGCAGCGGTTAAGTCGGTGTTTTTCCTATAATTTTTGTATGGTTAGGGTTAATCGATCTGTTTGCAATGTTGTTTGTGGGGCTTTGGATTCAATAGGGACAGTCGGGGGCGGGGCTACATGCACCATAATTAAGGACAGAAACTGCCTAGCTCTAATTAATGACTTTTGGAGGTTCCTGGTTTTTTTACTTGTTTTTTTATTACTCCCTCCAATCCTAAAAGATTGTCGTTTTTGAAGAAAAAATTTGTTTTAAAATATTTGTCGTTTACAACTTTCTAGAAGGATAAATTATTTATTTTTCTATATTATCCCTATCTTCTCTCTTTGTCCCAATAAATTCTCTCCCTTGTATTAATAGTTTTCAATTTCCCATAAAGGGGTAATGATGGAATTTCAAACAAATTTTATTAGTATTAAATGACTTTCTTAATCCATGTGCCAAAATTTTAAACGACAATCTTTTAGGAACGGATCCTTTCAAGACATTCCAATGGTAAAATCTCGTGTAAAAACGGTTTCGTACCGTTTTGTTCCCAATAATTAAAATTTTTACTACTATGTTAACTGCTAGACCTAAATGTGGTTGCATACAACTTTTAACCTAATAATGTATAAATAGAAAAGCTTTTTTACCCGCTTACTCCCTCCAAATTTTTTTTTTGCTGTGTTTTACTGATCAACCAAGTATCTATCTATAATAAATTAAGCTGATACTAGATCATAATCAAAATTATGCCTTTAATTAGAACTTGATTTCTTTAATAAATCACGTATAACTTATAATTTTGTTGAAAATGAACCTTTTGCATTAATCTCGCTATGATTTCCATATCTTATCACGCATTCAACTAACATTGCAAATCTTTGAATGACACTAATATAAACTCCACCTCCATATATTAATCAGTAGATGACACCCTAACTAAAATTCGATACAACAAAAATAGTGGGCATCATTCATCCTTGGTAGTCAACCTGCATGACTATTGTAGAAGTCTTTTAATTCTAATTAACTCTTGATCTAAAACTTGATTTATTATGATGCACGATGAATGCAAGTAATGATATAGTTATACTTGAAATTCTTTAAAATAAAGAGGTACATAAACTCCAAGGGAAACCTTAAAATTAAATTAATATATAGGGTTAAATTAACGCATCTGTTACATTAAGTATCAAAAAATTCATAAGTCTGCCCCCAAAGTATTTGTGCTTATAAATTGCTACATAAACTATCTAATTGAATACAATATTGACCCCGAAATCATTTTTCGGCGAAAATTGGTTGGAACACCCGATCCGGACAGCAATCCGATTGGTTTTATACAATTTGACCGTATTCAGATATAGGTTGACTACATTAAAACATTAAAATACTTTTAAATACAATTAACCATAAATTAAAATATTTCTAAATTCAATTATCATTAAGAATAATAACTTAACTAATATATTTCGTGATCATTAACGTTAAATATTTTATATAATTATAACAAAAAAATAACATTCAGATCAAATTATATATATCACTACAAGAAAAATATAAGACCCCAACTTTTTATTAATGAGATTTAATTTCCTCTATATATTATTTTAAAAAGTAAGGTGTTGATTTGATAAATGTGATAGTTATGAGTGATATGTGCAAATTTTACAAAGTAAGCAAGTTGTTATAAAATATTCGTTTGGTCAGGAGAATATTCGTTTGGTCGCAAAATATTCGTTCGACGACACAATCATTGGTTGACCCCATAACGGAATAACTGTCAGATATAGAAAGCGACAGAAATAACCTTTTTATAAAAATAACGACAAAACTTTTACCGTTAAACTGTTGAAATACCCGGTGATAAAAGTACAGTAATACGCGTTGTTGCACAGTAGCACACGGTATTGCACAGTATCTCTGATTATTGATGCTTACGTAAGAAGTCACTTAGTGTTTGATTCAATAATTGCTACAGTAAAAATTGCATAGTCTTTCATATTATTGATTCAAATATTGCTACAGTGAAAATTGTATAACATTTCATATTATTGACTCAATAATTATCACAGTAACAACTAAATAGTATTTTTTATTATTAAATCAATAATTGCCACACATATTATTGGAATGATATTATTAGATAGCATTATTGACAATGTCTAGAAAGTTCTGTCATGAAAAGGGGTTAGGTTATATAATTGCGCGCCAATGAGGAGAAATTCTTATCGGAAAGCCCCCTCTTTCCTGTAGACGATCTGGTTGTTAATATTGTGATTCTATAATATTAATTAGGAATAATTATTGAAAGATTGAAGAATTGTAAATAATTGATGAATAAAAATTATTGATAAATATGATAAGAAAATATTTGTTTAATTTTGATATAAATGGAGGAATTTTAACATGAGATATTTATTGAAAGTTTGGCATATTTTTCTATAGAACCATAATTATCTTCTTCGAGAAAATATTCATTCAAATATATTATTATAATATTACATTATATTAGTATAATGTGATAATATAATAGTATAATGTTATAATTTATAATTTTTTAATAGTAATATTATTATATTAATATGTATAATTTTCTGGCACGTGAGTAAATAGGGAGGAAGTTAGCATATTGATCAAGTTTGAGTTCTTTTTTTTAATAAAAAACTTTCGTGCATTCTACAAAACCATCTCATGTAATCCTTTTGTTTTCAAAATTGTGGGCCCTCAACCAATTAAAAGGAAGAATGAAAGTTAGGCAAAGAAAAAAAAAGGAAAGTTAGGCAGAATTAGGCAGGTTTGCTTAATTTTTCCTTCGTGTTGCACTATAAAAGGGGGATTACTCCTTCCTTCTAAAAACACCGATAGCATAAGTGTTCCTACTGCAATATTGTGAGTATTTCTTTTGAGTATAAGAATACTTTGAGTGTAGCTTATAGTGCAAGATTTTCTCAACATAATCTCCATTATTCCAGTCAGAACTATATTCCTATTAAGGTAAAAGGATATTGTTTTTCTCGTAAAGGATGTTATTTTCTTTCAATATTCGTAAAGGATATTATTTTCTTTCATACTCCATATTATGAAAGTGATATTATTTCATTTCATATTCTTAAATTTAAACTTACTATGGTAAGTATTGCTTCTATAATTCCTGAAATGATTAGAAATTCTTTAAGGTTTGCGCTTCATCTAATATCATTTCACTGAAATATTGGTCTGAACTTTCTTATGAAATTTTAATCTTTTCATGTCGGGGTACTATTCATACGATACTATTCATGACTACTATTCACGACGAAATTAAAATTTCTTTTTTTTGACCAAGTTATCTTTTATGAATCTTATTTTTGAAATTGGATCCATATTTTGATCTTTATGTTGACAATTTGGGCATTCTTGAACCCTAGATAAATTGAATTATAAATCTCTAATATTTATCCTTGATCTCACTGGATTCATTCTTTATATCATTGTCATAATCCTCAAACTTAAATTGCAGTAAAAGTTATCTTTGGGCCGTAGTGCAAAGATAAACTTTTGAGTGATGAATATCTTTGGCTGTAGTGCAAAGATGAGCTATTGATTGATGAATATCTTTGGCCCGTAATGCAAAGATGGACAAGTGTTTGGCATGATCTTGACCACTGGTGATACAAATGAATATCTTTGGCCCGTAGTGCAAAGATAAATTATAGATTTGAAATATTTATTGATTGATGTTACAGGGATAAAATATTGGTGATAGACTTTTAAATCATAGAATATAGTAGACATCATGCTCTACTTGACTCTTCTATGAATTGTTATTTCCGTTGCAGTTGTTAATCTAAAACTTGTTGTCCATAATATTTTATCTGATTTATTGAAACGATAATTTATTCTTCATTATCTTGGTCATAATATTCTTTACTGGGCTAGTTGAACTCACCATTTTCTTTTATTGTTCTCTTCAAGAAATGAGAATATAGCTGGGACTAGCCGGAGAATGGAGTGATGGTCCGAGATAGTGATGTAGTAGTCCTCACTATTTTGTAAAATAGTGTGATAATAATTATAATAAGTACTTAATTTGAACGTTGATATTTTCGTATTATATACGACATAATATATATATTGAAACTCACAGTTTGTGTGGTTGTATTTTGCACGACAGTTTAATAGTTGGAATAGAAAGATTTGTATTTGAATTCTGTACAATGTATTTGGTAACTCAAAATGGGTTGTGTGGACCTATTTTGGGGGCGTCACAAAGGACAACGACGACGACCAACTATCAGTGGCACAAGTAGCTCTGCTAGTCAGTCCACTCAGTTCTCGTGAGATCCTACGCCTCACACTCCTGTAGACTGTGTAAGAGAAATATGTCAGGATCGAAATCTTCTTCTCACACTTGACGGGCATCTGCAGCCTCTGAGTCCTGAAGAGTTAGCAAATGTAGTGGCAAGAGCAGCACTACAGCAGGTCGGATGAGCCCGAGATAATCTTGTCATCGTTTAACTTTATGGAGATTGTTTTATGTACTGCTTTGCATGTTTAGTTTAATTTTACATTCAATAATACATGTTTTATTCTTTTGTTACAGCCCCATCTGGATGATATTGCTCCGTGAAGGCATTTGTATTCCTTCTTTGTCTTGTTAATCAACATTTGATTATTATTTTTACCAACTGAATAATTGAATTCATGTTTATATTGTACATTATGACATTTGTAGATAAATTTTACTCGAATGGTACTTGTTTATATATTCGCACAATATGCGTAGATGTTTATATTAATGTGTTAGTTTTATTAAATTGTATATATGAATGGATATATATCGATGGATTTGTATGGATGTTGGTTTATTTATATATATTGTTGTGCGTTGGTATATAAAGCAGGTACAAAACAGGTAAAAAAATTATGAAATCCACAATACAACCATTTTTTTTAATTAAGTATGAGCGACCGCCTGCGGTCGCTAATGCTTTTCAGCGACCGCATATGGCTCGAGGGTGTTAGCGACCGGCTCAGTTGCTATTGTTAGTCGCTAACACGTGGGCCACGTCACCTCTGACACCTGACTCACGGTGATTCAGCTTAGCGACGAAAATGGCTGTTAGTTAGTGGTCGCTCAAACTGCAGTCGCTAAAAGTGGTTGCAGATGTCCACACAGCGACCAAATTATGTGCGATCTCTATTAGCGATCGTAGTCAATCACTGTTGTACATTGGCGACCAAAGGCGGTCGCTGATGTGCGGTCGTTGATGTGCGGTTGCAGAAAAGCCTTTTTCTTGTTGTGTATAAATAAAATTAGTTTTACCCTTTTAACCAGTAATGCTACTTGTCCTATTAATTATTAACACAACCACCAGTAGCAGCAGTTCACCCACCAATACCACTAGTTTAGCCATACACCACCACCAACACCATTCTCACCAGTCTGGCCATGCACCATCAACGTCATCCATTTTCTCTGCCTCCTATCCCTATCCCATATATGTTAACTCCTCTCCCTTCTCACTCTTTACCGAAAAGTCTCTCATATATTCAATTAAAGAGGGATCTATATTTTTTAGAATGATGTTGTTGATTTTGTGCTCAGATTTATTTATTTAAAGATAAAGATTTTGAATATTGTGTTGTGATTTTGAAGTTGGAGATAAGATTGGATTCAGAAATAAGATTGGAGAGTGAAATCTATATTCGCATAAATTTTGCAAATCTTAAGGTGGAGATTGTGATAATGGTAGTTTTGATTTGAAGGGTTTCAAGAGATGGGGATGATAAATGGTGATTTCTATTTTAAGGGTTTTGATGGTGGGAATGATGGTGGTTGTGATGATGGTGGTTGTGATTTTAAGGGTTCCAAGAGGTGCAAATCACTCTCATGGTTGCAGGTTAAATCTTTCCTCCAAATCCGTATTGTTTGCAAGTCATTCTATGGTGGTTGTGATGATGGTGGTTTTTTTATAAAAAAATTAACATTATTAAGTCTTTAAATTAAATATTATAAAAATAATTCTTTAAATTAGTTTTTTTATTGTTTAATAAAGTCAAACTATATCTAAATATGGTTAAACTGTATAAAATCAAATGAGTTGTCGACAAATACACTACTAGAAAAATAAGAATACATAACGAAACTTTGTGAAGGTTTTTAAAAACAATCACAAAAAATAATAATTTGTGATAGACTTTTTGAGCAATTACAAAATAGTAGTATATATGATGGCTAGCTCTTAGTGATGGCTATTTTGCCATCAATGTATTATAATTGTGATGACCATGTCAATCACCAAAAATTTTACGTAAAATAAAATTTCTTTTTGTGATGCATTAAGCCATCACTTAAGGATATACCCTTTTCGTGATTGCATTTAATTGCTATCACCAATATTTTAATTAAAAAAATAATCAAAACAATATTTTATGACAGCCATAACAATCATTAAAAAAATAAATTTTTGTGACAACTTTTATTTGCAATTACAAAAGGACGAAGGTATTTTGTGATGGAATTTTCAAGTCATCACAAAACAATAAAATATATGATGACTCTCAGTGATGCCTAATTTTACCATCATTATAGAGTATTTGTGACTACTATTGCAATCACCAAATCTTATGTGAAACTAATTTTGTTTAGTAAGTCAACTCACATATGTTTCCTTTTTTATTTTGTCTTAAAATTATAATCATGATTTGGACTTTGGTGTAGTGGTAATACTTGTTATTTAGTTTGTAAATGGGGGAGAGTTCGAATCCTACAAATATCATTTGATACAGTTAATCTAGTGAAATAAATTACCCGTAAAAAGAGATTCACGTTCTTAGCTTTGATCCCTAAATTCATGCGTCTTTTTGTGATGGCTTTGACAATCACAATAAATTACATGTTAATGTGATTGTATTTATCATTACAAAAGCATTAAGCGATTTCGTTATGATGGGGTATACAAGATGGCTTTCATGACGGTTAAAGTCATTACAAAAGTTTATTTTTTTATAGCATTCCGGTCAATTTCCTTCGAAAAATAATTTTAGGGTCAACATTGTATGCAATATGACAATATGTAGCAATTTGTAAGCTCAATTATTTTGAGGGCCGAATTATAAATTTAGTGATACTTGATTGTAATAGAAAAAGTGTATTTAGTCATAATATATACTCCCTCCGTCCCTTAATATAGGACGTTTTAAAAATTTTCATTTGTCCCTTATTATTTGACGTTTGTACAAATCTAGGAGAATTAATGACAATTTTTTCAAAATTATCCCTCATTACTCTGCCTATTTTTTTTGATACTTTTAACTCTTTCTCTCTCCTTATCCCAACAAATCTTTTCCGCTTTTTTTACTTTCCCCTCTCTTTCTCTCTCTTGTTCCGTATATTATGAGGGAGAGAGAGTGTAGATAATTTCTAAGCTAAAGAATTGGTACTTTTTTATGGGGATAGATGGAGAGAGAGACAAATAAGTAAATGAGAGTTTTTTAGGAGATAATTATGGAAAAATGTGAGAGAGAGAGAGAGAGTATGAGATAACTATGATAAATGATGATTTAAGGATATTATAGACAATTAAGTACTATATTTAATGTTTTTCAATCATTATCTTAATTCTTGTGTCCATCTCTAAAACGTCCTATATTAAGGCACGGAGGGAGTATATATATAGGGAGAATGTTTCATCGAAAATGGGGTTAGCATAAAAAGGCTAGCTAATAATACTACCTATGTTCCACAATAAGTGATTTTTTAGGTTTAATATTTTTTTCCAAAATAAGTGATGTGTTAGAATTCCAATACAATTTTTACAATATTTTCTCATATGTGCCTTTATGCAACCAATGGTATTTATTGCGTATTTATTGGAAAGTTGAAAGGTTGGAGAAAGAGAAAGAGAGACGCAATAAAAAAAATTTCAAACAAAACAAAGAAAGTATATTAAGAATATTTTTATTATTTTAGCTTATATATTGGTATATGTGATTTAAGCTAAAAAACCGGAGGAAGTAATAAAAATAACAAAAAGTAGATTGTTGGGGTTAAACGAGAAAGAAGACAGTTTATTGGAAATAGAGTTGGTCTTTATCGTAGATGATTGCATGCTGCAGAGTTGCGTTGCTTTTAATCAATTTGTTTGTGTGGTCAGTCACATGGATTCTCTTCCCTCCTCCTACTCCACTGTCAAAGAAACACTGACTCACCTTCTGTTTAACTGTCTCCCCTTAATTTCTCCCCTTTCATTTCACCTGCGTGGCTGTGTCCAACAGAGAGAGAGAGTGACATATATACATATATATATATATATACAGAGATAGAGAGAGAGAGAATTTTACAATTAGATATACATACTCATATCATATAGAGAGAGAGAATTTTACACTGAGAAAGAGAGCGATTTAACTACATCAAACTTTGCTTTTCTTTGTTTTTTTCTTTCATGAAATAAAACCCTAACCAAGACTAATGAAACAACCATCGTACTTTCTAAAGTCATAATCAAATGAAAAAAGTGCATGCAATTGCTTCTTTATCTGAATACATGTTGAGGGGAAAAAAGTGATGAAAGAGAAGTAAATGACTGAGTGGTGTAGCCTTATTGATTTGTAAAATATTATTTCAAACATAATTTAGACTGGTGATATTGTTAAAATAAAAATAATGTTAACAGCAACTTTTTAAATTGATCTAGCAATACATAATATTTAACGCGCGTATTGTTGTGGTAACATTATTTTTGCTTTAGCAATGTCAAACGTCATATTTTAAAGCATAATTCTACTTTCATTAACTACAAAAAATGCATCCATATTCTCTCCTTTTTCTAGGCCAGTAACCAAAATAAGAAAATAAAGAAATCCCTATATTTCAAGTCAATGGTATTTCTTCCATCTAAAATTGAGTGTCCATCTTGAAAATCAAATATCAAAATTTAATCATAGTTACATTAATTCAAGTAGTTAATAATGTTAAGAGTATTATTGATATTATTAGAGAAATAATTAGTAGCACTGAAATTGCACGTGTCATTCCAACAAGTGAAAACTGACACAAAATGCATTTTACTCTAACAACACCAGTAATGCTCTAGCATTTTTAATTAGAGAATTAAGAGAAGTTATACAAGGATGGCCTGTAAAATCAATTTTACAACATCCAATAGCAACATGCAATGTACATGTCATGTAATGTAGATAAATTTAGGAGAAAATCAAGGGCTTTAAATTATAGTAATAGTGTGTAATTATTATTTATCATGGTAAAATTGCTTAATTAATCAACATAGATTTAAATCTCTAATTTTCTCCTAAATTTACCTACATGACGTGTTTTTATTGAATAGTATAAAATAATAATTTTATCGATCATCCTTATATAATTTATTCTCATTAATTAATTATATATTTTTGTATTTAGTCGTTTGTGAACATAATGTGCTCCTTAGCTACAAAAAGGATAGTGAAGTTTGAAAATCAATGGAAGACATTTAATTGTTTTGAGACTAAATTTTTTTAACAAAATGTGAAAAATACATATAAATATAAGATGGAGGAAGTATTAATCACAAAGTCTTACACCTTTTGGTTATATTTGTTTGCAAAAACTATACTTGAGCTTGAACTATTTGTCTTAATTTAACACTATTTCAGACTACTTTATTTCATGATGGACAATTAATAGTCCTTTAAATAGTCCTATGAACTATTTTTTGTCATTTTTAAGGCTATCTGAGGTAATTTATGATGGACTATATAATTTCATGATAAATGTGATATTAATAGTCCCTCTTCAAATGTTTAAATAGTTCAAAATAGTATTAAATTAAGATAAATAGTTTAATTTTAAGTATGTTTTTTTACAAACAAACATGACCTTTGTGATTAGTTAAAAATAGGTTATATTTTTCTAGGAGCCTATAAAATACAAAATAATTGTCTTAATAAATTAAAATGTGTTGGAATTAACCTTTTTCTTTGAAGTCCACATGATGCAAGCAAATTCCTCAAAGAATTCTTTCGTACTATTTTAACTAAAATAATAATGAGAGAGAGATGAGAATCATTTTCTCCATTTTCGATATAAACGTACGATAGATGTATACAGCACACACACACACAAAGTCTCACGTGTAAGTTTCTGTAGATATGGCGTAAAGCCTTTAAAAGGGGAGGAAGAAGGAGGCCCTTCTTATATACTTACCCCATCTATCCATACTCTTTTATTTCTTAGTTCCCCGTTCATTTCTCACTCTTTTTTTCTTTCTTCTTAATTCAAAAGTACTCCCGGCCATTATATAAATATATTTACACATGGAATTAGAAAGTGTGGTATTTCAGCAAGATCCTTTTACAAGTTATGGTTATAAAGATTTCTATGCCATGGAAGACATAGGAGGTGGTTATTTCGGTAATTTTGATCATGAACAGAAAAAGAAGGTTCACGATCAAGGGTGCAGTTTCAATGAAAATACTAATACTAATACTAATAATAATAATAACAATTGGAAGTACATCTATTCTCCTCCTTCTTCAATGATGCAGACCAACTCTTCCTCACCTGACGAGGTTTGCACCGGAATTACTGATCATGGATTCTTCACCGGAGCTTACCCTCCCCCGGCAACGGCACCACCCCCTGTCACCGCCAGAAGAAAAAGAAGGCGCATCAAGAGCACAAAGAACAAGGAAGAAGTGGAGAACCAAAGAATGACTCACATTGCCGTTGAACGTAATCGTCGCAAACAGATGAACGATTACCTCGCCGTTCTCCGATCAATGATGCCGCCTTCCTATGCTCAAAGGGTACTTTTTCCTCTCTCTCACACACACAAACACACACTAGTTGACAATATTTCTATATGCGCATGAGAAAAAAAAAACATGTAGGTACGATTTATTATATTTCAGATACAAACTTTTTTTCTATAATGTCTAGAATAAAAGGGAAAAAAAATGTTGCGCATCCTAGCCATTTTTGGTGTTTTCCTTCTATATTATAGACTGTACATAAAGGTTAATTTGTATGATTAATAACTAATGAATATTTTACATGTCGATCTAATCATGTTTCTTGTATTATATAGTAGTGTGATCTAATTGCATAACTTTTAATCACGTTACAATAAAATTAATAGTAGATTAATCATGTTACTATCCAATTAATAGTGATTAATAATCGTGTTGGTATAACTTCTTTTAGCAAAAATCTTTATCTAAATTAGCATTCCACTATTTAATATATGTACAAACTACAAAGTAAGGTAATTAGATGAAAGTAATCCATCGTTGTTTACTTTCCAAAAGATGATTATACTTAAAGTATGTCGTCGTTTATGAATTAATTTCCGCGCGTTGTCCCTAAATTAAGCAATGTTAGGAAAAGTTTTGCATCCCACATCTGTTTAAGCAATAGATAATTATATATTGGATTCGGAAATGTATTCCTTACGAAATAATATAGGTTTTATATGTTGCTTAATAATTAATACTTTGCACTAGCTAGCTAATTGATTTATATATATCTCTATTATTTTGTCTAGGGTGACCAAGCATCAATAGTAGGAGGTGCCATTAATTATGTGAAGGAGCTTGAACAACTCCTCCAATTCTTGGAAGCTAGAAAACAAGTCAAGCATGATCAGCAATCCAATGATACCGATGATGATCATGACTCTCCACTTTTTGCCAATTTCTTCACTTTCCCTCAATACTCGACTCGTCCGACGAGCCACAAGAGCTCGGTGGCACCCGAACCGATGGCCGAAAAGCAGTCTACGGCCGCAGACATTGAAGTGACCATGGTGGAAAGTCATGCCAACATCAAAATATTAGCAAAAAGACAACCAAAACAGCTGTTTAAGATGGTTAGTGGGTTTCAGTCAATTGGCCTTTTGATCCTCCATCTTAACATCACAACCGTTGATCATAGGGTACTCTATTCTTTCAATCTAAAGGTAATTAGTTAATATAGTTGTTACACTGATTTTTTTGTGCTTTTTTTTATTTGAAACATTATATATGATTGTAATATTACAATATTGTTTTATTTTGAGCTAGGTTGAGGATGATTGCCAGCTGACAACTGTGAACGAGATGGCAACTGCTGTGCATGAGATGGTGGTTATGATTCAGGAAGAAGCCATCTTTTGTTGAAAACCCTAATCACGTTATTAAGACATATATACCATGTATTATAGAGATCTTTAATATTTTGGCAGCTACTTCTTAAATGAATGATTATAATTACTTTAGTCAAAAAAATAATTATTATAATTACTTGCACAGAATTGATCATCTGAATCCTGAATTTTATATTTGAATTAGGATTTTTTCCATTTCAAATGAAATTGAATTTCCATTTCATAGTCTAAATTTAAAATGTGTTAAAATATGATATCATGCTGATAAGAGAAAGATAATAATGTGAAGACGGGAGACGCAACACTTCTAATTTGTGTTTAAAAAATAAATATCTAAAAATGCCTATTAATATTGATGAATCAATCCAATATTTGGTCTATTCTTGATTAAGACTCCTAGCACATGTCTTAATCATTGAACTGTTGAAAGGAATAATTTTAATGTTTCATTCTCTAATTTTTTGGTCAACATTTGAAACCCCGAATAATGTGCAAGACAACATATATGCATTGTCACCATCCTTCTCTGAAAACTACTCCATTCCGAGCAAACGATCTAATTTTTCTTTATGAATATTATAATTTGCATAAGATACATATAAATAAATAAATTTTAAGTTTTTAAAAAATTTAGAAGTCAAGTTTAATAGCAAATCATCACAATAAATTAATTAGCTTTAACAATATACTCCCTCCCGTCCATAAAAGATGACTAAAGTATATATTTAAGCAGATTTATTTTACCTTCAAAAAATACTTAAGGTCTACTTCTTTAACAAAAGAGATATTAGTATACTTAGTTATCTTTTGGGTGAAATGAGAACTTTTTTTGGTAATTAATGAGAACTTATTTATTCTCTTTTCTACTTTTGTTATTTTTAAATTGTATAAAATTTATATTTAAAACATCTTTTACGGGAGGGAAGGAGTATATATATTCTAGATAGGAAACCTTAATATTTCTAAAAAGAAGTTTTAATTCAAATATAGGACTCTCTTTTTTTAACAACAAAAGGGAAAAGACTTAATTTTTTTAATTAATTTTAAGCGCTTGGTTTTAATATGCATGTATATATACATTTATGTGTATATTATTATAATATAATTAAGTTGTAGAATTTGTATGATTTTCTTGTTAAAATTACTGAACTCATAAGAAGTTCAAAGAATTTACTCCGAAATTTTCGAATAAGCTCCTATATTTTCATTTGTATTGTTCTCCCCAGTCCCCTGAAGAAAGAAAAATAAAGAGGGCCCCTTTTCCATGAAAGCAAGTGGCTATATATATATGATCGATGGAGATGGTCATTGCATTCTTGGGTTGTCTCATTAAACCCACTGATCCGGCTTTTAGATCTCTAATTAGGCCTTTATTCCCTTTCTGGTTTAAAACTTTGATCGAAAAGTTCTGCACTTTTTCACTGTTTAATCTTAATTTGGCTTCTTTCTCAAATGAAATGTTAGTCAAAAGGTGAACTTTTTGCAGCATTCTATCATGTTTCTTCTCTGCTTGCAAAATCTGCTACATCGATCTTCTCGTGTATCATCCTGAATACATATAATATGTGTTGAAGAAATGGCTTGCATGGATTACTGCATTTACCCCTCTCTCTCTCTCTCTCTCTCTCTCTCTCTCTCTCTCTCTCTCTCTCTGCATGATTGGTTACAAACTTTGGAACATGCATGCATGGTGGCTTTTCAGTAAAATCAAAAGGTAAAGGAAGTGATAGTAGCAGTAATGGAAAAGCTAAGAAAGATCACATTGGTTGATCAAAATCTCATTCAAATGAAAATAAATTTGGAGAGAAAATTGCATTATGAGGTAGATTGGATAATCAGTCCAAGAGGGCTCTTCTATTTTTTTCAGGGGTATGTAGGCATGGAATTTTGTGAAAATAGCTTTGTTTAGGCTTGTTGATGAGAACTTTGTACTAAATCGTAAAGGGTAGTCTCACATTGGTTATAAATATATAGAGGCGGAACCAGAGGGCGGAGGGCGTCATATGATCCCTAGAATCTGAAGTCTATGAATATTAAGATGTGTATAATTTAAGAAAATTTATTAATTTGGGATGGGTATTATAGGTGTTCTAAAAGCCTATGAATATTGGGATGGGTATATTTTACTATATTCTTTTTATTAATGTTTATCTTTATTAATTGTTATTTAAATTTTTATACTTAAGATTAATAAAGAAATAATTGTTTAAATATTTACTTAAACAATTGCTTAACAATAAGAATTGAAAGTAAAAAAAAGTAACAATTAATATTATGTCAATGAACTACTTGCCAACTTTTCTTTCTTCTTTTCAGACAGATGGGGAGCTTACTCATGTTCTTCCACCTATAATAAATTAACAATATTACTATAAAATAAAATAATATTAAATAAGTTTGAGGATTAGTTGTAAGACCCCAACTTTTTATGAATAAAGATTTAATTTCCTCTATATATTATTTTGAAATAGTAAAGTATTGATTTGATAAATGTGGTAAGTTATGAGTGGAATGTGCAAATTTTACAAAGTAACAAGTGGATATAAAATGTTCGTTGTGTTAGGGAATATTCGTTTGGTCGAGGAATATTTTTTTTGTCAGAGAATATTCGTACAACGGCGCAGTCATTGGTGGACCCCTACAACGGAATGAATGTCGAAAATAGAAAGCGACAAAAGTAATTTTTTTATAAAATAACGGTAAAACTGTTACCGTTAAACTGTTGAAATACCCGGTGATAAAAATACAATAATACGCGTTGTTGCACAGTAGTACACGGTATTGCACAGTAATTCTAATTATTGATTCTTACGTAAGAAGTTACTACTCAATAATTGTTACAGTAATTACTGTTCAATATTTTATATTATTGGTTCAATAATTGCTACGTTGATATTTTATATCAATAATTGCTACGTTGATATTTTATATCAATAATTACTACGTTGATATTTTATATCAATAATTGTTACGTTGATATTTTATATTAGTTATTCAATAATTGTCATTGCACAGTATTTCAAATTATCAAATCAATAATTCATATTATTTGAATAATATTATTAGATAGTATTATTGGCAATATCTAAGGAAGTTCTGCCTAGAAAATGAGTTGGTTAATTGCGCGCCAGTAAGGAGAAATTCTTATCAGAAGGCCCCCTCTTTCCTGGGAACGACCTGGTTATTATTATTGTGGTTCTGTAATATTATTTGTGAATAATAATTATTGATAAAAATGATAAGTAAATATTTATTCAATGTGGATTTAAACGGAGGAATTTTTAGCAAAAGTGACAATTATTGAGAATGGATATTTTATCTGTTCTGATAAAATAATTCATTCAAATATATTATTGTAATATTACATTATAAGTGTATAATGTGATAATATAATAATATAACAGTGATGATATTTTGTTACAACAAATTCACGATATATGAATAAAATAAGATAGAAGAAAGAAAAATTGAATTCAGAATTTTTTTTAATAATTATAAATGTTTTAATATATATATATATATATATATATATATATATATTAAATATATAAACATGTGGGATTTTGGTGGAGACTTTTGAAATTCTTTGTTGGTGTGCTGCATAGTTTTTCAAAGTTAGCATACTTGGAAAAATCATTCGTATGTAAATTTGAATCCTTTTTTCGTTCAAAATTTGGAAAAACTTTCTTCTACAAAATTGCAGAGAATTAAATTTCATATAGAATGGACATAAGGTTCGTATTTTTCTGATAAAAGGGCTATTTATTATGAATTATTAAAGTTCCGTAATATTGGGTCTGAATTAATTTTTTTGGTGGAGGATTTTCTAGAATGTGTGGGCCCCACTCTTGTTGTAAAATGTTGAAGTTTGGTTTTCAAATATGGTGAATTTGAAAAATCATAAGTATAAAAAATAAAATAATATTTTATAATAAAAAAATCTCCTTTGGTGTGCTAAGCATTTCCTATAAATAGGGTGATTAGTTAGGAATGAAAATCACACCAGAATCAGAAAATTTTCTCTATATAATTTCGAGCGTATTTCTTGTGAGTATAAGGATAATTTGAGTGTTGATAACAGTGCAAGTTTTCGTCAGCATAATATCCGATAATCTAGACAGATTGAGTATTATACTGAGGTAAGGGATATTATTTTTCGAGTAAATGATGTTACTATCTTTCAATATTCATAAAGAATATTATTTTCTTTCATATTCCATATTTTGGAAGTAATAATATTTCATTTCATATTCTAAAATCTAAACTTACTACGGTAAGTATTGCTTCTATAATTCCTGAAATGATCAAAAATTTCTTGAGTTTTGCGCTTCATCTAGTATCATTTCACCGGAATAATTTTCTGAACTTTCTTGTGAAATTTTTATCTTTTCATGTCGAGTTACTATTCACAAGTTACTATTCATGAGTAACTATTTACGGGGTACTATTCACGGTAAATTCTTGATCTTCATTCTTGGATCCAGGTTTTGATCTTCATTCTTGAACTCTAGATAAATTCTCTAATATTTGTCCTTTATTTCACTAGATTCGTTATTCGTATTGTTTTTCATCATCCTCAGTCCTAAATGGTGATATAACTGAATATCTTTGGTCTGTAGTGCAAAGATGAATGATTACTTGATGAATATCTTTGGCCTGTAGTGCAAAGATAAATGATTACCTGATGAATATCTTTGTCCCGTAGTGCAAAGATGGACAGGTGTTGAGATGAACATGACCAACTAGTGATACAAATGAATATCTTTGGCCCGTAGTACAAAAGATGAATATTTAATTCGAGATGTATATTGATTGATGTTACAGGAATAAAATATTGATGATGGACTTTTAAATCAAAGAGGATAGTAGACATCATTCTCTACTTAACTCTTCTAATGAATTGTTATTTCCGCTGTAAATATTGATTTAAAACGTGTTGTCCATAATATTTTATCTGATTTATTGAAGGCTAAGGATTATTTATTTTTCATTATCTTAGTCATAATATTCTTTACTGGGCTAGTTGAGCTCACCCTTTTCTTTCATTGTTCTCTTCAGGAAATGAGAATATCGTGGGTACTAGTCGGAGAATGGAGTGATGGTCCGAGTTAGAGCTGTAGAAGTCCTCACTATTTTTTTTATAAAATAGTGTGATAATAAATGTATTGAGGACTTAGTTTAAATGTTAATATTTTCTACATGTCTATATTGACACTCACAGTTGTGTGGTCGTATTTTGCACGACCGTTTGATATAAAAGATTGTATTTGAATTCTGTACTATGTATTTGGCGACTCAAAATGAGTTGAGTATTGAACCTATTTTGGGAGCGTCACATTAATTAATTAATATTGTACTTATTTGTCTTACTGAGTTATTCATACCTTTGTATCAATTTTTTGTAAATGAGAATAACTTAATTCATTTTCTTGCTTTGAGTGGCTCCTCTCAGTTGTCTCCAACGAAAATGACAAGAACTACAATATAAGATTTTGAATATATAATATTATAATTTATAATTTATCTATAAAAGTAGCTAATCAGTTTACTAAAAATTTCAAAGTCTGATTAATAGTCTCATAGTTCGGGAGAAATTTATATATATATATATATATATATATATATATGTATATGTATTTAAAGCAATTAGACTCACAAAAAGATTGACAAGGGTTAGAATAGAATGTTGTGAAATACTATAATTCGACAAAATGAATTTGAAAGAGACACTTCTAAGCGTCAATAAATAAATTTTTTTGACTGATATATTTTGACCCCCTCTAAAAATATTTTAATTCCGCCACAGTAAATATAATTTAGTGTGTTGATATAGATTTTATCTTCTCACCTTGAATTATTAGCTTTTTAAGGTGGTCAAAAAGTTTAAAATTTGTATCATTGACTTTTCATTGAGAGTCTATGCTGGGGATCGGTGCAAGTAGGATTAGTGTTGCAAGCTAGGTGTTGTTGAGTTACTGTCTCCACACGTCAATTACAAATTAACTTGGTTTCAGTTAGGAATTTCTTAACATGTGTCCTAAGGACACATGTTAAGTACACAGTTCAAGGAAATATGTTTTTGAATTGTGTGCTTATTCCTTTGAACTTGGTGCAAATATAAAAATCAAGAGAATATGCACACAATTTAAGAGAATATTCTCTTGAACTGTGTGCTTAGCATGTGCCCTTAGGACACATGTTAAGAGGACCCTAAACTTTATTACAAAAAAATACATTAGAAAAAATTCATTAAACTAAAATTATAAGAACTTCTATGAAAAAACTTATTATTCATACAAATAAACCATCAAGCCAAATATAACATGCCTTACGCTTAACTTGTGAATATATTTAAAATACCGAGTTTAGTTAGGTTTATAAAAGGTTATCATTTGAAACTATCCAATCACACGTCACGATGATGCTTTAAATCCCAAACAAAACTTAAAATATCTTCTTTTTTTATGATTATTATTAATTTATCCTCCTAATATATATTTATTTGTTATCAGGGTAGGGGGTCTTTTGTAAGAGACGTACATTAACCAAAGAGTAGGGTATAGAGGGGCAAAATGATGAAAGGAAAGAAAATTAAGTCCGAATTTCTGAAAAAAGTATGGCCGGGGATATGACGCAAAATGCTGGATAAGAAAGTAGAATTGAAACTTTAAAAGCAGAAGCTGCAAATTAAAGTCATAAACCTTTCAAGAGCATTGCTGAACTAGAGGTGAATGTTACTTGTTCTAAAGAATTGTTCATGTTCATTTAATTTTTTGCATATGCTACCTATCAATCTATCATTTCATATATATATATATATATATATATATATATATATATATATATGTTAACGTCAAGATTCATTCACGCATTCAATCACCAAATTACGCATCAAATCTTGCACAGAAACAAAATACACGTAGGAACTTGACGACATGGGCCGCCGAGAGATAGTTTTAGTATGATAATAACCGGGGGATAGCTCTAGTGTGTGAGAATAACTGAAAAATAGCTCTGGTGTGAGAATAAGTACATGCTGAAATCAAGTTAATAATGAGAACTTATAACTTTAGTGCTCAATGAAACATTACATGTAAATTATAGTTTAGCCTTGTATTTATAGTGCTCACACTTCCACATAACGTCGTCCCCGAATTGGAATAAGATTCCTTAGTATAATACAGTAGAACCTCTATAAATTAATAATCTCTCTAAAATAATATTTTTTTTCCAGTCCCGACTTGGGCTAATGGGAAATTAATAATTTCGATAAATAATAAAATAATAATTTTAAAAAAGACCCTTATATAAATATATGGTCCCATCAAAATCATAAATTAATAATTCTTTTAAATTACAAATATATCTAGGGTAATCTTGTAAAATATGATTCTTTTCTCGTTTGTTTTGTTTTGAAATTCAAACCTATCTTAATTTCATCCTTAATTTTTCTTGAAATTCAAATTTAATTGAATTTCATTCTTAATATATGGTCCCATCAAAATAATATTTTGTCTTGAAATTCAAATATAACTAGTAACTGAACCCGTGCGATGCACGAAAATTAAAATTAAACTATTTCACTTGACTAATAAGATAAGCAAAATAATTGAATATAAAAATCTTTTGGAGTATCAAATTAAAATACATTATTCATTTTATTTCATGTTCTAAGATTTTATAAATCGTTCCGACCATCCAAACATGGATCAAGTAATATAAATATTCTCTAATATCATTAAAGGAAACATGTTACTACTTTAGTTTGTATTTTAACAAAACAAATGTTGGCTAATAGTGTTTCAGAACCAAAAAAGACTAATACTGATCCATTCCTGTTGATATAGATTATATGGATAACAAAATTCAATTTCACATCTTATTCCAATACCTACCAAAGTATAATTTATTCTGGCCATCCAAACATGGATCAAGAAATATAAATATTTTCCAAGATAATTAAAGGAAATATAATACTATTTTAGTTTGTACTTAAAAATCAAATATTAGCTAATAATGCTTCAAAACCCAAAAAGAGTAATATTGATCCATTCCTGTTGATAAAGAATATGTTTAGAATTATTAAAATAGTCATATGTCAACTCAAGTGTAAAGTAAATGTAATTTTTGTTAGCTCGCTATTTTTTGTTTCATGTCACAGCAAAATAGGCAAAGATGGCAGGTCTTCCTAACAACAACATTTCTTTCAATGGTCTTGGATATGGCTGAATAGCTTCTGAAAGCTGTTCAGATGTTGCATACTGTAATAATCAATAATAAAAGCAAATCTAACAACGCAATGACAAATTATAACACAGAAACAAACATAGATTGAATTATCAACAATTTTAAACCCCAATTTATTTCTGCACATACATAATATATATATATATATATATATATATATATATATATATATATACACACACACACACACACACACAAAAATTAGAGAAGGAAATGAGAAATTAGTACCTATAGAAAATAGATGAAGACTTGAAGATATAGATTGAATAAAGAAAAAAATACAATACAAACAAACAAATATAATAATTACACACTAATTATAAAGTATTACTCCACTAATTAAAAGGACAATCCCCTCGGATCTAATGTCTTGTCTACCGTAGTTGCAAACTACTTCAATCAAGGGTATCATATGATTCAACTTCTTATAAGTACTATTTATTTATTAGAAGAAGCACACCTCACCTTAATTAGGATCATCTACATTTTAAATGAAATGGAGAGTCTCCATTTTATGATCCAGATTTAAAATATGTTTGAAATGTGATGTCATGCTGATAGAAGAGAGGGATAATGAGAAATAACACAAAGAAATAACACAAACGAAACACAGAGAATAGAGAGAATAGAGTGGGGAAAAATGAACACAAACGAAACACCGAGAATAGAGAGAAATTAAATTTCTCCATTGCATCAGATTTTTAGATTCTAAGGGAACATAAATAAACACACAGTCTTATAGTCCACCAACTCATCTTAGATTATTAATTCAATCCCAACCGGATAACACACTTACACATTTTAAAAATTTAAGAAAAAGTTTAAAACATTCTACAGAGCCAAAATTGTCCATCGCCTGATATATCATAGTTTAAGAAAAAGTACAATTAAGATCCAAAAACATTTTAAAATTTCCAAATGTGTAACGGAATGGATAAATTTGGGATGTCCCAAACTGTTATAAGGATAGTTAAATTATACTTGAGTACATATTATGTCTTTGAAGTGATATACCAGTAACAAATTATCATAAACTCTTGTTTGTTCAAACTTAGTAATTCACTACAAGAAAAGAGGCTATCAGCGACCAAATATATCAGCGACCGCAAAATACGGTCGCTAGTGGTGGAATCAGCGACCGCCTTTGGCGACCATTATAAAATCTGGTCGCTAATTTATATCTGCGACCGCATGCGGTCGCTAGCCGGTCGCAAGTGTGTTTTTGCCGCCTAAAAATTGGCGTGAATTGTTCGCGGTCTTTTCTTCAGCGACCAAGGAGTGACAGCGACCGCATGCGGTCGCTGATATATCCACGTCATTAAATACTAGCGACCGCATGCGGTCGCTGAAAGCGGTCGCTGATGCTTTTAAATGTTCTCAGCAACAGGCCTGAACAACAGACGCGAAACGGAAAGAAAAAGAGGGAGGCAGAGAAGGAGAGAAGAGGGAGAAGGGAGAGAAGAAGAGGGAGAAGGGAGAGAAGAATAGGGAGAAGTGGTGCCGCCCATTGCTACCGTCTCGCTGCCACCGCCCGCTGCTATCGTCGCCGACATTTAGGTATATATTAGTTATACTATGAATGATTTTGGTATACAATGAATGATTAATTTGGGTAATGTATACATATATGCATTGATATGTTGCTATGAATATATATATATATATATATATATATATACATATATACATGTTATTATATTGATTTGTTGCTATGAATATGTATATATATATACATAAATTTGATTAATTTGGTGTATGTATACCCCATTGTTAAGAACCCTTAATTAGGTTTAATTTGGATAATTAGATTTAATTTGGGTAATTAGGTTTAATTTGGGTATTGTATACTATATATATATATTCTTTGTAACATTACTAAGTTACCATTTACTTAGTTGCCAACTAATAAATAAATAAAAATTTGTGATCACATATGTATTTAGTGATCATTTTGGATGACTAATATAGAGTACTGATTATAATTTTATAATTGTAATAGCCAACCCAACCCAATATAGAGTACTGATTTTCCAATATGCAAACTTAGATGCTATATTATGAATTAGGTATTAGGAATCCCAAATAATTTTAAACAAGTCTACCATAAATTAAAAAGCACAGCCTTTACTTGGCTTACCCACCCAATATCAATGAATCTTCTCTTTTTCTTAGTATCTTATTTTTCTTAGTTAAAAAAATAAATTATAAGTCAACAAACTCTACCACCCACGGCAACGTACAAGAAATATTACTTCTTGACACATTCAAATGGAAAAGGTATGGTTTCAATAAAATAGTGTAATAATAAGTTAAAAAGCTAATATTATAAGTAAGCAAATTCACTAAATTTCTCTCTACTGTTGGATGGATGAGAATTTATTTACGACCAACGAATAGGAGGCATACAACCCACATATATAATCACATACAGTTTACTTAGTTTGCATAACAGAACAGCTAGAAAATAGTGCCTAATATTTTTAGGTACAAAACACAATCTTAATATAACCCACTACAAACTTGCTTCAAAAAAGAATAAGAAAATGACTGACATCCAAAAGAATAGAGCATCGGATGAACTGTCTCTCCGAGTCTTCTCTATGTAAGCTCCTCTTCTTCACATATAAAGCATAGACTATTAGTATCAAATATAAAGGGTTATCTAGGAAGCAAAATTAATTAAACACTAAACAAAAAGAACAAGAATGAAATTGATCTAGTTGAACTGTTATAATGGGAAGATGTTATAGGTTCAAGGGGCTTAGGTTATGTTAACAAGAATAATCTATGATCCTATAGAAGAACTATGACTAATCAAGTTAGGATTCTACAGCTATATCATAAATCCAGGCAGGACGGAAGTATTCAGACAAGAGAATTAAATGCGTCACCAATCAACTAGTTTCCTTTGAAGCTTGAAGATGGGAGAAGTATGATTTGAACATGTATGGTTGGAGCTGTGTTGTTGTTTGAAGACCCTCAAACAATAACAGCTTACATGTATGTTGAAATGTTAATCATATACGTGTATATGCTCAAGTCATATGTTTACAATTATGCTTAAATGTTAATCATATGCTTACAAGTATGCTCAAGTCATATGCTTACAAGTATGCTTAACGCATATGCTTACAAGTATGCTCAAGTAATATGCTTACATAAGGATACATCTATATGTATTTATATGCATCATAAATGACATTGGGCTGAATTGTAAATATCTAACAAGGGGATACAATAATTCTTGTTTGCAATAGGTACCGTGGTATCATGGACCTTTATTCAGACCGAAGTTGGATGAGAAAACGAAAGTCAAGTTCCCAAATAGGTGCTACAACTGAATTTAGAACTGGTTGTCAAGTGTTTCTAGATTATGCATATAGTCATCCGGAATGTGTGAATGGTCAGAACAAGATAAGATGCCCTTGTTTGAAGTGTAAAAATCAAAATTATATGGACAGAGACATAGTAAACTATCATTTACTTGTTTCTGGGTTCATGAGAAATTATGAAGAATGCTGGTGGGCACATGGGCAGAGAAGAGATAGTGGCTATGCACAAGTACACACTCCGGGCAGCAGTACCCATTGTATGAATGCCATGGTTCATGATATTGCAGGGCCGGATTTTGATTGGGAACAAGGCAGAGAGCAACCTATGAATTCTGATGCCAAAGCGTTCTTTAAGTTGTTAGACGAGGGTAGCGAGCCGTTGTGGCATGGTTGCACCAAGCACACTACATTGTCTGCAGTGGCGACATTACTTAACATCAAGGCTGATCACAACATGAGCCATGAGTGTTTTGAGTCGCTATTGAAGGCCATTAAGAGTATGTTGCCAGACGATGAAAAATTACCCGATAACTACTACTATTGTAAAAAAATGGTGAAGAAGTTGGGTCTTGGATACCAAAAGATCGATGCATGTTCGAACGATTGCATGTTGTTTTATAAGGAAAATGAACAAAAGACAAGGTGCACGTTTTGCAGTCATGATCGGTTCAGGCCTAATAAAGAGGGTGTGACTACAAAAAAGACAAGTATACCTTTTAAGATTTTAAGGTATTTTCCAATTACGCATCGGTTAAAAAGGTTGTACATGTCTTCAAGAACAGCTGAACATATGACTTGGCATGCGAAATCTCCAGCTAAAGATGGAGAACTTAACCATCCCGCAGATGGGCAGGCTTGGAAGAATTTTAACTTAGCACATCCTGGATTTGCATTGGAACGTAGAAATGTGAGGCTTGGTTTGTCCACTGATGGATTCAACCCGTTCGGCCACTCAGCTGTTCCGTACTCATGCTGGCCTGTGATTGTTACTCCGTACAACTTGCCTCCATGGATGTGTATGAAACAATCATACTTGTTTCTTTCACTCTTGGTTCCTGGTCCTAAGAGTCCTGGAAAGAACTTAGATGTTTACTTGAGACCTCTTATAGATGAGTTGAAGGTATTGTGGGAGGATGGAGTACAGACTTGGGATGTTGCAACGAAAACAAATTTTAACCTTAGGGCAGCGGTTATGTGGACTATAAGTGATTTCCCTGCCTATGGTATGTTAGCTGGATGGAGTACACACGGGAAGTTGGCTTGTCCGTATTGTATGGAGCATACAAAGTCTTTCAATCTATCAAAAGGTCGAAAGCCTTGCTGGTTTGACTGTCATCGTCGTTTCTTGCCGGTAGACCACCCGTTTCGAAGAAATAGAGAACACTTCAGGAAAGGGAAAGTAGAGAATGATATTCCTGCACCGCGATTGTCGGGGACGGAGATACGTGACCGTGTGATGAGATTGCCGGTCATCCCATTTGGTAAGATTGATGCCACAAACATAATCAATGGGTTTGGCGAGTCTCATAACTGGGTTCGGAGAAGCATCTTTTGATTGTACGATGACGAGTTAAAAGTGAAGCATCCCGGCATAACTGATAAAGATATTCAAATCAATCGTGATAAAAAATTTGCACTTTGGCTAAAGGACAAAGTAAGTTCAATTTCTTAAGCACGACATATATATATATATATATATATATATATATATATATATATATATATATATATATATATATATATATATATATATATATATATATATACTCCATATTAACGATGACTTCATTTAATAAGATGGAGTTTTTGTAGGCTTTGACTGAGGGATCAACGATTCCGGCTAATGTACAAGTCCTAGCTATGGGACCAGATAGGGACCAAGTCAGCCACAATGGTTACAAAATAAATGGTTGTGAATTTCATACAAAGCCATATGGGCGCGGTAAAAGAACAACAAACTCTGGAGTGTGTGTCCAAGGAGATTGTTACAATGAGCTTGGTCGTGCCTTTTATGGGGAGTTGGAGGAAATCGTAGAGTTGTCGTACAAGGGCACATACGGGGGTCATATTAACTTGTTCAAGTGTCGTTGGTTTGATTCAGAAAAAGGGATACGTGTTGACAGACATGGAATCGTCGATATTGACCTCCATAGGTCTGCGTACTCCAACGAACCATTTGTTTTACCAACTCAAAGAGTACAAGTATACTACACTCCTAGTCCTATTAGGAAAAGGGATAGACCGCCTACAGATTGGCAAGTTGTAATTCATACTCCCGCGCGCAGTCGTGTAGAAGTAGTTGATGGGGAGATTTACCAAGAGCATATGCTTCATGCTCAAACTATTGTGCTTGTGGAGGACGACAATGAAGTAATCCAGTTAGATGGTGGAGATGAACCACATGAATTAGATCCTGAGTCAATACTTGTGTTAGATGACATTGATACTGAGGAGGAAGAGTTACTAACTGAATCTGACACTGAATCTGAAGCAGATGATGGTTATGAATCTGCAATACGTATACAAGATGATTCTGAATCAGACATTGACACTTGAACAAATGAAATGTATGTTTAGCATTACATGTTTAGCATTTTCTGTCATTATTGTCATTTTATATTCATATATATACATGTAATCAAATATAACTCATACTAACATCTTTATATCACTGACATGTTTATGTACTTAACTATTTAAGTGCAATTTCCTGTCATTATTGTCAATTTATATTCATATATACATGTAATCAAATAGAACTCATACTAACATTTTGAAATTTGTAATATATAGATGGCTTCTGAAGCAGCGCAGAAAAAGCGCGGCTTGGGTAGGGGGCCTAATCATGTGC
Source organism: Panax stipuleanatus (assembly GCA_020205555.1). Classification (NCBI taxonomy): domain Eukaryota; kingdom Viridiplantae; phylum Streptophyta; class Magnoliopsida; order Apiales; family Araliaceae; genus Panax; species Panax stipuleanatus. Next base: position 23,952,612 of record CM035117.1, read on the forward strand.
CCAAGGCCCCTACTAATCCGGATGATCGGATTCTTATTCAGATTCGTCCTCCTCCGAATAGCACGTACGTCCCGCATCATTTATATATAAGCATTTTAGATTCCATTTATACAAGATATATAACTAATGTAAATTGCTTTAATATATCTACTTATCTTTGATGTAAATTATTGTATATTATAGTGATTTTTCAGATAATAAGATCGTCAAGTGCATATCACAATTGTGCTTACAGAATTGGCCCACACCTGTGATTACGTGGGCGACCACACCTATCGCCCACAAGGATGCAGTTTGGGCTGAATTTCAGGTATTTCTCTTAATTATGATAGATAATATAATATTCTAAGGATAATTGTTTAATAGTGTTGGATTATATGTTAAAAGTATCATTTTAATATTATTATTGGTATTTTATTTGCAGAAAAGGTATAGATGGGAAGACGCGCAGGCTTCAGTGATACAGACACTATTTTGGCAGAAGTGCGCCGCCCGCACCAAAGACAATTTGAACAAAGAACGACAAAAAGCCCTTCACAATGCATCGATCGACCATCCAGGCCAGGGTGAGGATTACATGCATGAGCATAGCCCCTGGTGGTGCACCCAGTCCATATGGGCTGAGATGTGTGCCCAATGGAGAGATGAGACCTGGGTCAAAAGACGCAAGACTGCCGCCACTAATAGATCCTCGGGTGTACCTGATGGCGAAAAGGCTAAAGGAACCTACAGAGGCGGCAGTATTTCACAGTTGCAGCATATCACTGCCAGGGTACGTATGAATAGTTTTAATATGTTTGCAATTATAAATTGTAGAATATCACATGTGTACTTAGTAATATTGGAATATATTTTGTATAGGAGTCTCAGTCTCAAGGTCAGCCTATCCATTGGCTGGATGTGTATGTGGCCACCCGTGATGGTCTGCCTGATGCTGTCCACATAGCGGTAATAAGTTTCAACAACTTAATCTTGCTTATCAAGTTTTACGTCATTCTTTAGAATTTTACCAATTTATTTTTAACTATTTAATTGTTAACATGATGACAGGATACTTATAAGCTTTTATTGAATGAGCGCTATCCTGAAGGCACCCCACGTCCGCCAATTGATCAAGAATTGTGGGAGAGGGCGTCTGTTGTGAAGAAGAACTACGTCAAAGGTCAAGGACAACGACGACGCCCATCCTTCAGTGGCTCAGGCAGCTCTGCTACCCAGTCTTCACAGTCATCGAGTCATCCAGCCATTCATACTCCTGCTGACTGTGTGAGAGCTATATGTCAAGATCGCGATCTTCTAAAGATACTGGGCGGGCATTTGGCGGCTCTGAGTGCTGATGAGTTAGCTGATGCAGTGGCGGCAGCAGCAGCATCACAGCATGGGCATGGCGACGAGGTAATCAATCTTATTTATTACAATCAAAGTAGTGACTTATATATATATATATATATATATATATATATATATATATTGTTGTGTTTAAAAACAACTGTATATTGTCGATCGTAACACCAGTATCAACATATATACTATATTATATGTAATTTGTTTTATTTTTTTGTTAATTACAGGGTGATCAAGATCAAGGAGAAACTAATTTGGACAATGATGCTTGACGACTGATTTAGTGTTGTTTTGTAGTTATTTGAGAATCTTATACTTTTATATTCATTCTTTGGATGTCTGTATGTTGCTTAAAGATTATATTTGTTTATATTTATTCAATTTATATCGGTTTTTAAAGGTTTATATAGTTTATATATAATTTATATACTAGTTTGGTGTATGTGTCGGTAATGGACGATGGATGTTATATTGTTGTGAATGTTTGTGTTGGGATAAAGCAGGTACAAAACCGGTATATAAACTGTACCTGTACAAAACAGGTACAGTTTTTTGGGAATTCGACAAAACAGCAAAATTCTGGTTCCAATGTTTTTTGACATCAGCGACCGCATGCGGTCGCTGATAAGTATAAAGCAGTCGCTAATCATATGGGGATTTCGGCGACCGCATGCGGTCGCTGATTGCAGTCGCTGACACGTGGCACACGTCAGCATGTGGCCCTGAACCATGCTGACTCATTTTAGCGACCGAAAGGACAATAACGGTCGCTAATGTCGGTTGCAGATAATGCGGTCGCTAATAGTGGTCGCTGATGTGCATTCTAGCGACCAGATTTTATGCGACGCATATCAGCGACCGCAAACGGTCGCAGATGTTTATCTGCGGCCGCATGCGGTCGCTGATATGCGGTCGCAGATAGGCTTTTTTCTTGTAGTGATTTAAGTATGGGAGTGCAAACACAAAATTAAGTATCTCAGATATAAGAAAGCAAAATTTTTAAAATTAGATTAATATTCCAACGGGAATAACATAAGGAACTTGAAATTAAAAATTTCGAAGAAAATTCTACATAATTACTCAACAAAGATGGTAGGTCTTCCTAACAACAACATTTGTTTCAATGGTCTTGGATATGGCTGAGTAGCTTCCGAAAGTTATTCAGATGTTGCATATTGTAATAATAAATAATAAAAGCAAATCTAACAACACAATGACAAATTATAACACAGAAACAAACATAGATCGAATTATCAACAATTTTAAACCCTAATTTATTTCTGCACATACATAATATATATATATATATATATACACACACACACACACACACACAACACAACACAAATTAGAGAAAGAAGAGAGAAATTAGTACCTGTAAAAAGTAGATGAAGACTTGAATATATAAATTGAATAAAGAAAAAAATCTTTACTTTTATCTTCAAGCTGGAAACCAAGGAGGCAGCCGAGATGTTAGGCCAAAATAAGAGTTTGGATATTAGTGTGTAGTGGAGATAATGAAATGAAATGGATTATTCTGTGGTGGGCAAAAATGACAAATTAGTACTTACCATAAAGCACAAATATAATCTCACATCACAAGTGGGCCTTAGTCCTTACAATATTTTTCACTATCTGAAAAATATGTAAGATTTATTGTTTTATAATTTTGTGTAAATCATAACAATTTGAAGTTTAAAATTATTTCAAATTGACTTTTAAAAGTCATTAATAATTTAATAATGTATAACGGATGAAGTATACATACAAAAGAAAATATTAGATATCCAAAACTTCTCTTTTTTGTAATGTCCACCTTTTTAATAAGGACCAAATCATTAAATTAATTCATTCGTTCTAAACTATAATATTGATTTTTTAAGGTATATTTAAGATATTTCTTTAATATGGAATTAATTTAATTTTAGAAGCAATAATTATGTAGATTAACTATCAAAATATTATATTAAATATAAAATTTATTTTTTTCAATAATTAAATGAATCCCACTAATTAAAAATATCTTAAATTGACATTTGAAAGTCACAGTTATCATACTATATATTTTGAAAAGAAAAAAAATACAATACAAACAAAAAAAACAAATATAATAATTACAAACTGATTATAAAGTATTACTCCACTAATTAAAAGGACAATCCCCTCTTATCTAATGCCTTGTCTACCGAAGTTGCAAACTACTGCTATCAAGGGTATTTAATGATTCAGATTCTTATAAGTACTATTTATTTATTAGAAGAAGCACTCCTCACCTTAATTAGGATCCTCTCCATTTCAAATGAAATGAAGAGTCTCCATTTCATGGTTCAGATTTAAAATGTGTTGAAATGTGATGTCATGCTGATAAAAGAGAGAGTGATAATGAGAAATATACAAAGAATGAACACAAACGAAACATAGAGAATAGAGAAAAAAATGAACACAAACCAAGTGTTCGGACACATTATATACAAAGGCGTACACAATATTGATATTTTAACCCAAAGAAATACACAATATTAAGACTAAGTTTATTTATGTATAGTTAAGCATAATACACTTGAGACTACTCCTAGACACTCTAGAGTAGACAACTGTGATATTAATTTCTAAATATCCCATTGACCATAAAAGTAATTCAAAACAAAGTTTTGTCTGTCCAGTCATATACAAAAGCTCTAGCATATAATTAATATTTTTATGGATGATAACATGAATCAAAACATAATGCAAAAACACAGCACACAGAACTCCTAATAAGAATTCTCCAGAACTCCTAATATGATAACGAAAAAGATATACACTATGATTCAATCATTCCATACACTAACCATTTAGCTATAAATTTTGTTACCATCAACAAACCAATCATTGTTCAAAGAAGTCAAAAATATAACCATAATATAAAAACTACCTTAATTGATCAAAGAGATTCGTTACAACCATTATGCATCAAAAGATTCATTACAACCAAAAAAAAGCTCAAAACAAACAATTATTCACCATTAAGATAAACATATAAAAATAAACACATAAAAAATCCCATAATTGTAGCTCGAAATTCATTCTGATTACTCCTTCTTAATTTTGATATTTTTCCTCATCTTGTTGGTTGAAAGCTGTAACTGAAGATCATCACCCAGATCACTTAATTCCACAATTTTATTATTAAAAGTTCTCTTTGAAGGTATTTTATTTGGGGAGATATCATTTGTTTCATCAGAAAAAGAATCCCGATACATTCAAAAAAAAGATGAATGATCATATAAGAATAAAAGCTTTTTATAATAAGAATAAAAATTATGTAGCATAAAAGTAATAAAAAATAATAGTTCTAATGAAAAGATAATAGTTATATTATTCAAAACTCAACCTTGTTTATGACATCAACTTCCTAATTACGTTTAATACAATCTGTTGCCTCCTGAAATAAATAAAGACATCTTATAAGTACTGATTTCCACAATATCAACATACTATATATATATATATATATATATATATATATATATATATATAAACAACACCAATTTTTTTAAATAATCTAACCTGATCAGTAATTAAGGAAGAAATAAATTTTTTCAATGAGGGTATCATCATCTGTCACCCTTTGAATAGCATATATATCCAAACTATCACTTAAATTTGTTTTCTTAATTTTAACTTTGAACAACATTTTCTTGTCAAGCAAACAATCCAATTCAACAGGATAATCACGTTCATTCTTTTTAGGATCCTATAATATTAAAAAAATCTTTAGTGTTCTTAATAAGTAATACTGACTAACAAACTAAACAATAGTATATATACCTTTTTCAAAGTAGTTGGCATGACATCTGTTGTTGTCTTTCCTAAAAGCTGGACAACCTCCCGATCAAACAACAAAAAGAAAGTTGATTCAGTTTCATCAATAACCTTGACTTGAATTTTAAACCTGTAAATTGCAAATATAAATCATAGATTCATATTTGAATTATAAAAAAATATTTTAATTACAAAAAATAATATAAGAAATGACTTTAATACAAACCTCTGCAATGGGTAGCGTACAAAATCTTCACACTTGTCACAATACCAGGTACGGCCAGCCGGTTTAACTTTTCTTGGACATTTCTTGTAAGAATTGTAAAACCATCCATATGTATTATCAATTTCAATTATTGTTGCACATGTTACAAATGTCCCAACCTGTTGTTAAAAATATAACAATTTAGTAACCATTTATTTGTAGAGTAGAAAAAATCGATTATAACTACCTTTTTGCTTTCTAGAATCTCATCAATTGTCCATTTTTCTGTGAGGACCAGAAAATCATCAGCAAGGGAATAGGTAGATGGTCCAGACAATTGGCTAACCCTTTGGGATTGAGATTCTTCAGTACTCACAAGTTTATAACATTTAATTGTTAGATTAAATAAATAATCATTATATACATTAATTAATAGACAACTTATAAAGTTTTACTTATTTTTGAAGTCGATGGCTTCCTTGGTTGTCAGGTTGATCAGCATTCTTGAACCAAAGTAAGCATTTGACACTCTCACCTTGCCTGATGTTTTCAACACACTATGATTAGTTCAACACAATATGAATCAGGCCTACAACATGAATTACACAGAAGATAACACCAATGTTGCAAATATATTACTGATTCGTATTGTATATATAAGAATCTCAAATATAATACTTTAACAAAAAGAATCGGGTTATATACCTTGGTGCTCCTTAACTCTATATGATTGAAGTACCAGTATGTTAGGTCCCTGGATAGTTTCTTTTAAATAAGAACATAATTCTTCAGCAAAATTACCCCACAATGTACAAACCAACTGATCCTTTTTGGAAATAAAGAAAAAACAGGCAGGATAAAATAATAGCAAAATAGTATATGCAATTTAAAAATGTTTACTGCAAATATAACATTCTCACTCTGCATCTTCCAAGACAACATCAACCATCTTAGTGATTTTTTCATCCTTTGTACTCTGAATAAGATCACCAGTTTCTACAATCTCTCCAATAACATCAAAAACAAAAAAAGGTTCAAACACTTGCAAATAAAAAATTGAGTTAAAAATAATTAAAATCAATGCCGAATAATATCATGATCATACCAATAAAATACGACTCATCCATATTCGAGCTTAAATCAGCAAAAGAAACAAATAAGAAACCTTCCTTGGGGATATTCAACTCTATTGGAGGAGATACATCAGTTGTTGCCATAAAATTTAACTTAAACTTATGACGGGTGGATTTAAATTTAGCACTGTTGTAACCAATAATAAATTTGTCATACAGTATCCAACACCCTCTACCAGAATTTCTTTGAACCTTCTTATTAAAGAACTTTTGACTGAAGCATGGATTCTATCACACTGTTATGAAGTGAGGAATAAAAATAATTAACTAAATATGATTATTTTAACAAATAAAGGGAAATAAATTTTGAGTTACACTTAGTATATGAAAGATTGTAAAGAATGATACATTTTCATCGAGTAATATCATCTCAATCGTATTGATCTGTTCAGAATTCAAAAAATTTGGGATTGTCCACAGGCAGATTATTCGAATTTTTAACCTCCAATCATGTTTGTCTAGAGTTATAGAAGCAATGAAGTCCACTCTTCGAGCCATTGACAGTAAAAGACACTGTGATTTTAAAAAAATGGCAATAGAAGAAGAAGAAGAACATATAAGATGGTAGTCAGACTGGATTTAATCATCATATATATATATATATATACATGGATCGTAAACAAATACCGAGGTATTTTCGAAAACTCCTCCGAATTAAAGATAAAAGACGAATAGAATATATCCTTTCATCTGCAGGTTGATTCAAAATAAAAGGATAATCTGATTTTTGGATTTATACGTATTTTGTTTTAGAGTGAATTGTTATTGATTATTGATGGTAATAAATAGCATTAAAGGAGGGGAGTGAGATAATGAATAGTTTTTTTTGTTGTTAAAAACGTGTAAAAGGATAATGAATAATGTGATTATTGATTCTAATTATTAATTTTGTTTTAGTAGTTTAAAAAATCAGTTTGTGTTTGATATGAAAAAACACTTAATTAGTAAAATAGATAAAAAAATGTTTGGTTTAAAAGAAAATTGCTTACTACTTATTTCAAGTTTGAATTACTAAAAAAGAATGTTTTAAGAACTAATAAGGGGTATAATTAAAATAAATAAGGATAAATTAGTTATATATTTGATCAAAGTTGATTATTAGATTTTGACAATCAGAAGTACCATAATTAGTGTGTCTAATTAGTTCCAAAAAGAAATTATGAGCAGTTTCAAAATAAAGTTACGTGACATTATTTTATTTTATTTTTTAAGTTGATTATACAGACCCTGTTTTTTTTATGTATCCAAATTATACCTAAAATATTATTTTCAGTAAAATTTCAGTTGAAATAAATACTATACATTTTTTGGGAATTGCTAAAATGTCACAAAACCAATGTCCCCTCTAGACTTATTGTAGTTTTAACTTAAACCTAATTTAACTTTAGATATTTATAATCTATAACAAAATATTTTCGTAATTAGATTAAATTAAACTTCATGAATGTAGATTTTTTTTCTTTTTTAAATTAAATTATAAGTATTATTTAGTATTGGATTTATAGTTTTGTTTTGGAGGGAATTATTATTGATTATTGATGGTGATAAATAGCATTAAAGAAGGGGATTGAGATAATAAAGAGTTTTTTTTTTGTTAAAAACGTGTAAAGGATAATCTAATTTTTGGAAGGAAAAGTGGAGGGAGGAAAAGTGTTTTGTTAAAAACGTGTAAAAAGATAATCTGATTTTTTGGGGAAAAAAGTGAAGGGGGGAAAATATTTTGTTTTGAAGGGAATTATTTTGTGTTTTTGGGAAAAAAAATTAAGCAATTAAAATTAAGTTTATTCTACTTTTATATATAGTATGAATGAATACAATTCTTTTTTGAAATAAAATGTGAATGTAATTTAAAAAGTGGATACAATGAAAATTATTTAATTATTAAAAATAATTAATATCACTTACAATGAATTCTATTATTACATTAATTTAAGAAGTATGATACATTACATCAAAAAAGTATGATATAAACACCAATAAAATGTAATAATTTTAATGTAATTAAATTTATGTTCACTAAATAAAAAAATACTCTTTAAATTAATAAATTACTAATTTATCGATTAAATATAACTCTCTAAATTAATAAAATTTTCTAATTCCAACAATATTAATTTATAAAGGTTTCTATTGTAGTTATCATCTTAGAGCATTCACAACAGTTTCTTTATCTCTATCCATACTCTGCAGTCTATTAGGTCATTCTGTAAAATAGGGATTCAATTTTTTTATTATGTACCCAACAGGTTCCTTATATTAATTCTTTAAATAATAAAATTTAAAAGCCAAAAGTTAAAATTTGAAAGTTTCAACCGTCAAAATATCAAATTAATAATAATTTTATAATTTATAAAAGAGATAGTATAATTTATCAATTTTATTTTATTTTAAATTTTAAATAATTTATGGAGTGAGTATTGAATGGATTGTAGCTGCAAATGTACATAATATCAATATTAACTTTTAAAAAATTAATTTGTGATATTTTTAAATTTAAATTTAATATGAATAATTTAAATTTTGAAAATAATAAATTTTATAACTAATAGTACTTTTATAATATTTATAATTATATTAACATAAATTAAATAAATTTATATCAATTTAAATTGAAATATGTTTGAAATTAATTTTTTAAAAATAAGTCAATATTAATTTTATAATTTAAAAATATTGAAGTAGTAAAAAATGTCAAGATGTGTATGATTGATAAGTTGTCCACATAAATGAGGGTGTAAAATGTCATTTTGTATATATAGAGAACTGTCTCTTGACTCCCTTGTACTGGGGAGTAAAATCCTATATAGGGATTAAAATAGAGACTCAAATAAGGATAAAAAAATTATTGGATGATGATTTATTGATATATTCTTTAAAATTAGAGATAGAAAATTAATTAAATAAACTATTGTGGATGCTCTTAGGATGAAAGTCAATTTCTTTATGAATGAAAAGTCGAATCCAATCATGATTATCCCCATAAAAATAAAAAATTAAATTAAATTAGGATTAAGATTCTTTAAAAATTACAACTCTCTTAAAATGTACTCTTACGTGGGGAAAGCTCCCCCAAATGGACCGGCCCCCACCAAATCCTCGGGACCCTAAAAATCAAACCCCATTAATATATATATATATATATATATGTGTGTGATCTCTTCAAGGATTCTTGTTCTTTCTTTTTTTAATTTCTTTCTTATGGACACCAAAAAACTGCATATATATAAAGAATAAGTTCATTTCATCTCTTTAATTTTTAGACTTTAGAAAACACTTGACATTTCTGTTTGGTTCTCGATCGGTTAATCTACCCTACCCTACGAACTTTTCTCTTTGTCTTGTATTTGTATTTGTATTTGTATTGTCTAAACAAAAGCATACTCCACCCTGTGCTCCAGGATCAGTTTTGACTTTTTAAAATTAATTTAAAATATTTTTAAATTCAAAATTAAAATAAATTTATTTAATTTTAGACAATATTAGTTTAAAAATTAAGTGTAAATTTTTTCAAATTTAAAGCACTATTAATTATTAAAAAAATTAAAAGTTAAATTAATCGCATCAATTTAGAATTTAAAAATATCTTATATTGACTTCAAAAAGACAAATTTGATCACAGGGCGTAAAACTCTTTTTTATCGATTGTATATTTTGTAACGGATGTACATAATATTTGTGGGTAAGGAAACGTACCTTACTAGGGTTAAGGTTTCGAGTTGGCTGAGGAGGAGAGAAATTCACAAAGAGTACGATCTTGATTGATTGATTGAACAGGGGAGAAGAACTAGGTAAGCGATTGCTCGAGAGTAACACGTGGCAGAACTCTTAGGATCCAAGAGCTCTACTAGAGTATCGAGGATCCAGAGAGCTTTCTTGAGTGTCTTCAGTTTAGAGAAAATCAAAAGTCCCCTTTCTATTGAAGTGAAAGGGGGTATTTATAGAGTTTTCTGGAAAATAGTCACGTGTCTGGCACATGTCTGGGTCTTGCGACTGGCATGTGATTTGAGAAGAAATTCCAAAAATACCCTTAGTTACTTGAGTAATGTCCAAATTGCCCTGTCCTTCTAGCCACCAATCCAATTCCTCAATTTATTCCCAAAAATAAGCAACCTCCACGAGCCTTCTGCCTCGGGACACGTGGAGGCTTCTCCCAGTTTCTTTAGATTACATGTAAACCATAATTTATATTTGGGCTCACATTTGCCCCATGCACGTGAATCACGCATTCGAAGTGATGATCGTGCAAAAATTCTTGTTGTCTTTGAATCCAGTTTTAAATTTCTGAACGATCTGCGGAGCTCAATGTTGCAAATCTCAAAAAACCAAAATCTTATGAGAGGAAAACCCTAAGGGAGCTCTCCCAAGATATATTGGAAATCATTTATCAAATTTGTTTCCAAATCCTGCTAAATTAAATTTTTAAGGAACTCCAAGCGGCGCTTCTTTCCAATCAATTAGACAACGAACCAAGAAAGGAAGCAAGGTAATATAGTTGGACCATCCTGGATGGGTGAACCCTAGTAGGGTGCCAAATCTCATGGTGGCTGAACCTGAGCATAACGAATCTCAATGTGGTTGAATCCCGAGGTGATCGAACCTTAGAGGATTTTTCGTCCTTCGCTAATTTTGTTTCCTCTTCTTTTCAGGTGTTCTTAATCTCTCTTTTTTCGGGATAAGTCTTCTTATTCGAGCCTAGACTTTTTTCGCGTCGGACATTGTCAAAGGAAGATTGTTTTCAAAGCGACCTCATTTGTTCGGGATTCATCATTTCTCTTTTACCATGGTAAGCATTTAATTTCGAATGCTTTCATCTCCTTTTTCTTGTTTCATAGAATTCTCATGTCAAACCCCCCTCGTTGTAGGCTAATTCTGACGAACGTTCCGCGGACCCAAAAACTACTAAGGAAGTCCCCTTCGTAAGCGAGTGGGGAAAAGCTCCATTCTTTGGGTCTTTTGATGTTTTCTGGGAACAAATGAAGAAATATGATCGTGCAGCTTTTCCCCCACCTGACAAAGGGGGTTTATTTCTATATGCAGCATCTGGTGAAAATGCAGATAGTTTTCCCTGCTCTACTAAGATTCTCCGCATGTGCATCGAAAAAAAGGAATACCCTTTCAGCCCCGTTCGCTTCCTGTCCGACTCATCTAGTCGTCTTCCGGGATGGCAACATTGGACCGATGATATCCTTGGGAATTCCGATTATGTGAAGATACTGGACAAAGCTAGGATTCTGCGTTGTATTCAGCTATGTAGGGATCTTCGTATCCAACAGGACTATGATGCCCTTACCTTACTGATTTCACGCTGGTGTTCTTCTACATGTACATTTGTCACCGCTTGGGGGGAGTTCACTACTACTTTAGAGGATGTCTATGCCATTTACCAGTAATTCTTTCTTCTGTTTTGTACATTCTTCCTTATTTTTCTTTGATTATGTAATTATTCTGAACTATACCTTGTAGCTTTCCTGTTGATGCTTCAGCCACTTGCGGTTCATGCAGCCTATCTCCTAAGGATGCCGAATGTGTTGCGTACTTGACAGAAGCCTTCAAGTGGGCTTTCAATTACACCACGAGGTTTTAAGGTGATATAATCCTTTCAGACTTCGAGACCCCTAACCATCCGGAGACTTCCTGGCTATCTTGGGTACGCTATTTCTTTTGGGATTACAAGTATGGCCATTGGCATAGTTCTGTTTACAGGGAGTCCGTTCTCGCTCTTCATGAAGAGCATTGTCCTTTTCCTTTGACTTCTTATCTGGTTATCTGGTTATCTCACTTTATCTTCCCCGGATCACCCATAGACGATCCCTCGACCTATATGTTTAGCTTAGCGGCTTTGTTATCTCGGGGTTTGGAGATCCCTCTTGCTCCTCTCTTCTTGGGGACCTTGTATCGTCGCTTGAATGAAACTGTCCTTGCCATGAGAGAATCTGTCGGAAGGTACCCCTTTTCAGTTTCACACTTTCTTTCTTTTCTTTTTTTCGTGTCATTAATGTTTCTTTCATTTATTCAGGTACGACGTGAGTTGCTTTATTCCATGTTCCTTTCTTCAAATCTTCCTCTTCGAGCACTTTTGGAGCCATTCAACTTCTGTGAACTTTTCTCAGAAGAAAAGGAAATTTTTGCACCCTTTCTCATCGCCCAACATTGTTCCCCGCAACGCTCGCTGGATTGATCATAGGATTACTTCAGATTTGTGGCTTTATATTGATGACTTTTCCTGTTTCAATGCTCGTTCTTACACCATTGTTCCAGAGGATGGTTTTCGGCCTCACTTCTATAGGAGGGAATTTCGTTCTTTTTTAAATGTTAGGGAATTGACTGGGTCTTCACTTTCTTTGTTCATATTCCTCCGAGCTGCGGAACTTCCATATTTTGTTGAGGATGATGGGTTTGGCACCGTACTTTACTCTCCTCATAGAGTCATGAGGCAATTTGGATTTGACGAAAATCGACCTTTCGGTCGCTCTTGCTAGAGGGATTACGAGGGTGCTCTCCTCAATTTTGTCCCCACATCCTCCTCTTTTGCATGGGAGTTTTCAAAACCTTCTAATGCTTCTCGTGACCCTCTTCATTTCGTCATACCAGATGATTCTCGGCAAGGGCGATATACTACTTATGAACGCAACTACTGGCTCATCAACCTTAAAAAGTGGCAGGATAATACTATGATTTGTTCGCTGCCAGCTTCTCCTCCCGAACGTCTTCAATGGACTAGAATGTTATGTTCTCCTAGATCTAATACTCGTTCAGAGCGTTGGCCAACTAGTAGTTGGCTTTTTGAGCGTAAGGCTTTAATCTCTGAGTCTCTTCTTCCTCCGTCCGCAGACCCAGATGTTCCTCCTGCACAGGTCCCTACTACTTCTTTAAATCTTCCACCACGGACTTCATCTCGGATACCTCCTCCAGCTCCTCCCCAGGGATCTTCTGTTACCGAGGAAATGAGAATTACTCGCTCTAAAATGAGAGCATCAGCTATTACCAACTCTGAGGTGATGCCCCCTACAGATTCTACTGTGGTCCCTGCTAGTAGTTTGGTCATTAAGCTTCGCTTAAAGCTATTAGCAAAGCGCCCTCTTGATGATGCTAGTCCTAGTGTGCTGGCAGCTGAGGATCCAGTCAAGAAATGCCGTCGAAGTTTGGTAAAAAAATTTTGGCAGTATTTTTATTTATGTCTGTTACCATCCACATAGCTGCTTTCATGATTCCTTATGTCATTATTTTCACCGTTTTTAGGTTATCGATGCTGATAAAGAGAATGATGATGTTTCTCTTGGGTTTATAGCTAGTACTGCAAATGGGGCAACCACGGAGGCTTCTACTAGTCGTGAGCCTTCCCCTCCTATCCTTATCAGTGTTGAGTCGTCTTCATTAGATGATGTTTGTGTTAGTCTTGATGCTAAGGACACTTTATCTAATGTGAGCTCGAGCCTTGCTGTAGGTGATACAGCAATTTCCTCATGCCCTCTTGTGACTTCTCCACATGATAGACCTGGAGATACCAATGAGACTCTTGCTTAATTACTCGAGGGGGAATCCTTCTGAGACTATTGTTGATGTTCATCCTCCCCATAAGGATTCTGCCGACTTGGTGATTTCTCGGGAGGGTATTGTTGATAGCACTTTGGGTGGGTTGATTGACATTCCACCTTCTGTGGCATCTCCCAACTATTTGGACATTGACTATCTTGTGAGTATCTATTGTTGGGTCAATATATCATCTTCTTCTTGAATTTTCTTTCTTTCTCCCAAATATATTATGCTTTATTATCTTGTTTTTAGAGCGAGAAGATGAAAGATCTGCCTTTGCCTGTTGATGCGCTCGCTTTATTTCATATTCTCCATCCAGATGTTGACTCCTCGCCATATAGTGATCTCGGTTATCCTCCGGGTTATCTTCCAGATAACCAAGGCTTCGAGGATTCATCGGCAGCACAGCAACCCCTTGCTCCTCCATCCTTTGTCTCGACAGATTCTATGATGGCCTCTAAATTAGCTTCTGCCAGAGCTTCCTTCAATCCAAGTGGAGACCTTGTTTCTTGGAGGGGCTTCCAGATATCCTCTTCCAGCCAAGAAGTTATCGATCGTCTCATAGCTCGGTTTCCTCAAATACTTGACCGTCTGACTATCTGCATGGCCCCCGTCTAGACTTTCTTTTTGGATCGACTTGCTAGCCTTATCCTTGAGTTGCACAGTATTTCTTTCTATTATTTACCAGCTGAAGACTTGGATAGATTTAGCGGTGAACTTAATGACTTCTCCTCCGTTGGCTTCGACATGTCTCCCTTTCGTGATCGGCTGAATCTTCTTAGTTCCACTTTTCAGATTGTTGCACTACAGCCAGAAGTTACTATATATCAGCTCAAGAATAACTTTTTTTTGGAACAACTTTCGGATCTTGAGAACACTGCAACCGAACTGGAGACCCGACTTCAAGGTTTAAAGTCAAATATCCAAACTTTTCAGAAATTAAAAACTGCCAATGTGAAGGCTCGGGATGCTGCCATTGCTAAATTAGAGGCCCTAGCTTTGCCCCCTCTTCAGTTTGATATGGCATGGCCTTTAGATCATGGCTTTTTGTAGTTTTTTTTTCATTCCTGTAAAAAAAACTCATTTACATATATTATCAGAATATTGTTTCTTTAACCTTATTAATTGCCTTTAATTTGATTTTTTTTTCCCTGCAAACTAACGCTTGAATCCATACTTTTAAAAAAATCAAAAAATAAAGTTATTCAAGTATAAGTGAAAGTTTGACATTTTATTGATAATCATGTTGCTTTTAACGAAAAGCATAACGTTTCAAAAAATAAATCTTGCTTTTGTTCGATAAAGCATAACGTTCGCCACTTTTAGAGATAAAGTGTAACTTTCTTGGGTGTAAGGACTTAAACTCAGGTGCCTCAATTATTTTTGAAGTTGAAAGTATAACTTTTCGGGTCTGAGGACTTATAGTCAGGTGCCTCGATTACTTTTGATGATAAAGTATAATACTCGGGTGCCTCGTCACTTGGGTCGTCCAATTTCTTAGCAAGTGTGATCTGCGAGGACTTGAAATCAGGTGCCTTGTCACTTAGGTCATCCAATTTCTTAGCAAGTGTACTTTACGAGGACTTGGCCACCATTTAGAGTGGACCACCATCTTGGGTGGATTTTTGATATTCTTGTATCTACAGTTCAGAGATCTTTCAACGGTAGAGCCAGTATTTGGATTATCCATCATCTTTTTGTTTATGAAACTTGTGTAACAA
This sequence comes from Panax stipuleanatus, assembly GCA_020205555.1. Classification (NCBI taxonomy): domain Eukaryota; kingdom Viridiplantae; phylum Streptophyta; class Magnoliopsida; order Apiales; family Araliaceae; genus Panax; species Panax stipuleanatus. The sequence goes on from CM035117.1 coordinate 23,968,352, forward strand.
AACTTCTCATGTCTTCGGATGATCATCCTGGATTTTTCGAGAGAATCTTGATCAAGATTTTGTTCAGTGACCTTTGCTTGTCCATTGCTTTCGGGTAGTAAGGTGATGATTTATAGTGTTTCACCCTGTATATATCTCTCCATCAGAGATTTTTTTTATTTTTTTTAACGTCCCTATTGATGGAGGGAGTTCTATTATCTGATAAGATGTTTGGACAGTGGCTTGTTTAGCACGGTGTTTCCCTTTCTAATTCAATTTCACCTGCTGCTAACTTCTCATGATAGATCCTTTGCAGACTGTAACAGTCCATGGTGGAGTGTCCTGCGTATTGATGGTACACACAGAAGTCTGGTCTTCTTTTCATCTCTTCCGTCACAACAAATCTGGCCTTGGGAGGTTTCACCACTCCATGTTCAACCCATTGTTCATACAGGCCCCTAAATGCCTTCTCACTGCATGTAATAACCTCTAGGATTGGTAATCTCGAAAACTTGTTTCCTTGCTTTCCTCGGTTCCTTTCATTATTTCCACTCTTTTCCCTCTTGATCCCTTGTGGCTTTTGCTGAGAGTCTGCTAAAGCCACAGTAGCAGTCATTTTGCTCTTCCACATAACAGTCGTGTGGCTTGCGGGCAAAGTCATAATTCCTCCCAAGTCTTGTGCAAATGATGAGAGCGTTGCATATGAATCGCATGCTTTAGTGACCAAGTGGAGCTTAAAGGCATCTAGGGAACCATTGTTGCATATGCTCACTAGATTCTTCTCCTCAATCAGCTCTACACATTTTTGCGCCTGGGCTCTGAATCTGTTTACGTAATCTGACAACTCTTCATTTTGCTTTTGTTTGTGTAATACCCGAGAATTTTGAATATTTTTTAAGTGAATATATTAATGAAAGTCATATATTTATTTGAATATAATATTTATGTGTTATGAGATGAGTTAACTCAATTATATTAAATTGAATAATTATAATAATTGAGAAAATATGGAGTTTGCGATAAACTCGTTGAATGCCTTGTATGGCACCGTGATGAGAAATATTAATGATTATATTAAGTAATGAAGGAATCATTAAATGAACAATTATTCTATATTAATTGTTAATTATTATTTTGAGGAATATAATAATTTTTATATTTATTTAAGGTGATAATTAGTCATATAAATGTTAATCAATTGTTATGGAGATTAATACCTTCATTGATAAGATAAGTAATTAATTTATTTTCCATTGAGAATAATAATATATAAATGAGTAAATTAGATTTGCTCAATTAATTGCTATGTGTAAGCATGTGATGATTAAATGTATAATGTATAGTAACTATATTATATGAAATATAGTGCAATGTGACTATATAATTATACATAAACTATATAGTAAAGTTATGGAATTGTGAAAGCTACATGATTTATGCCTGTGTGACAATGTGTATATGAGTATATAATAAAATAATATATCATGGATATATTGTAAACAATTATTGAATTAATAAAATTTAATAATAAAGGAGACAATGTAATGTGATAATATCTGAGTAAATTATATCGGTAAGATAAAATGTACATGGATTATATATGTACAAATTACATTGAAGTATTATTTGTGTGAATTGCATTGTGATATTTAAATTATAACCTATATATATATTGCATAAAATTGTACAAAGCCTTAGTGATAATACACTTCATGTTGCTAGAATGCTGAGATACAATGCCTTGTCACAATTCTCCTTCACGTGATATACTCAAGCTATCCTACTCTCTATTCCTCAACTTCAACAAACTTTCTAGCTCATGATTATGGGGGGAGTGGGCATTATGATTTCATTCACCAACTATCACCAACTTCTTATTAACCTTCATACAATCCTACATTCCCGTTGGTTTAATTTGAAGAACAATTGCAATATCTGTGTATTGGTTTTGCTATATATATGGCCTCTTCTCCTTCACAAATTCATTTGCTGAGAAATTCCTTAAGGCTTGAGAGCATATAGAAAGTGAGAGTGCATTAGTAACATTGCAGCATTGTGAGTTGGGAGTAGCAGCAAGTCCAATTTACATTTAGCAGAGGTATAATCCTCTTTCCATGTTCTTCATCTTATGTTCTCTGAGATTTTCTAATTCTTGAATTAAGCTTGGATATTATGATAAGTTGATTGGGTTATAATTGTTAGTTGTTATATAGACTTAATAACATCTTAATATACAATGTGGCATGTTTAGAATCAAATACGTGAAGGATTTCTGTGTTTGGGCTGGATTTTTGCCAAAGCAGGAAGTTCTTAGCATTGACTGAACACGGCGCAGCTGCGCCGATTTTATACCAAGGCGCAGCGCAGCTGCGCTGGTCCCCGTTTCTGATTTCTATTATAACCTGCTAAGTCATAGCATGTCCGCATTGGTTAAACAAGTATGGGAACAGTACTGTCACCTACATATGAGTACATTAGCCTAATGTAAACGTGTTCCAATATGATTGCATACACGATTGATGAAACGACCTATAACTTTCAAAATGAACTTAGAGTTTCAAAGGTGGACATTGGTATATAGATATCATATATGTATTCTGATTGTAAAAGCATGTCTATGTGGCCTAGAAATGCTTGTCGGACATATTAACATATGTATATATATAACATGAACATGTTAGACCTTATTAGTGAGCTTTACTAACAAATACGAACTTTGAACGTGAACGTTAACATGCTACTTTGAGAGTTGGATTCTGAAATTTATGGACATGATTGATAGTACTCTTAGACTTGCCAATGTATCATACATGTATGCTTATTATGTTACATGTCATGAAACCAAGTTTAGCGTAAACGAAGCATACTTTCAAACTAATAACAATGATAGTTACATGTATGCGATATGAATATTCATGAGTATGCCTAACACGAGTTATATGAATACCCTATGTGTTTAAAAGGCAAGTATGTTAGACTTTGTGATTTCATGATCTTGATTGGCCTTAGCTAATTTGAAATACTAAGTTAAAACCATAACGTGTCAAGAATAAGTGTAAGATCACTGTAAAAGCATGCAAGACCCTTTTTCATGTTTATATGCTATATTGTATTGTATGTTGCGTGTCGAACAGAGATTTGCAGGCAGCAGCCAAACCATGGCCTGGCCAGGGGTCAGCGCAGCTGCGCCGCCCTTAGGCTTAGCCATGGAGCAGCTGCGCCAGAATGGGAACAGAAATAATAAAGCTGCTTGTTTCTGATTTTGTCAGTTGATACCTATTGTTGCTTAAAGCTGCTAGATATGGTTTGACCGCTACTGTTATATGATTATATGAGATAACACTATAACATGACGATGATTAGTTCATAAACGAGACTCCATGAATAAGAAAGACATACCTGAGTTAGTGTTATGATTTCGTGACAACTTATATACTGATTTTGAGTTATGTATACGTGCAAGTATGTAGTGATATAAGGCTATTGAGCTAGAATCATGTGTACACATATCGAACTTGATTACCGAATATAATTAGCTAATGAATACCATATGTACGTAACTATATTACGATAGGAATTCAAAGTGTTGATTAGTTTTTCGTGGATAAAACTACGCATAAGGCAAGTATCTTATCCTTGTGTTTACTTTATTCGAGGAACGTTGTAAGCAAGTTCCTAACCCTACACTTTATTGAGCATACATTTGGCTTGTGCTATTATTATCGTACGAGTAAGCTTTTGAGATTGAAATTCAGATATTATGAATCATATACTTCATGGATAAGATAAAAGTCGATTTATATTTTTCGAACTTTAAATCTTAAGATTGAACTTATAATTGTTATGATCTATGTCATTTGATTCGGCTAGACTTATATTGTTGAAAGGCGACCTAAACCAATTGATTGGTACGGGATCTTGTATTTGACTGAGATGAACAACCTTCCTTGAAGGGAAATTATATTGTCGGGAGACCGACGTGCGCATTTTAGTACGATTGAACGATATGCATACCGTAGGGTACTTTAGGCTGATCACCTGTTGTACTTATTTTGTTGGATTATCAGTATATTACTGTTAATTCTAGTAAGAGTTCATAGTCCTTAATGACTGCTCAGTATTCAGTTATCTTGAATCTTAAATTGATTTAGTATTGAATCATATTGATATTATTCTGTCCTTAGCGACTGTTATTGAGAACTGTTGATATTCTTGTTATCCTTGAACTATCATACCTTGTTATACCCTTTTTGAGATTCGAGAACTATATTACCCACCCTTGTTGTTATATTACTTGTTGAGCAAACTTGTTGCTCATTCTTGCTTTTCCTAAAATATTTCAGTTAAGGCAGAGCAGGGCGGACCTTCGAGAGTCGATAAAGGCAAGGGCAAGGCTACCGACTAGCTAGTCCCTTTGTATGTTTTAAATATTATAATATTGTATTAAGATGATGTAGTAAGACTGGATTTGACTATGTTTAAGCTTAAGTTAGACTATATAATAAGTCATTATTTGATATTGTTATATATGTAATCTATTTAGTACTGTAGGTTGCGAGACATGGTGGAATAATTATAATAAATCATTGTATATTATTCTAGATTTTTCGCTGTGATTGTGTGATTTTAGTTATTATCGTATTACCATGAGAATGTGACGAACCGAATTCGAGTGACCAAGTAGGCGGTCCGAATTTAGGGGCGTCATAGTTTAAATCTCATTAATTCCACGATGGTCACCTGTTTCTGGCTATATGTTCTCTTGCATTCCCTTTCTCTCCATTGTACTTCAAAAACTGTGGAGGGTGCTCAATATATCCTGCTGGGTAAGGCTGTCTCCATATATACGTCGGGTATGGTGGAGTGAAGTCCAATTCTGAGGGTCTGGTTGTCTGTCTTCGGAGTTGGTTGATTACGTCAAGCATATCATCCTTCGTCACATACTCGCTTGTTGTATGGACTCTTTGAGGGGTTGTGATATATTGCTGCGTCGGCGGTGTATGTGGTAAGGAGATCGGCCGGTGTACACTTGCATCATTTAAAGCTTGCATTGGTTGTGTTTGTTGGCTTGTTTGTTGGGTATGGCTCTGGATAGTCGGTATCTGCACTTGTGAAAACATCGGAAGTGTAGTGGGAATAACGGTTGGTTGAGGCTGGTTTGCTTCTACTCTGAGTTGTGGTACATCACCACTATTTTGGGGCTCTAAAGGTATGATTGGAATCAGATGACTCTCTATTGTTGGAGGCGCCTTTTGATTTTTCTTATTGTTATCCACTCTTACTCGTTCTTCCTGCGAACTTCCTGGAAACATAGCTTTGAAGGTTGGGATCTGCATCAGCTGCTGGCGAAAATTCCCCATCTCCTCTTATTGCCTCTGCATTTCTGAAATCATGGCCATCATCATCCCTTGTCCTTCTCGTGCCTCCTTTAACGCCTTGAGCATCTCCAACTGCACAACATTTGCGGTTGTTTGTTCTCCACTTGCATCCTCACCTTGTCTTCCTATTCCTATCTGTCTGACATTGGTTTGTTTTGGATCAGCCGTATGTGGTGATGTTGAACTTCCTTCAGAAGCGTCTTTTAAGAGGGGTTGATCGAGATCTAGATTCGTGCCTTGGAAAGCTTGATTTGCTTGATTTGGAACCAGATCCGGTGAAGTAATGCTAGTTGTCGGTGAAACTTTTCCTGTAGTTCTCTCGCTTCGTGTTGTGGGCATAACCTTCACGAATTCTGCACCTCCCCAGCAAAGTCACCGAAGAAATATGGATAAGGAAACGTACCTTACTAGGGTTAGGGTTTCGAGTTGGCTGAGGATGAGAGAAATCCACAAAGAGTACGATCTTGATTGATTGATTGAAGAGGGGAGAAGAACAAGTAAGCGATTGCTCGAGTAACACGTGACAGAACTCTTAGGATTCAAGAGCTCTACTAGAGTATCGAGGATCCAGAGAGCCTTCTTGGTGTCTTCAGTTTAGAGAGAATCAAAAGTCCCCTTTTTATTGAAGTGAAAGGGGGCATTTATAGAGTTTTCTGAAAAATAGTCACGTGCCTGGCACATGTCTGGGTCTTGTGACTGGCATGTGATTTAAGAAGAAATTCCAGAAATACCCTTAGTTACTTGAGTAATGCCCAAATTGCCCTGTCCTTCTAGCCACCAATCTAATCCCTCAATCAATTCCCAAAAATATGCAACATTCACGAGCCTTCTATCTCGGGACACGTGGAGACTTCTCCCAGTTTCTTTAGATTACATGTAAATCCTAATTTATACTTGGGCTCACAGTATTTTACAAGGAAAATGTTTTATATACCAAATCGATATACGTACAACTAACTAGATAGACAGATGACAACTAGTAACTACTATTAATTTTGAAAATATTTATTAGTCATATTATACATTGGGAAAATTTTCGGCCAAATTATAATTGGGATGTATGTGCTAGTTCTACTATACATTGCTGAAAATTTTCAGCCAAACTATGATTGCAATGTATGCGCATACATGGGATATGTAGGAATTAAAAAAGAACTCACTTAAATTTATTCTATTTTATTACATATAATTTCGCGTTGGTCGCAATCCAACTTACTCAAATATTTATTAATATATATATATTATTTTTCTATTTATTATTAGTGTCATTTGTCTTTAGTTAGATGCATTATGACTCGACATAAATAACACAACTCAATTCACATTATTATTATTTTCATCGAGCTTTTTTTCTGGTATAGAGGGGAGGGGCCGAGCAGCTTAATTAGAGCAAAGGAAAGTTGCAAATAATTGATAAGAGTACAACTATATATATATATAAGAAGATTCATCAAATATTCATATAGATTTAAAGACAGTAGTATCACATGTCTTTCTGAAACTTGAAAACAAGACAAGCAAGATACATTAAAATATACACATAACCAATAAATAAAAGCAATGTTGGTTCTCTGATTCTTTCTACCCATCACTTTTCACAACAAGTTCGATACTAGGAGGACATGGAGAAAGCTACAAATTAAAGCTCAAAAGGAAAGCTAAAAAAGCAACCTAAGGATCTAACAACATATATATCAATATATTGCAAACATGATATCTGTTAATTAGCAAAAATAATAATAATAATGTAATTGAAATCTGTTTTCATATATATGACGTTGCACGGACGATGTTACAGATTGGTTGACCAGAAAAAATGGAATCGATACCTGTTAATTAATAATGGGTTCCATGACCTTATGGCGCATTATATTCTTCTTTTACTTTGTTTGTCAGGTAAGTAAGATTTTATGGACAAAATATAAGGTACAACAACATTATTACGTACAATGAACCCTACGCAAAACTAACTGAAAAAACCTTGAGACCCCCAAAGTTGACTATATATATACGAGATTATTGGTGACCGTTTGGCCTTAAGGTTGCAGCCCTAATTAGTAGCATTCTCTATCTGTTCATTTTTATCTGGGTTTTTTTTTTCAAAGAAAAAAAGTGGTTACTTTTTTTTTTCATTTATAAATTCTGAAAAAGAATTAATACTGTAACATATTATTATTAAAAATTAAATACTAATTTATTTCCTTTTATTTTTTCAATAAATTTTAGAAGGTCATTATTGAGATCTTATGTTTAATTTAATCAAGATAAAACATTGATTACATTTCTTATTTACATTCCAAAATTAATGTCAAATATTAAAAAAGAACAAAATACCATATTATGATTTCTCTCGTGGGATAGCTTAAAAAGGCTTTTTACTTGAGTCTCTTGTACAGATATTTCAACCTATATGTAATGTGTCCATATATATTTAGGTCTGGTCTGTTCTTAGCCTTTATTTAAGCTTTGTATTTAATGGTCTTTGTCGTACGAGATTTTAGAATTAGGATTCTCTCCGTTTCAATGGAGTCTTTATTTTATTATTTAGATTTAAAATGTGTTAGAATGTAATGTCATAGTGATGGAAAATGTACTTATTAGAATTAAATCACACACATGCACACGACAGTAAAGAATTAACACAAAGATTTACGTGGTTACTCAATGTTGGGTACGTCCACGGGACCGGTATTCTTTTTATTATTCACTTTTATTACATAGAGTGCTACAATAGAGAGTATATATACATGTTACTCCTAATCCAATCCTAATTCACATTATAGTCTAAATATCCATAATGCCCTTGTAACACCTTACCATTTAAAATCCCTTGTCAACTCAGTCGGGCGCGCCCTGCGCCGCTTTTAGACTATCACTGACGCGTCTCGCGCCAGTGCTGCAGAACCTTTACTGAGCATAGCGCTCCCCGCGCTATCCCTACAGAACTCCGTACTGTAATGGAGACTCTCCATTGCACTTGAAATGAAGACCAGGATCCTAGTCTGAGATTTTGACCATCCATTGGGGTGTAACGCATAGCGCTTACTTAGTCATTAAATAGAGACCATGCATTTTTATGTTTATGTTTATCAAGAACATTAAATAAATAAATGATAGTTCAATCATATCTTTCCTGCCCTTCAAGATCAAATTAAATTACGTAAGGGAAACAAATGCATGCATGATGCATACAATTGGTTATAAGTAACGCAATTGCAGTAGGTGCAATAAGACTAGCTAACCAATCTTATCATTATAAATAGTGATCGATCACCTTAATTTGTGAGATTAACCATTACTTAAAGAAGAACAATTTGTAGAGTCTAATATGATCAACTAATTAAGCAATGGGACACTACATGCAGCATGCCTTCTTGACGGCGGTGGCCGTGGCGGTGACCACCGCCACGCTTGTTGCATGCGCCTCAGATAACACCGCACGCAACGCGGAATGATGACGACGGACTGCTTTGATATGTGCCAACAAATTTGCGCTATTGCCACTTCCACGACAGTCATATCATGCCTTAAAAATTGTATTTCTGATCTTTGCAAAATTCCAACTGGATTTAGTACCGTACACGACTTGGATGTGCACAAGGTCTAAAGTTCAACAATGGTATACTCTTTTATCTGTCACACACTGACATATATATATATATATATATATACACACACATACAACTGACACAAGCACATATTAAAGATTGTGTTAGTGTTGCAGATATGAAGAAAATATATAGCTACGGAGCTGCATTGCTGATACTTGCCAGAAACAGTGACTGCAATTTTTCCTGGCTCGTATAATAATATTGTACTAGCTAGTCCTTGAGAAAGTACTAATATCATAATATAACCAGCTTTGATTCTAATTAGTAAACATGTCTCTTTATGAAGGATTTAATATTCATTTAGCAAAAAAAAAAAAGATTTAATATTCTCCTCATCGAGATATAACGTCTCACAATTGGCTACCGTGTGTTCAAATATAAAATTTCCAAGTCATATAACTAAGACCTAAATATATATATGTACCGTCTTTGTTTTTTTTAATTGACGTTTTTGAACAAAACACATAATAAGAAATGTAATTCATATTTTATCTAATTGATTGAATCGACATAAAAGTCTCAATATTAATTACTTTTTTAAAATTTATTAAAAAAATGAAATAGAAACAAATTATTATTTAATATTTAAAAATAATACGATAAACTAAATCATTAATACTTGTTTGAAATATTTAAACGATCTAAGATATATAAACAAAATTTTCACTCTAAAAAGACTAATTAAAAAGAACGGGGAATAATATATAACTTCGATGGGCTACTGCGCTCACTCCCAAGCTAGATGCTCATAGAATCAGATCATGCATCCATATATGTTCAGACTCAGCGAACCGCATGCTAAAAAAAATAATGTTACTATCACATAATAATACTCATATAAAGTTCACATATTACAGGGTGGCACTCATGGATTTGTTGTTGATATAGCCCACTTAACTTAACAACAAATCAATGGATGTCATCCATGCGGTATGTGAGCTTTATGTGAGCATTATTGTATGATAATAGCATTATTGTGCTAAAAATCACTCCTCAACAAAACACTTGGTATGTTCAAATTTAAAAAATAAATAAATAAATAATAATATTAATAAAAAAAATTAACATTGACGCACTGACCCGTAGCTACATTATAAATTTGTTCATTTTTATACTTGTTAATTTGCAGCCATCTAATTGTTAGGAAAATATATTTAATATATACATATATATATATATATATATATAGGGAAAAATGTAAGCACACAGCTGTGTAGTGCACAGTAGGCTATAGCGACGGTTTTTCAGGGCTATAGCGATGGTTTGTCTGTCGCTATAGACAGAATATCTATGGCGACAGACAAACCGTCGCTATAGCCCTAGAAAACAGTGGCTATAATCTACTGTATAACTACACAGCTGTGTAGCTACATATAACCCATATATATATATGACTTATCTGATATAAATAATGTAGAAAATTAGTATGTCAAAGCTAGTACTTGGTACTATATCCTTAAGACAATTATACACTATTTATTGGTGTTTAGAGTTATCAGCACTTGTCTCCCATGATACAATGACAACGTATACTATAGCAGCACTACAAATAGCATACACAACGAACCAACTTAAAATGTTCTGAACTCTCTCAAATATTCTATGAATATGACTGAAGAAATGAATGAAAAATTGAATGAATAGAATACCTCAAATGATTGCCTCCATATAATATTTATAGGAGAATTTAGTGACCCTATGATTGCCTCCATATAATATTTATAGGAGGATTTAGTGACCCTTCAGATGAGACACGACCCTTACGAACCAACTGGACACGAATGAAAAAGCATGACTGAACGAGTGCGTCCGCATGGACAGAAACGCTGCAAAAGCAATCAACATCGCGCAGGGGCGGAGCCAGAAAAAATAATTGGGACGGACTAATGATATTATAATGTTAAAGTTATACATTTGGGTTGGGATGACCAAAGCATAATTATATAGTATATCTAGTAAAAAAAAAAATTTGGGCCGGACTATAGCCCCAAAAGCCAACCTTACCCAACACAAGTCGTTTGTGGTGAACTCAAACCAATTCTCTCTCTTCCACAAAAGCTAGGTGCTCTTGGGACCCAAAGTCAAGAGCAAACTAATTTTATATATATCAATTTAATGTTTAATTCATAGTCGATGTGGGACTCTCACTTCCCACAAATATTTATTTATTTTTTTAATGGGTGATCTTTAGGAGTAAATTTCTCATTCATTACCTTACGGATTTGAACTTTTTAATACTTGATTTTCATCTACTCATAGAGTAGAACACATTGATATGTAATTTTATGTTAAATAATTAATAGGATTCACTTAAATTTTAACTTCAAAACTCATGTTTAAAACTTTATTTAAGCTCAAATTCTAACACTAATAACAAATGCAATACTTGCAGTAACATAAAGCTAGCAACTGCAGCATGTTATTTGAATAGTCTAATCCAATATCTTATATATATTATATTATATATATAGTTGGGTTCCTTCATTTATTTGTTGCCCACTGGACCAAGCAGAGAATCAACTAACAGTTGTCTCACCGGTTTGGAAAAACATGCAGCTGGCACATCAAAAAAGTATATGTGGGCAGGCAACAGAGATACTACAAAAGTAACCATGTGAATGACTCCCCCTGTATGTATCCAGATTCCAGACATATCAGTGCAAATTTAACAAGAGTACATTACATGATCCTACTACTTTCCTCCCTTCTCTTTCAAAACTAGTTTTATGTGGAATTTGACTTTAAAAATTATAATAAGTCTTGGGCGACAGGTTTGCACCGACCGGGGTGACGATTGGTCGGAATTTAAATTTTTTTTTTAAAATTTTTTTTTTGCTTTTGACTCCTAAATAATTAATGTACTTTAGTAAAATTGAAATTTTAACAAAATGCAGTGATTTAGGTATCGTTTCGATACATGTAAAAAATATGATTGTACGGTCTATACAATCATGTTTTTTACATGTATCGAAACGATACTTAAATCACTGTGTTTTGTAAAAATTTCAGTTTCACTAAATCACATTAATTATTTGGGAGTCAAAAGCAAAAAAATAATTTAAAAAAAAATTCGGCCCGTCGCCACCCCAGTCGGTGCAAGCCTTTCGCCTTAGAAGGACTGTAAAAATTATATATAATGAGATTAAGAACATTGATTGGAATCTCGTTTTGGGAGTATTACAAAATGTCCCTCTATTTGGGACAGAAGGATTTAAACAAAGAAACAGAACTTAACCCTAAAATGAGATCACACTTTTTGAACCCAAATATGTGATACCCCTTGACAAGTTGATTAATCGAAATTATTTTAAAAAGAAAATTATGAAAGAGGAATAACGCACCAATAACCACGCCTCGATCAACAAGATACCTTAAACTTCTATTCTTTTAACACACTGGTAAAAATCACAAAAAAAAAAAAAAAAAAAAACCAACATTCGATGATATTACAATCCAGAAATTTCATACTTCAAATCTTTTGGTATAAATTTTATACTTATTTTTGTGTATCTAACTTCAATAAAAGTTCTATGAATTCCACAATTAATATTTGTTACTCATAATTATTCATGGTGGGGAAACTTCACACCATTGTTATTACACCCGGGCGGTCCGCCGGTCCAACCCGTAAAAGACCAGAACTAGTCGGCTCTCCGGTCCGGTTCAGTCCGATTTTATTAATTTGATCAAAAAACGGTTGATCACAGGACCGGTTAATTGACTCAGTGAACCGGTTGTTTAGTTTTTTTTTGTATCAAAAAAGTTTTAATATTAAAATTAACCACTATTAGTAAGATTGTAACTCAACTTTATTATGTTTTAATTCATAAAAAATGAGATTTTTTAAAATTTTATTAATTATTAATAATATATATTTTTATATATTAATGATGTCACTAGGTCAATAACGGTTCGACCGACCAGTGACCCATCCGTCCGGTACCTTTTCATTTCAGGTTGGATGACCGGTCCGGTCTGAGAACTTGCTTCACACATTAACAACAGATATTGCCTCAAGTAGATGATAACAAAAATTAAAGCATTAAAAACACTGCGTACTCAAGTTACATTTATTATTCAACAACTTAATTTATGCTGCAGATCCGAACCAGTTCTTTGACAGTAAAACTGAGATGCAATTTGTGCCTCCTACATATTACTCACGATATACTCCCTCCCTCAATCTAAAATTTATGAGGATTGTTTCTTACAATGGTAGGATTGAACTAGACCTGGGTCTGGTCTGGAGCATTGTCCACTTGTTGATAATGACCTTTTAATGAGCAGAACGTCCAAATGAAGAACTCTTCATCACGACTCCTCCTCCATATTTTCTTGAATTTGATTTATTACCTTGCCTAGCCACTTTTTTTGTATCCAATTTCTTTGAACTCGCTTCGTGTTCCATTGAAATCGACCTCCTCACTGCTTGTAATTCCCCCAAATCACTCACCACTTGATTGGCACAAGGAGAAGAATTTATGTAACTAATATTTCCTCCTTCATTTGGCAATGGTAATGCACTTGTATTTTCACCTCCACTTCTCATTTCACCATTATTATTATTCCTTTCCACAGAATTCTCTCCCCTTAAACTCAATCCATTCAGATTCCTATCAGTCCTACTCAAATGAGCCATATTTGTATCCAATACTACCGGAGCGCGACACATGGGACAATTTTTATGGGACCTTAACCAAGTATCAATACAAGGAATATGAAAGGCATGACTACACTTTGGCAAAAGCCTAAGGCTCTCGTCTTCTTCAAACTCACCCAAACAAACAGAACACTCTGTCCCTTCAGTTAATCCGTCCTCTCTTTTATACTTAAAAATTGCGATGGAATCAATGACGGATTGTTGAAGACCCACCGAGTTGATGAACCATATGGGGTGGACAAATTCCGGGCCACGATTCTCGTTGAGAAAGTCTTCATTTTGATCTAAATTGGGTGAATTTCTCCCCCTAATATTGTTCAAATTTATGTGGTATTTACTATGAAGTGCTAGATAGCAAATGAGAAGGAGAAACCCAGTAGCAAGAAAACACAACAAAGGGGCAAAGATTGTCGAAATCGGAAGATTTGTCTTAGAATTATCAACATATGAGTATCGCTTAGGAGGAGGTGGTGGAGGTGGAGCTAGTAGAGGGAGAGGATCTTGGTATGATAAATAGTAGCAATCATTAACATCATGACAATTCGCTTGAAAATGTGAATTACTTTGTGGTATTTGCAAAAGTTTTCTATGATTAATTCCCATGAGCAGAAAACAGAGGAATATGAAACAGAGGAGAAAAACAGAGTGCAATAACATTAACCCGGTTCAAGCTCGGAGGTTGTATGAGTTGCTGGATAGAATGGATTTATGATGGTAAATTCATACTACTACTAATGGATATTAATGGGATAGTAATTGTTTTGTGGAAAATTGAGGGGAATTTCGTTTTCAGTGGAAATTTAGGTGTGGTTCCAAGTCAATGGGGACTTGAGTTTCTTTCCGTGTTAACGTAAATGATGGGGCTGGCATGCAGTGAGCCACCTCTTGGCTTGGCTTAACGACCCACTAAACAAGTTAAGGTTGTCACTTATCAAAAAATGAAATATGCCCTTCCAAGTTTGAGAAGAAAAAAAAATAGGGTAGATGAAATTACTATTTTAAAGTATTTAATAAAAAAAATAAAATATTTTTTATAAAAAATATTGTGTCTCCATTCTAAAATATAAAACAAACATTTACTCTTTTTAATCATACGCAACATAGTTCACTATAGAAGAAAATAATTTATATGTCGACTAATTCATGACAGATTTGGCTCGTGACGGAGGTGAAACTATAAGTCATAAGATAGAATAGTAATGTGTGGATTCTTTGTTTATTCTTTCTCATCTCATATATTCACATATATCATTATTTAATATGAACATAAATTTATAGCAACACTCATGTATAAATCATGATATTTTGTTTATCTTACATTAGAAATCTATAAGAATAACTAGGAAAAAATGAATATTTCCCTTAGTATTAATCACCAAATTAATTCACAAAATTCACATTTTCTTATTTTATCTATTTTATTAAGGAGTGAGGGAAATAATGGCTTTTTGAGGCTATGTCATAAACTATATTTTTCTTTTGTCATTACAAATTTTATTTTATTATAATTTTATCCTTATTAAATTTTTATTTCTTTTTATTTCTTTTTCATCCTCAAAATTTGATAAAATTACTTTTATAGTATTACACTCCCTCCGTTCCTTAATAAGTCGTTTTAGAGTTATACACAACTATTAAAGAAATGATTGTAAAGCATTAAATATAATATTAATTGTCTATATTGCCCTTGTATTGAAAAAAAGATAGTGTTATCTATTGGACAGATATAGTGAGAGAACCAAAGTTATATTTAATACTTGGGGCAATATTAGAAATTAAGCAAGTAATGCTTACTTGAAATTCTCAAACGACTTAGAGCATCTTCAAGAGTAGTAGCAAAAAAAACTCTTCAAATTGAAATTTGTTGACCTACGTGGTAATTTGAAGAGCATTATTTACTACTTTTATATTTTGAGTCTCATCAGTCTCTTCAATTTAATGAACTGTACATCAAACCCATCAAGTGTAATAAATATTTTTAGCCTTTAATTGTATATTTGAATAGTGAGAAGGAGGATGCAGATTTGAAGAGTGAGAAGAATGTTGCAGATTTAATGACTTAGGTTGAAGAGGCTGTTGAACATGATTTTTCTGATGTGGCTCACCTATTTGAGTATTCCAAAATGATTGAAAAGACTGTTGGAGAAGTTCTTATATTAAAAAACAAAAACATTTCTCTAAAAACTTATTATAGTATTAAGAAACGGAGGGAGTTATAATTACTCACTCAACGCGTATCACTCAAACTAGTTTCTAGAACAATGCTACTATCACATAAATACTTTCACATAAATACTTTCACATAATCTTCACATACACACACATACATACTGTGGGCCCCTGCCTGACACGCGGGACCCGCAGTATGTATGTGTGTATG
Organism: Panax stipuleanatus; assembly: GCA_020205555.1. Taxonomy (NCBI): domain Eukaryota; kingdom Viridiplantae; phylum Streptophyta; class Magnoliopsida; order Apiales; family Araliaceae; genus Panax; species Panax stipuleanatus. The sequence goes on from CM035117.1 coordinate 23,984,360, forward strand.
TGAAAGTTATATGAAAAAATTTATGTGATAGTAGCATTATTTCTAGTTTCTAACATGTTCTTGGGCTTGACGTGATTCTATTGGACCCAAAATCTAGACTAGCCTTCCTACACGTAGTGTAAACTCCAATACAATTTAAATTAACAAGGACGACATATACATATAGTTATGAAAATTTCCCGGTTAATTAAATGTAGTGGTGATATATTTGGTTAGGATTTTTAAAAAATATTACTCCTTTTGTCTCATAATATATGAAATTTTAGATGATTTTATTTTTTTTAAATTATTTGACGTTTTATATAATTTAGAAGAATTAATCATAATTTTTTCAAAATTATTCCTCATGAAAAAATGTTACATAGGAGATAAGTATATAGTAAACAGTATTATAGATAATTAATGTTATATTTAATTCTGTACAATAATTAACTTAATTTTTATGCTCAACTTTAAAACGTCATATATTATTGGACGAAAGGAGTACAAATTATTAGATTTTATATACTCTATTCCAAAATATTAGATTAGGTTTATTAAAATTAATATGAGATATTTTTAAATTTAAATTAATGTGATACATTTAACATTTGAAGATGATAAATATTATAATTAATTGCTATCTAGATAGTTTAAATTTTTTATAATTTTACTAAAAAAAATTATTAATTTATATTATATTTAAATTAAAAAATATTTCAAATTAATTTTTAAAATTTTTATTGATTCTATATTTTAAAACCGAGGGAGATTGATTGATTGTTTTTGTATAAACAGTCGAAATACCGAAATTTTATTATACAACTAAAGGAAAAATGGTAAAGTGAACTTTATCCGTCCAAAAAGTAGCGAGTGACTTGGAACTCCAAATATTAAACCAAACTCTCCAAGACCGTGAGTTACTTTATTTCCTGTCTACAGATGATTAAATTCAACATGTTCAAAATCATAAACAAACAAACAAAGAATAATCCTTAATAGTTAATGTTGATGTTGAGATTCACTCGTATTTTTGAGGGTTCGACTTTGACTAATGATTATTACAACAGGATAGTCGGAGGTCTCATTTCTCGGTGAGCGAGCGGCTACTCAACTCGCCGGTGAGCTGATGGGGGTTGTAAGGGGCAGCGCCCCTGGAAATCAAACGCAAAGTGTAATTAAGTTTGAAGATTTTTTAGTAGTCCAGTCTTGGGTTTTATTAATGTATTGGAACTCATGACTAATGAACCGATGTTATAGAAACTAGGATTTTTAAACAGAACTAGCCAAATTAGTGAACCTGAATAAATTGCGTGTTCTTACTTTTTGCGTCTTTCATATAATATGTGTGTAATTGCAATTTTATTTGTTATTAAATTCTAACACTTAATAATATCATTTAGATAAGAATTATCCAGTTGACCATTCGACAATAGATTAATCACTCCGCTATTATAACTTTTTACGATAATTTTCGAACAATTAAAATCTTTGAAAAATCGAAGCACCTGTCTCACAGACATCGCATTTATCAGATTGGACTGAATATTACTCACGTGGTCATTGTTTTCCACAAACAATTTTCAATGCCCCAAACTGATTGAATTTTCAGAAAATTAACTACCAAGTATTAGTACTGTATAGCATCATTATGTTGATCTATTTTGCTGATTCAGCACCTACCATGGTGTCTTTGTTACCCTGCACACTCGATAAGTTTTAAAAACAACAAATATTAAGTCATTATTACTCTTTCTAGATCTATTCCACACACAACAACAACAACAACAAAAAAGAGAGTTTCATTTGCCACTTTTTTTGTTCTACAAAAGAATGATCTATTTTTTTATATTACTATAAAGTAGCACAATATTTTCAATTTGTCATCATAATTTCATTATCACGTCATTGCTATTCAAATTTAAACTAACAATTTATTTTGTTAGAGGTTGCCGTAGACCAAAATATACACCCTGAATATTTTCAAATTATGCAGCTGGGAGTGTTTTTTTTATAGAATGGATGGAGTAGTACTCTTTAGATAATTGATAATAGTTAAAGTGATTTTTATTAAAATTAAATAAATTTATATCGATTCTGAGTTTATAATTTTACGAATTAATTTTAAAAGTCAAAATGCATTTATAATTTGACACAGAAACACTAGTTGTCTTCCAAGGAAACCCAACAAGTTTTGTTGTACTCCAAGCAATCATGGCGGCCAAGTAACAGTGGGAATTTTTTTAATTGTCAAAATATTCCATGAACCATTTGCAAATTTTAAAACTCTTTAATTTTGGTACAATTCTCACGCTACCAAGTAATATTTGTGTGTGTACGTATGTATGTATATATAATCATCTCATTGCCTTTTATAAATTAATGAACCTCAATTTCTTTGTAAGAAAAATCAACAAGGGGTTTCAAAGTTTTGTTGGAGCTGGAGCCTAATCAAGATTAAACATGTTTGCGTCAAGATTATGGAGATCATATTGCTCCTCCTCATCAAGCACCCTCCCATTTGTAAATCATTCAAGAATAATTCTACCCTCTTTTCTTGATCCAAGCTGCAGGAGTTTAAGTTCATCATCATCAAAATCCAATTTTCATCCATTTTTAACTTCTGATCATGTGTATTTATTTTCACCCAGCATCATCAGCAGGTTGGTTAGTTAGTTTTCCTAGTAAAATTCACATGCAAATTTCTCTCTCCACTCTCTTTATATTGCATTTTAATTGGTTTAATTATTTCCTCTCATACATTTTGCTGTATCATCTGGGGTGTCAAGGCTAGTGAAGTTTGGGCTTGTAATTAATTAATGTGTTTTTGAGTTAAATAGATTTAATTTAATATAAATTATCTAAATTTTAGAAGAACAAAATTATCAAATGCAGCATTAATTGAGGTCTAAAAGCCCCCAAGGCTGCTTTAAATGCCATGAAGTTGTAAATAATTCTATAGTCTCATTTGTGTTTAGTTAGCTGCATGTCGGGTTGGCTGGCATATATAACAAAACTCTTTATCTAATACTAATAATCTCTCACACCTATATATATATATATATATATTTTGGATCAAACAGGAACTATAATCTATTAATTACAAAATATGACAAGATTATAATAATTAGAATATATAAGCAGAACATTAATCAGTGTTATCACATTTAATTTATAGTCTTAACATTAATTTCCTGATCACATGCATGCATGTAGGAACTTTGCATCCTACAGTAGTAGTGTTCAACCAGGACCTCCAAGCCCATCTGGGAAACCTTCAAATTCTTGGTACGTAATTGTCATTGAATACTATATATATATATATTCTTGCACTTTTTTTTAATTTTATTTATTTATTCAATTTTAATTTATCCCTGTTTTAATTACCCGGCCTTTTATATAATATAGGCTAACCTTAACAAATGTCATGATATATATAGGAAAAAATGGGTTGCCGGAATGCTACTATCCATAGTAACATTACACTTTGGCAGGGACAAATTAATTCATTCCTGGAATTGAAAAGTACGGCTGGTAACACAATTGCTGACCCTATCCAAGTTTCATGATTTTTCCATAACAATTATTTATTGGACAATCTACCACCGAAATATTTGTCTAAATAAACAATTGTTTTGTCCATATATATATAATTTTTGTTATGTTAATACCCATAACAACTCTTCCCCATAAACTGCAAATTAAATAATTGCGTGCGTGCGTGCGTGCGTAGATGAAGTGGAAGTGATTTTAGAGGAATGCTGAATTAGTGGCGGATGTGGTGGAAAAGGTGGCTGAGGAAGTGGTGAAGATTACGGATGTTTTGGCAGATCAATTTCCCAATGCCAGAAATCTCAAATCGGATAAAATTAATAATGTAGCCAAAGAAGTTGCCAAGGATGCTAATCTAGCAGAAGAACTAATTCACAAGGTACGCAAGGTATATATTGTGCATGTTTGCTTAAAAATGAATTATATATTCTCCAAAACTATAAGCTAGATGATGTTAAGCTAAATGAATTATAGCAGAAGACGAGGGACTTTTACAAGGAGGTATATTTTGATCATCTGTCTCGTCCGCTGCAAATTAAACTGCGGACGGGGGTCCTATTAACCGTTCGATCTTCGGATGGAGGGTCACGGTGTATTGTAAGGATATCCTTAAGTTAACAATATTGGCTATGAATCAATCTCCGTATATATATATGTGTGTGTGTGTGTGTGTGTGTGTGTGGCATTGCATGCATTATGCTTCCAGCATCCTTTTTTTTATATCAAATTAACTTTAGAGTATATTTATATTGGACTAGGATCATCTCCATTTCAAACGAAATGGAGACTTTCTATTCAAATGAAATAGAGTCTCCATTTCATTTGAAATGGAGAGCATCCTAATTCATTTAGGTTATAGTACTAGTAGTCTAGTAGTATTTCAATGACTTAAAAAAAGGTGTTAATTGTAATTGGGTATGGTGCAGGTACAAGGGGTTGAGAAAGAAGTTGAATCAGTTAATGAAGCGGTACTGATCAATGGTCAAGTAAATAGTAATGTCACAAAAAAAGAAGCAAGTGATGGTAGCATACAAATCCATAACTCTGAAAAAGTCCCTAAACCAACACTTTAGGCTCAATGTGCATCTTGCATATGCATCATCATTACTATATATATTACTATATATATATATATGCCTTTGTAACTGAATATTCTTCTTAATTAATTAATTTGTTATGATTATTACAATTACCTTATGTTATACTCGCCCTCTTCCAAATGATATTTTAGTCCCATTTTGCCTTGTCCTGCAACCTAAAAGGAAATTAATTAAGAGACCATTTTTAAGCTAAGAGATTATAAAGTGATACAACCATACAAATTTGCATGAGCTTTATATTAACATTAAATTTAACCGAAATTTTATGTATCTATTAATATATTTGGATCAAATTAGTTTGTATCGAATTAACCACTCAAGGATACAAATTAAAGGTCATGCTAAAAAAATTCATCAAATTTGACCTTGAGAATTAATATAAAAATGTTTTGATAAATGAATGGGAGGCAAGTGTAATTAGTGATAATCCACCATACATGTATGGGTGGGTTTAGTGATATCAACCAATCACAAACAGTCTCATCATTATATAAGCATTTTTTTTGTAAAATTCTTTTGTCATCAAAGTACTATTAAAAATTTGAAATATTAACGTCCCCATTTAGGGCAACATTTTAGAGTATTGTATTTTTCTTCTTTTCTTTTTTTTGTTAACTTATTCTATTACAATTCGATTCTAGGCATACATTTCATATTAGAGCTTGGGGGAACCTGGGGAAGGGCCAGGTGGTACTAGTGGGGAAATCTAGGAGAAATTTACTTCTTTTTTTTCATATGGCGCCTTGGTTAATTAAATTATTATATATATGTACGTAGCTAAATTTGTTTCATAATGACAGCATATACTAAACGTTGAGAGGGAGATAAGAGTAAATGACAACATATTCCTCCTTTTTAAAAAAAAAAAAAGTTGGTAGTACGTTGTATTTTCATCTTAATTTTTAAGAAAAGGATTTCACTTCATAATCGTGGACCCCACCATTCCCCATCCACCTCCGTAATCTAAACCGCCCCCACGCACCCACCCACCCATCCCATCCCATTAACCTTCTCTCTCTCTCTCTCTCTCTCTCTCTCTCTCTCTTCTTCCCTCCACGAAAGAAAAGGAAAGAAAAGAAAAGGAAGAACTAGTCTCTTCTTATTCAAGCTTACCCACCACCAAACTAGTCCCTAATTTCCTTCCTTTCACGCCTCAATTTGGCATCTCCTTCCCCCACAATACACAATACACTATTTTCCTTCATCCCAAAACATGCAAATATAATTGCTCTTTTATTTTATAAAACACTACTCAAAATAACAGTCATATATATACATACATACCTTTCAAAATGGCAGGCTGGACTACAATCAACCAGAAGCTGAGTCCCGGTGGAGGCCTCAACCTCTTGCAGAATTGTGACTTGCCTCCGCCGCTCAAGGTTTCTGCCAGGTACAGACAAGGCAGTTTTGTCATCCATGAATAGAATTTGGACCCTCATGGGACAGGAAGACCAGGGCCAGGACCACCTCCTTCAGATATGTACAGGTGATGACCGCTCCGAGACCAACCAGAAGTTGGCGCTTTTGAAGGCGTTGCAATTGTCGCAAACGCGAGCAAGGGAAGCAGAGAGGAAAGCTGCAAGGTTGATAAAGGAGAGGGAAGCCATTTCCAATGCCCTACTGAAAGAGTCATCGCATTTGTTTGCGTATCCGCAGTTGCTTAGGTTGCTTGAGCTTCAAGTGTCTAAGCTACGTAGGCAACAGCAACATGGCTCAGGTGACGGTGATGGTGCAGGGAATGTGCCATGGCTCGTGGCTTTAGCACTCTGTTTAGGTATTGCTGGTGTGGGTTTCGCATTTGGTTGCAGATTACTTTCTTTGATAGTCTCTCTCTTCTCTTTCTTTGCTGTGAAGAATTAGGTTTCATTTTGTTAGAAATGAGGACAAAGTAGTAGCTATGCATATAATATACATATATATAAAAGCATCAAAGATCTTTACCAGCATAAACAGTAAGAAGTAATAGCAAGAACTTGACAATACCTTGTTGAATCATTTGCTCCAACAGATTTCTTCAAGTAATGACATGAAAATGATAAAACTCGAGCCGCTGCATTAACTAAACATATGGTACAGAGGTAACCATAAGCTACCACTACTTGGCTGTCCCAAGTGCGTGTAGCTACTATATATACATCTAGGTATAGTTGCCTAATAAAATCTCATTTATGTACACGCACACACGTCAACAAGTTGGTCAGGGTTCTCAAATAATTGCCTGGTGTATGGACCTCAGATGGCTGTAACAATCATCACTGCTCCCAAAGGACTCCAAGCAGACCCAACATATATGCCTCCCGCACCTACACTCTACATGGTTGCACCCATCCACCTTCTCAATAGTAAAACCACATAGAGGGCAATGCTTTACGTGCTCCTTCCCCTTGCACCACTCCTTCAATGAGGAATCTGGATCTTCCTTGAACTCCCTATACCTATCGCATGACAGATATGGATGGTACTCCAGGTGACACTTGGTACAGGTCTCCACGGAACATGCACCGCAGAAAAATGGTGTACCAGCACAGCCAGGATCTGTCACTCGATAAACTGAAGGGCAGTCGGGAGAGGGGCAAAACCTGAAAATGCCCCCACTAGCTGCAACAAAAGACCCCAAAGAAGCCCTAAAAAGTTCCTCTAATTTCTCATTCAACAATAGAAACCTTAAGTCAGAAATTAAAATACAAGCACCACAATTCTTGTAGGTACAACGCATTGGGAAACTATCCTGGCTTTTTATTGCTGACTCACACTGCTCAACTAAACATAACCGGCAAAATTCATGCCCACATCCTTCAATCCGGTAACCATCCTCCACTTCACACAAGCAAATGGAACAGGCAGCTTCATTACCAATTTTCTGTGGACTACTTGTCTGTGCAATCTCATATATTATTTTTTCAACCTTTTGCTTTACTTGTTTGCTACCATGAATAGAGATGAAATGGTACCGTGTATTTAGGGTGAATTCTGCCTCAGGCACCTTTTCCTTGAGACCATGCAGGTCAGGGCCAAAACTCTTGACCACTTTCTTCATCAGATTAGGAGGCAGAATGCCACCTCGAAGATGGACTTCAAGTTGCTTGCTTTCATGTAGTATTGAAAGGGATTGAACCAATTTCCGCTGCGCCACATCAATCTTGTCTGAAGAACCAAAGACTCTTATATTAAGGCTCTGCCTGTCAAAGAGAATATAGGTTCCGGTCTCTCGTTGAATTGACTTCATGAGAATAATTCCATCTCTAGAAAACAAAAGCTGTAGAACAGCTGGAACAAGGGAAGGATGATCTATGGTCTTCCCCCTCATGAGCTGCTCCAGAGGCCTCCTCAACTCGGCCACTGTTTTTGTAGCATTGGCAGTTATCTTTACTCGATAGGAACCATTCTCATTTCTGTCAAGATTGCATTCTGCACCTGTGAATAAGATAAAAGATAAACCGTGCCTGTTAGCACCCAATAATTAGTGCAGAACATAAGTGTATTTACTTTACAGAGCCTCTAATACTCTTCAATCATAATGCACAGTTACAGTTTTTTTTTTGTTTTTGAAAAGTAATGCACAGTTACATGTAAAAGATGAATGGAGTGCTTCATAATTGATTAAGAAGAATCAAAATATTGCCTCTTAATCCCTTTCAAACTAGTACAGTAGTACTTGTTATAATCAACTCGATAGCTTCTCCCGATTCTTGAACTACCGTAACCTTTCCACTCTCACTCTCACTCTCACCTTTCCACTCTAACTCTCATCGCCCCTTAAAGTTGAGAGACATTGATGAGAATCCGCGTAACCCATTCCACCTGCTAGATGGAAGGCCGTGGAATCATGCCATAGAAGCAATCCCCTCTATTTTGCATCAAAAAGTAAAGTTTATCATACTTGGTGATAATTAAAATTGTTATCATGTTTTAACAAATATTTACCCTCGTTAGGGTATCTAGTAGTTTCACATAATGATAACCGACTTAAAAAGAAATCCATGAGAACACACAAATAGCATAAAGAAAGCAAAAACAAAGTACATTGCAGCCAAAGGAAACACGTAACTGCTATTGCAAGAAATGAAATATATGTGCCAAAATAAATACCCTTTGTTTGCCTGAGGCTTGATAGTAAAGAGTCCAGTTGCTCTCTGATAACAGAATAGACAGATGAAGGGCATGATACAAAGCTATGAAACAACTGCTGGCACTTTATCTTCTGCCATGAACGACATCCAAGAAGTACTTTCCCTTCAATTTGCTCCAAAGCTTTTGCTGCCTCCAAATGTAGACTCCCGTCAAAGGTAATTAAAGCTCTTGTGTAGGCATCCTTCAGCTCTGGCGGGAAAACCTTTATATGAACAGAATTACCATGGGAGTTCCTTTTGAGCATGAAGGGGGTGATTTCTCTGAGAAGTGCTTCTTCACAAGCGCCACAAGGAGGATCTTCAACAGCATCTCCCCTCATCAGGAAAAAGTCAAATATTTTCCTATTTGTTGCAGTCCTCAACACTTCAAGAATTTCAGCCTCCGAAAGTTCCTTATCAAGACGACTAATCACAACACTGTCCATACACTTTGTACTAGGCTCACACCAAACATACTTACCTCCAATAATCAAATTAGAGAAATCATTAACGATACAAGTAACATCCTGGCTGTCGCACTTCACAATTCCAAACCCTCTGCTGAATTTACGTGGCCAATAAACTTTTGCTTTGACAGCTGGAAACGAAAACAATTTATGGCCACCTCCATAGGTGCACCATACAGGAACTACCTTCAGCAAACTACCCCTAAAATCAACTCCATTCAACTCAGCAGCTTTCTTCGCTGCATCAGGCGTAAGAAACGTTACTCTGCCCCACTTTCCCTTCTCTTCGCAATCTTGTCCATTGCCTGTGAACTTGTGCAGAGCACAAATACTACCCGAGGTGTTCCTCTCGAAAAACATTAAAAGCTCTTTCTCGTCAATAGCATTTATATCTGAATGGAAAACATCAATACTCAAATATCTCTTTCCAAGCTCTAGATGCTTTATCTCAGCACCAGCTCCAAACAAAGCTACAGAAGGTGAGACACTGCGTCCTCCATGATACAAGCATTTCTCCAGGCATTCATTTTGCAACCATTTTCTTTCATACTCCAGTGCATCAGTTACAAGGCTACAAACCTTATCAATGTCTTGGGAAGAGGCAAATAACAGAATTTCATTCTGATCAACATTGACTTCAACTCCAATTCGTTCATTATTGCAAGCAATTTTGATACGTGAAACAAGGTTAACCAGACTATTGTTAGACTTCCCACAAAACTTCTTTAATAATGTACTGCCAAAACCCGTCAAAGCCTTTACTTGCAGCTTCCGACTTTCAATCTCAGAGACATCAAACAAAGGAGGAGGGCAGAGGTTGTACAAAGATTCAATGTCAACAGAAGTTACACAGACCAAATATTGGTTATATATTGAGAGGATTTCACCAAAGACTACCCAACTTGGCCTTTCACTAAAAGTTAGTAAAGAACATGAAGGATGCAGCTGAACATTTTTTCCAGTCAGTGCTACCTCATAACCAAGCTGATCGTACCCAGAATACATAGCTACATTCTCTGACAGGGAAGAGAGTATGATTATTTTTAAAGTTCTATCATGCACAGTCTGCACCGATGGATTCCAAGCCCAGCAAGTGGGGATAATGATATTAAGTTCATGCTTCAGACCAGTTTCCAGTTCTTGCACCATTTCGTGGCACCTCCTCATGGATTTAGCATTTATACTATTATCCCAACACCAACTATTCTATTTTTCACGAGGCACACTTTCCCATTCCTTGTAAACAGAGAGCAAAGTGAAGAGATCACCGTCACCATGGCAGAATTGCACCTTAAGGCAATCAGATTTTAACTTATCTTCTACAGTACCGATCCTGCAAAATATGCTACTTGCATTTGTCATAACAGCAGCCAGAACAAGACCCTCTCTACCCAAATGATGTTGGAAGCAGTTAAGTATCATTTTGCCTAGACGAGGTTCAATGCCCAATCTAACCAAACTCCATCCATTTTTGGTCATTTCATAAACATCCTTGTTTGGTGTAACAGCTCCCAACTGAATAAGATTTCTAATGGCCATATCGATAGCTTGAGCACTGGGTGCATCCACAAAGTCGAAACTCCGTACATTATTGATGCCCAAGGCAAGAATCCTCAGAACTGCAATCCCAAGATGAACCCTACGAATCTCTGGTTCCTGATGCAGAGGCATTGAATCAAAATCATGTACTGAATAGAGTCTATAGCACCTTCCGGGTTCTGTTCTCCCAGCACGACCAGCCCGTTGATTAGCAGAGCTCTGGCTGATCCTGCAAACTTTAAGAACATTCATGCCAGTGCTAGGCTCAAACCTACACTCTTTCACCATACCAGAATCAACCACATACTTGACCCCTGAAATTGTCAATGAGGTCTCAGCAAGATTCGTGGTGAATATAACTTTTCTCTTTCCTGGATAATTGAGGAAAACACTGGCTTGGTCTTCATATGTAAGTTTTCCATGCAAAGCTAACGCAACTGCAGATGGAGATTGAAACTTCTCACATGCCCATTCTACTTCAATTTGAGCCGTCAGGAAGGCAAGAATGGTCCCTTCTTTCTCCTTTTTATGGATTTCAGCCACCATCCTCACAACATCATAAACATACGAAGCAACATTGCCACAACCAGAAGTGCCTTCTGTCTCGCAAGGGACATATCGAATATCAACAGGAAAGTTTCTGCCTACCACATGAAAAGTTCCACAGCCAAAAAAATATTCCGCAAGCTGGCTTGCATCAATTGTTGCAGACATTATTATCAGCCTCAGGTCTAGCCTCAGTTTCAGTAATTTTTTTAGCAATGCTAATAGGAGATCAGTGTTTAAGCTTCTTTCATGAGCCTCATCAACTATGATGCATGATATCCTGGACAATTTCTCATCATTCATGTAATGCTGCAGCAAGCAGTGGTCCGTCGTATATATTACCCGAGAATCATATTTCTGAGAAGAAGAATATGTTGGATAATAGATAATCGAAGTATCTTGATAACACCCATAACATTCCTCTCTAACCCTCTGTGCCAACGACATGGCAGCAAGCTTGCGGGGCTGAGTGCATATAATAGACTCACTCCCAGCTACTCCGGAGTCTGCAAGAAACTGAGCTAACTGGGTACTCTTCCCTGAACCAGTCTCTCCGATCATTACCATTATCTGTGCAAACATCAATAAAAAAGAGATGCCCTTAATTTATTGTAATACAAGGGCAAAAACCTTATCTTTTCTTTTCTTTTATTTATTTTATTGATAAGTAGAAAAACCAAAAACTTTAAAGCTTGTCAAGTGATAGATATTGGATTCTGCTGAGCTAATTTATAGTTTCATATTACACTAGCTAACAATGTTTAATTTGTAATTTTGAATTTCTTAATACTCAAAATTATTCACAATCGTACACATACCAGTATAATATCTTTATGCTTCGCAATGGCATAAGAAATGGAGGAGTTCAAAAAAAATCTCTCTATTTTTATAGGTACGGCCTCATGTATGGGGATTGGAACCAAGGACCTTAAGGAAGATCTCAAAAATATGTGTGTGTGTGTGTGTATATATATATATCCCATCCTTCTATTACCGGTGTAATCCTCTAAAAGCCATTAATTCTTTAAAATTAGTGACTGAAGAGGAAGATGGGGATTAGGAATTGAGGGGGACTTATCGAATTATGAGATCTGATTTCTACTTTCAACATCCAATATATTTCTTCTAATCCTAGCTTAACACATTTAGTCATTACTAAAAACCATGGAGTCATGAAACGCAAGAAAAGTTTGATCTTAATATCTATTATGCAGTTTCTGGAGCTTCTTCAGTCTCGGTGGTGCTTTCTGACTTATACTCCCTCTGTCCCACAAAAGAGACCCATTTTGACTTTTTTTAAGTCAATTCATCTAAAGTTTAAAATTTGATGTGATTCATGTAAATTTTGAAAACAACAAATTAGTATTACCTTTTAGATAGTTTTCAAACTACAATTGTATTACCTAAAATCAAATAAACTAATATTATTTTTAGAATTTTACACATTGACTTTAAAAAGTCAAAATAGGACTCTATTTGTGCAAAGGAGTATACAGCATGGTATGTTAAATGGTCCTTGCCTCATCTATTCAATTAAGATCATTGCCGTAACGAGTCATATTCCCTTTGCTCAAATAGAAGAAGGTATAGACTCGAGCATTAGTATCCTGAGTACGGGCGGGAGTCGACCGCCCTGGGCCTCCGATCAAAAGGGCCCGAAATTTTATATATATATATAGTATATATATATAGGATTTTGAACGTTTGATTGAAAATTTTGGCTCTAGGAATACTAGAAGAAGTATCTATGAATGTATTCTTATATATTTTGTTGTAGTCGAACTTCTCATATATTTTGCTGTTGTCGAAGTTTTTATATATTTTGTTGTAGTCGAACTATTATTTTTTAAGCTCCGGAAAGACACTTTTTTGAATACAGGCTATACTTTTTATTTTTCGTATAAAGTTACACACTATCTGACATCTATTAATGGTCCAGTGGCAATTATCAACAAGTCAAGTTATCCAATTTTGTAGCAACCGACTAGTATAAACTGCAAACAGCAAGTGAGGAAAAAAAATCAAGTTCATAAACAGGAAAAAAAAATTCTCCAAAGTAATTACCTGTTGGCAGTGTATTTGCTTTAGTATCTCTTTTCGAAAGGCATAAATTGGCAACCCATCCTCAAGCCGTCTACATTCCCTCATCATCAAGCAGTGAATCCTACACCAATCAAAACCTCCATTCAAATTTAACACGTTCACCCCATCCTCTCCACAACCCTCCGAAGATATATTCCCTTCAAGATAACCGAGAATACACTTCATCCCACTCTTAAATTCGTTAATCCTATTCGCTATCAAATCCCTCTCAGACATAAGCCGCTCATAATGAACAGGCAACCGGTTCCGGTTCCCAAGTGATGCATTAATCTTGTTAATCTCATTTAAGACAAGCGCAAGCTTCTTTTGCAACTTTATTACCAAATCCCCTTCAATAAACCCTTTTACACGCTCAAGAAATAATACCTTAAGCCTACCATTAAGCTCATCTGTATCAGATGGCACAATCAAGTTACAAATCAGCTGAGGGGTCAAAAAATGAGTACCGTCAAATCGAGTTTCCCACAAAAACGCAATTGTTTCAAGAGCATCCGTCCATTGCTGAAAAAACAAGCATGCAGCACAAATTCTTCCATCAAACCCAGAAAATCTATCAGGCTTACATTTTAATTTCGCGATTAAGTCCTCTACCTCGATTCTCTCAAAACTCTGATTGTCTTCTGAACGAAGCTGGATTATGAAATTCGGGCGATTTTGACGCGGCGCAGTTTTCGGAGGCTGGTCCCGCCGGTAGTTCGAGTGGAACTGGGGTTTCCACTGTAGTTGGTACGGAGGCCGGACAGACCGGAAATTCTCCCGGACAACGCCCCTTCGATAACTCATCGACGGTCCGTCTCGTCGACCGGCGTCTCCTATCATCTACAAAACACTAACAATTACAGAGTGAGAGTGATCGAGAAGGTTATCGAAGAAATCTTCAAACTTACTTGGTAAGAAAGTAGAGAGAAAAACATATGTAACATGGAGTATTATATATATAAAGTTAAAATAATCCTAAAAAGGACTGCTGGAAGTGGGGGAAGAAAAGTGAAAGGACGTGATAGCCGATAGGGCCAAGGGAAGGACATATTTTTGTTTGATATGAATTATAAAACAACCTAATTTATTATAATAAAAATCGATATTTTTATGTATGTTTTTGATATTTTTATATATTTATTTAATAAAAAACGGGTTTCACTTTTACGTAAAAAAAATTATATAAAAATATTAAAAATTCATATGAAATATTTATTTTTCTATTATAATCTCCATAAATAAATTAGTAGTATTATTAATAATTACGTCTTCTACTACTAAATTGATGTTTTTCTTGTTTTTAGCTCGACAAGATTTATAATAAGTCTTGGGCGATCGGATTTTGGAGTCCAGTCTTGCGATCAACATTTTTTTATTTTTTTTATGACTCTCAAACAATTAATGTGATTTATTGAAATTAGAAATTTTTAAAATTTAGTCATTTAGGTGTTATTTGGATACATGTAAAAAATAGGGTTGTACAATCTGTGCAACCCTATTTTTTACATGTATTCAAATGACACATAAATCACTAGATTTTATAAAAAAATTCAATTCCACTAAATCACATTAATTATTTCGGAGTCAAAAAAAAAATTGCACCGCCGGTCGTCGTAGAATGACTGCAAGATTTATGTCACACCATTATTATTGAATATTGGAGTGGAACACTACTACTACGATCTCAAGGTTTTAGTGGTGAAATTTGAGCCATTGCCAATTTTAAGACGCTTCAACTTTAATTTTGAATAGACAATTTAATGATAGTAACAAAATTGGGTGTATGAGATTTTGAAATTCATTTTTGTCAAATGTTAAATTGCAATCGAATATAACAAAAAGAAAGAAAAAAGAAAAGAAAAGTGGTGGCATGTTTTTTCAAATATTTATGCATTGTTATATTTTATGCACATGTAATGGGTCTTAAATTGTTATTCAACTCGTCACAATTACTTACGAATTCTAAATTATTGTTCTACTCGTCACAATTATTTAGTTGTTTACAACAAATATTTGATTACAAAATTGTTATGTTTGGCATGAATGAGTAGTCGATGACTCCTTGGAGTTTTTATGAAAATAGGATTACTATTTGAATTTTGCTATTGTAAATTTTCTTCTTTTATACAATCTTAAATTTAGGGGGAAAAAAAACGAGGAAACGTGACAAGAGAACGTTCCACGGGATACTTGTGCTACACTTCTGTCCATCAAAAGAGCGGCTCCATGTGCAACCATGTGTTTCGCATGCTAAATTAGAAACATAGCAATAATTATGGGTACCAAATAAATATCAGAAAAATAGTACAGATATAATTTTTGAGTGGACTACATTTATTTTGCCCTATTCTATATACTGTGCATTTTTAATTTTAAATGTAGTCGCTTTACATCTCATATTTTTTTATCGTGATAAACCAACCACACATTGTTAATGAATCAATTCGATCAAATTTCGAAATAAATTTTGAGTCAAATTTTAAGTCCAAATCGAATCAAATTCATCTAAATAAGACCTTTAAGTCCCAATCGAATCAAATACATTCAAATAAGGCTTTAAACTACTCTTAAGTCCGAATCGAATTCATCCAAATAAGACCTTAAACCGAATCGAATCAAATTTATTCAAATAAGGTCATAAATTACTGGCTTAATAGTATTTATTCGATCATCTTAGTCCACCACAGACTCATCCAAAAGATTATGATTGAAAGTATTATTGGTAACAACTTAATTTTTTATACACAAATAATTTTTTCTCATATTTTTCGATGTCAAACTGAAATATTACGACTAATAAAAAATTGTTAAATAAACTGAGAAAATATTTATGTGCATATCATTTCATCCAAAAACTCACACAAAGGTAAAATAATAGTAATAAAGAGAGGAGAGAGAAATATTCTTGTTCCCTTAATTTATGTATGTGAATGTGACACTGGATGTAGTAAATACATTATACATAGACATGTTGTATTTAATATATGAATAAGTCTTGGCGGACAGTTAAATTGAACATTATGAAAATTATTTTTTTCTTTTGTTGTGATTCTAAAAAAATATATAGTATTTATTTTAATTAAAATTTGTACAAAAAAAAATATTTTAAGTATAATTTAGATACATATACAAAAATAATATTGTATAATCTAAACAACACTGTTCTTGTATATGTATCTAAATTATATTTAAAATATTTTTTTTTATAAAAATTATAATTAAAATAAATACTATATATTTTTTAAGAGTCATAACAAAAGCAAAAAAATAAAAATAAAAATTTATAATGTCAAATTTTCATGTCCGATTCCCATATCAACATAGAAGGACTCTTAAACAGGCTGACAGGGTATTTGATCCCCGCCACTAATTCAAATAGCGGTCGAATTAAAATATCCAAAATCCACCCAAAATGCAGCCTTTTTCCATCACCACTCCCACTACTTCCAGTACCACCGCTACAATCCCCAGCACCAGCACCGCCACCGCCACCGAGATTACCATCCTGGCGTCCCCGCCATCCATTG
The DNA here is from genome assembly GCA_020205555.1 of Panax stipuleanatus. NCBI lineage: Eukaryota > Viridiplantae > Streptophyta > Magnoliopsida > Apiales > Araliaceae > Panax > Panax stipuleanatus. Next base: position 24,001,264 of record CM035117.1, read on the forward strand.
CAACGCGCCACCACCAGCCCCAAACACCGAATCCTCTCTCCTCCAATCATTTAATCAACCCAAAACGCCGATGGCAAGGCGCAAAACTAATTCCACTAGCAATCTCCCTATCCGTAGGCATCCTAATCCGCTTCGCCGTCCCAAAACCAGCCGGAGTTACAACACAAGCCTGGCAATTATTCGCCATATTCCTAACCACCATTGCCGGACTCATCTTAAGTCCATTGCCGGTAGGCGCGTGGGCTTTCACTTGCCTAACCCTCGTAGTCATTACAGATACACTCCCATTCTCCGCCGCGTTCAGCGTCTTCACTAACGAAGTGATTTGGCTAATTGTGACTTCGTTTTTCTTTTCCCGAGGATTTATGAAAACGGGACTGGGTGATCGTATTGCCATGTATTTTGTCAAGTGGCTGGGGAAGAGTACATTAGGGCTGGCCTACGGCTTGGCTTTGAGCGAAGCGATTATTGCTCCGGCGATGCCAAGCTCCACGGCTAGGGCCGGTGGAATATTTTTGCCGATTATTAAGTCACTGGCGATGTCTGCTGATAGTATGCCGAAAGATGGTTCAGCTAGGAAGCTTGGGGCTTATCTTATTCAGTCCCAGTTTCAGGTCAGTATGATTGATTATTAAAGCATAACTTTAAGTTAATCATTTTGGAATTGCATTAAGTGAATTTTTTTGGATCATCAACTACAACTTGTAATAATGGGTGTTTTGTTTTTTCTTCGGTATGGCCGAGGTACAATGGTCAATAATCTCTTTGCACTGTTTGTTTAAATTTTTGGTAATTGTTAAATCAACAGCACTTTTTGTTATTTCCACAACAAAAGTGTCGTTGTAGATGTATAGCGACGGTGAAAACCGTCGCTATAGGATATATAACGACACTTTTGTTGTGGAAATAACATTTTCTGTTGTGGATTTAACAATTTCCAAATTTTATTAGGCAGTAATAGATTTGGTTTGTACTTTGGATTTTAACTATCCCAAATTAGTGATAATTTATGAAGATCATGCATTTTTTATCTGAATTTGTATATTTATTTGTTGGGATCCAGACCCCTATGAGTGAGCAGAAAAGGAGGGAGGTTAGAGGTCCTGCTGATTTCTCATAAGTAGTGATTCTGGCAAAGTTTGTGGAGTATGTATTGCATTTGCTATCAGAATAATAAATTTGGGTCTTTATTAACACTTTGTAAGTCAATTTGAAATTATCATATACATCATTTGTTCTAGTCAAATTGCAAAATCACTTTATGATTGTGAGATATCATTTGATATTCCATATCTTCCTGTTTATGGTGCAACAACTATATTGGTAGTTTATCTGTGGGTCGTATGTTGAAAGATGGTCTCATATTGATATAAAGAAACGCATATAGATTTGCTAATTTATTAACAAAAAAAAGGTTCCTATATGTTTATGGCTTTATGCTATATTTCACGCCATTACAAATTCTTCACTCTTGCTATTCAATAAAAATCCTACTTTAAATCATTTTATATGTTGGTTGTGTCATAGCTAATTCCTATCTCATTATCATATCTTTATATTTGGTACGTTTCCCTTGTTGATATGTGACAGTCATCAAGTAGCTCAAGTGCTCTTTTCCTGACTGCTGCAGCTCAAAACCTGATGTGTCTCAAATTTGCTGAGAGCCTTGGTGTTAAAATTTCAGCTAAATGGGTTACTTGGTTCAAGGGTGCCAGTTTACCTGCACTAATATCTCTTCTAGTAACTCCATTTATGGTATATAAGATTTTTCCTCCAGAAATAAAGCACACACCAGATGCTCCTCACATGGCCACTAGTAAGCTGGAGCAAATGGGTCCTGTTACTAGGAATGAATGGATTATGCTCATCACCATTCTTGTCACAGTTGCATTGTGGATATCTGGGTATGCTTAAGTTCAATCTTTCTTTGTGTAGTCACCTATCCTTTTTATGATAGTACCTAATCAACATACTTATAGGTTCCAGACTAGTAGAGCATTAATGTGATAACAGTGGTGACTTAATCTAGATCAAAACTTTGGTTATTTTTGTTGTTTAGATTGTGTGAAGTGCCTCGAGATTTGTTTAGCTTTGAGTGGAAGGGTTCAGGAAATATTTTATGTTAGCTCCTCTTAGAAAAGGTTATTATGCTGGTTAGGTTATTCAATTTTTATTACTTATTTTTCTGTTCAGTATTAAAATAGAGGTGCGCTTGGACTTCTGGAAGTCCAGATGGGTGACCTGGCTATGCCACCCATGGTCCTATCGGTTGATGGTCACCGACTTGACTTTGGTTTCATATTGGTTTCTAAATGTGTGTTTTTAAAGTTTGAATGAGCTTCCTTATAGAAACTCGTGAGTCTCTCCACTGATGGATTTAAGGTCAGTCAAACAGCTCCTAAGATTTTGATCCGTCTCATTTTTGCATAAAAATGGTCTTATTCTCTGATATTTAGATCAATTATTTGCAGCACATTATTGGAGTCGGTGTTTTTATTTCCTTCTCCAATCTGAATTCCAACCTTTTATGGCTGTAAAGCACCTCAGCAACTAGTATCTTCCATCTCTGATGGATGTCTTCCCATGTGGAACTTTCTTTACGTCATGGTCTTATCCATAGCCTTAGTTAGAGAGGTTGGAAAATGGAATGATCATATTACCCTTTGAGGCTCATTTCAATCCTATTCTAAAGGCTTTATGTTAGTTAGACACCACTAAAAATGTTCATTAGGATTTTGAATGCTGAAGCTGAATATAGCCAATGGCTTAAATGAATGTACGAGGTCAAATTGAGTATGATTTTGATAGGCTGTTCTAGTTATTGCTATATGGTTTGCTCTTTGATAATTAATCCAATCTGTATATTGCTCCATATTTAGTTATCCAGGAGGGAGCGAAAAATATTATGGTAACTAGTCATGTTGTCTACGATATGGTGCTGAAGATAGAGATTGTTGCAACCAATGTTTAGTCTCAAGAGTTGTTTGGTGATTAGTTTTGGGAGCCCATTTGTTTTTCATTTTTCGATTATAGAAACTCTATCCCACAAAGAAATGTTTGGTTACATGTTTCTGTTTTTTCTCTTTCTGTAAAAATTATATTGGAAACAAAGCAAACATAATAAGAGATTTTTTCTATGTTGTTCCTAAGCTACCAAACATGCATGAAGCAAACAAGCAAAAAAGGTTGTATGCCAACCATATTTTTCTAGTACTACCCCATCCTAAATAGAGTTTTGACTCCTTTGTCGGTTAATTATGGTTTGTTAGACTTGAGACATTTTTCCCCAAAGGTTTTTTCCCAAATAAGTCTTACTTTTGAAATTTAATATTAACATAATTTATCCCAAAAAAAAAAGCATCCAAATGTGACTATTACAAACCTTACTATGGCTAAGAAAAAGTCAAAATTAAATAGGATTTTCATTTTGGGATGGAAGGAGTATTTTAATACAAACAAAAAGAGAAAGAAGACAACTTTCCTTACATTCTTTCGAATATGTAAAAAACAACCACCTTACAAAATGCGAACTAAAGCTTGCTGGAGAATTGAGTTTCCTATCTGCGCAAGTTGCTGAGCATGATTGGATAATGGATCTGTACACCAACTTTAAGTGAGCGTTGTGGGACTCACAGTAAAAATACTCATTTGCTTCCGTGGTTTATCATTATGATATGAGAAAAATATTTATGAATCTTGATCTATGTGCAGAGAGGCGCTTGGTGTAGCCAATGTTGTTTCAGCAATGCTTGGCTTATCAATTCTTCTGCTATTGGGAGTACTTGATTGGGATGATTGCTTAAGTGAAAAGTCAGCATGGGATACCTTGGCTTGGTTTGGGGTTTTAGTGGGAATGGCAAGCCAACTGACAAAACTTGGTATTATACCCTGGATGTCTGATTCTGTGGGCAACTCCCTCAGATCTCTGTCACTGAGCTGGCCAGCTGCATTTCTTATCCTTCAGGCAACATATTTCTTCATTCATTATTTGTTTGCGAGTCAAACTGCCCATGTAGGGGCTCTGTACTCTGCGTTTCTTGGGATGCTCTTGGCATATAAAGTTCCTGGTCTTCTGGCAGCCCTGACTTTAGCTTTCAATACCAATCTTTTTGGAGCCCTGACACATTATAGCAGTGGTCAGGCTGCTGTATACTGTGGAGGTACTTCCTTTTCCCCTCTGCCATGTGTCTTTTTTCCTCGTACCAGTCATTTGAATTGCATTACATTGTTCCTTCGGTTTTGATTATATTTTCTTCCCCCCAAAAGCAATTCTGGTTAGAGGCAGTTTTCTTTTTTCTTTTTCTTTTTTTTGGGGGGAGGGGGGGGGAGGGGGGGGGGAGGTTCTCTTTCTTCATCTCATTTCCGGAGTTTGTCAATGGTGAGTCTAGTCATGGTTAAAGACTTCTAGGAAACTGAGATTGGGGAATACAAAGTGCTGTTTACTTTGGTGGTTGATATGTTGAACAGAACGTTAAGTAAGAGCAAGGAGGTTGTGCTCATTGCCTAATTGAGGCTGTGTGGTAGGAAGAGAGAATTTTAAAGTTTCTCACCTTCAACATGCTGATAATACGATGCTCTTCTTAATAGAGGTAGTTCAAGGTCTTAAAAATGTCAAGTCTATTTTTCCAATTTCGGAAGTAATTCTGGCTGGCCTCAAGGCAAACCTCTCTATAAGTGTAGCTTATTGGGCTTTTATGTGGATCACTCTTTTGACAGGCTTGACTAATTTGTTGGGTGTGAGGTGCAGTCCCATCATATGACCTATCATGGGGGTCATCCAGCGTTGCAGTCTAACTATTATTAAGATCTGATTATTGAGTAAATGTTATAGATTGGATTGCTTGAAATTTAAATGGCGCCTTCTTTTCCCTTTTGGGGGAAGGATAACCTTGAGCCAGAATTGCTTGTAGAGTATTTTATTATTTGTCCTTTTCCTATAGGAACTGCAGAAGATATTAGGACTTACTTGGTTAGGTAGGAGCTAGTGTGTCGCAGCACAATGGAGGAGGGAGGTTTGTCTTCGAATAGGGGTTGCAGATTCTATTAAGAGGATTATGTGTTGTTCCTCTATGTAAGAATTATATTGTTTTGAAGCCACTCCAAAATTTAAACACTTGGGTCACCTTTTCTAGTAACATACTAGTATGACTTAAACATTTAATAATGCAAATGATCTCTAAAATTTGTACACGTGTAACCACCTAGAAAACATTGTATTATTATCCTTTGGAATCCGTTCGCGTGCAGTCAAACATATCATTCTTCAGGTCTTCTATAAGATATCAATGTCAAGATTTTGATTTTTTCTCTGGTACTTGAATTGATAGAGGCATCGTTTCTTCTTTTTGTATGGCAGCGCGTTATGTACAACTTGTCGATGTTTTTAAATTGGGTATGGTGGTGGCCGGTACTAACATTACAATATGGGGACTAGTTGGTTCTTTGTGGTGGAAGATTTTGGGCTTTTACTGAGGCCTGAGGTTTTGCTGCTTTCTTTTTCATGTTGTAGGATAAGCACTTGTTGTAGGGTTGGTTATGTTGTACCCATCAATATTCTTTACGAAGATATAGAAGAAAATGAATAAATATATTAGTTTTTGGTTTACTTGTGAGCCTTGAAGTTATTTACATTACTGATTGTGCAACACAGCTTTTATGTTCTACTTAAAGCTTTCACCTTTGAGGTGGAGGAAGAAAAATATTATACAACTGTATTGTTTAGCTCAATGTTCTAAAAGCCGCTAGGCGGGCGGCTCGGGGGCTTAGCGCCAAGGGGGTCTAGGCGGGATTTTTTATTTTAAGCCAATTTTAATATTTTATCTTACATTTATCCAAACAAAACAATAATATAAAGTAAAACAATCTATAATAAAAGTTCTTTGCTTAAAGTTCAAATACATATCCATATTGTCAATGTCAAAGTTCAAATACAAACATGCAATTGTTCAAAGTTCAAACATATCTTTAACGTATTAGTTTTATTCATAAACAAGATTGCTATTAAATAATAAAATTTAAAATTTCAAGAATTCAATTAAATATTAAAACTTAAGAAACTAAACATAAATTTAACAATTATATTGAATTAAACTAAATATTACAAATATATCATCATTTATATAATTTGAAGTTGGTACAAGTTCAAAAAATTACAATTATAATAAAATTATCTATATTGACTTGATCTTGTTCACTTCTTGTGATTTGATATGCTATAACTTGCATTATGAATATGACAAATAATTAAAAAAATAAATATATCAAGATCTGGTTTGGGTAGTTATTAAAATAAAAAAAAATTCTCCGCCTAGGCCCCGCCTAATTTTCTGGAGGGATTTTTTTACCGCCTTGGGCCTAGGTGAGGCGCCAGAGAGCCTAGCACCTAGGCCGGGCGTCAGGGGGACCTAGCGCCTAGGCGGGAATTTTTAGAACACTGGTTTAGCTTGAATCCGGGGGCGGGATGATTGTTTTAAAAGCACCGAGTTTAATTTATTGAACACAAACAGGAAACAACGCATGATGAATGAAATACTGATAATGGCAATATGGCTAGCAGTCGAAAAGTGAGGAGTATCTTGATGAACCCAGAATTTAGACCTAGGTGAAAATTGTAGAGTTGGATATATAATTTTTGTTTTGTATATATTGACATTAAAATAATTCAAAAATACCTCAGAATTTAAACTAATTTTAATAGCCTCGGGGGGGGGGGGGGGGGGGGGGGTTGTTAGAAAAATGTGCTCATGCAATATTATATCTTTCACTTGAGTTTTAAGCAAGGTTTTTGGAAGTCCCTGTAAAATATCTGGATCATAGTATGGTATGATGTGGAAGAGAGAAGATTATTAGAGACGGATAAAAAGCATCTAATAAACCAATCATTTCACACCCTCTTAGCCAATACCTGCCTTCCCCTCCATATTCTCTATTATATCCTTTTTATTATAAATAAAAAACAACAACTCATAACCAAAAGAGGTGAAAACAAAGTCTTAGCAAGATTCTACTTTTTTTTTTTTTTTTTTTTTTTGAAGTTGAGCCTTTGGACAGCACTCGCAAAATAGAAAAGAAAGCTAAAAGAAAAAGCTGCCTACCATTAGGGCGTCTACACTCCTGCCAAGCCCACTCACCCAACCAAATCTTTCCCCCATTTGTGGCCTTTGAATTTATTAAACAAAAAGTCTAAGCAGACAGGAATATAGGACATGAATATTGGACAGGAGTGTATTAGACTTTTAATTACTTATGTTTTGACTCCCAATGGGATAAAAATCCAAATAGATTAAAGTTCAATACACCTTCTGTCCAATATTCCTGTTTCATATTTCTGTCTGTGTAGAAGAACTCTTTATTAAAACTCTCTTTTAGTTTGGATTCCCCAAAACAAAAAGATGAAAAAAAAACTGTTGTCTAGTGTGCCCGTTCAGGAACATCAAGCCTCAAGCATAGCATACCTATCCCTCCCTCCTTCCCTCCTGGAAATTTCAATAGAATCCATGTGATTAATGTCTTGTTCATGGATTCATATTTGGTAGGATCCAATTAAGAGCCGTTCAGGTCTTATTTTCTTTGCCTTTATGAGTCGAAACAAATTGATAGGTAACTGTTAAAATGCTCAGATTCATCTTTCCATGTTTATTATACTGACCTCAATCTTATCACAGATCCACATTTTTCAACATTTGTTACCTACTCGTTTTTGTAGTGAGATTGATTTTTACGACAAGATTATTATTATTATTATTATTATTATTATTATTATTATCCTAATGATGCGATGATTAACAAATCACATGGTGAAGTTCCCTAATCATATTTTAATTTGCCACCTTGAGTGGGTATTGTTTGTCGCCTTCTTAAGGCTGTGGTCCAAATTAAGCTAGCTAGCTGCCTTGAGCTTAAAGAAAGACAGTTTTCATTGTATGTGTGGTTAATTATTAGATCTGCATAGTCCCAGACTTTAAAAATTGACTTGTGCTAGTTTTGAAGGGTCCAAAATGACAGGAGATTGGAAAACAAAGGTGTGTGATTAAGGTTATCTACCGACTAATTAGGGATGCTTTCAGCTAATTACCAAACAAATAGTTCAGGTTAGGCCATGTTTTCATCTAAAGTTGACACGTTGTGGTCTCTGAAAATAAACGCCCAGGATCGATCCACGGCTCCATGCATCTGGATTTTGGGTTTATGTACTATATTGTATCTGCCTCAAGTCTCAACTGATGATGATTTTTCACAACACTGCAAGTAGTGAAAGTTATTAGTATATTACAACACTGCCTGCCATGTTTCTTTTGCGGGGAAATCTAATCATTGTCTGTTGGCTTCTTCTATTTTGTAGATTTATTAATCGGAGAATCGGTACGTGGATGAAGAGGCAGGCTATGGTGTTTGTCAAAGTTTGTGCATCATTACAGAAAACTTTATGATATCCAAAAGGTTATGGAGAAACTTTATTAATATGTCCCATACCTCCTAATCCCACCATGCATGCAGCCAGCCAGCCAGAAGGTCCCTTGTTATATCCCATACGTATACCCCATTTTACAATTAACTTCACTTCTCCCCAGCTCAGCATTTGAGTGCCTTGGGGTTTATATATTTGATTGAGTTTTCTTTGTACCAATAGTTTGTGTGTAAAAGATCTACAAAAACACTTTTGTATATATATAGGCCAATTTTGTGGTCCATATATAACTTCTTGAGTCGTGATAAATATTTTTCTAGATATGGTGTGGCTTGAGTAAAGAACTACACTAGGAAAAATGCAGGTGATATTGGGAGAAGTACAATATTGAGTTGACTGGTATAAATGAGTCAAATGACTCAGTATTGAGCAAAGGACGAGAAGCTAGTAGGTTTTACGTTTTTCAATGGAATGTGTGAAGGAATATTGGAATAGAGAGTTGAATGATTCATTCTATTCCAGTCGGAATGAGTCATTTTATACTCTTTTATAAGAAATAAAATTTATAAATTTTATAGGAATATATGAGAATGGTCCATTCCATTTTAATGGAATTTTTTTATTTCATAGGAAGGGAGCATAAATATAGCCCCAAGACAACAGTATGTATAATCCTGTGCTTTTCCTGCTGGATTAAAACCAAGCACTCCAAGTTTTGAACTTTTATTGATCGAAAGCAAGTACTACCACATGCTCACAACTCAAACAGCTCCCTCCCTTTCTCTGTGGGGTTGTTACAATTAATTGGTTGTGAGCATGTGACAAACACCCCAATACGACGTAGTTTGTTTAGTATGTTGCTGAAATCAAATAACACACACACACATATATATATAGCAGCAACTGATTATCATCCCCGGTGGGCCTTGATTCTTACTACAGCCTGAAAGAAAACACCAACTAGCTTGAGCTTTGCTTGCGTTTCATGGGTTTGATGTGCTTGCTATGATTTATACTTGTAATTATCCAGACACTGTTAGGAAAATAGTGGTTAATGCAAGTTGATCATCACAAAGTAGATTTTTATGGCAAAAAAAAACTATCAATTCGGTTAATTGCAAGTTGATCATCATAAAATAGATATACAAAAAAAATTAGGTTATCAATTCTCAATAACTAGCATGGCAGCTTGTTGGATTGAAATCTTTATCTAAATTGTGTAGCATGGACCCCTATGTATTTATTACTAATGTTTTTCTTTATGGAGAACTGTTTCGATGTTTATGTAACATTGCTCAGCAATGAATTTGTTGTCTTGTATTAACTCAATGTCGTGGGATGACTGGTGTGAGTTATATATATATATAAATGGGTAATGATACATAATACGTGTTTGTTATAAATTAAAAATAAAAATATATTACCTATATCGTTCAATATAGAAATCAACAGCCGAGATTAAAAATAAAAAATTACGTCTGCAACTATTAGTAGCGGACGGTCCGCTACTATTAATAGCAGACGACGGTACTATTTTCAGCGGCATCTGTTACAATTAATAACAGACGACACTCGTCATCCGTTATTACTAATAATCTGCTAGTAGCGGACGTGAATTTTTCGATTTTAATGTCGGCCATTATTTCATGGATCGGGCATTAATGATAATGTTTACCTATTTTTTATTCCTATGAAGTACTTACTTGTGATCATTCTCTTTATATATATATATATATATATATATATATATATATATATATATATATATATATATATATATATTAGACTAGTAATTTACTTTATGATTGTGAGCTTGTGTTGGAAAAAAATTTGGAGGGAGAGAGTGAGAGTTAATGTCATTAGGGAAAAGAAAGCCTGGTGAAAATCAAGTCCCTTTATAATTATTTGCGAGTTTATATAAAAGAGAGTAATTTATTTGTCTTGCTCTTGTTTACAAGTATGAAATATTAAAAGAAAGAGTAAATTATTACCAATTTTCCCTTATTTAGTTTATAACAATATGATGATATTTTGAAAATAGAAAAATTTAATATACTTGTATTACTTTTCATCTATTAAATTTCATTTAGAGCGGAAAGTCTTGAAAAGAAAGTGTGGCTTAATTTCAGCTCTTTTTCTCCCTCTTTTTGACCTTTCAAAAACAGTAACTATAACTTTCCTTATAACTTTATTTATGTCCTATCGTTCTTTTCTTTTATTCTTGGCGGTTTTCAAAACTTACAAACGTAACGTTACACGTATAACTTATTCTAGAAGAAATGTGAATCACACTTTTGGGCACTTTGCATATTAGTCAAGATTAATTGAAACTTAAAAGAGGACTTTTGGGACTTAAAAACACTTCATTTTTGTTGAATATTTTCAAAATCTGTTGTTATATAATAAATATATTATATTATTTTAATAATTAACATATACATTGGTTCAATAATAAATATGTAATTATTAGTTTGAACAGATATAACGCTGAAACGGTGCAATAGTTTGTGGCTAAAAATATATACTTATTTTATTCCAAGTATAATATATGTGATTATAATATTTAAGAGAAAAATAAAGTAATATATATTAATTATTATATGTGAAAATTTGAGTTCATAATTTAATAAAGAATTGAAAATATAGTATATGCTTGTTAATTTATTCTTGAAATTGTTGCATAAGAAAATAATTTGTATATCTGTATAGTTTAGATTAATCATACCATGAATTTTTTTATTAAGTTATGTGCTTTAAAATTTATAAATATTAAATTTTGCACATATATAGTCTTTGGTATGATGTTTAAGTATAAATAATTTTTATTATGGTTAATAAGCATATGTTATGATCATGGGTTATGGTCGATTTCAAATTTATCAAGGCAACACAAGTTTCTCTAAAAAGAAAAAGGCAGTAATGCCCAGTTTTATATTACTGTTTTTGAATTGTACCGAGTACGGATTAATGGGCATGGTTCACTTTTAAAGTGAGTGATGAACCAAAGTGTTGTAATCTCATATATATATATATATATATATATATATATGGTACATTATATATAAACTTATTTACATATTGATTAAACATTATTTTGGTATTAAAGATAATATGATTTTATAACTTCATGTTAAGATCGGTCAATTTATCAAGTTATTGTCAACATATCTCAGTTTGGGATAGTGATATATGTAAATGAACAACAATACACATAATTTTTGACATTTAATTATGTCAAGTCAATTCAACTTTAACTAAGTTCTTGTACGACCCTAGGTAAGGAAGTTGAATTATGTGTATGTTAAATTAATTTTGAGATATATTTTATGGAATTCAATAATGAAGTTTAAATTTTATCATTTTATGATAATGGAAGTGATTGGCTCAAGTTTCTGATATTAGAGATATCTCTATGGCATAAGTTAATTGATAGTTATGATAATGCGATGACTTTTTAAGAAAGTCAAAGGCAAATCAGTATAAGACATGACAATGTGAATGAGCGCTCGATATTAATAAAGTAATATAGTCATTATCTTTGTTAAAACTAAAGTAATTTGGTGGATCCCGGTTACAAAAGTCATAGGTAAAGATTGTCATGAAGTAATTCCATATAGATGAGTTTAAAACCTTTGAATGAGAGGTAATCTATAAGTGGAATCCAACTAAATACTAGAGTAACATCTAGTATATTAGTTTAATTGAAAAATACTTACAGTAATAACCAGTTATACACTAGACAAGTATGAAGAATAAACTCTTCGAAACCATCTCAAAGTTATTGTATACTTGTATGAAGAACAAAGAGGGTAGGGTAAACCTTTAATAAATCTATGTCCGGTTTGAAAGATGTAGGTCATACAAGTGCATCTAATTAGATTCACATATGTAAGTGAAGGAAGCGGAGCCGCTTCTGCGAGACTTAAGGCTTATCTCTAAGTCACTTACGAAACACAATGTCATAAATGTGTTGAGTTTTCTTAAACTATAAGGGGTATAATATATGTCTATTGAGCGTGATATCATTTTAAGATTTCTTAGTTCAAAGCTAACGCTACTAAAATTTTTAGAATTTTGTAATATAGACTATATAAAGGTTCAAGTCGAAATACCCTTATTACTTATGTATGTTTTGCCTAAAGAGAGAGAAAAAGGTTGACAAAATAAAGTTACAGGATTTTAAAAATGGGGGGAGATTATTGGATATTTTCAAAATTTGTTGTTATATAATAAATATATTATATATGATTTTAATAACCAACAGATATATTGGTTCAATGATAAATGTGTGATTGCTAGTTCAAACGAGAACCGATGCAATTATTCAACTTAGATCAGTAGTTTGAATCGATATGACTTTTAAAAATGGTGTATTTGGCTCATGTCTTTTCAAATTGAATCGGTGTAATAATTCAATTTGGGTCACTAGTTTGAACCGATGTGATTGCTAGTTTGAATGAGTGTAACATGGAATTGATGCAATGGTTCAATTTTGGCCACTAGTTTGAACAACTTTAGAAAGAGTGTGTTTGGTTCATATTTTTTTCAAATTAAAAAGGTGTCTTTTCAAATGGGTGTTTGAAATATAATAAATAGATTAGAAAAATCTCATTTGGGATAACTAATTCATTCACAAGAAATGAATGTATAATTCTTTTAAAAGAATTTTGATTATTATTTTCTTATCTCTCAAATTATAATTTTGAATTAAATATTATCCTGCACGTAGTATTTAATACAAATTAATTTCTGGGTATGTGTTAGAATTATTGGATCACACACACGCACACGATTAAAGAGAATTAACATAGACATATTTATGTGATTTCTCAATTTGAGTACGTCCACGGGAGAGATTTTTCTTTTCCTTATTATGAATGAATTCGTTACATAGAATTATACAATAGGTATTATTTATACCCAATAATCCTATTCTAACCCTACTACATATTATGGCCTATATCCCCATAATATCCCTTACAACCTAACAGGAACCCGACTAAAATCCAAGTCACAAAAGGATCGCCGCTCGCTTCCGCCCTCCCCCCCCCCCCCCCCGCCCCAGCGGGGGTCTTCAGTCTTACCGCCCCGCCCCAGCGGGGCTTGTTTCTGTCCGGCAGTGAATCTTCCCGCTCCAGCGGGTTAATTACTCTTCCTTGCCCCGCCCCGGCGGGGAATATGAGTCACAAGCCAACAAACTCCACCTTGACGAATAACCTTACCCATTCAGAAGTTAAGTCACTTGTTCCAACCAAACCCGGGGGGGGGGGGGGGAATTCCTCCTGCTAACATTCGGAGACATTAACCAAGTCCAAGCAATGCTTGAACTTGTCTGCGATCACAGTTCAACATATCAGCTGCATTTTCAGAAGTGTGCACCTTTTTCAATATCACATCACCCATAGCAATTAATTCTCTTACCTTGTGATACCTTACATTAATATGCTTGGTCCTCGCGTGATATACCTGATGCTTTGCCAAGTAAATGGCGCTCTGACTATCACAATACAACTGTACTCCACCTTGATCTATGCCCAGCTCTGTCACAAAATCCTTTAACCACAACGCTTCTTTTCCAGCCTCAGCCAAAGCCATATACTCAGATTCAATAATCGATAGAGCTACTAGAGATTGAACCATGGATCTCCAACAAATCGGTCCACCTGCTAAAGTGAACATATACCTTGTTGTAGACCTCAAGTCATCCAAACTTCCTAGCGTAATCCGTATCTACATATCCCACCACTGATATCTGATCTTGCCTTGAAAACATAATTCCATAATCTGCAGTGCCCTTCAGATATCTGAATATCCACTTTACCGCTTTTCAGTGTTCTCTTCCTGGATTTCCCATGAACTTATTCACTGTGCTGACTGCATATGCCAAATTCGATCTTGTACATTCCACCACATACATCAAACAACCAACTGCACTCGCATAAGGCACCTTTGACATATCATGAATCTCTTCAGCCTTTTTCGGACACTGTGCTGTAGACAACCTTAAATGACTCGCCAATGAAGTGCTGACCTGTTTAGCATTAGTCATACTAAACCTCTCCAACACTTTCCTCACATAAGTCTTTTGGGACAACCACAATTTTTCCGCTGACCTATCCCTGTGAATCTCCATTCCAAGTATTTTCTTTCGCAGCACCCAAATCCTTCATGTCAAACTCCTTTCCCAACAAGGCCTTCAACCTGTTGACTTCACCCATACTTTTCGCATCAATAAGCATATCATCCACATAAAGTAACAAAAAAATATGGGAATCATCCTCAAGACTCCTAACATAAACGCAACAATCATACTCACACCTTGTGAACTCAATTCGGATCATAAAAGAATAAAACTTCTTATACCATTGTCTTGGAGACTGCCTCAGCGCCCATATAAATATTTTTTAAACCAGCAAAACATGTGCTCAGTCTCCGGCTGCTTGAACCCCTCAGGCTGCTCCATGTATATAACCTCCTCCAAATCACCATGAAGAAAGGCTGTCTTCACATCGAGCTGCTCTAACTCTAGATCATAGCTAGCCACCAATGCCAATATAATCCTGATTGAAGTATGCCTCACTACCGGGGAAAACACTTCATCGTTGTGACGCCCCCAAAATAGGTTCAATACTCAACCCATTCTGAGTCGCCAAATATATGGTACAAAATAAAAATATAATCTTTTATAACATACGGTCGTGTAAAATACGACCACACAAACTATGAGTTTCAATACAAATCGTATATAATACGAAATATAAACACTCAAATTCATTCCTTATTCATTACAATTATTGTCTCACTATTTTATAGAATAGTGAGAACTTCTACAGATCTAACTCTGATCATCACACTGTTCCCCGACTAGTCCCCGCGATATTCTTATTTCCTGAAGAGAACAATGGAAGAAAAGGGTGAGCTCAATTAGCCCAGTAAAGAATATTATGACTAAGATAATAGAAAATAAATTATCGTTAGTCTTCAACAAATCAGATAAAATATTATGGACAACAAGTTTTAGATCAACAACTGCAGCGAAAATAATAATTCATTAGAAGAGTTAAGTAGAGAATGATGTCTACTATCTTCTATTATTTAAAAGTCCATCATCAATATTTTTTTCCTGTAACATCAATCAATATACATCTCAAACCAAATATTCATCTTTCCACTACGGCCCAAAGATATTCATTTGTATCACCAGTTGATCATGTTCATCGCAATACCTGTCCATCTTTGTACTACGGGCCAAAGATATTCATCAGGTAATCATTCATCTTTGCACTACAGGCCAAAGATATTCATCAAGTAATCATTCATCTTTACACTACAGGCCAAAGATATAGAGTTATATCACCATTTAGGACTGAGGATGATGAAAAATAATATAAATAACGAATCTAGTGAGATAAATGATAAAAATTAAGGATTCGTAATTTAGTTTATCCAAGTTCAATAATACTCCGTAATAATCAATTGTGGAGCAAAATTTAAGAATGAAGATCAAAACTTGGATCCAATCAAAGATAAAAAAAATATTTTTTTATCGTGAATAGTAACTCGTCATGAAAAGTTGTAAATTTTCATAAAAAGTTTAAAAAATTATTCCGGTGAAATGATACTAGATGAAGCGCAAAACTCAAGAAATTTCTGATCTTTTCAGGAATTATAGAAGCAATACTTACCGTAGTAAGTTCAGATTTAGGAATATGAAATAAAATATTATTACTTTCATAATATGGCATATGAAAGAAAATAATATTTATTATGAATATTGAAAGAAATTAACATCATTTACGAGAAAAATAACATCCTTTACTTCAGTATAATACTCGATCTGACGGGAATATCAAATATAATGATGAGAAAAACTTGCACTGTTATCAACACTAAAGTAACTAAATACTCACAAAAAATACGCTTGATATTATAGAGAGAAAATTTTCTGATTCTGGTGTTATTTTTATTTTTTAACTAAGCACCCTATTTATAGGAAAATGCCAGAACACCAATGTTGACTAATTTACCATCAGCACACCACGGATGAATTCAAAATCCACCAACTCCACCCATCGCTTTTGAAAAATTCAAACCACATGTTTATTTACATATAATATATATATATATATATAGATATAGATATATATATTAAAACATTATTAAAAGAATTCTAATTTCATTTTTTTTCTTCCACCTCATTTTATTTTTATACCATGAATTTATTATAACAATATTACCATTTAAATAATAAAATTATATTATTATATTATCACATTATACTATTATAATATAATATTATTATAATATATTTGAAAAATATTTTATTAGAGAAGATAAAATGTCAATTTTTAACAAACGTCACATGCTAAAAATTCTCCCATTTATATCAAAATTGGACAAATATTTACTCATCATATTTATCAACAATTTAATTATTCACAAATAATATTACAGAACTACAATATTGACAACCAGGTCGTTCCTAGGAAAGAGGGGGCTTTCCGATAAGGATTTCTCCTCATTGACGAGCAAATATATAACCTAACCCCTTTCCTCGACAGAACTTTCTAAACATTGTCAATAATGCTATCTAATAATATTATTCAAATAATATGAATTATTGATTTGATAATGTGAAATACTGTGCAATGGTTACTGTAACAATTATTGAATTAATAATATAAAATATCAACGTAGCAATTATTGAATCAATAAAATATTATTCAATTATCAATGTAGCAATTATTGAATCAATAAAATAAAATATTGAACAGTAATTACTGTAACAATTATTGAGTAAGTGACTTCTTATGTAAGAATCAATAATTAGAATTACTATGCAATACCGTGTGCTACTGTGTAACAACGCGTATTACTGTATTTTTATCACCGGGTATTTCAACAGTTTAACGATAACAGTTTTACCGTTATTTTATAAAAAGGTTATTTCTGTCGCTTTCTATAACCGACAGTTATTCTGTTGTGGGGCCCACAAATGACTGCTTTGTCGTACGAATATTCCACGATAATAAGAATATTCCACGACCAAAAGAATATTCTCCGACAACAATGAATATTTTATTACCATTTGCTAACTTTGAAAAATTTGCACATATCTCCCATAACTTATCACATTTATCAAATTAACACCTTACTATTTTAAAGTAATATATAAAGAAAATTAAATCTTTATTCATAAAATTTGGGGTCTTACAACCTCCCATCCTTATGAAATTTCGTCCTCGAAATTGACATACGTACCTGGTATGTCGAAGAGGTGAGGATACCTCACTTTCATTTTCGCTTCTAATTCCCAGGTCATTTCCTCGATATCATGGTTCCTCTACAAAACTTTAACTTGAGGTATAATCTTTGAGCGTAAGACATGTTCCTTCTTATCCAAGATCTTGACAGGTATCTCCTCATACGTTAAATCTTCGGTTATCTCGTCTGATTCTAATTTGATAATGTGGTTTGGGTCTTTCACATATTTACGTAGTATGGATATGTGAAAAACGTTATGAACACGAAACATGCTAGGCGGTAAAGCGAGTCTATAGGCTATATTTCCTACTCTGTCAAGGATCTCAAATGGACTAATGAATAGTGGGTTTAGCTTTTCCTCTCTTCCCGAATCTCGTAACTCCTTTCCATGGAGCAACACGTAACAATACATGGTCCCCAACATTAAATTCTACGTCCTTCCGATGAAGATCAGCATAACTCTTTTGTCGATCTTGTGCGGTTTGTATACGTTACCGGATCATTTGAATCTTTTTCGTAGTCATACGTACTAACTCCGATCCCAACAATGTTGCTTCACCCACCTCATCCCAGCATACTGGAGAACGACATTTTCGTCCATACAATGCTTCGAATGGAACCACGCCTATACTTGCCTGATAACTATTGTTGTAGGAGAATTCCACCAATGATAAGTACTTATCCCAACTCCCTTTGAAGTCTAGAACAAAAAGTCTTAATAGATCTTCAAGAGTTTGGATAGTTTTTTCTGATTGCCAGTCCGTTTGAGGATGATAAGCCGAACTGAATCGTAAATTCGTGCCCATAGCTTTCTGCAAACTGATCCAAAATCGGGAAGTAAATCTGGGGTCACGATCCGAAACTATAGATACTGGCATGCCATGCAATCTCACAATCTCATTTACGTACATATGAGCAAGACGTTCAAGGTAATAAGTCTCTCGTATAGGCAAGAAATGAGCAGACTTGGTTAATCTATCGACAATAACCCAAATCGTATCTATGCCTTGAGAAACCTTGTGAAGACCCGTAACAAAATCTATGGTAATGTGTTTCCACTTCTATTTTGGAATCTCAAGTGGTTGCAATGGACCCTTTGGCACTTGATGCTCCGCCTTGACACGTTGACATGTTAAACACCTCAAGATAAACTCCGCGATCTCTCTCTTCATATTGCTCCACCAAAATGTATGTCGAAGATCACGATACATTTTGGTACTCCCAGGATGGATTGCAAATGGTGTGTTGTGTGCCTCCATCATGATTCTATACTTCAAATCAGAATCGTTAGGAACACAAAGTCTGGAGTTGACTCGAAGTATTCCTTCTTCATCGATTCTTGCTTCTGGAATAGCATCTTCTTGCACTTTCTTCTTCATCTTTATCAGCTCCGGGTCTGTAGCTTGAACAGCTTTAACTTTATCAATCAAAGCTGGTTCTACGCGTATACTTGACATCATCACGTGAGTCCCCGGAGTCTTGAACTCTATCTTCATCCTTTGTCAATCACACAAAATAGGCCTTAAAAGCATCGCATTCGTTCCCGCATATGATCTTCTACTCAACGCGTCAGCTATCACGTTCGCTTTTCCAGGATAGTATTGGATAGTATAATCGTAATCTTTCAACAGTTTAAGCCAACGTCGTTGCCGCCTGTTGAGTTCCTTTTAGGTGAAGAAATATTTAAGGCTTTTATGATCCATATAGATCTCTACTTTCTCCTCATACAGGTAGTGTCTCCAGATCTTCAACGCGAAAACGATAGCTGCCAACTCTAGATCATGGGTAGGATAATTCCTCTCATATTCTTTGATTTGTCGCGAGGCATAGGCTATGACTTTCTCATATTGCATGAGAACACATCCTAACCCTTTGCCCAAAGCATCGCTGTAAATGACAAATCCATCCGAACCAGATTGTAAGACCCCAAATTTTATGAATAAGATTTAATTTTTTTTATATATTATTTTAAAATAGTAAGGTGTTGATTTGATAAATGTGATAAGTTATGGGTGAAATGTGCAAAGTTTACAAAGTAAGCAAGTGGTTATAAAATATTCGTTGTGTCGAGGAATATTCGTTTGGTCAAGGAATATTCTTTTTGTTTGAGAATATTCGTACGACGACGCAGTCATTGGTGGAACCCATAACGGAATGAATGTCGAATATAAAAAGCGACAGAAGTAACCTTTTTATAAAAATAACGGCAAAATGGTTACCGTTAGTACTGTTGAAATACCCGGTGGTTAAAATACAGTAATACGTGGTGTTGCACAGTAGCACACGGTATTGCATAGTATTTTAAATTATTGATTCTTACGTAGGAAGGCACTTACTCAATTATTGTTACAGTAATTACTGTTCAATATTTTATATTATTGATTAAATAATTGTATAATATTTTATTGGTTCAATATTTACTACGTTGATATTTTATATCAATAAGTGCTACTTTGCTATTTTATATTATTGATTCAATAATTGTCATTGCACGTTATTTCAAATTATCAAATTAATAATTCATATTATTTGAATAATATTATTAGATAAGCATTATTGACAATGTCTAAGGAAGTTCTGTCTAGAAAATGGGTTGATTAATTGCTGCGCTAGTAAGGAGGAATCCTTATCAGAATGGACCCTTCTTTCTTGGGAACGACCTGGTTGTCAATATTGTAGTTCTGTAATATTATTTTTGAATAATTAAATTTTGATATATATGATAAAGAAATATTTATTCAATGTGGATTTAAACGGAGGAATTTTTAACTATGTGACATTTGTTGAAAGTTGATATTTTATCTTGTCTAATAAAATAATTCATTCAAATATATTATTATAATATTACATTATAGTAGTATGATGTGATTAAATAATAGTATAATTTTTATAATTTGAATGGTAACATTATTATAGTAAATTTTTGGTATAAAAGTTAAACGAGATGGAAGAGTGCAAATTGAATTTGAACTCTTATGATGCAAATAATGATGTCATCGGAGCGATGAGGTAAGCAAGGATGTCATCGGAGCGATGAGGTAATCAATGATGTCATAGGATCGATGATGTAAGCGATGATGTCATAAATTATGGCGAAAAAACTATTTTACCCTTACTCTGCCGAGCCTATAAATAGAAGCTCATTTCTTCATTATTTCTCACCAATTCACTAAAGCTATAGAGAGAAAAAGTATAGAAAGAATAAGAGAGAAAGAAGAAGAGTATTCTGCTATTATACTAGTGCAATCTCTAAATTTTTAAGGTAAGGGGTATTATTTCTTTCGTATTCATGAATAGAGTTATTTTCTTTCAATACTCGTAAGGGTTGTTATTCCATTCTTTATTATTCTGTTGGAATAACCTGTCTACGCGGACTACCGCATGCATGGTAAAATTCTGTTGTTATTCCATTCTTTATTATTCTGTGGGAATAACCTGTCTACGCGGACTATCGCATGCCTGGTGAATAACCCTTCGTATTCAGTTGTTATTAAATTATGGTAATAATCTGTCTGAGCGGACTACCGCCTGACGGGTGAAAATTCAATTGCAGTTTCGTATATTGTTTCATTTCAGATTCGTAACTCTAAACTTATTATAGTAAGTATTGCTTCTAGAATTCCTGAAATAATCAGAAATTTCTTGAGTTTTGCGCTTCATCTAATATTATTTCACTGAAATATTGGTCTGAACCTTCTTGTGAAATTTTTATCTTTTCATGTCGAGTTACTATTCATGAGTTACTATTCACTGGGTACTATTCACGGTAAAAAAAATATTTTTTTATTTTCAAATCATCTTTGATTGGATCCAGGTTTTGATCTTCATTCTTGAACTCTGGATAAATTCTCTAATATTTGTCCTTTATCTCACTGGATTCGTTATTCGTATTATTTTTCATCATCCTCAGTCCTAAATGGTGATATAACTGAATATCTTTGGCCTGTAGTGTAAAGATGAATGATTACTTGATGAATATCTTTGGCCTGTAGTGCAAAGATGAATGATTACCTGATGAATATCTTTGGCCCGTAGTGCAAAGATGAACAGGTATTGAGATGAATATGACCAACTGGTGATACAAATGAATATCTTTGGCCCGTAGTGCAAAAGATGAATATTTGATTCGAGATTTATATTGATTGATGTTACAGGGATAAAATATTGATGATGGACTTTTAAATCAAAGAAGATAGTAGACATCATTTTCGACTTAACTCTTCTAATGAATTGTTATTTTCGCTGCAGTTGTTGATCTAAAACTTGTTGTCCATAATATTTTATCTGATTTGTTGAAGACTAACGATAATTTATTCTTCATTATCTTAGTCATAATATTCTTTACTGAGCTAGTTGAGCTCACCCTTTTCTTCCATTGTTCTTTTCAGGAAATGAGAATATCGCGGGTACTAGTCAGGGAATGGAGTGATGGTCCGAGTTAGAGTTGTAGAAGTCTTCACTATTTTTTTGTAAAAGAGTGTGATAATAAATGTAATGAGGACTTAGTTTGAATGTTAATATTTTTTACATAGTCTATATTGACACTCACAGTTGTGTGGTCGTATTTTGCACGACCGTTTGATATGAAAGATTGTATTTGGATTCTGTACCATGTATTTGGCGAGTCAGAATAGGTTGAGTATTGAACCTATTTTGGGGACGTCACACAGATGGTATCGTCAGAATAGGTGTCGAAATGAGTCTCCTCTTGAGCTCTTGGAAGATCTTCTCGCATTCCTCGTTCCATACGAATTTTCTATCTTTCCGAGTCAGCTGAGTTAATGGAGTAGCGATTCGAGAAAATTCTTCCACGAATCTCCGATAATAACCAGCTAAGTCCAGAAAGCTACGTACTTCGGTCACCGACTTAGGTTGCTCCCAACTTTGTATCGCTTCAATCTTCGCCGGGTCAACAGATACTCCATGTTTTGATACCACGTGCCCAAGAAATGCTACTTGCTCAAGCCAGAACTCGCATTTCTTCAACTTGGCATATAGTTTGTTATCACGAAGCCTTTGAAGTACCAGCTTCAGGTGGTGCTCATGATCTTCACGGCTTTTGGAATAAATGATGATATCATCAACAAAGATAACCACGAACAGATCCAAATATTCTTTGAATACACGGTTCATCATATCCATGAAAGCAGCAGGAGCATTAGTCAATCCAAAAGACATGACTAAGATTCATAATGCCCGTACCGAGTTCTGAAGGCAGTTTTCGAAATATCCTCAGTTTTAATCTTTAACTGATGATATCCAGAACAAAGATCGATCTTTGAAAAGAATTGTGCACCTTGTAACTGGTCGAACAGGTCATCAATACGAGGTAACGGATACCTATTTTTGATGGTGACATGGTTCAACTCCCGATAGTTAATACAAAGTCGCATACTCCCGTCTTTCTTCTTTACGAATAAAAAAGGAGTACCCCATAGAAATGTACTAGGACGAATAAAACCGATGTCCAACAACTCATGTAGTTGGACCTTTAACTCCTGAAGTTCAATAGGAGCCATTCGATATGGGGTTTTAGAGATGGATTTTGTACCGGGTTCAAGGTCAATAAAGAATTCAACTTCACGTTCTGGGGGTAAATCGGGAAGTTCTTCGGGAAATACATCAGGAAACTCATTAACAACAGAAATATCATTCAAACCTAACGTATTCTGGTTTAGATCAGTGACATGGGCTAAGAAAACTTGACATCCGTTTTTTAATAAGCGAATAGCTTTACGACTTGAAATGACATTGATTGATTTTAGTGGTTTGGTTGTTTGGATTCGCACCACAGGTTGGTTCGGAATATGAAAACTAACAACCTTACGAAAACAAACAATTTTGGCATGATAAGTGGTTAACTAGTTAATTCCTAAAATCACATCAAACGTAAGTATTTTCAAAGATATAAGATCAACAGGTAGGGTGAGGGTGCCAATTTGAATCAAGCAAGATTTGTAAACTGTAGATGTAACGAAGGTTTCTCCTAATGGAGTTTCAACAGATAAGTCAAAGTCTAATTTCTCAGGTGTCAAGTTCAAACGTTGAGCACAAGCAGGTGAAATAAAAGAATAGGTAGCACCAGTATCTAATAAGGTGTAAACTTCGCAAGAGTTTATTATCAGCTTACCCGTAATAACCTCGTTCGGGTTCCTTGCTTGTTGGGAAGTCACGACAAAAAATCTTCCAAGAATCACCGACTTTGACTTTTCCGGAACTGCATTAGGAATCACCACCCCCGCTGGACTTGGTTTCGCTACAGGACACACTCGAGCTATATGTCATTCCTTTCCACAGTTATAGCACACCTTGGATTGCTATGTGCAGTTAGGACTGATATGTCCCTCTTGCCCACATTTATAGCATACGACCGACGGTCGTTCTTTTCCTCTAGAAACAGTTGATGTTGGTGCTGCTGTCGATGTTTTCACGTTCTCATTGTTGTATCTTCTCTTCTTAAAATCTCCCCCCAACTCACTTCTTCTATTATCATGGCCACAATTACCACCGGAGTGGTTACCGCTTCTGTCATGATACTTTCCTCCCTGCTGGTTGTCATTGTTCCGATGACTGCTGCCACCGGTACGACCTTGCTTGTTGTCCCTTGGTTGAACATAATCATTATCTCGTTCTAACAATTAGGCCCTGTTCACTACATCCGAATATAGAGAAAATTTGTGAGAAATAAGGTATTGACGAATTTCTGGTTTCAAATCTCTCAGAAACATCCGCGTCATACGTTCCTTATTCTCCACCAAATGAGGTGCAAACCGGGATAACTCTGCGAACTTAGTCTCGTACTGGGACACCGTCATGTTGTTCTGTTCCAGTCTGATAAATTCTACCTCCTTCATGTGACGAATACTTTCTGGAAAATACTTGTCAATTGAACAGTTTCTGGAACTCTTCCCAAGACATCTTGAGTGCGGCAGGCTGGGTACGCTTCACAGATTCCCACCAATAATCTGCCTCTCCACGGAACATAAACGTGGCGAATGGAACCTTCTGTTCCTCCGTGCATCCCAAGACATCAAATATCTTGGTAATTTGCTTAATCCAATTTTCTGCCTTGATTGGATCTGGCTTTCTCAAAATTCTGGTGGTCCCAACTCTTTGAACTGCTTAGCAGTGACAAGCCGCGAGTTGTTATTATTTCTACCTGTATTATGAACACGAGTCTCCCTCGTCTGGTTTTGCATGAACTGCAAAAAGTTTCTAAACATCCCATCGTTCATCGTTTGATCGGTGGGATTGTTTACAGGAGGAATATTGCCTTCCTGTTGCACGTTCTCCTGGTTGTTAATTACAGGTGTCTCAACGGTCTCATTCACTCCATTATTTAGATTTTCAGCTGCCATTCTCAAATACTGCCACAAAACAAGGGGGTTAATCAAATAAATTAACATATCACATATTAACCCTATGTTCAAGGCTGACCAAAATAAATACCAAATAAGCTTAGGTAGGACACACACTAGCGAAGGATTTACTCGTCTCTCCCCTCTTAGTTCTATTTCCAGATCTCCGCCAGAGATCATATCCCTAAGCTCTGATACCAACTGTGACGCCCCCAAAATAGGTTCAATACTCAACCCATTTTGAGTCGCCAAATACATGGTACAGAATCCAAATACAATCTTTTATAACATACGGTCGATGTAAAATACGACCACACAAACTATGAGCTTCAATACAAATCGTATATAATACGAAATATAAACACTCAAATTCATTCCTTATTCATTATAATTATTGTCTCACTATTTTATAGAATAGTGAGAACTTCTACATATCTAACTCTGATCATCACACTATTTCACTACTAGTCCCCGCGATATTCTTATTTCCTGAAGAGAACAATGGAAGAAAAGAGTGAGCTCAACTAGCCCAGTAAAGAATATTATGACTAAGATAATGAAAAATAAATTATCGTTAGTCTTCAACAACTCAGATAAAATATTATGGACAACAAGTTTTAGATCAACAACTGCAGCATAAATAACAATTCATTAGAAGAGTTAAGTAGAGAATGATGTCTACTATCTTCTATGATTTAAAAGTCCATCATCAATATTTTTTCCCTGTAACATCAATCAATATATATCTCAAACCAAATATTCATCTTTGCACTACGGACCCAAAGATATTCATTTGTAT
Organism: Panax stipuleanatus; assembly: GCA_020205555.1. Classification (NCBI taxonomy): domain Eukaryota; kingdom Viridiplantae; phylum Streptophyta; class Magnoliopsida; order Apiales; family Araliaceae; genus Panax; species Panax stipuleanatus. The sequence goes on from CM035117.1 coordinate 24,027,092, forward strand.
CACTAGTTGGTCATGTTCATCTCAACACCTGTCCATCTTTGCACTACGGGCCCAAAGATATTCATCAAGTAATAATTCATCTTTGCACTACAGGCCAAAGATATTCATCAAGTAATAATTCATCTTTGCACTACAGGCCAAAGATATTCAGTTATATCACCATTTAGGACTGAGGATGATGAAAAATAATATAAGAAACGAATCCATTGAGATAAAGGACAAAGATTAGGGATTCGTAATTTAGTTAATTCAAGTTCAATAATACTCCGTAATAATCAATTGTGGAGCAAAATTCAATAATGAAGTTCAAAACTTGGATACAATCAAAGATAATTTATTTTTTTTATACCGTGAATAGTATTTCGTGAATAGTAAATCATCATGAAAAGTTGAAAATTTGATAAAAAGTTCAGAAAATTATTCCGGTGAAATGATACTAGATGAAGCGCAAAACTAAAAAAATTCTGATCATTTCAGGAATTATAGAAGCAATACTTATCATGGTAAGTTCAGATTTAGGAATATGAAATGAAATATTATTACTTCCTATAATATGAAATATGAAAGAAAATAATATTCATTATGAATATTGAAAGGAATTAACATCATTTACGAAGAAAATAACATCCTTTACCTCAGTATAATACTTGATCTGATGGAAATATCGGATATTATGTGGACGAAAACTTGCACTGTTAGCAACACTCAAAGTATCTAAATACTCACAAGAAATACGCTCGATATTATAGAGAGAAAATTTTCTGATTCTGGTGTGATTTTTATTTCTTAACTAAGCACCCTATTTATAAAAAAATGCCAGAACATCAATGTTGACTAATTTACCATCAGCACATCACGGATGAATTCAAAATCCACCAACTCCACCTACCACTTTTGAAAAATTCAAACCACATGTTTATTTACACACACACACACACACACACACACACACACACACACACACACATATATATATATATATATATATATATATATTAAAACATTATTAAAAGAATTCCAATTCTATTTTTTTTCTTCCACCTTATTTTATTTTTATACCATGAATTTATTATAAAAATATTACCATTTAAATAATAAAATTATATTATTATATTATCACATTATACTATTATAAAGTAATATTATAATAATATATTTGAAAAATATTTTATTGGAGAAGATAAAATGTCAATTTTTAACAAACGTCACATGCTAAAAATTCTCCCATTTATATCAAAATTGGACAAATAGTTACTCATCATATTTATCAATAATTTAATTATTCACAAATAATATTACAGAACTACAATATTGACAATCAGATCGTTCCCAAGAAAGAGGGGGCTTTTCGATAAGGATTTTTCCTCATTGGCGCGCAATTATATAACCTAACCCCTTTCCTTGACAGAACTTTTTAGAGATTGTCAATAATGCTATCTAATAATATTATTCAAATAATATGAATTATTGATTTGATAATGTGAACTACTGTGCAATGGTTACTGTAACAATTATTGAATCAATAATATAAAATATCAACGTAGCAATTATTGAATCAATAAAATATTATGCAATTATCAATGTAGCAATTATAGAATCAATAAAATAAAATATTGAACAGTAATTACTGTAACAATTATTGAGTAAGTGACTTCTTACGTAAGAATCAATAATTAAAATTACTGTACAATACCGTGTGCTATTGTGCAACAACACGTATTACTGTATTTTTATCACCGGTTATTTCAACAGTTTAACGGTAACAGTTTTACCGTTATTTTATAAAAAGATTATTTCTGTCGCTTTCTATATCCGACAGTTATTCTGTTGTGGGGCCTATAAATGGCTGCGCCGTCGTACGAATATTCCCCGACAACAAGAATATTTCACGACCAAACGAATATTCCCTGACAACAATGAATATTTTATTACCACTTGCTAACTTTGAAAATTTTGCACATATCTCCTATAACTTATCACATTTATCAAATTAACACTTTACTATTTCAAAGTAATATATAAAGAAAATTAAATCTTTATTCATAAAATTTAGGGTCTTACACACAGTCCACAGATTTGTATGTGTCAAACCACTCTCTGTTAGGTGACATGTGAAACGAACAAGCTGAATCCAGAATCTAAGAATCTGCCACGTCTGTGTTTGTTGAAACTGACAACATATCCCCATCTTCCGATGACTCTTCCACAACGTTTGCCGATTTTGTTGATTCTGCCTTTCTTTCCAGTCTTCATTCCATCATCCTTATTCATCGGACAGTCTCTTTTGAAGTGACCTGTCTCGTGACACTTATAACATTTATACTCCCTATGCCTAGGAGTCTTCCCTCTAGATTTAGATTTTCCATGCGTTCCAGATTTTTCCTTTTTCGATTTTCTGCCACGTTGCTCTCCCCCTTTTACCATCAGCCCTTCACCCGAAACACCTTCGGTTTGAAGCCTTCGCTGATTAAACATTAGAAGAGCGAATGTGACTTCTTCCAACTTCAAAGTCTCTTTCCCCCATAGCAGAGTTGTAACAAGATTCTCCATGGAACCCGACAAGGACTATAATAACATCAACGCTTGGTCTTCCTCTTCAAACTTCACCTCAATCCTTATTAAATCACTAATAATCTGATTGAACGTGTGAATATGTTGAATGAGTTCTGAAACCTTCACTCATCTTTAACTCAAACAACTTCTGCTTCAGAAACAGCTTGTTTGTCAGAGACTTAGACATATACCTGGATTCCAGTTTACTCCATACTCCCGATGGCGATTCATCACCGATCACGTGATACATAACCTCGTCTACAAGACACAGACGAATTGTACTCACCGCCTTCGCTTCGAGTTCCTCCCAGTTTTTCGATGTCATAGCCTCTGGTTTCTTCTTCAACGCCTTCACCAATCCCTATTGCACCAACAGATCTTTGACCCTCTGTTGCCATAACCCGAAATTCCCTGTTCCATCAAACTTCATCACGTCGAACTTTGAAACGGACGAACTTGATGCCATCGTTCTTCGTGTTCAATCCAAACGAATCTAACAGATCTAACCTAGCTTTGATACCAATTTGTTAGAATTATTGGATCACACACACGCACACGATTAAAGAGAATTAACACAGACAGATTTACGTAGGTTCCCCAATTTGGGTACGTCCACGGGAGAGGTGTTCCTTTTCCTTATTATGAGTGAATTCGTTACATAGAGTTATACAATAGGTATTATTTATACCCAATAATCTTATTCTAACCCTACTACATATTATGGCCTATATCCTCATAATATCCCTTACAACCTAACAGGAACCCGACTAAAATCCAAGTCACAAAAGGATCGTCGCTCGCTTCTGCCCCCCGCCCCAACGGGGGTCTTCAGTCTTACCGCCCCATCCCAGCGGGGCTTGCTTTTGTCTTGCAGTGAATCTTTTCGCTCCAGCGGGTTAATTACTCTTTCTTGCCCCTCCCTGACGGAGAATATGAGTCACAAGCCAACAGTCTGTTTTATTTTAAGAGACGAATTCGCTGTAATCTTGTGTAATTTATATAGAGATGAAATATTACGTTAAAGAAGATTATTACTTCCATTCGATTCCAACTATACTAAGTATTTTTTAAAAAATTTTGACAATACCCTACAACCAAAGTTTCAACAATTTTAATCCACAAGAAATCGTCATACCTGCCGGGTCAAGTGCTTTTCCATGATAATAACCAGGGGGAAAATCCCATATCCTCATCTCATTGTCAAATAGGACAAAGTGTACGGCATCCCTCAACACACTTGGCCTCTCTTTATTCATATAAATTTTTGTTAGGGCAAGAGAAAGAAGTAAAAAAATAACAGCTGGCAAGTAAAATACAAGTCCCACAGGGTAAATCAGTAAATGTAAAATTTGGATTGTAATAAAAAATGTAGCAGCGGGGCCGCAGCAGAGAGACATGAAATTACTTAAAGTGGCCAAGTATATTAATTTAGTTAAAGAAAAAGATAGGAAAAGAATATGGCGGACAAAGCTATTTATTTATATACACTTTTGTATAATCATGGTGGACAATTGCTTGCCTTTTCTTAGTCCCCCCTTCCGTACATGATTTTTTGGAGATTGAAATTTAATTTTCCAGCTTAATCATATTTAAATGTAACACAAACTATTGAATATTGAATAGTAGAGAAAATAAATATAATTATATGTTCGAATTTAGATTCACATATTCAAATCAATTTCTTTTAACAAAAGTTAAAATAAGCAAGAGCGTCAATAAATATAAATTTCTCTTAAATTCCTTATAATTCTCCTTATAAGTTTCTCTTTAAACCCTTAAGATAAAATGTATTCGTAATTAAAGAAGTTTTTTTAAAAAATTAAAATTAAAATTAAAAATATAATATATTTTTATATAATTTTTTAACATAAATAAAAAGTGAGACTCGAGTTAAATGTTGGACAAAAATTGATGTAAAAATATATATTTTCATATGAAAACATAACCGCGATTACTCCTCACCGACCACGCCGTAGTGACAACCGGGATACGCTGACGCCAACCAAATCCTCAACCAGCTCCGCTCGAGCCAAGCCATTCCAAGCGAAGCCGTACCCACCACTTATCACACCCAATAAAATATCTGTCTTACCCGGTACTAAAACCGACACTAGCCGGTACACATAAAGTTGCATTTACATTGAATTTGGGATTCATTTCAATTTTCCCCCAAATGCAAATGCAGTGTACCTAACCCAAGTTAGAATCTAACCCTAAACCCTGACCCAAGTTTGGTTTATTTAAAGGGAAAGAAAGTGGTGAAGGCCAGCTTGTGAACATGTTTACTGATCTCCCCATTTTCCACTCCATTCCTCTCCCTCTTTCTCTCTCCATTTTCTCTCTTGTAGATGAACAGTCCTAAGACTATAATCTTGTAGTTCTTGAATTGACTGAGTAATGATGTAGAGAGAAAATTTGTGGATTTTCTTTTTTGGGTTTTGTTTTGTGGGTGTTTTAATTATTTTTTTTCTTGGCTTAATTTGCTCACTTATTTTATATAATTCCCTTTTTTTGTAAAAAAATATTCTGTAATTTTGATGGGTTCAGAGGGGGAAGAAGTCTTGAAAAAGGAGAAAGATGAGAAAACCAAGAGGGACAAGTGCGTGCACAGTCACTCAATTATACCCAATACTGTGCTGCTGCTAGCTGGGCTTTTTTTGGTTATGAGAATTTTGTTTCCATCAAGTGAATGAACTACTACTACTCTTTGAGCTCTTCCCTTTAAAACAATTTTAGTTGCTTACAAATCATCATCATCATCATCATTCATCATCATCATCATCATCATCATCATCATCATCAAAAACAAGAAAGTAAAGAGGGTGGTTTAATTTTTGATCAGAATTGAGTAGATCTGTTTGGTTACAGTGGTACCACTTTTACTTTCAGTCATGAAGAGACTTAGCAGCACAGATTCTTTGGGTGCTTTGATGTCCATCTGTCCAAGTTCAGGTGCCTACAAATTATTATTCCATATTCCATATAAATAAGTTCGCACTTTTAATGGTTCATTATTTCCAAAGAATCAAACATACCCATATTATGTTTTCTTGTCTATACCCTTTTCAGTGATTAAAATTAGTAACTTGGAAAATTTCTGATTAAATTCTGTTATAGATCAAAGCATATTTTCACCCCCTAATTTAGTAACTTTTCTTGCTTCACTGTTTTTTCCTATCCTACTTTTGTTTGCGACAATTATGCCTTTCCTAACTCTAAACTTTTCTTATACTGAAGAACTCAGCCCAGGAAACAACCATGTTTACCCAAGGGAGTTTCAGTCTACCTTTGAAGGCTTAGATGAAGAAGGGTGTGTGGAAGAAATGGGCCAGATGTCCGAGAAGAAAAGGAGACTAAGTGTGGATCAAGTTAAGGCATTAGAGAAGAATTTTGAAGTTGAAAACAAGCTTGAACCAGAGAGAAAAGTGAAGCTGGCCCAAGAACTTGGCCTGCAACCTAGACAAGTAGCCGTTTGGTTCCAAAACCGCAGGGCCCGGTGGAAAACCAAGCAATTGGAGAGAGATTATGGTGTTCTTAAAGCCAATTATGACTCACTCGAGCATAATTATGATACTCTCCAACATGACAATGAATCCCTCCTCAAAGAGGTAGTCATTCGTATTCATAATCCACTAAATCTCTAATTTTCTTAGCAAGAATTAGTCCTAGTAATTAATTACCATTCTGAAGGAAAAAAAAATGAATTAGCGCATGGTAATGAATTATATATATATATATGGTAATTCGTACATCATATATGATAGCGATGGTCACATAGTGAACCAAAATCAATCAAACCTTAAATTTTGTTTCTGTCAAGGTCATACCATCCTTATTTTGTATATGTATGTATTGTAGATAAATGAACTGAAATCTAAGTTACGCGGAGAGAACATTGAAAGCAGTCAATTAGTGAAAGAAGAGGAGATGGCATCAGAAAATGATGAGAAAGTTGATTCACTAGCTCAATGTGCACCAGCAACTACCGAGGTTAACTTTGAAACCTTTGATAACAACAACAACAACAATGGAGCAATGGCTGCAGCTTCATTCTTCCCGGATTTCAAAGACGGGTCATCGGACAGCGATTCCAGCGCCATCTTGAACGAAGACAACAATAGCCCAAATGCCGCCATTTCTTCATCTGGGGTTCTTGTTCAGAACCACCAGTTTATGCCATCATCACCGAGTTCTTGCTTTCATTTCAGCTCGTCGGACTCCAAGTCGATTCTTGGCGATGCACAGAAAGCGTATCAGCCTCAATTTGTGAAGATTGAGGAGCATAATTTTTTCAGTGGGGACGAGTCTTGCAATTTCTTCTCAGATGATCAAGCTCCTAGTCTTCAGTGGTACTGTCATGATCAGTGGAATTGAAATTAAGGGGGAAGGAAAATAAAACCAAGAACCTGGGTGGTCCGGCTTAATGAAACATGAAAAATAATAATGAGGAGGAGGGGAGAGAAAATGAATAATTCTGAAATTTGAGGGGAGAAATTGAATCCGCAGAATTTTTTGTCAAATGGGAAGTGGCGACTTGTGTAATTAAATTAAAGTGTTGTGGCCTATAAGCTCCTCCCAATATTGTACAAATTGAAGCTGCAGAGCAGAGCAGAGCGGAGGAGAGATAGATTCACGTGGGGAAGGTGTGGTGGGGTTTGGGGAATCAAAATTCAAAGCCGTGAGGGAATGATTAGGTAGTAATTAGGAGCCACTTTAATTAGTACTCTTCTCTGCTAGTATTATAAATGAAAAGGCTTTTAAAATAAAGTAGTCTTGTACTGGTGGGAAATATAATCATTGGCTCTTTTAAAACACTGAAGTGAATTTTATGTGAAGTTTATTTCATACTCAATACAATATTGACATTGACGAAAAGTTAATTTTTTTGTCTGTATGTCAGCACTGTATTGAACATGAAGTGAACTTATAATAAAATGAATTTTATGCTAATCACTTGCCTAAGCACTAAGCTATAATGTTTAAGCGGCTTACAACTTTTTAATAGAATTTATTAACGTGTGCTTTAAGGACACATGCTAAACACACAGTTTAAGAAAATATTTTCTTGAATTGTGTTTTTTTTCCCTTGAACTTGATGCAAATGCAGAAATTAAGAGAATATGCACATAATTCAAGAGAATATTCTCTTGAACTGTGTGTTTAGCATGTACCCTTAAAACACATGTTAAGAGGATTTTTTTTTAATCTAGGAAGAGGAATAGTTTAAATTTCTTTTCAAACTTTCTTAGGTAAAGTTACCAAGCTTATTTGAACATTTTTTATTCACCTGATAATCTCAATTTAGACCAGAGTTAAGTCGGGTCGAGTTTAGATTAAGCTCAGCGGTTAAATATGATTAAGCTTAGCTTGATAGATTTTGCAATTCTCCTTCCGTCCCAAGAAGGATGACTGAAGTGGTAAAAAATCTTGTCCTCAAAAGAATGACAAAAGTACTAAATAAATTTTTACTTGGACAAATTTACTCCTAACTTAATATCATATTTTTACTTACCTCAATAGTCAACCACTCATATCACTAATATTCCCTCTACCTTAAATCCAATTAAATATATTACTTGACAAGGGTAGATTGAAAAAATATATATATACTCTCTTAATTTTTTCATTACCTTAATTTATGTGAAATTTATATTTTCAACATTCTTTTGAGTACGAAAAGATTAATAAAATTGAAATTCAGGCTTGTCAAAATCATCTTAAACTTCAACTCCTTAAAGTTATATCAACTTATGATTGTCACGTATATAAATATATAAAATTAAATATAGAAATAATAATTATAATTGTATACATAATTTATAATAAAAAAATTAATATATAAAATCACAAAATATATCATTTTCAGCTAAACAATTACATAGATTCTATAGCCCACTTTTACTATAAACAAACTTGTGTTCTAGAAACTTATATCTTTGAAATTTTGTTGTTTTTCCCTCCCCTTGAACGTCACCATTACCCACCAACCATCCCTTCCTTGCACGCATTACATATGTACTTATGTACGAGTTTTATATGCAAAAATGTAACATTAATTCTTTCTCAATTGGACATTTTTCAAACTTACGTGTGAGCAAGTGAAAATTTTTAGAATTACTTTTTTACCGACAGTTTAGCAGATAATATATTGTGACACGTGTTTAGACACACTTCCGTTATTTCAACGAGACCGTGTAATCTTGCTCCAATCTAGTTTTCACACAACCTTTTTTTTTTTTTTTTAATTTATCCCGACACACATTTAACGACACAAATATTATATTTAACGATGCGTTTAGCAATATAATTATTTGTGACTGTTGCTAATTATTTACGACAAATTTTATTTTGCCGCTAAATCATGTAATACTTGTGTTGTTGGATATGTATTTAGAGTAATAATATAACATTTATGTATGAATGAATAGAATGTATAATCGAATTACAGACAATTTACAGACCAACGTATCATATGAGAATTAAATAATTAATAATTATTATAAGGTCAAGAAAAAGAGGTATTAGTGAATATTGGGGCACCTTTACAAAAACCAACTCCGTGTACCAAATTAAAGGTCAAAATGAAAAAGAAAAAGAGATCCTTTTTTAATTTATTATAAAAGAGTTCCAACAATATGATTGCATGGACCCTTTTGATACAACTCCAGTTCCTTTCATGCATGAAACACTTAAAAGTATTAAGTTCCTTTTTATTGTGGGGTTCTTATTCATATCAATTCATTTATATTTAAGCTTATCAGCAATGGTTCCCGCCCTACAAAGGGAGAAACCCTAATTAACAAACAGTTATCATAATATGTTATAAATACATATGAGGAACCTCTGGTACGTATTTTTTACATACACTCTTATTCTCAGACTTACAACTTCCATCGCTAGCTATTACTGACGGAGACGAATTTAGGGGTCAAATCTCTTTATATTTGTTTTTTTTCAAGTCTTTCAAAACATTCAGAACCGGTGGTTGAACCGGACGAAACACAGCATTACAAAAAACAAATACCACATTAATGGAATTTATGCCTATCTATCTATGTAATTTACATTAATTTTTCACAATATTTCAAAATGTCTAATAAGTTCACCATAACCACCAGCGCGCAGCGGTTCAAGTTCGTCCTGGGGTGAACCGTAAACCCGGACATCCTAGGTTCGAGTCCCACTTGCAACAAAATTAAGGCTGTAAAAAACCTCATGGTGGCTACGGTACTCCCTAAGGCGCAAGCCGAGTAGCAAACCGTTTTAATATCGGACTGAGGAGATTTAGTCGACCTACGGATCGGATACTCTACATTATCAAAAAAAAATAAAAAATGGTTCACGAAATCTAAACTCCGCACGCACGCATAAAAAGAATGGCTGCATGCCCACATACTTAACTTGGCATAAAAAGAGTGCATGGCTCCCCGCATCCTTTGCCAAATCCAACCTCTAATTAATGAGATTGATTTTTTTGGTGATTAATATTAAAGTTTGAGGTCAAGTCGGAGAAAAGACATGGAGATAGGGTCGTTTTTGGGATATGCCCAGCCCAACTAACTAAGAATCTACTCAGTGGCGGAGTCAGAGATTTTAAGTCGAAAGGTCCGGCGGGCGAGCTTCAGCGCGGCGACCTGCAGTGGCGACCGGCGGCAGCAGCAGCGGCGGCTCTCTTCTCTCCTCTCCTCTCCTTCTTTCCTTTATTTTTATCAGATCCTCCAATATACAGATCTTTTCTGTTATTTATTTCGTTTCATAAATAAAAAAATATTAAAAAAATCAAACACTCCATTATTCTTTTTTAAAAGAGTATACAAATAATTATTTTTGTAGTGATGAATATAAATTATCATCATATTTTAATATAGTGTGGTTAATGTTAACCTTACAACTTATTCACTTGAGATAGATATAGAACAAAAATACATATTTAATATTGATAAATTTTATAAATAAAGTTCTTTTTGTAAAACGAAGTAATTATTATTTTTAAATAACAGAAATACTCCTTTCGTTTTACAAAAAATAAATACTATCACCTAGTTATATTCATGTATATAATGCCATTATTAATGAATGAACACTTTATTATTTTAAAAAGTATACATATATAAAATGAAAAGTAGTTAATATTTGCAAAATTTATAAATGGGACTCTCTTTTTTTCTCTTGCAAAATAGATAGATCATATAATAAAATTTGTTAGACAACCTGCCTCCAAAAGTGTCAAAATGATGCAAAAAATTTAGTTAAATTAGTACTTCTTCATTTTTAAATTAGAGATTCATTTTCTTTGACCATTTTAAAATTACAAACGGATAAAAATTTATTAATATGTCAGTATTTATATTATATGTGGGCTACTTAATTATAAAGTTATATATATTTTTTAATTTTTTTTTTTTTCTTCTTCTTCTTCTTCTTCTTTCTCTTCCTTCTTCCCAGCGCAAGCAAAGCTCCCCAGATCCCCTGCCGTTGTCAGATTTCAGGCTAAACCCCACATACCTACTACATACTAATTTTTTCGACGACCGAGCGATCCATGAATCCTCCCTGAACCCCTCCTCCCTCCGCTCCTGAATCTACTCACTTGCAAATATTATGATAAGCATAATTATACAAGACAGTGATATATCTAATACAAAATGTTATATAACAAAATATATAAGTATAAGCTTTTATATAACAACATGATCTACTTGTGCATATTTGAACAGGATAAAGATATTTGTCGCTAAGAATATTATTGTCCATTCATTACATATTATAGTCATACTATATGCTGTTATGAAAATTGAATATACAAGATCTATATATATATATATATATATATATATATATATATATATATATATATATTTATAAAATTTATCTGATGTGAACTAAAATTATAAAAAATGAATATGTCAAGATTAATATTATATACTATATATATTCTTAAGACAATTATGCTTTTCTTATTAAAAGTTTAGAGTTAGCGGCACTTGTCTCCCATAATACAATGACAACATGTGTTATAGGCTATAGCAGTACTACAAATAGCACACACAACGAACCAACTAAATACTCTGAACTTAATTATCTCTCAAATGAATTATGAATAACTTATGAAATATTGAAGACTAGGAGACTGGAATGCTAGATGCTTCGATGAATGAAATGCTCCAAATGGCTGGCCCCCTAGGCTATTAAAAGGAGAGTTTAGTGACTAATCAGATGGGACACAACCCCTTGAAAAAGTTTAGACACTTATGAAAAGGTATGACATGACATCCGTTTGGGTAAAAACGATGTAGTTTTAGGACTTTTATTCTCCACAAGCATTATTATTGTAACACCCCAGTCCATATAAGAAAATTAGTTACTACCAATAGTACCTTCAAGTCATGACCTTTTGGGTAAGACTGTGATAGGTTAAAATGGCCCAAGAATATACTATTGGCACAGTGGTTTAAGACTTTATTTTGGATAGATTCGATTCGGACTTGGGATTTGACTTAAGATTTGTTCCGAATTCGGGATTTGACCCGAGTTCTTTCATATGATATTAAAGTCGACTCTCAAAAGTTCGAGTCAGGTCATCCAATCGGGTTGCTAGAGGTGGGGACACGAATGCTGATAATATTATACCACAATGGAGAGATGGAGGTCCGAAGGTGGGGACACGAAATCAGCCGGCCGAATTATCCCACAATGGCTAGTGAGACAAATATCTGTGGACCGTGTGTGTGATCGATTCTGACGGGGACGTCAGAAATTTCAGTGGGAGATTTTGTAACACCCCAGTACATATAAGGAACTAAGTTACTACCAATATTAACTTCAAGTCATGACCTTTTGGGCGGATTTGTGATGGGCTAAGATGATCCAAGAATATACTATTGAGCCAGTGATTTAAAGCCTTATTTTGGATGGATTCGATTTAGACTTGGAATTTGACTTAAGATTTGTTCCGAATTCGGGATTTGATCTGAGTTATTTCAATGATCATATTCAAGTGATGACTTTATTGAACTAATAGTTCCACATTAAAGGATTATTAGTTTCTCGTTAAATGACTAAATAGTTTGAAATAATGTTTAATTAAAATAATTAGTCCAATTATTAAGAATATCACAAATGCCCATTAGTTATCAAAAAGGTGGCCTGCATTAGCTACTAAATTGCCTCTATATTTCTTAATTATTATCTTTATAAATTAGAAATGTAAAACACTTTCTTTTTATATTTCGAGGCACCTGGTAGCACTGAGGGTGGCATGCTCCACTTTGTTCACTCAAGGGCTGGCTTCACTTTTGCTTTTCCTTTGTCTTAAATTTATTTCTTTTTTTATTCACAAATATGAAAGTTTATATAAAAACCATTTATGCATAGCTTGGAGATATTATTATTGTCTTTTGCTTGTAAAATTTATTTTGAAAATAATTAACAAATCCTGGTATCTCAAATTTATCATCTTTTTTTTATATATAGTTAAATGAAATAATTTTTGCACCTATTGTACCATGAGGATTAAAACCATAAGATTGTTGAATAAATTTGTTGGGTGGAAATATTGTTAGAGTAGATACTTTATTGGTAGATAAAGTAATCTCAAGTATGATACTATCAGTCTTAAAAAGTTATTTTAACTTTTCGAAGTCATCTTATTGTAATAATACTAAATGAAAATTTAAGAATTATTAATTTATTTAATAAAATCTTTGATATCATAAATTGTTTTTTAAAAAAAGTATTATTTTTAAGACTTGATGCATATTACTTTTAAAATTTAGCAAATTGAATTGAAAAGGTGATAATAAAACTCTTTTCTGTAGAAGGAAGGGAGTATATATATATATATATATCCTATGACATATTGTTGTATATATAGGTTTTATATTTAAATGGAATCTTATTTCTAGATGGATCTGGTCTTCAATTTCTGTGGATGAGTTGAACAACGTACCAATTTTCAGAAACTAATTTTTTTTTATTTTGAAATAAAAATATTTTAAGATAACAGTGACAATGATGGTATTAAAATATTTCACTAAAATATATACATATAAACAAAATAAAGGGATTTGATGTTTGATGTATATTTGGGCTGAGACGTATGAAAATGGGTTTCCAAAGATTTGATTAATCACTAATAAATGTTTATTAATTAAGGCTGTCCTTGTCCAATTGTTACCGCCAAGCATAAGGGAACCAACGCCATCACCATGTAAGAATTGAATTATACTTTCTGTATTTAGTTTTCCACTCAACACAAGATTGAGATCTATTTTATGTTACACTTTATAATTTCGTTAATTGTTCGTTTATTTTTTGTTTAACTTGAGGATAATTTGCAAAATACACTATAACTAATTAACTATCTACCGGTATTAGAAGGTATTAGGGTCGAATTCCCCCTAAATTAAAAAATATATATTAATAGGGTAAAATTATATATATATATATATATATATATATATATATATATATATATATATAGGGTTCCCATCCGTGGCAATCGATTGTCACGGATACTATTCCAGCAATCATAATCTACACCGTCGATCTTAATATTGGATGTCATGGATTAAAGACAATTTCTCTGCTGTCGCTACAGATTGTAGCGGCAGCACAATTACTTGTAGCGGCAACCAAAAATATAAAAATACCCTTATAATCCACATGCTACACTACCCTTTCTTTAAATTAATTTCCTGCCGCTATAGCCTGTAACGACAGCCCTGCCTTTTGCTTCCCTTCCGAATCCTCTTTTATTTGCCAGCATTATGGGTTTGTAAACGTTTATTCGCAAGAGGGTCGAATTCCCCCAAATTAAAAAATATATATTAATAGGGTAAACGTATGTATATATATATATATATATAGAAAAATAAATGTACACAATTATGTAGTACACAATCCATTATAGCGACTGCTTCACCCGTCGCCAGCCGTCACCATAGCCTCTACTATAGCGACAGGTTCACTCGTCCCCGTCGTTATAATCTAAAAATTCGTCGTCATAGTTCGACTATATAATACACAACTGTATATATACATATAACTCATATATATATATATATATATATATATATATATATATATATATATATATTCATACTAATTTGAAAGCTTTTTAATAGAAAGTGAGAATATATACTTATAAAATTTCTGAATATATAGTGTACGTCTCAAGACAACTTACAACTACATCGACGGTCAATAGACGGCCAGGGTGGCGTGGAAGGACGTACTACAATGTGTGATAGTGACAGTAAAGCTGACAGATTCGAAACCATAAATACGACGTCGCCGTGCAGGACAAACCCCCTTGTAAGTTGTAATAACTGACTGGATTAGGAGGAGGTGGTGGGTTTTATTATGGTGGCTTGTGTGTGTATCGGAACTTGTTTACACCATCATTGTCAACGTCAATTTCTTTGACTAAACACATTCCAATTTGTGGAACCACCTCTTCTTAGACACGTCAGTGCTTCTCATTTGCTGGACTTTCCATCGGGGTTGCATCCATAACCTTCCATGCATTGTCGGCAAAGCCCATACTATACTCAAGGAAATACAAGTATTCGTACCTCATATTTTTGTATTTTTTTGCTCCTACACCACCCCCAACTCAACCCACGCCAACCCCCCACCCACCCCCACGCCCCCACGCCCCCACGCCCCCACGCCCACGCCCCACGCCCACGCCCACGCCCACGCCCACGCCCACGCCCAACCCCAATCCTCTTTAATTACTCTTAAATCCGTCGTATTAAGATTAAAGTTTATCTGATCCGACAAATGTTGTCCTGTCGGATCAGACAGACTTATAATTAACAAATATGATCAATATTAAGAAACCAACAAATAAAATCGCTTCGTTAGTTAAATAAAACTATAAACCTCTAAATATTAATAAGATTTTGTTTTTCTACTCTAGGAATTAATAATGAAAGATCTTCCGGAACATCATATAAGGTAAGATTAAACCCATAAGCCCTTAAGGGTCCTCCTAAATTTAAATATAAATTTAAAATTGTGCACTCGTTTTCATCTTTTTTGAAATTTAGTTTGGTTCAATTGTCTTATATGTATAGTGGGGACATGAAAGTGAAAGGCTATACAATTAATATATTTGCAGTACATATATATATATATTGTATTAAATAATCAATCTTAGCTGGATTAAGAAATTAAATGGGATCTGCTAAAGACGAAAGAGACACTTGGGTCTCCATCACTGCTGCTATCAAACATCAGCTTAATTAGCCATAACTTAAATTTGACTAATTAATTAGCGGCTTGTAAAGCCGTTATTAAAAAATTAATTATTTCCTATATAATATATAACATAAAATAGCTCCCTATCTTGAGCTACCTACCTGAAGACTTTGCATTATTATCATCGATTTGTAAAATTAAGTTGAATTTTTAAAATGCAGCCTAATTTAAGTTTGTTGTTATTATTAGAGCACAAATGATAAATATAAATTTAATGATCGACATTTTTATAATAAATATTTTAGCTATACTTAATATTTTTAAACGACAATTATTACTCTGGCAATACAAATTTTGATCTTACAATATCAATTGTCATTTTTGTTTTGAATCAGATATATTCGTCAACTTGACAAACAAATTGCACTGTCATGTCTTGAGAAAGGAACAAAAACATTTATTCATATATAGGTTTAATCAAAATTTCATTATATTAAACTGTTGTTTCTAGACCAACTTGTAGATCCAAGATTATTAATTTATCCCCTAAGAAAATTAATTTCTCAACAAACCCGCGGCGATGGAAGTGGAAATAATTATATTAGCATAATTAATTATGTAACTAAAATAGTATCCTAGCTCCAGTACTGAACATGCATTTGAAAATCCAAACATGTTAATTAGATTCGATTTTTTTAAATCCATATGCATTATTATTTATTAATTAAGTCAAAATAATTAAATTGAGTAGATAAAACAACATCTGAATTAATATATATATATATATATATATAGCAGCAGCAGCAGATCCTAGGTTAATTCCCAAACATTCATGTATATATATTCTGATTTTTTATTGTAAAGATTCTGAATTAGGTTTGAAAATCAATGTATATTAGCAGTACTAGCTAGTAATATGTAATACTAGTATTTCATATTGACGTTGAGCCTTGTGCCATGCTTCGTTTCTGTTGATATATTCTGTCTACTCTACAAGTCTACAACCCTAGCTATACATTATATAAACCCTATCTATATATAGCAAAAATAATGTTACTACCGCATAATTTTAGATCAAATACTGCTCTTATACACACGTATACATATTATGGGTCCTACGTGATATGTAGGACCCTCAAATATATATATATGTATGTGTATGTAAGTTTTATGTGATCTAAATTATGTGATAGTAGCATTGCTCTATTTATACGCAGACAGAAAAATTGAACAAAAAAATTAGATCGAAAAAACAAAATAAATTTGTTTTCGGGAACAAATAGACAATACAATCTATTTGTTCGTGGGAACAAATTTATTTTGTTCTTCCGGTCTAATTTTTCTTTCCAATTTTTTTGTCCAAATATACTTATTGTTCTACTTTTTAAAAAAATTGATATTCTTGTTTAAATGAGATGCATGCTTTATTTGTAGGAACATAAGGCCGAATTGCAAAAGTGACTCCAAATTACCATCCAATTTCAATTGGGCTCCTTAAGTGGCAAAAATCTCAGTTGAGTCATTCAAGTGACTAATTTGATTCAATTGAGTCCTTGGTGGCAAAAATAATATGAGACAAATTGTTAACATGAGGACTGAATTGAATCAAATTAGCCACTTGAAAGACTCAATTGAGATTTTTGTTATTTAAATGGCCAAAGTGAAAATGAGAGACAAGACTTTTGTAATTTAGCCTAATTATAACAAGCCAATGTTCTTGCTTATATCTTTACAACAAATAATGTGGGTTTAATTTAAGAGTTCTTCTACACAGACAGAAATATTGGACAGGAGGTGTATTGGACTTTAATTTATTTGTATTTTTACCCCATTGGAGGTCAAAACATAAATAATTAAAAGCCCAATACACTCTTGTCCAATATTCATGTCTTATATTTCTGTCTAT
The DNA here is from genome assembly GCA_020205555.1 of Panax stipuleanatus. Lineage (NCBI taxonomy): Eukaryota > Viridiplantae > Streptophyta > Magnoliopsida > Apiales > Araliaceae > Panax > Panax stipuleanatus. The sequence continues at coordinate 24,044,757 of CM035117.1, forward strand.
TTAGACTTTTTGTTAATTTAATTGTTGATGATGATGATGTCTGGTCTATATAGGGGCAGTAATTGTGAGTGTTTTGGGAGGGCCAACCACATTACATGTTCGTACAGCTAACATATAAATATTTCATCACCCTTTAATTGGATTGGAGATTTCATTTGCAGTTGAGCCTAGCTAGCTACGTCTATTCCCTCAAATTATAATCGCCCACAACCCGTGTCCCCATGTGAATTTCTCCAATAATAAAATTATACCATGCCTTAAAAAATACTAGTATTAAGTTCAGGATAATAATATACTAATAATAGGAATAAAATTAATAGCAAAATAGTTTTGGTTAAGGTAGCAAATTAATTGAGGTGAAGATGGTGGTATTTAAACTATTTTGACCATAGAATTGAAGAGTGCAATTTGGGAAATGAATTAATATTTTTTTTTCACATTATACTATGCATTAGAAGGGCCATCTCACATGTTAAGCATACAGTTCAAGAGAATATTCTTTTGAATTATGTGTATATTCTCTTGATTTCTGTATTTGCACCAAATTCAATGGAATATGCACGCAGTTCAAAAAAATATTTCCTTAAACCGTGTGTTTAGCATGTGCCCTAAGGGCACATATTAATAATAAATGTTTCGCCCCAAATCTCAATATTTTCACAAAAACTCTATGTGGACATGAAAATTAGACATAAAAATTGAATGTGCGCGTATTTGAATTTTATTTATTTATATTTTAATATTTAATGATGAGTAAAAATATAAATAAATAAAATTTAAATACACTCGAATCTAATTTTTATGTCCACTTAGAAGAGGTTATATTTTCAAGAGAGGGGGAGGGGGGAATAGTGACAGAATTGGCAGCATATGGTGGTGAGGAAAACAGGGACACCGGGAATCCTCAGGCTGGGCTACCACCTAAAACTGAGGGCCTGTCAATGGGCCCTGAAAACAAGGAAGGCCCCCACTGCTGCTGTACACGCGCCCAAGGAACCCGAACAGAGGGACCCATTGATAGCAACGGTTAAGAACCCCAATTGATTCCCGCATAACCCATCCCACGCGCGATCACCAACTGTCCTTCAACAAGTTGCCACACTTTCATTAACGTATAGTGATATTTTCATCTACTTAATCATCTTGTCTTGTGTATCAAGAATTATACATCATGCTTGAAAATTTTATACCAATTTTTTTTTAATCCAAAAAGTTTTGTTCATACGGGATTCATAGGAATTAGTTAGAACAATGACTCCATCTACTCTGTCCTAATAGAAGGATCTTTAAAATGTATATTGCATTTTTTTTATGAATTTTAGTTAATTAAACTATTCGAGGTCGAAGCATTGAAATGGAGTAATTCCCAAGTACTAAAATTCAAAGCATTGCAACGTAATTCCCAATCAAAGAATGTCGAAGCATTGAAATGGAGTAATTTCCAAGTTGTGCCAAAAATAGTTTATTGGGTTCACGGAGAGCATATATAAAAAGACTGATTTCGATTTGTAGAGATTAGTTCGACTGTGATTCGAAAACTCTCACAATTTTCTTCATATGGGAACGTGGAAGTCAAACAATGCATTGAAGAGTGAGGAGGATGAGATGTGGGACCCAAGTATGACTCTAAAAGTTGGTGGGAAGTAAGGCCCACACCTTAAAGAAGGGAGAACTGAGAAGTAGAGAGGACAGCAGTGGCTTTTGGATCCACTCAATGGGGATTGGCATGTAGTGTATGTCTTCATCTCCCACTTTAAGAGGTTTGATAGAGATGAAAAATATATATAAGATTAATTAAATGCACATCTTCTTCTCAATTTATTGCAAACTTAATTTATTTAATTTATAAATATATTATTTTAAAATTTTAAATCTTCAACACAATATATATATATATATATATATATATATGTATATATAAGAACCCATTGTAACAACTAGCTGGCTCAAATTGTAGTCAATTCACCGTCTTTTCTTGGGCAATCTAAAAAATTATGACAAAAACTATTTTTAATAATAATTCAAAATTTTATTTTTATATACATATCAAAAAAGTTTTTACATCGATATGAAACGAAATTGGAGTATTACACCCACGTTTAGGGATGCACAAAAGATTCGTGTGTTTTACGGTCTGGTCTTGGATTGTCTGAGTCCGGTTCGATAAAAGTCCGATCTGGCCAAGGCTTAGACCAATCGTCACGCCTGGCCTGAAAAGTTTGAAAATGTCGTTCTTTTAAGATAAAAATCTGGTCTAGCCTGGCATTAGGCCAGAGGCCCGCCCTGATTCTTTATTCAGTTATTTGTAATTTTGAACTTTAAAGTTATAATTATTTATCAATGAAGTATAATTTTTTACTTATTCATTATTGTAATTTATAAATTATAATACATTACTTTTAATTAATACATCAATAAAATTTAAAGTTTAATTATTCATTCTTGATTTATTGTAAATACATTTAATTCATATACATCTTCAATGAATAGAATTAGTTAGTATATTTAATATTAATAATAAGTTAGTTACTTAGTTGATTAAATATTAACAATAAGTTAATTTATCGTAAATACTAAATTAGTAATATTTAACATTAAAATTTTATTAATATTCCTTGCTACTTTTAATGTTAAATATTAACATTAATTAATACATCAATAAACTAACTTTTAATATTAAATATTAACAATAAGTTAGTTTCTTGTAAATACTCAAATTCTTCATTAAGTTGGATATGTTAAATTCTTAGGGGGATTCACAATTTTAGTTATTTTTCAGGTATTCTCTTGTAGTAATTTAAAGAATAATTTCATAAAGTAATTAGAAAACTAATTGAAAATAATACTTGAGATATAACTATATAAGTGTTTAATGACCATAAAAAAAAATATATGTATATTTAAACTTTATAAAATATATCTCCAACTGATCCTAGTACTAAAAGAAAATAAAATATAAACTAACTTTATATTCAAAATAAAAAAGTGTAATCTACAGTAAGTTAATTTTATTTTGCATCTATAGTCATGTATTGCAATAGATTGTATTCAAATTATATTTTCTATGAAGACAATGTGTACATAGTACTTCTTCCGTCTCATAATATATATATTTTTTAAAAAAAGAAGAAGTACCCGATCGACCTAGGCCTGACTTGTAAGTCTAACTATACCAGAGCCCAAATTAGGATCCTCTCTATTTCAAGTGAATAGAAATTCTCCATTTTATGGTCCATATTTAAAATGTATTGAAATGTGACATTATATTGACAAGGAGAGGGAACGCATATTTTAAATCTGAATCATAAAATAGAAAAACCTCTATATACTTGAAAGGAAGAGGATTCTAATCCGACAAAAAACCGGGGATGAAAGCCAGCAGCTATCAAGAATTCAAGATCAAAATCCAAGGCTGATAGACCCATACATACTAGAGCAGGCCACTGGTTGTACCCACGTTCACACACTCACTTATCAGAGAGTAATATGAAAACAACTTCATGCTCCCACATATATATATATATCTTCTGATGTCACCCATGTTTGACTGACTGACTGACTGACTATGTGAAATGCTCAGATCCCTATGTATCATCGTCAGAGCTAATCCATATATATAGTAGTAGTATATACGAGTATATCCCCTCCTAACTTTACTACTATTTCTGAGCCCGTTTTGTACACTACTACTACTACTATCTATTTCAGTCATGAACCGTGATGATGATGATGATGATGATGTTCGTATCCTATCTATCACTCAACTAGTTATCCCATATATGATCGACTAGATCTAGTCTAGAAATTACAAGTACACTCCTTAATTATTATTCTCATTATTTATATTTGAAATGTGGTAGCTAGATTTGGTTCCTCACCCCAAAAAAATTCACAAGAGAATTTGAATTTGATAATTCCACGATGTTCTCTACACACAAACAGTAAATAAAACACACATTTATGTATAAAAATATCAAATTTCTCATAAAAATAACAATTTCTACAAAGTAAATGCATACTTCAAATTTATTCATTTTTCGCACGAGAAAAAAAAAAGAGAAAATATTACTGCATGTTATTGTGAAAGAAAATAAGCTCCATCTGTTTTGAAAGCTATATATATATATATATATATATATATATATATAGGTTCAAAAAGTCACCATGTATATCTAATTTATAGAGGGGCCTGCCTGCCTGCCTTCTTTTTCAAGTGGGCTTAATTTGCATCGTCTTTTTTGACCTTTATTTTTTCCAGTAGATTGATTAACAGCTTTCAGGTAAAACTATTTCAAAGATTCTACTCCATGCATGCAGAGAAAAAAATGAAAGTGCACTTTCACCTTTTTTATTCTCCTCGATCTCTTTTTCTTATTTTCTTTTCTTTTCTTTTCAAGGGCTCCACTTGAGCTTCCATTTGGCAATTAATTAAACTGACAATTTCTTCCATTTAACTGCCTTCGTAATTAAAACATGCCATACGAAAAATTTCTTTACTTTCTCCCCTGCTACCTACAATTTACTACTTATAATTCTTCAGGCTGAATGATACTACGTACAATGCATAATTTTATATTCTTTTTTCTTTTCTTTTTTTGACGAGGAACTGGTTAGAGCAAGTTTAGTGAAGTAATTTTATGAGGACTCTGAAAACATTTTTGAGTAGAGATTTGGGCAGTCACTTTTGGTATCCACCCAATTATCCATTATTCCCATATTTTTTCTCGATAGAATTTGAGCTTAAATTAATGTGGGTATCATTAATTATTTGTAATGATTCTATACATTAATTTGTTCTACTCCATGAGTAGAATAAATTAAGTATTTAGAAGCTCAAATTCAAGAGTAATGAATGAGATATTAACTCCCAAAGATCACTCTTAGAAATGATAAATGATAATAAATACATATGAGAAAAGTCAAGTCCCACATCGGTTAAGAACTATAATTTTAATGTGTTTATATACAAAAAAATTGCTATTGGGTTTGGGTCCCAAGGACACCCCACTTTTGTGAAAGGAAGAGAACCTAGCCAAGGCTTGGTTCGAACCCATACGCACAGTTTTGATTCTGTTAAGGTTAAAACTACTTCGTTTTGTGGATCCGAATAGACGCACCGATTCTGCAAATGATCAAAACTAAGTCCTTTTGACCAAAGGATGTCATGTCATGCCTTTTCAGAAGCATCCAATGTCTTTTCTGTTATTAATCTGAAAATCGAAACTATATATATATATTAACTTATCTCAAATTGTTGTCAAAGACTATTACAAGTACTACGTCTTTAAGACAATTATGCCCTCCGTATTGATGCTCAGAGTTGATAGCACTTGTCTCCCAAGATACAATGACACCGTATACTATAGTAGCACTCCAAATAGTATACTTAACGAACTAAAATAATGCTCAGAATTCTCTCTCAAATAACTATGAAAATTACTAGAAAACTAAACTGATAATGCTAGAATGCTTGGAATGAATTTAATTTTTAAGAACTTGAGAAGGATTGAATTTCAAGTTGAAGTTGTTGTTTTGGGTAGATTTGGAACCTATTTATAGGTTTCCAAATACCCCTTTGAAAATATACATCCTTTCAAAAGGTTACATCCTTTTGAAAGGTTACATTTTTTTTGAAAAGATACATCCCTTTGAAAGGTTACATCCCTTTAAAAGGATACATCCATTTGAAAGGTTACATCCATTTGAAAAGTTACATCCTTTTGAAAAGATACATCCCTTTGAAAAGGTATGAACCAAAGGTCACACCTATTGGTTTTATTTCATTCATATATATATATATATATATATCCAACAATCCCCCACATGAATTAAATTTGGATAAATTAATGCAAATGAATATGCAGACAGACTTAGAGAGAGAGTATCAGTATTAGAAATTATCTGTATCGAGAGAGGTAGCTTGTGCTCTTTGAACCTTCCCTTGTGAAAGACTATAGGGTTTACTGGTTGCTCAGTGAACGAGATGTCTTGAACTGTCCAATCGTTTACGTAAATCGAGACAATAGTAATTCACACAGATTCTTTTCAGACATTATTTGGTTCTCATGATTTTGTTCATTTTGGCCCCGAACAATCTCGAATTTATGAGTGCTTTAGAGAAGTATAGCCTTATCCTTCTCATAGAATTGGCCCAGTTCACACTCACATAAGTGATTCTTAATAAGAGTATCCTGCTATACTCCACTTGTTTATCAAGATTTAAGAATCATTAAAAGCATAGCTTATCCTGTAATCGCTGCAGGTATCACTATCTCGTATCATAGGAATGAGTAGAAGAAATTAATTTCTTCATAGTGATTTGGTAGAATTGTTCACAATTTAGTTGTCCCTTTGAACCTAGATCTTGGGATCTCCAGTCAACTAGGTTAGGTTTTCATCATGACGATCCTTGTTTATAGGCTTTAACCCCATTCCCCTCGAAGTTATTTTTTACTTGCTCTCTAGTCAAACCTTCAGTCAACGGACCCTCTATATTTTCTTTCGACTTTATGTACTCAATAGTCATAATGCCGTTAGAGAGCAATTGTTTTATGGTATTGTGTCTACGACGAATATGTCTAGCCTTACCATTATACATGTGACTCTGTGCCCTTCCAATTGCTGATTGACTATCACAATGGATACAAATAGGCGGCACAGGTTTAGGCCACATAGGAATATCTTCTAAAAAATGACGAAGCCATTCGGCTTCTTCTTCAGCCTTATCCAATGCAATAAACTCAGATTCCATCATTGATCGAGTAATGCATGTTTGTTTAGAAGATTTCATGATACAGGTCCTTCACCTAGTGTGAACACAAAACCACTTATGAATTTAGAGTCTTTTGTATCTGATATCCAATTTGCATCACAGTATCCTTCAAGTACTGCTGGATATCTTGAGTAGTGCAATCCAAAGTTTTGTGTGTATTTTAAATACCTTAAAACTCTTATAATCGCTGTCCAGTGATTTTGTCCTTGATTTCTTGTAAATATACTCAATTTATTGACTACTTGTGCTATGTCAGGACGTGTACAATTCATTAAGTACATTAGGCTTTCAATTATTTGTGCATACTCAGATTGTGATATGCTCTGTCCTTTATTTTTAGACAAGTGTAGATTTATATCTACTGGTGTTCCCACAGGTTTGCAATCATATTGATTGAATTTCTTGAGTATTTTCTCAATATAGTGTGATTGGAATTATATTAATCCATCCGATGTTTTAGAAATTTTTATTCCTAATATTATATCGGCAGCACCCATGTCTTTCATGTCAAATGTATTATTTAACATTCTTTTAGTAGTTTTAATGATTTCATTATTACTACCCATAATGAGCATATCATCTACATAAAGACAAATAATAATATACCCTTTTTCAGTGTTCTTGACATACACACATTTGTCACACTCATTTATTTTGAAACCATTTGACATCATTGCATTGTCAAATTTTTCATGCCATTGTTTAGGTGCTTGTTTTAATTCATAAAGAGACTTCATCAGCCGACAAACTTTCTTTTCTTGTCCTGGAACAATAAATCCTTTTAGTTGTTCCATGTAGATTTTTTCTTCTAAATCTCCATTCAAGAAAGCTGTTTTTACATCCATTTGATGTATCTCTAAATTATAAATAGTTGCAATGGCTATTAACATCCTAATTGAGGATATTCTTGTCACAGGAGAATAAGTATCGAAATAATCCAAGCCCTCCTCTTGCCTGTATCCTTTGATTACAAGTCTTGCTTTATATTTATCAATAGATCCATCTGCTTTCATTTTCTTTTTGAATATCCACTTATATCCAAGAGGTTTAGAGCCTGGTGGGAGATCTACTAATTCCCACGTATGATTGTGCAGAATGGATTCTACTTCACTATTTATAGCCTCTTTCTAATATGGAGCTTCTGGACTTGATACTGTTTGTTTATAAGTTTGAGGCTCATTTTCTAACATATAACTTAGAAAATCGGGACCATAAGATTTTGATGTTCTAGCACGTTTACTACGTCTAGGTTCATCAACATTTTCTAATCCATGATCACCGTTATTAACGGCGTCATAAGTTTTTTTACTTGAACTCGTTTCTTGTTCATTAGAACTTGGCTCTTGTTCCTTTTTATTAGGAAATATTGTTTCAAAGAATTCAGCATCTTTTGACTCAATAATACTATTTTTATGTATATTCTTTATTTTTGATTTATTAACCAAAAATCTATACGCACTGCTATTATTAGCATAACCAATGAATATACAATTTATTATTTTCGGTCATATTTTCACTTTTTTGGGTGGAGGTACCATTACTTTTGCTAAACACCCCCACACTTTTAAGTGTTTATAAGACGGCTTACGTCCTTTTCATAATTCATAGGGTGAAGCATTAGACTTCTTTCGAGGTATTCGGTTGAGAATATAATTTGCTGAAAGAATTGCTTCCCCCCACAAATTCTGAGGTAGCCTAGAACTTAATAATAATGCATTCATCATTTCTTTCAAAGTTCTATTCTTTCTTTCTGCAATACCATGTTGTTGTGAAGAATAAGGTGCAGTTGTTTGGTGAATTATACCATGATATGAACAAATTTCAACAAAAGAAAATTCATATTTTCCTCCTCTATCACTTCTAACCATCTTGATCTTTTTATCAAGTTAGTTCTCAACCTCATTTTTGTAATGTATAAACATTTATAAAGTCTCATCTTTACTTCTCAATAAGTAAACATAGCAATATCTTGTACAATCATCTATAAAAGTAATAAAATTTTTCTTTCTTCCTCTTGTTTGTATATACTTTACATCACAAATATCAATATGTATTAATTCAAGAGGTTCAGTACTTCTTTCAATTGATTTAAAAGAAGATTTTTGAAGTTTTGCCTCAACGCAAATTTTACATTTATGATTAGAGTTAATCTCACTATTTTGACAAACATTCCATATTAATCAATCTACGAATAGTATTATAATTAACATGTTCTAATCTACCATGCCATAAATTAGATGACTCAATTATATAAGCAGAAGATGTAATTTTATTAATATTAGAAGGTACAATAGTCATTACATTCATTTTGAAGAGCACATTGCTCATGTATCCCTTCCCCACATACATCCCATTTTTAGTTAGGACAAACTTGTCCGATACAAATACTAATTTAAATCCCTTTTGACTAAGAAGGGATTCTGACACTAAATTCTTCCTAATATCAGGCACATGGAGCACGTTGTTGAGGGTGAGTTCCTTGCCAGATGTCATCTTCAGAACTACCTTGCCTTGTCCAGCAACCTTAGATGATGAAGAGTTTTCCATATATAATTATTCTCCATTATCAATTTCTTGATATGTGGAGAACATCTTCTTGTCAGAACATACATGGCAGGTTTCTCCAGTATCTACCCACCATTCTCTTGGATTCTCAATCATGTTTACTTCTGAAACGACAGCTGAAAGGTTCATTTCAGAAACATCTTGATGAAGTCCTAACACTTCCGTTACATTGGCTTGTGCAGACTTCTTGTTCTAGTCTTTGCGTTTTCGACAATCCTTTGCTCTATGTTCGGGCTTGTCACAAATGAAACATTTGCCTTGGAACTTTTTATTTGCTCCCTGTTGAGGTTCATTGCCATTGAACTTTCTCTTTTTAAACATCGGACCTTGTTCCACCACGTTGGCTTTATACTCCACAAAGGTCTTTACTGTTTTTTTCTCAAAAGCACGGTTGTCCTCTTCTATCCTTAATCTTACGATTAAATCTTCAAGTTTCATCTCTTTGCGTTTATGCTTGAGATAATTCTTAAAATCTTTTCACATTGGGGGTAATTTTTCAATTATTGCAGCAACTTGGAAAGACTCACTTAAAGACATACCTCCTACATGTATTTTATGCAGGATTACCTGTAGTTCTTGAACTTGGTTGATGACATCCTTGGAATCCACCATCTTATAGTCCAAAAACCTGCCAACTACGAACTTCTTCGTGCCAGCATCTTCAGTTTTATATTTCTTATCCAAGGAATCCGATAATTCTCTTGTAGAATTGATAGAACTATACACATTGTATAATGGGTTGTCCAATCCATTAAAGATGTAATTTCGACATAGAAAGTCTGCATGTTTTCATGCATCAACTGCAGCAACCACTTGCCTATCCGTTTCATCTTCCTTGAGCACAGGAGAATCTTCACGAAGAAACCTTGCCAAGTTTAAGGTAGTAAGATAAAACAACATCTTTTGTTGCCATCTTTTAAGCTCTGTTCCATTGAACTTTTCTGATTTTTCACCATGGTTCACAGGAACATTTGGAATAGAAGGTGTAGAAGAAGAAGAACCGATCATAGATAGAGTATCGGTAGCCATATCTCAAATATATATATAGAAATAATAATTGTCTTAAGATTGCTATTAATCTAAAAATCGAAACTATATATATATATATATTAACTTATCTCAAATTGTTGTCAAGGCTAGTACAAGCACTATGCCCTTAAGACAATTATGCCCCCATGTTGGTGCTCAGAGTTGATAACACTTGTCTTTTAGGATACAATGACACCGTATACTATAGTAGCACTCCAAATTGTATACTCAACGAACCAAAATAATGCTCAGAATTTTTTCTCAAATAACTATGAAAATTACTAGAAAACTAAACTGATAATGCTAGAATGCTTGGAATGAATTTAATTTTTAAGAACTTGAGAAGGATTGAATTTCAAGTTGAAGTTGTTGTTTTGGGTAGATTTGAAACCTATTTATAGGTTTTCAAATACTCCTTTGAAAATATACATCCTTTCAAAAGGTTACATCCTTTTAAAAGGTTACATTCTTTTGAAAAGATACATCCCTTTGAAAGGTTACATCCCTTTGAAAAGATATATCCCTTTGAAAGGTTACATCCCTTTGAAAAGTTAAATCATTTTGAAAAGATACATCCCTTTAAAAATGTATGAACCAAAGGTCACACCTATTGATTTTATTTCATTTATATATATATATATATATATATATATATATATATATATATATATATATCTCCAACATTTTCAAGGGCTAAGTGCCCATACGAAATAGATAGGAGGTGGCAGCCTTCTGATTCACTCATTCACAAGCATTAAAGTATTATCAGTCTAATTTTTAGTAATCATTTCATAGTTATTTTGAGAGAGAGTTCTGAGCATTTCTTTGGTTCGTAGAGTATACTATTTGGAGTGCTACTATAGTATACGTTGTCATTATATCATGAGAGGCAAGTGCTATAAAACTCTAAACACCATACGCAAGGCATAATTGTCTTAAGAACATAGTACCAAGTACTAACCTTGACAAATTTATTCTGTAGTTTGATAACTTGATAAAGTTTATATATATATAGTTTCCATTTTGTTTTTCCTAACATTCTCACCTACTAAATTATTTTTATTTTTATTTTTTAGTAACACATAGAGTTAGTCTACTATTAAGGAGTGTAAATTAGGACAGTTATTTTAGATTACTGGGATATGTTTGTTTACAAGGATTAATTTGAGATATGACTATTAATCTCAAGTGTCTTATTTGTTTTTAAATTTGGACTTAGGACTATTAGTCCAGAGAGATAATATAAGGAATTATTTAATAGCATTATGTTCAGCCAGGTATATTATAATCCCCACCATTGGGACTAAAAAATTTTAAACAAAATTATCCTCAACTTTTTTCTAAAATAACCATATTATCTATTATATTCAATAAGTTTATTATTGACTTACCCAAAAAATCATGACTGAATATACTATTATTAGTAAATTAATACTTTATATACAAATAATTTTTTTTCAAAATTTTCAAAGTGTGACTGATATTACAAGGTAACTATTATAGAGAAAAAGATGACAAATAAGAAAGAAGAGAAGAGGAATTGATATTTACAGCACAACGTGCCACCGTACGTGTACGTAGGTACATCCAAAATAAAATTTAAAGCTGTTTTTTTTAATTAATAAAAGGAACTATTTTTGGTAAACCAAAAAAAAACTTTTACTTAATCTTTACCATTTTTTATAACTAAAACATTACAGAAAAATATGTTCAAGAGATCTAAGCGAGACAGTCTCCCTTGTTCAACATGCATGTCTATTAAAAGGAATAAGATACAAAGGTAGTAACCCTATGTTTTAAAACAAAAGACTTATATTTTTTTTTGATCCACTTCAACTATAAAAAACAAGAAAAGAAAATCGAGTGCTACGTATCTAAATCTAATTCCGGAAAAAAGATAGTAACACTGACATGTGCATGTCATAACATTATATATGTCTTACTAAAATAATCATAATATCTATTTAAATAAATAGTGAATGAGCCTCGTCTTAATTTAAGAGATATTTATGTAAAAATATCATTTTAACGCGTACGTAAAAATATTAATTTTCTAAATTTTGTAGAGTACTTGTCACTGAAAGAAGTAGTGCCTACGCTACTCCCAGTATATAGTGACCCCATTCTAATGGCCAGATGGCGTGCAAATACTGTACTATAGAATATGAAAGCTCCATAGCCAGGCAAATAGCAGTAGGGAGTTGTGGCGATGGAAGCGAGGGGGCATCACCAGCTTTAATGGGGTTGATAGGACTATTGACCTACCCCTGCCGAATCATTTATTACAATTGTACAAATAAACTTAGACTAGCTAGGCTAGGTAGGTAGGTAGAATACAGACCCACATGCATGCATGCATTCTACTTGCAGAGTTGCAGGATTGTTCTTTCTACTCTGGAGTTAATTGGTGTCATGTGGATCCAATTTCCATGAACACGTAGAGAGAAATTATTTTTTGTCAACGTATCAATACTGTATTAATTAATTAATTAAAATTAATTTTATAGTAATCACCCCCGTATTACTATACACCCTGTAATTCTTACTAGTCCTCGATCAATAACTATGGAAATTTGATACTATTATCTATCTCCTCCCATCAACATTACAACACATTACTTTTAGTTAGTTTTCAAAAGAATACAACACTTTTTTTTAAGCACCTTTTGCGAGATTAAATGACTAAATTTACCTAAATATCATATCAAAATTTATTATTTATGAAAGACAAAGTTTGCACGTTGGCTATATATATTTTTAAATTTCATTTTTTTTTTCATGTCACATTCTCTAGTGCAGAGAGCCCTTTAGGAAACTTAATTATATAGGATGACTTTTTTCGTTTTTATTTAATATACTCCAACTGTGACCATACACAATACAGAGTATTCAAAATTTATAATCAATAGTACTTTTTAAATAATGTACAGTTTTTTTTATAATTTTATTGTTTAAAACTAGATTAATCCATATCAATTTCAAATTATATGGGCTTCATGGGCTACCGTAGTATTCAGATTAATATCAAGGCTTCTGAAGACAAACTGGTTAGTACAATTTGTGGGTCATCTTAAGGTCATTGATCAAAAGAGCCTATTTGTTACCTAATGTATATTTTGGTTATCCTCCATGAAAGTTGAGGTTTATTCCACTAATCCGACAGTGGTGAGTCCACCATCTTCAGCTTGGGCCTAAACCTGGACCCGCCCAGCCCAAAAATGCTTACAAGCTTATAATTTGGGCCAATGTAGTTTGCCTTTCGATACATTATTGAAGGAAACTGATATTTCTACATGTTAAAATAATATTTTCACGTAAGTCTCTCTCACGTCGAGGTGGGACTCACTCACTATTCATGTGAGAGAGATCATGCGGAAATATCAATTTTTTTATGTGAAATATCCGTTCCCAAAATTGAAATATTGAGCCACGAGGTTCGAGAAGGTAGGTGTGCAACATTAGAAGGATTTATGAAAAGATTTTTCATATCAATTACTTATAATTTGACACATTATTTTGTATTCAATTTTTTATAATATTTGTTTGTCATCATAGCAGTATTCTTTTCATATTTTTCCTCTATGACTTTTGGGTTTCTCACTAGAAAATTTACCCCCAAGAAATATGAAATTGAAAAAGAATCATCGTTATTCATCAAACTAAAAAATATCCAACAAATTGGGTCTGTGAATGGGCCAAATCAAGACCTTAATTTAATTTTGACTTAACCTATTTTATTGGATTAAAGTTTCACTTTATTTTGACTCGTTGCTTCATGCAATCAGTTTCCAAATAGTCGCAAAACTTATTTTGATTCATTAATTCATCACCCATAATGAAACTTGATTTTCTATAATATATTTTTGGTGGCACAAAGCCAAGTTCGGCAGGGAAGAAGTCAATTTCTAAAAAATGAATTAGTTAGAGAAAAGACGAGTTGGACAGTAAAATAATCAATAATCTTATACTTCATGCATCTATAATTAAACCATTTCTATCATCCACCGTAAGAATCAACGGCCGAGATTAGAATTGAAAAATTACACGTCTGCAATTATTAGTAGCGGACGGAGATTAAAAATAATATTACATCCGCAATTATTAATAGCGTGCGATAGATCGATTACGTCCGCTACTAATAATAACGAACGAGTAATTTTTTATTTAAGGCATAACATATATTTATTTTAAACGAGTTCGGCGTGTGCCTTTTTTAATTCATAATAAATATATGTTATGAATTATTATATTAAATATTTATACTTATATAATTATAAATGTAAATATAAAATTGATACGAAAAGAGATATTCAAGGAGGAAATCATGATCCACACGCCCCAATTGTCTTTGGTCTTCCCTACTAAGGGACAATTTCACGTGTGTATAACGTAGCATCATCAATGGTGTATTCTCTGTCCTATATAATCCTTTTTCTTTTCTTTCTCTTTCGACGTGGGAAAATGAGTCTACCTCTCGGATTAACAAACTTTCCCACTGTCCCCAAATAAAACTCACTCAGTCTCTCTCTTTCATTTCCAGCTTGCCATGATACCTTATTGTTTACACGTCTCTCTCTCTCTATATATATATATATCTAACAAAATACAAATGATTTTAAATTTCTCGCTCACTCAATAAATCATCTTAGTCGTCCAAAATTTAAAATAAATTCCACCGTCGATGTAGTGCCGGATGCACGGAACAAAACTAATTAATAATATTTTTCAAACTCGAACCACTCATTGAATCAGAAAAGTTATCGAGTAGTTGGGTCATCCGTTCAACTAGTGATCGAACGCTATTGAACTCAATAACAGTGATGTCATAAATATATAAAAATTTTAAAATATCTTATTTTTGATAAATTAAAATATAATGAATTTGTTTATAAGTAACATTAAAAGTGATTAATTTTAATATTAAAAAATTTTAGTATCAAAAAAAATTAAAAATCGAGTTATTGGGTCAATTTAACCGATTTACCAGTTGCACCACTGGTTCGACCGGTGATAAATTAGTTTAATCCGAATTTTGACTAAGCTGGTCCAATCAGACCGGCAATTCCCGGTAAAGCCGATTTGGGTTTCATGACCTCCTTTTCAAAAATAATAAAATAAAATTTATTTGACATCATAGATTTACTATCTTACTACGTTATTAAATTAATGTACCATTTATTTTTAGAAATATATATGAAGCAACTTTTTTTTTATGAAGCGGAGGGAGTAATAACAAGTTGTCATTTAATTTACTAGGAAGTAAAAAAAAAACTTATAAAAATCTGTTTGTTAATAATAACTTAAGAATATCCATATATATCTGAAAAGACCTACCCGTGTTTACGAAAGCATTATGTATAATGTAAGAAAGATGGCCCCTCTAACACGGCAAGACTAAATTCATAAAATAATGCTACTATCACATAAATTCTTTAACATAACTCTCACATACATATATATATATATATACATATATATATATATATATATATATACTGCGGGTTTCGTATGTTAGACAGAAACCCATAATATGTATGTGTGTATATGAGAGTTATGTGATAAAATTTATGTGATAGTAGAATTGCTCAAATTCATACTACCCCATTCTAAATCAACTTATAAAAGTTACTCCTTCGTCTCAAAAAGATGACTAAAATAATAGTAAAAAAATATTTTTAATATGATAAAATAAAATATTTTATAAAATAAAACATAAATATATCATTTAGTGAGGTCTGCTAAAATAAAAAATTAAAAATACTCATTAATTTATATAATCTTATGGGTCATTAAAGATAAATTTAAATATTTTTACTCTCTTTCATTTATTTTTATTTTTCTTAATATGTATAAATTGCACTTTGTTCATTCTTTTTGAGAACGGATAGATTAAAAAAAGAAATTGATATTTTCATATGAAAAGTGTCGTTATAGATGTATTGTAACGGTGAACACCGTCGCTATAAGATCTATAGCGACGATTTACATGGAAAAATATCATTGTGAATTTATTAGTTTTTTAACAAAAAATTCTACACCACTAAAGAGCCAATAACAAAGACAATAATTTGCTTTAAAATAATAAAATTTAATGCGTTATTTTTTAAGTGGATTGATTTTGGGACAAAGAGGACCGACTGACCGTCTGAGTATGATTTAACTCACTGTTACATGCTGTTCACGAAGAAGCAGGCAATATAAGAATTAAGAACTCCTTAATCCCCCCAAATCAAAATAATTAATAATAATAATAAAAAAAATACTAAAAGGAATGTTAAACTAGTCTTGCTCATTAATTACTAGTACGTAGTTTAGAGGCATGTCAAAGAAATCACTAATTTCAAGTTCTATTCAACCAGTTAAGCCACCAAAAAGAGGGAAGAAAAATTAATTGAATTTTCCACACACTAACCGTGTGGTATGTGTATTGATGTATATAACTTGACTACCAACAAAGGGAGATATTTTCTCCTAACTGTTTGGCGTTACACTGATGGTATAATATACTCTAAAATATTCCTTCCTCCTACAATTTTGTCTAAACTAAATACAATATTTTGAATTCACATTCACATTCACATATATGCATGCATGTTAATTCCTTAATTCAAATGTTTGGCTCAACACCCCTTCTAAAGTCAAAGGAATCACTTTGAGCTTGGCCAGGGTCTTAAAAACTTATAACGCACCGAGAATAGGCCTTTGGTCAGTGTGTCGGCAATGTCACGTTGGATTGAATGTAGTTGACATAAAGTTCTTTGTGGGTGACCATGAAGTGGTAGAAAATCAGTGATGAGATCATGTTTTGACTTATATTTTTATTAATATAATTTCGATTACACAAATATTTCTATTTGTTGATCAATTAGCTAGAATCAGACTGCCTGTTAATGTGGGTATCTCCGTTTCCTGCGAACAAGTGCTCTCTCTTTTGTTAAGAGAATGGAACACAAACGGCGAAAACACTTTATTGGGCCGACACTAACACTGAGAGATGAAAGTTAGGGGAGCGAATGAGATTAGATACCCCAGTACTCCTAGCTGTAAACGATGGATACTAGACGCTGTGTGTATCAACCCGTACAGTACTGTAGCTAACGCGTTAAGTATCCCGCCTGGGGAGACTCATCGGAAGTGTAAGATGTAAGTGAAGAGAATAGAAGAGATGAAGTCCGTCCCTTAGCCTAGTCTATATGGCGAAGTTTGACTTGGCGCACCAAGCGGCACGGAGTGATTTTCACTTCGGCCCTGCAGTTGGAAATCTTCCTACACGGTTCGAAGAGCACTGAATTAGAATGAGAGGTTCATCACCACATCATTGCATGCAATGCAAGGGAAGCTCGTGCAGGCATAAATACGGGATTAGAGACAAGATAGGTGGCTCTCACATTGTCCCACCATAGAACGAGGTGGACTTTAGCAGAGAATTAATTTCTTTTTTTTGGGTATGTCGTTCTGCGAGTAAGAAGTAAGGAGCGATAGAACCAAGTGGGCTGTGGTGATGTCAGAATTTGCACCTATTTTTATCTATTTAGTGATCAGTCCGCTAGTTTCTTTTATCCCACTCGGTGTTCCTTTTCCATTTGCTTCCAATAGTTTGACCTATTCCAAACAAATTGTCGGCCTACAAATGTGGTTTTGATCCTTCCGGAAATGATAGAAGTCGTTTTGGTATACGATTTTATCTTGTTTCAGTTTTATTTATTATCTCTTATCAGGAAGTAACATTTTCCTTTCCTTGGGCAATACCTCCCAACAAGACTGCTTACCCAAGAACGACAGGAGCGAACCCTTCTTCAGAAGATAAAGTAATGAAAGAAGCAAGCTACGATTCAGACTATAAAATCCTACGATGTTTAAGATAGATTTCTGATTGAGAAAAAGATGAGTTCCTTGTCATGCTATCATCAACAATTCAATTGAGTGATTCGGTCTATATTCAGTATCAGCGTTAGAGTATTGAAAGAACCTTCTTATTTTTTGTATTACGAAAGAACTAAAAAAAAAAACTGTAAGTGCTTTGTATTCGGATTATCGTGCTAATGATAAACACTGGATACCCAAGTGCGGAAAATCCATTTAATTTCAGCGGTTGCATCTGCAAGTGCTTTGTATTCGGATTCCATATTGAAGGTTAAATGCTTTGTAATATTGTTCTATTTAAATGCTTTAAGCAGTTCAATAAGGTTACATGCACTTTGTTCCGGCCCAACTCTTGTTTCAAATATTCCAACAGTGTGATTATTGATTAATATTATATTCTTGTAGTGTTTATGCTTGTTTTTCTAATGTCCAAATGACTAGGTATTCTTACTTCTAGAATGTCATTTTTATAATCCCATGCTTTATAATTGATGTGAATCCGAATTATACTATAACGGTTGCAAATCCTATATATGTTATTCTCTATCTACAAAACTTTCCAAACGTATTAAAAATTGGAGTAATGCTAGACAAATAATTTATTCTACAATATGATACTCTACTTTAGCATATTGATGAACAAATAGCTTTAATGCAGTCGGACCCACATAAAAGCTGAGGTGAAGCATGTCACATCAGCAAATTGTAAAATAATTATATAATAAGTTGTGCCTCTAGCATTATTATAAAAATTGACTTGGTGACTAGTGGAGGTCGTATCACAAAACACTACAAAAAGAGAAGTTTTCATAAGAAATGTACGTAATTGCACATTTTTAATTTTGTAATTTATGTTATTAATAACTCTATACGGACATGAATTTTGGACAGAAAAATTGGACCGGAAGAACAAAATAAATTTGTTCCAGCAAATAAATGGATTGTACTGTCCAATTATTCGCGGGAACAAATTCATTTTATTTTTTCGGTCCAATTTTTCTATCCAAAACCTCTATCCGCATAGAAGCACTCGTGTGTTATTATTTTAATTTTCAAGTTTCTATATTTTGGTCGGAGGATGTTCATTTTAGTATTATTCCTTTGGTTGTTTCTAATATTTTGGAGGAATAAAATCTCTCGGTATTTGGACTGTTTAATAAAAAAAAATCATCTCATCTCATCTACTTACTCTTACCCCAACTTCCTAGAAATTTCGATGAAAACCCCTCTATATATATATTTAATATACATAGACCTATACAAGGCAAAGGACATTATTTGTGGTTACAATTGAATAAACCATAACATACGTCGTAAAAGGCTGGACATGTACCCATTGATTATTTCACCAAAATTATTTATTTAATAAGAACTGAAAGATGAGTTTGCAACTTGAGATAAAACATACATGTATGGTACTACTACATAAGATAAACAAAAAAAACTGTTGTGTTTCTGTTTAGAAAACATTTGACTGATGAATATCTAGATGGATGAGTTTAATTGTATACTTTGTATTTTTCTTGTTAATTGTAAATCTAGCTTTTTTATATATATATATATATATACACACGACCTGGTCCACTTACCTACAGGGGTACATAACTTCTTCTTGCATATAATTTTTGTCTCAATCCACCAAATTATTCCAAGAACGATTCTTTTGACCATTCGTATATATCATTTTATGGATTGAAATTATTCTCTTTATTTCACAAAAAAAAGGATCAATTAGTTGAAAACAGTAACATATGTACCATATGACACTTGAACCATGTGTATATTTAAACAATTTCCAGTTAAAGTAGTATTAATTAAATTTATAGAGTTAGAACACGAGGATTTAAACTAGTTGGTCCGATCTCCTTTCGTTCATACCATGGAATATGGCTCAAATAAGTCTACACTGAACTCTCACCAATTTTCTAGAATTATATTAAACCTTTATCTACAAAGTATTAATATATATATATATATATATATATATATATATATATATATATATATATATATTTGTAGAGAGAGGGGGGAGGATGAGGTACAATTATTATTTAGACATTTTTGGATATGTTTTTGTATAATTTTATGAGTCTTATGTATTGTGACGAAATTATATTGAATTATAAATGCAAAAAATACTAATATATGGAATTTTATTAGAGAGCCCCACTTATTATATATTTTCTCAAAAAAAAATATTACTAATATTTATCCACGTCGATCCGAATATAAATTATGTAAAAAAATTATCCCATAAAAAATGTTTAGAGTACACAACTTAAATGCAAATATCATATAAAATTTATTTCACTCCCGAAGTACTTAAATAAGGTCGGTTACTTTCAAGAAAAAGATACGTAAGTGCACTTTTTGTGAGATCCATTTTGAGTAAAATAGTAACTTAAATTTTTTTTCCGTCCTAAATTATAAAATTAATATTAACTTTTAAAAAAATAATTTAAAAAAAATTTAAACTCAAAATTGAGATAAATTCATTTAGTTATGTCAATATAATTACAAAAATTATAAATTATCTAAAAAGTACTAACAGTTATAAGATTTATGGTTTTGAAAACTTAAATGAATCATGTTAATTTTAAATTTAAAAATATCTCAAATTGACCTTTAGAAAGTCGATATTAATCTTATAATTCGAAATCAAAAAATATCTTTTTCTAAACTTTTACTTTCATCAATTTGTGTAAAATATATAATTAAATACATGGTAAAGAATTCAAATACAATCTTTTATAACATACGGTCGTGTAAAATACGACCACACAAACTATGAGCTTCGATATAAATCGTATATAATACGAAATATAAACACTCAAATTCATTCCTTATTCATTACAATTATTGTCCCACTATTTTATAGAATAGTGAGGAATTCTACAGATCTAACTCTGATCATCACACTGTTCCCCGACTAGTCCCTGCAACATTCTCATTCCGTGAAGAGGACAATAGATGAAAATGGTGAGCTCAACTAGCCAGTAAAGAATATTATGACTAAGATAATGAAAAATAAATTATCGTTAACCTTCAATAAATTAGATAAAATATAATGGACAACAAGTTTTAGATCAATATTCGCAGCGGAAATAACAATTCATTAAAAGAGTTAAGTAGAGAATGAAGTCTACTATCTTCTATGATTTAAAAGTCCATCATCAATATTTTATCCCTGTAAAATAAATCAATATACATCTTGAATCAAATATTCATCTTTGCACTACGAGCCAAATATATGCATTTGTATCACCAGTTGGTCATGTTCGTCTCAACACCTGTCCATCTTTGCATTACGGGCCAAAGATATTCATCAGGTAATCATTCATCTTTGCACTAAAGGCCAAAGATATTCATCAAGTAATCATTTATCTTTGCACTACAGGCCAAAGATATTCAGTTATATCACCATTTAGGACTGAGAATGATGAAAAACAATACGAATAACGAATCCAGTGAGATAAAGGACAAATATTAGAGAATTTATTCAAAGTTCAAGAATGAAAATCAAAACCTGGATCCAATCAAAGATAAAAAAAATATTTTTTTTACCGTGAATAGTAACTCGTGAATAGTAATTCGACATGAAAATATAAAAATTTCACGAGAAAGTTCAGAAAATTATTCCGGTGAAATGATACTAGATGAATCGCAAAACTCAAGAAATTTTTAATCATTTCAGGAATTATAGAAGCAATACTTACCGTGATAAGTTCAAATTAAGAATATAAAATAAAATATTATCACTTTCATAATATAGAATATGAAAGAAAATAACATTCATTATGAATATTGAAAGAAAATAACATCATTTACGAGAAAAATAACATCCTTTACCTCAGTATAATACTCGATCTGACTGGAATATCGGATATAATGATGAGAGAAACTTGTACTGCTATCAACACTCAAAGTATCTAAATACTCACAAGAAATACGCTCGATATTATAAAGAGAAAATTTTCTGATTCTGATGTGATTTTCATTTTTAACTAAGCACCCTATTTATAGAAAAATGCCAGAACGCCAGTTCTGACAAAACCAGATACCGGTGGCTTCCTTCCCGCACACCAGCTTAGAATTTGAAAATTTCAGCATTTTATTCCACAAAAGACGAGTGGGGCCCACTCATGTTTTTAATAAATATTTATTTTTTAAATTTCAATAATTCATAATAAATAACCCTTTATCAAAAAAATACGAACCTTATGTCCATTTCATATGAAATTTAATTAACTACAACTTGTAGAAAAAAGTTTTTTCAAATTTCAAACGAAAAAAATGACTCAAATTTACATACGGATGATTTTTCCACACTTTCATTTCGACAAAATACATATACTGATAAAAACAACCATCAGCACTAATTCCTTCATTTATATCCACATTGAATAAGTATTTCCTTATCATATAAATCAACAATTAATTATTCACAAATAATATTATAGAACTACAATATTGACAACCAGATCGTTCCCAGGAAAGAGGAGGCTTTTCGATAAGGATTTCTCCTTACTGGCGCGCAATTAGATTAACTAACCCCTTTCCTAGACAGAACTTCCTAGACATTGTCAATAATACTGTCTAATAATATTATTCAAATAATATGAATTATTGATTTGATAATGTAAAATAATGTGCAGTGGTTACTGTGACAATTATTGAATCAATAATATAACATATCAACGGTAGCCATTATTGAATCAATAATATAAAATATTGAACAGTAATTACTGTAACAATTATTGAGTAAGTAACTTCTTACGTAAGAATCAATGATTAAAAATACTGTGCAATACCGTGTGCTACTGTGCAACAACGCGTATTACAGTATTTTAACCACCAGATATTTCAACAGTTCTAACGGTAACAACTACGCCGTTATTTTTAGAAAACTCATTATTGTCTTTTTTTTCATCCGACAGTTATTCCGTTGTGGGGCCCACAAATGGCTGCGCCATCGTACGAATATTCTCCGACAACAAGAATATTCCACGACCAAACGAATATTTCCCAACAACAATGAATATTTTATTACCACTTGCTAACTTTGTAAAATTTGTACATTCCACCCATAACTTACCACATTTATCAAATCATCCCTTACTATTTCAAAATAATATATAGAGTAAATTAAATCTTATTCATTAAAAAGTTGGGGTCTTACAACCTCTCCTCCTTATGAAATTTCGTCCTCGAAATTGACGTACATACCTGGTATATCGAAAAGGTGAGGATATCTCGCTTTCATTTCTGATTCTAGCTCCCAGGTCATTTTCTCGATTTCATGGTTTCTCCATAAAACTTTGACTTGAGGTATAACCTTTGAACGTAAGACATGTTCCTTCTTATCCAAGATCTTGAAAGGTATCTCCTCGTACGTTAAATCTTTGGCTATCTCGTCTAGTTCTAACTCAATAATGTAGTTTGGGTATTTCACATATTTACGAAGCACGGATATGTGAAAAACGTTATGAACACGAGACATGCTTGAAGGTAAAGCTAGTTTATAAGCCACATTTTTTACTCGGTCAAGAATTTTAAATGGACCAATAAATCGTGTATTGAGCTTTTCTCTCTTCCTGAATCTCGTAACTCCTTTCCATGGAGCAACACGTAATAATACATGATCTCTGATATTAAATTCTACGTCTCTTCGATGAAGATCAGCATAACTCTTTTGTCGATCTTGTGCAGTTTGTATACGTTGCCGGATTATTTGAATCTTTTCCGTAGTCATACGTACTAACTCCGGCCCCAACAATGTTGTTTTACCCACCTCGTCCCAACATACTGGAGAACGACACTTTCGTCCATACAACGCCTCGAATGAAGCCATGCCTATATTTGCCTAATAACTGTTGTTGTAGAAGAATTCCACCAATGGTAAGTATATATCCCAACTTCCTTTGAAATCAAGAACACAGAGTCTCAATAGATCTTCAAGAGTTTGGATAGTTCTTTCTGATTGCCCGTTCGTTTGAGGATAATATGCAGAACTGAATCGTAAATTTGTGCCCATAGCCTTCTGCAAACTGACCCAAAATCGTGAAGTAAATCTGGGGTCACGATCCGAAACTATGAATACTGACATGCCATGCAATCTCACAATCTCATTTACGTACATACGAGCAAGATGTTCAAGTGAATAAATATCTCGTATAGGCAAGAAATGAGCAGACTTGGTTAATCTATCGACAATAACCTAAATCGCATCTACGCCTTGAGAAACCTTAGGAAGACCCGTAACGAAATTCATGGTAATGTGTTCCCACTTTTATTTCAGAATCTCAAGTGGTTGCAATGGACCCTTTGGCACTTGATGCTCCGCCTTGACACGTTAAAAAGTTAAACACCTCAAGATGAACTCCGCGATCTCTCTTTTTATATTGCTCCACCAAAATGTATGTCGAAGATCACGATACATTTTGGTACTCCCAGTATGGATTGCAAACGGTGTGTTGTGTGCTTCCATCATGATTCTATACTTTAAGTCAAAATCGTTGGGAACACAAAGTTTAGAGTTGACTCAAAATATTCCTTCTTCATCGATTCTTGCTTCTGGAATAGCACCTTTTTTCACTTTCTTCTTCATCTTTATCAATTCCGGGTCTGTAGCTTGAGCAGTTTTAACTTTATCAATCAAAGCTAGTTCTACGCGTATACTTGACATCATCACGTGGGCCCCTGGAGTCTTTAACTCTATCTCCATACTTTGTAAGTCATACAAAATGGGCCTTTGTGTTGACATCATCGCACTCGTTCCCGCATATGATTTTTTACTCATCGCGTCAGCTACTACATTCGTTTTTCCAGAATAATATTGGATGGTATGGTCATAATCTTTCAACAGCTCAGGCCAACGTTGTTGCCGCATGTTGAGTTCCTTATGGGTAAAGAAATATTTGAGGCTCTTATGATCCGTATAGATCTCCACTTTCTCTCCATACAGGTAGTGTCTCCAGATCTTCAATGCGAAAATGACAGCTGCTAACTCTAGATCATGAGTAGGATAATTCCTCTCATATTATTTGAGTTGTCGCGAGGCATAGGCTATGACTTTCCCATGTTGCATGAGAACACATCCTAACCCTTTGCCCGAAGCATCGTTGTAGATAACAAATCCATCCGAACCAGATGGTATCGTCAGAACAGGTGCCGAAATGAGTCTCCTCTTGAGCTCTTGGAAGCACTTCTCGCATTCCTCGTTCCATACGAATTTTGTATTTTTTCGAGTCAGTTGAGTTAATGGAGTAGCGATTCGAGAAAATTCTTCCACGAATCTCCGATAATAACCAGCTAAGCCCAGAAAGCTACGTACTTCGGTCACCGACTTAGGTTGCTCCCAACTTTGTATTGCTTCAATCTTCGCCGGGTCAACAGATACTCCATGTTTTGATACCACTTGCCCAAGAAATGCTACTTCCTCAAGCCAGAACTCGTATTTCTTCAACTTGGCATATAGTTTGTTATTACGAAGCCTTTGAAGTACCAACTTCAGGTGGTGCTCATGATCTTCACGACTTTTGGAATAGATGAGGATGTCATCAATAAAGACAACCACAAACTGATCCAAATATTTTTTGAATACACGGTTCATCATATCCATGAAAATAGCAGGAGCATTAGTCAATCTAAAAGATATGACTAAGAATTCATAATGCTCGTACCGAGTTCTGAAATCAGTCTTTGGAATATCCTCAGTTTTAATCTTTAACTGATGATATCCAGAACAAATACCGATCTTTGAGAACAATTGCGCACCTTGCAATTGGTCGAACAGGTCATCAATGCGAGGTAGCGGATACCTATTCTTGATGATGACATAGTTCAACTCTCGATAGTCAATACAAAGTCGCATACTCCCGTCTTTCTTTTTTACGAATAAAATAGGAGCACCCCAAGGAGATGTACTAGGACGTATAAAATCGATGTCTAACAACTCCTGTAGTTGGACCTTTAACTCCTAAAGTTCAATAGGAGTCATTCGATATGGGGTTTTAGAAATGGATTTTATACCGGGTTAAAGGTCAATAAAGAATTCAACTTCACGTTCTGGGGGTAGACCGGGAAGTTCTTCAGAAAATACATCAGAAAACTCATTAATAACAGAAATATCATTCAAATCTGACGTATTCTGATTTAAATCGGTGACATGAGCTAAGAAAGCTTGGCATCCGTTTTTCAATAAACGAATAACTTTATGACTTGAAATGACATTGATTGATTTTAGTGGTTTGGTTGTTTGAAATCTCATAACAGGTTGGTTAGGAATATGAAAACTAATAACCTTACGAAAATAATTAATTTTGGCATGATAAGTGGTTAACCAGTCGATTCCTAAAATCACAGTATTTTCAAAGAGATAAGATCAACAGATAATGTGAGGGTGCCAATTTGAATCAAACAAGATTTGTAAACTGTGGATGTAACAAAGGTTTCTCCTAACGGAGTTTCAACAGATAAGTTAAAATCTAATTTGTCAGGGGTCAAGTTCAAACGTTGAGCACAAGCAGGTGAAATAAAAGAATGGGTAGAACCGGTATCTAATAAGGTATAGACTTCACAAGAGTTTATGATTAGTTTACCCGTGATAACTTCGTTCGGGTTCCTCGCTTTTTGGGTGGTCACAACCACTGACTTTAACTTGTCCGGGACAGCCTTTGGAGTCACCATCCCCGCTGGACTTGGTTTCGCTACAGGACACACTCGAGCCATGTGACCTTCCTTTCCACAGTTATAGCACACCTTGGATTACTGTTTGCAGTTTGCACTGATGTGCCCCTCTTGTCCGCATTTATAACTTACGATCGGTGGTCGTTCTCCTCCCCTAGAAATGGTTGTTGATGGTGGTGCCGATGTATTCACGTTGTCATTGTTGTACCCTCTCTTTTTGAAATCTTCTCCCGGCTCACTTCTTCTATTATCATGGCCATGATTATCACCGGAGTGGTTACCGCTTTTGGCATGATAACTTTCTCCACGCTTATTATCATTATTTCGATGACTGTTGCCACCGGTACGACCCTGGTTGTTGTCCCTTGGTTGAACAGACTTATTATCTCGTTCTAATAATTGAGTCATGTTCACAACATCTGAATATAAAGAAAGTTTGTGAGAAATGAGGTATTGACGAATTTTAGGTTTCAAACCTCTCAAAAATATCTGTGTCATACGTTCCTCATTATCCACCAAATGAGATGCAAACCGGGATAACTCCGCAAACTTAGCCTCGTATTGGGACACCGTCATGTTATTCTGTTTCAGTTTGATGAACTCTACCTCCTTCATATGACGAATACTTTCTGGAAAGTACTTGTCATTGAACAATTTTTGGAACTCCTCCCAAGACATTTTGAGTGTGGAAGGCTGAGTACGCTTCACAGATTTTCACCAGTAATCTGTCTCTCTACGAAACATAAAGGTGGCGAATGGAACCTTTTGCTCCTCTGTGCATCCCAAGACATCAAATATCTTGGTGATTTGCTTAACCCAAGTTTCTGCCTTGATTGGATCTGATTTTGCCAAAAACTTTGGTGGTCCTAACTCTTTGAATTGTTTGGCAGTGACAAGTTGCGAATTACCATTATTTCCACATGTATTTTGAACAAGAGTCTCCCTCGTCTGATTTTGCATGAACTACAAAAAGCTTCTAAACATCCCATCGTTCATTGTTTGATTGGTGGTGTTGTTTACAGGAGGATTGTTGCCTTCCTGTTGTACATTATCCTGGTTGGTGATTAACGATGCCTCAATGGTCTCAAATGTCATTCTTAAATACTGTCACAAAATAAGGGTTAATTAAAGAAATTGACATGTCACATATTATCCTAAGTTCCGACCGATCAATTAAATAACAAATAAGCTTAGGTAGGACACACTAGCGAAGGTTTTACTCGTCTCTCCCTTCCTAGTTCTATTCCCAGATCTCCGCCATAAATCATATCCCTAAGCTCTGATACCAACTGTGACGCCCCCAAAATAGGTTCACACAACCCATTCTGAGTTATTAAATACATAGTACATAATTCGAATACAAATATTCTTATAACAAACGGTCGTGCAAAATACGACCACACAAGCTGTGAGCTTCAATACAGATCGTATAAAATACGAAAAATATAAACACTGAAATAAGTCATCATTACAATTATTATCACACTATTTTATAAAATAGTGAGGATTTTTACAGCTATATTCTCATTTCTTGAAGAGAACAATGAAAGAAAAGGGTAAGCTCAACTAGCCCAGTAAATAATATTATGACTAAGATAATAAAGAATAAATTATCGTTATCCTTTAATAAATCAGATAAAATATGATGGACAACCAGTTTTAGATCAACAACTGCAGCGGATATAACAATTCATTAGAAGAGTTAAGTAGAGAATGATGTCTACTATCTTCTATGATATAAAAGTATATCATCAATATTTTATCCCTGTAACACCAATCAATAATGTTTTCAATCAACGAATTATCCATGCACTACGGGCCAAGAATATTTGTTTATATCACCAGCGGTCATGATCATGTCAAACACCTGTCCATATTTGCACTACAGGCCAAAGATATTCATAAATCAACAGCTCATCTTTGCATTACGAGCCAAAGATATTCATCAATCAACAGTTCATCTTTGCACTACGGGCCAAAAATAACTTTCTCCACAATTTAAGACTGATGATGATGAAAAATAATATAAAGAAAGAATTCAGTAAAATAAAAGATAAATATTAGAGGATTTATCCAGAGTTCAAAATGAAGATCAAAACATAGATCCAATCAAAACTACTTTGAACAGAAAAAAAAAATATTTCATGAATAGTAACTCGTGAATAGTACCCTAACATGAAAAGATAAAAATTTTATAAGAAAATTCAGACCAATATTCCAGTGAAATGATATTAGATGAAGCGCAAAACTCAAAGAAATTCTGATCATTTCAGGAATTATAGAAGCAATACTTACCGAGTAAGTTTAAATTTAAGAATATGAAATGAAATATTATCACTTTCATAATATGGAATATGAAAGAAAATAATATTTTTTATGAATATTGAGAGAAAATAACATCATTTAAGAGAAAAATAATATCCTTTACCTCAGTAGAATACTAGATCTGACTGAAATATTGGATATTATGTTGAGGAATTCTTGTACCGTTATTCACACTCAAAATATTCTTATACTTACAAGAAATACGCTCAATATTATAGAGAGAAATTTTTTTGATTCTGGTATGATTTTCATTTCTAACTAAGCACCCTATTTATAGGAAAGTGTCAGAACACCAATTCTGACTAAATGCACTTACTGAGCACACCATCTTAGAAAACTCCAGCACTCCCAAAATGACTTCAAAACAAGCCTCCACCAATTCTCACATGTTTATATCATATATATATATACATATATATATATATATATTAAAACATTTATAATTATTAAAAGAATTCC
The DNA here is from genome assembly GCA_020205555.1 of Panax stipuleanatus. Classification (NCBI taxonomy): domain Eukaryota; kingdom Viridiplantae; phylum Streptophyta; class Magnoliopsida; order Apiales; family Araliaceae; genus Panax; species Panax stipuleanatus. The sequence continues at coordinate 24,074,458 of CM035117.1, forward strand.
AATTTTATTTTTTTTCTATTCCACCTCATTTTATTTTTATACCATAAATTTATTATAATTATGTTACAATTCAAATTATAAAATTATATTATTATATTATCACATTATACTATTATAATGTAATATTATAATAATATAATTGAATGAATTATTTTATCGGAGAAGATAAAATGTCAACTTTCAACAATTGTCTCATGCTAAAAATTTCTCTATTTATATCCAAATTGATCAAATATTTACTTATCATATTATTTCATAATTTTTATTTTATTCATCAATTATTATTCATAATTAATATTATAGAATTACAATATTAACAACCTAGTCGTTCCCAAGAAAGAGTGGCTTTTCGATAAGGATTTTTTTTGTGCTACTGTGCAACAACGCGTATTACTGTATTTTTATCACCGGATATTTCAACAGTTTAACGGTTACAGTTTTACCGTTATTTTTATAAAAAGGTTACTTCTGTCGCTTTTTATATCCGACATTCATTCTGTTGTGGGGTCCACCAATGACTGCGCTGTCGTACGAATATTCTCCGACAAAAATAATATTCCTCGACCAAACGAATATTCTCCGACACAACGAATATTTTAAGACAACTTGCTTATTTTAAAAATTTTGCACATCTCACCTATAACTTATCGCATTTATCAAATCAACACCTTACTAGTTCAAAATAATATATAAAGAAAATTAAATCTTTATTTATAAAAGTTGGGGTCTTATAGCTATGATTTGGCGGAATTTTTTTGTGCGAGATAAAATGTGAGCCTCTAGATTAAGTTGAAATAATTAAGATGAAATCTAGGTCATTGAATTCAGGGGCAGAGCCATGAGTAGGCTTTTGAGGTTATAGCCTGGCCCAAATATTTTTTTTTACTAGATATACTATATAATTATGTAGCCAAAGTAAATAAGTTGGAATAGTCTTGGCCAGTCCAGCCCAAATGTATAATTTTGGCATTATAATATCCTTGGTCCGTCTAGCCCAAATGTACAATTTTGACATTATAATATTTTTAGTCCGTCCCAATTTTTATTCCTGGCTCCACCCCTGATTGAATTAAAATTAGAATGAATCTGAACCGTCTTTATGTCTTACCGTCCAAATCAATTCAAAATGGGTTCTATCTTATTATTATAGATTATTTTATATTTTGTATTATTGTAACGCCCCCAAAATAGGTCCAATCCACCCAACCCATTCTGGGTCGTCACGAAATACACTCAACAAAAATTTCAAATACAAATCTTCAAATTCTATCTTTTAAAATATCGTACAAAATACGATCACAATTAAACTGTGAGTTTCAATACAAATACCTTGCTCATACTTCAAATCAATGATACGTTACAGAAAGGTACAGTCAATAACTGTTTTAGGAATTAAAATCTTTGAAAAATGCTTAAGAAAACCTTCGTACATGGGAGGCCATGCATCTAAGTTATAATAGATATCATATGACTTGAGAATTATCCTTGGTTGACCCAATAGACCCAAAAAAAATGAGAAGATTACTATCATGTTCTTTCCAATGGTGGGTCTTCTCTTGCCATATAATTATCTCCATTGTTTCCAATTGAGAATTATATTTCAACCAAACTCCAATATTATAAAGATAGTGCTCATAGATATAATCAGCAAGTGGATGTGCACAACCATGTCTTATGGTAATTCGAAGTTGTAGGTGATTAGACATCTTGTATGATAGTGGCAAAACACCCTTTCAAAATTGGGTTCATCTCAGCCTATTTGGTTCACCAAAATCAACTGTTAAAATGACGTATAAAATACGACACACATTTTAAATTCTCAATATAATTCTTCTCATACTGTTTTATGGAAAACCTCAACAGCTAAAGACCATCGTTCTATTCCCCTGTTATCCCTGCTCTACCCCGTTATACTCTTATTACCTGAAAGGAATTATGAAGCAAAAGGGCGAGCACAAATAGCCCAGTAAAGAATATCATGACTAAAGATAATTATATTTTCAATAGTTTTCATCAGTAATAAATCAGAGATTTCAACATATGGTAAAACTTTTCAACCAGAGTTGCAGCGGAACGAGCAATCCATTAGAAGAGTCAAATAGACTATAATGTCTATTATCTTCTCCATGTTAAAAGTCCACCAATAATATTTTATCCCTGTAACATCAATCAACAATTCCTGTCCACAATCATGTAAGTTCATGATCATAATTATCTTGATGAATTCCTCTTCGCACTCAGAACGAAGATAATTCTCATCACCTGTCTTTACCTGAAACACCAAAGATCATGGTTATACCAAATCACAGTTCCTGTTCATAATCATGCTAATCAATTCATCTTTGCATTACAAGACAAAGATATTCAACAATTAATCATTCATCTTTGCACTACGGGCCAAAGATATTCACAAATCAACTGCTCATCTTTGCACTACAGGCCAAAGATATTCAACAATTAATCATTCATCTTTGCACTACAGGCCAAAGATATTCATCAATAACTCATCTTTGCACTACAGGCCAAAGATATTCACAAATCAACCGCTCATCTTTGCCCTACAGGCCAAAGATATTCATCCCACATAGATATCTAATCATTTCAGAATTTATAGAAACAATAATTATAACCATGTTGATCAATTCACCTTTGCCTTTAAGCTAAAGATATTTAATTGTAAATTCAATGGTCATGAACATACCAGTCAACAATCCATCTTTGCACTACTGGTCAAAGAGAATCTATAGTCATGATCATACCAATAATCTACCTATCTTTACACTCAAGTCAAAGAAAAATTTTATCACCAGGATTATAAAAATGTTATATATGATAATAAAAATAATATGATCAAAATATCGATCTCCAAGTTCAAAAATACTCCATAATAATACTTTGTGGAGCAAAATTCAAGAATAAAGATAAAAACTTGGATCCAATCAAAGATAGGAACCTTAACAAGCAACTTGGACATATAGAAAAAAAATTAATTTTTCCGTGAATAGTGCCGTATACGTGAATAGTGCCGTAAACGTGAATAGTAACCCCAACAAAAAAAGTAAGAATTTCATAATAAAATCCATGCCAATATTTTGATATAATGATATTGAAAAGAATAATATCATTTACGAAAGAAAATAACACCCCTTACCTCAAAAGAATAGTACTTCTGATTGAAATATCGGATATAATACTGAAAAAAACTTGCATCAAATAGCAATACTCAAAGTATCTAAGTACTCACAAAAATACGCTCGATATTATAGAGAGAGAAAACTTCTGATTCTGGTATGATTTTCAATTCTAACCTAAGCACCCTATTTATAGGAAAACTTAGGATGCCAAAGTAGACTAAATTAATAAAATAATATTAATTTTTTTTCTTCCGCCGCCTGGCTGCTGTCCAAAAATCAAAATTTTCAACAAAAGTGGGGCCCACCCATTAAAAACTATTTATTTTCTGAAACTTCAATAATTCATAATAAATACAAATTCGATGTTCTTTTATAGGAAATTTAATTCTCTACAACTTTGTAGAAGGAAGTTTTTCCAAATTCCAAACATAAATTATCCGAAATCCATAAATAGATGATTTTCCACACTAAAATACTGATAAAAATATATCAACGCTAATTCCTTCTTTTATATCCACAAAATAAATATTTTCTTATCATATCAATCAATAATTAATTATTCACAAATAATATTATAGAACTACGATATTGACAACCAGGTCTTTCCCAGGAAAGAGGGGGCTTTTCGATAAGGATTTCTCCTTACTGGCGCGCAATTAGATTAACCTAACCCCTTTCCTCGACAGAACTTCCTTAGACATTGCCAATAATGCTATCTAATAATATTATTCAAATAATATAAATTATTAAGTTGATAATGTGAAATACTGTGCAGTGACAATTATTGAATCAATAATACAAAATATCAACTTTAGCCATTATTGAATCAATCATATAAAATAGCAACGTAGCAATTATTGATATAAAATATCAACGTAGCAATTATTGAATCAATAAAATATCATGCAATTATTGAATCAAAAATATAAAATATTGAACAGTAATTACTGTAACAATAATTGAGTAAGTGCCTTCTCACGTAAGAATTAATAATTCAAAATACTGTGCAATACCGTGTGCAACTGTGCAACACCGCGTATTACTGTATTTTAAACGCCGGGTATTTCAACAGTACTAACCGTAACAGTTTTACCGTTATTTATAAAAATATTATTTCTGTCGCTTTCTATATCCGACAGTTATTCCGTTGTGGGGCCCACAAATAGCTGCACCGTCGTACGAATATTCTCCGACAACAAGAATATTCCACGACCAAACGAATATTTCCCGACAACAAGAATATTTTATAACCACTTGCTCATTTTGAAAAAAAATTGCATATTTCACCCTTAACTTTAAACTTTTATCAATTTAACCATTTACTAAATAGAAAAATTGAATACTTTCATTTCATAAAATCTGGGGTCTTACAATTATTCTTTCTTTCTCATTTTTTCTTATATAAAAAAGAGTTTAAGCTACGTTTCAATTATCAATAATCTCAGTATCATGTTATTATTTTTATTTTGTGTACAGTTATAGTTTCATAAACATACATACATATATGTTATGTTTCAAAGTGCATATTTCAAAAATAACTTATCACATATATGGAAGTGTATAATTGTATATTGAATTTTTCGAGCAACAATCTAAGCACAAAGAAAAAAATATAAAAAATATAATTCATCTACAAAGGCAATTATGTTTCGGATTCGATGTTCATTATTGTGTGAGTTCCCCCCCCCCCCACCCCCACCCCCCACCCCCCTACCCCTTGCCCCCCATTTCTTATCATAAGACTTTTATTTATATTTCACTTTTAAATTTACTAATATTTGAGAGATTATGTATTGATGTTAATATTTATCAAAAAATTATTTGGATTTGTAATGATATCCTTTCAAAGCAAAAAAGAAAAAAAGAGAAAAATATTATCTTTGTTTTAAAATTAATGATACAATTTAACTTTTGAAATTAAATTAAGACAATATATTAAATTTTAAATTTTAAAATAAAATAAATTTTATAATTAATACTTTTTGTTTTATATTATATAATTATAATAATTATATCATCTAAAATTAAATAAATTTAAAATTTCGCATAACAGGTTGGTTAGGAATATGAAAACTAACAACCTTACGAAAATAATTAATTTTGGCATGATAAGTGGTTAACCAGTCGATTCCTAAAATCACAGTATTTTCAAAGAGATAAGATCAACAGATAATGTGAGGGTGCCAATTTGAATCAAGCAAGATTTGTAAACTGTGGATGTAACGAAGGTTTCTCCTAACGGAGTTTCAACAGTTAAGTCAAAGTTTAATTTCTCAGAAGTCAAGTTCAAATGTTGAGCACAAGCAGGTGAAATAAAAGAATGGGTAGCACCGGTATTTAATAAGGTATAGATTTCGCAATAGTTTATGATTAGCTTACCCGTAATAACCTCATTCGGGTTCCTCGCTTGTTAGGCAGTTACGACAAAAGCTCTTCTAGGAACCACTGACTTTGACTTGTCAGGGATAGCCTTTGGAGTCACCATCTCTGCTGGACTTGGTTTCGCTATAGGACACACTCGAGCTATGTGCCCTTCCTTTTCACAGTTATAACACACCTTGGATTGTTGTGTGCAGTTGGGACTGATGTGTCCCTCTTGCCCGCATTTATAGCATACGGCCGGCGGTCGTTCTCCTCCCCTAGAAACAGTTGATGTTGGTGCTGCTATCGATGTTTTCACGTTCTCATTGTTGTACCTTCTCTTCTTGAAATCTCCCCCCGACTCACTTCTTCTAATATCATGGTCACGATTATCACCGTAGTGGTTACCGCTTCTGTCATGATACTTTCCTCCATGCTAGTTGTCATTGTTTTGATGACTGCTGCCACCAGTACGACCTTGGTTGTTGTCCTTTGGTTGGACATAATCATTATCTCGTTCTAATAGTTGGGCCCTGTTCACCACATCTAATATAAAGAAAGTTTGTGAGAAATAAGGTACTGACGAATTTTGGGTTTCAAACCTCTCAGAAAATCCGCGTCATACGTTCCTTATTATCAACCAAATGAGATGCGAACCGGGACAACTCTGCGAACTTAGCCTCGTACTGGGACACAATCATGTTATTCTGTTCCAGTTTGATAAACTCTACCTCCTTTATGACAAATACTTTCTGGAAAGTACTTGTCATTGAATAGTTTCTGGAACTCTTTACAAGACATCTTGAGTGCGGCAGGCTGGGTACGCTTCACAGATTACCAACAGTAATCTGCCTCTTCACGAAACATAAATGTGGCGAATAGAACCTTTTGCTCCTCCGTGCACCCCAAGACATCAAATATCTTGGTAATTTGCTTAACCCACATTTCCGCCTTGATTGGATATGACTTTTTCAAAAACTCTGGTAGTCCCAACTCTTTGAACTGCTTGGCAGTGACAAGCCGCGAATTGCTATTTCCACCTGTATTATGAACACGAGTCTCCCTCGTCTATTTTGCATGAACTGCAAAAAGCTTCTAAACATTCCATCATTCATTCAACTGCCATTCTCAAATACTGCCACAAAACAAAGGTTAATCCAACAAATTAACATATCACATATTAACCCTATGTTCCAACCGACTATTTAAATAACAATTAAGCTTAGGTAGGACACACTAGCGAAGGTTTTACTCGTCTCTCCCCTCCTAGTTCTATTTCCAGATCTACGCCAGAGATCATATCCCTAAGATCTGATACCAACTGTGGCGCCCCTAAAATAGGTTCAATACTCAACCCATTCTGAGTCGTCAAATACATGGTACAGAATTCAAATACAATCTTTTATAATATACGATCGTGTAAAATACGACCACACAAACTATGAGCTTCGATACAAATCGTATATAATACGAAATATAAACACTCAAATTCAATCCTTATTCATTATAATTATTGTCTCACTATTTTATAGAATAGTGAAGACTTCTACAAATCTAACTCTGATCATCACACTGTTCTCCGACTAGTCCCGCAACATTCTCATTCCCTGAAGAGGACAATAAATAAAAAGGATGAGTTCAACTAGCCCAGTAAAGAATATTATGACTAAGATAATGAAAAACAAATTATCGTTAGCCTTCAATAAATCAGATAAAATATAATGGACAACAAATTTTAGATCAATATTCGCAGCGAAAATAACAATTCATTAGAAGAGTTAAGTAGAGAATGAAGTCTACTATCTTTTATGATTTAATAGTCCATCATCAATATTTTATTCCTGTAATATCAATCAATATACATCTTGAATCAAATATTCATCTTTGCACTACGGGCCAAAGATATTCATTTGTATCACCAGTTGGTCATGTTCATCTCAACACCTGTCCATCTTTGCACTACGGGCCAAAGATATTCATCAGGTAATCTTTCATCTTTGCACTAAAGGCCAAAGATATTCATCAAGTAATCATTTATCTTTGCAATACAGGCCAAAGATATTCAGTTATATCACCATTTAAGACTGAGGATGATGAAAAATAATATAAGGAACGACTCTAGTGAGATAAAGGACAAAGATTAGGAATTCATAATTTAGTTTATCCATGTTCAATAATACTCCGTAATAATTAATTGTGGAGCAAAATTCAAGAATCGAGGTATCCTCACCCCTTCGACATACCAGGTACGTACGTCAATTTCGAGGACGAAATTTCATAAGGAGGAGAGGTTGTAAGACTCCAAATTTTATGAATAAAATTTAATTTTATTTATATATTATTTTAAAATAGTAAGGTGTTGATTTGATAAATGTGATAAGTTATAGGTGAGATGTGCAAAGTTTACAAAGTAAGCAAGTGGTTATAAAATATTCGTTGTGTCGAGGAATATTCGTTTGGTCGAAGAATATTCTTTTTGTCGGAGAATATTCGTACGACGATGCAGTCATTGGTGGACTGCACAACGGAATGAATGTCGGATATAGAAAGCGACGGAGTAATTTTTTTATAAAAATAACGACAAAACTTTTACCGTTAAACTGTTGAAATACCCGGTGGTTAAAATACAGTAATACGAGGTGTTGCACAATAGCACATGATATTGTACAGTATTTTGAATTATTGGTTCTTTCGTAAGAAATCACTCATTCAATAATTGTTACAGTAATTATTGTTCAATATTTTATATTATTGATTCAATAATTGCTACATTGATATTTTATATTAGTGATTTAATAATTGTCATTGTATAGTATTTCAAATTATCAAATCAATAATTCATATTATTTGAATAATATTATTAGATAGCATTATTGACAATGTCTAGAAAGTTTTGTCGTGAAAAAGGGTTAGGTTATATAATTGCGCGCCAATGAGAAGAAATTCTTATCGAAAAGCCCCCTCTTACTGGGAACGATGTAAGACCCCAACTTTTATGAATAAAAAAATTGAATTTCCTCTATATATTATTTTGAAATAGTCAGGGGTTAATTTGATAATGTGAAATATTATGGGTAAAATGAGCAAATATTTTAAATAACAAGTGGTTATAAAATATTCATTGTTGTCGGGAAATATTTGTTTGGTCGTGCTGTCGGAGAAAATTCGTATGACTGCGCAGCCATTTGTGGGCCCTATAACGAAAAACTGTCGGATGAAGAAAACGATAAGAATAAGTTTTTTATAAATAACGGCGTAGTTGTTACCGTTAAAACTGTTGGAATACCCGGTGGGTAAAGTAAAGTAATACGCGTTGTTGCACAGTAGCACACAGTATTGCACAGTATTTTTATATTATTGTTAATTCAATAATTGTCACTGCACAGTATTTTTCATTATCAAATCAATAATTTATATTATTTGAATAATATTATTAGATAACATTATTGGCAATGTCTAAGGAAGTTCTGACTAGGAGGGGTTATTTAATTGCGCGCCAGTAAGAAAAAATTCTTATCGAAAGACCCTCTCTTTCCTTGGAACGACCTGGTTGTCAATATTGTAGTTCTGTAATATTATTTGTGAATAATTAATTATTAATTTATATGATAAGAAAATATTTATTTTTGTAGATATAAAAGAAGGAATTAGTGATGAGGTATTTTTATCAGTATTTTGGTGTAGAAAATTATCCGTTTGTGGATTTTGGACAATTTATGTTTGGAATTTGGAAAAAAAAAATTCTACAAAGTTGTAGAAAATTAAATTTTCTATAGGAAGGACATAAGATTTGTATTTTTCTGATAAAAGGGTTATTTTTCATAAATTATTGAAGTTCAAGAATTTTGGGTCAGAAATAATTTTTGGGATTAAATTTTTTTTTAAAAAATGTTTTTTTTATGGGAGGTGGGCCACACTGGTGGCTGATGGATTTTAGTCAAGAGGTGGGCGTGAAAAATAAAATTTAAATATTATTTTATTAAATTTTCTATTTTGGCGTTCTAAGTATTTTTTTATAAATAGGGTGCTTAGTTAGAATTTAAAAATCACACCAGAATCAGAAGTTTTCTCTCTCTATAATATCGAGCGTATTTTTGTGAGTATTTTGATACTTTGAGTATTACTATTCAGTGCAAGTTTCCTTCAGTATTATATCCGATATTCCAGTTTAAAGTATTATTCTTTTGATGTAAGTAATGTTATTTTTTTTTAAAATGATGTTATTATTTCAATATCATGACACCGAAATATTGGTATGAATTTTATTGTGAAATTTTTATCTTTTTACATTGGAGTTATTATTCACGTATACGATACTATTCACGAATACGGCACTATTCACGAATACGGTACTATTCACAGAAAAATTTAAAAAAAAATTGTCCAAGTTGACTATTATGGTTCCTATCTTTGATTGGATCCAAGTTTTGATCTTCATTCTTGAATTTTGCTCTATAATTAATTATTATGGAGTATTCTTAAACTTGGATAAGTTAAATTACGAATCCTTAATTTTTGTCTTTTATCTCACTGGATTCATTTTTTTAAAATATTTTTCATCATCTTCATTCTTAAATGGTGATACAAAAGAATATCTTTGGTCTGTAGTGCAAAGATGGATGATTATTTGATGAATATCTTTGGCTTGTAGTGCAAAGATGAATGATTACCTGATGAATATTTTTGGTCCGTAGTGTAAAGATGAATATTTGATTCAAGATATATATTGATTGATGTTATAGGGATAAAATATTGATTATGGACTTTCAAATCATAGAAGATAGTAGACATTATTTCCTACTTAATTTCTTCTGATGCATTGTTATTTCCGCTGCAGTAGTTAATCTAAAACTTATGGTCCATAATATTTTATCTGATTTATTGAAGACTAACGATAAATTATTCTTTATTATCTTAGTCATAATATTTTTTACTGGACTAGTTGAGCTCACTCTTTTCATCTATTGTCCTCTTCAGAAAATAAAAATGTCGCAGGGACGAGTTGGGGGACAGAGTGATAGTACGAGTTAGAGCAGTATTAATTAGTCCTCACTATTTTTATATAGTGTGATAATAATTATAATGAGGACTTAGTTGAATGTTTATATTTTCTAAATGTTTATATTGACACTCACAGTGTTTGATCGTATTTTTTACGACCTTGTGTTATTAAAGATTGTATTTAAATTTTGTACTATGTGTTTGGCGACTCAGAATGGGTTGAATTGGGTTGACTGGACCTTTTTTGGGGGCGTCACAAACGACCTGGTTGTCAATATTGTAGTTCTATAATATTATTTATGAATAATTAATTTTTGATATATGATAAGAAAATATTTATTCAATGTGAATTTAAACGGAGGAATTTTTAACATGTGACATTTGTTGAAAGTTGGTATTTTATCTTTTTCGATAAAATAATTCATTCAAATATATTATTATAATATTACATTATAGTAGTATGATGTGATTATATAATAGTATGATTTTTATAATTTTAATGGTAACATTATTATAGTAAATTCATGGTATAAAAGTAAAATGAGGTAAAAGAGAACAAATTAAATTTGAATTCTTATGATGTAAGCAATGCTGTCATCGGAACGATGAGGTAAGCAATGATGTCATAGGATCGATGATGTCATAACTTATGGCGAAAAGACTATTTTATCCTTACTTTGCCGAGCCTATTAATAGAAGCTCATTTCTTCAGTATTTCTCACCAATTCACTAAAGCTATTGAGAGAGAAAGTATAGAGAGAATAAGAGAGAAAGAAGAAGAATATTCTGCTATTACACTAGTGCAGTCTCTAAATTTTTAAGGTAAGGGGTAGTATTTTTTTCGTATTCATGAAGAGAGTTATTTTCTTTCAATACTCGTAAGGGTTGTTATTCTATTCTTTATTATTCTGTTGGAATAACCTGTCTACGCGAACTACCGCATGCATGATAAAATCTTATTGTTATTTCATTTTTTATTATTCTATGGGAATAACCTGTCCATGCGGACTACCGCATGCCTGGTGAATAACCCTTCGTATTCAGTTGTTATTAAATTATGAAAATAATCTGTCTGAGCGGACTACCGTCTGACGGGTGAAAATTCAATTGCAATTTTGTATATTGTTTCATTTCAGATTCTTAACTTTAAACTTACTACGGTAAGTATTGCTTCTATAATTCCTGAAATGTTCAGAAATTCCTTGAGTTTTGCGCTTCATCTAATATCATTTCACTAGAATATTGGTCTGAACTTTCTTGTGAAATTTTTATCTTTTAATGTCGAGTTACTATTTACGAATTACTATTTACGAATTACTATTTACGAGTTACTATTCATGGAGTACTTTTCACGGTAAAAAAAATATTTTTTTTTCTTTCTAAATTATATTTGACTGGATCCAATTTTTGAATTTTATTCTTGAATTTTGTTTCACAATTGATTATTATGGAGTATTCTTGAACTTGGATAAACTAAATTATGAATCCCTAATCTTTGTCCTTTATCTCACTGAATTCATTTTTTAAAATATTTTTTATCATCTTTAGTCGTAATGGTGATATAACTGAATATCTTTGGTCTGTAATGCAAAGATGAATGATTGCTTGATGAATATCTTTGACCCGTAGTGCAAAGATGGACATGTGTTGAGATGAACATGACCAACTGGTGATACAAATAAATATCTTTGGCCCGTAGTGCAAAAGATGAATATTTGATTCGAGATGTATATTGATTGATGTTACAGGGATAAAATATTAATGATGGACTTTTAAATCAAAGAAGATTGTAGACATCATTCTCTACTTAACTCTTCTAATGAATTATTATTTTCGCTGCGAATATTGATCTAAAACGTGTTGTCCATAATATTTTATCTGATTTATTAAAGGCTAACAATAATTTATTTTTCATTATCTTAGTCATAATATTCTTTACTGGGCTAGTTGAGCTCACCCTTTTCTTTCATTGTTCTCTTCAGGAAATGAGAATATCTCGGGTACTAGTCGAAAAATGGAGTGATGGTCCAAGTTAGAGCTGTAGAAGTCCTCACTATTTTTTTTATATAAAATAGTGTGATAATAAATAAAATGAGAACATAGTTTGAATGTTTATATTTTTTACATATCTATATTGACACACACAGTTGTGTGATCGTATTTTGCACGATTGTTTGATATAAAAGATTGTATTTAAATTTTGTTGAGTGTATTTGGCGACTCAGAATGGGTTGGGTTAATTGGACCAATTCTAGGGGCGTCACAAGTATAATACTCGATCTGACTGGAATATTGAATATAATGATGAGAAAAACTTGCACTGTTATCAACACTCAAAGTATCTAAATACTCACAAGAAATACGATCGATATTATAAAAAAAAATTCTAATTCTGGTATGATTTTCATTTCTAACTAAGCATCCTATTTATAGAAAAATGCCAGAACGCCTGTTCTAACAAAACCTGCTACCGGTGGCTTCCTTCCCGCAAACAAGCTTAGAATTTGAAAACTTTAGCATTTTATTCCATAAAAGACAAGAGTGGGGCCCACCCATGTTTTAAATAAATATTTATTTTTAAAACTTCAATAATTCAGAATAAATAGCCTTTTTATCAAAAAAATACGGAACTTATGTCCATTCCATATGAAATTTAATTCTCTACAATTTGTAGAAGAAAGTTTTTTAAAATTCCAAACGAAAAAAATGACCTAAATTTACATACGGATGATTTTTTTTATACTTTTATTTCGACAAAATACATATACTGATAAAAACAACCATCAGAACTAATTCCTTCATTTATATCCACATTGAATAAGTATTTTCTTATCATATAAATCAATAATTAATTATTCACAAATAATATTATAGAATTACAATATTGACAACCAGGTCGTTCCTAGGAAAGAGGGGGCTTTTCGATAAGAATTTCTCCTTACTGGCGCGCAATTAGATTAACTAACCCCTTTTCTAGACAGAACTTCCTAGACATTGCTAATAATGTTATCTAATAATATTATTCAAATAATATAAATTATTAATTTGATAATGTGAAATAATGTGCAGTGGTTACTGTGACAATTATTGAATCAATAATATAACATATCAACGGTAGCCATTATTGAATCAATAATATAAAATATTGAACAGTAATTACTGTAACAATTATTGAGTAAGTGACTTATTACGTAAGAATCAATAATTAAAAATATTGTGCAATACCGTGTGCTACTGTGCAACAACGCGTATTACTGTATTTTAACCACCGGGTATTTCAACAGTTCTAACGGTAACAACTACGCCGTTATTTTTAGAAAACTCATTCTTGTCGTTTTTTTAATCCCACAGTTATTCCGTTGTAGGGCCCACAAATGGTTGCGCCGTCGTACGAATATTCTCCGACAACAAGAATATTCCACGACCAAACGAATATTCCCCGACAACAATGAATATTTTATTATCACTTGCTAACTTTGTAAAATTTGCACATTTCACCCATAACTTACCACATTTATTAAATCATCCCTTACTATTTTAAAATAATATATAGAGAAAATTAAATCTTATTCATTAAAAAGTTGGGGTCTTACAACAAATACAATTTATTTTCACAAGCATAATAGGTAAAAATCTAATAATAACTTCACTAAATCCCAATCCACCTTTTCAACCACAGTTCCAACTAGGGCCCTAAATGAGTCGAGCTAAGCCGAGTTTAATATGGGTTTTGGCTTATCAAGCTTGAACTCGTCTAAAAATTAAACGGGTAGAGTCAAGTTGGATTAGACTTTAAACGAGCTTAAAATCTTGTGTACAAACTCGGCTTGTTTCCGGGCTTGAGTTCAAACCGGGTATAAGTGAGCCGAGTCGAGCTTGAGCCTAAACCCGCCTGGTTTAATTTATTTATTTTTATTTTTTTCACTTTTTTTAAAAATATAAATATAAAATAAAATAAATATTTTGTATTATATTTTATATAAATAAAGAATTTTTTTAATTAAATAATTATTAAAAGAGTCGGGTTTGAACAAATCGAGTTCAAATCGACTTTGAGCCGAACTCCACTCTATTCGAACTCGACTTATTTAACTAAACGGACTAAAAATATTGTTCAAATTCTACTCATTAACGAATTCGAGTCGCGTTGGAGTCGAAGTTAATCGAACCAAGTCGGACCCAATTCGCAAACAACCCAATTTGTTTATAGTCTAGTCCTAATTCCAACCCTCAACAAACGGCCTTCTCGGCAACCTGGCCCAGTTATGATTAATATTCTATATTTCCATCGACTTGATACACGTGTGGGTGCATGGACACGGCCATGGGTCCTACTACTTGACCAACAACTTCACCGACCCGTGTGGGTATGCTGCTTCCATGAAACATCCTGTATCATACAAGAACTACAATAATATCATGTGCACAAATTATATATAAAAATAAAATTTATATATTATTTATTAATAAAAATATATAAAATATTCAATCGTAAATTCACTTTCTATTTTTTTATAAAATTTATGCATAATTTTTATATATAATTTATATTTAAAACATTACTACATACATAAAATACATAATTAATTGCATGCCAAAACTCGGCTGTCACGATTTGTGGCCCCCAGCCGGCTATGTACTTCATGTTACAAATTTAGTCTCACACGCCCATTCGGAAAACACACGTCTCTCTCTCTCTCTCTCTCTCTCTCTCTCTCTCTCTCTCTCTCTCTCTCTCTCTCTCTCTCTCTCTCTCTCTCTCTCTCCAATATATATATATATATATACACTACCAAACTCATTTACATACGTATTAACTTTCACAGAAACAAAAAAAAAAAAGCTCATCACATAACAAATACATGCATATATCTAGCTAGCTAGAGAGAGAGAGAAGAAAATACATATATACATATATCTAGCTAGAGAGAGAGAAGAAGAAAAATAAAAGAATAAAGATATGGCTTGGTCGTCGGAGCTAGAGATTGTATGCAAGAAGCACCCGGACCACCGTCAACAACCGGGCGTTTGCTCAATTTGCCTGAGAGAGAAACTCAGCCACCTCTCTAATTTATCTCCTTCTCCCTCCCAAATGATCAGAACAATTGTCGCCGTCTCTTCGCTCTCCGCCAACTCTTCCTATTCATCTTCCACCTCTATAACTCCTCCGATTCACCAACGCCACCGCCGCCACGCTTCCACCGGCGGTTCCCTCCGTTTTATCTTAAGTAGCACCGCTGGCGGGCTGAAAAAGAGCAGATCCATTGCGTTTATTGCTACAAGCGAAGAGGAAGATGGGAAGCATACTAAGAAAGCAGGGTTTTGGAAGAAGTTGATTCGGTCAACTGGGAAGGGGACCAAGAAAGTTTTCATGCATTCAAGAACTGTAAAAGAAGAAAGGTCTCATGTATATTAATTAATTAATTAAATCACTTTTAACCTTCTTTATTTTATTTTTTATATTTAGTTAGTTTTGGGGTGGGGGGGGTTAATTTAGATATTTTGGTGGTCCATCAATAAATGAGAAATGAAAGGATGGTGTTTTTTTAAAAAAAAAAATTATAATGTTGTATGTTATTGATGTACTCGCTCTTTTTACACTGCATGCGTACATAATAATTAAAGATGATGATGATGATGATGAAATTTAGAACGTACGTGCATGAATTTCTTTAATTTTTCTGGTAATTAATATAATGTTGATTGTTTTATTTTATTTATTCATGGTCGGACATTGCCATGTGCGTGGAATAGTATTTCTGTACTTAATTATTTAAGAAATGAGAAATGAAAAAAGGATGGTTGTTTTTAATTTTTTATATCATGATACAAGTTATTTCTTGTGTTGCTGAATATTAACTTGTTAAGGATATATATGTTACCACAAAATTACTCAAACACGTCAAATTTGACAATTCTTTAGAGTAATGCTATTATCACATAAAATCGCTCACATACCGTTCATATTTACTCACATACATATTAGTATGACCCACATGACTTGCTCTGCACGTGAGTCATACCAATATACATGTGAGTGTATGTGAGCACTGAGCTGTATGTTAGCAGTTTTTATGTGATAATAAAGACTTATTGATTCCCTTAATATATATATATATATACACTAATACTAGTCCATCTTATTGTCTTATAGTGTGACTGAGAAAGAGAAAAGAGAATTAATGATAAAAAGTGAGAGCAAATAAATTATAATAACATTATATATTTTCATAAATAAATTGAGACAGTATACTAAAAATTAAAAGGATGTATACATAATTAGCGTAGAATTATTATATTCCATCAAATGAAGTGTTATCTAGAATAGTAGTGGTAAAGTTATTCCTTAATAATAATTATTATAAAAAAAATCTCTATTCCCAGTCAAAATTGGATAATTAGAATTTTTTGAATGATTAGTGATTACTTGTTTCTCTTGATCTCTTTCTTTCTTTATTTCTTACTTTTAATTTTGATGCGTAATTGTTTGAATGTTGACTAGGGTAGGGTGGGTCATCTTCAATCACCAGGAATTTCAATTGGTCACACTTGGAATTCCTTTCCTATTCCATTTCATTTTATAATGAGCTCAGCCTCGGCACCAATTTTTTTTCTTCTATAATTTATCACGTAACGCTATGTGGTCCAATTAAGCAACTTTCACAAATATTAATAAAAACGTATCACCAGCATATATTGACCAAAATTACGAAGAGTCTCATTTTAGATCATACACTTTTATATTGATCGCAATTTAATTTTATCAAATATTTATCGACATATATATCATAAATCAATTTAAATAATGTAAAACAGTATGTTAAATTGGTGCTGATTTCTAAAGGCTCCTGATGAATTTTCATTATCTAACAGAACTAGTATTTAAATGCTTCCGTAATATATCACTATGTGCACTCTCAAGGAATTGTATGGACCAAATATACATTTCACAAAAACCCTCCCTCCCTCCCTAGAGTAACCAACATGCTGGCTGATATAATGTTTTCAAAATCTACGAGGGAAGCAGAAGTTGGATGTCCAATATGAACAACCATCCCAACTGCCAGAACTCCAATAAGCTGTTGTTAATTGTAACTTGCAAGTAATACGAGTGTTGAAGAGTTTAAGCCCCCTATTGCTCTCTATATTTTTCAGGAGATCAAACTGCTTGAAGAATTGGACGACTTTGGTAGAGATTTTTCCCTAGCTTCTGTACAACATCTATTGTGGTCTTGTGCTCACCTCACTCTATTTCACAATACGGTGTGTATTTCATCCTCGTTTGAAAGACTCAAATGTCCACATCTTCCTCGTCCTCGTCAGTGTGATTCCCACCTTCTGACATTGGCCGTTTCAATCTTTGAAATATATCATCAAGCGCCTCCGACGAGGAAACATGTGGGAGGATAAGTTTTGAACCCTCAACTTGGCGTAAAGGATGGAATCTTTTGGCTCCTATATTTGTCTTAAAACTTTGAAAACCTGACTTCATTGTTGCCCATGTTGAGCCTAAGCTTGAAGATGCTACTCCTGAAATGTTTGTAGCCAGCAAGTTGGCTCCATCCAGCAACGACACTTTAGCAGAGGATATGTCCTCCACCGGCTTCGTGTTGGATGGTTTTCTGTTCTGTTCCCTTATCGCAGCATACTTACTGCTAATGGCTTCTCTATGTCCACTGAATCTACGAGCCTGGCTAGAAGGTGCTGATGAACTTTCCCTTAAATCCCCCTTGATCAAACTGGATGTTGCCTTCATTTCAACAGCACTTCTATCCTGAACAATGTAGTAACATTCAAGGTTTGAAAGGAGGAATATATTGCTCAAGTTATAACATGGGATTGAGAACAATACAGAATTAATAAAATTGGTACAAGAAAGTTTGGTCAGGGCACTTGATAAAACAAGAGGATTCCTACTTCTATATTCATCTACAGAACTGCATCTGGTGGATTTAGTTTAAATACATCAATTCTCATGTATTGCAAAGTTGTAATATTTATAGCCCAAAAAGAAATAAAGATGAAATACTTACTGGACTATTGCTGCCAGCCTCCAAATCCATGCTCAAATCTTTAAAATTCCTTGCCAATGGAATAACAAATTCACCGACTTTCCGCCCTTGTTCAATCCAAGTACGTTCTGAGAAATCAAATTTAGATAAATTACTAGGATGTAGGTAATAAAGGTTCTTGCTCCTCCGGGCGGGAGTAACTAGTCAAAACATCATCGTCTTTAAGTATTCAGTTTTAGAGCAAATAAGAATAGGTACAAAATTGTTGAAATTCAAAGTTTAAATAAAGTTTGTTGTGAACTGTGACGCTGACCTTTTTGCAGTATAATTAGTCCTGATGAATCGAATCCATCCAAATCATCGGCTTCGGTTTGAAATTTAAATATCTTCCAGTTACCAAAAAAACTTATTATCCGATCAAAGAAATTGCAAGCAACCAACAGTGTATATATAACCATAATAAGTGGATAAATTTTGTTGAATCCTTTCCCAAAGAAAGGGACAGCCTCATCAATGTTCCCCATTCGCTGCAACCATATAAAGTTATTAGCATAGAAGAAATGGAAAATCTTAAAAAGTAGGAAGAAATGTTAAAATCATAAATATTTAAATTAAAAAGTAATTGCAACTAAAGAGACTAATCTCCTACATATAATAATAGCCTAAGATTTTAGTTACTGAAAAGGTTGACCACAAAGCATGGACAGAAAAGTTAAAAGGAAGCATGGTAGAGTAGTTTAAATTTAGACAAATAAGCTTAATGATAAATTATGTAACAGGAGTCTCTATCTCTATCCCTCCCTCCCTCGCGATGGTCTCAATGTCTATTTAAAAAAAGTCTCAGACAGAGAGAGACAAAAGGAACAAAGATACCAAGAGAAATGTTCTCTTTAATTTCTCCAAACATTAAAGAATAATTACGCGAGCACTTTTGAATAAGAACAGCAATCTTTAGATAATCGAAGATCATGTTGTCTTGAAAGCTAATAACAAAAAGAGGAATCTTTGTTTGACTGACCTAGAGAACTTTTCTTTTTCATTTTCTTTCTTTTTTTTCTTCTTTTTTTTTTTTTTTTTGGGGGGGGGGGGGGGGTTTGGTGTGGAACAAAAAATAACCAATTTGTAAATCCGCAATTAAAATCTTAAATAACTCCTCCAATAAAAACTTCAATTTAATAAGGAAAACCAGTAACAGAATCAAGAAATCTGATAGAGAATAGTGCAACTATATTGCTCTTTATCACATAAAATTGAACATGACAAGACCTGAAGAATTTAATCTCAGTTATTGCAAGGACCAAGTAGGCAGCTTGAGAATAAAGCTGAGGCTCACCTTCTCAAAAATAGTTTTCTTCTTTTCATCAAGACTAATGAGGTTGAGGAAATTATATGAAATCGGAGGAGCATACCGAGCAACCATCCTGGCAGAAATGTTAAAATGAAACTAATTACACACTTCTGTTTGAAAAAATGTTAAAACAACAAAGTCCACATGGTAATATGACAAGAAAAAACTTACGAGCAGATCATAAGCAAGTTGACCGAGCTTGTCTGTCTTGGTGTGAGTGAATAAAACATTAACATTCCAACTTTGAATAATGAATAGTACGTGCAGATGCACATATACATCAGAGGAAGAAAAGCAAAGGCCTAGGTAGAGATCAAGGAAAAGGAAAAGAAAAAGTAAAATGAGTATTAATTAGGGCGTTAAAGTGCAGAGTACAACGCATAAGAATGATATAGTAAGTAAACCACACAAATTTCAGATAAAAGCCCAAAGAAAGAATACGAACAGTATTTTAAATTTAGTAAAAGAGAAATGTATCTCAAGAGAGTGAGATAAAAAAGAAAGGAGAATAAACTGAAGAGAAATGTATAGATAAATCAACTGAATTGAATAAATATAAGATAAACGTAATGAACATTGGTATGATCTTATGCAAAACTTGAGAGGGATGTAAATAAAAATAAGACACAAGCACTAGTAATCTGCTATTCATCAAGGAAATATGTCCTAGATTTTGAAGAAAAAACATCAGGTAATATGACAATCTACCTGCACAAGCACCTCTTCCTTTCCTACAGATTTTATGAGAATTGAAAAAAGAGATAAATCGAGACCACTAGGCAAGAGAGTGGCCTCTGCTAAAAGAATCGCCACTGACATGCAACCAAGAATGACAGCCAAGAGTTTCTCCAGGTGCTTACACATAATACATCGCCACATCAGTTCTGCAAGGAATCATCAATTATCGTAATCAGATTTTCATTTTCTCTGATATCTAAAGTAGACATTAAAATATACTCCCTCCATTCCTAAATAAGTGACGTTTTAGAGGGTTTTACACTTATTAAGGAAGTCATTTATTGGTCCAATTCTGTCATTAAGATTGATATGTATTACCACAATTATCCTTGCATTAATTAAGAAAATATGTATAAAGTTGCCTAGATAAATGAGATAGAAAGATACTTGAGGGCAATAGAGGAAAAATTGTAATTAATGCTTCCTAGAATTTTGATAACGTCAAATATATTGGAAAATTTTGAACTCCATAAAACATCACTTATTTAGGAATGGAGGGATTAGTTTTTTTATCAAGCACAAAGTTCTCTTCTTTTTTATGAAAGTAAAAGTGTAAAACAATATATAAAAAAATGCCATCAAATGGGGACCGTGCACGTTTGCAAAGAGTGTATACAAAAGGCTAGGAAGAACCAAAAAAAACTCCATTCCTCAACTAGCTCAGCCCCCTCAAAACTGGGCTAAAAAAATAAATTCCCAGGAGCACCATAAAATGGAATACTACTATCCTATCCTAGTGGAAACAACTCAAAAAAGCTGATGCAACAAACAATAGACCCTTGAAAGACTTTGTTCAGCAAATAATTAGTAAATTCAAAATAAGAGGATTTGCACAATCCGTCGCCCTTTGAATTGAAAACATGTGTAATTCCTCTCCCTCCAAAGCCTCCACCACGTACAGTGAGGAAGGAGGACACTAGTCACACAACTATGGATTGCAAACACAAGCTCATTGACAATGAAAACAAACTACATTTCTTTCGTCCAACAATTTATGGAATGCCCCTTCATTTATGATAAGTAAATTGTAGCTTTCACAATTCACATTACTATTTCTCTTGGATAGAAGGAAAGTCATATATGCCCCATGAAGTAAGCTGGCAAGTAACATATTAATTTATCAAAAATAGCTGAGTCAACATTTCATTAAATGAATTATACAAAAAAGACTACGTATATGAATCTGTTAATTACCCATTGTATCAAAGAAAGGTCCTAATGTGCCAGTCCGATCAGATCTGAGACTTGAAACAAATTTCCTGCATAGTTGTTTTGGTCACAAGAGTAGAACATCTATTACTTACGACAAAAAGAGAGAGAGAAAAAAAGTACAATAGTTTGGCAGACAGGGTTGATATTGATCCTTAATATCATATTATGTTTAGTTGAGTTGCCCAATGCCTGAACGAAATTGATAAATCGCTATTTTCATCATTGTGACTTACTCATAAATCTATAATTTAGTCACCATGATAAAATGGTCAAATTGGACACATATATAAGTATATACTACAGTGAGTTTTCTCTAGTGAGCTGGAACCTGAATAAAGTAAATTTAAATACGACATCAAACTAGATGGGCATAAATGCAGGAGAGACTGCATTAAGATATAAGAAATTTAAAACTTAAATAAGTTCAGAGCATACCAGCCAGTTGCATTTCGTCGTTCGTAATTCTTTATCGTGTCTTCCAGTTCAAGAGCCTCCAATACATATGTCATGTACTCACTGCAGAACAAAAGTTAATTAGATAAAATGTGTCATATAAGCACTGCAAAATGAACATGAAGACGTCAAATGAGATCAAACAATTTTTTTCATCATCTTCACAGTGAATCTGTTTCTTCTTTCCCTAATCTTTTCTTTCACTCATTTTTATTCTTCAATACCTGTGACGTGGCGTGTCCAACACAGATGCCATACCCCCACACGTCCTTGACACAGGTACTTCTTCCATAACATAGATCTCAACTATATTATAAATTTATAATAGATCCTGATTCTGTCACTATTAACCCAGTGCCTCATTGCTTCTCCAATATCCACCATATCACATCTCTACGATTGTCACTCTAGTACATTTAGATTGCGTCATATAATTTCCCAACTCTCCAAGTTTCACATGAAGATCTTACCATTTTGTCAATTGTCACTCTAGTACACTACCTTTTCATTGCCAAACATCAGAGAAGAGCCATGTACATCAGATGTATACAAAATGAACTAAATCAAAGATATCAAGTTTGATAGCATTGTAATTTGTCAAAGAGGGTGGAATTCACTAGAATAAATGATGTTACCAAAACAGTCCAAATGTTTTATTTTACAGGAATTCTCATTCCTCTACAAACCAAGTTTACTGTTAATCCCTTGTGAAAATAGTCCAAATGTTTACTAGCAAATCTATCCACAAGTGTTTCACAATCTAAATGTTTACTAGCAAATCTATCAATAAGTGTTATTTATAACAAGAGTGATGATAGGGGAACTCTGTAGGCTGTATCAATTGAAGTAATCGTAAGATGCTAGATTAAACCTAAGCCGATGTTTGCAAGAAGACTAATAAGAAAAGGTAATTTGTACTTTTGATGTAGTATGCCCCAACTCCTAAAGCACTTGTCATATAACAAATCAAAGAGAAACAAAATGTTGACTCTAGCTCACTGAACAAAATAATTTAGGTTAAATGAGACACCTGAATGTATATTGGTATGTATTAGGTAATTCAAAATATGCAACTGAAACAAACATAAACAAAAAGGTACCATGCAAGAATTCATGATCGACTTCATCAATGATGAAGGCATATCTCAAAAAAAAAATTAATAAGTCAAGTCAGTATTTATTTTACCTTTTATATCGATAATACTCCTCTCGAGCTCCCCTCAGATGACGCCGAAGTGTTGCCATAGATTTTTCATCTGTATCATAGTCCATGTCATTATCCCCTAAACGACCACCTTGTGGTTTAAATGATGGGTCATCCCTGAACTGGGAAATGATTATTGAATTTGACATAAGGGAGAACCGTTTCGTAATTCGTATCAAACTTATATTGAAAATCCATATAATATGAACTTAACCAAAAAACTAAAACAAGTAGAAGATAAAGAAATACCATTTGAACCAACATATTATCAATGACATCCATGTAGGGTCTCAAAGGATCGCGCTTGGACATCTGCTTGGATGTTGCCTGAGCAACCTAAAAGTTCACAATGACAGAAAAGTGGGTTAATGGCAACAGAAAGATAACTAAAACTAAGCTCAATGCAAATGTAACTGTCACATAGTGATCGTACTTAGTATAGTGAAATTAAATCCATAACAGATCCTAAAGAAGACACGGACAATTTCCACACTGAGTTGTTTTTGATATCATAATTTGCAATACAGTTTCCTCTCCTAAATGAATGGACCCAATAAAATTAATAAATTCTATGCAATTGTTTCACCCATTTATTATACAAAAAAACATTACAATTGATGAACGTGTCAGAGTGATATCAATATCACGGCAAGGGCTTAGCCTAATTTACTTGTAAACATGTATAACCACGTACAGATGTTGTATACGCATTAGCATGACATAGTTACATTTCATTTTGGCCTTCAGTGAAGAATCAAGACAGAGAAGCTGGTACAACAAGCCGGATGTTGACTTCAACCAAGTCAGCACTTCTTAGAAGTGGCTATGGACACTACACAGACTTCCAAAAAAAGAAAAAAAAAGGTCATGGTGTTCAAATAAAGCTGTTGAAAGCAATACAAGACTTCCTTATTCTCTCTGTAATTAAAAATACAAAAAGAGAACATGAAGCCCTAGTGCTGATGAATACTCTACCAACTGAAACAACAGGTAGTATGAAGTGAAAGATTCGAGATTGTTTTCAGAATTCAATCCCAATCAGTTCTCCATTTATGGTCTTTCTTATATATGGTTTGGACTTTAAAATATCTTGTTCAATACATTTTATAGTCCCGAAACTAGCATCACTTAATGCATTGTCACAAAATGTTTGTGTTACATGGACTCGGATCCCTATACCCCTAGAAGTGTCCAAACACTGGATTCTCCTATATTTTTACTATTTCTCCCTATTATGGAGTGTCAAGTACCCACAACCATGTCATGCCTTGTGGACACAGGTACTTCTGGAAATATGAAGAGTCCATGCAAGACAACAAAATGTAAAGGGATGTGCTACATGCAACTAACCTTAGGTCTTATTTTCACCTAGTCATACTACAACCTAAAGATCACAACATAATTATATTGATACTCCAGAAATCATTAAAAAACAAGGTTAAGTGGACTCGATAAAAAAAATATCAATATCAAGGGGTTCAGTATAAACAAAACAAATCAAAGTAATTCTTGTTCATTTAATATTCTGCTGCCTAATTATTTGTAATAACTAATAACAGGATGATTGGGACTTTCTCAAATCTCAAATATAAAACACTGAATATAGACTCAAGTTATTCATCACAAGAAAAATAAACAAATCCAAGGTGAATAAGAGTTGAGACTATAACAACCTAAATATAGAACTTGGAGTAAAAATGACTAAAACAGAATAATATACATCAAAACTACTCCCTCCGTCCCATAATAAGTGATGTTTTAGAGTTGGGCACAACCATTAAGGAAATGATTGTATAGCATTAAATATAGTATCATTTGTCTATAATACCCTTTGTGTTAATAAGGAGAGAGAGAGTTAAAAGCATCTGGGTATTGAAGTAGGAGTAATGAGGGGTAATTTTGGAAATATTGTAATTAATGCTCCAAGATTTTCTAAAACATCATATAATTTGGGACAAATGAAATCACCTAAAACATCACTTATTATGGGACGGAGGAAGTATAACATAAAAAAGCTTTGGTACTTCCCATTCAAGCAATAAAATTTTCACACTGTCACTGGAAATCACTTACTACAATGGCATTTGATAAATCTTGATGTGCATCGTCAAGCTTCACAGCCATTTTGGCAATTTTATGAGAAAGAACCTTGTGTCGAGTGGTCCAATCAGCATTTCTCCATATGCTCTTTGGAATTTCGCTCAATGCAAAACCAAGAAGAAATGCACCTGTAACAAGTCCAAAAGTATTGGAGCATCCCATGGCTAGACCTAACACAGTTCCATCCCTGTCAATAAAGGCATCAAGAATGAATAATTTATAAAAACAATTATTTAAATATCTATGAGCAAGATAAAAGTAATCTCTAGACAAAAAATACTAGCTTGCTACCACTTTAAATCCTAAGCTCGTGGACACAACAATATATACTTATTTCCATCAATATCATTACACATCCCTTTAAACCCAGCAGATCCAATGCCAGCCAGTCTAATATAAGAGATACAGCCTCAATGGACCCCACAAACCATTTTAAGGGAAAATATGAAATTCTTTATTGATTTGGTGATCCTCCGATGTTGTTTCTGTTTTTGAAAAGATACCATTCCTTCATCTGAATATATGGTTTAGGTCCCCTCCCATGTCCCATCCATGTATCATAACTAGAAACAAACTTATTGGACAAACACATTGCAAAGAAAATACCAGCGTTTAATTGCTAGGCAGAAGCTCTTAATAGCCACGCTGAGCATATAAAGTTTCAGCTTACTCAAAATCTCTACTTACCATACAAGAAGAAATAAAGTTTTCTAAAAATTAGTAATTGAATAGCTGTTGTAGCCGAAAGAAACTAACTTTGTTTGGCGCATGGTAAAGAGCAGAATAAGTCCAAAAAGACCAATGGATCCCAGAATGAAATAGAAGACTAAGTTTACATGTATACTAGTCTTTAGTCTTTCCATCACAGTAAAGTCTCCAGCATCTTCATAACCTTGGATAAGGGGGGCCACAAGCCTGCTCAAGGACGGGGAGAAAAAACGAAACATGACCATATTAGCAAGTTCAACTTTCCAATTCAAACACTAAAAAGCTGCTAAAGGAAAAATGACCAATATGAAACATCAAGTGCAAGATATAATATATG
This sequence comes from Panax stipuleanatus, assembly GCA_020205555.1. NCBI lineage: Eukaryota > Viridiplantae > Streptophyta > Magnoliopsida > Apiales > Araliaceae > Panax > Panax stipuleanatus. The sequence goes on from CM035117.1 coordinate 24,101,066, forward strand.
TTGTTGCCTACTTCATAGTAAACAAGATTCATACGAAGCAAATCACAGATTTTGCCAATTTGTACTTGAAACTAAAAGAACTGGGACTTATACTTGAAATCAACAGAGCTGGATTTTGCAGATGAAACTTGAGGAAATTTTTTATATGGATTACATCCAGGACAAGTTGTAGGAATGTCAGCAGATGATTGAGGCTAATGCTCAACGCAAAAGATCAAAACATATTCAAGGGCACTTGATGGGAGTCAACAAGTAACTCCCAAATTAGTAAAAATTTGCTCCAGAATCCAGATACTTCTTTAGATAGACCATTCTAGCAGATAGTCACAGTTTCACAGTACAGTATTTATTTAAAAAAAAAAAAAAGGGTTCAACAAGACAATGAGCAACAATGCCCAGGAAATCAAAGAATAACCCTAATGCAATTTATGTGTATCTTCATCTCAAGACTCTATGCAACAAATAGAACGAGTAAAGGAAAATAGTGTCCATCCAAAAGTCTACGCGCAGCATACCAAGTAAGTAAGAATGTACTCCAATATGACCAGCTCCAAAAGAAAGAGATGCCTCCATTGTCATGACCAATAATTGTCTACATCAGAATAAATGGAATCAGTAATATTACTAAAACCAATCAAGCAGATGACAAGAATGCTCCCACAGAAAACTTTTTACATCTTTTTAGTTGTTTATCCCATGAAAGTAAGGATGGCAAGCATTCAATTTTCCTTTTTTGTTTTTCTTTCAAATAACAAAGTAGTTTTTAAGTAAAGGGAGAACTCTGTACTTATGACATACATGAACAGAAAGTCAAAACCAACTACTTTGTCATATTTTTCCAAACCTTGTTTAATAATCCTGAGTGGAGTTTTCAATTTGATGACTAACTCTTCAAAGCAAGACAACATACTTACAAGCTTGTAACTATTACATACTTCCTTATTGGCCAAAAAGCCCTCCCTTTCTCTACCAAAATCCGGCCCCCACCAAGCCAAGAAATTTGGCTCCAAGCTCCAACCCTTGGCTCAACCCATGGCTCAACCCTAGCTCAAGTCGCGGCTCAAGTCGTGGCTCAACCCTAGCCCAAGCCGTGGCTCAACCCTAGACTTGGTTACTACAACTGACGCCAGACGGGATAGCGATTATCCTGTGGGCTAGGTGAACAAATAAATTCACAGACAAAGAAACAAGAGGTTCACTAAAACACAGAGAAATCTCTCTAATGTGTAATTTATATTTATCAAAATCAAAAAAAAGTTCTCTCTATTCAACCCACAAGCCAGGTTTTATAGCTTAACAAAATTTTCTGCCCAAGTCGTAACAGAATTCCTAGAGATACAGAAACAAATCTTCCTAGAGATACGGAAATAAAATCCTAACAAGTAACAACTTATTATAAAAGATTTACAACGTAATAAAATACTATTACTATAAAAAAAACTAAATAATAATAATAATAAAGTCAGTCCATCGACTTCCGAAGTCATGACCCCATTCCGAAAGAAGTTCGCCACACCCTAAGTCATTACGTCATCCGAAGCCGAACTCCGACCCCGAAGACATGAACCTAACGGCTGATCCCAAAGTCAACCGATGCCATTGCGTTGATCCCTTAACTATTGATCCATTAGCATCATCATCGTACTGTCCAACCTTTCAGGATCTTCGGCCTGAAATCCTCTTGCATCAACAACTTAGTTTACCTTCTAGTTTGCCCATTAGTTATGATGGGGACTCCAAGTCAAAAACAAAGAAGAAATTTTTTATATTTATTATTAAAGCAAGAGAACTCCAAAAGGCTACACAAAGAGTGATTTCTATATGTTCTTCTATAAAAGAAAGCTTTACTAACTTGCGGGCACAACTTCAAGCAGAGCAAGAGAAAGTAAAAGAGGATGTTCCAAATTTTGGGGCTACAGACAGTTGTGACATTTCCATGGAAATTCTTGAAATTACAAAAGTTGAACCAGAGCTTATGTATGAGGAACAAATTGAGGAAACATCTAACGTTGCTTTTGAGTTGTTCGTTACCGAAAAAAGGACGATTCAAGAAGTTGCTCCAATCCAAGTTGACATTGTTGACTTCGTTGTTCCAGAATGCTTATTTTCAGCATCTTTGAATACAAAAGTGAGGCTCTCATCAATTCTCTTTCCAAAAAATTTTGAGTCTTACCGCATGATGATGTTGTCAAAGGTGTTCCAAAATCTTCTTCCGTTGCCGAAGAGTTCATTGCTTATTCTTTCATATTATAGAACTCGAGGTCGAATTTTCTCCAACAAGAGGAGAATGATGGAGACTCCAAGTCAAGAACAAAGGATGTTTTTTATATTTATTATTTGGAGTTTTTATTATGTTTAATATAAAAATATTTGATGTGATTTATATATTTTATTTATTAGTGGAGATTTAGGATATTAATTTATAATTAGGAATTATTAATAAGGGTACTGTAGTCGTTTAGTATTTTATTATTCCCCAAGTAATATTAGGTTTGAGTCTCTTTAAATAGTGATGTAATCCTCATAAGTTATTTCTCTTCTTTCCAAATCTAATTATTTTCAAACCAATTAATGTTTTTAAATGCCATATTTATTTTTCATAACTTTCATATTTTGATTATTTGCATTGACCTTTGTTTCTGTTCTCTTCTATAATATAGGCCAACCTCAAGGACACTTTCTTCTATCATGCTTTACCAGTTCATAGTATCCTGCTAATTTCAGTACTCAATGTATGCAGCTGAGCTTAGCTTTTATTGATTTTAAGCAAACAGGGGCAGAACTACTTAGAGGGCAGCATAGGAATCTGCCTATGCTGAACTTTTTTTGATCAATTTTTTTCCCAGAGGTAAAAATATAATTTCAATAAATTTAAAAGGGCAAACTTACACAAGGATTAAACTTTAAAAAGGTAACAAGAAAATTACAACTTCCATGCATATGGCATCTCAATCCAATTAAATTTTTCTCCGAAATGGTTGATTCAATTTATAAAGTTTTAACTCTCAAAATTTTAAGATAGGGTTTTTGGGACTTGATGATGAACTTCAAAATTAAATTGTAGATACGAAGAATGATCCTAAATTTTTAACGCGAAAGGAATAGGTGGACTTTCTCAAAAGTTGGTTAGTAAGAATAACACTGATTTTTATTCTTGCGTTTATTTGTCGGTTTCAACAATTACTGTGGAAAGAATTATAAAAGTACACTCTGTAACCAAATGAGAGATAAATAGTTAAATGATTCTTTAGTTACTTGCATCGAAAATGATGTATTTGGAACCAGTGACAGTGACACTATCATAGAACATTTCCACAGTATGGGTTTAACAAAAAAAGTGGCATTATAATTTGTAGACAATATTATATTTAGTATTTGAACACTTGGTAATTTGAGAGTTTACAGTATTTAAATTTTATTTAATTTACAAATTTATTTATTAAAATCCGCCCCTGCTGTCTATAAATCCTGGTTCCGCCCCTGGAATTGAACATACACCACTTAACCACAGACACAATCTACATGAAACTGACCCGAGCAGCAAAACATTACTAGCTTCACTCCGTCAAAAATAGCCTAGAACTCAACATTACGTCTGAAATTCCACCACTGTACAACTAAATTAAGACAACAGTGCGCAATAATCCAAGCATAACAGCTAACAAACATAAAGCTATCAATTGAAGTAATTACTGAGCACAAAATCCAGTCAATGCAACAAAAATACAATAATGAATCGAATGAATTGCTCAAAAATCACATAACTGATAAATGGAATGAATAGAAGTGGTACCGTCCAAATGTCAGCAGGAACGAGAATAATGATGGAGATAGAGCAGAACCAAGTGTATCCAACGGTGAATAATACGTAGCGAGGTACGTCTGGTCCAGCAAAGTACCGCAGAGTTAAAATCACCATTCCTAATGTTAGAGGAAGCGAAATCAGATAAAACACCCACATCTCTCTCTCTCTCTCTCCAACAATGTATCTATAGGTTTCTCTCTCTACAATGAACTGTTTGGGAAGAGGGAGTAATGGATCCAAAAAGCTAAAATTGTGAACTCTTCTTCCGTATCTTTGTGTAATCGCTGCAATTTCTTCATTCAGCTAACGTATCCATCGATTACGTTTCTTCTCTTTGCTTAAGCCTGGAGTTTTTAATTGTGCTCGGTTCGTCAAACGCGTCTCTTTCCCCAGACCCGTCAACCACCCGGTGACGGAGCCGGTGGACACTTTATTTGGTCCTAATATTTACTTTCATAAAAAGTTAAATTTAAAATTTACATAATTTATTTAAATTTTAAAAATAATAGATCTTAATATATTAATTTTAAATATAAAAATATTTAAAATTAACAATTATTTTATAATTTGAAACGGAGGGGAGTATATTAATATATTATGTATCCTTTAAGAAAATACAACGTCATATACTTTAGTACAAATATAAATAAATGAATAATGTTATCATTTCAAAATTATAGTCCCGCATCACCTTCGTAACATGTTTTTGTGTATTAATAAATTTGAACATTATTTTTAGATAATAATTTTGAACTAAGGGAAATGATATTTTCGTGATTTTATGCATCAGCTTTTTTATTGTTAGTTCGTGAATAAGTGATAAAAAAAATTAATTTAAAATTCAAATGAGAATTATATTCACAATTTATTGTCCCATACTAAATCAATGAAATATTCGAAGTGTAATGAATTGAAGGTTTCAGTTCACACAACACTCACTTAGCTGCAGCTTACGAGTAAGGTAAGCACTATATTGGAAGGAAATGAACAAGAGTCAGAGATAGAGGGAATAAATTGGAGGGAGATGTAAATAGAATCAGAGAAATTAATAGACAGAAAACAATAACAATTTTATTCATTACCCTTCCATAGCTGAATTCAGTACATATATGATGACCCATGTGAATCTAAATTGGTGAACAAGCAAGGCACCAACCATGTGACTATGTAACTATATTCCAGCTGGACTACAAGATAAAAGAAATTAAAAGACTAGCTTAACCTTGGATAATATTTTGGAGTACTAAAATACCCCTAAGCTAACAAATTTAACTTCATTACAATCCACCATCCATGAAAAAGACCTTGTCCTCAAGGTAGCAAGTGAGGAAATTTCTTATAAAACTCTTCCCAACCCTCCCAAGTGGCTTCATCAGGCAGAGTGTTGGACCATTACACGAGTACTTCCACTGTGGCTGCATTATTTTTCTTAACTAGTTTCCTGTCTATGATAGTTGTTGGTTCTACCAAAAATTGCCCATGTTCATCCAAATGAGGCAAAACTGCTGAACTAGTGCATTTGGAACCAATTTTCTTCTTTAAAAGTGACACATGAAATACGGGGTGAACCTTAGCATGTGATGGTAGCTACAGTCTGTAAGCCACCTTGCCCACCTTCTCTGTAACCTGATAAGGACCAAAATATTTGGGAAGCAATTTGCCAAATTTAGTTTGAGTGAAGGTTGATTGCTTATAAGGTTTGACCCTTAAAGATACACAATCCCCCACCTGAAAAATCCTTTCACTTCTAGCTTTATCTGCATAAGTTTTCATCCTGGATTGTGCTTGTGTCAAATTGTGCTTGAGTAATTGTAACTGCAACTGCAGAGTTCTATCCTTACAGAAATCTTTAACAGCCAGATCCTTCACTTGACCATATTGATGGAGATTAAGGTGGGGAGGTTTGTACCCATACATAGCTTCAAAATGAGTCACTTTTAGTCCACTGTGGTAATGGGAGTTGTACCAGAATTCGGCTAAGGGTAGCCAAGTAAACCAGCTGCTTGGTCTGCTAGCAGTCATGCACCTCAAATAACATTCTAGCACTTGGTTTAACCTTTCAGTTTGGCCATAATATTGGGGATGATAGGCAGTGCTCAGGTGAAGTTTAGTCCCTATTAATCTAAAAAGGGATTGCCAAAATCTGCTTATAAAGATCTTGTCTCTGTCAGACACAATAGAAGAAGGGAATCCATGTAATTTGTAGATCTACTCAATGTAAACCTGAGCCAAATCTGATGTAGAAAAAGGGTGGTGAAGGGGTATGAAATGGCCAAACTTAGTTAGTCTATCCACCACTACCCATATAACTGTATACCCTTTGGATTTAGGTAGTCCATCTATGAAATCCACTGAAATATCGTCCTTTGGCTTGTTGGGAATTGAAAGGGGTTGTAACAACCTTGGAGGAGCTATGGTTTCATGCTTGTTTTGTTGGCAAACATCACACTCCTTAACAAACTGCATCACTTCTCTTTTCATTAAGGGCCAATAAAAATATTTACTTAGTCTTTCATAAGTTCCTGTGATCCCCGAATGTCCCCCTATAGGAGATTTATGAAATTCTGTTAGCAATTTAGCCCTTAGAGCAGCATTAGATCCTACCACTAGTTTGATGTCAAATTTTAGTTTACCATTAACAAAAAAGTACCCAGGAACTGAGTGAGGATCCAACTGAAGCTGAGCAATTACTTCCTTAAGCTCTGAGTCTGATTCCCAAGTGTGAGCTAGTTCCTTAATCCATTGAGGAATATAAGTAGAGAGGGCTAAACAGCTAGTCCCTTGCTCAGTCTGTAATTGTCTGGATAAGGAATCTGCTGCCATGTTCTCTTTTCCTTTCCTGTATACAATTTCATAATCTAACCCCATCAACTTAGTGATCCATTTCTGCTGATTGGTGGTTGTAATTCTTTGGTCAAGAAGGTATTTTAGGCTGTGATGATCAGTCTTGATTAGCACCTTATTTCCCAAAAGATAATGCCTCCACTTGTTAACAGCATGAACAACAGCCATGAGCTCCTTCTCATAAGTAGACCACCTCAAATGTTTTGGTGAAATAGCCTTGCTCAAGAAAGCAATAGGTTGTCCTTGTTGTATTAAGACTGCTCCTAGACCAAAGTATGAGGCATCAGTTTCCAAGGTAAAGGGTAGGCTAAAGTTGGGCATGGCTAGAACTGGTGCAGTTGTCATAGCAGATTTCAGAGCTAAAAATGCAGTAGTAGCTTCTTCAATCCACAAGAAATTATTCTTCTTCAATAAGTCAGTAAGAGGCTTGCTAATGAGGCCATAATTTCTGATAAATTTTTTGTAGTATCCAGTTAACCCCAAAAATCCCCTCAAACTTTTAAAATTCTGAGGTAAGGGCCAATCTCCCATACATCTAATCTTATCTGGGTCAGTAGCAACTCCTTTAGCATTAATGACATGTCCCAGGTAGTGAACTTGTTCAGTACCAAACAAGCATTTACTTTTTTTGGCATATAGAGTATGGTCTTTAAGGAGCTGTAATGTCAATTGTAGGTGTTCAAGGTGGTCCTCATAGCTGAGGCTATACACTAGTATGTCATCAAAGAAAACTAGGATGAACTTTCTGAGATAAGGTTTAAAAATGTGGTTCAATAGGGACTGAAAAGTGGCAGGGGCATTAGTAAGCCCAAAGGGCATTACTAAGAACTCAAAATAACCTGAGTGGGTCCTAAATGCAGTTTTATGGACATTAGGTGGGTGTACCTTAATCTGGTGATATCCAAACTTCAAGTCCAGTTTTGAGTACCATTTTGAGCCATGCAGTTCATCCAAGATTTCATCAATAGCTGGTATGGGAAACTTATCCTTGACTGTCATCTCATTGAGGGACCTATAATCTACACACATCCTCCATGTACCATCTTGCTTCTTTACCAACAAAACTGGAAATGCATAGGGGCTATTGCTGGGTTGTATATAACCAAATGATAACATGTCATTAACTATTTTCTCTATTTCTTCCTTCTGCACATGGGGGTACCTGTAGGGTCTGAGGTTGACAGGCTGGCTTCCCTCCTTTAAGTTGATGTGATAATTTTTGAGCTCTATCTGGGGGCAGTTCATGTGGTTCCAAAAAAATCTCAGAATATTCTTGTAACAATTTGTCTAACTGTGGACAAGGAGAACTGCTTTCTTTCTCCTTGTATATATCAGTTTGGTCCTGTGTTAGTTCTGATGAGTTGGGGCTTATTCCAAAAAGATATCCAAAGTAACCGTGAGTGGCTTCAAAGCCTTTTGGAACTCACCAGAATTCATCAATTGCACTGTAGGATTAACTAAATCTGTTTCCCCCTTAAGTACAATAGTTTTGTTGCCCTTAACAAAAGTTAACTGGGGTTGGTTGAAATCTAAAGTGATTGGGTTGAAATTTCTGAGCCATTGCACTCCCAATACTGCATCTATTCCCCCTAAAGGAAGAATTCTGAAATCAGTAGTAAATTATTCTCCTTGAGCTGCCCAAGCAAGGTTGTTGCACTCTTGTAGGCTAGTCACTTTAAAACCATCAGCCACTGAGACAGACAAGGGTCTAGTAATCTGTATCACTGCCCTGATCCTCTTAGCAGCCTGAGGATCTAAGAAATTGTTGGTGCTCCAACTGTCAATGAGGATTCTGAGTTGTTTCCCATTTGCTAGTCCTAGAATTCTGATGGTGTTATTCACTTGGTGTCCTGATAGAGCATGAAGGGTTATATGAGCCTCATAAGTCTGGAAATCCTGGTTTTCTCCTAAGGTCTCCATTTTTCCACAATCTTCCCATTCTTCTTCCAAGTTACAGTCTCCATCAGAGGGTATCATCATGAATAAGTGTGGCTTCTTGCACTGATGGCCTGCAGTGTAAGGCTCATCACAGGAGTAACATAGTCTCTTCCTTATTTTCTCTACTATTTGCTCCCTAGTCAAGCTCATGATTGGCAGATTTTTGTTTTTGTCCACCTCCATGTTTGTTGTTCCAGGGAGGGCAGCCCCAGCATTAGCAGTCATCACAGTTCTAGTATTTAAAGATTGTCCCACCTTTGTTTGGAAATTGGGAATTCCAAGTCTTAATCCCATCCTACTTCTCATTACCCATGCCTCTAATTTGGCCTCCTCTACTCTAGCCATTCTGATGAGTTCATTAAGAGAAGAAATCTTTAGCTCCTAAATTCCCAACCTTATTTCCTCCTTCAATCCCCCCAAAAAACAATCCATGAAGAAGGCTTCATTCAAAGAAGGATTTCTGAGTCAGGTCCAACCCTTTAATTCTTCAAACCTTTTCCTGCACTCATCCACTGAACCACACTGTTGTAAATTCTTCAGTTCAGCTATGGGATTTATATGAGTTTCCGGGCTGAACCTAGCCACTATCTCTTCTATGAATCCATCCCAAGTCAATTCAGATCCCTCATGAACAAAACCTGCATACCATTCTTCAGCCTCTCCTTCCAAATTTATAGTAGCTAGATGGAGTTTATGATTATCAGCCACTGAATGATAAGAGAAAAGTTTATTGCATTTTCTAATCCAATTCCTAGGATTACTTCCATCGAATTTAGGAAATTCAAATTTGATGGATTTGAATATTCCTCCAGCACCTTTATCCTCAAAACTTCCAGACTCAAAATTTCTCAAAATTAGATTTTCAACAGTACCTGGTTTGTGTGTTGGATTCGGTAACCTTGCTGTAAGCAGTGCTTCAAATCCTTTCATCATTTGCTCCATCTTCTTATGAAGTCTGTCCTCGAAATCCAGCTTTAGTCCACTGACAGATTCATTGAGCTGGGTTTGTAGCTGCTGAAGAGAGTTGGCTTGGTCACCTATGAAGCTTTCTAAATTGATGATTCTCTGGGTATTGTTGGCCATGGTTTGGACCGATCTGGCTCTGAGACCAATTTATAATGAACTGAAAGTTTCAGTTCATACAACACTCATTTAGCTGCAGCTTACGAGTAAGGTAAGCACTATACTGGAAGGAAATGAACAAGAGTCAGAGATATAGGGAAGAAATTGGAGGGAGATGTAGAGAGAATCAGAGAAATTGATAGACAGAAAACAATAACAATTTTATTCATTACCCTTCCATAGCTGAATTCAGTACATATATGATGACCCATGTGAATCTAAATTGGTGAACAAGCAAGGCACCAACCATGTGACTATGTAACTATATTCCAGCTGGACTACAAGACAAAAGAAATTAAAAGACTAACTTAACCTGGGATAATATTTTGGAGTACTAAAATACCCCTAAGCTAACAGATTTAACTTCATTACACGAAGCTCGCACAAGCTTGATAATTGAAGATTTTAAAACTAACCACAATTTGATTTCACAGTTGATAGATAGGTTATTAGTTACAATTACCAAAAATTTCGACCGGTCCAGTGAACGGTCCAAAAAATATATTTATTTTTTTTTGCTTTGACTTCCAAAAAATGTATACTATTTTTTTCAATTAGAATTTTTACAGAGTTCAGTGATTTTGGTGTTATTTGGATACATATAAAAAGCAGTGTTGCACAGGTTGTACAATACGTTTTTTATATGTATCCAAATTACACCAAATTCACTGAATTTTGTAAAAATTTCAGTTGAAAAAAATACTATACATTTTTTGGGAGTCAAAGCAAATATATATATATATATATATATATATTTGGACTGATTAGAATTCCCGGTCAGTATAGAAGGACTGAATAAGTTGCGATATAGAACGGGTTAACCACAACACTTGGCGCAGCGGTAAGCTTCAACCTGGGGTGAACCGTAAACCCGGGCATCCTGGGATCGATTCCCGTCTGCAACAAGTGTGAGGGCCAATTAAAAACTGGTCCGTGTGGCCATGGATAGCACGTTTAAGGGCGGAGCCATATCTTAGGTCGAGCCTGTGCGAAAGCCTGGTCCGGGATTGGGAGACTTAGTCCGACTGCGGTTGGAAAACTCCACATTATCAAAAAAAAAGAAAAGATATAGAATGGGTTCTTATGGCCCAATAAGTGAAGTGATGGTTTTGCCAGCCAGGCCCTTTTGATTCATTATGAGAATTCATTGTATTTGTAGTGTTTTTCCACATTGAGGCTTTAGAAAAATAATACTCCAACATTGTAGCATATATTATGGGCATCAATATTGGGCCAGAGGCATATTATCAATTTTAAGGAAAAAATAAAGACTAAAATATACTGACATCCCTTTTAGATAACTATAATAACACTCATCTCCCTTCCTCTCTAGTTTTTTTAAGTAACAATTAGTACCCTTACAAGTTTTTAGGGTTGACTAAATAGATAAAGTTACATATTTACCTTTGTATGTTATCAAATTTTAATTTCTAAATAATATATAATTTTTAAAGGGAAATTAATGTATGTTATGTATAAAGTAACAACATTTGTCATTTTTACTGTAAACAATTATACTTAAGTGTGACTTTTGTTTAGTTTAATATATGAGAAATAATTAATATAATTTTTAATACTTTTTTTTATATGAATAATAAGATTCGTTTTGTAATAATAAGTTTGTTTTTATGTAAATTTTAATATTTGGAAAAAATAATTATAATTTTATTGCGTTAATTTGTACTTTTTATGGGTATTAAAATTTTGCATTTTTAATTACAAAAATTATATTTGAATATATATCACGTAAATTTTAATCTTTGTGAAATTTAATTAGCAAAAATTGTATGACTTTATTTTATTGATAATAAAATGAATATTTATTATTTTTTTACATTTATATTATTTATTGCACAAGTTCATAATTTAATTAATTAGATCAAATTAAGTACAAATTACAATATAAAAATTTATATTTAGTGGATAAATTAAACATTATAATTAACATGAAGAGTGTATTATATTAAAACCATCAGCCACTGAGACAGACAAGGGTCTAGTAATCTGTATCACTGCCCTGATCCTCTTAGCAGCCTGTGGATCTAAGAAATTGTTGGTGCTCCAACTGTCAATGAGGATTCTGAGTTGTTTTCCATTTGCTAGTCCTAGAATTCTGATGGTGTTATTCACTTGGTGTCCTGATAGAGCATGAAGGGTTATATGAGCCTCATAAGTCTGGAAATCCTGGTTTTCTCCTAAGGTCTCCATTTTTCCACAATCTTCCCATTCTTCTTCCAAGTTACAGTCTCCATCAGAAGGTATCATCATGAATAAGTGTGGCTTCTTGCACTGATGGCCTGCAGTGTAAGGCTCATCACAGGAGTAACATAGTCTTTTCCTTATTTTCTCTACTACTTGCTCCCTAGTCAAGCTCATAATTGGCAGATTTTTGTTTTTGTCCACCTCCATGTTTGTTGTTCCAGGGAGGGCAGCCCCAACATTACCAGTCATCACAGTTCTAGTATTTAAAGATTGTCCCACCTTTGTTTGGAAATTGGGAATTCCAAGTCTTAATCCCATCCTACTTCTCATTACCCATGCCTCTAATTTGGCCTCCTCTACTCTAGCCATTCTGATGAGTTCATTAAGAGAAGAAATCTTTAGCTCCTAAATTCCCAACCTTATTTCCTCCTTCAATCCCCCCAAAAAATAATCCATGAAGAAGGCTTCATTCAAAGAAGGATTTCTGAGTAGGGTCCAACCCTTTAATTCTTCAAACCTTTTCCTGCACTCATCCACTGAACCACACTGTTGTAAATTCTTCAGTTCAGCTATGGGATTTATATGAGTTTCCGGGCTGAACCTAGCCACTATCTCTTCTATGAATCCATCCCAAGTCAATTCAGATCCCTCATGAACAAAACCTGCATACCATTCTTCAGCCTCTCCTTCCAAATTTATAGTAGCTAGATGGAGTTTATGATTATCAGTCACTGAATGATAAGAGAAAAGTTTATTGCATTTTCTAATCCAATTCCTAGGATTACTTCCATCGAATTTAGGAAATTCAAATTTGATGGATTTGAATATTCCTCCAGCACCTTTATCCTCAAAACTTCCAGACTCAAAATTTCTCAAAATTGAATTTTCAACAGTACCTGGTTTGTGTGTTGGATTCGGTAACCTTGCTGTAAGCAGTGCTTCAAATCCTTTCATCATTTGCTCCATCTTCTTATTAAGTCTGTCCTCGAAATCCAGCTTTAGTCCACTGACAGATTCATTGAGCTGGGTTTGTAGCTGCTGAAGAGAGTTGGCTTGGTCACCTATGAAGCTTTCTAAATTGATGATTCTCTGGGTATTGTTGGCCATGGTTTGGACCGATCTGGCTCTGATACCAATTTATAATGAACTGAAAGTTTCAGTTCATACAACACTCATTTAGCTGCAGCTTACGAGTAAGGTAAGCACTATACTGGAAGGAAATGAACAAGAGTCAGAGATATAGGGAAGAAATTGGAGGGAGATGTAGAGAGAATCAGAGAAATTGATAGACAGAAAACAATAACAATTTTATTCATTACCCTTCCATAGCTGAATTCAGTACATATATGATGACCCATGTGAATCTAAATTGGTGAACAAGCAAGGCACCAACCATGTGACTATGTAACTATATTCCAGCTGGACTACAAGATAAAAGAAATTAAAAGACTAACTTAACCTGGGATAATATTTTGGAGTACTAAAATACCCCTAAGCTAACAGATTTAACTTCATTACACGAAGCTCGCACAAGCTTGATAATTGAAGATTTTAAAACTAACCACAATTTGATTTCACAGTTGATAGATAGGTTATTAGTTACAATTACCAAAAATTTCGACCGGTCCAGTGAACGGTCCAAAAAATATATTTATTTTTTTTTGCTTTGACTTCCAAAAAATGTATACTATTTTTTTCAATTAGAATTTTTACAGAGTTCAGTGATTTTGGTGTAATTTGGATACATATAAAAAGCAGTGTTGCACAGGCTGTATAATACTGTTTTTTATATGTATCCAAATTACACCAAAATCACTGAATTTTGTAAAAATTTCAGTTGAAAAAAATACTATACATTTTTTAGGAGTCAAAGCAAATATATATATATATATATATATATATATATATGGACCGATTAGAATTCTTGGTCAGTATAGAAGGACTGAATAAGTTGCGATATAGAACGGGTTAACCACAGCACTTGGCGCAACGATAAGTTTCAACCTGGAGTGAATCGTAAACTCGAGCATCCTAGGATCGATTATCGTCTGCAACAAGTGTGAGGGCCAATTAAAAACTGGTCTGTGTGGCCATGGATAGCACGTTTCAGGGCGAAGCCATATCTTAGGCCAAGCCTGTGCGAAAGCCTGGTCCGGGGTTGGGAGACTTAGTCCGACTGCGGTTGGAAAACTCCACAGTATCAAAAATAAAATAAAAATATAGAATGAGTTCTTATGGCCCAATAAGTGAAGTGATGGTTTTGCCAGCCAGGCCCTTTTGATTCATTATGAGAATTCATTGTATTTGTAGTGTTTTCCCACATTGAGGCTTCAGAAAAATAATACTCCAACATTGTAGCATATATTATGGGCATCAATCTTGGGCCAGAGGCATATTATCAATTTTAAGGAAAAAATAAAGACTAAAATATACTGACATCCCTTTTAGATAATTATAATAACATTCATCTCCCTTCCTCTCTAGTTTTTTTAAGTAACAATTAGTACCCTTACAAGTTTTTAGGGTTGACTAAATAGATAAAGTTACACATTTACCCTTGTATGTTATCAAATTTTAATTTCTAAATAATATATAATTTTTAAAGGGAAATTAATGTATGTTATGTATAAAGTAACAACATTTGTCATTTTTACTGTAAACAATTATACTTAAGTGTGACTTTTGTTTAGTTTAATATATGAGAAATAATTAATATAATTTTTAATACTTTTTTTATATGAATAATAAGATTCGTTCTGTAATAATAAGTTTGTTTTACGTAAATTTTAATATTTAGAAAAAATAATTATAATTTTATTGCGTTAATTTGTACTTTTTATGGGTATTAAAATTTTGCATTGTTAATTACAAAAATTATATTTGAATATATATCATGTAAATTTTAATCTTTGAGAAATTTAATTAGCAAAAATTGTATGACTTTATTTTATTGATAATAAAATGAATATTTATTATTTTTTGACATTTATGTTATTTAGTGCACAAGTTCATAATTTAATTAATTAGATCAAATTAAGTACAAATTATAATATAAAAATTTATATTTAGTGGATAAATTAAACATTATAATTAACATGAAGAGTGTATTAGACATTATATTAAAAATATGTTTGGATATTAGTTGGTCAACCACACTAGAGGTAATGAATGTTGCATATTGTAAACTAGAGGGGTACTGACTGTTACTTAAAAAACTAGAAGGGTGGTGAGTGTTATTATGATTATCTACATGGGATATCAGTGTATTTTACTCAAAAATAATATTTCAATGATGTATGCATATATTATCAAATGTACTCCTTTCATATACAAAATTAAAAATTGAGTATATTTAAGAGGCAAAATTAATGATTTAGCCACTGTAGTTGACACGTTTTATCGAATACACCACTAAATTTTTAATTTTTCAGATTAACTCATTAAACTAATTAATATTTTAAAATTGGGTCATTCTGTTATATTTGGCTTACGACTGTTAAATATTTTCAGACGTGGCCGTGAAAAAGAAAAGGAAAAAACGAAGAGAATGACATGACCAATAATACGTGGCTTACGCGGCAAAATAAATTAGTTGTTAAACAACCAATACGAACCAAACGAAGCCAAGATCAGCAATCGAAGTTCAGAGAAGGAGAGAGCGAGTGACGAAGGCGATTCGATCTAGAGTTTTTCTTCATCAAATCTCTGACTTAGGTCCCCTCCTCCAACTCCTTAAATGAAATGTATCCATAGTTGAATTGTAATAGTGTAAATTTTCATTAAAAAAAAAAGAAGTAAGATCACTTCATTGATAACTACAATGAATAAATGATTAGTTTTGCAAATAAACTCTCTAGACTGTGTATAAAATTAATGAAATGATATTTTGAGTGAACTTTTAGTATTGTCTATACAGAGACTTGCTAAAACCATTCTTAATAAAAACTTGTTGACACAACAGATTCCGTAATTTTCTCCTCGCATATTGTTACAACAGATTACGTAAACTCCGTATAGAATCTAAACTCATTTCATGATAGGATGAAATCAGCCAATCAGGTGTCTCTTTTATCAAGTTGATAATCATGGGCCGAAAATCATGACCAGAAGTGGAAAATGAATGAACAAAATCATACATACGGCACCAACTTGTACAAACATAAACTTATTTAAAAATAATTATTAAGAAAAAGAAAAAATTACGTACAAGCATGCATGCACTCCCTTTGCGTGTTATAACTAGGAGCAGTTCTAGACGGCTACACGTATTTAGAACTCAAAATCCCTCATAAAATGGGCCAATGAATCACTACTAGCTAGCAAGCACTTGGAGTGGAAATGTGGATGCTGCTGCTGCAACATTACTCTCTTTCATTGCCTGCTAAAATGTTGAAGAAACAATTGAAGAACTTGGAATTACTAATTCTCAAATATCATCTTCAAGGCATGGATCCCGATTATGTTATTCCCCATGCAATTTACGGCTCCTATTTATAGCTACTACTTACTCCCTACACTTGTTAGATGGATTGCCAAATTATTCATCACTAATCATTTGGCAAAGAATATATATATATCAACAGCTCAAGCTAAATTATTCTCAAAAATTGTATTACTCCAATTAATGGAGGTGTAAGCCTGAAGAAGCTGTATGTGTTATATATAAATACCTGTATATTATGCTACAATTCTGCTTCTGCATTTATCTTGCCTCAATCGTGAGTTCTATTTTTAATAATATTAAATAATAATAATAATTAAATTAGTCTGTTACTTAATTCATAGATTATTTGATCATTTTTAAGGTCATTTGATATCTTTAAAGAATACTACCTCCGTCCCATAATAAGTGTTTTTTTAGCTTAAATCACACGTACCAATACACAAGTTAAAATGGCAAAAATACCCTTAATATACTTTCTTTGTTTTGTTTGAGACTTTTTTTATTGCCTTTTGATCTCTCTTTCTCTTTCTTCAATCTTTCAACTTCTCAACAAATACGCAATAAATACCATTGGTGGCATAAGGGCACATAAGGGAAAATATTATAAAAACTGTATTGGAATTCTAACACATCACTTATTTTGGAAAAAAATATTAAGCTTAAAAAAGCACTTATTATGGGACGGAGGTAGTATTATATAAAATGACAAATTAATCTTAAAATAAAATAATAATAATAAATTAATACAAATAATTTTATTTCATCATTTTTATAAGAAATACATAGCCCTAGAGAAATTGCTTAGATGTTAGGCCCTGCTGGCACAGAGTTCGATATATCTGACCAAGTGTAGTAGGCTAGTATTACGCTATCTTTCTGAGTTTTAAAATGGACAGAAAAGAAAAGAAAATGACAAAAAATTTAATTTTTTTTTTCAATTCCTATGTTTTTGAGTTTTTTAATAAACGGAAAAGAAAAGAAATGGATAAAAAACTTGGTCACTTTTTCTGTCAAAGTTTTCTGTCCAAAATTGGTCTGATTTGGACAGAAAAGAAATTGAAATAAGTAATATTTTTATAATTTCAATATTATCCTCAACTTTTAATATAATAAATTTTAAATTACAACTCATGTCCCCAATTTTTTATCTACTAAACCTAATCTGATAAAGGCGCGAATAACTTGCCGCCACAAGCTGCATGCAACAGTGTAACTGAACAAATTCATCTCTGCAAAAGTTCAATTATTATAATTAATATTAGGGTAAATTTGTAAAAGTGATTTTTATTTTCATTGGAACTAAAAAATGCAAGAAAAGAAAATTTTTAATTTTTCTATTCTTTTCTATTAAAAACTCATAAACAACCCAAAAGAAAACTTTAAGTTTTCTATTCTTTTCTTTTATGTTATAATTTAAGTTTTCTATTCTTTTCTTTTCCGTCCAAAACTCAGAAAATGAGTGTTAAAGCATAATTAAAATAGATGGCCCAGAGTTGCACTAAGCATTTCACTAAAATAAAATTATATCGAATACCAATAAAACAAAAAAAAAAGGAAAAGAATAAATAAGGCAATTATAGAGTAAAAATAGTAAAAAGAAAATTAGTTCTTAAAAAGCACAAGAAATTGATCCTGCTCACTGTTTTTCATATGGCACCCTCAATTTCAAAAATAAATATACCTAAGTACTTGAAATTCAAAATGTAAAAAGCCACTGCTTTATTGACATAAAATTTTATCTTAAATATAATTTACTGTCCTAAACTATAAGTCATATTCCACTTCATTGATTCACCTTTTAATTTTGTCAATTAAATAATTGAACTATTAATTTTTTCTAATTTCAACAAATTGAGTTTCTCATGTCAGAAATTGCTGACCTGACTATGGGTGAGACATAAGGCAGCTGATGTGTGTAAACAATTATTTTTTATGTTTTGATTAAATAAATTTGATATAATAAAGGGTAAAATGGTCAGAGCCCATACATTCACACTAATTGAACAAATCAAAATCTTCAAAACAATAGCAGTCGATCAAAGACTTACTTCATCGAAAAACATAAAATAAAACTTTTAAACAAAACTATTAAACACTACAAAGAATAAACCCAACAGAGGGGGGAAACAAAACTGTTAGTTTTTATTCTTTATGGTTTTAATGATGACAATATGGTTATACATGTTGGTTATTTTATGGATTGCATGAATTATATTTTAGGTTGTTTTTATAAAAATCATGGCAGTCATATATTGTGCTGAGAATCCTTTTCACAATATACTTGGTCAAATGGAGTATATTAAGGAAGTTCATTATATTTAGAAGTCTATTTGATTTCAACGTTTCAATCTTATTTGGAAACTGATATAGCTGAAAAGTATTTTTTTAATATATGTTTAAACGGTTGTTAAAATTGGTATATCTTTATTAAACTATTTTGCTATGAAAACCAATTCGAATTGGAGTGTTTTAAAGAATTGGTTTAATTTAAGGAATCTGTTCAGGTTTGATTTGGAGTCTATCATAATAACTCATATAACTGATCAGGGATCGGTTAAGAGATGGACTTTATCTTTAATATCTTTTTGACTCTTTTATTTTAGCATATCTTATATTCATATCTTTAACCTTCTGTTTTGTACATATATTATAGTCGTTAGATATAGCAGGTTGTTGATACGGTTAGCCTTTATTGAGCTATTCATGTTAAACAGTTTCTTAATAACCGTTGCTTTCGTCTTTATAAATATTCATCGTGTTTGGCAAAGGAGGACAAGACTTGAAGCTGAAAATCATTATTGAGTATGTTCATAAAGCTATCTAAGTTTGATTTCAGTTATTGTATTACTCTTGAATCAGTATTAAACTGGAAAGTCTTTGTAATCCTCATATCATACTTCTTGTAAACCGAGAGGTGAGAGAAGTTGCAGAGATCTCAGCGGTTAGAGAAGTTGCAGAGGTGCAAGGGGACAGAGGTGTCCAAATCAGAATCAATCTTTGTTGTACAGAGAGTTTTCAGTCATTTGGTATTAGACGTGGATGTAGGCCATTAGACTAGAGGTTAAGGGTTGAACCAGTAAAAATCTTATATGATTTCTGTTATGCTCTTTTCTTTAATCTATATTTGTATTCTGCAAATTTAGTTTCAGTTCGTGCTTGAAGATACACTAAAACAGAGAGAGATTACTTGTCTGATTATAACTGACGGATAACATATACTAAAACAAATAGGGTTAACCTATTCGATTGTAACCTGTAACAAGAAAATTTAAAAATTGACCACTGTAGATTACTTTTAGTATTTACGACCTATTCACCCCCTCATGTTTATTTACGGAATTACAAAAACTATAGCATGAAAATCTTTAAAGAAACAAATAACACTGAATTGCATACATATATGATAACTGATTGTAATTTTTAGCATTACCCATATTGAAAATGTTGAAGTATTAAGAGAAATATATGTTACAACCTTCAACAAAAGCTTGGTGGAGCTTATCCTTCTCGGCAATCATCCTCCTCAGAACTGTGGAAGCCTCAGTATACTTGTGCTCCAATTCCCACGACTTTTGGTCTTCACAACAATCTCTTTGGCCAGTCTTACAACCAATCTACGAGCCTGTTGAAGCACTTCAACAATCTCAATCTCCATTTAGAAAATTGGACGAAGATCAGTTGAAATCACGAAGAAAAGTAGGAAATTATTTGGGTCAGAGCTCGTCGGCGAGTGTCAGACTCTCTCTAGTCGAGGATTTGGGGAGATATTACCGGTTTACAACTCAGTCTAAGCAGTAGTCTCAGTCAGACAGTCGCGCTTCCAAATATTTACATCATCGAAGCACAGTATCAACGCCGTTGAACCATTGATTGTGATTCTCAGTCCTTCGCCGGAATCGTTGAGCAATTTGTGATTCTCAGAGCTAGGATTTTTTTTGATCGACCAATATGGCTTGCTCTTTGATTGATTGTTATTTTTTGAAGCTTTTGATTTGTTTAGTTAATACGAAGAATATGGGCTGTGACCATTTTATCCTTTATTAATTATATCAAATTTATTTTATTTTAAATTTTTATGTGTTATACTGATTTTAAAATTTAATATGTCGTCGTTTGACTTCAAAAATTAAATTTTATCTATAATTTTAAAACGAATAGTAATAAATTTGAGGGAGATGATTCTTAATTTCCTCTCATTCCATCCATCCATATACATTGATATTTCAATCGGCATAGACTTTAAGACTTATCGTGTAGCAAGACTTCTTAACTACTCCTATATTTTTAGGATATGTTTGTTTGTAAAAAAAATGTTTGAAAATAGATTATTTATTTTAATTTAATATTATTTAAGACTATTTTATCACTCATGATAGATTAATAGTCCTTTAAATAGTCCCATGAACTATTTTTTGTTATTTTTAAGACAATTTATGATGGACTATACAATCCTATAATTAATATGAGATTAATAGTTCCCCTCATTTTAAGCTATAAAATAACTTTATGAGACTAATAATCTCACATTAAAAAACTAATAATCCCTCATCAATGAATTAAATAGTATGAGATAATATTAAATTAAAATAAATAATTCAATCCCAAGTATACTTTTTACGAAACAACCCCCAAACAAGAAATAATAAAAGAGTATATGCGAGCCACTTGATTTTAGTAAATATAAATAAATCTTTTTATATAGGCCCTGCCCTGTTTGTAAGTAAATTATAAATTGGTCAAACTAATTTATAAATTATTTTTTATTATTAAAGTGTTTGACAATCATTTTTTTTACTTATAAATTAAGTTTTAAGTTAAAAAAAATAAGTAAGTATTTGTGGCTTATTTAAAAATGACTTATAAGTCAATTTTAAATAAGTTAGTTCGACCAAATATAATATTTATTTTGCCCATTTTCTATTTTGCTGCTCTTTTTATTAATGTCATTTTTAATAATCTTTATATTTATTTTAATTTTTAAGTCATTATGAGTCGAACATCTCCATAATTTATTTTAATTTCATTTCTGACTTATAAATTATTTTAAAATAATTCATTCTCGAACATGCCCTACTATGTCAAAAATAAGTTCGTGCGGGTAAATAAAATTATATAATTTATAAATTAATAAGATTACATAAAATATTTGCAATATTTTTTTTATTACGATATTAATGTTTTTCGAATATAGAACCAAGTTGGTGTCCTACACCTACTAAAATAGGCCAAACACAGCCAGCGCCAAACTTGTCAGAAACAGTTGAAACCATTTCAACCAATGAGAATAGATCAATCAAGCCTCACGATCCACTTGAGCTCTTAAATAACATCTTAACCGTCCGTTTCAGTTGCAGAAAGCACAAGTAATGCCATTATATACCGTCCGATACCGTACTTAGAAAGCACATGGATAGCGAATCTCAACCGTCCGCCTCAATCTTCCGCCCCATAAATACCTAACTACCACGTTTCTTTTTGAATTTTTCATTCGCCCATTTTTTTTAGTGTGGGAAGCAGAAAGAGATTGGAGGAGAACTGAGAGGTAATTTCTTCTTCTTCTTTCTATTTGTTCTCCATTTATGTTATGTGCTTGATATTCGATGAATACGTTTTTGATTCGTAGTGATATTTTTACTTGCTAATACGTATGAAGATATTTATGGTGTGGAATATTTTCTAGGTTTTGCTTCGAAGTTCGATGTGATTGTTTTTTCGGATTTCTTTCGTTTATTTGTTCTTCAATTAGCTTCATTTTTTGGTTGGTTTTAGGATTATGATTGTTTTTTGTTTCCATTAGATTTTAGGGTTTCGGCGAATTTTCTAAATTTCGAAAAGTTCCCCTTTTAAGAACATACCTTCATAAATAATAAAGAAGAATTTGATGATCTAGGTTAGGATTCTAGATGTTTGAATGAATATTGTTTACATTGTTTGAATGAAGAATTTGAAAGATATACAGGCTCAACTAGGTTGTAGATGTTTGACTATTTCTTTTTAAATTGAGTTGAACAAATATAATATTTGACTGTGGAATTCTCTAAATTACTAAACTTGATGTTTTCTAGGGCCTAAAAATTTGGTAATTTTCTTGGTTTCTGCAGATGGCTCGTACCAAACAAACTGCTCGTAAGTCCACTGGAGGAAAGGCCCCAAGGAAGCAACTTGCGACTAAGGTTCCTGCTGTTCATGTTTATTAGTTATACATTTATTTGAGGATTTCAATTTTTGTATCTGTATATATACTGTAATACTTGTATTTAACCGTTGGTTACAGGCTGCTAGGAAGTCAGCTCCAACCACCGGTGGAGTGAAGAAGCCCCACAGATACCGCCCTGGAACTGTTGCCCTTCGGTATTAATTCTTTTGAAAATGTCGATTCTTCAATATAGTTAATTATTTATAACTTGATTGCAGAAGAAATTATGTTTTTGTCTAATGTTGTGCAGTGAAATCCGTAAGTACCAGAAGAGCACTGAGCTCCTGATCAGGAAACTGCCATTCCAGAGGCTTGTTCGGGAAATTGCTCAGGACTTCAAGGCAAGTCATTAATCTCTGCTTTATGTTTTGTACAACTGATGTTTTTTTTTGAGTAATATTTGTTTGAGCAATGAGCGATGTGTTTGTTGCAGACTGATCTGCGTTTCCAGAGCCATGCTGTGCTAGCTCTGCAGGAGGCTGCTGAGGCATACCTTGTAGGTCTATTTGAAGATACCAACCTGTGTGCCATCCATGCTAAACGTGTGACAATCATGCCCAAGGACATCCAGTTAGCCAGGAGGATCCGTGGTGAGCGTGCTTAAGCTTGTTGACGGCCCTGGATGGTGTGGTGGTGCAAGGCTGTGTTTTTATCCCTAAATTGGTATAGATATTGTCTAGTGCTTTATAAGTTTTAGTCGAGTGATAGCATTAGTTGAATGTTTCCAGGATAGGGTATTTTTGGGCTGGGTTTGGAGGTGGTGTTATGTTTTATGGACTGGTGTTTGTTTAAGGGAATCAATGTGGATGTTGAACAATCTTTTCAATTGTCAACTAATGTAGTAGGGCTTGTTCTGTATTATTATATACTAGTTTTGGATCAGTGGAAAATTATATTTTGATATTACATATGCGAAGTTTATGTAAGGGTTCATCTCTATTAGAATGTTCTCCCGTGTGTTTATGTAAAGGAAGGTTGCAAGGATGATCTGAACCCTTAGCTTAGGTTGGTGCTATCTGGACATTTCTTTTTACATGACACCCCATCAAAGTTGAATCATATATCCTTTGAAATTTTCAAAAAACAAAGAAAGTCTAGGGGGACGGGTGGGGCTAGATTGGTTTAGTGACTCGGTAAATTTTGACATTTAAATTACAGAAATTTATAAAAATTTTAGTTCTAATAAATATTAAAAATTATTTAAGAGTCATAAAAAAATAATTTAAGAGTCATAAAAAAAATAAATTATCCGGCCGCACAACTGCTGTTTCCGTAGAAAGACTGAACAAAGAATACAGACTTATTTTGTTACAAAGAACAACTTAAATTTATGAAGAAGTAAAAGTGATTGTGAAAAGGTCTCATCTCCAATTCAAAATTTGAGGTCGAAGTCCACAATGTTAAAGTTGACTAGTAATTAAAACTCTTTCCTTTCTATCCAAATCCAAATTGTCAAAGATCAATAGATCATGTTTGAAGGCCGGTGGACAGGGTCAGAGCACCATCCCAACATTAGTGATATAACTATTTAATTTAATTAAATTATTTTTTTTAAACCTAAAATAATTTTATTTTTAGTATTAACCTCAAATTTAGTAATAGTAGTAGAACAAGTAAAAATAATCAAAATCGTAACAGGTATAGAAATCCATGTCCTATTTTAGTTAAAAAAATAAAAATATACCTATTATTTTAAAACGTATATGGTAATTAATAAATTAGGAGTCATACATAAGGTCAGCTGCTGTCCTTGTCTGTGTGTCCTCCTCCTACTTTTGCTTCTACGGCAAAAACCCCGCCAACCTCGGACTTGTTCATGACCAGTAAATCCATCTTTGTGTACTGCATGTGGTGCTATATTTTGTCCCATTTTTTTCTGATTTTCCCAAAGATAGGAGGAAAGGTATATACATAGCCAAGAATTATCAAATTCCAACCATGTTGAGGTCCAAATCAAGGTACTATCTTTTCCCTCTACTCTCCTTTTTTCTTGCATCTATTTTTTTTTTATTGGTTTCAACTTGATGGGTATATATTGTTTTACTATTATCATCATTCAAGCCTCTTGTTCAATGAATTTGGTGTTGAGTTTGTGTGGTTTTTAGATCTGGGGCTTTTGATTTTGGAGCCAAGCACCAATCATCCATTCTTTCTAGAACATTCTCTGCATCAAAATTTTGTAGAGGGGATCCTTTGATTGAGAGAGAGGCTCTTATATCTGTGGAAAGAGAGCCTTCTGCCAAGATTGTGAATTCATCTGAGGTATATTATTATTAATCAAACTATTTAAATTTAAGGTTAATTTAATTTTTTTCATGTATTAGTATTGAGATTTTGTTCAACATAACATAGATTATGTTTTGTTTTAAATATTTTTTAACAATCCCTTTTGATTTTGGGATATATATAGAATCGGGTTGTTAGAATTTCGACGCTGCAAAAGCAGATGAGTCAGCTTGGGGAGGAGCTGAAGTTGACAAAGGATCAGCTGGATGCAGCTGCAGAAGAAAGAGATCGAGCCCTTGATGAACTTGGAGAGTCGAAAATGGTGGCTCGTGAGGCCAACATGAGGTTAAGCGAGGCCTTGTCCCCTAAGAAGGTTGGACAACTACTTGCTGAGCTCAAGGCCATGAAGGAATCTCTGTCGAATTCCCAAAAGGAATTGACGATAAAAGAGAAGGATATTGAGGCTATGAAGGTTGAACTTGAGCAAGCGAAGCAGATTAATGATTCATCATTAGATGGTCTGAATGAGGAATTGCGTAAAGTTAAGGCCTCTGAGAGTCGAGCTATGGATTTATTTTCAGAAAGTAAGAAAAGGATTGAGGAACTCGAGACTGAAATGGAGAGAGGAAAGTTGTCAGAATCCAAAATGCTCCTCAGGTCACAACAGCTCGAGGAAACCAAGATTGCACTCGAAGAATCCAAGCTTGAAATTGCTTCTCTTCGCCAGAAGATGGAAAGGTTGCAAAATTCATCCCCAGTAAGTCGCGGAGAGGTGAATGGATTTATTGTTGATTCCGCAGCAGACCAAGCGTATGAAAATCTCAAGTCTGAGCTTCAACAGGCAAAGGAGAATCTGACACGCGTGCAAGAGTCTGAGAAGGCTGCCTCGTTGAAAGCAAACGATCTACTCACTGAGATTGGAGTGCTTAAAAATGAACTCAAGGCTGCAATGGATGGAGAAGAGAAGAGCACAAAGGCATTGGATGATCTAGCTTTAGCGTTGAAAGAAGTTGCAACGCAAGCCAACCAGGCAAAGGAAAAACTTGGGTCTACAGAGATAGAACTAGAGCATTTAAAAGGGGAGGCAGAACAATTGAAGGTGATTCTGAGGAGCAACGAGGAAAGGTATAAAAAGCTTTTGGATGAAGCCAAAAAAGAAGCAGAGCTGCACAAGAACACTGGGGATAGATTGAGACTAGAAGCTGAGGAGTCGCTCTTGGCATGGAATGGTAAAGAAATGGGCTTTGTTAGTGTCATAAGAAAAGTTGAAGAGGAAAAAGCTCATGCGCTGCACGAAAACGGTAGACTTACTGAATCCCTCAAATCTGCCGAGAAATCAACTATGTCAGCAAGGGAAGACAATCACAAACTGAGGGATATACTCAAACAGGCCCTGAATGAATCCAATGTTGCAAAAGAAGCTGCCAGTATTGCCAGAGAGGAAAACTCCCAACTCAAGGATTCTCTAGCCGACAAGGATGATGCCCTTCATTTTCTTACACGAGAAAATGAACGACTTAGGATCAATGAGGCTGCGGCTAATGAAAGGATGAAGGAGTTGAAGCGACTGCTGGCTGCAACTTACGCAGAGTTGAAGACCGCCGAGGATAAGGAGGAAAACGGGACATTCTTGTCTCCGGAGTCTGCATTTGAGGAGATTAATGAAGAAAATGCACTCAAGAAAGGTTTCAGTTTCGATCTTAATGAGATAAAGTTATTAAGCAAACATGAAGATGCTGATGAAAAGTTGGTGGATGAGGATCCTGTAAAAGCTGAGGCACTCAAGGGCTCAATATTTGACCCCTCCACAGAATCGCCAAAGTCAGAGCCTCATACACCAAAACCGCCATCTCATCACCGGAGAAAATCCTCTGCGTTAACAGATTACGCAGATACTATGAGCTCAGAAGATTTTGAACAAATAGATGGTTCCAATTTGGAGGATTCTTCAGATAGCGAAAGGAATTCCCACAGAAGAAGGCGATCGGCCTTGTTTAAGAGATTCGGAGATCTGATAATGAGAAAAAGTTTTCATAAAACTGAACCGGCGCCCATCATTGATCAGTAGGCTCTTGCCTGTGAAACCCATATATTTTATACATATACAATCTTGATTATTATGCAATGAAACTTTGCTCTATGTAAGTTGCAATGTGATCTTGCTCAATAACATTCAATTTGGAGGATTTGCATTGCTGTTGATAACATTCATTCAGAAGTGCTGCAATGTGTATTAATTGTCATAATAGCTATATAATGTCATCAGATTATGGATTTCATCTAACCTCTGAGGCAACACATATAGCATCTCCCAAAATATTATTGACTTGAAAGTTGTACTTTGTTTTTTCTCACATTTTCCCAATGAACTGCAACTTATGGAAACTGATATTTTCATATACCGTGAACGTAAGATCCCCTCTTTGAGAAATCTTATTCTGAAAAAGTTTAAGAAAAGAATGCAAATCTTCATTCCAACAAGTTAATTCTTGAAAACTTTGAGATGAAGTTAATTTTTATACTGTAATTTTGAATATCATGTTAACTTTAAAAAATCAAACTTCATCTTGTATTTAGAATGAAAATTGTAATATTGACGTATCAGGTTTATAAAAAATATATACAAAGGGCTTTACTTTAATCTATAATTTTCATCAACGATCAACATCTAAATTAATTTGGTTGGTCATTAACGAGTAACATGCTTACCGCATCAATCAATACACGTATATAACAACTCAAGAAAAGATTAACATCTAAATTAATTTGGTTGGTCATTATCTTAAGGGTAACTTGGTAATTAATTTATATTCATTGTATTTAAATAGGTAATCTTTTTTCTTCTTTTTTTTGATATGAGGAGTTTCTGGTCTTGCGGTTAGTGAGTCGCCATACTTCGAACAAGGCTTCTGAAACAGGTTTACGCGACCTTCGAGTTTACGGCTGATCCCAAGTTCTCTCTTAAACTACTGGGCCAAGCGGCGGAGTTATATGTAATCTTTTTGAATGAAAAATAGGTACTCTTAATCTACCCAAAACAATTCACACATAATACAAAAAAAAATCATTAAACCTTTGATACATTATACATTCACAAATTAAATACAAATTATGTATTAAATGACAACAAAATATTATCACTCTTCTCTAATTTAACACTATTTAAACAACCCTCTAAATCAAAAAGAAAAAAAAAAGAAAAATTCAAAGTTGAACGCTCTTTTTAAGTAAAGGAAGTGACAAGAAGAACAAAAAAAAAAGCTAGTTTAATTTAGAACGAATAAAGTATAACTTGGTACAAATATCTAACAAAATATCTTCATTTTCATATTACAGATATGAAAAGAGCCTATTCTTGCCCAACCTAAGCATAAATTCATTGTCATTAGTGATGATAACAACGGTGATATCAACGAAATAGAAGGTTGAAGAGGTTCAAAAGTTTCTTCCTTCAATTCACTGCATTAATATTAATGAAAAATAATTTTAAATAATATGTTATTGGATTATAATAGATATGCTAAATAGAAAATTATAATTATTAATAGATTTAAGTTTTTCATTACAATGAATCATTCTCATATTAAAATTATATCTTATCATAAAATTATGATTTTAAAAGCTAAAGTGTTTCGCACGGGTTACAAACTTGTAAACAAACAAAAAGATAAAATCTACTTGAATTATTTTAAACTACTTTATTTTTTAGATTTAGTATTAAATACTCCCTTCTTCCAAAACACGAGCAAATTTAACTATAAACCCAAACTAAGACATTTTCGTTGATTAAGTCTTAGCCTAATGGTAAAAATTGAGGTACTTGATTTTTAAGTTTCAGGTTCGATTCTTATTTAGGTGAGTTTATTTCTTCTATAATAAGAATGAAATTATATATGATTTCTCTATTATGAGAATGAAATTATATTGTATTCCCCATTTAGGTGAATTTATTTATTCTATTACGAAAATAAAATTATATTGTATTCACAAAAAATATGACTTTAAAAAAAACCAAGACATTTTCAAATTCAAATTTCATTGTGATTAAGATGTGCTAACACACTTTACCATTATTTTTTATAATTTTTTCAATGTGTAATCTAAAAGAGTAAAAATAGTAAGTAAGAAAAATCATTGTTATCATTTTATTTCATTTTTACTATGTGTCAAGTGCAAACCTTAATAAAAGGAAAACAAAATTAAAAAGGGCAAATGTCCAAAAATGCCTTTAATGTTTTTCCTGAAATACCAGTTCCATCCTAAACTCTCTTTTTTTTTCAAAAGTACGCCTGACGTTACGATTTTTAGTTCAACTACGTCCCTTTCGTTAACAAACATGTCACGTAGACAAATGTAATTGACACTTAGATATATTTTGCTGACGTGACAAATAATTAAAATAAAAATTATTAATGTAACATCTGATGTGTATAAAAATAATATTTTATGTCTATTTTTTAATTTATTTATTATGTACATTTTATTAATAAATTTTACTTATTAATAATTTTATTAAATAAAAATAATTATGTAAAATGACCCTTTTATTTTTTTTAAATAACTATAATTTATGTAAGTAATTATTTTTTTTCAGACTTATTTTTTTAAATAATTATCACATCAATATTTAGTGAAGTAAGTTTTTTTTTTGTTTTCTTCTTTAATTATTTCTTCTGCTACTTATTGGTTTTAATGTTGTGAACCACCACTACCACCACCATCTACTATCACCACTAGGGACATCAACACCACCAACAAAATTCAGATCCGTCAACATACACCACCATGATCCACCAACAAAACCAAATCCACCACCAAAAAATCCACCCCCATGCACCGCCACCTCTCAAAAATCACGCCATCAACAGATCCACTACCACCACCACGAGATCTACCCGATCTACCAACAGATCCACTACCAATCTTTCTCTCTAAAGAGTAAAAAACTCTATTTCTAGAGAAAAAACAGTAAATTAGTTGCTTATATATAGTTGTATTTGTTAATTAGGGTTTAAAAATGGAGAAAAAACAGGGATTCTTCTCAGATTTGAAAGAAGTAGTAGTACGAGGCCTATCACCGGCAAGATCACGTGTCAAAAGCCCGGGTCGGAGTGGGTAGCCAATGGCGGATTTTTTAAGGCGTAGAAAGAGCAATCAAAGCAGCCACAGCAATTTGGGGAGCACGGAACAGTTGATTTCGAGATTCGTGAGCTTAAAGCCGATAGTGGAAGAGACATTGACGCCGTTAATGAAGGGTCCGGATCCGGACGGTGGAGAGGTCGGAGACTAGAAGCGGATCGAGTTGGGACAGTGGATGAAGGACCAGCTTTCTCGGGCTCCATCCATGGCTGCTAATATACATAAGCGGTCTGATCTGAGATTGTTGCTTGGGGTTATGGGTGCGCCACTTGCGCCGGTGTACGTTAGCAGCACTGAACCTTTCTTTGGTCTCCTTGTGATCTATTAAAACCTCCATTTTCCTTTGATTCTTGAGAAAGAAGAAGAAGAAGATTATGATCTTGGAAATTTTGTATTGGGCTTAATTATTAGTTAATTTGAGCTATGTTTTTCTGAAGATCTAAAATGGGGAATTAAGGTGAGATAATTAAGTCTGAAAGTGGGACTCGGTTAGCATGAATTTGGCCTATCAAGACCATCGGTCAGTTGAAGCTTATTATGTCGACAAGTTCATTGGGTCAGATTCAATACATGATCCCATCATGGTTCATGTACTGCCTTTCTATGTATTACAGCCTGCGACTTTTTTTTCTTCTTCTTAGTTTTGCCTTTTGGACGATCATACAAATCACCAAACCCTTTTAACTCGGGTTAAATAATTTTTTGCGTACTAACTAAATCCCATTTATATTTATATAACTAATTTATTTTTCCAATCAACTTATTAAACTATAATTTTTTTATAAAAAAATTAAAAACAGTCTATTAAAAGCATATTTATATGTCATTACATTGGACACTTATGTGGATTATTTAATAGATTAAAATATGATGTGACAATGACCTGTATTAAAAATAAAATAAAATAAATTTTATTTTAAACTAATTTATACATTTAAAAAATTACACTTACATAAATAAAAAACCTACACTAAAACAAATTAACAAATTTAAACATAAAATAAAAAATTTAAAGGAAAATCCATGACTTTGTTAGAAGAAGATAGGAAAAAAATACATGCTTATAAGTTAAGTTTTAAGTCAAAAAAAATAAGTAAGTATTTGTAACTTATTTTAATATATATATATATATATATATAATTTCTCCAACGAACCGGTAAAGACAAACCTGGAACGAACTGGGTGAAATATATCAATATTGTATCAAATATATCAATATATCAAATAATGTATCAAATATATCAATATTTTGATATATTTGATTTCACAATATATCAAAATATCACATTTTTGATATGTTTGATTTCACAATTTATCAAAATATATCAAATATATCAATATATGGCTATTTGATATATTGTGAAATCAAATATATCAATACTGTATCAACCCGCTCCAGCCATATCCGCGACCCGCGTGTTTTTTTTAAGTCTGTTCATAGTTCGTTTTCTCGGTTCGCTTTAGAAAGTTTCTATATATATATATATATATATATATATATATATATATAATCCCGAATTATATTTACCCTCCAATTTCTTCTATACACATTCAACACCGTACATTATATTATATTACATATAATGACAGTACCAATGACAAAATAAGTTGTGACAAATTTTATTGTGTCGCTAATTATATGCAATAAATTTTAGTTTGTTGTTAAATATAATATTTGTGACGCTAAGTGTGCGTTGAGAGAAATTGAAAGATAATAATAATGGATCGGAGGAGATCCTAATCCAGCTAGACAAATATTTTGGTCGGATATAATAATATTATTATATATATATATAAATAAATATAATAATATTTATTTTAAGTTAAAAAAAATATAATATAATTAAAAAAATACATGCTTATAATTTAAGTTTTAAGTCAAAAAAATAAGTAAGTATTTGTAATTTATTTTAAATATAATATTTTATTATTTGTGTTTTTAGGAGTGGACATACATATTAAGAAAATTAATTTTTCTTACTTATTTTTATTAATAATACGAGTCCATACTAGTATTATACTTCCTCCATATTTTATTATTTGTGTTTTTAGGAGTGGACATACATATTAAAATAAGTTACAAATACTTACTTATTTTACTTAATAAATTTTGTCACAACTTATTTTGTCATTGGTACTGTCATTATATGTAATATAATATAATGTACGGTGTTGAATGTGTATAAAAAAAATTGGAGGGTAAATATAATACGGGATTATATATGTATTAAAATAAGTTACAAATACTTACTTATTTTTTTTAACTTATAAGCATGTATTTTTTTTTCAATCTTCTTCTAACAAAATCATGGAATTTCCTTTAAATTTTTTATTTTATGTTTAAATTTGTTAATTTGTTTTAGTGTAGGTTTTTTGATTTATGTAAGTGTAATTTTTTAAATGTATAAATTAGTTTAAAATAAAAATTATTTTATTTTATTTTTAATACAGGTCACTGTCACGTCATATTTTAATCTATTAAATAGTCCACATAAGTGTCCAATGTGGTGACATATAGATATGCTTTTAATAGACTGTTTTTAATTTTTTTTGTAAGAAAGTTATAATTTAATAAGTTGATTGGAAAAAAAAATTAGTTATATAAATAGAAATTGGAGTTTAGTTGAGTACGCAAAAAATTATTTAACCCGAGTTAAAAGGGTTTTGGTGATTGGTCTGCTCGTCCAAAAGGCAAAAGTAAGAAAGAAAGAAAAACGTCGTGGGCTGTAATACATAGAAGGGCAGCAGTGTACATAAACCATGATGGGATCATGTATTGAATCTGACCCGGTGGAGGTGTCGACATTCAACTAACCGATGGTCTTGATAGACCAAATTCATGCTAACCGAGTCCGTGAAAGTGTATAGAGTCTATCGATAATGATGAAGGTGAAGACCGGATGAGAGAGAATCCTGAGAGAGAAAGAAAAAACAAATAATAATGAAACGTTAACTTTTGAAAAAGTGTCCAGGTGTAAGTGTCGTTAGTATAGGTGGTATGTCCGTTAGGGGTAGGGGCACAATTGACTTTAAATTTGAAACGTGTATTTTTGAAAAAAAAATCAAAGTGGAAGTGAGATTTCGGGGAAAATATCAAAGGCATTTTTGCACCTGTGCCTAAATTAAAAATTATACTTCCTCCATCCCAAAATAACTGCTTAGTTTTGACTTTTTAAAGTCAAATTGACTATTTTTTAAAGCTATTTTTTGTACCATATTTACATAATATAGGTGAAGAGGTTATAACAAAAAAATATATATATATACAATTTATTACTAATACCAATTTTTATAATGTTAAAAATATATTTATACATGCTTAATTATTAATTTTAAAAATAGTCAATTTAACTAAAAAAATCAAAATTGAACAGTTATTTTGGAACGAGGGAGTAAGACTTACTTCCACATGGAGGTAGTATTTTTATTATTCTTAATTTAAAGATACTAGACATACATATTAGCTATTATTCATGGTAACCATATATGCAAATATTAAATACTTCTTAGAAATTACTTCCTCCATCTCTTTCTAATTAATGTTTTAGGGTTACGTACATAAATTAAGAAATATAATTAATGATTTGGCTCATTAAGTAAATTGAGTAAAAGTTTCAATATTAGCCTTCTAAAATGGAATTTTTTAACATGTGCCCTTAGAGCACATGCTAAGCACACAGTTCAAGAGAATATTTTTTTGAATTGTATGCATATTCTCTTGAATTTAGTGCAAATGCAGAAATCAAGGGAATATGCACACAGTTCAAGGAAATATTCTCTTGAACTGTATGCTTAGCATGTGCCTAAGGGCACATGAGAGAGAAACAAACTAGCCTTTAATTATAAAAGAGCATTTAATATTTCATTTAAATCTACAAACGATAAAAAATACTCCTTCCGTACCTTAATATAAGACTTTTTAGAATTGTACACAAGCATTAAAAAAATAATTGTATAACATTAAATATAATATCAAATGTCTATATTGTCCTTGTATTGGAAAAAGAGATTGTTATTTATTGGACAAAAAATAGTGAGAGAACCAAAGTTATATTTAATATTTGGGATAATATTAAAAACTAAACAATTAATGCTTATTTGGAATTTTAAAACGTCATATATTAAGGGACAAAAAAACTTCTCTAAAACGTCTTATATTAAGATACGGAGGGACTAGGAGGAAGTACATGTATTGCCAGTTACCAGTAATATATAGTGCTAGACTCGATGCACATAGAAATCACAACCAATTTCACAAAATCTCCTCTCATATGGGTACTCTAATAATCAGTGTTACACTCACTAACAAAAAATGTTAAAAAAAGATAAATTTGGAGCTCGACTACTATTATTATTGATGTGGAAAGAAATATTGCTTATGAAAATATGATGTTACTCGTGGAAAAGCAGTTCTCAGTACTATTCAAAAACAATTCAAATTCAAAAAAAAATATACTCCATCTGTTTCTAAACGATTGTCGTTTAAGGTTAATGCATACAGATTAAGGAATGTAATTAATACCTAACGAAAATACTATACTACCCTTATTAATTGTCTCAACCAATTATTTCCTTCCCAATGTTTCTTATTCAATTCAACTAATTACTACTTGGATTATAGCATTGAATTGAATAAGAATCATTGAGAATGAAAGAAAGCTATAAATAGGAGAAAGCTTTAAATAAGGGTAAAGTAGGAAAAAAATAGTTATTGTGTATAATCTTTTTGGAACAAAAATTACTTCTTAAAACGACAATCTTTTAGGAACGGAGGGAGTATAATAATAATGTCTAGTACGGGTGGGTAACAAAACGAAGATGAGAACTCTGTATTCTTTTAAGCTACCTATACAGCTGGAAACAAAGATATTGCAGTAAAGATGAAGGTCATAATGAGGTGACAAGGGAGAATGAGCACCTTCCTCACAAGAAAAACGCCCTGCTGAGGGCGAGGGAGAGTTGGCCATCTACAAAGGAAAAGGGCATCTCAAAAGATAGATTTTTAAATTAATCATAGATACCAACCTTGATAACTGACAACTTGAAAACAATCCAACTCAAGACACACTATCCTTCTTAAATTAGTAAAGCAATTCTGCAATGTAAGCTCACTTGAGCAAAATCCAAAATCATATTGAGCATCATGTTTCAATTGCATACTATTTTCAGTTGAGTGAGAGAACATTATCATTCTTAAATTAGTAAAGCAATTCTGTAATGTAAGCTCATTTAACTAATTAATTGCTTCAAAAAAGAAAATTAGCAGAAAGATGCAATCAAGTAATGGAAAACACAAACATTAACCATAAAAAACTACAATGAAGATACTGAAAAGAGAATAAACCAAATAAAAAAAAGTAAATGAGGAGAATCTGAGAGTGTTAACATGACTGGAATTCAAGGAAACCCTAATAATATAGAGTTGATCATGGCCACAAGCAGTGTTTCCAATTTGAAAAACAGACTAATATTAGGCAAAGCCAAATCCTAAAGTAGGGAACTTCACTATTCATTGTCAGGCTTGGCTGCTTCTTTGATCTCATCTGTACCATCATCCTATGGATTAAAATCAGCAAGCAACAAATTTGAATTAGAAGAACAATCAGGAAAGGTCAGTGGAATAATAAAAAGATGAAACAAAACAACTACCTGCATATCTGAAGTCCATAAAGTAAGGTTATCACGAAGAAGCTGCATTATCAAAGTGCTGTCCTTGTAGGACTCCTCTCCTAGGGTATCCAACTCCGCAATGGCTTCATCAAAAGCCTTTCCATAGTGGAATCAAATGTTAAACAAATTTAGTGATATATCAAGGAAATTGTTTCACAAATTAAACAAATCTTTGAACAGAACTTTGCATCAGAATGAAATGCCAATGGTAATCTAGGATCAAAACCAAACATTATGGGCATAATTTAATTTATTAGATCTCTGAGAAAACAATGAGCCACTCCATTCTATATACAAATTTTGTGCAAAACTACTCCATCCATACATGAAATGGAAATGTCTACATAAATGATGAACCTATAGTAAAATAAACTACAAGGCACCATGTTTATATAGTTTTCCTATCAACATATCAATAGTTTGATTAGAATCAGCAACCATATAAATTTTCTGAAAGTGATTCATATCAAACAATGTGCACACACGTATATATGGGGATAGAATTAAAAGTGGAACTATTTTCACCTGTTTTGCAAGATTACAAGCACGATCAGGAGAACTCAGAATCTCGTAGTAGAACACTGAGAAGTTAAGTGCCAGTCCTAGTCTGATTGGATGTGTAGGAGTTAATTCCGCATTTGCAATATCCTGCAACCACAAGTATATCCGATTTCAATAAATCACAAAAGTATATCCTACACTCAACGTATTAGATTTACTAAATTGTGGCAACACACTTGTGAATTCACATTGACTTAGTATACAAAATGAGTGACAACCAATAAGTCTCATAATGGTCACCAAAACCATTATACACGATCAACATGAATAATTCACAAGTACATAATGCATTTGCCATATTGAGCGGCAAACCCAAAACTTCCAAAATCTAATAGTTGAAACCACAAAACATTTCTTATAAATGTCAAATCATATAAATTAGAATTTTTTTTAAAAAAGATACTGATAAAAAACCAAATGGAAACATAAATAGATCTAAAGCTTGCACGCCAGATTCGGAGCTATGAATATTCATTTTCTAAAAATGCTTAGAAACATCAAGATCTTAGCTTTAGTTGGTATCATTTTTATAAATTTCTTAGCAAGTAAACAGAATAAATTCAATAAGCAAATGAAGCAGCACAAATAAAAATCGTCACAAAAAGCAAAATATTCGAACCTGAGCAGCCTTATAAGCGTTAAGCGTATTCTCAGCAGCTTCTTTCCTTTCAGCTCCGGTCTTAAATTCGGCCAAATAGCGATAATAATCACCTTTCATCTTTAGATAAAACACCTTGGAGTCACCAGCGGAAGCCGCGGCAATGAGCTTGGAATCGAGAAGCTTCAAAATGCCATCGCAGATGGAGGAGAGCTCGTCCTCAATCTTGGATCTGTAGTCACGGATCGTGGCCACGTGTCCCTCGTTGCCGCGGCTCTCCTCTTTCTGCTCGATGGAGGAGATGATCCGCCAGGAGGCGCGGCGAGCGCCGATCACGTTTTTGTAGGCGACGGAGAGGAGGTTGCGCTCCTCCACGGTGAGTTCATCGCCGGATTCGGAGGCGGCGACGACTTTTTCCATGAACTCCACCATTTCCTCGTAGCGCTCGGCTTGTTCGGCGAGCTTCGCCATGTAGACGTTGTCTTCTTGTGGAGTGGAAGCGGACGCCATTTCTGAAGACTGAGTTCTTTGGAGAGAGAAACAGGAATTTTAGAGAGAGGGAGGGGGGGAGAGAGATGCAAAGACTGGAAAAAGAGCGGTTCTCGGATTCTAATTTCAATTTGATTTTCGCAGAGAGATAGTGACGGGAAGGCTGCTAACTTGTCAAGGGAATGCGGCAATTTCAAAGGTCGCCGGTTTTTTATATTTATATTTATATTTTGATCATTTGATTTCTGTTACTTATTCTGACTAAATAAATTGAAAATCTAACCTTTTGTTTGTAGTATTTTTGCTAAATTGTTTCTTAAATATTTTTTTAGCATAATTATTTTTCATAGATGCGTTAGTCATACAAATGTGTTTTTTTTAATTTTTTTTACTTATTAAAAATTGATTTTCTCTCTCCTCTCTTCTCATTTGTTTATTTTTTACTTTTAAAATTTTGTGTAAATAATATACTCTTCTTCTTCTTCTTTTATTTATTTATTTATTTTTATATTGACATTTTGAACTCAATATGAAATATATATAAAATCAAAATTAGTATAAATTACTTAATTTTAGACAATATAATTACCAAAATTACAAATCTTACTATTTTTTATTTTAAAAGGTACTAATTGTAAGACCCCAATTTTTTATGAATAAAGATTTAATTTTCTCTAATTATTATTCTAAATTGTAAGGTAATAATTTGATAAATGTTATAATATGTGTGATTTGTGCAAATTTTGCGAAGTAAAGGAAGTTGTCATAAAATATTCGTTTTGTCTAGGAATATTCGTTTGGTCGGAGAATATTTGTACGACGGCGCAATCATTGGTGAACCCCGCAACGGAATAACTATCGGATATAGAAAGCGACAGAAATAACCTTTTTATAAAAATAACGACAAAACTTTTACCGTTAAAGTGTTAAAACGGTAATACTGTATTAATCAATTGATTAAAATTAACTTTATAATAACCACCCAATTACAGTGTAATATATGTGGAAAGATTGTTGTTTACTGTCTCATATGTTTGTCTATAAAAACATATGACCTTTTGTATTATAGGCAAGCATGACAATCCATAGAAATCTAAGAAATGGAATGCTAAAATCTATCGAACAGCCTTACAAAATGACAAGACAAAATATTAATATTAAAATCAAAGCAAAGTCATGTCCGAGGGAGCAAGCACTCCACTAAAACCTGAATTGGCACCAGAACGAGATCCATTTTTCCAGGCATCCATGGTTGAGACTTGAGTTATTCCAAATTCCTAAAGCTTCTGGTGATCTGCTGGACACTGATTGTATAGTTGATTTACGTTAATACTTTCAAATCATTAAGTCAGTGAAGTTAAAATTTTTATGTATTAGTATTATCCGTTTCAATTTGTTCGGAGTTTGGGCTAGAATTATGGTGTCCGGCGCCCTTGGGGCTATTTATTTGATTGTATCCATTAGAATTTTCCTATTGGTTCAAGTTATTCTGGGTGGTCAAATTTTTAATTTGATTGCATCGAAAAGCTCAATGAATTAGGATTTTCCTATTGGTTCAAGTCATTCTGCGTGACCGATTTTTTAATGGTTCAAACCGAATTTTTTTATAATGAAGAGGATGAGTTTCAAAAAAATAATTCGGAGTTCTTATAAAGTAAAACCATGCAATACAAAACACGATATAAATCTTCTAAAGAACAAGCATTTTTAGAATAAGCTTGTTCATATTCATATTACTATGTAACATTTGACAAATGCAACAATAAAATGAGTCATGAACTTGATAGTTGATCGTGGTATCTGGGTTAGATTATCACTAAAAGGTAATAATATAGTACTTCTATTCTAAATTATAAGATTATTATTGATTTTTAAAAGTCAATTTGAGATATTTTTAAATTCAAAATTAAAATAATTTATTAACAATTATAAAACTATATTATGACATGTTTGGTTACAACATTGGAATGAGAATGAGAATAAGAATGAAATGAGCATTTCTATTCCTATGTTTGGTCAGAATGAAAAGTTACACTATTTTTATTGATCAAGTTTTTTTTAAGTTTGTCAATTAAAATAGAATGATTAATTTTTATTCATCCCGCTGGAATAAATATTCCTTTAAACATAAGAATAGACATTCTATTGGATACTCATTCCCTTCCCTCCTTCTAAAGTAACTAAACAAAAAATGAGCATTTTTTTTGGAATGCTTGTTCCATTACCCTAAACAATTTAGATAGTTTACAATAGTCATCATTCTATCGACTAAAAGTAAAAGAAACCATGTCAATTTGGAGTTTGAAGCTACTACGCATGTACGCCTGTATTCAAGATGTCTTATACAGTTGACATCAAATAATATATTTTGGATCTGGTTATCATTAAGTTAACTTCACGGTAAGTTGGTCAAGTTACCAATACAATGCTGACACACATAGAGATTACCTCCCCGCCTACGTGTCGACACTGTATTGGTCAATTGACCAAAATTAATTTCATGCTAACCACTCCCATATATTTCCAACAAGGTGACATTGGTGATACATTAGAAATATATATATATATATATATATATATATATATATATATATATCGAAAGGATTAAGGGCATACCCCTTGATCTTACATACCTTGCTCACCACCTTTAGCGACGGATCGGACGACGGTTCGGTCCGTCGCGTATATCAAAGAACCGTCGTCTTAGCTTTTAGCGACGCATCGAACCGTCACTATAACATATAAACCGTTTATCTGTTCTATAACGACGGATCGAACCGTCGTCCGGTCCGTCGCTAAAGGTGGTGACATGGTATATAAAATAAAGAGGTATGCCCTTGAAATAGATAATATATATATATATATATATATATATATATATATATATATATATATATATATATATATATATATATATATAACTTAGATGACGACACATACGTTTTCAAATCAATTACGAATATAATTTCTTAGACAAAT
Source organism: Panax stipuleanatus (assembly GCA_020205555.1). Lineage (NCBI taxonomy): Eukaryota > Viridiplantae > Streptophyta > Magnoliopsida > Apiales > Araliaceae > Panax > Panax stipuleanatus. The sequence goes on from CM035117.1 coordinate 24,141,279, forward strand.
GAAAGGCTTGGTTAATTTTTTTGGTGACTTAGATTCGGGGGTAGGAATATATATTTTCTTACATTTTTAAAAATAATAATATTTTCTGGCATTTATATATTGCTTTCATAGTTTGAATACGATTATTGTTAACTTTATAACTGAATAATTTTTTTAGTTTATGTACAATTTTTTTCCTTTAAAAATATATATTTTAAGATTAAATTATTTTTGCATTAAAACTAAAAAATGTGTACCCTCTATTTCAAAACAAAAGATCATTTACCATTAAAAAAATTAAGGAGAAACTTATCCTACCTCACTCTAGCTTTCAAAAGTCATTTTGTTTATTTTAGAACAAAACCAAAAGGTCATTTTGCTAGTGCCTTAAATGGGCTTTACTTATTAAGTTCAAAATGAGTGAGCCAGTCCGTCAGTCTTATTCAATAAGGGAAGGGGAGGCTAACCTAAGCCCAGTATACGTAGCCCATTATATATTGGCGAAAAGGTCACCTCCAAAACCCTAATCAGTTAAGAAGAGCACCCCCAAAGAGCGGCATCTTCTCTGTCCAATCGAAGAAGATGAAGGTTATTCATCTCTTTGTTTCTCCTCTCTTTCTGTATCTATCTGTATTATTTATACATATATTATCTGTAAACATCAGTGATGTATTTAATGGAGTTTTCTTTCAATTGTTGGTTATGATTTCAGTTCAACATGGCAAATCCGACCACAGGGTGCCAGAAGAAGCTCGAGATTGACGATGACCAGAAACTGTGAGCTCTGTTTTAAATCTGTTTACTTTGTCTCTTCCTGTATGGACAATTTCATTTCATTGTTTAGTTAGCTTCACTCTGATAACTGTGTAGTATTTATTGTAATTTTTATGAATTTGAAGATTTGTGATTTTTATTTTTAGCTCTAGTACTTGTTGATGTATTTCTGTTTATAATTGATACGAAACCTATAAATTAATGCCCTCATTCAAAAACCTTATATGAAATATTGGGAATAAGCTTTAGTTATAAGCTGAATTTGGGTTTACTCAGTAGGACTGTTTCTTCAACATCATTTGATTTTGTTTGTTTAGATCCTCCACCTGCCATAACATCCATATTTGTTTTGGACTCGCTTATTCTTTTGAATTTGATTCCTTAGTACTCATCAACAATTTTTTAAATAAAAAATTTGGGCAGGAAGTATTCTTTATATTAGCAGTGTTTAGCTAGTATTATATTGTTTTAGTGGATCTCATGTATTTGAATCACTAGATTTTATTGTTTGATGCAAGTTTTGGTAACAAATAGTAGCTAAAATTGCTCTTGTTTTCCTTTCTCTTCAACATGCAAATTGTACTGAGCAATTCCAATGCTTATTTTTGTAAGCATAGAGCAGTTAAAGTTTGCATGCTCATTTGTATTAGAGCTAATAATCAATCTTTTTGAAACTCCAATGCATTGGTTTACAGTGCTAATGAATTAGTTCGTAATTCAAGCTGCTATTTGACTGGAACAGGCAGACAAATTTTTCATGTATATAAAGTAGTCAATGAATATATTTATCTTTCTAAGCTTTAATGCTTCATTCTGACTGGTTTATTTTACTTATATGATTTTTATCTAGTTTACAAGTTACAAAGGACGACTAAATGATGTACTATTTATCCTGTTGTATGTTGTCACAAATGGCCACTTTGCTCCTATCATTGGAGTTTAAACATCTGTAAAATTTGTTTATATCTAATCCAATAATCTTTAATAAACTCAGAAAGTCCATGGTACTGCTTTGTTTTCTTTATTTGCACTAAAATCTATTTACTGTTGTTTTAATAGACCTATGTATAATTACAATTTTTAACTAGTTGATTAAAATAGTCCCTTGGTTTCTTCTCTAATACCATGTGTTTGCTGTTTGAACTTCATTTTTGGATTTTTATTACTGAGCTTGTTATGTGTTAGAGAGGAACGAAGTTTATGAATATGTTCAGACAACTGATTTAGTGTTTTAAATTTTAATAGTAGTTTTTCTATGTGAGATAGTAATAGTCACGTGTGTGTAGAAATGTGGAACTTCTGAACATGTTTGATCACCTTATTGAGCAATAAAGCGTTTTTGTCATTCTTTTGTGCTTCATTTTTTCTAAAGTCATTTACTTATGAGGCGGTGTGATATATGACTTGTTATTTTATTATTCAGCCGTGCTTTTTATGACAAGAGGATTTCTCAAGAGGTCAGCGGTGATGCTCTTGGTGAGGTATGACTTTTGTACATCTAAGTGTTATTTTCTGTTACCACTGATTTTGATGTATGGTTTGTGAGAGGGTGATGGTAACATAGTCATGTTAAATGACTACAGGAGTTCAAGGGTTATGTCTTCAAGATCATGGGAGGTTGTGACAAGCAAGGTTTCCCGATGAAGCAGGGAGTGTTGACTCCTGGCCGTGTTCGTCTTTTACTTGTCAGAGGTTAGTAGAATGTGGATTTGATGCTTTCTGATATTCTCTTTTGATGGAAGTAATTCAACTTGGATGTATGTGCAGGTACTCCATGCTTCAGAGGATATGGTAGGCGTAACGGAGAGCGTCGAAGGAAGTCTGTCAGAGGATGCATTGTTAGCCCTGATCTCTCAGTTCTGAACTTGGTAATTGTGAAGAAGGGTGACAATGATCTTCCTGGCCTGACTGATGTTGAGAAACCAAGGATGAGAGGTCCCAAGAGAGCATCGAAGATAAGGAAACTCTTTAACCTTACCAAGGAAGATGATGTCAGGAAGTATGTGAATACATATCGTCGTACCTTCACTACCAAAAATGGTGAATTCTCTAGTCTTCTCCTTGTTATTTTCTACTGATTACTTTACAAGTGAGCGCAACAAATGAAAATACAGATAGGGATGTGATATTATAGTTTACAGATTATATATTAATTTCAAATAACTACCTCGTATCTTTTAATCTTTACTTAATTGTGTTTACAGGAAAGAAGGTCAGTAAAGCTCCCAAGATTCAGAGGTTGGTGACTCCACTGACTTTGCAAAGGAAGCGTGCTAGAATTGCTGAGAAGAAGCAAAGGATTGCTAAGGCCAAATCAGAGGCAGCCGACTACCAGAAACTTCTCGCCAGTAGGTTGAAGGAACAGAGGGAACGACGCAGCGAGAGCTTGGCAAAAAAGAGGTCCAGACTCTCTGCAGCCTCTAAGCCTTCCATTGCTGCCTAGGTTGGGCTATTGTCCTTGGTTTTGAGAGTTGTCTGGATGTTAGTTCAGAATACTGCAAATAGTATGCTGAGGTGATTTTGACTGTTATTTTATGGCAAGTTGTTCATTTGACTGCTTGATACGTACTACTGGTCTACGTACTTTGAAGCGATTTAAGATTTTGGGTTATAATTTGTTTTGCTAATGGGATGATGAGAGGATCTGTTTCTCGGATTTGCATATTAATTTTTTTGTTAGTCAGTGAAGTAGTGCTTTCCTATGAAAATGGATCACTTGGGCTTTGTGTTTGTGAGTTTTGTTTTGGATTGAAGTTTTTTATTTTCAATATTTTTGGAAAAAATAACTCTCTTTTCCCTGAAATAAAAGTCACAAGCATGCCATTAGTCAGGATGAGTTGCTGAAATTCTTGCTTAAAGCTCATTTTTGGACGTATTTATGTTATTAGTGTGTTCGAGTGTGTTAAAGCTCATATTTAGACGCATGTAGTCGATAATTTCAGCTCACTGTTGCCTTTGCTGAAACATGGGCGGGCGGGGGTAGGGAAAATGGTCTCTTCTGGTACTTGATAATAATAGTACTTGATGATGCGACAATTTCACCCTAATCGATCAACCAAACCAAAGAACTAAGATATATTAGTAGTTATATATGCTATTATTGTATATTTGTATCCTCCCTCAAAGTCAAAAGCTAGGACGAATTTGGTGATTGCATTCACGAGTCTTTCAGTACGGATAAAGAGGGAAGAAGATGGCTAAACTTAGAAGAGCCACAATTGAATACGTCATGTAACTGCATTTCATTTGTGTAGAAGATATCACAACCCTGACAAACACTACATATATATTTAAAGTTGGATAGTAACTCTTATTATCCAACTCAACTCACCTCTGACTTTTTAAAAAACAGTATATTTGTTATTAAATATACTGGATTAGTCATGAGTTGTTTATGGTAAATAAACATTTCTATGCATAAATTTGAACGATAATGCTAGATTTTTTTTTTGGTCTCAAATATTATTTCAAATAATTTGACATCTGATTAGTACTTTTAAATGATTATTTATGCTATAGGATATTATTTATCTTATTCATTAAGATACATTTCACATCTCTAGTATTACCCTTGAAATAACTTCATACATTCATATATACTCCTTCTGTTCCGAATTATAGGATCTTTATTAACTTTCTAAAAGTTTTTTTAAAACACTTTAAAGTTAAAATTGACACGGTTCATTTAAGTTTTAAAAATAATTTTTTTTAATAATTTATAGTATTTTTAAGATAGTTTATGAATATCATAATTGTATTGACATAAATTAATTGAATTAATTCGTGTATTGACATCAAATGGTATTAGGACGGACTCAAGACATTAACATAAAATTTTCGGCCAGCTTAAAATTACAGACATATGTTAGACCTTTTTTATGTGCAGCGATGAGGTTCATGTCTCTCTCTTAACAATATATATATATATATATATATATATATATATATATATATATATAGGGTCCGTCTCTCTAGCGAACCATAGAAAGCGAACTAATGACGAACCGGCTATAGCGACGGTTTTTTTTGTCGCTATAACATAAAAAACCGGCTTTCTATGTTATAGCGACGGAAAAAACCGTCGCTATAGCCAGTTCGTTTTTAGTTCGCTCTTTATGGTTCGCTGGAGAGACTGACCCTATATATATATTATATCTTCATATATACAATTCTTCTATTTTAGGTTGTTGATATTTAATAACAAATAAATATTTAGTGACAATTTTTATATTTATTGTAACTACGTAGCCGTTCTCTAACGGACCAGTCTTTAACGACGGACATATTCGTCGCTAAAGGTGGTCCGCCAATGGACCAGTCCGTTGAAGAACCGGTCTGATTGTAACTATATTTAACATTTTAAACGACACTTAATACTCTAACAAGATCAACCGGCTTATTTTACTTTCAAAAATGCAAGTAGCTATGTCATAACAAATCAAGCAATGGACTATTATCGTATGCATAGATGGTGAATAAATAAGAAAAATTATTATGTTTATATGGATTTGAAGATTTGGGGCAATACCGATAATAGGGTTTTTATAAGTAACGAGTACTTGAAGATCGAAGATATGAATGCGATATATAGACAATTTACTTAATTTGGCAGCTGATTTCGTTAAAGGGGAAAATTGAGCATTTTGGTCAATTCTTAGTTCATAAAATTTGAATTTAACTAAATCGACTGAGCATTTAAGTAACTGGATATTTATGTATTTAGTATATATACTAAATCACTAATAACATGTTCTCTAGTCCATTCTTCTCATTTCATAACACTTTTTCTTATCCTTCTCCCTCTTCCTCTCCGGCTCCCTTAAGGCAATGCCAAATAATAAAAAATTCGGTTATAATTTTTTCTGTGACGGCCTGAGAGACATGACGGTATTTGTAATATTTCGGCGTGGGACACAGCCAGACGCCCAAAGTCACCACTGCTCCATAGACATTCGAAAGGACTAAAATCTAGCCAAGAGACCAAAGACTCAAAATGGTAATTTAATTTTTAATTTCGGGTGTGTTCTTGAAAACTCTAATTTCTTTTTAATAGATCCCTAAATATCCTTATAATAAAACCCTAATTTTCCCTCTATTAAACTAAATCCTAATTATTATTTTCTCCAATTCTCCTGATAGACTAGCAGCTAGCTTCTCAATACACTGATCAAAGGCAACAAATTTGCTGCACCCATCTCTAAGGCAACAAGTTGTTCATTCATCATCTTTTTCAACTCACGAATAGATAACTCTCTCTATTTATTATACATATAACCAACATATATCTGTGTGTGAAAGAAATGTGTCAACTTTATAATCAGAAGTAACCATTATATTGTGTTGACCTTTCGATTTGTCTGTTATGTGAATGAGTATTAGTAATACTTTTTTGGAAGAGACGCGTAATAAGTGGGATCCTCTTTTAATTATAAAATTTCTTAACATGTGCGCTAAGAGCGCATGCTAAGCACACATTTCAGGTAATATCCTTTGAATTGTGTGCATATTCTTTTGAACTTGGTGTAAATACAGAAATCAAGAAAATTATGCACACAGTTCAAGAGATTCTCTTGAACTGTGTACTTAGCATATGCCTAAGTACACATGTTAAGAGGACCCATTAATTATATTCAATACATATATCGATCTATTTGGCAATTGTAGTAGGACTCTTCTGATAAATACTACATTATCTCAATGCTAATAAACATTTTGGCCAATTTTTCCTTTGTCTAGCTACTCTACTATTCCTTCCGAAAATCCCATTACATTACCCCTCAAGCATCCAACAATATGTCAGCCGGTGGCTTGCCGCCATTTACCACCCTGCAGTTCTTCCTGATCTCCCCGGGTCGGCCCGACTGCAGGTCGCCCAATTTTATCATTCCCGCCGCAAATGCCTTGAAAAAATCGCCTTGATTTTTACTAAATTCCCACACAAATTCTCGGGTTTTTTCGTTCGTAAACAACGTTTCGTCCGAATTAAGAAATCCCCTGCCACCGACCAAGTCCTTAAAATATTGGTTGTCGAATAATTCCGGTGTTGCATCCAGGTCCCCCGTCACATTCCCGTCTCCGCCGAGTGGACACAGTTTGTCCAGCTTGAGACGGAACTTGGGCTCAATGGTCGGGTCGGGTCGGCCCGACCCGGATTGGTTGTATAGCCTAAAGACTATTGAAAAGCACCTGCCTTTGCCAATTGAGTGAGACCCCGAGAGGGCTACGAGATCTTTGACGGAGAGTTTGAATTTGCTGAAGAGGTCTATAAGAGTAGTGGCATTGGACCTTGGGCTGGGCATGATGTTGTCTGAATCTTCTTGGCTTGCTGTTAAGCTATCTAGCCTTCCCAATTTCACCTCCCAATCTGGGCCTCCACTCTGGCTCAAAACCACAAATACAAATTAAAATAGTAATACAAACACTCAGGAAATGACATATATTGCGAATGTCTTTTTTTAAAGAAATGTGTAATAAGTGGAAACTCTTTTATATTTCTGTTCAATTCCATGTATTTATACGTTTCGTAATTTTAATTCGACATAAATTTGTCGAGATATATAGCAGGACTCTAAAAATTGGTAGGGTCATTTATGTCTCTTGTCACTAGATAATAGCAGTATTAATACAGTACTTCATTTCTTCTAAAAAACGAGCACATCATTTTCAATAAAAATAACAAAGAAACTAAGGACTCTCTTTTTCGGGAAAAGATGAAGACTAGGATGGTGTTGTTGTGTATCTCTCTAGTTTTAATTAAATTGGACATTTGTCGTACAAAAAGAATCTTATTTTGATATTTTTTCTTTTAAAATTCATAATTGATATTAAAATATTTGTCATCTCCGTTTATACCAATGGTTATATTTGGAATCTTTAACGCTACTCCCTCTTTTTAACCACCCCTCCTCCTTTTTCTCTCTTCTCACATGCTATAATAACTCTCTTCCCTTTTGGAGTTTTTATTTTGAGATGACAGAGGTATAGAGAGAGAGAGAGAGAAAGTGATATATATATATATATATATATATATATTGTTTTCTTTTCTTTTCTTTGTTTGATCTTCTCTATCTCTTTCTCTTTCTCCTATGTTCATCTTCTCCCTCTCTCAAATATTTAAAAGTCTTTAGAGATGAGGTCAGACTTTGGATATGAGTATCTTTTCTTATAAAGTCCGTCAAACTCTACCATTTGATAGAAATCTAAAAAATCTATGATTTTTTGAATACCAAAATGCTTTTATATACTTTGTAAAAGTCTGAATTCAATACCACCTAACTTTTAAAGACATTACAAAAGTTGTAATTGAATACTAGTAAATTTTTATAAACTCTTTAAATGTCTTAATTGAATACAACAAAACTTTTAAAAATCTTAATTGAACACACCCTCCTTAATCAATAAATTGTGAATATGGCAACTAATTAAATTGTGCTATTAATTATTTATTAGCATAAATTTATTGTGTTCAAAATTTTACATCAGTCGTCTAACTTTGACGGATCCGATTATCATGAAATTAATTTTTATGTTGGTCAATTAATTAATATAGTGTTGACAAAATTTTTTTTTTACCTCCCGACCTTGTTTATCGACACTGTATTGATCAATTGACCAAAATTAACTCAGGCTAACCACTTCCGACTTTGACAAATCAATTGTTTTAGTGCCAAAAATTTGTGTGCGAGGGACTGTGGGACAGAACCAAGGAATAACTATTAATTAAAGCAGTGGACCCAAGTTTGACCATAACAAGTTTCACTTTTTACTCTGTAATGGAGTGGTTGAAATTGAGAAGATTGAGGTGGCAGAATTTACCAGAGCAACAGCATCTCTAGAAGCCATGATTATGATATCTGCACAAGAAACAATGCCTGGGCAGTCCTTTTCAAGGGCTTCCTTCACCTCATCAACAACTTCATAAGATCTTAATGAATTTATATTTGAAAGCGAAAGTTTCTCCCCCAGCATATTTGGTGTGTCATCCAGCAATAAAGAAGCATCACACCCCTACAAAATAAATCCCAAAAATTAATTATAGAATCATACAAATTAAATGAAAAAATGTTACAAGTCTTGTATAGTTACATTTACAAAGCAATCATGGAATTGTAGGCGCATAACAGAGGCCCCGTTTCTGGGTTCTCTAATCATGGCCTGCTTCATCACATCCCGGACTATAGATTCTGCTTGCGGACAACTTTTTGAGTAAAATCCGGGCATGGAGCGGCGGCGGCGCCGCGGCGGCGACGGTAATGGATAGGAGGAAGAGGAGAAGGGTGGTAGGGGACATATTGAGGGCTAGTTTGGTTAGTGTTTTTGTAAGTTATGAAAATTGTAAACAGAGAGCTCCCGAGGTGGCTATTTAAACTGTTTGGATTTATGGAGCAGCTCTAGAGTCTCAAATAGTAGTAGAATCCCTTTTTCATAAATATAAATAATTACTAAAAGATTATTGTTGACTTTTAGATATAAAAAGTTAATTTAAGATATTTTAAAATTCAAAATTAATATGATTTTTTTAAAATTACAAAACAACTTATAATTATTAGTATTTTTAAAATACTAATAATATATATTTTTTAAAAATCCGCTAAATAATGCCTAAAGTTTACAAGTCATATATAAAATATATATAAATACTAAGGATAATACTATATGCACTAATTGTATAAAAAAAATTGTACACCAAGAGTATGACCCATGTATTGTAGGTCTCCTCCCCTATTTTCTCACTTTTTATATAATGAATGTGCACAATTTTTTATGCATAATTATTGTCTCTAGCATTACTCAAATATTAATTCTCCCTCAAAAGTAAATTAAAATGGGTCCATTGTTAACATTAAAAACACAGAGTTTCATTTCTCTGTTTTTATGGGACCCACTATAGATATTATTGAATTTTATTTATACGTTAATCACTACATTACTTTTCTTAATTTAATTATACTCTCTTTTTTTTCAAAATAAAATCAATATTGACCTTTTAAGATAATTTGCAGTATTTCAGTATCATAATTGGTATGAATTAATTTAGTTTTAGATAATACAATTATGAAAATTATAAACTAGCTAAATATATATTTTTTAAAAATTATTTTAATTTTATATTTTAAAACAGATGAAATGTAATATATATATATCTTTTGAAACACTATTTACGAACCTAAGCATTTTCAATAGTAGCATCAAAAAAAACTCTTCAATTGAAGTTTGTTGACCTACGCGGCAATTAGAAGAGCATTATTTATTATTTTAATATTTTGTGTCTCATCAGTCTCTTCAATTCAATTAATGCAGTATTTAACATAAAAAAATAATAATAATTGATAACATTTGAAATAATTAATAATATTCATTTTTTAAAATGAGCTGTATATCAAACCCAACAAGCAAAATAAATATTTTTCGCCTTTTTTATATGATTTTGATTCTCTAAAAACAAAATAAATGTTTTGAAGAGACAATGTCAACTTACCAATTCTGAAAAGAGAGAATAAGATTACAGATTTGATGACTAAAATGGAAGAAGCTATCACTTAATATTTGTTCTTTTCTAATTATTTGTCGTTTATATAATCTGGAATAATTAATTATGATCTTTCTAAAATTAACCCTCATGAAATAATGTTATAGATGAGAAAGAGTATGAGATAAATATATTAATTATAATAATTTAAGAATATTATAGATAATTAATATTATATTTAATATTATACCATCATTTATTTAATTATTATATACAACTCTAAAACGATATATATTAAGAAACAAAAATAGTACAATTTTCATTTCCTTTGTCATTCGTGGGCCCTTTTATGAACCGTCTCAGTTCCAAGAATTGGCCATATTCTAATTTACTAGACTCGTAAGTTTGTTCCGTAACAATTTATAATTTTAATATATTTTAATCAATTAGACTGTATGATTAAAAATATATAATTATTAGTATAACCTTTTTAGAATCAAATTTGACTAATATTTCAATTTACTAGGCTCATAAATTTGCTACGTAACAGTTTTAATATATTTCAGTGGATTAAACTGTTTAATAAAAAATTTTGCTAATATAGTTTTATTGGAATCAAATTTGGCTAATAGTTGGTCATATTCCATTAATACTCCTTTACAATAGCTGGTCTATTGACGGATCAGTTATGGCGACAGTTCATACCATGGTCATAGCTCAAAAAATCATTGCACCCCACTCCCCCTAAAAAAAACCGTCCCACCCCGTCCCACCCCGCCCCACCCGCCCACCCCCCCACCCCTCACCCCTCACCCCTCACCCCTCACCCCCAACCCCCACCCCCTCCCCCTCCCCCTCCTCCTCAAAAAATTAATATTTATTGATTATGTATACACTCTCACCCCGCCCCACCCCCCCTCCCCATCTAAAAAAAAATTTATTGAATAATATAATCATTTATTTAAAAGTTTTTAATTATTTTTTGATGTATAAATAAGTTTAAATTATAATTTAAAATATGTTATTATTGGTAAAGGTATAATAGTACAAATAATATTTTTTTAATTCAATCTTTTAATTAATCTTGAAAAAAGCAAACATAATATGAAATTATTTTAAATTATCCCATGAATAATTCTATAAAAAAATAAATATATGACTAGGACTATTTAATCCTAAAATTAATAATTTTAAATTATAATCCAAAACTATAATCTCAAAATTATAATAATATAATTCTTACAAACAAACATCAGCATAGGATTTTCAAAACGATTGATAAAAATTATTTTTCTGTAACGGTCAACGCAATTGATTTAGTGTAGTGGTAATAGTAAGTCAACGCAATGTGTTGCACATGACGAGTAATGTTACCGTTAATTTAAGATTTTATTATTTAGTGGGAATAACAATAATTAATAACGATTCAGTCCACAAATCGGATCAAATTAAATTAAAATTTATCAGTTTAGTATGCATGTATCATGAACTCTATCCGTTTTTGCAAATACTATCTCTTTTTTTTCTTCTTTTTTATTTGGGTGAGAGTTATATATATATATATATTATATATATATATATATACATGATAAGGATCTTAGGATCATCCAATTAAAAGTTCACCAAACTCACCCCTTTAGTGACGGACCGGGTGATAGTTCGTCCGTCGCTATATATATATATTCAACCGTCGTCTATATGTTGTCCGTCGCTAAAAGCTAAGACGATGACTGTATATATAGCGACGGATCAAACTGTCACCCGGTCCGTCGCTAAAGAGGGGTGAGTTGGGTGAGTTTAAGATCAGGATCGTGTATATACATATATAACTTAGTAATGTAATGATGATTAATTATGAAGGATGTTATATAATTTTATACAACTATTATTAAAGAGTAAACTTTTTTTGTGATACAAAAAAATAGAATTATTTTACTAAAAAGGAGGGAGTATATTATTTTTTGTCCATATTCATTATATATATATATATATCAATAAGTCTTGGCAGACATGGAAATTGGACATAAAAATTGGACATTTTCATTTTTTTTTGTGACTTCTAAAAAATGTATAGTATTTATTCTAACTGAAATTTTTACAAAAAAAAATATTTTAGGTGTAATTTGGATATATATACAAGAACAGTGTTGTACAGTCTGTATAACACTGTTCTTATATATGTATCCAAATTACACCTAAAATATTTTTTTTTGTAAAAATTCAAATTAGAATAAATACTACACATTTTTTAGGAGTCACAACAAAAACAAAAAAAAAATTCCATGTCCAATTCCCATTTCTCTATAGAAGGACTCATATATATATATATATATATATATGTGTGTGTGTGTGTGTGCGTGTGTGTGTGTGTGCGTGTGCAGTCTCTGTCTTCTGTGTGCTCAGTTCTTTACATTAAAATGGTAGAGAGGAATCTTTCCCAGAATACAATTTTTTCTGAAACTTGATGTTGCACATCACCTGATTTTATCTATTAATAAACACTCAGATATTTTCTCACAAGGCTCCGAATAATTGTTTTCAAAGTTCAAAGGCTAATAAGTGAGCCTCTTATACATGGATTAAAATTGAGTTGCGTAGACTCCAGTGATTCACTAAAAGTTCATAAGTGAGCCACTAGCTCAATATGTTTCACTATATTATGTTTCATAAGTGTACAGTAGTTGTTGCTACTTTTTTTTTTTTTTGATTATTTTGTTATTATGTTTGAAAGAATTATTATTTTAATTCTCATCGTCTATAACAATTTATAATTTTAATATATTCAATCGATTGGACTGTTTGATCAAAAAACCACTAGAGCACAAGAGTCAATTTAGTCGCATAAACGAGTCGGCTACTTAATTGAAAAATAGTCAAGAAAATAAAAAATTTTAAAAAAATTGAAGCCATTAAAAGTTTCCTTTGAGGCTTTGACCAAGTTCAATAAAATGTCTAGTGCTTCCTTAACTTATTTATTTTTCCTAATAATTTAGGGGTAGTACCACTTCTACATTTCCACCATTGAATTGTGTGGGAAAAACTTTATCCCCAATGAATTGGACCACTCATGTTGTCCATCAAATGGTCCGTGCAATGGATGGACTTATCTTATCCAGAACAAGATTGTACTAGGCTTTCATTTCATGTATTTTGTTTTTTTGTTTGAGCATCATGTTTTTATTCAAGAAGATTATTAGAGTATCTTCAAGAGTGTAGCAAAAAAAAATTTAAAAATTGAAATTTGTTGACCTACGTAGTAATTTGAAGAGCATTATTTGCTACTTTTATATTTTGTGCCTCATCAGTCTATTCAATTTAATGAGATGTACCTCAAACCCATTAAGCGTAATAAATGTTTGGATAAATTACATATTATAGTACATTTTAATAAAATATTACAAAAAAAGTGCATAAATAAAATATTTACAAAATTAGTGTATATGCAATATTTAATTACAAAAAAGTGCATTCTTATCCCTTTAATTATGGTCCATGATTCTCTCCCTTATCTCTTTTCATTAATTATGATTTTATTATCTCTCCCACGATTCTCTCTCACTCCATTTCAACGCCACTACAATTCAATCACCACCGCCTCCTTTCTCCTCCCCCACCCACGCCCCACCACCTCCCTCCGCCTCCCACCGCTCTCCTCCTCCTCCTCCCGCCTCCGCCCCATCCCCACCCCACCCCCCTCCTCCTGCCCCCTTTCTCCTCCCCCCGCCCATGCCCCACCCCCACCCCCACCCCCCCACCCCCCACCCCCCACCCCCAACCCCCAACCCCTCCTCCTTCTCCTCCCAACCCCTTTTTCCTCCCTCCGCCGCCCACCGCCCTCTCCCTCCTCCCACCCCCCTTTCTCCTCCTCCCGCCCCCACCCCCTCCCCTCCGCCTCCCCCTCCCCCCTCCTCCCACCCCCTCCTCCCACCCCCTTTCTCCTCCTCCTCGACAACCACCGCCTCCGGTTAAATCTCCACCACCTCTGGTTCATTTTTCACCACCACCAGTTCAGTCCCGTCCATCACCCGTTGCCTCCCTCTCCACCACTGGTCCATTCTCCACCTCCACCGGTAACCAAACCTTCATACGTTGGTAACCAAACAGTCATATCAAGGTAATCAAACCTTCATACAAATGTAACCAAATATTTATATAAAGGTAACCAAACATTCATAACAAGGTAACCAAACATTCATACCAAGGTAACCAAACATTCATACCAAAGTAACCAAACTTTCATATCAAGGTAACCGAACCTTAATATGAAGGTTTCCTTAATATGAAGGTTCGGTTATCTTGTTATGAATGTTTGGTTACCTTGGTATGAAGATAACCAATTCAGCTTTATTAGGTTACCAATTTATTTTGAATGTGATGCAGTTGGTAATCAAACTTCATGCAGTTGGTTACCAAACCTTCCGATAAGGTAACCAATTCAGTTTTATTTGATTACCAATTTTATTTTGAATGTGATGCAGTTGGTAGCCAAACTTCGTATAAAGGTAACCATTTTAATTTTTGTGGGTAACCAAATCGTCAAAAAAAAAATCAGAATAGCAACTCCGGCGATATAGCGGAGGCGGCAGCGATATAGCGGCGGCGGGAGGCGGGGGAGGAGGATGATAAACAGTAACTCCTTCATAATTTTTTGTTTTTACTTTCCTCATTTTGATTTGAATTTTGAATTATGGATTTGAAATTGTTGCTAGATCCAAAAGATTTGAATTTGAATTATTAGTTCTCCTTGATTTTAGGTTTCCTTATTTAATGTGAAATTGAATGGTTTGAATTTTTTGTACTTTTTTTTGTAATTATTTTGTAGATGCACTAATAGTGTAATTATTTTTTAATTGTTATATAGTTCTGTAAAGGACTCTAAATATTTTTATCCTTTAATTGCAGATTTGAAGAGTAGGAAGGAGGTTGCAAATTTGATGACTAAGGTTGAAGAGACTGTTGGAGAGGAATTTTTTTGATGTGGCTCACCTATTTGAGTATCCCAAAGTGATTGAAGAGACGGTTGAAGATGCTCTCAAGGCTCACTTAATTAATAGTTCTCTCTCTGTCCCATAAAATATGACATTTTAGAGTTGTGCAAGAGAATTAAGAAAATGATTGTATAACATTAAATATAATATTAATTATCTATAATATTATTATTACATACTTATCTCATACTCTCTCTCTCGTCTGAAATATTTTTCATGACTAATCCTCCTAGAATTACATAAAAGTCAAATATTTTGGAAAAAATAAAATAAGGGTGTATATGGCTATCAAATGCTTTCCCGAAAGGAACGTAAAAAGGGCACTTTTGTGGGTTGGATTGTGACAAAAGCTATTCCCTCGTTCAAAAAAGTCAATGATCTTCACACCATGAGAAGTGTTGTGCTGCTCCTCGCTTTAAGCCGTTGGAACCGTCCGACACTAGGAGGAGCCATCCAATTTCCAAACAATAAAAGTGAAGCTTCATTTAGTTGAGACTTGATTATGATTACCGCCTAAAACTTGTTTAAATAAGGCAAAAAGGAAAGTGAGAGACACTGCATATAATTGCATAAGTTATCATTCAAAAATTAATGTCGTTTTGTGTAATTGAATACATTCTCTTTCCTGTTATGTAAAAAGAGGATATTTTGTAATTTTTTAAAATATTATTATTATAAAGAACACCTTACACAAGAACGTGAAATGTCTCTCACGTCTCATACCCTCTATAAACAATTGTGATAGCTTACATTAAAACGGGAGTGGTTAACATGAAGTTAACTTTGGTCAATTGATCAATACAGTGTTGACACGTAGACGGGAGGTGATTTCTTTGCGTGTCAGCACTGTATTAGTTAATTGACCAACTTACCATAAAGTTAATTTTATGATAATCGGATCCCATTAAAACAATTGCCTTTGTGTAATTAAAGGTTACTGCGGAGTGCGGATCTTGTCTAATAAACTCAAGTTTAGTCTTTCTTTTCTAATTTTTGGTTTGAAGTTTGGAGAATTTTGTTGGGCGCTGGCCCCAAAGTTGGAACAAAGAAAGCCGTCAAGCCAACCCTGGGGTTATTTAATCTTTATAAGAACATCTCCAGCAGCCTCTTCAATCACTTTGAAATACTCAAATAGGTGAGCCACATCAAAAAAATTCTCTCCAACATCCTTTTCAACCTTAGTCATCAAATCTACAACATCCTTCTCACTCTTCAAATCTGCAATCTCTTTCTCACTCTTCAAATCTACAATTAAAGGCTAAAAACATTTATTACGCTTGATGGGTTTGATGCACAACTCATTAAATTGAAGAGGCTGATAAGGCACAAAAGAGCTCTTCTAGGCGGACATGAATATTGAACATGAAAATTAGACATGAATGTATTTGAATTTCACTTATTTATATTTTTACCCACCATTAGGGATCAAAATATAAATAAGTAAAATTCAAATAGACTCATGTCCAATTTTTATGTCCTAATATTCACGTGCACCTAAAATTTTTATTTGCTAATATTCTTGGAGATGCTCTAAGTACATGCTTTGACATCTCTTGACAATTCTTCTTTTTATTTGGCAAAGACGATTTACTTTTTAAAATTGTGAAATTGGCCAAGGTTATGCTATAATCCACATGGTGTTTGCAAGCAATAAAGTCGGTCTTCATCTGAAAAAGAGAGAAACAAGGACAAGTGATGTGCTGCTCCTGCAAAAAATAATTCTTGTGTACTTCACATTAGTTGGCAAATATGTGGCTCTTAATCGAATATAACTAGAGCATGCCAGTTTTAGTGCGAATGGAAGTCAAACCACCATATCTGGAGAGAAAGAAAGATCATCAATTCAACATAAGCAAGAGATAAAGCCTGTTATATAGCTTACTCAGATTTACAGCCTGCACACTTCAACAAATTTAAGTTCAAAACATGCAGTAACAAATTTCTCATACAAATAACAATGAATGATATACACCAAAAAATACACCCAACATCTCAAAGTCGGAACAAAAAATCACAGATCTGAAATCTTGAAAACTAAAGTCCAAACATATCAAGAAGAACAGCACATCCTGCTCTTTGCTGGGATAACTTGTCCAGGGCCGGGGATAAGAATTTGCTTGCCAGATAGGGATGCAGGGTTGCCATTACTTTGATCCCCGGCAACAAGACTCTTCTTATTCACAATGTTGAAGATCTCTGTCAACACAGTCATGAAAGCATCCTCCACATTAGTTGATTCCCGTGCAGAGGTTTCTAAGAAGAACAATCCTTCCTTTTGAGCGAATTCTTTGGCAGTCCTTGGTGGGGATGGCGCGCTGGTCTTCAAGATCACTTTTGTTTCCAATCAGAATAATAACAATGTTCTTGTCAGCGTGGCCTCGCAACTCTTCGAGCCAACGCGGTATGTGATCAAAGGTCTGGCGTTTGGTTATATCATAAACCAACATAGCCCCAACAGCTCCCCTGTAATATGCACTTGTGACTGCTCTATATCTGTCCATTACCAAAGTTGCAAGTTCAAAAGTCAGTCCCTAAGAAACTATGCAAAATTTAAACACCTAAAAGATTAAAAGGTACCATTTTCATTAAAGGGCATTTTGGATGCAGCCAAAATTGTATATATGCTTAAAACATAGTTACAGAACCAGTAGTCACTCATAAGGACAACAAAGAGATCAAATAGCCTTGCAAGTTCGAGAATATTGAAAAGAGCATTTACAAGAATTTATATTTCTATTGACACCCAAATGATAAAAGTAACCGCAGCTTTTAAGTACTTGATAATTGCACAAGGCAACGAAAACATGAGATATACTGCAATAAATTTTTTATCTAAAACATTAAAATTTATATATTTTTGCATTGGCAATTTGAGCATCGTGAAAACTGTCATTGGGACCGTTGTAACAGCAGATGTAAATACTTCCCTCCCCTTGCTTAGAAAAGACTCCCATTTAAAGCTCTCACAATCTATATGTATGCTGGAAACAGCTGATCTAAAACAATCACGTTCATAGTCATTCAATGATAGCAAGTCACCTGTGATCTGGCTTACTTATTTTCAAGAAAAATGTTCCGGCACTTTAGTATGAAGACTTGAATACAGAATAGGAAGTAACCAGTTTTCCTGATGAAGTTGGTGTTTGGTTCAGGTTTTGATAACTATCAGCAGGAACTCTGGCATCATCATCAATGAGCAGCAATTCGGACTAATCTCACCTTCCCTCCTTTCTCACCCCACCTTCGTCTCCTATTTTCTGTCTTTTTCATGATCTTACCAGCAACTACATTGGACAAACTATAGTCCTTCGTTTTCTCAAACTAGAGTATCTAATTTTTAATAGCAAGTGTTTTTTGACAGCATATTTCTATTCAATATTGCATGGCTATAGGCATGCAGTGTACTCTAATCTCTAACAAGCTTGTACTTTGACCGCCTACAAAGGTTGATAATGGTAGGATTTTAATATAGCAACAATATAACCAACAATGTAAGATTACTTTTGCAACAGCTTTGAAGCCGCATATAATTGTTAGCAGCCAAGAAAGATCATGCTCGGAAAACAAGGCTGTTCAGGTCTATACATGGAATGGATGATTGAGACTATAAAGAAAGTAAAACCAGCATGAATGCATTCGGTTTACACAAATCTGATGAAAAGCACCAAACTTTTAAGGTATGGTTTGCAAGTGGACGATGGGGAGGAGCCATAATAATTGCGCTTGTCAAGTATATTTCGTTTTTATACTTTTAAGAAGTTGCCGTGAAAAAAAAGTCTTTATTTTGTCAATATATTCTCATGAAACATAGACTTAAGCTTTTCGGTCAAAAAAATTGGCAGCCGTGGCCAAATTTTAAAAAAGTAGCTTACATGCACAACTTATTGTTGTATAAGCTTTTAGTATAATGAGCTTTAGATTCAAAACTAACCCAACACTAAAAAGTAAAGGAATAAGACTTCTATTTCGGGAAACTAGATTTCAAATGGAGCGCGAATTCCAGATACGTGATTATTTAGATATAAACTTTTCGTACATGTAATAGATGCAATGCGCCAAATTTAGACAAATACAATAAAATTCCAAAATCAGGGGGTCGGGGAAACTCTTATGGTGAAATACAGAATGTTATGAGTATTTCTGATCTGGAATTACCACATTACCTTACTACTACTAAAAAAATAGTGCATTTTGCAGTTCGGCACTATTAAATAGAATACAGTATTTAAACGCCAAGTCAAAATCCTACAGCAGTTAAACTCTTATTTTCTGTTTTAAGCTGAAATCTTGCCACCGACGTGTAGTTCTACTTTTACCATAGATTGATTTTTAACAGAGATTTCTTCTTGTTTTTGTCTTTAAAAGTTGCAAATGTATGTGAAAGCTTAGTTTGAGCTAAAAGCTGTAGTGACACTAAGTCTTTTCCCTGATAACTGATGCATAGATATCCATGTCCCACATAGAATTCCCCTGGTGTGGTAAAACCCACTCACAAAGTAATTCCTATTCAGAACAATCAAACCACTATTAGAGATATAAAGAACTACTAGATCAGTTTAGTATGAAATTAAAGATATTGGTAGATCTACTTAAATTTTATCAATCAAAATTACAAACATAAAAAAATCCAGAGTAAGATCAACTGTATTTACACCATAATTTTCAAACTATATATACAGAGAGATCACTCAATATGCAGTAGATACGACGAGTATAAAGTACAAATCTCAATCAAATCAAATCCCCAGCTTAAATTCCGAAACTTTGAGCTTGTGTAATAGCATAAATACATAATTAACAATTTCAGTTGGCTACTGTTTGCCTATACATACATCTGTATATAGAGAGATAGTGGCGATACATACATTTATTGATAAGAGTGAAAAAGGGTCGTTACCGTTCTTGGCCGGCTGTGTCCCAGATCTGAGCTTTGACAGACTTTGTCTGGATGAGTAGAGTTCGGGTCTGAAATTCGACACCAATGGTGGCTTTAGAATCCAAGCTGAACTCGTTCCGGGCGAAACGTGACAGTATTTGTGACTTGCCAACCGCCGAGTCTCCGATCAGCACCACCTTGAAGACATAGTCTATCTTCTGGCTGGCATCCCCATACCCTCCAGCACTAACCATTTTCTCTCTCCTCTTCTCTTATTTTCTCTCTTTCCAGCTAGTACAAAACAGAGGAAGAAAAAGAAGCTTAGAGACAGGAGGAGCTGAAAGAAGAGGAGAAAAAGAAGAAGAGAGAAGAAGAGAAGGAGATCTTGAATTCAAAAGTCCAAATGAAGTTTGCTATATAAACTGTTAAGCAATCATATTTTCAATCGTAGATCAAAAGATTAAAAGGGCCGGATTAAAAGATTTTCCTGCCTGCCGCTATAGCCTATAGCAGCAGGCCTTTATGTCCAAAATAGATTTGCTAATTATTATGTTATCCCTGTGAAATACAAGCAGCCGGTAATTGAATCTTATAATAAAATATAGTTTATTTTATTTTAAAATATACTATATCAAAAATATTTTATTATAATATTTTAAAATAATCCATTTTGAATATTATAATAAAATATAGTTTACTATGTTGCCCCTGTGAAAATACAAGCAGCCGGTAATAAGATTCAATAATAAACTATATTTTAAAACAATATCAAAAATATTGAATCTTATTCAATATATAGTTTATTATTCAATAATAAACTATATTATCAAAAATAAGATTCAATATTAAAATAACTTCTATATTTTATTATAATATTCAATAAGATTCAATATCAAAAATAAGATTCAATATATTGATTCAATATTCAATATCAAAAATAAGATTCAATAGTCATGCATTCATGACTATACATGAATCCGTCGTACAAATGACTATATATTGAATCTTATTTTTGATATTGTTTTAAAATATAGTTTATTATTGAATCTTATTTAATGAGTTTTTATTTTATCAAAAAAAATATATTGAATCTTATTTAAATATTTTTTAAAATAAACAAAATATATATTCATGCAATATTTAAATTTTAAATTGTACACTTCATACTACTGTTAAGGAATAAAATTCTTTTGTACTGCATCTTTTCTAGAGCGAATGAAGTCTGAAATTAAAAGTAATGATCAAGGTTTTCAAATTTAATGTTTCAAAAAATATGTTATCATTATATTAGTTGAACACATTTTTTATGATAAATTATGCTATAAAATCCTATTAAAAATATTTAGCTTGCCACATCGTTTGACATTCATTTAAGACCCTTAATTAACATTATTCATAATAGTAGTAGTCAAGCAGCAAAGCAGGGAGCACAGCAGCGGTGGGGCCCTGCCGCTATAGGCTCTCGCGACAGGATGGCTTACTTTAAACTGGCTGCTTGTATTTCACAGGGGCAACATAGTAATTAGCAAATCCATTTTGGGCATAAGGGCCTGCCGCTACAGGCTGTAGCGGCAGAGAGGAAAATCTTTTAATTTGGCCCTTTTAATCTTCTAATCTACAGTTGAAAATATGGTTGCTGAACAGTGTATGTAGCAAACGGTTGCTACAGATGTAAACCCGAAATCAATATATATATATATAAGAAGAGAGAAGAAGAAAAAGAGATCTTGAATTCAAAAGTCCAAATGACGGTAGAAATATATATATATATATATATATATATATATATATATATAATGTATTGTGATTTTTAATCATTCAATGTAAAATATTATACATTCAAAAAAATGTAAAATTGATATAAAAAACAAAAATTAGAAGACTGAATGAGGGATGTACTTTTATTGTTGAAATTAAATAAGTAAAGTTTAATCATTAATAAAATTTAGTTTTAAAATTATTTTTAGAATTTTACTTTACTCAAGTTTATGATATTATTTATATAAATATAGATAGTTGATAAAGAGTATATAAGTAAAATTAAATATTCTCAAGTTCCATATTATTTAATTATTGTTGTCTTTTTAAAGTTAATTTAAAATATTTTTAAATTTAAAATTAATATAATTCTTTTAATTTTAATTAATATAATGATAAATATTATAAATTATCTAAAATTCAATAATGATCAGATAGTTTGAAACGGGAAAATACTTATTTTCGTTTCGAGTAATGATGAGATGCTATTATATTTTTTTGGTTTTCAAAGTTTAAGGTGGTGTTTATTGCATCTTAATTAATGCATCTTAATAGTACACCTCTTAAGGCATTTTAATATTTCACATCTTTATATTAAGAATTCCTCTAAATAGTTTAGACTCATATATGTATCTTAATGATTTAGAGGCATTCAGATAGAAATTTTTTATTCCAATTTTAAATATTATGGTACATTAAGAGGTAGACTATTAATATACATTAAGATGCAATTAAACACCACTTAAGTTAACTTTTTTTTGTTGCATACCATTTTGAGGCAAGATACACGATGAAGGTGTATATTTATCGTAAAGTAGCATTAATTTGCAATCCTTGCAATATGTAATGAGATTATTATTTCATCGAATATGGTACAATTATGTTACTTTATATATATTTATATATATATATATATATAGAGAGAGAGAGAGAGAGAGAGAAAGATATATTTGTAACACCCCCAAAATATGTCCACACCACCTATTCTGAATCGTCAGAAATACATGGTACATAATTCAAATACAAATCTTCATATTCTAATTATTACTCTGTCGTGCATAATACGACCACACATAAACTGTAAATAACAATACTCACACTTCTTATCAATGATGCGTTACATAAAATTACAGTCAATAACTGTTTTAGAAATTAAAATCTTTGAAAAATACTCAAGAAACCTTCGTACATGGGAGGTCATGCTTCTAAGTTATAATAAATATCATAGGACTTGAGAATTAACTTTGGTTGACCTAATAGACCCCAAAGAAGAACGAGAATATTACTATCTTGTTCATTTCAATTGTGGGTATTCTTTTGCCATATAATTATCTCCATTGTCTCAAACTAAGAATTATATTTTAACCATACTCCAAGATTATATAGGTAGTGCTCATAGATATAATCAGCAAGTGGATGCACACAACCATGTCTTATAATAATCTAAAATTATATGTGGTTAGACATCTTGTATGATAGTGACAACACACCCTCTAAAGTTGGGTTCACCTCACCTAAGTCGGGTCACCAAAATCAACGGTTAAATGACGTATAAAATACGACACACACATTTAAAGTTCTCAATATAATTATATATTGTCATGCTGTTTTATAATGTATTGAGAAACTACAACGATCACCGACCATCACTCTATTCCCTTGTTATCCCCGCTCGACCCAGCTACACTCTTATTACCTGAAAGAAATTATGAAGCAAAAGGGTGAGCACAAATAGTTCAGTAAAGAATATTATGACTAAAGATAATTAAATTATCAATAGCCTTCATCAGTAATGAATCAGATCTTTAGAACCTTAGCCCTTAATAGAGAAAAATCTGATATAATACAATAGACAACAAGTTTTAGATCAACAACTGCAGCGGAACAAGCAATCCATTAGAAGAGTCAAGTAGAACATAATGTCTACTATTTTCTCTATGTTAAAAGTCTACCAACAATATTTCAACCCTGTAACATCAATCAACAATTCTTGCCCACAATCATGTAAATAATTTATGATCATAATTATGTTGATAAATTCCTCTTCGCACTCAGGACGAAGATAATTTTATCACCTGTCTTTACCTGAAACACCAAAGATCATGGTTATACCAAATCACAGTTCATGTTCATAATCATGCTAATAAATTCATCTTTGCACTCAGGCCAAAGATATTCATTTATAACATCAATGGTCATGATCATACTAGTCTACACCCTTTAGTCATAATCATGTCAGCCAATTCATCTTTGCACTACGGGCCAAAGATATTCAACAGAGACATCAATGATCACGATCATGTCAAACACCTGTCCATCATTGCACTACAGGCCAAAGATATTCAACAGTAACATCCATGATCATAATCATGCCAAACACCTGTCCATCTTTACATTACGGGCCAAAGATATTCAAGTTTCAGATTTCAAAGATAACGATTAAAATTTAATAAGAAGATTTAGGTAAATAAAAATTCAAGTGAAACGATATTAGATGAAATGCAAATCTCAAAGGAATTTCTAATCATTTCAGAATTTATAGAAGCAATACTTATAACCATATTGATCAATTCACCTTTGCACTTAAGCTAAAAATATTCAATTGTAAAATTAATGGTCATGATCATACCAATCAACAATTCATCTTTGCACCCTTGATCGAAGAGAACCCATAGTCATAATCATACCAATAATCTATCCATCTTTACACTCAAGTCAAAGAGAACTTTCATCACCATGATTATAAAATATGACAAAGGATAAGTATTAGAGATTGATAATTCAATTTATCCAGAATTCAAGAATATCCAAATTATCGACATGAAGATAAAAATATGGATCCAATCAAAGATAAGAATAAATCCAGTGAGATCAAGGACAAATATTAGAGATTTATAATTCAATTTATCCAGAGTTCAATAATATCCAAATTATCAACATGAAGATAAAAACATGGATTCAATTTCAAGAATAAGATCATAAATCCAAGATAATTTAGACAGAAAAATAAACTATTTTTATCGTGAATAGTACCTCATGAATAGTAACTCGTGAATAGTAGCTCATTAATAGTAACTCGTGAATACTAACTCGTGATTAGTACTCGAATGAATAGTAACTCAAGAATAATAGCTCGTGGATAGTAACTCATAAATAGTAATTCGTGAATAGTAGCTCATAAATAGTAACTCGTGAATAATAACTCGTAAATAGTACTCGAATGAATAGTACTCCGACATAAAAAGATAAAATTTTCATAATAAAGTTCAGACCAATATTCCGGTGAAATGATATTAGATGAAGCGCAAAACTCAAGGAATTTCTAATCATTTCAGGAATTATAGAAGCAATACTTACCATAGTAAGTTTAAATTTAGGAATCTGAAATGAAATATTATTACTTACATTGTAACGCCCCCAAAATAGATCTAATCCACCCAACCCATTCTGGGTCGCCACGAAATACACTCAACAAAAATTTCAAATACAAATTTTCAAATTCTAATTTTTAAGTTGTCGTATAGAATACGACTACAGTTAAACTGTGACTTTTAATAGAATTATACGTAACTCTCATGGTGCCTCGACCACAACACCTTACAATGGTACCTTACATAAAGGTACAGTCAATAACAGTTTTAGAAATTAAAAAATTTAAAAAATATTCAAGGAAACCTTCGTACATGGGAGGCCATGCATCTAAGTTATAATAGATATCATAGGGCTTAAGAATTAACCTTGGTTGACCCAATAGACCCCAAAAAAAAAAACGAGAAGATTACTATCCTATTCATTCCAATGGTGGGTCTTCTCTTGCCGTATAATTATCTCCATTGTCTCTAATTGAGAATTATATTTCAACCAAACTCCAAGATTATATAGGTAGTGCTCATAGATATAATCAGCAAGTGGATAGTGCATAACCCTGTCTTATGATAGCACGGAGTCGTATGTCATTAGACATCTTGTACTATAGTGGCAAAACACCCTTCCAATGTTGGGTTCACCTCACCCTATTCTGTTCACCAAAATCAACGGTTAAATGACGTATAAAATACGACACACTTATCTAAAATTCTCAATAAAATTATTTCTATACTGTTTTGTGGGATACTTCAACAGTTATAGACCCTCGTTTTATTCACCTGTTATCCCCGCTCAACCCAGCTACACTCTTATTACCTGAAATGAATTATGAAGTAAAAGGGTGAGCACAAATAGCCCAGTAAAGAATATCATAACTAAAGATAATTAAATTATTAATAGTTTTTATCAGTAATAAATCAGAGATTTATAACATATGGTAGATGATAAACATTTTCAACCATAGTTGCAGCGAAATGAGCAATTCATTAAAAGAGTCAAATAGACCATAACGTCTATTATTTCCTCCACGTTAAAAGTCCACCAATAATATTGTATCCCTGTAACATCAATCAACAATTCCTGTCCATAATCATGTAAATAGTTCATAATCATAATTATGTTGATAATTTTTTTTCTTCACACCCAAGACGAAGATGATTTTCATCACCTATCTTTACCTGAAACTATCAAAGATCATGGTTATACCAAATCACAGTTCTTGTTCATAATCATGTTAATCATTTCATCTTTGCAGTCAAGCCAAAGATATTCAACAACAGGTCATCTTTGCACTACGGGCCAAAGATATTCAATAACAGGTCATCTTTACACTACAGGCCAAAGATATTCGACAACAGGTCATCTTTGCACTACGGGCCAAAGATATTCAACAACAGGTCATCTTTGCACTACGGGCCAAAGATATTCATATCTCAAAGAAATATCTAATCATTTCAGAATTTATTTAAACAATAATTATAACCATGTTGATCAATTCACCTTTGCCCTTAAGCTAAAGATATTCAATTGTAAATTCAATGGTTATGATCATACCAGTCAACAATTCATCTTTGCACTACTGGCCAAAGAAAACCCATAGTCATAGTCATACTAATAATCTACCCATCTTTATACTCAAGTCAAAGAGAACTTCCATCACCATGATTATTAAAATGTTAGAAATGATAATCAGAACAATATGATTAAAACATGGATATAATTTCAAGAGTAAGATTCATAAATCAACGATAATTTGGTTAGAAAAAGAAATCCAATTTTATCATGAATAGTACCCCATAAATAGTAATCTGTGAATAGTACTCCATGAATAGTGTCCCGTGAATAGTAACCCCGGCATGAAAAGATAAAAATTTATAAGAAAAATTATATCAATATTCCGGTGAAATGATATTCAACCGTAACATGTACTGTATTCGTGAATAGTGCCGTATACGTGAATAGTATCGTATACGTGAATAGTAACCTCAACATGAAAAAGATAAAAATTTAATAAAAAAAATCATACTTCGTGAATAGTGACGTATACATGAATAGTGTCGTATACGTGAATAGTAATCCCGACATGAAAAATATAGAAATTTCATAATAAAATTCATACCAATATTTGGTGAAATGATATTGAAGAAAATAGCATCATTTATAAGAAAAATAACATCCTTTACCATCCCTTACCTCAAAAGACAAGTACTTCTGACTGGAATATCGGATATAATACTGGAAAAAATTTGCACTAGTTATCAACTAATCAAAGTATCTAAATACTCACAAAAATATGCTTAGCACACCAAAGCAAAAAATTTAATAAATTATTATTTTTCTTTTTCCTACGCTTCCTCTCTTGGACTTTTCATTTTTCAGCATTTTACAATAAGTGGGGCCCACAAAACATGCGTTAAACATTTTTTGTAACAAAACAATTCAGACCCAATATTTCGGAACATCAATAATTCATAATAAATAGCCCTTTTATCAGAAAAATACGAATTTTATGTCCATTCCATATGAAATTTAATTCTCTATAACTTTGTAGAAGAAAGTTTTTCCAAATTCTGAATAAAAATAACCAAATTTATATACGGATGAATTTGCAAACTATAATCAAACTTCAGTCAAAAACTGGGGCCCACCAACATATTTAACATTCTTTTTTTTCTTTCGTTTTTCCTTTTTTTTTCTCTGTTTCTTTCCTTTTTTCTTCCTTTCTTTTCTTTCTTCCTTCCCTTTTCCCCCACCAATTCCCACTAACCCTCTCTCCCCCTTTTCTTCTCTTACCCCCACCATTTCCTCCACACACACGCAGACACACACACACACACACATATATATATAGGGGTTCAATCCATAGCAATCGGTGGTCATGGTTACTATTCAGCAACCAATCTTTCACCGTTGATCAAGTTAATGAATGACTGAGATTTTAAAAAAATAAAATAAAATTGGAAGAGCCGCTACTCTTAGTAGCGGCTGGCTAAAGGACAAAAAAAAAAAAAAACTGGCCGCTACTCATAGTAGCGGCTACTCCTCCCTCCTTTTTTGTCCCATTTTGTTTGTCCAATAATATTACTAAATAATATATTATTATTAATAATATTAACTAACTAATATTATTATTAAAAATAATATTAAATAGCTAATATTTTTTTGTCCCACTTTTAAAATAAATATTATTACAAAATTATTATTTAGTTAATATTATTATTAATATTAAATAATATTAATATTATTTTATTACTTGATTAAAATTTTCAAAATTAATAAATATTTATTTTATTAATTGATTAAAATTTTACAAAATTAATAAATAATTAGTTTATTAATTGATTAAAATTTTACAAAATTAATAAATTAATATTACAAATTAGTAAACAACTTGTCTCATTATTACAAAATTACAAAAATTTATTTTTGTAAAATTACAAAATTATTATATTAAAATTTTATTAATTTTGTAATAATATTTATTTTATTAATTTTGTAAAATTTTAATCAATTAATAAAATAAATATTTATTAATTTTGTAAAATTTTAATATAATAATTTTGTAATTTTACAAAAATAAATTTTGTAATTTTGTAATAATGAGACAAGTTGTTTACTAATTTTGTAATATTATTTTATTAATTTTATAATTTTGTAATAATATTTATTTTATTAATTTTGTAAAATTTTAATCAATTAATAAACTAATTATTTATTAATTTTATAAAATTTTAATGCAATTAATTAAATAAATATTTATTATTTTGTAAATTTTAATCAAGTAATAAAATAATATTAATATTATTTAATATTAATAATAATATTAACTAAATAATAATTTTGTAATAATATTTATTTTAAAAGTGGGACAAAAAAATATTAGCTATTTAATATTATTTTTATTAATAATATTAGTTAGTTAATATTATTAATAATAATATATTATTTAGTAATATTATTGGACAAACAAAATGGGACAAAAAAGGAGGGAGGAGTAGCCGCTACTATGAGTAGCGGCCAGCTTATTTTTTTTTTATCTTTTAGCCAGCTCCTACTAAGAGTAGTGGCTCTTCCCAATTTTTTTTTTAAATCTCAGTCATTCATTAACTTTGATCAAACGGTGGAGAGATTGGTTGCAGAATAGTAACCATGGCAACCGGTTGCCATGGATTGAACCCCATATATATATTAAAATATTTACAATTCCAATTCCTATTTTCTCTTTTCCACCTCATTTTATTCATATATCGTACATTCATTATAAAAATATCACCATTATTATATTATCACATTATACACTTATAATGTAATATTATAATAATATATTTGAATGAATTATTTTATCGAAGAAGATAAAATATCAATTCTCAATAATTGTCACTTTTGTTAAAAAAAATCCTCCGTTTATATCCACAATGAATAAATATTTACTTATCATCTTTATCAATAATTAATTATTCACAAATAATATTACAGAACCACAATATTGACAATCAGGTCGTTCCTAGGAAAAAAAGGAGGCTTTCCGATAAGAATTTCTCCTTACTGGCGCGCAATTAGATTAACTAACCCCTTTCCTAGACAGAACATCCTAAGGCATTGCCAATAATGCTGTTTAATAATATTATTCAAATAATATGAATTATTGATTTGATAATGTAAAATATTGTGCAGTGACAATTATTGAAACCACAATAATATAAAATAATGTGCAATACCGTGTGCTACATGTGCAACAACGCGTATTACTTTATTTTAACCACCGGGTAATATAACAGTTCTAACGGTAACCGTTACGCAATTATTTTTAGAAAATTATTATTGTCGTTTTCTTCATCTGACAGTTTTTCGTTATGGGGCCCACAAATGGCTGCACCATCGTACGAATATTTTTCGACAACAAGAATATTCCACGACCAACGAGTATTTTCCGACAACAATGAATATTTTATAACCACTTGCTTATTTTGAAAAAATTACATATATCACCCTCAACTTTAACCCTTTTATCAATTTAACCATTTACTGAATAATAATTATAAGAAAATTGAGTTTTATTTCATAAAATCGGGGGTCTTACATACATACTATAGAGTATGGAAGAAAATAATATTCCTTACGAATATTGAATGAAAACAACATCCTTTACAAGAAAAATAATATCCCTTACCTTAATAGGAGAGTAGTTTTGACTGGAATATCGGATATTATAATGAGAATTCTTGCACCGTTATCCACACTCAAAATACTCTTATACTCACAAGAAATACGCTTAATATTTTAGAGAAAATTTTTTAAAATTCTGGTGTGATTTTTATTTCTTAACTAAACACCCTATTTATAGAAAAGTGCTAGCACACCATCTCTGACAATTATACCTACGGATGAATTTCTCAAGCACCCTTGTTTTGACAAAAATGTTCAGCACACTTTATAGGTTGTCCACCCACATGTTTATATATATATATATTAAAAATATTTATAATTATTAAAAGAATTCTTAATTCTATTTTCTTTCTTCCACCTCATTTTATTTGATACCATAAATTTATTATAATAATGTTACCATTTAAATTATAAAATTATACAATTATATTATCACATTATACTATTTATAATGTAATATTATAATAATATATTTGAATGAATTATTTTATCAGAGAAGATAAAATGCCAATTTTTAACAAATGTCTTATGCTAAAAATTTCTCAATTTATATCAAAATTGAATAAATATTTACTTACCATATTTATCAACAATCAATTATTATTCACAATTAGTATTATAGATCATAATATTGATAATCAGGTTCGTTCCCAAAAAAGAGAGGGCTTTCCAATAAGAATTTCTCTTCATTGACGAGCAATTATATAACCTAACCCCTTTTTCTCGACAGAACCTTCTAGACAATGTCAATAATGCTATCTAATAATATTATTCAAATAATATGAATTATTGATTTAATAATGTGAAATACAGTGCAGCGGTTAATTGTAGCAATTATTGAATCAATAATATAAAATATCAATGTAGCAATTATTGAATCAATAATATAAAATATTATGCAATTATCAATGTAGCAATTATTGAATGAATGGCTTCTTATGTAAGAACCAATAATTTAAAATACTGTGCAATACCAGTGTGCTACTGTACAACAACGCGTATTATTGTATTTTTATCACCGGGTATTATAACAGTTTAACGGTAATAGTTTTACCGTTATTTTTATAAAAAAGTTACTTCTGTCGCTTTCTATATCCGACATTCATTCCGTTGTTGGGCCCAGCAATTATTTGTTATTTCGACGTCGCCATCGTACTTTACCGAATATAATATTCTCCGACAGAAAGAATATTCTCCGACAAAACGAATATTATCCGACACAATTAATATTTTATGACAACTTGATTACTTTATAAAATTTGCACATATCACTCTTAACTTTAGCCTTTTATCAATTTAATAATTTACTAAATAGATTAATAATTATAAGAAAATTGAATACTTTTATTTCATAAAATTCGGGGTCTTACATCTTATGACCTCATCCTCATTTCGGCGATCCTGGTTTGAACATGTTGTTATGGCGAAATTACACTTTTGCCCTCTTGCGGGGTTGTCGTCAGGGTGATATTACGCTTTTGCCCTCCTGCAGGGTTAGTACAAGAAAAGCAAAATTTCGAGTGTCTACACTGTGTTATAGCAGCACAACAAATAACACACAACGAATCAAACTAACGTTCTGAATTTTATTTTCAAAATAAACTATGAATAACTTATAAAATAATGAAGACTAGAAGACTAGAATGTTTGATGCTTCGATGATTTGAATGAATGCAAATGGATGCCCCCTTAGTCTATTTATAGAAGAGTTTACTGACCCATCAAATGTGATACAACCTTTTGAAAATGACGCAGAATGGGAACATCCGTTACGGGCCAAAAATGACGCAGTTTTGGGCTTGATAGAATGGGCGCGTCCGCAGTTTTGGGGCATCCGTTTGGGCAGACGACGCATCCCAAAACTACACAGTTTTTGATAATAAATAACGCTTCTCAAAACGACACAGTTTTGATAATAAAACAAAATTTAAATAAATTTTGTCCAAAAAATATATACACTAACCCAAAAAATATATACAAGATTGACAGCGACGCGCAGTGCGATTTAAACCAAGCCTTTGTTAGGTCATCTCCCTTCCACAAAAGTGGGGTGTCCCTTGGGGCCTAAACCGAAAAGCTGACTAATTGTATATAAACTAAATTTATTTTTAGTTCTTAACTGATGTGGAATTTAGCTTTTCACAAGTATTTATTATCATTTATAAGGGTGATCTTTGGGAGTTAATTTCTCAGTCATTACCTCATGGATTTGAGCTTCCAAATACTCAATTTTAATCTACTCATGGAATAGAACACGTTGATATGTGAATTCATTTTAAATGATTAATGAAACTCACTTCAAATTTGGCTCAAATTCTAATAAAAATTTTACCAACTATATTTATTCACGTAACTCATAACAAAAAAATCGACATGTAAATTTACAAGATATATCATTTTTCTTTAGAGTGCATTACTATATAGTACTGAAAAAGATAGATCGAAGAGTAAAAAAGTTAGAAAGGAGTGAAAAATTCATTAATTTTTACGAAAGTCTTTAGCCTGAGTGGTATTACCCAACACATGTTAACCATGAGATTGAAGGTTCGAGCCTTGACAATTGGCATGCTAAGACAAGATGTGTGAGTGTGTTTAAATTATTAAAAAATAAATAAATGTTAAAGGAGTATGTTATTTTTAACCTTTAGTTTCACAGTATTTGGTATTCGGCTAGTAATGACTCTTTGAATATGAATTTCATTCACCATAAGTATTTAATTTATGTTAGGTTTGGAATGGAGTAATAAAGGTGGGAATGAATGACTCATTCATATGGAATGAAAAAAATTGTGTTTGAAAAAATTGTGTTTGGTTCCTTAGGAGAAGGAGAACATATGTAATAAATCATTATAATTAGAATGAAATGAATTATTTCACTCTAAAAATTGTGTTTAGTTCTTTAAAGAAGAAAAAACATATACAATAACTCATTCTAATTAAAATAGAATGAATCATTTTATTTTTCATTTCATTGCTTCAATCCAAACGTAGCATTAAGGTCTAGTTGTATCAGTCGAGTACAAAACATGGTCATGACAGAAGATAAATAAGAGATGAGCTGGGGGGTTAGATATCGACGATCCAGTTCACCCATCAAACGGGATAATGTCATGAGTCACTTTATTCTTATGTTGTACTATATGACATAATTTTAGTTCCTAGTTCCCCTATGCTCCTTGGATGTAATTTATTCTTTAGAGAAAACATAATTTTACAAGTGAAATTGCAGCCCACATTGTACAGTTGGGATCAAAACAAAATAATAATAATTAATTATCTTAATTTGATTTAATTTTATATATATTATAAAAGAATGTATCGAGTATCTAATCGAATCTGTATCAATCAAGTATATATCGAATCACAATTGAGAATTCGAGTAGTTTAAATTTTAAACGAGTCGAGTATAATCTTGTTCAGATTTTACTCATATTTTTATTCGAACTATTTTTTATGCTCAGATTTGGATCATATTATTAAAAAATTTGGATCACGCTTGTATTTTTTCGAATCGAACCCGAATCGAATCTGAACTGTTTGGCACGTTTATAGCCTTATGACAAGTAGAAAAAGGTTATTCTAAGTGAATGTAATTGGCCATTCTATTTAGATTGTGATTTTATATCAGATTATTATCAAGTCCTGTAATGAATATAATCCATTAATTAGAGAAAGGAACAATTCTTAGCAAGGTAAAACTTTAATACTGAAATCAACACATGAAAAAAATATTCATGGAGAAAAATCTTCAAATCGAAAGTATTTTGATATAATTATTATGTAGTTAAATTTTATTTTAACTTTTTTTAATAAAAAAATTATATTTAAAAGTATTTTATTTTAGGTGTCACCACATAACACTATCATTTAATTATAGGTCCTCTTAACATGGGCACATGCTATGTATACAGTTCAAGAGAATATTCTCTTGAATTGTGTGCATATTCTTTTGATTTCTGTATTTGCACCAAATTCAAGGGAATAAGCACACAATTCAAGGGAATATTCTCTTGAACTGTGTGCTTAACATATGCCCTTAAGCACATGTTAAGAAATTCCTTTAATTATTAACTGTGGCTAGGACAAGTGGAATTAAACTTACCAATTAGTAGTGGCCGTGCACAATAGGCCGGCCTGATCTGGTCCGGCCTAGGCCTGCCAAGCTTTGGCCGTTGACCAGGCCAGGCCAGGCCTTGACTTTTGGGCCTGTAGGTCAGGCCAGGCCAGGCCTTGACCACCAAACCAGGCCCTAATGAGCCCTGTAGACCAGGTCAGGCCAGGCCTAGGCTGGTCTGGTTCAGAATTTAAAAAAAAAAATTGTATGTGGGCCTTGTTTTGGGGGTGGTCCGGTCTGCGGAAGGGCCTGAGGCTGGGGGGCTGGGGGGCTGGGGGAGGGGGAGGGGGAGGGGCCTGGGGCTGAGGCTGGGGCTGGGAGCTGGCCGCCTGCTCCAGTGCTCCTGCTGGCTGCTCTAGTACTACTTAATAACTTTTTTTTTGAAACTTAATAACTTAATAACTAACTAGCTATAATATTAATAACTAACTAACTTAATAATATTAATATTATGAATAAACTAACTAACTAATAATAAATAACTAACTAACTTATATTAATACTATTAATATTATGTACCTGTTATATTAATAATATGCTATTCAATATTAACTAACTTATAAATATTAAATAAACTAAATAGTATATTAATATTAAAATTTAATCAACTAACTTATTAATATTAATAAACTAACTCATATATGTATAGTTGTTTACTATGCACTTCGTAAAAAATACTGTAAATTATATTTTTATTTTTTGAATATAAAGCTAGTTTCATTAAAGTAACTAACAACTAAGTAACTAACTTATTATTAATATTAACTATCAACTATGTATAGTTGATTACTATCAACTAAGTAAGTAACTTATTATTAATATTAAATATACTAACTAGTTATATACTAACTATGAACTAACTTAAATGCAATTAACATATTAAATAAATATGCATATTAACTAAATAAACATATTAATATGCATATTAACATATTAAATAAATAAATATGCAATATTAAATAAATATGAAATAAACATATTAATATGCAATAAACATGAATATTAAATAAATAAATAACATATTAAACATTTAATATTTAATATACATATTAAATATTAAAATATGCAATATTAACATTAACATATTAATATTAATATGCAATATGCAATATTTAATATTAATATTAATATTAATATTTAATATGCCTATTAAATATTTAATATGCAATAAATATTAATATTATATGCAATAATATTAATAATAATATGCAATAAACATGCTATTAGCATATTAAATAAATATGCATATTAACATATTAACATATTAGCATGTTAAATGCAATTAACATGCTATGCAATATTAACTAACTTATGAATATTAAATAAACTAAGTAGTATATTAATATTAAAATTTAATCAACTAACTTATTAATATTAAATAAACTAGCTAATATATTAATATTAAATAAACTAGCTAATATATTAATTAAATGTACTTGCAAGAAATCAAGAATGAATAATTAAAATTTAAACTTTATTGATGTATTAATTAAAACTAATGTATTATAATTTATAAATTATAATAATGAACAAGTTAAAATTTATTATTTATTGAAGAATAATTATAAATTTAAAGTTTAAAAATTATAAATAATTAATTAGATAAAAAATCATGTACAACCTCAGTTCCAGGTCAGGCCAGGCCCAGTCAGAGCAGGCTAGGCCAGGCCCCAGGCCAAGCTAGGCCCAAGACCAGGCCAAATTTTTGCTTAAAAATATCGATCTTTTCAAGCTTTTCAAGTCAGGCCTGATCGAGCTAGACCTTGACCAGATCGGACTTTGATCAAGCCTAGCCCAAGCCAGACCACATGCCTCGGACCTTTTGTGCACCACTACCAATTAGTCTCTACCTGCAACCAAGAAATTGAAACAAGAATTCTAGCTAGCTCTATCTAATCAGACTAGACTTCAATGCAGGAGCTAGTAATCTTACAGGGTATAGCTAGCTAGCTGATAGCTCCCCGTTTGTATGAATCCAGGTAAGTAAGTGGGAAACAACTGATGTGAGAGAGAGAGATTAATACGCGATTTGGTCCCATCCCCCCTCCCCAGCAACTTGAATTTCGAATCCGAATCAAATTAAATTTATCTAAATAAGACATTAAAACATTAATTCAATATTATTTATTTTAATAAGATTAGGAAAATATTGTTTTAGTGACATTTCTAGTACGGATTATATTTTTTATATGTATTCAAATTACACTTAAAACACTATTTTTTATAAAAATTTCAGTTAAAATAAATACTATACATTTTTTGAGAAGTACCTAAGAAAAAAAAAAGGTCACTAGAACAATATCCCCCTAGAAGGACTCTATATATAGACAAATTTCTTATCCATCTTTTTTTACATGTGAGACTATGGTGTTACATTACTTCTGTTTACTTTGTCGCTCTATTCTAGGCTAATATATAATCATTTGGAATGATTAATTCTGGCAATCTGATAAATCTATAAAAACGGCTAAAATGTATACTACTTGACTTTGTTGATTGTTCTCTTCCATGATAGGGTGCACAAAATTATACTAAGATTTACACTAATTAAACGTGAAACAGCTCTATGGTTTGAACAAGGGCTTTTACGCTTTTAGTATTTGAAGAAAGAGGGGGAGGGATTAAATTCAACATTGGTGTACTAAATGCGTATATACATATATATATATATATATATATGTATATATGTGCAGTAATTAAAGCTAAAATTAATTAATATATATACAATGTCACATGTTTCCACAAATAGGTTCGTATTTTTCGTGGTCATCATATGGACCGTATCAACTGATTATATGGCGAAAATGTCATGAAAAATATGGAGCATATGAATTTGTTTTTCCTATACTAGGGACATACTATATATAAAAGTAGAATACATTTAATTTTAATTATTTAATTTTTTTCTTTAAAACACAAAATAATTCTCTCCAAAACAAAACACTTTTTCCCAACTCTTTTTTCCCAAAAAAATCAGATTATCCTTTTACACGTTTTTAATAAAACACTTTTTCCCAAAAAAATTATATTATCCTTTTACATTTTTAACAAAAAAAAAAAAAAAACTTCATTATCTCACTCTCCTTCTTTAATGCTATTTATCATTATCAATAACAAAAAAAAAATTCTTCATTATCTCACTCCTCTTCTTTAATGCTATTTATCACCACCAATCATACTATATATAAAAGTAGAATACACTTAATTTTAATTGTTTAATTTTTTTTCCCAAAACACAAAATAATTTCCTCCAAAACAAAACACTTTCCCCCTTCACTTTTCTTCCAAAAAATTAAATTATCATTTTACACGTTTTTAATAAAACACTTTTTCCCCTTTCACTTTTCTCCAAAAAAATCATATTATCCTTTTACATTTTTAACAAAAAAAATTTTATTATCTCACTCTCCTTCTTTAATGCTATTTATCATTATCAATAACAAAAAAAAAACTTTTTATTATCTCACTCCTCTTCTTTAATGCTATTTATCACCACTAATAATCAGTAATAATCATATCATATTATATATAAAAGTAGAATACACTTAATTTTAATTGCTTAATCCCCCCCCCCCCTCAAACCCCAAACCCCAAACCCCAAAACAATTCTCTCCAAAACAAAACACTTCCCCCCCCCCCCCCACCACCTTCACTTTACTCCCAAAAAATCAGATTATCTTTTTACACGTTTTTAACAAAACACTTTTCTCCCAAAAAATCAGGTTATCATTTTACACGTTTTTAACAAAAAAAAATTCTTCATTATCTCACTCCCTTTCTTTAATGCTATTTATCACCATCAATAATCAATAACAAACATATATCATTTGAGTTATTTGTTTGATAGAGTTGTTATATATTCAAGAATGAATTTTTTTATTTCGAAATATTCACTAAACATATATCATTTTATTGTCGTTGTTCTTTTTCAGGTACATTAAACTCTGTTGTGCTTTCTTTGTTTTATTTTTGGTTTGGAGCTATTAGATGATGGTTGAAGCAACTACTATTATGAGTCATACTAGGTAGTAATAATTTACTATACCGAACTTTAATTTGAAATGATTGAATAGTTCATTTATTTTTTTCTGTCACATTTGATTTTAATTAATTATTTAACAATATGAGTACTTTAATAAATATTAAAAGCAGATCATCAAGCTCTGCAGCAAGGGCAAGATTCATTGGAACAGCCACCTTGGTGATCTGCACCATACTGACTAGAGGCTCAACTTTGGCAATCATTCTCTACTTGAGGCGTTTCACAACTTTCTTGATATTCTCTTCATGTTATTTTTGACGCTGCTTGAAAGACTTCTACTCTGATATGACATTCCCAAGATAGGTAACTAAGTACAATGTGAAGAAAATGGAAAATACAACAAAGATAACAATAATCCAGCAGAAGTTGACGAAGTAATTCACCCAGATCTTCTTCCTCTTGGGACGAAGGGGGGTCTCAAGATCTGACATTGTGCGAGATAAATATGCCTATTTTGCTGTGACATGAAATAAAAAGTAGTGAGCTAACAGAAATTACATTTACTTTACACTTGAGTTGACATATGACTACTTTAATAGTTCTGAACATATTCTTTATCAAAAGAATGGATCAATATTACTCTTTTTGAGTTTTGAAGCATTATTAGCTAATATTTGTTTTTAAGTACAAACTAAAATAGTATTATATTTTTTCTTTAATTATCTCGGAGAATATTTATATTTCTTGATTCATGTTTGGATGACCATAATAAATTATACTTTGGTAGGTATTGAAACAAGATGTGGAATTGAACTTTGTTATCCATATAATCTATATCAGCAAGGAATGGATCAGTATTATTTTTTTTTGTTCTGAAACACTATTAGCCAACATTTATTTTGTTAAATACAAACTAAAGTAATAACATGTTTCCTTTAATGATATTGGAGAATATTTATATTACTTGATCCATGTTTGAATGGTCGGAACGATTTTTAAAATCTTAGAACATGAAATAAAATGAATAATGTATTTTAATTTAATACTCTAAAAGATTTTTATATTCAATTATTTTACTTATCTAATTAGTCAAGTGAAATAATTTAATTTTGAATTCCCGTGAATCGCACGGTTTACAATTACTAGTTATATACTTAATTTTAGAGCTAGCGGTCTAATATTGCTACATAATTAATTTTAGAGTGTAAAATCTGTTATTGACAATATATTAATTAATTTTGGTTATGGTTATAGTGGTGGCTTACAGTATATAAATTAATTTATCTAAATAAAAACATGATTAGAGTACTGTACCCTTTTAGGATGTGCACCTATGTTATGTATGTATTAACCCATCTTCATTTATGCCTGATAGTTATCTTTCACTTTTAAGATATATAAACAATTTGAAAAAGATCAATACCTAAATTAGTGCTCAACCACTATCTTTACATCCATGTATTTTACTTAATTGGCCTATGGTATTATCTCATACATGTATAATAATAATTCTCACTTGACAAATTAATAAATTAAGACGTAAAATCTTAATAATATATGGGTGCTCTTAACATGTTTTTTAAGAGAATATTTTTTTAAACTGTGTACATATTCTCTTGATTTCTGCATTTGCACCAAGTTCAAGGGAATATGCACATAATTTAAAAGAATATTCTCTTGAATCGTGTGCTTAGCATGTGCCCTGAATGCACATGTTAAGAAATTCCATAATATATATATTAATATATATATATATATATATATATATATATTAATATATATATTTTTTTGAATTGTGTGCATATTTCCTTGATTTCTGTATTTACACTAAGTTCAAGAGAATATGAACATAATTTAAAAAAATATTCTTTTGAACCGTGTACTTAACATGTGTCCTGAATGCACATGTTAAGAAAATTCATAATATATATATATATATATATATATATATATATATATATATATATTAATATATACTCCTGTAATTGTTAATTAATTTTAAATAGGATGATGCATGCATGCCCCTCTCTATTTTCTTGAGACGTACGACTATTCTTGGGGTTGGGAAGCACGTGCATGTATGTTGGGTTTTATATATAGGATTTCAATATTTTTTCGTTTTTTACTTTCCTACTTTTTGTTTGATATTGTCTTTTACTTTTGTCCACTCATTTTTTGTGATCTGTCCATCGTGTTCTTTGCATTAGTGCTGACGATGAGTGGCAAAAACGGATAGGGTTAAAAAATGGTTTTGTTAAGTACATATTAGTTGACATATATGATTATGAAGGAAAACATATCTTCTTCTTTTTCTTATTTATTTAAAAACTTATATTATTACTATTCAATTTTAGATGTACACTTTATCTTACGGGCTAGAAGAATACCCCCAAACAAAATGTTGAAATAAACTTGAACATGTTACCTTGCAAGAAGAGGAAAAGGTTTTTACCACTACACTATTATATTTAGGGTTCTCTTAACATGTGCCCTTAGGGCAAATATAAACACACAGTTCAAGAGAATATTCTCTTGAACTGTGTGTATATTTTTTTAATTTCTATATTTACACCCAATTTAAAAAATTATGCACACAATTCAAGAAAATATTCTCTTAAACTTTGTACTTAACATGTGCTCTAATGGCACATGTTAAGAAATTCCTTATATTTAATCTAAATCAACAAAATATATGATATATACTCAAAGAATCTTATTTGACATTTTTTTATAAAAAAAAGTTAGAAAAAGAATCTTAATTCTTTGGATGATAATATAAAACGGCACACTCGTACGTTTAACCATCATAATTTTATTATCATGTCATTACAATTAAATTAGACTCTCAATAAATTCAAGGGTAGGCATGGGACAAATATATATTCTCAAATAAACTAACTTATTATATTTAGACCGCTTAAAACTGAAATCCCATGCATGATATCCCCTAGCAACTAGGTAAAGGAATAGTCACCTGAAGTAATCTAGAAGCCATCACTATCCATTTGAATCACAGTGCTATAATTTAAATTCCACAACACGAATAAATATGTTATGTCCGAAAAACGTTCAGAGTCTCAAATTATATATATATACATATATAACTCCCTCATATATATGCACCAGCACAGCCCCAGCAAATGCATGCATGCACTACTTATAATATTACTA
The DNA here is from genome assembly GCA_020205555.1 of Panax stipuleanatus. Lineage (NCBI taxonomy): Eukaryota > Viridiplantae > Streptophyta > Magnoliopsida > Apiales > Araliaceae > Panax > Panax stipuleanatus. The sequence goes on from CM035117.1 coordinate 24,182,922, forward strand.
AACCCCAAATTAATAATTAATTAATTCTCTCTTGTTGTGCTAGCTAGCTGCACCAATGGATCCTCCGGCTAAAGTGCCTAGATGGACTCCGAGCGGCAGCCCAACAAGAACCCTCCTAATGGAATTCCATTCAGAAATGAAAGACGACCATGAACCCAGGTCCGGATCCGAGCCAGATAACATAGCTGCACTTGAAGGGGTTCATTACGTTCCCTACATGACTAACCTATCTTCTCCTGCTAATACCACTACTCCATCTCCACCTCTTCATATTAGTACGTTTGAAGCACCGTCGTTAAGGGTGCTTGAAGTGCCGAAAGGCGACGACACCGGAATTTATATAACGTGGAAGGACTTGTGGGTGACGGTGCCGGGAAAGAAAGGGGGTCGCCGGCCCATTTTGCAGGGGCTTACCGGGTATGTGGAGCCGGGTCAATCGTTGGCTATTATGGGGCCTTCTGGCTGTGGCAAGTCTACTCTTCTTGATACATTAGCAGGTATATATATATATATCAACCTAAGCACTCTGATTTTAGAATTTCTAGCTAATTTTCATTAAATTAGAGATGAGAGTTTTTTATGATCGGTATTGTCTTATAGAAACTGTTCTATATTCTGTCTGTTAGATAAAAATAGTCTTATTTATAAATTTAAAAACATATATTTTACTTATATTTTTATCTATGTACGCACATAATGAGTTTTTAGATCAATAGAGATAACATGATTCTGATATTTATGGATCCGGCCGATTACTATAAAATTAACTTCACAGTAAATTGATCGATTAATCAGTGTCGATACGGAGAGATTTTTTTGTGATCCGTATTCTTATAGAAACCTTAACAGTTTCACTAGCTAGAGCTCACATCATCGAGATCACGTGATTCTCATGCATGGTGATGGTTATTAGACACTAAAAATGTTACAACAAACCACATCATTAAGCCTGGCTCTAACCTACAACTTGCCCGAATCGTACACAAACTACTCCTATTGGTCAGTCCCCAAAACACAAATTTTAGAAAGAGAAAGTGTATACAAATTTGAGAGACAGATGGAGCATAACGTATACAGATTTTAGAGAAAAAAACAAATAATCAAATTTTAGAGAGACAAAATGTTACAAATTTTAGAGAGAAAGTTTAAAGAACAATATTAGAGATAAAACATTAGAGAGTGTGTATAAAAAAATTTAGAGCTATGAAAATTTTTAAAGAGGCGAAAGAATGTATAAAACATGATAAAAGGTGAAAGAATATAGAAATTAAATATCATAAATAATTTATTTAATTATACCATAATAATAGTAAACTTAAAATTTAAAATATGAGTTAATTTATATTTGACTCATAATTATATGATTCTAACCCACACAACTAGTGGTGTGCAATTTTTTTGATTTTCCGGACCGGTCTGGTTTGGTACAAAAAAATCGGTTCGGTTTCGGTACAAAAAAAACGATATATACCGTTTTTTGGTACCGAGTTTTTATGGTTCGGTTTTACCGAACCGAACCGAACCGAACCGATACATACCGGTTTTTTAATTATTTATTTATTATTATTATTAATAAATAATTAATAATAATAATAATAATAATAAAATAATGATTATAATAATATTAATAAAAATAATAATAATAATAATGAGATAATAATAAAAATAATAAATATATTACTTTTCGATTTTTATTCGATAAAAACCTGTACCTAGCCTATTCCGAACCGGTAAACCGGTTCGGTATACCGGTCCAACCGGTACCGATATCGGTATGAAAATTTAATTAATTTCAGTACCGGTCCGGTTCGGGCCGATTTTTACCGGTTGCCCACCCCTACACACAACCCATATTAAAAATAAGTAATATAGTTTTGATTCTTAGATACAACTATAACTAAATTTTATAAATCAAAATCAACCCATAATTATATTTGTCATTCCTAATTGTAATAAAGGAATTGGATAGTATGAATAATATTAGTACAAAACCCGACCATAGTTATAGAAAAAAAAGTGTTTTCTTGCATAAATAAGTAGACAGCATATCACATGACAAGGCATAGGGTTCACAATTTTTTTCGGTGGAGCCCACTAATTCACTATTCTTCTATGTCATGTTTGTTTGTAAAGATAACATTTAAAATTTGAGTATTAATTTCAAGTCGTTTGTTTGTTTTAAAAATATAGATTTAAACTATTAGTGCATGGAAATCAAAATGACTTTTATCATTTTTAGTGGAATAAAGGAAACTAATTAATTGTATATATTTGACAGAAATACTTTTGGTACTGTAGACAAGGATTTAAATTGAAATCGATTGTATTCCATGTTCTTTCAACTTAGCATTTATCATTTTGCTTGACTTTTAATTGCAAAGAAATTCTAATCACATACAAATAACTTAATTTGATCAATGACCAAATACTGCAGGTAGGTTAGGCTCAAACACAAGGCAAACCGGAGATATCCTAATCAATGGCCGCAAACAAACATTAGCCTTCGGAACTTCAGTAAGTAAAACAAAAACACGGCAGTGATTAGCATGAAGTTAACTTTGGTAAATTGATCAAAATAGTATTGATACGTAGGTCGGGAGGTTATCTCTCTTTACCTGTCAGTACTGTATTGGTCAATTGACTAATTTACCATGAAATTAACTTCATAGTAACGGAATCTCAAAAACACCCTCCTCAGCTCTCCCCTCCAATTCACCATTAATTAATTAACTAAAAATTATACTACTTGTCTACTAAAATCATTTAATACCAATTAAATTAATTATATATATATATATATAAACGAACAATTTAATGTAGGCTTATGTGACCCAAGATGACACACTTATGACTACATTGACTGTACTCGAAGCCGTATACTACTCGGCTCAACTTCAACTTCCTGATTCCATGTCAAGAGCCGAGAAGAAAGAAAGAGCGGAAACGACAATAAGAGACATGGGATTACAAGATGCCATGAACACGAGAATCGGAGGGTGGAGTGTGAAAGGCCTTAGCGGTGGCCAAAAGAGAAGAGTTAGCATTTGCATTGAAATCTTGACGCGCCCTAAACTTCTTTTCCTTGATGAGCCTACAAGTGGCTTGGACAGTGCGGCGTCGTATCACGTTATGCATCGTATCATAAAACTTGCTCAACAAGATAGAAGGACTGTTATAGCTTCCATCCATCAGCCAAGTGGTGAAGTTTTTGAGCTTTTTCATAATTTGTGCCTTTTGTCCTCCGGCAGACAAGTTTATTTTGGTCTCACTTCAGGAGCAAATGAGGTAATGTACGTACGTAGCTAGGTAGTCTACAAAATCATGACTCCAACTAACTCCATCTGCCGTCACATTATCTGATGAATGGCTCTTTATATATATATATATATAGATGTTAATTAATTTGATGCCTCAAAATTAGAAGTACTTGACGATTTGAATTTTTTAATGTTTATGCACGCAGTTTTTCGCATCCAATGGCTTCCCATGTCCATCTATGAGGAATCCCTCTGATCACTTCCTCAGAACTGTGAACAAAGATTTTGATGTTGTGAGTAATGGTTTGTTGTTGTTATTAGCTAGTAAATAATTATATAATGGGACTTTTATATCACGTCATTAATTCTGCCGAGGTGTGTCACTGACGATTATAGTTTATAATGCATACTTGTTATCATATCAACAAATATTTATTCCAACTTAATTTGAGAAGCTATACATTGGCTAATTAACAATCCTAATTAGGATGTCGAGCAAGGACTTGGTGCTGGAGACACAAGTGCTGCAGAAGCCATTAACATTCTTGTGAAGGCATATAAATCATCAGAGTTAAGCCAACAAGTCCTACAAAGAGTGCTACAGATATGTCAAAAGGTACACAAACAATTCACTAATTAATTTCATGGTAAGTTCACTTCACGCTCAATACAGTGCTGACACATAGACGGGAGGGTGATCTCTTCGCCTATGTGTCAGCACTGTATTAGTCATGAAGTGAACTAAGTTCACTTTATGCTAACCACTTAACTAGTAGAGGGTCTCATCGTTCAAATGATTATAATCTAAACAAATGTTTAGACTTAATTAAAGCTATGCTTCTCTTTTACAGAATGAATCAACATTGGATAGTAAAGGAAGCCAAGCAAGCTTCTTTACTCAATGCCATGTTCTTACAAGAAGATCCTTCATCAACATGTATCGTGATCTTGGTTATTACTGGCTTCGGTTAGTAATTTATATAGCATTATGCTTGTGTGTAGGTACCATTTTCCACGACATTGGCCACGATTATGGATCAATTCAGGTGATTTTTTTGAAAAATATATAAAAATCAGTCAATGTGTTTTCAAAGTAATCCCAACAAAATCTCTTATACTTAACTCTTTAATATTGAATACACAGGCTAGAGGTTCAATGCTCATGTTTGTTGCAGCATTCTTGACTTTTATGGCCATCGGAGGATTCCCTTCTTTTGTAGAGGATATGAAGGTATGTACTTTATTATCTAATCTCAAATTTTCTCGTCTCAAGTGATGGGACAGTGAATAAGACAAACGTCACATCATTTGTGACAGGAGACGAAAATTTTGAGCCCTTAGCATTACCCTTACAAGTAACTACTACTTAGTAGATAAATTTAAATTAGAATACCCTGATTTTTATTCTTAATTATATTTAACTAGATTTTTTCGCGAGAAAGATTGAACGGACACTACGGTGTAGCTGCATTTGTAGTGGGGAACACACTTTCTTCCATGCCTTACTTGCTACTAATCGGTCTCATACCCGGAGTAATTTCCTATTACCTCGTTGGCCTTCAAAAGGGGCTTGATCATTTTGTGTACTACGCATTTCTAATCTTCGCCTGCATGATGTTAGTCGAAAGCCTAATGATGATGGTGGCGAGTATCGTGCCGGATTTTCTCATGGGGATCATAACAGGAGCAGGAATTCAGGGCATAATGATGCTCAACGGCGGCTTTTTCCGTTTACCAGATGATCTCCCTAAGCCATTTTGGAAGTACCCAATGTACTACATTGCGTTTCACAAATATGCATTTCAGGGATTTTACAAGAATGAGTACATTGGACTCACATTTCCTAATGAAAGAGCAGGGGGGCCTCCTACAATCACAGGGCGTGAGATTTTGAAAGATATTTGGCAAGTCGAAACGGGTTATTCTAAGTGGGTTGATTTATTGGTTTTGTTATCCATGGTGGTAATATATCGGCTTATGTTCTTGATAATCATTAAGGGTTTAGAGAAATTTAAGCCGATGATTAGAGCGTTTCTGAGCGGCGTTTCTCTTAAGCAAGCCACGCATTCAGAGGACCCTTTACATGAGCAAGAATGTGTAAGGAGCGTAAGGGCTTTTTCAGTTTTAGAGTGTCAGTGTTATAGAGTAGATGTAACCTTTCGTGATTAGATTCATAACAAAGTCACATTATTTATTATGGGATTCGGTTACCATGAAGTAAATTTCATTATAAGTTGACACACCGAGAGATCAGCGTGATATCTCTGCGTGTCGATACTGTATTGATCAATTGACCAAAGTTAACTTCATACTAACTACTCTCTTTATTATATATGAAATTTACATAGATATATCATGAATGAATGAATTTTCTCAATTAGTGGGAGATGAAATAAAAGAATGTACGTAGAAATTGAAGAGTTTGAAGAATGTAGATTGATTGGGGATTTTCTGTACGGTTGGCTGGAATAGACGCAATATTTCATGTATTCTGGATATACTAGTGTTCTACTCCTTCTCAGTTTTGTAATACAATTGTAGATTTCCATCCGTAATGAAAAGATAATAATATGTCGTTTGCTATATAAATAATTTTTGACTTAATTACCGAAAAATCAACTAACTTTTTGTCTCAAGCTATCAGAAAAATATATAAACTATTTTTTTAACATTAATAACCTTAAACTTTCAAACGATCAGCGAAAGACTAAAATTCAATTTGGACCCTAATTTTTTTCCCGAAAATCGATTTGCACTCTAAATTATTTTTTCAATTAAATGCATCCTAAATTTAATCACAGACAATTAAATGCACTCTCCGCTCGTTTTTCCGATCAAATCTTCACCAGAAAGCTTAGTAAGAGGATATTTAAGTAAAATACCACATTTCCCGCCATTAAAACAAATATGCATCTTATATTCAACCTTTTACCAAAGTGAAGGGTTATAATCGATCTTCAAACAAATTGAAGGACTGTAATTGAAAGAAAAAACCCACAATGCAGGGAGAAGATCTTTTGGTTGCGTTGATTTGAGGGTATTTTTCTAAAATTTTGTCTTTAATAAAGTATATTTTGCAATTGACATTGTATATCGTTTTGTAGAAAGAAATAGGTGTTAGGAATGGAGGGTATCTGCTCTTTACTCTACAATTGGTTGGAGGAAGAAATAAGTGAAAGACACTATAAATCGTTTTGTAAGAAGAAATAGGTAAAAGACACAGTAAATCAGTTTATTGAAGGGTATATCCTCTTTTACTCTACGATAATAGAGATCACTCTACTATCGTAGAGTAAAGAGAAAAAAGTCACTTCAGAAAAGTGACTTCAGCCTTTGCTCAATGATCTTAGAGTTCTCTTTAAGCACTTTATTTCTTTACTCTGCGATAGTACGTAGAGTGACTTACATTATTTAATTCAAAAAATAAAGTGTTGACAATAGAAATTAAACAACACAGTGCAAGTAAAACAAATTTTATTCATTGAAAAAATTTCATCTTCAGTACATATCAGTCCACTTCAAACATTTTCATTACAAAAAATTGTGCAAATTACCATGCTTAGAGACCACTTCAAACATCACAAGTACAAGAAATTTTGCAAATGAATCATGCCTAATCATTGGAGCAGAAAAATGCCTAATAATACATTGAACAAATCAGTCATGATATTTTCTCTCTTGACTTGGTTTTCCTCCACTCAACTTTGAGCTTTTTAACCTTTACCCTCTCTATGCGCAATTTGTCATCTTTTGTCATAAATCTCCTAATTAATCATGGAATCACCGCTCTTGCACGATCACACAATCTAGAATCGATCCATTCAAAGAAGTTGCATCCATTCCTAACGCCTATTTCTTCCTATAAAATGATTTCTAGTGTCAATTGCAAAACATACTTTCCATTAAAGACAAATTTTAGATTACAACTCTACATTGTGGGTTTTTCCTTTCGATTACAACTCTTCAATTTGTTTAAAGATCTATTACAACCCTTTAATTTGGTAAAAGATCAAACCAAACGCTTTAATTTGGGGACAGATTGATTTTTAGAATTTCATATAAGATTCAGATCTATTTTAATAGCGAGAAGGGTAAAATTTTACCGAAATACTCTCTTATTAAGTTTCTCTCTTATTAAGTTTTTCGGTGAAAATTTTACCAAAAAAACAAGCAAAAGGTGCATTTAATTATCTGAAATTAAGTTTAGGATGCATTTAATAGAAAAATAATTTAGAGTTCAGATCAATTTTAGAGAAAAAATTTAGGTTGAAAATTGAATTTTAGTCTAAAATATAAGTCCTGCGTCTTTCACTTTGACACGACAGCGTTTTCCCGAGGCCGATAGTATATAAAGAGGGAAAGCTACCCCAATAGTTTCTTAACAAGTGTAGAGAGAGAGGAGAGAGAAAGAGATGGAGGAAGAAGAACATGAGGTGTACGGAGGAGAAATACCCGACGAAGGTGAAATGGAAGGGGACCTCGACCCTCACAACTCCGCCGACGTCGATATGTCCACTGCCGCCGATGACGACGCCGTTAAGGTATTCCCTTCTCCCTCTTTTAATACATATTTTATGCGATTAAGAAAACCTAAGAGTTGATTCTAATGTAACATCCCTAATCGGGTATATGATCTGATGAATGTGTTTGTTTGTGTTGCAGGAATTGGATGAGATGAAAAAAAGATTGAAAGAGATGGAAGAGGAAGCTGCTGCTCTCCGAGAAATGCAGGCCAAGGTCGAGAAAGAAATGGGTGCTGTTCAAGGTTTAATTTTTATTTTTTTAATTGGGTTTTCATATCTTCAATTCTTTTCTAAGTTTCTCTATAAATGGAATCTCTGTTCTGGTGAACTGGTAATTTAAGCTTGAGGAAGTGCTATAAAGACTGCTAATGTGAAAAGGAGTTGATTTGATGTAGATTTTGTCTACTGAGTTTTTCCGAAGAGGTGTTGCTAATTCATGATAAGTAATAAGTTCTTTCAAAGGTTTCAGTTCTTAAATTTTAGATATATATCAAAATTCATCCCTGGGTTTGATGGATTTCTAATTAATTGTTAATTAACTTCAGTAATTGTTAGAAGTAGCAGTTGTTTTAAGAGGAGTCGATTTTGAGTAGATTGCATATTATGGTACTTATGCTTCATTTGGAACAAGGAAGGGAAATGAAAAAGGGGGCTGGAGGTTTTTCAGAGGGGAAAGAAACCTCCTTTTCCTTATATTATATGCAATTAGAAGTGAAGGAGGGGAAGACCAGGGGATAAATTTAGATCATATATTTATTTATTTATTATTATCTCCATAAACATCACTTTCTTATAAGTGATAACAAGATATGACATGAGCTATTATGCCATTGTCATGAAACGCCTCAAACACTAGTTTTTCTCTTCCTCCCCCCCCACCAAAATATATATATATATATATATATAATAAAATGAAATATCTTGGGAGGAAAGAGTTTTGTTGTCCCCAAAGTGGAAATATTCTTCCGCCTTAATTCCCCTACCTTTTCCTCTCTACAAAACAAAGGGAAACTCTTTTATTTTCACCCCTTTAATCGCTCTACATTGCCTTCCTATAAAGCAGAATGTTGGCCTGTGTTAGCAAATTTTTTTGTAAAGGTGTTACCTTTTTGTGATATAAAATTTAATTAAAGGCTTGATGGTGCTTTCTTGTGTGCTAAGTTTTGTATGGTTTAAAGTAAGTTTCTTTGAACTAATCTATTTTACTTTATTCGTGTTGCTTTCCTTTTGGGCTGAAAATTTTATTGTTTTTCAGCAGACCCTGCTAATGCAGCTGCTACACAGGCAAGCAGGGAGGAAGTGGATTCACGATCAATATTTGTTGGCAACGTAAGAATCATTTTAATTTCTCAATTTATGCTTCACCTTTGTGGTGATGCTGTACTTATTTTTGGATGTTGACAGAAAATTTATTTTGTTTTTATTTTCCTTTAACTAGGAAATATTTTGTAACTCCATTTTTGGAATATTATTTTAGCAAGTAAAAGGAAAAAAGCGAAGAAAAAATAGAAAGAAGATAAAAGAAAGAACGAAAGAGAAAGAAAAATTAATGTGGGGGAGAGTCTGTAAAGTCTCCTGCAAAAGTGAAAAAAAAAGGTAAAGGAAAAAGAGATAGAGAAAGTGATTTATGAAAATATTGAGAAAAGAAAAGGAGAGAGGAAAAACACAAGAAAAATGAGGAGAAAGTGACTAGCTAATACATGATGAAAAGAAAGCTTTGAAATCAATTCTCTTTGAATTGATCTGGGAAATATAGTTTTTTTTCTTAAGTGGCAAACCTCATACCAGCAGAGGCTGAAATGATAGAGTAGGTGAATTAAGGTTCTTCAAGCTCTGTACCCGCAAGGCTGCTTAATAGTACGTAGCAGGCTCGAAGACCCCTGGTTCTGAAAGGCACATGAGTTCGAACGCTATGTTGAATTAGTTACAGTAGAAGACCATTGTAGATTATTGAAGTGCAAAGGCAAATCATTGCAATGCAATAGTTGCCAGGCCTGCTTGCTGCTCCTGGAGGTGGGCTCGTGCATGAATTATTCGTAATTATTGAGCCAGATGTGGTGAGGATTTCTGAACTACTTGTAAATTTTTTCTTCGTCCAGTGTTTTGCCAAAGTCAATATTACCATGAAGTATTGCTTACCAGTTTTGGTAATTGTTACTTTCTCCAAGTGTTGAGCCATGAATTATTTGAATGATCCTGAATTCTCTATTATTTGTGTTCTTTTACTTGAATATATATTGATTTCAAAAAAGCCTCATATTTGTAGATTGTTGCTTATCCTTTTATAACCAACTCTTGTTCTGATTTCAGAGAGTTCTGTGAAGCCATTTGATGCTATCAAAGTCCTTTATTCAAAATATCAAACAGTTCACCCTGCTATTGGACATTGCTTTACAAGCTTTTATTCCTTATATATCTAGATAACTGTTTAATCAAACTAGCATTCAGTTTGCAAGTTTTGATAAATGAATGCTTATGATGTTAATCTGGTGACCTATTCGATTTCTTTCTTTGATTGATATAAGTCATTATCGCCATCATGATTATCATCAAAACCAATTCTGTATTGATACCAATAGAATCTTTGCAAGCATTTTTACTATTATTACATATTATTAGTATATGATTGTTAGCACCCTCTTTTTCTTCTTACTCTTCCATCCACAATGGGTGTTGGATTTTCTTCTTCTACTTCTTCTACCCATTGCCCTTTTTCATCCAGCTCATATCTTCCATGTAATGTTGTAACTAGTAGGTTATGTATCACTATATCAGCTATCTATGACAACGTCAGGATTTCGTGCCTCTAAGAGCCTTCAATATTTCTAGACATCTTAAGTGTTATTTTATTTTTCCCATTTCTTAAGATAATATCTAATTTTTTTATCCAGTGTTCTTTTAATAGTCACCTACTACTTGTTCCTTTGTGCCTTAGATTTTGGATATGAAGTGGGTTTTGTTGTCTATGTTCAACACTACAGAATATAGTATTTTATCTTAAGTTGTTGGTTGTTTAATGGTGTCTTATTCATCCATGTCTGCATTGATGCATTAATTTTGATATCATCTTAAGACCATTTTAAAGTACTCTTGCCATATCTCAATTAATTAAAATTCACTAGGACATTCATTTTATAGATTAGCATGTGATGTGTGAAGTTTACTAAGACGTGGCACATTGACACAAGACAATCAAGTGAAACCTTAATTTGGATGTCAATTATAACTAGGATGAATCAATTCATATGTAAGAATTGTGTTTTCTAACGTTTGTTGTCGACTCTAATCATCTGTCAGTCGGGATAGCTTATTGTGTTGTCACATGTGACATTGATTTATTTGGGTTAGCACAAGCTAAAAAACAAAGTGCATTAGATTGCTAAAAAAAATTCATGTTTGAGATATTTTTTGCTAGCTTTCTTTGGAAATGTTGATCTACAAGGCCTCCCATTTAGTTCTATTCACTAGTTAGAATGATGGCAATTTTTAGGAATATTGAGGAATTTTGATTCCGATTTTAAGTTTCGTCATAACTGGTGGGAGTATTGTGGTGTAAGGTTGATGCTCATCTTGTAATCACAATGTTTTCTTATAAATTATATTAATGGAGAAGCTCAGTATTATTTAACCCCAATTGTTGGGAGCATTTACAAGTTAATACAACAATGTTCTAAAACTGAGGTCCACTGGGAGTCTGGGAGTGCATTAAGAAATAAGCCATATAATTTTAAGGCGATCAGGCCATTTTTAGATTCTGAATGCTCTTTACCAGCTGAATCCTTTTTTTCAATATTAAAAGATGAAAGGAAAATTTTCAACCTTAGTTGTTGTTTCTTTGCTGCTTCCCTAATTAGCATGTGATGAATAAACAGCCGTTTTTGCAAACATTTAGCAACTGGCTTGATTTATTGTTTAACATTGTTTACCTTCAGGTTGATTATGCATGCACTCCTGAAGAAGTTCAGCAGCATTTCCAATCATGTGGTACTGTGAACAGGGTGACTATTCTGACCGATAAGTTTGGGCAGCCTAAGGGTTTTGCTTATGTTGAATTTGTTGAAGTAGAAGCTGTTCAAGAGGCTCTTTCCCTGACAGAATCTGAACTACATGGACGTCAGTTGAAGGTAACTAGTATTCTTCTCCTGCTAAACTCCTGTGCTGCACTTCTAACAATATTAATATATTTTGTACTGTGATTTAAAGGATATTTCCTTTTCGTTTCATTTGAGTTTTACATGTGATTCCACTGGGAACTACGGTTCTAAGCCTTGAGTTTTGGCTGCAATAAAAGAATCTTTCCCTCCATTCCAAAATTTAGGAGATTTTTTAAGTCAAAATGAGCCATTTTAAAATTTAATATTGACATGATTTATTTAAGTTTTGAAATGAATAAATCTCACAATTAAAAATACTTTTTAGATAATTTTTAATATTCATAGTTGTATTGACAAATATTAAATGAATCCATATTAATTATGAATTGAAAATCTTGTATTGACTTTTAAAAAGTCTATATTAATTTTATATTTCGAAACAAATGGTCTACATGACTTGTATTGTATCTAGCATAGAGAATGGTGTGGTTTGGTACGGTTGGAAGGTCAAACCGCACATGACACCGCTTGTGATTGGTGAGGTGCATTTCATTTAAGTTCGGTTTCGGTTCTAAACTAATTTACATAGTTAACATAATATTAAATACATCAAATTCATCTTTATGTATAAGAAATTATACATGACATTAACATAATAGCATTAAGTAATAAGTTTTAGGTTTGAAATATGTTACTTATGAGTGCTTCAACATTGTTCAAACTATTGTCATTCAATTAAAAATATTTTTAGCCACAAAGAAAAAGTTTAATAGTATATAACATAATTAAAATTATCTAATATAATTTTAAGAATTTGCCAATTCTAAATATATATATATATATATATAATATAATAAATACGGTGCGGTTTGAGCAGTACAGGAGTCTCCCAAAATTGCACCCAAAACCGCATATGCGGTTTCTTGCCATTCGAAAACAGCTATATACGCTGGAAACGTTGATGCGGTTTGGTTTTTGGTGGGGTTTTGGGCTCGATTTTAGTTTCTTGCTCGGCCCTAATTGTATGTGTGATTCCAAGCAACTTGATTGTTTAATAATGTTGACTTTCAGGTAATGGCTAAAAGAACAAATGTCCCCGGTATGAAGCAGTACCGTCCTGGGCGTTTTAACCCCTACATGGGTTACAGAGGTAGAAGGCCTTATGTACCACCATATTTTTACTCCCCGTATGGATATGGGTGAGTTTCTTTTCAGTCACCCTCTTCAATCCCTAAAGTTTTGATTCCGAGTTGGATAATGGATTCATCTCTAACTGTTTGCAGGAAGGTTCCAAGGTTCAGGAGGCCTATGCGCTACATGCCTTATTACTGAAAGGGTGGACTGGCATTAAATCTTATGAATGGGTACATGAAGACTACTAAGAGATATTTATACTCTATCTGCATTCATTATTATCGCAGTTAAGCATTTTCAACCGTCTCTTGCTGACAGTGAAAGACATTTTGTAATAATTTGGCTTTGATGTGCTGATGGAGTATTTAGCTAGCTAGCTAGTTGAAGTGTTCTTACTAATGAATCAGGGATAAAATGTTCTTATTGTTTGATAGTTAATGGTTGAGAGTATTGCGGTAAATTTACGCGGAATTATAATTGTGAAGTTTATTAATATATGGGATTGTTATGAATAGTAAATGGGACTCACATTCATGTGAGTGAGGCCTTGTGGAAATATCAATTCTCTGTAAGTATTGTGTAAATCAAAACATATATACGAATATTCATAAAAATATAATTCATACAAATGAAAACGTGAACATAATAATATTTGTACTAAAGCAATGCTACAAAGCTCAGAAAAATTATGCCCAAATTGCCTAAACATGCATTGAGGTGGTGTAAAAAATATATTCCAAGACTTCAAGGTCTTGAAAAATTTGGTAAGTTCAAAAACATTGCTTTCCGTTCAAATATTGTAAATAACTTCATACAATCTAATTGAAATAAAATTTATTTATATTGCAGTATATATGAACCATTTATAATACACAAAGTGGAGCAAATAGAGACCTTAATTTTTTGATATTAATATAATGGACCCGAAAAATTGGAGAAGTGATATATTTAAGAATTTGCTCTTATTTTAAATTGACGTAAAAAAAAAACGCCTCTTACACTTGGAACGGTGGAAGTAGTTTTATATATTTTTCAGAGAATATTATATATCTTTTATTTTTTTCATAAATCTTAAGAGGGGTAAGTAAAAATATCAAACTTTTAAAGATGTAAAAAAAATAATAATCTAAAAACCCCCTGACCGTATAACATCCCAATGCATATCCAAGCAATTCGGGTATGTTTTCTCCAGACAACACAACTTTTTCTGTTTTTACTTCTTCAAAGTTCTTATTGATCCTTGCCGATAGGACTTTAACAATAAATGACACTTGTCTCAGAATATCCAGAATAGTCCTTCCGTGGATGGCTTGTCTCAAGTTTATTACACACCATTTATTTCCGCTATTTAAAGTAAACAGGAGATTATAAAGCAACCTAAAGATTTAAAAGAGCGAGTTTGTAGATCTGATCCTTCTTCTTCTAAGCCTCTCGGCCACAATAAAGGCTAGCTCCAGAGATTGAGAAGCATTGAGCCTCGGGTCACAATGTGTGTGGTAGCGGGAGCTCAAGTCATCGTAAGTCACGGTTCGCGACCCACCAATACATTCCGTCACATTCTGCCCCGTCATCTCCAGATGAATACCTCCAGTGTGGCTACCTTCTTGATCGTGCACGTCAAAGAAAGCTCGCACCTCCGCCTGCCAACATACACAATATCATGACCATGATCACATCTTTTACACTAATTTCGGTTCAGGGATGAATTGATATAGAAGAAATGAAAAGGCCAAGGTAGTCCGGTTAATCTTCTTGTTTGGAAAACAGGCTAAAAAATGAAGAGGAAACAAGGAAAAATATTCTTCAGTTTTTGTCAATTCCCTTTCTCTACTTTTCTGGTTTTTCCCCCTAATCCTAACAAATTCGGAGAAATGTCGTCTCCAACACTGTTTAGACATGAGGGCAAATACGAAGGATATCAGTATATCACTTTTCCTTCACAAACACACAAATGCAAACTCAATATTACTGATGAAGAGAATGTAAGGGAGATACCACGTTCAGATTCACAAAAAAACTAAAATAGGAATTTTGTCATCGAATCTGATTTGACTTTTGAACAACCTCGAGTAATTTTCTAAGTGGTGTGTTCTTACATATGCCACATAACCAGAATGCAAGGCTAAACTATTTAATGTCATTTAAAAAACTTAAGGACAAGCCTTGGACCACAACCTACATAATTCAACTGCTTCTATGATTGTGAATATATGATTGATCAAGACTTCAATTGTTCACCTACCAACATTATTGGTTGAAGATACAATAATACATCTATGAATCACTGAAAGATTGTTGTTAGAGGTTTTGGTCAGTTGGACCCTTTTCTGAATGATTAACTATGTTTAAGACTCTTCTACCAACCAGCAACCACTAGTAGAAAATGCTTGATTGATTTTATAGCCTTTGAAAATCAAATTGAATAACCAAAGAGAACTTTGTTCTAATTAGGTAAAAACCGAATTATTTTATTTCTCTTAATAATGAGTTCTTTTTTCCTTCGCATATTTCAGTATTTTTGGAGATGAAGTCACTATAATATTAAACTTTGTTTCCACTACCATACAACTCTATTGTGCAATCATTTCATTCATTGTAAAAACAGGATTTTATCCTAATGCTAGATATTCAAAATAGTTTTGTAGCATGGTTTCTAATCTGTCTTAATTTTAGAATGAGGGCAGACTATCTAATAGGTCGAGAGAACTGGGCAAGAAAGTTGAAGCTGGAGTGATCATAAAAGGTTGGTCAGAGAAACCATACCAAGATTGCATCGAATGCCCGTGTTTTGAGTCCGCTGGGTGCCTTTATGGTGTTCCCATGCATTGGATCGCAGACCCATGTCACAATTTGTCCTGCCCTGCGCACCGCCCTGATCAAATGGGGTAGCTTGACTCTCATGTTCTCAGCTCCCATTCTTACAATTACAGTTATTCGTCCAGCCTTGTTATTAGGATTCAAAATTTCAACAAGTTTGACTAGCTCGTTTGGATCCATCTTCTGGCTCACCTGCAAAGCAAGTTGAATTTTTAGCCATCTGACTAGTAAGGACGTTAATCCACGACAGCACAAGTCAGTAAAACCACAAATATGAACAAAAAGGATATGTAACAACACTATATATATATATATATACACACATATTTATATAGATATATATATATACATATACATTATTTATACATAGAGAGAGAGAGAGAGAACTAAAAACTACAATTGAGGAATTGATTCGTAATTAACTTCAAAGATTTTTTTTCAGAAATAGAATGAAACAATTCACATGAATCATGAGCGCACCAGATAATTTTTCTGCAGATGAGTAATTAGGCCTTGAAAATTAAATAAAATTACATCATCCAATAGCAAAGCACAAGGCAAAGACCTGAGTCCTGAATATGACGTAAGATAAAGATTACCAAATAAAAAATAAAAACTTCATAAAATGCATCTAAGTACCAAAGGTGACGTAGAAAAGCAGACAAATCATATGGAACCGACCACACTTTTTAGTGTTTTGGATGAATATAAATTTTGCTCATGTAATTTGAACCTCTATTACTGCCTAGGTGGCATGAGAACCACTAACACTAAACAAGTTTTATTAGGAACGTACACCATGTATATGGCATATCTGATGTTATTCAAATGAGACTGGAGTGAGATGTCGCACCTTGACCTGTTACATAAGGTCAATATGGAGCATGGAGTGGAGGCTAGGTATGGTCTCTATGTTGAAATGAAATATGTTAAAAATAGGAGCTTCAGCAACTTCACCATAGGATTAAGAAAGTCAAAAAAATATGAGTACTTATAATGAATAACTTACAAAAAGACAAAAATAGAATGAGTCGAGAAAGTGTCTAGCTGTTAATGAAGGTAAACCAGAAGAATATGTCAGCTGAAAACAATAGGCTTTCCTACATCCCTAAATCAGATCTGACTGGGATAACTGAAGATTAGTGAATGAAAAAAAAAACTACATATATATTCTACAGTCGATTAAGTACTAGTAGTAATGGTCAATTACCTCTTTAGACCCTAAGTTCATACCTTGATACCGAGGGGATTAGCAACTCCTCGTAAAAACTCTACATGTGCCCCATCTAGTTGCCTGGTGCGTTCCCCAACCCAAAGCATGTGAGCAGAGCAATCATAGTAAAAGCCAGAGGTCGAATCCTCTCTAGTGAGGGCTTGCTCATAAGGTAAATGCAAGCACTCATGGGATGTCCAAAAATCAGTTGTAGCCATTATAGGGTGGTCAACAGTGAGTCCTGCAGCAGCCATAAATCCCAGGGCCTCATCAACTCTGTGAGCCAGTTCTTGATACCTGTTAATTAAGAATCAGAATGTGAAACTTGCAACGTTAAAAACTGTTTGAAAATCTTACACAATCTCCATGAAGTGGATCTATATCTTAGTTGAATTACTAGTCATGAGAAATATTTTAAATTGTAATGGAATAATTGCCCAAGATTGATGTTATCATGTTAAAAGTGACAAGTATTTCATTGTCTAGTCTAGATAATGCCACATAATCATAACTCAAGAAAAGTACAAGCAGATAGAAATATCTCAAAGATTAGTTCTTATATTTTGACAGACCTATCTCCCTGCTCACTGTTCTCCACAAAATCAAGATTCCAATGTGTGACTCTCTGCATTGCAGCATAACCTCCAGTTGCAAATGACCTAAGAAGGTTGAGAGTTGCGGCAGCTTGAGTATAAGCCCTTTCCAGTCTATGAGGATCTGGAGTTCTTGATTTTAAATCAAAAGCATCACCATTGATGTTGTCTCCTTTATAACTTGGCAATTTTACTCCATCCTTCTCCTCATACGCGTCTGACCTAGGCTTCGCAAATTGACCCGCCATTCTTCCCACCTAGACAATAAATGAAAAAAATAATACTAATAGTTTAGAGAACCCATAATTGACCAAATTAAACAATTTAAAAGATTCTGGATTCCTCCCAGAATCAACTAGGACAGAAGAATTAAAGTTCAACACCCATATAAACAGATAAAATTTCAATTGGCCAAAAACAATTGAAGGACAACAATACTTAAATCAAACTTCAATTACTGAAAACCCATATAACAAAATTATTAAATTTCAAATATGATTAGACATATCACATTACAGAAATAAATCAAACATTGAAAAGGTGTAAGCTTTATTAGTAATACCTTAATAATAGGCATTTGTCCACCAAACATAAGAACAACACTCATCTGAAGAAGAATCCTGAAAGTATCACGAATATTATTAGCACTAAACTCCTTGAAACTCTCAGCACAATCCCCTCCTTGCAATAGAAAAGCCTTCCCCATGGCCGCATCCGCCAAACGATCCTCCAAATTCCTCGCCTCTCCGGCAAAAACGATCGGAGGGAAGGACTCGAGGGTTTTTAGAACTTTGTTAAGCTCAGCTTCATCTGGGTATTCGGGAAGCTGCAAAGCCGTCTTGGTTTTCCAGCTCTCAATACTCCATCTCAGCGGCGGCGCCGGTGGGGTGGGGGCGGGGGTTTTGGCGGGTTCGGCGGCGTGTAAGGCGGAGATGGGGCGGTAGCGTTGCGA
Source organism: Panax stipuleanatus (assembly GCA_020205555.1). Lineage (NCBI taxonomy): Eukaryota > Viridiplantae > Streptophyta > Magnoliopsida > Apiales > Araliaceae > Panax > Panax stipuleanatus. The sequence continues at coordinate 24,201,505 of CM035117.1, forward strand.
TATGGGGTTACAGAAAGTGAGTTGTTGTTGCTGGAAATGGGAAGAAGAAGGGAAGAGAGAATGGTGACGAGGTTGAAGGATGGATTTTGAAGACAAGGGTATGGTGTTTGATAAAGCCATTATTTGGCTAGGTGGGGATTATGTGGAGGAAATTAAGAGTTGTAAGGGGTCTATATATGGGGGCCGGTGGGCAAAAGGGTTATGAAAATGGAGGCAACAACCAACGAGCTGAGTTAGGTGAGGAAAGCAGGAAGGAGAATATACTCTGTATTTGGTATTAGTAGACGGGTCCTCCTAACATCTGTTTTTAGAGCACATATTAATTACGGAGTCTAATAAATATGCACCGAATTCAAAAGATAGAATCTGCTGAAATATAATTAAAATAATATTTTAGTGAAATTATATGTATTTAAAAATTACTCTCTCTATTCCTTAATATAAAACGTTTTAGAAAAAAATATTTGTTCTTAATATATGACGTTTTAGAATTTCAAATAAGCATTAATTGCTTAGTTTTCAATATTATCCCAACTAGTATTAAATATAACTTTGGTTCTATCACTATTTTTTAACCAATAAATAACAATCTCTTTTTCTAATATAAGAACAATATAGATATTTGATATTATATTTAATATTATACAATCATTTCTTTAATATTTATGCATAATTCTAAAAAATCTTACATTAAAAGACAGAAAGAATATATTTTAATGAACCACATCTCTCGAATTCAATGTCTATCCATTGGACTCCCCCACTTAACATATGCCTTTCAACAAAACCCTTAGTAAAATGTAAATAATTGGAGAGAGGGGGCGGGGGGGCGGGGTGGAGTGGGGGGGTTAGTGACTCGGCGGCGCCAAAGCCTCCAACAACCGGTCAAAGAGTTTGACTTTAACTTTTTCAACTAATTTTATTTTTATTTTAGTTAAAAGTCTCATTTCACTCCCTTACAAATTATTTCTTTTATTTTAATAGTGGTGACATAATATTAAAATTAAGATAATGTTACGAATTATATGAGACGTTTTAGTGGGAAATTTTTTAAGATATTTTTTGTATATCTAAGAGAATTAATGGAGGGGTTATTGAGAAACTAAGAGAAAAAATTAAAAGTTGCATGCTGGACTCGTAAAATTGAACAGATCAGGAGTAACTAAGAAAGAGATGAAGGAGTACTAGTGGATAAATGAAATTTTACAGCAAAATTAATTACTTAGCATTGCTATTAAGGAATTTTTTAATATGTGGGATTATGACTTAAATGACCGATATAATAATAAAAAGGAGTGAGTACTTTATTGTGTAGTCAATCACCAAAAAATATAGAAAATTGCCATTTTTATACATATTTTTGATATTTTCACATAATTCTCTCACATGAAAAAAAAATGAGTCTCACATTTATGTAAAAAAGATTATGTGAAAATATCAAAAAAATTATGTAAAAATAGTGTCACCGAACATATATTCAACTAATGTAGATACCATAAACTAAGACAACAATTTGACCATCCTTTATGATGTTTCCCATGTCCCACCCGTCGATAGAACAATGATTTTGACTTTGTAGGGTATATAGCAATATGATGAAGAATTAACTAAATGAATTATGTTAATAAAACATTGTTATAAAAAAATAAATACAAAATGATGTATCGAATAATTAATTGGTAATCCATCATATATGATGTAGGTCCAATGGTTATAATCAATTATTATCATACACATTATTTTATATTCTTTTGTTGTATCGAATCTTTTATTACCAAAGTATTATTATAGGTGCAACTTTGGCAAGTTGGCCGGGTTTAAGGGTTATCTCAATTTCAACCCATATAAAAATTGTGAAAAATTGTGAAGTATGGGTTGGGCGGGTCTAGAGATCAGGTTTGTCATTCATTTCTCAAGTATCAACTCGATAAAATTTAGGCTTCTTTACAGAAATATACAACAATTAAAAAGTAATTACACCATTAGTGCATCTACAAAATAATTACAAAAAGAGTGCAACAAATTCAAACCATTCAATTTCACATTAATAAGGAAACCTAAAATCAAGGAGAAATAATTGTCATAATTAATAATTCAAATTTAAATCTTTGGGATCTAACAACAAAAACAAATTCATAATTCAAAATTCAAATCAAAAGGAGAAAAAATAAAAAAATTATCTTCTCGTCATCTTCCTCCTCCGCCGCCGCAAATCTTAAGCTTGCACACAAAGAGCTTCTCCTTTAAAATGAAAACACAAAAAGGATATAAAAGATTTCATTGATATTCAGATAGAAATTAGAGCTCACCAGAGGTTACATATTTATGATGCAGATCCTGCGAAAAGGAAGGGGTGGAGAGCAAAGCATGAACTGTCAGATTATGTTTCATTTAACTTCAACAAAAGTATAACAGTGCTAAAAAAAATTAAAAACAAGGTAAATTTCCAAGAATAGAATTACTCACCATAGCCAGGTTAAAATCTATAAGATAAAACCTTGGTCTGAAGGTTTGGTTGCCAACTGCACTATAAAAAAACTGCAGGTGTGGAGGTAGATTGGTTACCTTGTTATGAAGGTTTGGTTACCAACTGTACTATAAAAAAACTGCAGGTGTGGAGGTGGATTGGTTACCTTAGTATGAAGGTTTGGGTACCTTGGTATGAAGGTTTAGTTACCAACTGCACTATGAAGGTGACCTAATAAAACTGAATTGGTTACCTTGGTATGAAGGTTTGGCTACCAACTGCATCACATTCAAAATAAATTGGTAACATAATAAAACTGGATTGATTACCTTTGTACGAAGGTTTGGTTACCAACTTTACTATGAAAAAACTGTAGGTTTGGAGGTGGATTAGTTACCTTGGTATGAAGGTTTGGTTATCTTGGTATGAAGGTTTGGTTATCAACTGCATTATGAAAAAACTGCAGGTGTGGAGGTGAATTGGTTACCTTGGTATGAAGGTTTGGTTACCTTAGTATGAAGGTTTGGTTATCAACTACGCTATGAAAAAACAGCAGGAGCGGGGGTGAAAAAATTGCAAGTTTGAAGGGCCCCAAAACATAATGCAGTTGGCCATATAAGCCAGTTGGTTTATCTTTTATGGGATTTACAAGATTAAAGGCATAAAGCATAAGAGGGCCCCAAACATTTGTGTTGCTCTTTTATGGGATTTGCAAGATTAAAGACATAAAGCATAAAGGCATAAAGCATAAGAAGCCAAGAATCTTTATATTAGTTCCCTACATCTCTCTATCATTTGCGTTGCTTTTTTTAGCCCAAGCAGTGATCCATCCACTGTCTTCATAAAATCGCACGTCAGATGACTATGCTCGCCTGTGCGTGCTGTATAATTTGATCACCGGCCATATGGAATGAGATTGGATGCTAGAATCAAAGAGAAGCAACCAAAGCTGAGATTGCTACAGTTGCAAGAAAGCCAGATTAAGTAGACGTGTTTGGGCACAAGAGCCAAGGAGAGAGGGAGGGAGGGAGGAAGTCATCGAGCGAGAGGAGAGAGAAAATCATGGATAATGAAGATGATATTTAAAATTTAAAATACCCACCTAAATTAAAAGAATACTAATTATATTAATTTTGTAAATAAACTATTAAAAATGTATTAATTTTGTAAATATTTTCTGCATGCACTGTTGTTGTAATTTTTTTTAAAAATGTACTAGAAAATGTAATTGTTCCTAAAATTTATGGGTTCGGGTTGGGTTTGGACTGGTTTGAGGGGAACAACAGTTAAAATGTAATTAAAATTATAATAATTTTGTTTGACAAAAAACAATAGTTGATAATTATAAATTGTGAAATATGACAACTTATTGATTTATTTGATTAGTATTTTTGAAAAAAGAAAAGAAAGAACAGAATGATGAACGAGAAAAAAATTTGAATTTCTCTCGATTTATTTTTTATTTACAAATATAAAAAAATGATCTATCCATATGTTTATTAAACAATGTAATCTTTTCTATTTATAATCATAAATAAAAAAGCGTAATGAAAATATAAAAAATGCTAAAAGTACATCAATAAAATGTGAGTAATTTAGAAAGATAAAAAAACTAATCTATCTATATATGTATAGACATATAGATATAGGTAATAATCCGTGGCAATCGGTTGCCACGAACACTATTCAGCAACCAACTTTTGTACCCTTTATCAAAATGAGCAAAGACCAGGATTGCACTATTTCCCCCTGCCACTACAGCCTATAGCAACAGGCATACTTGCCAAAACCAAGCCAATTTTTAATGCCATATGACGTTATTGCCCTCCATTATATCAATTGCCTTGGATTAATTTTGCTGGACTGCCATAGGAGCCTCTAGCAGCAGCTGACAACTACTGACGCTGGGACCCACCCTGCAGCACATGACTGACGGTAACAGTTTGCTTGCAGACAGCCTAAATCAAGTGAATTTATATAAAATCTTATAATTTAAATTTTATATAAAATCTTGCAATTTAAATTTTATATAAAATCTTGCAATTTAAATTTTATATAAAATCTTACAATTTAAATTTAATGTCTTAACAATTTAGAGGTATTAAGAGATAAAAAAAATTATCAAACAACTTCATGCCTCTTAACGAATAAGAGGTGACTTGTTAAGAGATAATAAGATGTAATCAAACAGCACCTAAGACTGTTTTATTATGAAATTGTACTCACCACCCACCACGACTGATAGATATTCAATACCCAAAAAAAAAATTATTTATTATTATCATTATTTTAATCTCTGGTCGTGAATGGCCGTGAATATTTTGATGCCTCATACATATATGCAAGAGAGAAGGAGGTCAATGGTCATAGAGTTTAAAACTCCATTTACTTTCAACAAAAAGGTGTTGTTGGTGTGTATATCTATATCAACAAGCAAGACGTAACGAAATTTTCTCTCTCTCCTCATTCCTCTTCCACCACCCTTTCTTCTCTTCCCTCTCTCTCCACGGTCGTCGCTATCTCTACCTTTTTCCGATCATCTCCTTCCCAATCTTCAACACCTTCATTTTTTAGCCGGCCCACTTTCTCCGCCCTCTCTATTTTCTCTCTCTACTTCTTGCCTCTATTCTCTCACTATTTTCCTCTTCAGACCCCTGTTTTTCTACTGGCTAATTCATCTTCTCTCTTCGGAACCTCTTCATAATTTGCACCGACGTAAATCCAGTAAAATTTGACCATATTCAATTTAGCCCCGATGCATGAGGGGTAGCGTGTAGGAGGTGGCCATAGTGACTCCCCCAAAATAGGTTCATACAACCCATTCTCAGTCGCCAAATACATGATACAGAATCCGAATACAAATATTCGTATAACAAACGGTCGTACAAAATACGACCACACAAGCTGTGAGCTTCAATATAGATCGTATAAAGTACAAAAATATAAACATTCAAATAAATCCTCATTACAATTATTATCACACTATTTTATAAAATAGTGAGGACTTCTACAGCTCTAACTCAGACCATCACTCCATTCCCCGACTAGTCCCAGCTATATTCTCATTTCCTGAAGGGAACAATGGAAGAAAAGGGTGAGCTCAACTAGCCCAGAAAAGAATATTATGACTAAGATAATGAAGAATAAATTATCGTTAGCCTTCAATAAATTAGATAAAATATGATGGACAACCAGTTTTAGATCAACAACTACAGCGAAAATAATAATTCATTAGAAGAGTTAAGTAGAAAATGATGTCTACTATCTTCTATGATATAAAAGTCCATCATTAATATTTTATCCCTGTAACACCAATCAATAATATTTTCAATCAACGAATTATCCATGCATTACGGGCCAAGGATATTTGTTTATATCACCAGTGGTCATGATTATGTCAAACACTTGTCCATCTTTGCACTACAGGCCAAAGATATTCATTAATCAACAACTCATCTTTGCACTACAGGCCAAAGATATTCATAAATTAACAGCTCATCTTTGCACAACGGGCCAAAGATATTCATCAATTAACAGTTCATCTTTGCACTACAGGCCAAAAATAACTTTCACCACAATTTAAGACTGAGGATGATAAAAAATAATATAAAGAACGAATCCAGTGAAATAAAGGATAAATATTAGAGGATTTATCCAGAGTTCAAAATGAAGATCAAAACATGGATCCAATCAAAGATACTTTGAACAGAAAAAAAAAACAAAATTTTCGTGAATAGTACCCGAATGAGTAGTACTCCGACATGAAAAGATAAAAATTTCATAAGAAAGTTCAGACCATTATTCCAGTGAAATGATATTAGATGAAGCGCAAAATTCAAAGAAATTCTGATCATTCAGGAATTATATAAGCAATACTTACTGTAGTAAGTTTAAATTTAAGAATATGAAATAAAATATTATCACTTTCATAATATGGAATATGAAAGAAAATAATATTCTTTATGAATATTGAGAGAAAATAACATCATTTAAGAGAAAAATAATATCCATTATCTTAGTAGAATACTAGATCTGACTGAAATATTGGATATTATGTTGAGGAATTCTTGCACCGTTATCCACACTTAAAATATTCTTATACTTACAAGAAATACGCTCAATATTATAGAGAGAAAATTTTCTAATTCTGGTGTGATTTTCATTTCTAACTAAGCACCCTATTTATAGGAAAGTGTTAGAACACCAATTCTGACTAAATGCACCTACGAAGCACACCATTTTAGAAAACTCCAGCACACCAAAAATGACTTCAAAATAAGCCTCCACCAATTCCCACATGTTTATATATATAATATATATATATATATATATATATATTAAAATATTTATAATTATTAAAAGAATTTCAATTCTATTTTTTTTCTCTTCCACCTCATTTTATTTTTATACCATGAATTTATTATAATCATATTACCATTCAAATTATAAAATTATATTATTATATTATCACATTATACTATTATAATGTAATATTATAATAATACATTTGAATGAATTATTTTATCGGAGAAGATAAAATGTCAACTTTCAACAATTGTCACATGCTAAAAATTTCTCCATTTATATCCAAATTGATCAAATATTTACTTATCATATTATTCCATAATTTTTATTTTATTCATCAATTATTATTCATAATTAATATTATAGAATTATAATATTTACAACTAGGTCGTTCCCAGGAAAGAGGGAGCTTTCCGATAAGGATTTCTCCTTATTGACGCGCAATTATACAACCTAACTACTTTTCTCGACAGAACTTTATAAATATTGCCAATAATGATATCTAATAATATTATTCAAATAATATGAATTATTAATTTAATAAAGTGAAATACTGTACAGTGGTTATTGTGACAATTATTGAATCAATAATATAAAATATCAACGTAGCAATTATTGAATCAATAACATAAAATATTATGCAATTATCAATGTAATAATTATTGAATCAATAATATAAAATATTAAACAGTAATTACTGTAACAATTATTGACTAGGTGACTTATTACGTAAGAATCAATAATTTGAAATACTGTGCAATACCGTGTGCTACTGTGCAATAACGCGTATTACTGTATTTTTATCACCGGGTATTTCAACAGTTTAACAGTAACAGTTTTACCGTTATTTTTATAAAAATGTTACTTCTGTCATTTTCTATATCCCTCTACGAACCTCCAATAATAACCTGCTAAACCCAGAAAGCTACGCACTTCGGTCACTGACTTTGGTTGCTCCTAATTTTGTATTGCTTCAATCTTTGTCGGGTCAACAGATACTCCATGTTTCGATACCACGTGCCCAAAGAATGCTACTTTCTCAAGCCAGAATTCGCATTTCTTCATCTTGGCATATAGCTTGTTTTCACGAAGCCTTTGAAGTACCAGCTTCAAGTGGTGCTCATGATCTTCATGGCTTTTGGAATAGATGAGGATATCATCAATAAAGACAACCACAAACTGATCCAAATACTCCTTGAATACATGATTCATCATATCCATAAAAGCAACAGGAGCATTTGTCAATCCAAAAGACATGACTAAGAATTCATAATGTCCGTACTGAATTCTGAAGGCAGTTTTTGGAATATCCTCAGTTTTAATCTTCAGCTGATGATATCCAGAACGAAGATCGATCTTTGAAAAGAATTATGCTCCTTGTAACTGGTCGAACAAGTCATCAATGCGAGGTAGAGGATACCTATTCTTGATGGTGACATGGTTCAACTCCCGATAGTCAATACAAAGTTGCATACTCCCGTCTTTCTTCTTTACGAATAAAATAGGAGCACCTCAAGGAGACGTACTAGAACGAATAAAACCGATGTCTAACAACTCCTGTAGTTGAACCTTTAACTCCTGAAGTTCAATAGGAGTCATTCGATATGGAATTTTAGAAATGAGTTTTGTACCGGGCTCAAGGTCAATAAAGAATTTAACTTTACGTTCTGGGGGTAGACCGGGAAGTTTTTCGAAAAATACATCAGAAAACTCATTAACAACAGAAATATTATTCAAATCTGACGTATTCTGGTTTAAAACAGTCACATGGGCTAAGAAAACTTGACATCCATTTTTCAATAAACGAATAACTTTGTGACTTGAAATGACATTGATTGATTTTAGTGGTTTGGTTGTTTGGATTCGCACAACAGGTTGGTTAGGAATATAAAAATTAACAACTTTACGAAAATAATTAATTTTGGCATGGTAAGTGGTTAACTAGTCAATTCTTAAAATAACGTCAAGTGCAAGTATTTTAAAGATATAATATCAACAAGTAGGGTGAGGGTACCAATCTGAATCAAGCAAGATTTGTAAACTGTAGATGTAACGAAAGTTTCACCCAACGGAGTTTCAACAGATAAGTCAAAGTCTAATTTCTCAGGAGTCAAGTTCAAACGTTGAGCACAAGCAGGTGAAATAAAAGAATGGATAGCACTGGTATCTAACAAAGTGTAAACTTCGCAAGAGTTTATGATTAGCTTACCCGTGATCACCTCGTTCGGGTTTCTCGCATTTTGGGCAGTCACGACAAACGCTCTTCCAAGAACTGTCAACTTTGACTTGTCCGGAACCGCCTTTAGAATCACCACCCCCGCCGAAACTTGGTTTCGCTACAAAACAATCTCGAGCTATATGACCTTCCTTTCCACAGTTATAACATACCTTAAGCTGTTGTGGGAAGTTTGGGTTAATGTGTCCCTCTTTCCCGTATTTATAGCATACGACCGATGCTCTTCTAGAAACAGTTGATGCTGGTGCTGATGTCGACATCTTCACGTTCTCATTGTTGTACCTTCTCTTCTTGAAATCTCCCCCCGACTCACTTCTTCTATTATCATGGCCACGATTACCACCAGAGTAGTTACTGCTTCTGTCATGATATTTTCCTCCCCGCTGGTTGCCATTGCTCCGATGACTACTGCCACTGGTATGACCCTGGTTGTGGTCCCTTGGTTGAACGGACTCATTATCTCGTTTTAATAACTGAGCGCTGTTTACTACATCTGAATAAAGAGAAAATTTATGAGAAATGTGGTATTGACGAATTTCGGGTTTCAAACTTCTCAGAAATATCCGCGTCATACGTTCCTCATTCTCTACCAAATGAGGTGCAAACCTAGACAACTCCTCGAACTTAGCCTCGTATTGAGACACAGTCATGTTATTTTGTTCCAGTCTGATAAACTCTACCTCCTTCATATGACGAATACTTTCAGGAAAGTACTTGTCATTGAACAGTTTCTGGAACGCTTCCCAAGACATCTTGAGTGCGGCAGGCTGGGTATGCTTCACAAACTCCCACCAGTAATCTGCCTCTCCACGGAACATAAAGGTGGCGAATGGAACCTTCTGTTCCTCCGTGCATCCCAAGACATCAAATATCTTGGTAATTTGCTTAACCCACGTCTCTGCCTTGATTGGATCTGGCTTTCCCTGAAACTCTGGTGGTCTCAACTCTTTGAATTGCTTGGCAGTGACAATTCGTGTGTTGTTATTATTTCCACCTGTATTTTGCACACGAGTCTCCCTCGTCTGGTTTTGCATGAACTGCAAAAATCTTCTAAACATCTCATCGTATATCGTCTGATCAGTGTTGTTTTCAGGAGGAACATTGTCTTTCTGTTGCACGTTCTCCTGATTGGTGATTAAAGGTGTCTCCACGGTCTCATTCACTCCATTGTTAGCATTCTCAGCTGTCACTCTCAAATACTGCCATAAAATAAGGGTTAATTAAACAAATTAACATATCACATACTAACCCTATGCTCCGACTGACCAATTAAATATCAAATAAGCTTAGGTAGGACACACTAGCGAAGAATTTATTCGTCTCTCCCCTTCTAGTTCTATTCCCCGAACTCCGCTAGAGATCATATCCCTAAGCTCTTATACCAATTGTGACGCCCCCAGAATAGGTCCAGTTAACCCAACCCATTCTGAGTCGCCAAACACATGGTACAAAATCCAAATACAAACTTTTATATCAAAAGGTCGTGAGTAGGACGACCATACAAGCTGTGAGTATCAATACAAATCGTATATAATACGAAATATAAACACTCAAATTCAGTCCTCAATAGTTACAATTATTTTCACATTATTATATAAAAATAGTGAGGACTACTACTGCTCTTAACTCTGCTCATCACTCTGTTCCCCGACTAGTCCCTGCAATATTATCATTTCCTGAAGATGACAATAGAATAAAAGGGTTAGCTCAACTAGCCCAGTAAAAAATATTATGACTAAGATAATAAAGAACAATTTATCGTTAGTCTTCAACAAATCAGATAAAATAATATGGACAACAAGTTTTAGATCAACAACTGCAGCGGAAGTAACAATGCATCAAAAGAGTTAAGTAGGAAATAATGTCTACTATCTTCTATGATTTGAAAGTCTAAAATCAATATTTTATCCCTGTGACATCAATCAATAAATCTTGAATCAAATATTCATCTTTGCACTACGGCCCAAAGATATTCATTTGTATTACCAGTTGGTCATGTTCATCTCAACACCTGTCCATCTTTGCACTACGGGCCAAAGATATTCATCAGGTAATCATTCATCTTTGCACTACAGGCCAAAGATATTCTTTTGTATCACCATTTAAGACTGAAGATGATGAGAAATATTTTAAAGAACGAATTCAGTGAGATAAAGGACAAAAATTAAGGATTCGTAATTTAGTTTATACAAGTTCAAAATACTCCATAATAATTAATTGTGGAGCAAAATTCAAGAATGAAGATCAAAACTTGGATCCAATCAAAGATAGGAACCATAATAGACAACTTGGACAAAGAAAAAAAAATTAATTTTTCTGTAAATAGTACCGTATTCGTGAATAGTGCCGTATACGTGAATAGTAACTCCAATATGAAAAGATAAAAATTTTACAATAAAATTCATACCAATATTTTGGTGTCATGATATTGAAAGAAATAACATCATTTTTGAAAAAAAAAATAACATCCCTTACCTCAAAAGAACAGTACTTCAAATTAAAATATCGGATATAATACTGAAGGAAACTAGCACTAAATAGTAACACTCAAAGTATCGAAATACTCACAAAAATGCGCTCGATATTATAGAGAAAGAAAATTTCTGATTCTGGTATGAATTTTAAATTCTAACTAAGTACACTATTTATAGAAAAATGCTTAGAACGTCAAAGCAGAAAATTTAATAAAATAATATTTTATTTAAAAAAAATTCACGCCCACCTCTTGATCAAAATCATTAACTCACCACCAGTGGGGCCCACCTATTAAAAATTTTTTTATTAATAAAAATATTTATAACCCCAAAAATTAATTCAGACCCAATATTTTGGAACTTCCATAATTCATAAAAAAAATAGCCCTTTTATCAAAAAAATACGAATTCTATGTCCTTTTCATTGAAAATTTAATCCTCTACGACTTTGTAGAATGAAGTTTTTCCAAATTCTAAACGAAAAATGGCCGAAATCCACAAACGGATGATTTTCCACACCAAAATACTGATAAAAACAACTCAACACTAATTCCTTCTTTTATATCCACAAAAATAAATATTTTCTTATCATATAAATCAATAATTAATTATTCACAAAAAAATTTACAGAACTACAATATTGACAACCAGGTCGTTCCTAAAAAGAGGGGGTCTTCCGATAAGAATTTCTCCTTACTAGCGCGCAATTAAATAACCCCTCATAGACAGAATTTCCTTAGACATTGTCAATAATGTTATCTAATAATATTATTCAAATAATATGAATTATTGATTTGATAATGGGAAATACTGTGCAGTGACAATTATTGAATTAACAATAATATAAAAATACCGTGTAATACCGTGTGCTACTGTGCAACAACGCGTATTACTTTACTTTACCCACCGGGTATTCCAACAGTGTTAACGGTAACAACTATGCCGTTATTTATAAAAAAACTTATTCTTGTCATATTTTTCATCCGACAGTTTTCCGTTATGGGGCCCACAAATAACTGCGTCGTCGTACGAATATTCCTCGACAACAGGAATATTCCACGACCAAACGAATATTTTTCGACAACAATGAATATTTTATAACCACTTGCTTATTAAAAATATTTGCGCATTTTACCTATAACTTCCCATATTAATCAAATCAACCTCTTACTATTTTAAAATAATAAATAGAGGAAATTTAATTTTATTCATAAAAAAAAGTTGGGGTCTTACACAACGAATATTTTAAGACAACTTGTTTATTTTAAAAAATTTGCACATCTCACCCATATCTTATCGCATTTATCAAATCAACACCTTACTATTTTAAAATAATATATAAAGAAAATTAAATCTTTATTCATAAAAGTTGAGGTCTTACAACCTCCCTTCTTTATGAAATTTCGTCCTCGAAATTGACGTACGTACCTGGATTGTCGAAGAGGTGAGGATACCTCGCTTTCATTTTCGATTTTAACTCCCAGGTCGTTTCCTCAATATCATAGTTTCTCCATAAAACTTTGACTTGAGGTATAACCTTTGAGCGTAGAACATGTTCTTTCTTATCCAAGATCTTGACAGGTATCTCCATATACGTTAAATCTTCGGCTATCTCAGTCTGGTTCTAATTCAATAATGTGGTTTGGGTCTTTCACATATTTATGTAGCATGGATATGTGAAAAACGTTATGAACACGAGATATGCTTGGAGATAAGGCGAGTCTATATGCCACAGTTCCTACACAGTCAAGGATTTTAAATGGATCAATAAATCGAGGGTTGAGCTTTCCTCACTTTTCGAATCTCGTAATTCCTTTCCATGGAGCAACACGTAACAATACATGATCTCCGACATTAAACTCCACATCCCTTCGATGAAGATCAGCATAACTCTTTTGTCGATCTTGTGCTGTTTGTATCCATTGTTAGATCATTTGAATCTTTTCCGTAGTCATACGTACTAACTCCGGTCCCAACAATGTTACTTCACCCACCTCGTCCCAGCACACTGGAGAACGACATTTTCGTCCATATAACGCCTCAAATGGAGTCATGCCTATACTTGCTTGATAACTATTGTTGTAGGAGAATTCCACCAATGGTAAGTATTTATCCCAACTTCCTTTGAAATCTAGAACACAGAGTCTCAATAGATCTTCAAAAGTTTGAATAGTCCTTTCCGATTGCCCGTCCGTTTGAGGATGATATGCAGACTAAATCGTAAATTGGTGCCCATAGCTTTCTGCAAGCTGACCCAAAATCGTGAAGTGAATCTTGGATACTGGCATACCATGCAGTCTTACAATCTTATTTATGTACATACGAGCAAGTCGTTCAAGTGAATAAGTCTCTCGTATAGGCAAGAAATGAGCAGACTTGGTTAATCTATCGACAATAACTCAAATTACATCTATACCTTGAGAAACCTTAGGAAGATCCGTAATGAAATCCATGTTGATGTGTTCCCACTAACATTTTGGAATTTCAAGTGGTTGTAATGGACCTTTTAGCACTTGATGCTCCGCCTTGACACGTTGACAAGTTAAACACCTTGAGATAAACTCCGCGATCTTTCTCTTCATATTACTCCACCAAAATGTATGTCGAAGATTACGATACATTTTGGTACTTCCAAGATGGATTGCAAACAGTGTGTTGTGTGCCTCCATCATGATTTTATACTTCAATTCAGAGTCGTTAGTAACACAAAATCTGGAGTTGACTCGAAGTATTCCCTCTTCGTCGATTCTTGCTTCTGGAAAGCACCTTCTTGCACCTTCTTCTTCATATTCATCAGCTCCATGTCTGTAGCTTGAGCAGCTTTAACTCTATCAATTAAAGCTGGTTCTACACGTATATTTGCCATCTTCACGTGGGTCTCTAGAGTCTTTAACTCTATCTTCATCTTTTGTAAGCCATACAAAATGGGCCTTTGTGTTGAAACTATCACACTCATTCCCGCATATGATCTTCTACTCAACTTGTTCGCTACCACGTTCGCTTTTTCAGGATGGTATTGGACGGTATGTGTGACGCCCCCAAAATAGGTTCAATCCACAACCCACCTATTCTGGGTTGCAAAGAAATACATGGTACAGAATCCAAATACAAATCTTTTATATCCAATTGTCGTGTATAATACGACCACACATAAAGTGTGTTTAATTTTATCTTCATCTTTTGTAAGTCATACAAAATGGGCCTTTGTGTTGACATTATCGCACTCGTTCCCGCATATAATCTTCTACTCAACTTGTTCGCTACCACGTTCGCTTTTCCAGGATGGTATTGGACGGTATGTGTGACGCCCCCAAAATAGGTTCAATCCACAACCCACCTATTCTGGGTCGCAAAGAAATGCATGGTACAGAATCCAAATACAAATCTTTTATATCTAATTGTCGTGTATAATACGACCACACAAAAAATATGTTTTAATATAAATATAGTACCCACACTCCTTACATGAAGGTACAGTCAATAACTATTTTAGGAATTAAAATCTTTGAAAAATACTCAAGAAAATCTTCGTATATGGGCGGCTATGCATCTAAGTTATAATAGATATCGTAGGACTTGAGAATTAACCTTGGTTAACCCAATAGACCCAAAAGAAAAACGAGAAGATTACTATCTTGTTTATTCCAATGGTGAGTCTTCTCTTGCCATATAATTATCTCTACTGTCTCAAACTGAGAATTATATTCCAACCGTAATCCATGATTATATAGGTAGTGCCCATAGATATAATCAGCAAGCGGATGTGCACAACCCTGTCTTATGATAACATGAAGTCGTATGTTATTAGACATCTTGTATGATAGTGGAAAAACACCCTTTCAAAGTTGGGTTCACCTCCCCCTATTTGGTTTACCAAAATCAACTGTTAAATGACGTATAAAATACGACACACACATTTAAAGTTCTCAATAAAATTATTTCCATACTGTTTGGTGAAAAACTTCAATAATTATAGACCCTCGTTCTATTCCCCTGTTATCCCCGCTCGACCCAGCTACACTCTTATTACCTGAAAGGAATTGTAAAGCAAAAGGGTGAGCACAAATAGCCCAGTAAAGAATATCGTGACTAAATCAGAGATTTAGAACGTATGGTAGATGATAAACTTTTCAACCATAGTTGTAGCGGAACGAACAATCCATTAGAAGAGTCAAATAGACTATAATATCTATTATCTTCTCCATGTTAAAAGTTCACCAACAATATTTTATCCCTATAACATCAATCAACAGTTCTTGTCTACAATCATGTGAATAATTCATAATCATAATTGTGTTGCTAAATTCCTCTTCGCACTTAGGACGAAGATAATTTTTATCACCTGTCTTTACCTGAAACACCAAAGATCATGGTTATACCAAATCACAGTTCCTGTTCATAATCATGCTAATCAATTCATCTTTGCACTACGGGCCAAAGATATTCAACAATTAATCATTCATCTTTGCACTAAAGGCCAGAGATATTCATCAATAGCTCATCTTTGCACTACATGCCAAAGATATTCACAAATCAACCGCTCATCTTTGCACTACATGCCAAAGATATTTATCAATAGTTCATCTTTGCACTACGGGCTAAAGATATACATAAATTAACAGCTCATCTTTGCACTACAGGCCAAAGATATTCATCAATAGTTTATCTTTGCACTACAGGCCAAAGATATTCAAATCTCAAAGAAATATCTAATCATTTCAGAATTTATAGAAATAACATTTATAACCATGTTGATCAATTCACCTTTGCACTTAAGCTAAAGATATTCAATTGCAAACTCAATGGTCATGATCATACCAGTCAATAATTTATCTTTGCACTACTGACCAAAGAGAACCCATAGTCATGGTCATACCAATAATCTACCTATCTTTACACTCAAGTCAAAGAGAACTTCCATCACCATGATTATAAAAATGTTATATATAACAGTAAGAACAATATAATCAAAACATGGATCTAATTTCAAGAGTAAGATTCATAAGTCACAGATAATTTGAATAAAAAATAATATTTTTTTATCGTGAATAGTATCTCGTGAATAGTAACTCATGAATAGTAACTCATAAATAGTAACTCGTGAGTAGTAACTCGTGAATAGTAACTAATGAATAGTAATTTATGAATAGTAACTCGTGAATAGTAACTCGTAAATAGTAACTCGTGAATAGTAACTCCGTCATAAAAAGGTAAAATTTTCATAATAAAGTTCAGACTAATATTCCGGTAAAATGATATTGAAAGAAATAACATTATTTACAAGGAAAATAACATCTCTTACCCTTACGAATATGAAAGTAATAATACTCCTTACGAGTATAAAATCACGTCTTTTACCAAAATAATCTTTCACAAAAATAATGTTATTTACGAAAAATAATATCATTTACGAAAAATAACATCTTTTACGAAACATAATAACATTCCTTACTATCCCTTACGAATACGAAAGCAATAATATCCCTTACGAGTATAAAATCACGTCCTTTACCAAAATACTCTTTCACAAAAATAATATCATTTACGAAAAATAATATCATTTATGAAAAATAATATCATTTACGAAAAATAACCTCTTTTACGAAACATAATAGCATCCCTTACAACAATGATATCCCTTACCTTAGTAGAGGAGTAATTTTAACTGAAATATCGGATATTATGTTGAGAAAAATCTTGCACCGTAATCCACACTCAAAATACTCCTATCCTCACAAGAAATACGCTCAACATTATAGAGAGAAAATTTTCTGATTCTGGTGTGATTTTCATTTCTAACTAAGCACCCTATTTACAGGAAAATGCTAGAACACCAAAACTGACCAAAACCTGCTACCGGATGCTTTTCTTATTTCCTTCCCGCACCAACAAGTTGACAAACCAAAAAAATCAGCATTTCACACCAACAAAAGGACAAGAGTGGGGCCCACCCTTCTAGAAAATCTCCACCAAAAATATTTTAAATTTAAACAATATTCAGAAACTTCAATAATTCATAATAAATAGCCCTTTTATCAGAAAAATATGAACCTTATGTCTATTCCATATAAAATTTAATTCTCTACAACTTTGTAGAAGAAAGTTTTTCCAAATTCCGAACGAAAAATAACCCAAATTTACATACGGATGATTTTTCCACACCCACATTCTGACAAAACTAACAACGGAGCAATCCAACTTTGAAAAACCAACATCAGCACATTTCACACATAAGTGGGGCCCACCCAATTAGAAAAATCCTCCACCAAATTTTCTCACATGTTTATAATATATATATATATATATATTAAAACATTAAAAAATTTCAATTCCATTTTTCCCTCTTCCACCTTATTTTATTTTTATGTAATAAATTTATTATAACAATATTACTACTTAAAATTATAAATTATACTATTATATTATCACATTATAATATTATAATATAATAATATATTTGAATGAATTATTTTATCAGAAAAGATAAAATATTAATTTTCAACAATTGTCTCTTTTGCTAAAATTCCTCCATTTTATATCCACGTCGAATAAATATTTGTTTATCATTTTTATCAATAATTATTATTCACGAATAATATTACAGAACTACAATATGACAACCAGGTCGTTCCCAAGAAAGAGTGGGCTTTTCGATAAGAATTTTTTCTTAATGACGCGCAATTAGATTAACTAACCCCTTTCCTAGACATTGCCAATAATGCTGTCTAATAATATGAATTATTGATTTGATAATGTGAAATACTGTGTAGTGGCTACTGTGACAATTATTGAATCAATAATATAAAATATCAACGTAGCAATTATTGATCAATGCAGCAATTATTGAACCAATAAAATATTATGCAATTGTAGCAATTATTGAATCAATAATATAAAATATTGAACAGTAATTACTGTAACAACAATTGAGTAAGTACCTTCTTACGTAAGAATCAATAATTCGAAATATTGTGCAATACCGTATACTACTGTGCAACAACGCGTATTACTGTATTTTTATCACATAATATTTTAACAGTTTAACGGTAACAGTTTTACCGTTATTTTTGTAAAAAGATTATTTCTATCACTTTCTATATCCGACATTCATTCCGTTGTGGGGTCCACCAATGACTGCGCCGTCGTACGAATATTCTCCGACAAAAAGAATATTCCTCGACCAAACGAATATTCCCCGACACAACGAATATTTTATGCCAACTTGCTTACTTTGTAAAATTTATATATATCACTCTTAACTTTAAACTTTTATCAATTTAACCATTTACTAAATAATAATAATAAGAAAATTGACTACTTTTATTTCATAAAATTCGGGGTCTCACAGTATGGTCGTAATCTTTCAACAGCTCAAGCCAACGTCGTTGTCGCATGTTGAGTTCCTTTTAAGTGAATAAATATTTAAGGCTCTTATGATCCGTATAGATATCCACTTTCTCCCCATACAGGTAGTGTCTCCAGATCTTCAACGCAAAAACGACAGCTGCCAACTCTAAATTATGAGTAGGATAATTTCTCTCATATTCTTTAAGTTGTCGTGAGGCATAGGCTATGACTTTCCCATGTTGCATGAAAACACATCCTAACCCTTTGCTCGAAGCATCGCTGTAGATGACAAATCCATCCGAACCAGATGGTATTGTCAGAATAGGTGCCGAGATGAGTCTCCTCTTGAGCTCTTGGAAGCTCTTCTCGCATTCCTCGTTCCATCCGAATTTTGTATCTTTTCGAGTCAGCTGAGTTAATGGAGTAGCGATTCGAGAAAATCCTTTCACGAATCTCCGATAATAACCAGCTAAGCCCAAAAAGCTACGTACTTCAGTTGTCGACTTAAGTTGTTCCCAACTTTGTATTGCTTCAATCTTCGCCGGGTCAACCGATACTCCATGTTTCGATACCACGTTCCCAAGGAATGCTACTTCCTCTAGTCAGAACTCGTATTTCTTCAACTTGACATATAGCTTGTTTTCACGAAGCTTTTGGAGTACCAGCCTCAAGTGTTGTTCATGATCTTCACGACTTTTGAGTAAATGAGGATGTCATCAATAAAGACAACCACAAAATGATCCAAATATTCCTTGAATATTCGGTTCATCACATTCATGAAAGCCGCATGAGCATTAGTCAATCCAAAAGATATGACTAAGAATTCATAATGCCCGTATCGAGTTCGAAGGCAATCTTTAGAATTTCATCAGTTTTAATCTTTAACTGATGATATCCAGAACGAAGATCGATCTTTGAGAAGAATTTAGCACTTTGCAACTGGTCAAACAAGTCATCAATGCGAGGTAACGGATACCTATTCTTGATGGTGACATGGTTCAACTCTCGATAGTCAATACAAAATCGCATACTTCCGTCTTTCTTCTTTACGAATAAAACAGGAGCACTCCAAGGCGATATACTAGGATGTATATAGCCGATGTCTAACAACTTCTGTAGTTGGACCTTTAACTCCTGAAGTTCGATAGGAGCCATTCGATATGGGATTTTGGAAATGGGTTTTGTACCGGGTTCAAGGTCAATAAAGAACTCAACTTCACGTTCTGGGGGTAGATCAGGAAGTTCTTCGGGAAATACATCAGAAAATTTATTAACAATAGAAATATCATTCAAATCTGACGTATTATGGTTTAAATCAGTGACATGGGCTAAGAAAGCTTGACATTCGTTTTTCAATAAACGAATAGCTTTATAACTTGAAATGACATTGATTGATTTTAGTGGTTTGGTTGTTTGAAATCACATAACAGGTTGGTTAGGAATATGAAACTAACAACCTTATGAAATAGTTAATTTTGGCATGATAAGTGGTTAACCAGTCGATTCTTAAAATCACAGTATTTTCAAAGAGATAAGATCAACAGATAATGTGAGGGTGCCAATTTGAATCAAACAAGATTTGTAAACTGTGGATGTAACGAAGGTTTCTCCTAACGGAGTTTCAACAGATAAGTTAAAGTCTAATTTGTCAGGGGTCAAGTTCAAACGTTGAGCACGAGTAGGTGAAATAAAAGAATGGGTAGAACCGGTATCTAATAAGGTATAGACTTCACAAGAGTTTATGATTAGTTTACCCGTGATAACTTCGTTCGGGTTCCTCGCTTTTTGGGTAGTCACAACAAACGCTCTTCCTGGAACCACTGACTTTGACTTGTCCAGGACAGCCTTTGGAGTCACCATCCCCACTGGACTTGGTTTCTCTACAGGACACACTCGAGCTATGTGACCTTCCTTTCCACAGTTATAGCACACCTTGGATTGCTGTTTGCAGTTTGGACTGATGTGTCCCTCTTATCCGCATTTATAACATACGATCGGTGGTCGTTCTCCTCCCCTAGAAATGGTTGTTGATGGTGGTGCCGACGTCTTCACGTTGTCATTGTTGTACCCTTTCTTTTTAAAATCTTCTCCCGACTCACTTCTTCTATTATCATGGTCATGATTACCACCGAAGAGGTTACCGCTTCTGGCATGATAATTTCCTCCACGCTGATTATCATTATTCCGATGACTGTTGTCACCGATATGACCCTGGGTGTTGTCCCTTAGTTGAACAGACTCATTATCTCGTTATAATAATTGAGCCATGTTCACAACATTTGAATATAAAGAAAGTTTGTGAGAAATGAGGTATTAACGAATTTTAGGTTTCAAACCTCTCAGAAACATCTGTGTCATACGTTCCTCATTATCCAGCAAATGAGATGTAAACCGGGATAACTCTGCAAACTTAGCTTCGTATTGGGACACCGTCATGTTATTCTGTTCCAGTTTGATGAACTCTACCTCCTTCATATGACAAATACTTTCTGAAAAGTACTTGTCATTGAACAATTTTTGGAACTCCTCCCAAGACATCTTGAGTGTGGAAGGCTGAGTATGCTTCACAGATTCCCACCAGTAATCTGCCTCTCCACAGAACATAAAGGTGGCGAATGGAACCTTTTGCTCCTCTGCGCATCCTAAGACATCAAATATCTTGGTAATTTGTTTATCCCAAGTTTCTGCCTTGATTGGATCTGGCTTTCCCAAAAACTTTGGTGGTCCCAACTTTTTGAAGTCCCGAATTACCATTATTTTCACATGTATTTTGAACACGAGTCTCCCTCGTCTGGTTTTGCATGAACTAAAAAAAGTTTTTAAACATCCCATCGTTCATTGTTTGATTGGTGGTGTTGTTTACAGGAGGATTATTGCCTTCTTGTTGTACATTATCCTGGTTAGTGATTAGCGGTGCCTCAATGGTCTCAAATATCATTCTTAAATACTGCCACAAAACAAGGGTTAATTAAATAAATTGACATGTCACATATTATCCCTATGTTCCGACCGACCAATTAAATAACAAATAAGCTTAGGTAGGATACACTAGCGAAGATTTTACTCGTCTCTCCCTTCCTAGTTCTACTCCCAGATCTCCGCTAGAGATCATATCCCTAAGCTCTGATACCAACTGTGACGCCCCCAAAATAGGTTCACACAACCCATTCTGAGTTGCCAAATACATAGTACATAATTCGAATACAAATATTCTTATAACAAACGGTCGTGCAAAATACGACCACACAAGCTGTGAGCTTCAATACAGATCGTATAAAATACGAAAAATATAAACACTCAAATAAGTCCTCATTACAATTATTATCATACTATTTTATAAAATAGTGAGGACTTCTACAGCTCTAACTCGGACCATCACTCCATTCCCCGACTAGTCCCAGCTATATTCTCATTTCTTGAAGAGAACAATGAAAGAAAAGGGTGAGCTCAACTAGCCCAGTAAATAATATTATGACTAAGATAATGAAGAATAAATTATCGTTAGCCTTCAATAAATCAGATAAAATATGATGGACAACCAGTTTTAGATCAACAATTGCAGCGGCTATAACAATTCATTAGAAGAGTTAAGTAGAGAATGATGTCTACTATCTTCTATTATATAAAAGTCCATCATCAATATTTTATCCTTGTAACACCAATCAATAATATTTTCAATCAACGAATTATCCATACACTACGGGCCAAGGATATTTGTTTATATCACCAGCGGTCATGATCATGTCAAACACCTGTCCATCTTTGCACTATAGGCCAAAGATATTCATAAATCAACAGCTCATCTTTGCACTACTGGCCAAAGATATTCATTAATCAGCAGTTCATCTTTGCACTACGGGCCAAAAATAACTTTCTCCACAATTTAAGACTGATGATGATGAAAAATAATATAAAGAACGAATCCAGTAAAATAAAGGATAAATATTAGAGGATTTACCAGAGTTCAAAATGAAGATCAAAACATAAATCCAATCAAAGCTACTTTGAACAGAAAAAAAATAAATTAATTTTTTTCGAAAATAGTAACTCGTGAATAGTACCCGAATGAATAGCATGCCGACATGAAAAATAAAAATTTCATAAGAAAATTCAGACCAATATTCTAGTGAAATGATATTAGATGAAGCGCAAAACTCAAAAAATTCTAATCATTTCAGGAATTATAGAAGCAATACTTACCGAGTAAGTTTAAATTTAAGAATATGAAATGAAATATTATCACTTTCATAATATGGAATATGAAAGAAAATAATATTCTTTATGAATATTGAGAGAAAATAACATCATTTAAGAGAAAAATAATATTCTTTACCTTAGTAGAATATTAGATCTAACTGGAATATTGGATATTATGTTGAGGAATTTTTGTACCGTTATTCACACTCAAAATATTCTTATACTTACAAAAAATACGCTCAATATTATAGAGAGAAAATTTTCTAATTCTGGTATGATTTTCATTTCTAACTAAGCACCCTATTTATAGGAAAGTGTCAGAACACCAATTCTGACTAAATGCACTTACTGAGCACACCCTCTTAGAAAACTCCAGCACACCCAAAATGACTTCAAAATAAGCCTCCACCAATTCTCACATGTTTATATCATATATATATATATATATATATATATATATATATATATATATATATATTAAAATATTTATAATTATTAAAAGAATTTCAATTCTATTTTTTTTCTATTCCACCTCATTTTATTTTTATACCATGAATTTATTATAATCATGTTACCATTCAAATAATAAAATTATATTATTATATTATTACATTATACTATTATATTGTAATATTATAATAATACAATTGAATGAATTATTTTATCGGAGAAGATAAAATGCCAACTTTCAACAATTTTCTCATGCTAAAAATTCCTCCATTTATATTCAAATTGATCAAATATTTACTTATCATATTATTTCATAATTTTTATTTTATTCATCAATTATTATTCATAATTAATATTATAGAATTACAATATTGACAACCTGGTCGTTCCCAAGAAAGAGGGGCTTTCCGATAAGGATTTCTTCTGTGCTACTGTGCAACAACGCGTATTACTGTATTTTTATCACCGAATATTTCAATAGTTTAACGGTAACAGTTTTACTGTTATTTTTATAAAAAGGTTACTTTTGTCGCTTTCTATATCCGACATTCATTCTGTTGTGGGGTCCACCAATGACTGCGCTGTCGTACGAATATTCTCCGACAAAAAGAATATTCCTCGATCAAACGAATATTCCCCGACACAACGAATATTTTAAGACAACTTGCTTATTTTAAAAAATTTGCACATCTCACCCATAACTTATCGCATTTATCAAATCAACACCTTACTATTTCAAAATAATATATAAAGAAAATTAAATCTTTATTCATAAAAGTTGGGGTCTTATAGCTATGATTTGGCGGAATTATTTTGTGTGAGATGAAATGTGAGCCTCTAGATTAAGTTGGAATAATTAAGATGAAATCTAGGTCATTGAATTCAGGGGCGGAGTCATGAGTAGGCTTTTGAGGCTATAGCCTGGCCCAAATATTTTTTTTACTAGATATACTATATAATTATGTAGCTAAAATAAATAAGTTGGAATAGTCTTGATCAGCCCAGCCCAAATGTACAATTTTGGCATTATAATATCCTTGGTCCGCCCAGCCCAAATGTACAATTTTGACATTATAATATTTTTAGCCCGTCCCAATTTTTATTCCTGGCTCCGCTCCTGATTGAATTAAAATTAGAATGAATCTGAACCGTTTTTATGTCTTACCGCCCAAATCAATTCAAAATGGGTTCTATCTTATTATTATAGATTATTTTATGTTTTGTATTATTCTTTCTTTCTCATTTTTTCTTATATAAAAAAGAGTTTAAGCTACGTTTCAATTATCAATAATCTCAGTATCATGTTATTATTTTTATTTTGTGTACAATTATAGTTTCATAAACATACATACATATATGTTATGTTTCAAAGTGCATATTTCAAAAATAACTTATCACATAGATGGAAGTGTATAATTGTATATTGAATTTTCCGAGCAACAATCTAAGCACAAAGAAAAAAATATAAAAAATATAATTCATCTACAAAGGCAATTATGTTTCAGATTCGATGTTCATTATTGTGTGAGTTTGTTTGTTCTCCCCCTCGCCCACCAACCCCCGCGCCCCCCGCCCCACCTCCCTTTCTTATCATAAGACTTTTATTTATATTTCACTTTTAAATTTACTAATATTTGAGAGATTATGTATTGATGTTAATATTTATCAAAAAATTATTTGGATTTGTAATGATATCCTTTCAAAGCAAAAAAGAAAAAAAAGAGAAAAATATTATCTTTCTTTTAAAATTAATGATACAATTTAACTTTTAAAATTAAATTAAGACAATATATTAAACTTTAAAATTTAAAATAAAATAAATTTTATAATTAATACTTTTTATTTTATATTATACAATTATAATAATTATATCATCTAAAATTAAATAAATTTAAAATTTAATACGTAGTCGTTGATATCCAAAAATAATATCCAAAAATAAAATTCTCTCTCAAATTTTGGAACCAAGCTATGACAACGTAGCGCGCAGGTTAGTTCATGATGAGGAACGAAACTAACATGCGCTAGGATATTCCCCTCGGCGCGAACTTTGGACATATCGACACAGAGTCGGTTTTCTTCATCTCCCTCTCTCAGCTGAAATCCTAACTGCTTTCATCCTTTCAGCTTCTCCCCGAACCCCAAAACCCTTCCAATGTCTTCAATAATTCAATCGATCAAAACCACAATACACTGACCAGTGACCACAACAAACCCACCAAAAATGTCACTCACTCCTCAAAACCTCCTCACAAGTTCCCCCTCCCGCATTTCCTTCTACTTGAAAAAACCTCATTTTGAAAACCCTTTGTTTTCTCTCTCTTCACCCTTTACCCACTTCAAAAAACCCCCGCATCTCCAAATCCTCAAATCCCGATCTCCATATAAATCAACTTATACCCATCATTCCCCTCTCAGAGCTTTCGAATCCGATAGTGGAACCATACTTGATAAACGAGAAGAAATTGGCAACAATTTCGAATTCGATGCATTTCTTTCGATTGCTGAATTTCTCTGTCTTGCTTCCTCTGCGGTTATTTCATTTGGGCTTATTTTAAATTCCCAGAAGCCAATTTTGGTGTGGTTGGGTAATAAGGTTTCTGTGTGGCAATTTGTGTTGTTGGTGATAGGAATGGTGATTGGTGCCACGATTAGGAGGCGGCAATGGAGGAGGGTTTGTATGGATTATTCAAAGCCGGGGCGTTCAGGGGTTAATCTGGTTGATAGAATTGAGAAATTGGAGGAGGATCTTCGGAGTTCTGCAACAATTATTAGGGTTATGTCAAGGCAGCTGGAGAAACTGGGGATTCGATTTCGGCTTACTAGAAAGGCTTTAAAAGAACCCATTGCTGAGGTAATTATACTTTTTGCTGGCATTTGATGACCCTCGTATTTGTTTGGGTTGATTATGTAATATGTCTTTAAACAATAGATAAGTGATTCTTAAATGTGTAATAGATGAGAAAAAACTTGTTGCAAATTTTGGGTTTGGACTTGAGAACATTACACTGATTAGTGCTTAGACATGTCAACATGTGGCTTCTGTGGTTGTATCCCTAATTGCTTGTTAGTTTGCGAGACATGTTTGTGTGGGTAGTAATTTGGAGTCTTTGATTGTCCTATAATGTCCTGTTGTTATCCCATCCTGATTGATAACTCAGTTTTCTTGCATCCTTTCAGAAATAATACAATAATGTCATTCAACTATATAGGCGATTTGCAGTTAATATTAGTATTTAATTATGTTGATGATAATTTAAACCGAAACAGTTGCACATTGAGTTTAGTTCAAGCTTAGGCTACTTCCTCTGTTAGCTTGTTGGATGTTCAAATGAGTTGAAATGAAATAGAATAGGAGACATTAACATATACTATTCCAATTGATGAAGGAGTAATGTTAAATTCTGTGTATAGAGGATAGGTTGGATATCATCCGAGATTGCTGTTGTTGTCCATATCAGAAGGTAGCACAGAATTATAGATTGGTGCCTTGCACATATATTTCTTGGGTTGTTTGTTTGTCACTTCTTTAGGTGAAATTTGAAAGTACATCAGTATGTTTAATTCTATGGGGGATACAAAGTTGGTCTAGCAAGTTTGAGTTGTTGGTAGGACAGATTTGGTAGAGATGGAAATTCTATTATTCTTATATGGAAAGTGATGGAGAAGGGAAGAGACAAATCAATACATTTATTATTAATTTTGTATTGTTATTTGGAGATAAATGTGTAATTATTTACTACTTATATTAAGCAGGATATTTTAGAAGTTTTAATTATAGTAATAAATTTTAATTAGGAGATTATTTCCTTTATATGTTAGGATTCTTTACTTAGTCACTAAGTCGTAGAGTTCCTACTATATAAAGAGTTGTGATTTTTATTATTTTTCAGTGACTAGAATTGATGTGAGAGCTTTGAGTTTTGCGGTCTGATAGCCTTGGTTATCCCTTATTTCCCCCACCCCTCCTTTGTCATACATCAGAAAGTGTAGGAAATTCAAGATCATAAGAAAGATTATTTAAGAAGATTTTTTCCCAGTCATTAATTGGATTTCAAAGCACTGAAAATTTGTGTTTTCCCTTTTGTAGCTATACGGAGTTGCTTGGATAATATATTACACCTAAGTAAAGGGGTTATTTAAAAAATTGGTCGAGGTGTGATAAAACATGTTCAGACAAATTAATTAGCATTTGGCAAAGCATTTTTGGAACACCAATTACTCCATGAAACTAAGGATTGAAAATGAAGAAAGCAAAATTTTGAAAACAGAAGAAAATAACATATATAGAATGCTAAAAAATGTGCTCTGAACTATTTCTGACTGTCAAATGTAAGGAGACACAAGTTAGTCTAGTTTTTTGGATAAGAATCTCTAGAATATGGAATCTTGAGCTCTTGATTGAGAAATCAGTAGTACCAGTAGCCAGGGGCGGATCCAAATTTTTTTTCGGCTGGGGTGGATATTAACTATTTTTTGTTGTTGAAGATAAATAAAAAAATGTGAACTAATCATAATAATGTTTACAAATTATAATGCTATCTTCTTAGACTCCATAGCTTGAAAATGTTCTAAGATAGTTTCATTATCAATAGTTTCAAATATATCATTTTCAATGTAAGGAACCAAACAATCACTCAACCATTTATCGCCCATTTGGTTTCAGAGAGTGGTTTTAATAATATTTATTGTTGAAAATATTCTTTCCACCGTGACAGTAGCAACTGGCAAAATCAAAGCCAATTTCAAAAACAAATAAACCCGAGAATACAAATCAGCCTTATTTTTCTTAACCAACTTCAAGTTCACCAATCCATTTTACATTAGAAAATTCAGGATCATTTTTTACATCTGCAATATAAGTTTCAAGTTCATCATCAATCCCCCAAAGATCTCTATCTTGAAATTCCAACGGGTAAAACTTTGCAAATTGAATCAACCGTTCCTTGTCAAATGCTGAGAAAGAGTTACTTGGATCTAGACACGTCATACACGAGAGCAACTCTGTATTAAAATTGTCAAATCGATCATTCAATTATAAAGTTGACTATCTATCACTGTATAAAGTAACTCAACCTGAAAGTGCTGAAGATTGGTGACTTTTTCACCCAACGTAATCTCCCTTGAACCAAAAAGATATTTTTCATTCCTCGAACGACTGTCCCATGCACATTACAAAATTCAGTAGTTTCTGCCAACAAACTCTCCCAACCCGAATCTCTCATGCTTTGTAACCGTTGCTTTGAGACAGTAATTAAGTCATTGTATTTACGAGATCTTGGTCTTTCTTTTGTAATGCTTGTGACAGGTATTCGTGATTTCCAAAACTTTTTTCATTAAATATAACAAGAATACAAACTCAAAATCTCGCATGGAATGCAACAAAGTACCTGCTTATGTCCTTTTATTTCCCGATGCATTATCTTCTATTATCTCAAGCACTTCAATTGTTTTAAAAAACAAGTTAATAACACTAAGAATTATGTCATAATGTGAGCTCCATCGCGCGTCTCCTGGCCGTTTCAAGGTCGTTTCTTGATTCAACCCATGCCCGATCTTGATTTCACCAGAAGCAACTCCTTGAATTATTCTTTCTATGTGCTTCACTCGAAGAACTTCTTTACGCTTGCAAGAAGCTCCAACAACATTTGCAAATATTGCAAGATAATCAAAAAATGATTTAAGCTTCTTATTTTTTTGCAATTGCTACAAGTGTCAATTGAAGCTAATGAGCGAAACAATGAACATAAAAAGCAGACTTATTCTCTGACAAAAGCAGACTCTTGAGACCATTGAATTCTCATCGTATGTTACTAGCTCCATCATATCCTTGCCCACATACACGTGACATGCTCCATCTGTGTGTTGCAAAAAGTGACTCAATAGCCTCTTCAAGTGTTCGAGCACATGTATTGGCAACATGAACAATGCCAAAAAAACACTCAATAACGCACCCATGTTTGTTCACATAACGTAAAGCAGCGGCCATTTATTCTTTAATTGATGAATCACGAGCCTCGTCAGCTAACAAAGAGAACTATTCCCGATCTCTGCAACTATAGCTTTTGTGGTTAAAAATTGCAACAACACTACAAATGTCTTTTTGGATTGAAGGTGTTGTCAATTTGTGGTTCCTTGGAGCATTTTTCAACACAACTTTATTCACTTCATCATTGTTCTCAGATAAAAACTTTAGAATAGAAAGAAACAAACTTCGCCTTTTTGAAGCATTTGATTCATCATGGCCACGAAAAGGCAACCCCTCCCTTAAAAGTAGCCAAACACACTTAATAGATGAGAGCAAATGAAGCTTGTAATATTTTTTTCTTGGTCAGATATATTGGCAAGTTTGATATCTATGTGTTGTTTTTGGTGCCTCAAATCTTGACAAGCTAACATGCATTGTCTATGAATACTACTAGGTGACTTTCCAACATGTTCATATAAGTATTTCGTCTTCCTCCAATTATTAAAATCCCTTACCGACAAAGCTATTCCCACTCCCTTGACCATCAATATCAGCTTTTTTGAATAAATAACAATATAAACAAAATATTGCATCTTCCTTTTCAATGTATTCCAACCAATTGGATTACTTTTTGTACAATTCGGGATTAAATCTACGTTTCTCTCCGTAAATAACAGTTTGAGGGAATTTGGAAAGCATTGGTTGATGAGGGTCCTCAAGCAAATATCTTTGGCGAATACTCTCTCTCTCTCTCTTTTGTTAGCATCATATTCCATTATAGATGGTCTTAATCCCGGATCAACAACTATCCTTTTCTAAATTGAATTCAACTTGGTATTGTTAATTAATATTTTGAGACGGTTCTTGGATAGGGTTTCATTTGAGAGATTTTGAGTAGTCTCATCGACTCGGATGAATTGTGATGTTGATGATTTATTTTTGGAATGTTTGAATTTTGACCACATGTCATGAATGCCTAAATCAATCAAAATACAAGTATACAACAACCCCAAACATACAATTATTTTATGCAACATAAATAGAATTCTATAATATACAACAAATAAATATTCATAATCCAAGCTAAAAAAAGAATTTCAAAATAAAAAACATTTAGATACAATTTAGAAACTTACTTCGGTTATTTGTCATAGTTCAATTTGAATGATTCCCCAAATGCTCAAAGTCTCAAACCAAATTTGCTTTCTATATTCAACCAAAATCATGAATTAATTTCAAATCATAAATCAGTTTTGGTATCTTTTTAGAAATTTCATATAACCTTTACTTGCAATAAGAGAAACAAACCATCCAAAATTTATACTTAGAACACAAAAAATTATTCAGGGTCCATTAGTTAGATGCATTCTTACTTATCATTTGCTTCTAAGATCATAACATCTGTCAAATAACAGGAACTTGCGTAATATTTTATAATGTCAAACCACTTCATCTAGTTCAAATTACAGTGGACTTAAACTTAAACAACAAAGACCAAGCTACAACTTTCATGATTCAATTGGAGCAAACTCTGAGTGAGAAAAATAAAATATAAAAATTTACAATTCCATCAGGCAACAACCACTTCAATTAATCACATAATTGTACTCATCAGAAGTTTCCAACCCAAAACAAATTCAAATAAATTTAAACTTTAAACTATTAAACAAAAAAACCCTAATTAGTTACCTAAGTCCAAAATATAACAAATACATCAAATTAATTGAATTGGGTTTTACCCCAAGTCCCCAACCCACAACAAATTCAAACAAACTACACATTTTAAATTATCAAACAAAAAAACAACCCTAATTTAGTTACCCTTTTAGTCTGATTACTCTGATATACGCAAGTGGTAGTGTTGTACTGAAGATGTAGAAGAAGTAGTGGGTCTAGTGGCGGAGCCACGGAGATGTAGAAGTAGTGACGGAGAATGATGATGTTGAAGTAGTTGCGGAGCCGCAGAGGCGGAGATGTAGAAGATAGAAGCAACTAGTGATGGGGACTCCAAGTCAAGAACAAAGAAGATATTTTTTATATTTATTATTTGGAGTTTTTATTATGTTTAATATAAAAATAGTTGAAGTGATTTATGTATTTTATTTATTAGTGGGGATTTAGGATATTAGTTAGTGATTAGGAATTATTATTAAGAGTATTTTAGTCGTTTAGTATTTTATTATTCCCCAAGTAATATTAAAGTTTAAATATCTTTAAATAATGTAATCCTCACAAGTTATTTAGACTACAGAATATTGAAATTGATTATTTCATTTATACCGTAGAGGTATCGTACTGTAGAGGTATTTTATCTATCTTGGTGTTGATACGTGGAGTTGATACACTTGAGAGATCCTAGTAGTTTAAACGTGGAGTTTAAATTCTAGTTTATTTTCCGTTAATTCTCCATCCTAGATCTGTCCTACATCAACTAAAAAGCAGAAGCAAAATGAAAAGTAGAAGCAATAGAGTCTGTACTTGTATTTAGAATATGTATGACATTTTTTTGCCCCTCCAAGTTTAACTCTTTCATTATTCTGCCCCTTGAGTTTATTAACTTACATATTTGCAGTGTTCTAAAAAGCGGCCTAGGCGACTGCCTAGGCGCTAGGCCCCCCTTGGCGCCTTGCCTAGGCAAACAAATTCCTACAGGAAATTAGGCAGGGCCTAGGCAGGCAGGAAATTAGACGGGAAATTAGGCGGACTAGACAGACAATTTAAATTTTATTATTTAATAGCAATCTTGTTTATTTAAATTAGCCATACTTAGCATATGGTATTTGTCATTTTCTTTAAGTTCTCAATTTTGAAGATTACACAAATAAAAATAATCTCATAATTAATAATATCAAATGTCTCATTCAATAAATTTCACACTAATTTTTAAAAATAACATTTATTTAAATTTAAAAATATCTCAAATTAATTTTTAAGAAATTAATATTAATTTGTTTGTGTTTGAACTTTGAACAATTACATGTTTGTATTTGAACTTTGACATTGACAATATGAATGTGTTTGAACTTTAAGCAAATGCCTTTATTATCTTTATTATAGATTATTTTGTTTTATATTATTGTTTTGTTTGGAGAAATGTAGATAACATATTAAAATTGACTTAAAATAAAAAATTCCGCCTAGGCCCCCGGTCGCCTCCCGTCTAGCGCCTTTTAGAACATTGTATATCTGCCCCTGCCCCTATACTATAAAAAAATAATTAAAAATTCCAACATAGACAGCTGCCTATACTGCCCATGAACATATCCGCCCCTGCCAGTAGCTGACCAGAAAGGAATACCTTATGCTAAGGTCGTGATCTTTAACAGTTCACTTTTGAGTTGTAAATACACTTATCCATGAAAGTTGTTTATAAGATGTGGATGAGAAATTATGATAGTCAAACCAAACTAATGGGCTAAGGCTCTTTGATTACAATTTAGTCAACCTTACTAAGAAGCCAAGAGGTTGCCTTCGCAACCGCTTGTTTGTATAACTACTAACTTGTAGTTTAATATATAAAGACTGCAGCTTTAGCTCAGAGGAATTCTGAGGCCACTCGTGCATTGGCAGTGCAAGAAGACATTCTGGAGAAAGAGCTTGGGGAAATTCAAAAAGTTCTTCTGGCAATGCAGGTTTACACCTTTCAGAATCTTATTGAGTTTCATTTTAGCCACTGGAACTTTCATTCCTAGAAGTGCATTAATATTTTTTGTATTCATGGCGCCAAAAAGCAGTTTATTGTTTAACAGTTGGTGCAAAATATCTTACATTTTTCCTTCAATAATATATCATTCCCACCCCTATCATGATTGTAAGTTTGTAACATGTTTAAACCTGACTACCTGAGTTGAACAATTTATTGCAGGTAAATAAACTCAATTTGATTATCTTACAAAGCAAAATACAGGTTTTAGTAGATGTTTATTGTAGTATATAGTATACTTGCTGCCAAATGTTATAAATAATTTTCTTCGAGTCTGCACAGCTCCTCTATTCAAGATTATAACATCTCCTCTGTCTAAACAATGAGTTCCAGCAAGACTGGGTAATGCTGAAGCTTAAATTCCTGGATTGTCGAGTGACGTCCTTCATAGAAAAGAGCAGTAAAACCTAGAGGGATGGGTAATTTTACAGAGGACAATGAATTTTCATGTTATGAACTGAACTTGCACAGCATTTGCCACTATATTATATACGGGTGAAATAGATACGTATAGTGTTTGAGAATCCAATTGTGCTTCTTGTCTATACTTGTCAAAAATCAAACATAAAAAAGTATTGTCTCAGGTGACTGTCACTTGCCTTACCTTTTGATTCTTGGAACCATTAACAGAAAAAAAGAGTTTTCTGCTAGTGATCACGGCTTGGCAATTGGTAGGTCTTTTAGTAGAACTTGTAGTTTCTCCACCTTGTGATTCTTGATATGGCCGAAAAGAATAATCTAATATCTGCTTGGCCTTGCTTCCATTTTTATATGAGATGAGAAGATCTAATTTGACCCTTTAGATTCTGTTCTTTTCTTCTCTTTGTTTTGGTCCTCCTCTCTTCCTTTGAAGCCAATGCATCAGAAAATCAGTTTAAGTTTCTTATGCATCAGTGCTTGACCCTGTGCTTAATCAGCATGTGGCTGAACAGTGTGATGCACATACCATTCAAACACTAGAAGCATAAATTGTCTTTTCCTCTTATTATCATTGTAATCCAGTTTAGCTATCTCTTGAAGATCAGAAGTTGGGAACCCTTTGCGTTATCAATCAAAAGAACAAGAAATGTCGATCCTGCATATATTCTCAAACTAAGGCATCATAATTCCAGCAAGAATTTTATTCCGTCGCATCATTTTTTGACTTCATGTATATGCATTGGGATGGAAAATTTGCCGGATCATATTGTTAAACCTATTAAAAAAACTTATTTATTTTTTATTTTGATGTCTTAGGTCCTCCTGTTATTTCAGATGAATATAACATACTAACATCAAAGCTCGGAGATGTTAAGCTGACTATTATTGCTCTATGGTGTCATTTCCACAGGAGCAGCAGCAAAAACAACTTGAGTTGATTCTTGCAATTGCAAAAAATGGAAAGTTATGGGAAAGCAAGCGAAGCACCGAGTCAAGAGGATAAAGTTGACAGGCGTAACTCGTCCACCAAGGGGGTAAAACAGATTTCACCCAACCAAATTGAAGCTTTGGCTGGACAAAAGGAAACCAGTAATGACCAAGTGTAGAATTTCAGGCAGCAGGGACCTGATTAAAATTTGCTTATTTTTCTGAAAAGTGGGAGTTCAGTGCCTGATTTTCTTAGTTCTGAGGCATGGTTCAAAGTTTTGTTTCACGAGTACGATTCGGTTGATTGAAAGATAGAAATGTTTCGGAAATGCTAAGAAACACAATGGAAATTATGTAATTTTTTTAGAAACAATTTGGAAACATGGTAAAAACACGTTACATTTGTGTTACAAGCCTCTCTGGGTGATGTATAATTCCTCCAGGTGGCTGAGCTTGCTCATAGGGACCTTTTCTTTGGGGGAAGCATTTAGAATTTCAAACTTAAAAGTGATAGTAAGTGGGTTAGTGAAGAGTCCTTCCCTTTTCTTTGTATTTTATTTCAGAATTCTGATTGAAGAGTCCTCCTTCTCCTTCCTTTTCTTATTATTTTATTTCAGAATACTTAAAAATAAACTCAATATGACAAAAAGGGTATTAGTCCAGTGTGGTTTTCACCTTTTCAGCATTTGATCATTAAATTTTAAAAATATATAATTAGCCAATTGAATTTGTTAAAATTTTAAATTTACGCATTCAATAAGTCTAGGGGGACACTGTACTAAGAGCGCTTATGATTTATTGACCTCTGACCTGAGTACTCTTCACTCTCGTTATGATGCTCCAACTTGGAAGAAGCTCTGGGCGTTTTGTATCCCTCCGAAAGTGAAACACACTCTCTGGCGTTTGTGTAATGGCAGTCTACCCACCAAAGGTAATATTCTGAAGAAAAGAGTCACTGTGGATGGTACTTGTCCTGTGTGTAACTCTGTTGCAGAATCCAATCATCATGTGTTTACCTCCTGCCCTTTTGCGAAAGAATGTTGGAGGCTGTCAACTGTGCGTTTTGTTCCCCCAGGTAACCAAGACTTCTTTGAGTGGTTCTCTAGTTTGTTGGTTAGTGGTTCACAGGAGGAGATTAAGCTAACTTGTATGATTATTTGGTGTATTTGGCAGAATCGAAATGAGGTGTTATGGAATAATCGGGACCAGAAACTAGCTAGCTTGCTAAATCTTGCAAGTTCCTATCTTTTCCAATGGACTGTCGCTCAAGGAAAGCTTGTAAATGGCAATACTTCCATATCTCAAGATGGCCTTATTTGTTGGTCTAGGCCAGGAACATCAAATGTAACGTTGACGATGCTGTTTTTAATCAGGAGGCAAAGCTTGGTTATAGTTAGATGATTAGAGACTGCGCTGGTTCTTTGGTTGTTGCTGGGTGTGGCTCTTTTGCGCGTCATTTAGATCCTGAAATGGCGGAAGCAATCAGCTGCAGAGAGGCCCTTAGCTGTTTAAAGACTTGTTAGGCAGTGAAAGTGATCCTTGAATCATATGCTTTCAATCTTATTCAGGCTATTCGGGGATCTGATTTCTTTCCGAGTCCTTTAGGTTTGGTTATTGATGATTGTAAGCAACTCCTCCTTGATATTAAGGATTGTCGTATTTATTTTGTTAGACGGTCAACGAAAGGTATCACACATTTCTTAGCTCGTACGTCGGATTCTATGTCTGATAGTCATGTTTAGAAAGGTTCTCCACCTCCTTTTGTTGTAATGCTTTGATGTTGGATAATCAATAATAGTACTCCATACTTTGTCAAAAAAAATAATAGTCAAGTTAAATGTTTACTCAAATTAAATAATTTAATTTTTATACCACTTCCATATATTACCATCCCTCACAAGCGACAACCCCCACTCACAAGTTCTACTCCGCAAATCTACGACGACGTTTTTCTGATTTTGGCATCACAAACTCAAAGTCACCGTCTCTCTCGCGACTTACCTTCAGTTCACAGAGGGAGAGGCGTAGAGAAAGAATGGACGAATTAAGGAAGCTAGAAAAAGTACAAACGACTATTTTATTCCTCCAATCCCGTGGCCTTGTTGATTCTTACAAATTAAACGATCCAGATTCCAATCGTTTTCTTGCCAATCTCATCCTTCTCTTGGTAAATAAACACCAATACCCTCTTCATATGCTTACTAATTCTTGTTTAAGATGATCATCATTTGGCATTTTTCCTTTTAATATGCTTGCATTTTGTTTGCTAATTTTGCTGTTCTTGGTTAAGGTGTTTTTTTACGGTT
The DNA here is from genome assembly GCA_020205555.1 of Panax stipuleanatus. NCBI lineage: Eukaryota > Viridiplantae > Streptophyta > Magnoliopsida > Apiales > Araliaceae > Panax > Panax stipuleanatus. Next base: position 24,238,305 of record CM035117.1, read on the forward strand.
TATTTTAACTCAAATTATCAAAGGAGAAAGTTTCTCAATAAGCTTGGAGTAAACTTATTTTTGCTTTAATATTTAGTAGCTCTAAGAGCATCTCCGGCAGATGGACTATCTGCTGGACTATATTTAGTCTATATGATATCACCAGATGTCGTCTTCTATCTCCTTCCGGCAGATAGACTATCCCGTGGACTATAATATAAAAATATTAAAATAATCAATGAAGATTAAAATAATATAAAAATACAAACTATTATTAACAAAATAATTACAATTGTTAATAATAATTATACGTTACTTTTTAATAATAATTATTAAAATAATAATAATTACAATCAATAATAATAATTGTTATTAACAATAATAATAATAATAATAATTTTTATTATAATAATAACAATAATAATAATAATAAAAATAATAATAATTGTTAATAATAATAATAATAATAATTTTTAAAATAATTGTTAATAATAATAATTGTTACTTCAGACCTTCTTCTTCTTCTTCTTCACTTCAGACCTTCATCTCCTTTCTCCTTCTTCAGAGCTTCATCTCCTTCTTCAACACAGAGAGCTTCATCTCCTTATTCTTTTTCTTCATCCTCTCTCCAATTTAATTATATTAAAATTATAGTCCATCATATTTTCGTTCCTTGATTTAGTCTTTTTAAGTTGCCGGAAAAGTAGCTCGACTAAATATAGTCCATCTGCTGGAGCAAAATTGGCTTCCTAGACTAAATATAGTCTAGGATTTTCACAACTCCGGCTTGTTGGAGTTGCTCTGATTGCCACCGAAGGTAAGAAAAAATGGAGGAAAGGTCGAAGCTTTGAACCTATTTGATGACTTTTTGAAAAATGGGTAGATTTCTAGTAACCTTTGATTCTAAAATTCATTTTACTTAAACAGCTTTTTACAATCAAAGTAGTTTTGTTTAAAATTTATCCCGGATAAAGTCTCTTGAAAGGATATTTTATTTTCTCTTTTTTTTTTTTGGGATTCTATTTCATATTTAATTAGCTATACCATCATAATTTTTTTCTAATAATTACAATTAGTAGCCTCAACATCTCATGCAACTGGGTGGTGCCTATGGAAGGAAAATGAATTCCTCTTTCCCTCTTTTTAAGTTGCATACTTGCATGTATAAAATGAGGCTTCAAGAGTATATAAAGAGAGAGAGGAGAGAGAGAGAGAGAGAGAGAGAGAGAGAGAGAGAGAGAGAGAGAGAGAGAGAGAGGGAGAGAGGCGGAAGCGGAAAGAGAAACCTTGTAAGTTTAAGCGGCAATAAAGTTAGGTGAACACTAACAGACTGTTTGTGATGCCTCTCCCTTGTGAGAAAGTCAAAAATCAGTTTGAAGTAGAAGCAAAGAAGTACACAATTTATTTATATTTTCCTGAATGCCCATTTTATTTTATTTTTTCCCGAATGCTATAGAAACTGGCTTGAAATACTCCATGAGAAGAAGAAGACTATAATGGTGAAGAGAACAATATAGCCATAATTTTCTATTGCTCAAGAAGTTTTCCCTTGACTAGCAGTTTCAAATACTTGCTGGTGCCAACAACGTGCTTCTGCAATCCAACTTGAGAAACAAAAGCTAATAACATGTTTATTTTATGTGCCAGCAGCACAAATTGTTTAATTTTCTGCCATCTATAATGCATGCCTCAATCTCGGGTCTTTTTTATTTCTTCTACCAAGTTCTTTAATGGTAGAGGGAGTGATGTGAATTTTTGAGGTGGTCAGGGTAGTTATATTTCCTTGGGTTCTCTCTCTCCCTCTCACTTGTGTCGGCACCGCACACACCCTGTATCCAGGTGCCTGCACATGCTTGTGCATTCTGTGTGTACTCTATTCCTAGGTTATGTTGTCACACATTTTCTCCAATAGACTAAATTAACTCATAGCATGAAAATTTTCTTTAGCAAACTATTGATTCTAGAGAAGGTAAATACAAATTTTGTTTCTTAGATTTCTTTGTTTGATGCATGTATGTGACTGAAAGCATCCAAATGTTCTTGTCATAATTTGTCTCTTGTTTGTGATTTTGTATTTTTTCCAATAAATTAAGCTAAAGTAGTTGACTGCTTGCTCATCCTTCTATATTTTGTTAAATTTCATGCTGAAGATACAACCATGTGGCAAACTTGACATGGATGCGAAATACCAGTTAATTTCTGTAAGTTTGTCAAAGGTAGGTATAACTTGCCAATTTCTCTATTTACATTTCAGAAATTGCTTAGGACTCAATGAGCAGGCTTGTCTATTATTTGACAGATTACTGCTGCATTTCTTGAGGAAGCATTATTTTTGCTTGGTGAAGATGGTAAGATACTAGAAAAGCAATAAATACTGTAATCCTTCGTTATTGGTGTCTGCCTGCCAGGTATATTAACAATGTTTCGTATTAGTATTTTTCTACTGTTAGTCTGTTATGTTGGCTTTTTAAATACTAGAAATGTAGTGTCAAAAGAATTTGAAAAGAAATTGGATAAATGACGTTAAAAAGTAATGAACTTTCACAAACATTTTGTTTTTGCCAACCAACCACAAAATTTTCATTCAAACAATAAACGTAAGAGAGATTCTATTTTTCCTAAAGCTGTTGACAGATGTTAGTTGACACGTAATAAAAAAAAAAACAGTCAAACGAATTCAACTAACGTTTGTCAACAATTTTAGAGAAAATAGAATCTCTTTCTTACAATTAATGTTTAAAGTGAAAATTTTGTAGTTGGTTGGTACAAACAGAAAATTTGTGAAAGTACATTAGTTTTTATTGTCACTTACCCAAACAAATTCTATAGTTTTTTAGATTTTCTAAATATATTTTTAAGAAACTTCTGGAAAGCAAAAGGGTTATTGTCACTCATTCCATTTTTGTTATTGACAGACCTACTGAGTGAGTGGAGATCCATTTTAAAAAATTCCATTAATTTACTTCCTGAAAAAGTTGAAAATCTTTTGTCTGTTTTGTAGTTTTGAACTGTCGCCAAGTTATTAAGATTCCATAAAATTGGAATGTTATTTGAGATATTTGATAAGAAAGTAATAGGAAGCGCTATTTTATGACATCCTCCTTTCTTTAGAAATTGGTTAGTTTTCTGGAATTGGTTGCACAATATTGTTTTTGAATAATCTAAGCTTACGAAACTCTAAGCACTTTGCAGGTGATGAACATATTGAAAATGCTGTCCCGTCCCACTCTGATGAAAAGAAGGCTGTTTCTTGCTCAGTGCAAAATGATTCTGAAGATATAGCAATGGTTGGGTTGGATGCAATGCTACGAGCAAATTCGACCTTAGAAGATTTTGTAAGTAGAAGAGCTTGACATTTGATGCATTTTCTAATTTTCAGCTGTCAAAGTTTAACTTTTAAAATTTCGGAAAGTGGAAACTAAATAATCATTTCTAATTTCAAATATAGTGCTAGTACAGTGCTTAATATGTTGTGTATAATTCAGCAAAGCACCAGAAAATAACATCCTATCTGCTTGAATGTTTTGATAGATTGACCAAAGAGGCATGGTGTTCGATTGTGCCAAAATGAATGTATCAACAAACAGCTGATATTAAACCAGTCCGTGTATATAACTTTATAATTTCTTAATTATAATCCCTCTAGATCTCTACTTGAGTTGGACAAATGAGTGTTTCTGTAAAATAAATAAGGTTCAATTTTTTGAAAAATTTATCTTTCTCCTCAGTACATTTATGAGATATTATTAGTTTATAATCAGTGGAACACCTCATTTCTTTGTCCTCTTTATTATGCTTTATTTTTCTTAACCCACCAACAAATTTGTGTTAGCTTCCATGTAATGCTCAATGAACTGATTTAGATTTTTAATGGATTTTAAAATGAATAACACGTTACACGTGGAGTAGTTTCAGATACCTACCATTGCTTTCATTCAGAAGTGATATTTATCAGGCTTATCTTACTTTCTGTTATATGCTTATGTACAAATATTGGTTGCTGAGAATTATCCATCATTTTTTCCTATTATTGATGTATTGATTCAGTATCAAATTAACAGTGCAGATCTTATTTTATGTTTCACGAAATGGATGTTAACAAGCCACAATCAATTTTCAGATACCTACCATTGCTTTCATTCACAGAAAGTTATATTTATCAGGTGAACAATCTTACATGAGTCTCATGTTATGGTAAATACTGTCAGTGTGATTAGTGGGTTTGAAGATATGGATATTTGATCTTTCACCATATTGTGAAGTGTTTATGCAACCTCTGCTTGCAAGTGTGGTGTCTAATTTATTAGAATAACGAACCAAGACTGGCCTATGTTTATCAAACACCAAATCCTCCTCCCCCCTCCCCTACCAAAAAAGAAGACAAGAGTCTTTGGCCTAAAGACAAATAACTGTGTTGAAGTAAGAAATTCTCCAATGGCCTTGGAACCAGTTGTGCATTGCAAATCCTGAGCTGCCAGATTCTCTTTCTCCCTTGTGCCTTATGGTTTCATGGTTCTGCTCTTACAGTTGGACAACTTGAACGAAAAACTACTGCAAGTGCCAACCAGCAGAAATCGAGCTTTAGACAGACAAACTGATTCGGTAATGCTAACACCTACAGTTCCACTTCGTACAAAATCTTTTAAGTTGTGTGTCAAACTCTTAATTGGACCATGTGATTTTGACTGAGGTACAGGAGGAAAGTTGGAGCTGGATCCCCAAGTTCCCGGAATTGTTCAGAACTGATCCCTTTAGACCACTTGTCCTTCTTCTTGAGCGTCGTGGACTTTTGACACAGCGGTGCAACCTCTAGCTATATGGAGATGCTTTAATGAAAATATAGGGTGGTTCAAGTATGGTTTATGAATTTTGTTGTTTTAATATCTACTTAATCTGTTCAGGATAAAAGGAGAATTTGAATGTGGAGAACAATATTGGACTGCAGAAAGAAAGCTCTGTTATGCACTAATAAACAAACTGGAGGTAGGGGGGTCTTCTTTTTTTTTTTTGACTGACTAATAACTAATCATTCAATATTTTAGGGGCAAACTATTTCCACAAGGGGAAACACTAGGTCCACGAGGCTTATCTTACGTGGAATGCAGGTGGATCCTACATTCATGTGAGAGAGACATTTTGACCTAGCATATTCCCTTGCGGAAAGAGTAGTTTCCTTCTTTTAAATCCTTACGACGGGTGTTGGCAATTGTTCAATCTGTTCTTGTTGTTTTAAGTTTTACATTTTTTCTAAATCTAATTTGCACTTGCTCATGTGTCTTGACACTATTATGTCCAGTGTGGAAAATATCTGGGAAACAGTAACCATTATTAAGGTTTGTAATATATGGAGCAATAATCTAAAGCCCGTAACAGACGGTACGCTAGGATTGTAAGTTAGAGCAATAATTTAAAATAATTAGACTAATTGGAATCAACTAATGAAGGAATAGTGATTTATCTTCCTTAATGTTTCCATGTATTTTCCATTCCTTGCAAATCCCCATTGCGCACAACCAAGGGACCAGTACGGAAATTGGTGAATTGCATGGACTCTTTCTTCTAGTAATGCGTAACCAGGCTTTGATGTTTATTGTGATCAAATATCTGTGTAACATTGGCGTGGTTTGTGTTTTATGTAGTTGGTTTTAAGTAAATATATTCCTCTACAGATTTCAATTGAAGATGTGATGAGGGCAATCCACCTGAAATCTTTTGATTATCGAGTTCTGAATCTTCTGTTGTATCAGTTCAGAGGAGAAAAGGTAAATTCCTGTCAGTGGTCACAGCTTCTTGATTCCTTGGTATGCGAATGCAGTTATTATGATTTTATTTATATAAAATTTTCATTTCAGAATATTTTTAAATACATCTAACTCAAATATTGTTCTTACTCTTAGGCCATGTTTGTTTGCAAGGATTATAATACTTGGTTGAACATGGTAGTCCCCCATATTAAGTCATTTTATAATCCCTGGACTAATAGTCCCAAGTTCAAATTTGAAAACAAACAAGACACTTGGGATTAATAGTGTATAATCCTTGCAAACAAGATAGCCTTAGGGGGAAAATGTTACATATACAAGTGCTTCTTATAATAGCATTTTTTTAAAAACAAAATTAGCCATTTCACATTCAACTATGAATGAAATTAAGTTTATGTCAGTTTTGAAATGTCTTTGGAGGTAGTACATTTACTAGCTAAGTTATTTTGTTTTCTTTGAAGCGCTGTGAAGGTTAACGAAATGCATATGGAATTCCTTTCAATCTCAGAATTCCTTGTAGAAGTATCTGATGATTTGTAAGTACTCTTACTTTTTAAGTTAATGATTATGTAGTTTCTACTTCCACATTGAGAAATTCTGTGATTATTATATTTACTAATAAATTCTAATGCAACCTTCAATCATCCTCTTATTTTTTAATATGCCTCATAAATGAAAGTAAACTGTATTGGATAGGTTTTTGTTGGTTCCTATGAGCTTTCATTTACCTAAGCCCTTGGATAGTTGCAAGTCTGAGCTTTGAAATCGTCCAAGGGCCTGGTGGCCAGGTCGTTGCTTGGTGTGACGGGAAAACTTGGGCTGTTATGTGTGAAAAATTCTACTCGACTATCTGTGCAAATAGTACCAAAATTTAGTACTTAATCTTGTCGATTACACCCTTACACTAAACACCATAGTTCAAATTAGTGGGAGCAACAATGACAAGTCCCAGTTACGTTTGAGATCCTTGCATCATGTCCCTGTGTGGTGAAATCTATGAGTTAGTGCTATTGCAGCATGCACTTGTGTGTCTTTCTGCTTTTGTTCTCTTACATATTGTTCTATTATGTTAGTTAATATGTCTGCTCAATTTTAATTTTGCAATGCATGTGGAAAGCATAATATGACTTCTAACAACCAGAGTCTACATGATGACTATGCTGTAGGTTTGACTATGAGGTAAGCCCATTTAAATAATGGGTTCTCTCTTGAATCCAATGCTTTTGGTTCCTTAATACTTTTCTCGCGCTTCAGAAATAAAAGATTGTTGTTTCTCTGTAGGATGATGTATTAGAGAACAGTTTCAATATTCTTCGCATGTTTGTCAGAATATATGGAGCATCCACAGCACCATCCATGCTGGTGAGTTCTAGTCTATCTCACAGTTGTCATATTGAAGCTTCTTGGAATTATGTTTACTCATTTGCCATCTTTTAGACCTAATCAATTGTGAACCAATTCCAAAGATGCTTAAGAAGAAAAAATTGAAATTATCATTTGTGAACTAATTTCTCCTCCATACTTAGAAAGCACATTGCACTGTAAATCTGTAATAAATTTTCTAGATTCTCTTGTGAGTGTGTGACTATAAGACTTGCCTGCAAGACTGACATTCTATTGAACTTACTGTTGTGGAGCCTGAAAACTCAAGTTATTAGCACTGTTATTGTTTAATTGGAACAGAAGCCACTGTGTGAAACCTTACGTTATCTGAGAGCGTTTATCGTTTATTTCCTAGGCTAAATCCATTACTGAGGCCGAAGAGAAGTACATTCGTTTGCTAAAAGCTCTGGATCCGAAACTGTCAATGAATTATCAAAGAAGATGTGAAGAAGCCACATGTGAAGGTAACATACGTCGCCATCGCCTATAGAGCAAAGATAAACAAACCCTTTTTTCAACTATTTAGATCTGCTGCATACATACTGTTTCCCTGTATCTTTAAAGTTTCAAAATCCCGGCCATTTGTCTTTCAGGTGGCAAGAAGTTGGGTCCTCCTCTCGGAACTTGGAATATACCGCCAGTAATTGAAGATGAAGATTTATATCGATCTGAACATTTGAATTATAAACCATTAGTTTCATCTCAATGCACAACATCAAACTGAATGAAGTTGGGGATCAAAAGTTTAAATAATGTTCTGAACAGGAAAAATGGAAGGCTAGAAATAACAAGTTTTACACTACTGGATGTTAAAGTAGAGCTTGCTATAAAATGGATTCACAGCTCTTCCATGTCATTTCTTTGGCGTTTGATGTGTTTGATAGGGTGTCATGAACATAGTTTAATTTATATTATTAAGTCAAAGGGGAGAAAATAATTGCTCTCTTGAGGTTGCGTCACAAATCTCTTTTCCCTTTTGCCTCTATAAATTTGATTTTATGACAATTTAGTCCTTTTTATTATTATTATTTTTCTTCATTCTACCTTCAAAATTTTGTAAAATTTCCACCGTCTTTTATAATAATTGAACACACAATGCATGCGTCTTGAGAACTATTATAGTTTTAAAGTGTCAACTATTTGCTTTTGAACACTTGTTATTTATGTTTTAAATAGATTAAATACTATTATGCAACAAATGCTACAATTTTAGTAATTTTAAAGGATATATTTGATAAAATAAAATATTCATTAAAAGTAGTAATTTTTTTTAAAAAATTATATATCTAATATTAAAGTACATGGGAGTGTTCAGATTATGTTAATAGAAATAATTGTTATAAAATGTTTTCCCCTCCGGACCTCTTTATTTAGGAGAAAAGAGTCTTGTCCCTTCGGTGAAATAATGCTCACAAACATCTTTTCTTGCCACAAAGTAAACGTTAGCTTTATTTAACATCATAAAAGATTTGATACTAGAATAAATTGTTATACATCTATAGCGACACTTTTCATGTAAAAACATAAAAAAGTGTCGTGAAAATATCAATTTTCATAGAATAGAATAAATATCCAATAAAGGGTGATAATTTGGAACGCCGTATTATCACCTTAATAACAATTATTTTCTCTCACAATTTAATAGTTTTATTATCACTATTTTTATTTTTTCTTTATTTTTAATTTTTAAGCATTATCAATTTAGAGACCATGCCTGCCTAAAACCAGAAGGATGAAGAATGAGGGCCCCATCAAAAGATTCTTAAGCAGTAAATATATAAAGAGTGCTCTAATTTCAGAAAATTTGCCATCCCACCATGTGAGTCTCATATAAAATCTTTCACTTGATACACAAAAAGTTATGAGCCTATTTTATATACAGAGAGAGAGAGAGAGAGAGAGAGTCCCCCTTGTGTTGAAAAATGACATGACATTACCCAAAACAAAAGGCATCTTCCTCAGCTTTATTGGCAACTAGAAGAAACCAAATTGCATACAACAATTTTATGCTATGTATGTATGTATGTATGTATTTATGACCAAGTATTAGAGCATCATCCTCATTCACAGGTTTGGCATCTGTCTGTCTCAACCTTTTAGCTGACCAACAACCCTTTTTGCCCTTTCTAATTTTTGTTACCAGGGTGATTTTAGTTTTTACCATCTCTTTCTACAAAAATATATTAGTATTACTGTGTTGATATAATATACATGGGACCCTTGTCCAATGTATATTATATTTCCTTGTAGGACAAAATCAAGGGTAAAAATAATACATGATCTTATCATAAAGTAATTTGCCCTGTGCTGTGATTAATTGTAACTTTGGATTCTAGCTTTCATTTCACTCTTCTTGTCATTCTGACCCACTCTTCTTTATTAATTTTTTTCTAGCTTTTATGTTTGAGTAAGAGGGAAGAAAACTACATAAGCACACACTGACATTGGGTTTCTCACTCTGTAAATATCAAGAAGTCAAACTATATATTCACATGAAAGGTACATCCATTCAGATTTTGCTAAACAGAGGAACTAAAATAACAATAAACCTATTATCACATAAAAACCTGCTCACATGCATATTGGTATAACTCACGTCTAGAGCAAGTCATGTGAACTACACTAATATGTATGTGAGTGTATGTGAACGATTTTATGTGATAGTAGCATTACTCCTAAAATAAAGTCCATCTTCTTTTTTATTAGAAAACAACTGCAGAATACTCAAGGCCACAACTCGTTCATATATACATATTTGAAAGCATATGAACTTCCCAACAAGTAGTAGTAACAAGTAGTAGTAGACTTATATGCAGAAGTAAGGAAAATATAAACATACAAAAATTTCTTACAAATTTCTCATACAAATTGATGTGGCCTGCATTTTGAAACTCGCAACTTTCGAGTGTTTCACAGAGATGAAATCCCAGTGAGTCGATCAATTTGTATGAAGGATTTTGTATGAAACTTTTATTTGTTGAACATTTTCAACACTTCCCAACAGCAGCAGGATACAGAATAGTAATAGAACCTCTAATAAACTAAAACTAAGAACTCCAACAAACACTTTTTTAAGCAAGAAAAATTTCAAGGGGATTGAGGCCAATCATATCCGGCATCCTCGGCATCGGGACCGTCGTAAAACCACATTTCCACATCCTCGATACTTTGTTCATCTTCCGAAAACCCATCTGACATATTCCCATCAGAGTAATCATCCATATCACCAGCCACAAAATCCCATGCCAAATAGCCTGAAGAACCCGAGTAATTAGAGCATGCATCCCAGCCATTTGTCTCATGATAATAATCTACAACAAGGGGTCCAACCACCTTCAGACCCTGGAAATTTTTGACAAATTTCTCATCAAGATTCACTTTCCAACACCCTCGAACATCCAACAATTCAAGCAGCCGACAGTTTGTGAGTATCTCAATCACACTTTCTGTGCTGACAAGCAAATAGGCAATTTCAAGGTGCTTGAGTTTGGGCATTGTGGCAGCAATGGCAAGAGCCTCATCGTCTTGAGAGAGCTTGCCAATTACCTCAAGTGGGTGCATTATTCGCCGCAATGTAGTGAGGAATTTACAGTGCTTTCCGATTGCCTCTAGAGCTTGGGCTCCCATCTTTATGCAGTAGCTCAAGTCCAAGAAAGTGATATTAGAGAGCATCCCAGCAACCTGTTCCACTATGGGATCGCTTATTGCACTTCTTGAGGACTGCAAAGTCTGAAGAGACTTGGCGCTAGCAACCAAGACACCAAACAATAAACAATAGCAAAAAGGGAAAAAAATCTCCACGCCTAATACATAAAGAACATAATATTTTTCCGATAATGAGCATATAAGTAGAAAAAAACATGGATGTCGTTGGGCAACGGCCTGTAGTTTTAGTTAGTAATATGGTGAAATGACAAAACTATCATCGACTCATCAATGAAACTAGTGATATGACAAATTTGCTTGAAATATCCAAAACTAAATTGTTTTCGGTCGTTACCACAACTAGATGCAACCACAGCCATGCTATCCTCGAATAATTAATGTTTCTCTATGAGAGGGTTACAATATATGATTAATGAATAGATGAGTTGAAGCTTGTTGGACCTAAAACACATCATGAAGTTCATGAAAATTGTTTAACTTGATTAAGGATGCCACAATGATAATCGCAGTTATTTTACAAATATCATGCTCGGCGATTGTCCAACAATTTTGTTCAAAAAATGATAGAAAGTACTTACTATATTAGATTATATAATAAATGAAGCAAAACCCAGATTCTCAAGTTCATAAACAAGATTATGAAGCAAGACAGTATAGATTGTAACAATTGAATAAATGAACCTTAACTGGAATGACATTAGAGTGATAGTAGTATTGTGAATGTGATATCGCACTTACTGGACTGCAATGAAGGAAAAAGTTTGGTCATTGGAGAGGCCAGAAAAACAAAGCTTTCGGAGCGAACCGCAACTTCTTCTGATAAGCATCTGAAGCATTCGATCAATGTTTTCAGGCCGCTGATTTTGGCTCCATTCTTCAATATCTATCTCCTGCCAGCAATAAGGCCCCATCACTGCTCTGCCCCATGATTTGCATACCCTTGGGACAACAGTAAGTATCTCTTGTAGAGGAAGGTTTCTGAATATTAGCCCAAGTGCATCAGGTAACAGTTCGTCCCAATTCCTAACATTACTACATCCTTCCTCCATTTAGTCTTTTCTTTCACTGCAAAATAATAAAGAAACACAAGAAAACAAGATGAATTTAGGGTCCATATAGAAAACAAGACCATAATTAAAAGTAATGCTACAGTGCCCAGAAATTTTACACCCGGATAGCCCGGAAATTTTCCAGGTACCATAGATTTTTCCCATAATTAAAATGACTTCATTAATTCTTAATCCAACAGATAATAGTGGGATATTTTGTCAATAAATAAATAATAAAAGATTGAGCATCACATTAGTAGTGCATACCAAATAAAGGAATCAACTTTATACAAATTGGAGACCTGCAAGATTCTCACTCTTTATAAAAATATGTACGCATATGTTAGAGAGAAGAGAGAGACATTGGTATACAAGAAAAGGAAAGGTATTAGTATTTTAATCTAATAGTAATACTAAAAATTGATGGACTATATTGAGATTTCAATTCTGAAGCATCTAAAGATTAATTAAACTCTATTTTATAAAGAAACAGATACCCAAAAAACTCAGGAGGCCAAAAGAATTAAGATATAGAAAACAGAGAAAGGAATCCCCATCACCAAAACAATATTTTTTAGGAAAACACTGAAACATACCATAAAGAAAAGCAAAAATGGAAAAACCCCAACTCTCTACAATGACAAACCCACAAGTTTATATAATCAAATAAACAAACCAAAACTATAACAGAGACCAAAAGTTTGCATTAAATAAGCATTGCACAGATGAGAAATACTTAAAGCAAAGCTACCATTCAAGAGAACAGTAAAACCCCAGGTGAAGAAAATTGAAGGAAAATAAATCCTCAGGAAGAAACTATTGCCAAAAATAACACAAACCCGCAAGTTTATATAATCAAATAGTCAATCCAAAACTATAATAGATCAATAAATTCAATCAACTAAGCAATACCCAAATGAAAAATGTTTAAAGCAAAGCTACCATTCAAGAAAACAGGAGAAAAACAGAGATATTTACAGTTGCATCACTGTATAAATGTACAGTTTAAAGAAAAGAAAACAGGTGAAAATTAAATGCTTTTCAGTAAAAACCAATTCCAAGAAAATCAGAAATACCTGAAAACTCAAAAGCAAGACAGTACCATCAATTGTATGACCATCAATAGAAGTTAATGCATTTTTCATGAAATTTGTGAATTTAATCTTTGCACTGGTGAAAATTGGTACAAGAAACAACTATGAAAAGAGAGAGAGGAGAGAGAGGGAGAGAGAGATTAGCAGCTATATGTACTCTTAGATCTAAAAAGGCACCGCTCTATCCGGCTAAAATGAAGGATAGGGAGAGAATTTCAGAGAGAGAAATAGAACAACAGAAAAACCAAGAACAGAAGCAAGATTTGTACTATTTACGAAGAGGAGAGACAAATGAAATATTTAGCAAAAAAAAGGAGAGACAAATGAAAGGGTAAAAAGGAAAGAAAAGAAAAGAAAAGAAAAGTGTAGGGCGAAATTATTAATTCCACCTGCTTATTTATTTCTACTTCGAAAGCTGGCTTGCTTATTTTGGTTACCATTCATTTATTATATACTTCTTCTGATTTAAATTATAAATTATTATTAATTTTAAAAATTCGTTAAAAATATTTTTAAGTTCAGAGAAAATTTATTAAAAAATTTAAAATAAAAGTTTTTAGATAATATATAATATTTATTATTATATTAAATAAAATTAAAAAAATAATATTAATTTTAAGGTTAAAAATATTTTAAATTAATTTCAAAAAATTAATAAATTTTATATTTTAAACTTAAAAAAGTAAGTTGGCTACAAAATTGAATAATAAATGAGTTTCACCCACGTAATTGTTTATTCGACAAAAAAGTTCCACTTGGCCAAGCTTTGTGAAATCAATTCATAAAGTTTTATAATTTAAAAATGGCATTAGTTCATTCGAGTTTTTAAAATAATAAATATATTAGTTTCAATATTTCATAAGAAGACAAATTTTAAGGATATATTATTCTTTTATATTTATCTTTAAATATAATAAGTGTTTAGTTTAATAATAGTGGTATGATAATAAAATTATAATGTTAAATTTAAAGATATTATGTCATTTTATATACTATCATCAATAAAAAAATGACTAGAAATATTTTTTAGCAAATGACACTTTTTTTTATGGAATAGATAGAGTAATAAACTTATGTTTTAATAATTTAGAGTAATATTTAACTAAAATTAAATTATTTCAAATATTTTTAAATTTTGTATTGAAAACGTCAAAGGCAATCTATAATTAAAATTTGTTGTCGGACTTTTCAATTGCGAAAAGGAAAAACAAATAATGCCAGTAGCCTTAATATGGAGTAATTTTACCGCAAAATATAAATTTATGTAATTCATTTTTAGTTTCTAGTTAATGGCTTTTGATATAGGTTCCAAACAAGTCTATTTTCGTTTACTCTCTCTTAATTTCTTATGTGTTGTTGATAATAATAAATAATAAGTCAACTTCCACGAAACAATATTAATATAATCATTTGTCAAGTATCATATGGCACCAGAAATGTATAAAGGGTTTGATAAAGAAAAAAATTGTTTTTTAATTGATATCTAAAATTTAACAATTACTACAAACTCCACCATAATTAAAAACAGTGTTATTTGTTTTTTTGTTGATATATTATTTGATTATAATTTTTTGCACATAGGATATATATACTTTAGCATAATTGTTTTTTTAATATTGAAGCAAATCCTATTTTCTTCAAACTTAATATTTGGAAAACAAAAAATGTCAATAAAAAGTTAAGATTCTTTAAAAGGACAGTTTTTATTTCCAGGTCTTCAAAAATGAGAATTCATGCCTAATTCAATAGAGTGATGACACGCAGTTTGATATAAACTTTAGTCCTTTTGATTCACTTTAAAAAGTTAATTATTTAAGGAGAGAGACTAAGGCCTATATCAACCCACATCAAGTTGCATTTGCAATCGATGTGGGACTATTCCTTACAGTCTATTATGAAGTTCTCATCACAATCCTTCCAGCCTGTGTATCAGCACTGTAATGAGCATGAAATAAACTTATTATAAAGTTAATTTCATGCTAACTGAATCCAAAAATGAGAATCATTAGTATTGACACATCACATCTGGTTTGAAGCTATGACAAAAGTTGCAGTACATATATATGAAGAAATTTTTAAGGCATCTAATTTTGTGGTCGTCCATTTAATTTCACAAGAAAACTGATCAAAGAATCTACAAAATATTTTTGCAATGGTAATCTCATGATCTAATTGATGTTTCTCAAACAAATTATACTCCATGTTCACAGTAAAAGTTTTATTAATTAATTTTAAAAAAAATAAAAATTATTCTGTTATTATTTGTAGTGTAAAATGACGTAATAATATTCTTAAATCTATGATCATCACATGAATTCCATGATAATACCAGAGCATAAAATTACACTCTCATTATATTTATGGATTAAATTTTGTATATAGAAGTCTTATTATGAAATCTTGGGAGTAGTAACACCTACTTTTGCTAAATTATATATATATATATATATAGGATAAGGCTCTGGAACGAACAGTTCGGAACATATATAGGGTCCAGTGTTGAAGGTTGATGAATGACCCAATTATTTATCACTAATTACGAATATATGATGGTACATAATTAGGCCAATCAACAACCTTCAACACTGGACCCTACATATGTTCGTAAACGAACTGTTCCTTATCCTATATATATATCGATCCGGATCTTAAACTCACCATTTATCTAACATACCTTGCTTACCCCCCTTTAACAACGGACCATGCGATGGTTCGGTCCGTCGCTATATATACAACATTTATCTTAGCTTTTAACGACGGACAATAATAAGACGACGGTTGTATATATAGCGACGGACCGAATCGTCGTCCGATCCGTCGCTAAAGAAGGGTGAGCAAGGTATGTTAGATAAAGGATGAGCTTCAGATCCAGACCGTGTATATATATATATATATATATATATATATATATATATTATATTTTACATTTACAAAGATTTATTTTAATTTAATTGACATGCATGCATTTAGAGGAAGGACGACTAGATGCTATATATGTCTAAGGTCTCTCGTTCTGTTCAACGACAAAATTCTTCAAATAATATCTTTCGGTCCAAAATGACAAACTTAAATCGTTGGCATGTGTTTGTGTCTGTCCACTCACTACTATTTTTTCCTCCCTTATTTTATCAAGGAATATATATACTATTTTCAGAGGAATTCTTTTTTATTTATAATTAAATATTTAGCGCATATGTGAAAAGAACATAATATGCCTACATTGCAATAGAAATACAAAAAAGTTGTGTTGAAAATATTATTTCTTTTTATATATTGATGTGTTTAATTAGAATTATTTTGAATGGCTTTTTCGATATTAAACTTTTAGTGTTATATTTGCTATTAAGAAGATAACTACTACTAGGCATTTTCCGTTATTGTTTCAAATAAAAATCTTAATATTTTTTTTTTAAAAAAAAGCGACAAAAAAATAATATCTTTTTGTCATAATAGATATATCAAGGAACTACAACTACTACTTCAGTATGCACGTCACTTCAAAATAAAGGTGTAAATGAGTTGAATTTTGATTTTAAAAAGCAAGTTTGAGCTTCAACGAATCAAGTCGAACTGAGTCAACTTAGAGAAATCGGGCACGAATCAAACTCGAGATAGACTCGTTTATTTTTACAATTAAACAAATAAAATTATTCGAGCACTCAATTACTTGAATGAACTCGAGTCGAATCAAGTCTTATAGTTAATTTCCGAGCAAACACAAAGGATTAGACAAATTTATAGATAAATTTTATATAGATGGTCTTAAAGGACAACATTAATTTTTGAATTGGTATGATTATATTTTGTACGTTTAGAAATAGAGGCATGTACTTAATTATTTTTATTAGAGAAAAAGAGAAAGAGAGGTACTTAATTATCAAGACTCGAGCTAGCTTCATGCATGTGGGGTACGTAGAAGCTAGAAACACATGACAGGTCTGAGTGTTTCGACTGATTTGTACCATCAACTAAATGAGTGAATTGAAACTCTAGTAATTAATTAAACACATGCGCATGCTGCATTGAGTTTATAGTGCCATGTGAATATGTTCATGCAAAACACTGAAGTATGTGATATTAACTCTTACCTAACAACCTTTAAAGCCATACATAATATTTAGAAACATTTTCTCTTCATATATGTTATACAAAAAAGCATAATGCAGGTCTCTTTCTAGACTGTTTTTACTTAATAATAGAAAAAGCAAAAAGATAAACTTTTATCGAAACTATTGATCTTAGGAACTTCTACTGTAAACCCTAGATTGAATTTAAACCACTTTTGATAAAATAAAATTACGTTACTAATTATCAGAAAAAATTATTTAACTGAATTGAACATAACTATAAATAATTCATCTGCACCGGCGAAGGAATGGTATCATTCTACTGAAATTTCAAATAAATGGGAGGGAGCAGCCTGCCATGTGAAAGAGAGGAGAGGTAGCCACGGAGGTCCATATAGGAAGACTAATAAATTTAGTAAGAGAAGTTGTATGGTATGTGTAAGACTCCAACTTTTATGAATAAAGATTTAATTTTTTTATATATTATTTCGAAATAGTTAGGTGTTGATTTGATAAATGTGAAAAGTTATGGGTGAAATGTGTAAATATTTCAAAATAAGCAAGTGGTTATAAAATATTCATTGTTGTCAGGGAATATTCGTTT
The DNA here is from genome assembly GCA_020205555.1 of Panax stipuleanatus. Lineage (NCBI taxonomy): Eukaryota > Viridiplantae > Streptophyta > Magnoliopsida > Apiales > Araliaceae > Panax > Panax stipuleanatus. Next base: position 24,255,909 of record CM035117.1, read on the forward strand.
GGTCGTGAAATATTCTTGTTGTCGGGGAATATTCGTACGACGGCGCAGCTATTTGTGGGCTCCACAACGGAATAACTGTCGGATATAGAAAACGACAAAAATAATCTTTTTATGAAAAACAGTAAAACTGTTACGGTTAAACTGCTGAAATACCCGGTGATAAAAATACAGTAATATGCGTTGTGCACAGTAGCACACGGTATTGCACAGTATTTTGAATTATTGGTTCTTACGTAAGAAGTCACTTACTCAATAATTGTTACAGTAATTACTGTTCAATATTTTATATTATTGATTCAATAATTGCATAATATTTTCAATAATTGCTACGTTGATATTTTATATCAATAACTGCTACGTTGCTATTTTATATCAATAATTGCTACGTTACTATTTTATATGATTGATTCAATAATTGCTACCGTTGATATTTTATATTATTAATTCAATAATTGTCACTGCACAGTATTTCACATTATCAACTTAATAATTCATATTATTTGAATAATATTATTAGATAGCATTATTGACAATGTCTAAGTAAGTTCTGTCTAGGAGTGGTTATTTAATTGCGCACCAGTAAAGAGAAATCCTTATCGGAAGCCCCCCTCTTTCCTGGGAACGACCTGGTTGTCAATATTGTAGTTCTGTAATATTATTTGTGAATAATTAATTATTGATTTATATGATAAAGAAATATTTATTTTGTGGATATAAAAGAAGGAATTAGTGCTGAGGTGTTTTTATCAGTATTTTGGTGTGAAAAATCATTCGTTTGTGGATTTTAGCTATTTTCGGTTGGGATTTTGGAAAAGCTTCCTTCTACAAAGTTGTAGAGAATTAAATTCTCCATGGAAAAGACATATAATTTATATTTTTCTGATAAAATGGCTATTTATTATGAATTATTGAAGTTTCGAAAATAAGTATTTTTTTAAATAAAATGGTAGGCCCCACTTTTGGTTGTTGTGAAAAATTTACTGAATTTCAATGGTGGTGTACGTGAATGGTAGCAGGTAAAGCCATCAGGTAGCAGATTAAGTCTGCTTTGGCGTTCTAACACTTTCCTATAAATAGGGTGCTTAGGTTAGAATTGAAAATCACACCAGAATCATAAGTTTTCTCTCTCTATAATATCGATCGTATTTTTGTGAGTATTTAGATATTTTGAGTGTTACTATTCAGTGCAAGTTTCCGTCGATATTATATCCGATATTTCAGCCAGAAGTACTATTCTTTTGAGATAAGGGATGTTATTTTCTTTCGTAAATGATGTTATTCTTTTCAATATCATTATACCAAAATATTGGCATGGATTTTATTATGAAATTCTTACTTTTGTTGTCGAAGTTACTATTCACGTATACGGCACTATTCACGTATACTATTCACAAAAAAAATTAAATTTTTTTCTATTTGTCCAAGTTGCTTGTTAATGTTCCTATCTTTAAATGGATCTAAGTTTTGAGTTTTATTCTTAAATTTTGCTCCATAATTGATTATTACGAAGTATTTTTGAATTGGATAAACTAAAATACGAATTCTTAATCTTTGTCCTTTATCTCACTGAATTCGTTCTTTAAAATATTTTTCATCATCCTCAGTCCTAAATGGTGATATAACTGAATATCTTTGGCCTGTAGAGCAAAGATGAATGATTACCTGATGAATATCTTTGGACGTAATGCAAAGATGACAGGTGTTGAGATGAACATGACCACTGGTGATACAAATGAATATCTTTGGCCGTAGTGCAAAGATGAATATTTGATTCGAGATGTATATTGATTGATGTTACAGAGATAAAATATTGATGATGGACTTTTAAATCATAGAAGATAGTAGACTTTATTCTCTACTTAACTCTTCTAATTAATTGTTATTTTCGCTGCGAATATTGATCTAAAACTTGTTGTCCATAATATTTTATCTGAATTGTTGAAGACTAACGATAATTTATTTTTCATTATTTTAGTCATAATATTCTTTACTGGGCTAGTTGAGCTCACCCTTTTCATCTATTGTCCTCTTCAGAAAATGAGAATGTCGCAGGAACTAGTTGGGGGACAGAGTGATGGTCCGAGTTAGAGCAGTAGTAGTCCTCACTATTTCTAATAAATAGTGTGATAATAATTGTGACGCCCCCAGAATAGGTCCATTCAACCCAACCCATTCTGAGTCGCCAAATACATGGTACAGAATTCAAATACAAACTTTATATCATACGGTCGTGCAAAATACGACCACACAACTGTGAGTCTCAATACAAATATGTAGAAAATATTAAGATTCAAACTAAGTCCTCATTACAATTATTATCACACTATTTATCAGAAATAGTGAGGACTACTACTGCTCTAACTCGGACCATCACTCTGTCCCCCGACTAGTCCCCGCAACATTCTCATTTCCTGAAGAGGACAACATATGAAAAGGGTGAGCTCAACTAGCTCAGTAAAGAATATTATGACTAAGATAATGGGAAACAAATTATCGTTAGTCTTCAACAAATAAGATAAAATATAATGGACAACCAACTTTAGATCAATATTCGCAGCGGAAATAACAAATCATTAGAAGAGTTAAGCAGAGAATCAAGTCTACTATCTTCTATGATTTAAAAGTCCATCATCAATATTTTATCCCTGTAACATCAATCAATATACATCTCGAATCAAATATTCATCTTTGCACTACAGGCCAAAGATATTCATTTGTATCATCAGTGGTCATATTCATCTCAACACCTGTCATCTTTGCACTACAGGCCAAAGATATTCATCAGGTAATCATTCATCTTTGCTCTACAGGCCAAAGATATTCATCAAGTAATCATTCATCTTTGCTCTACAGGCCAAAGATATTCAGTTACATCATCTTTTAGGACTGAGGATGATGAAAAATATTTTAAAGAACGAATCCAGTGAGATAAAAGACAAAGATTAGGGATTCGTCATTTAGTTTATCCAAATTCAAGAATAATCCATAATAATACTTTGTGGAGCAAAATTCAAGAATAAAGCCCAAAACTTGGATACAATCAAAGATAGTAACCTTAACAGACAATTTGGACAAATAGAAGAAAAATAAATTTTCCCGTGAATAGTGCCGTATACGTGAATAGTAACCCCGACGGAAAAAGTAAGAATTTCAACATAAAATCCATGACAATATTTTTGTATAATGATATTGAGAAGAATAACATCATTTACAAAAGAAATAACATCCCTTACCTCAAAAGAACAGTATCTCTGACTGGAATATCGGATATAATACCGACGAAAGCTTGTACTGAATAGTAATACTCAAAGTATTGAAATACTCACAAAAATACGCTCGATATTATAGAGAGAGAAAACTTCTGATTCTGGTGTGATTTTCAATTCTAACCTAAGCACCCTATTTATAGGAAAAGCTTAGGATGCCAAAGGAGACTAAAATAATAAAATAATATTATTATTTTTTTAAAACCTCCAGCCGCCGGCTGCTACCAAAAAGCCATCAGCCATTTTTTCCAACCAAAAGTGGGTCCCACCCTTTATAATATATATATTTTCCGAAACTTCAATAATTCATAACAAATAGCCTCTTCGTCAGAAAAATACAAATTCTATGTCCACTCATAGAAAATTTAATTCTCTACAACTTTGCAGAAGGATGTTTTTCCAAATTCCAAACATAAATTATCCGAAATCCAAAAACAGATGATTTCTCACACCAAAATATTGATAAAAACTCACCAGCGCCAATTCCTTCTTTAATATCCACAAAATAAATATTTTCTTATCATATAAATCAATAATTAATTATTCACAAATAATATTATAGAACTACAATATTAACAACCAGGTCGTTCCCAGGACAGAGGGGGCCTTCCGATAAGGACTTCTCCTTACTGGCGCGCAATTAAATAACCCCTCCTAGACAGAACTTCCTTAGACATTGTCAATAATGCTATCTAATAATATTATTCAAATAATATGAATTATTGAGTTGATAACGTGAAATACTGTGCAACAACAATTATTGAATCAATACTACAAAATATCAACTGTAGTCATTATTGAATCAATCATATAAAATGGCAACGTAGCAATTATTGAGTCAATAAAATATCAATGCAGCAATTATTGAGTCAATAATATAAAATATCAACATAGCAATTATTGAGTCAATAATATAAAATATTGAACAGTAATTACTGTAACAATAATTGAGTAATGGCTTCTCACGTAAGACTCAATAATTCAAAATACTGTGCAATACCGTGTGCTACTATGCAACACCGTGTATCACTGTATTTTAACCACCGGGTATTTCAACAGTACTAACGGTAACAACCACGCCGTTATTTTGTAAAAAAATTATTTCTGTCGCTTTCTATATCCGACAGTGATTCCGTTGTGGGGGCCCACAAATAGCTGCACCGTCGTACGAATATTCCCCGACAACAAGAATATTCCACGACCAAACGAATATTCCCCGACAACAAGAATATTTTATAACCACTTGCTCATTTTAAAAATGTTTGCACATTTCACCCATAACTTTCATATTTATCAAAACAACACCTTACTATTTCGAAATAATATATAAAGAAAACTAAATCTTTATTCATAAAAGTTGGGGTCTTACAATAATTGTATTGAGGACTTAGTTTGAATATTAATATTTTCTACATATTTGTATTGACACTCACAGTTGTGTGGTCGTATTTTGCACGACCGTGTGATATAAAAGATTGTATTTAAATTCTGTACCATGTATTTGACGACTCAGAATGGGTTGGGTTGACTGGACCTATTCTGGGGGCGTCACAGTATGGTCTACTCACCCCATATAACTAAATATATAAATAAAACATAGATATATTGCAACTAGAAGAAAAACGTTTATTTTTGACGAAATATTCCGTTAAATTAAAGTAGACTTATTCCATCGAAAATAGTCTAATTCTGACGGAATATTCTATCGACAATAGGAGCTTCGAGGATAAATCCGTTGAGAAATTTGTCGGGGACATATAGGCTCCTGATGAACGTATTTCTGACGGAATTTTCGTCGAAATTAAGGGTCGATGGAATATTATGTCGGACATAAGTCTGACACGTGTCATTTGGAGAAATAAAAGAAATAACCTTATTCTGTCAAGCTTTAGTTTTTTTTGTTGTTGCAGTTTTCAAGTTTTTAAACCACAATTTGTATTTGTTTCTGTTTTCAGCCAATTTTCCCAATAATATATATCACAACAAACAACATATGTGCTAGAATATGAACTTCTCACAACAACACATACATACAACAACATACATTTCTCCCGGATAACAAATATAAACTAAATTACGATAGATAACATTAATATACATAAGTTTAACAAAAAATTGGATTCAACATTGATTTACAACGTAAAATAAGGTAAACTATAATTTATAATAACGTAAGACTACAATTTAAATCATAAACTAAGTAAAAGTAAAACTATCTACAAATTAACGCTGGTTAGTACTACTATAAGACCCCAACTTTTATGAATAAAGATTTGATTTTTTTTATATATTGTTTTGAAACAATAAGGTGTTGAATTAATATAATGTTATAGTTATGGGAGATATGTGCAAATTTTTCAAAGTTAATAAATGGTAATAAAATATTCATTGTGTTGGGGAATATTCATTTGGTCGTGAAATATTCTTGTTGTCGGAGAATATTCGTACGACGGCGCAGTCATTTATGGGCTACATAACGGAAAACTATCGGATGAAGAAAACGACAAGAATACGTTTTCTAAAAATAACGGCAAAACTTTTACCGTTAAAACTGTTGAAATACCCGGTGATAAAAGAACAGTAATACGCATTGTTGCACAGTAGCACCCGGTATTGCACAGTAGCACACGGTACACAATATTTCAAATTACTGGTTCTTGTAACAACCCGGGTCAAATCCCGAGTCCGGAACAAATCTCGGGTCAAATCCCAAGTCCGAATCGAATTAAATTCATCCAAAATAAGGCCTTAAATTACTGGCCCAATAGTATCTTTTTGGGTCATCTTAACCCACTACAGGCTCACCCAAAAGTCATGACTGAAGGTACTATTAGTAGTAACTTATTTCTTTAAGTATGGACAAATATTTTCCCTATCTTTCGATGTGGGATTAGGGTGTTACAACCTCTCCCACTTAAATTTCTGACGTCTCCGTCAGAACCGATCACACACGGTCCAAAGATCTTTGCCTCTCTAGCCATTGTGGGATAATACCAGCTGGCTTCGTGTCCCCACCTCTGGAACTCTCTATTGTGGGATAATATCACCAGCCTTCGTGTTCCCACCTCCGACAACCCAATCGGATGACCCGACCCGAGCTTTCGAGAGTCGGCTTTGATACCATATGTAACAACCCGGGTCAAATTCTGAGTCCAAAATAAATCTCGGGTCAAATCCCAAGTCCGAATTGAATCAAATCCAGCCAAAATAAGGCCTTAAACCACTGGCCCAATAATATCTTCTTGGATCATCTTAGCCCACCACAGGCTCACCCAAAAGTTATAACTGAAGATACTATTGGTAGTAACTTATTTTCTTAAGTATGGACAAATATTTCTAAAAAAAAATTCCTATTTTTTGATGTGGGATTGGGGTGTTACAGTTTTTACGTAAGAAGTCACTTACTCAATAATTATTACAGTAATTACTGTTCAATATTTTATATTATTGATTCAATAATTGTCACAGTAACCACTGCACAGTATTTCCCATTATCAAATCAATAATTCATATTATTTGAATAATATTATTAGATAGCATTATTGACAATGTCTAAGAAAGTTATGTCTAAAAAAGGGGTTTGGTCACCTAATTGCGTGTCAGTAAGGAGAAATCCTTATCAGAAAGCCCTCTCTTTCCTGGGAACGACCTGGTTGTCAATATTGTAGTTCTGTAATATTATTTGTGAATAATTAATTATTGATATATATGATAAGAAAATATTTATTCAATGTAGATATAAATAAAGGGATTAGTGTTGATGGTTGTTTTTATCAGTATATGTATTTTATCGGAATGAAGATGTGAAAAAATCATCCGTATGTAAATTTGGGTCATTTTTCGTTTATAATTTGGAAAAACTTTCTTCTATAAAGTTGTAGAGAATTTAATTTCATATAGAATGGATATAAGATTCGTATTTTTCTGATAAAAGGGCTATTTATTATGAATTATTGAAGTTTTGAAAATAAATATTATTTTAAAACATATGGTAGGCCCCACTAATGTCTTTTGTTTGTTAAATGCTGAAATTTCAATTCAAGTGTGGTGTACGTTGCAAATTTCAAAGTGTGAAGCCACCGGTGACAGGTTGTCAATTCTGGTGTGCTGGCACTTTTCTATAAATAGGGTTCTTAGGTTAGAATTGAAAATCACACCAAAATCAGAAGTTTCTTTCTCTATAATATCTAGCGTATTTTTGTAAATATTTCGATACTTTGAGTGTTGTTATACAACATAAGTTTTCTTCAACATTATATCCGATATTTCAGTCAGAAGTACTGTTCTTTTGAGATAAGGGATGTTATTTTTTTCAAAAATGATGTTATTTCTTTCAATATCATGACATCGAAATATTGGTATGAATTTTATTGTGAAATTTTTACCTTTTCATATTGGGGTTACTATTCATGTATACGGCACTATTCCCGTATACGACACTATTTACGAATACGGTACTATTCACAGAAAAATTAAATTTTCTTTTCTTTGTCCAAGTTGGCTATAATGGTTTCTATCTTTGATTGGATCCAAGTTTTGATCTTCATTCTTGAATTTTGCTCCACAATTGATTATTATGGAGTATTCTTGAACTTGGATAAACTAAATTACGAATCCCTAATTTTTGTCCTTTATCTAACTGAATTCGTTCTTTAAAATATTTTTCATCATCTTCAGTCTTAACTAGTGATACAAAAGAATATCTTTGACCTGTAGTGCAAAGATGAATGATTATTTGATAAATATCTTTGGCATGTAGTGCAAAGATGAATAATTACCTGATGAATTTTTTTGGCTCGTAGTGCAAAGATGGACAGGTGTTGAGATGAACATGACCAACTGGTGATACAAATGAATATCTTTGGCCCGTAGTGCAAAGATGAATATTTGATTCAAGATATATATTGATTGATGTTACAGGGATAAAATATTAATTATGGACTTTTAAATCATAGAAGATAGTAGACATTATTTCTTACTTAACTCTTCTGATGCATTGTTAATTCCACTGCAGTTATTAATCTAAAACTTGTTGTCCATAATATTTAATCTGATTTGTTGAAGACTAACGATAAATTATTCTGCATTATCTTAGTCATAATATTCTTTATTGGGCTAGTTGAGCTCACCCTTTTCATCTATTGTCCTCTTCAGGAAATGAGAATGTTGTAAGGACTAGTCGGGGAACAGAGTGATGGACAGAGTTAGAGCAGTAGTAGTCCTCACTATTTTTGTATAATAGTGTGAAAATAATTATAACTATTGAGGACTGAATTTGAGTGTTTCTATTTCGTATTATATACGATTTGTATTGACACTCACAGCTTGTATGGTCATCCTGCTCACGACCTTTTGATATAAAAATTTGTATTTGAATTCTGTACCATGTGTTTGGCGACTCAGAATGGGTTGGGTTGATTGGACCTATTCTGGGGGCGTCACAACTACCATCGGTATGAGGAGTGTAAGACCCCAACTTTTATGAATAAAGATTTAGTTTTCTTTATATATTATTTCGAAATAGTAAGGTGTTGTTTTGATAAATATGAAAGTTATGGGTGAAATGTGCAAACATTTTTAAAATGAGCAAGTGGTTATAAAATATTCTTGTTGTCGGGAAATATTCGTTTGGTCGTGCAATATTCTTGTTGTCGGGGAATATTCGTACAACGGTGCAGCTATTTGTGGGCCCCCACAACGGAATCACTGTCGGATATAGAAAGCGACAGAAATAATTTTTTTACAAAATAACGGCGTGGTTGTTACCGTTAGTACTGTTGAAATACCCGGTGGTTAAAATACAGTGATACACGGTGTTGCATAGTAGCACACGGTATTGCACAGTATTTCGAATTATTGAGTCTTACGTGAGAAGCCATTACTCAATTATTGTTACAGTAATTACTGTTCAATATTTTATATTATTGACTCAATAATTGCTATGTTGATATTTTATATTATTGACTCAATAATTGCTGCATTGATATTTTATTGACTCAATAATTGCTACGTTGCCATTTTATATGATTGATTCAATAATGACTACAGTTGATATTTTGTAGTATTGATTCAATAATTGTTGTTGCACAGTATTTCACGTTATCAACTCAATAATTCATATTATTTGAATAATATTATTAGATAGCATTATTGACAATGTCTAAGGAAGTTCTGTCTAGGAGGGGTTATTTAATTGCGCGCCAGTAAGGAGAAGTCCTTATCGGAAGGCCCCCTCTGTCCTGGGAACGGCCTGGTAGTTAATATTGTAGTTCTATAATATTATTTGTGAATAATTAATTATTGATTTATATGATAAGAAAATATTTATTTTGTGGATATTAAAGAAGGAATTGGCGCTGGTGAGTTTTTATCAATATTTTGGTGTGAGAAATCATCTGTTTTTGGATTTCGGATAATTTATGTTTGGAATTTGGAAAAACTTCCTTCTGCAAAGTTGTAGAGAATTAAATTTCCTATGAAAGGACATAGAATTTGTATTTTTCTGACGAAGGGGCTATTTGTTCTGAATTATTGAAGTTTCAAAAAATATATATATTATAAAGGGTGGGACCCACTTTTGGTTGGAAAAAATGGCTGATGGCTTTTTGGTAGCAGCCGGCGGCTGGAGGTTTTAAAAAAATAATAATATTATTTTATTATTTTAGTCTCCTTTGGCATCCTAAGCTTTTCCTATAAATAGGGTGCTTAGGTTAGAATTGAAAATCACACCAGAATCAGAAGTTTTCTCTCTCTATAATATCGAGCGTATTTTTGTGAGTATTTCAATACTTTGAGTATTACTATTCAGTACAAGCTTTCGTCGGTATTATATCCGATATTCCAGTCAGAGATACTGTTCTTTTGAGGTAAGATATGTTATTTCTTTTGTAAATGATGTTATTCTTCTCAATATCATTATACAAAAATATTGTCATGGATTTTATGTTGAAATTATTACTTTTTCCGTCGGGGTTACTATTCACGTATACGGCACTATTCACGTATACGGCACTATTCACGGAAAAATTTATTTTTCTTCTATTTGTCCAAATTGTCTGTTAAGGTTACTATCTTTGATTGTATCCAAGTTTTGGGCTTTATTCTTGAATTTTGCTCCACAAAGTATTATTATGGATTATTCTTGAATTTGGATAAACTAAATGACGAATCCCTAATCTTTGTCTTTTATCTCACTGGATTCGTTCTTTAAAATATTTTTCATCATCCTCAGTCCAAAAAGATGATGTAACTGAATATCTTTGGCCTGTAGAGCAAAGATGAATGATTACTTGATGAATATCTTTGGCCTGTAGAGCAAAGATGAATGATTACCTGATGAATATCTTTGGCCTGTAGTGCAAAGATGACAGGTGTTGAGATGAATATAACCACTGATGATACAAATGAATATCTTTGGCCTGTAGTGCAAAGATGAATATTTGATTCGAGATGTATATTGATTGATGTTACAGGGATAAAATATTGATGATGGACTTTTAAATCATAGAAGATAGTAGACTTGATTCTCTGCTTAACTCTTCTAATGATTTGTTATTTCCGCTGCGAATATTGATCTAAAGTTGGTTGTCCATTATATTTTATCTTATTTGTTGAAGACTAACGATAATTTGTTTCCCATTATCTTAGTCATAATATTCTTTACTGAGCTAGTTGAGCTCACCCTTTTCATCTGATGTCCTCTTCAGGAAATGAGAATGTTGCGGGGACTAGTCGGGGGACAGAGTGATGGTCCGAGTTAGAGCAGTAGTAGTCCTCACTATTTCTGATAAATAGTGTGATAATAATTGTAATGAGGACTTAGTTTGAATCTTAATATTTTCTACATATTTGTATTGAGACTCACAGTTGTGTGGTCGTATTTTGCACGACCGTGTGATATAAAGTTTGTATTTGAATTCTGTACCATGTATTTGGCGACTCAGAATGGGTTGGGTTGAATGGACCTATTCTGGGGGCGTCACAGTTGGTATCAGAGCCATAAGTAAAGAGCCTCGAGCCTCTATCTGGTAACTTCCTGTGTATGGGGGATGCACCGAAGCCAGACTCTCCGTAGGGGACGCCGTTCTGCGGTGGCAAACTGATAGGTATCATTGTGAGGTGCTGTCCAAGGTTGGGACAAGAGTCACAGTTGGTATCAGAGCTTAGGGATATGATCTCTGGCGGAGATCGGAGAATAGAACTAGGAGGGGAGAGACGAGTAAATCCTTCGCTAGTGTGTCCTATCTAAGCTTATGTGGTATTTAATTGGTCAGTCGGAGCATAGGGTTAATATGTGATATGTTGACTTGTTTAATTAACCCTTGTTTCATGGCAGTATTTGAGAATGGCAGCTGAGAATGTTAACAACGAAGTGAATGAGACCGTGGAGACACCTTTAATCGTTAACCAGGAGAACGTGCAACAAGAAGGCAATGTTCATCCTGAAAATAACGCTGGTCAGACGATAAACGATGAGATGTTTAGAAGTTTTTTGCAGTTCATGCAAAATCAGACGAGGGAGACTCGTGTGCAACATACAGGTGGAGATAATAACAACACGCGAGCTGTCACTGCCAAGCAGTTCAAAGAATTGGGACCACCAAAGTTTCTGGGAAAGCCAGATCCGATCAAGGCGGAGACGTGGATTAAACAAATTACCAAGATATTTGATGTCTTGGGATGTACAGAGGAACAGAAGGTTCCATTCGCCACGTTTATGTTCCGTGGAGAGGCAGATTACTGGTGGGAATCCGTGAAGCGTACCCAGCCTGCCGCACTCCAGATGTCTTGGGAAGCGTTCCAGAAACTGTTTAATGACAAGTACTTTCTTGAAAGTATTCGTCATATGAAGGAAGTAGAGTTTATCAGACTCGAGCAAAACAACATGACGGTATCCCAGTACGAGGCTAAGTTCGCAGAGCTGTCCAGGTTTGCACCTCATTTGGTGGAGAATGAGGAACGTATGACGCGGATGTTTCTAAGAGGTTTGAAACCCGAAATACGTCAATACCTCATTTCTCATAAGTTTTCTTTATATTCGGATGTAGTAAACAGGGCCCAGTTATTAGAACGAGATAATGATTATGTTCAACCGAGGGACCACAACCAAGGTCGTACTGGTGGCAGCAGTCATCGGAGCAATGACAACCAACGAGGAGGAAAGTATGACAGAAGCGGTAACCACTCCGGTGGTTATCGTGGCCATGATAGTAGAAGAAGCGAATCGGGGGGAGATTTCAAGAAGAGAAGGTACAACAATGAGAACACGAAGATGTCAACATCAACACCAGCATCAACTGTTTCGAGGGGAGGAGAACGACCACCGGTCGTATGCTTTAAATGCGGGAAAGAGGGACATATCAGCCCAAACTGCCCACAACAATTCAAAGGATGCTATAACTGTGGAAAAGAAGGACATATAGCTCGAGATTGTCCTGTTACGAAACCAAATTCAGCGGGGGTGGTGATTCCAAAGGCGGTTGCAGACAAGTCAAAGTCGGTGATTCCTGGAAGAACGTTTATCGTGACAGCCCAAAACGCGAGGAATCCACACGAGGTGATTACGGGTAAGCTGATCATAAACTCTTGCGAAGTTTACACCTTGTTAGATACCGGTGCTACCCATTCCTTTATTTCACCTGCTTGTGCTCAACGTTTGAACTTGACTTCTGATAAATTAGACTTTGACTTATCTGTTGAAACTCCGTTAGGAGAAACCTTTGTTACATCTACAGTTTACAAATCTTGCTTGATTCAGATTGGTACCCTTACCTTACCTGTTGATCTTATATCTTTGAAAATACTTGCATTTGACGTGATTTTAGGAATTGACTGGTTAACCACTTACCATGCCAAAATTGATTGTTTTCGTAAGGTTGTTAGTTTTCATATTCCTAATCAACCTGTTGTGCGAATCCAAATCACCAAACCACTAAAATCAGTCAATATCATTTCAAGTCATAAAGCTATTCGTTTATTGAAAAACGGATGTCAAGCTTTCTTAGCTCATGTCACTGATCTAAATCAGAATACATCAGATTTGAATGATATTTTCGTTGTTAATGAGTTTCCTGATGTATTTCCCGAAGAACTTCCCGGTCTACCCCCAGAACGTGAAGTTGAATTCTTTATTGACCTTGAGCCCGGTACAAAGCCCATTTCTAAAACCCCATATCGAATGGCTCCTATTGAACTTCAGGAGTTAAAGGTCCAATTACAAGAGTTGTTAGATATCGGTTTTATTCGTCCTAGTACGTCTCCTTGGGGTGCTCCTGTTTTATTCGTAAAGAAGAAAGACGGGAGTATGCGACTTTGTATTGACTATCGGGAGTTGAACCATGTCACCATTAAGAATAGGTATCCGTTACCTCGTATTGATGACCTGTTCGACCAGTTGCAAGAAGCGCAATTTTTTTCAAAGATCGATCTTCGTTCTGGATATCATCAGTTGAAGATTAAAACTGAGGATATTCCAAAGACTGCTTTCAGAACACGGTACGGGCATTATGAGTTCTTAGTCATGTCTTTTGGATTGACTAATGCTCCTGCTGCTTTCATGGATATGATGAACCGTGTATTTAAGGAGTATTTAGATCAATTCGTTGTTGTCTTTATTGATGACATTCTCATCTATTCTAAAAGCCGTGAAGATCATGAACACCATTTGAAGTTGGTACTTCAAAAGCTTCGTGAGAACAAGCTATATGCTAAGCTGAAGAAATGCGAGTTTTGGCTTGAGGAAGTAGCATTCCTTGGGCACGTGGTATCGAAACGTGGAGTATCTGTGGACCCGGCGAAGATTGAAGCAATACAAAGCTGGGAGCAACCTAAGTCGGTGACCGAAGTACGAAGCTTTCTGGGCTTAGCTGGTTATTATCGGAGGTTCGTAGAGGGATTTTCTCGAATCGCTACTCCATTAACTCAGTTGACTCGGAAAGATACAAAATTCGTTTGGAGCGAGGAATGCGAGAAGAGCTTCCAAGAGCTCAAGAGGAGACTTATTTCGGCACCTGTTCTGACAATACCATCTGGTTCGGATGGATTTATTATTTACAGCGATGCTTCGGGCAAAGGTTTAGGATGTGTTCTCATGCAACATGGGAAAGTCATAGCCTATGCCTCGCGACAACTCAAAGAATATGAGAGGAATTATCCTACTCATGATCTAGAGTTGGCAGCAGTCGTATTCGCGTTGAAGATCTGGAGACATTACTTGTACGGAGAGAAAGTGGAGATTTATACGGATCATAAGAGCCTTAAATATTTTTTCACTCAGAAGGAACTCAACATGCGGCAACGACGTTGGCTTGAGTTGTTGAAAGATTACGATCATACTATCCAATACCATCCTGGAAAAACGAACGTGGTAGCTGACGCGTTGAGTAGAAGATCATATGTGGGAACGAGTGCGATGATGTCAAGTATGCGCGTAGAACCAGCTTTGATTGATAAAGTTAAAGCTGCTCAAGCTACGGATGCGGAGCTGATGAAGATGAAGAAGAAGGTGCAATTCCAGAAGCAAGAATCGATGAAGAGGGAATACTTCGAGTCAACTCCAGACTTTGTGTTCCTAACGATTTTGACTTGAAGTATAGAATCATGATGGAGGCACACAACACACCGTTTGCAATCCATCCTGGGAGTACTAAAATGTATCGTGATCTTCGACATACATTTTGGTGGGGCAATATGAAGAGGGAGATCGCGGAGTTCATCTCGAGATGTTTAACTTGTCAACGTGTAAAGGCGGAGCATCAAGTGCCGAAGGGTCCATTGCAACCACTGGAGATTCCGAAATGGAAGTGGGAACACATTACAATGGATTTCGTTACGGGTCTTCCCAAGGTTTCTCAAGGCTTAGATGCGATTTGGGTTATTGTTGATAGATTAACCAAGTCTGCTCATTTCTTGCCGATACGAGAGACTTATTCCCTTGAACGTCTTGCTCATATGTACGTGAATGAGATTGTGAGATTGCATGGCATGCCAGTATCCATAGTTTCGGATCGTGATCCCAGATTTACTTCACGATTTTGGATCAGTTTGCAGAAAGCTATGGGTACGGATTTACGATTCAGTTCGGCTTATCATCCTCAAACAGACGGACAATCAGAGAGGACTATTCAAACTCTTAAAGATCTATTGAGACTTTGTGTTCTAGACTTCAAAGGGAGTTGGGATAAGTACTTACCATTGGTGGAATTCTCCTACAACAACAGTTATCAGGCAAGTATAGGCGTAGCTCCATTCGAAGCGTTGTATGGGAGAAAGTGTCGTTCTCCAGTATGTTGGGATGAGGTGGGTGAAGCAACATTGTTGGGACCAGAGTTAGTACGTATGACTACAGAAAAGATCCAAATAATCCGACAACGTATACAGACGGCACAGGATCGACAAAAGAGTTATGCAGATCTTCATCGAAAGGACGTGGAATTTGATGTTGGAGACCATGTGTTATTACGTGTTGCTCCATGGAAAGGAATTACAAGGTTTGGGAAGAGAGGAAAGCTCAACCCACGATTCATTGGTCCATTTGAGATTCTTGACCGAGTAGGAAATGTGGCCTATAGACTTGCTTTACCTCCAAGCATGTCTCGTGTTCATAACGTGTTTCACATATCCGTGTTACGCAAATATGTGAAGGATCCAAACCGCATTATTGAGTTAGAATCAGACGAGATAGCCGAAGATTTAACGTACGAGGAGGTACCCGTCAAGATCTTGAATAGGAAGGAGCATGTCCTACGCTCGAAAATTATACCTCAAGTTAAAGTTTTGTGGAGAAACCATGCAATTGAGGAAATGACCTGGGAGTTGGAATCGAAAATGAAAGCGAGGTATCCTCACCTTTTCGACATACCAGGTACGTACGTCAATTTCGAGGACGAAATTTCATAAGGAGGAGAGGTTGTAAGACCCCAACTTTTATGAATAAAGATTTAGTTTTCTTTATATATTATTTCGAAATAGTAAGGTGTTGTTTTGATAAATATGAAAGTTATGGGTGAAATGTGCAAACATTTTTAAAATGAGCAAG
The DNA here is from genome assembly GCA_020205555.1 of Panax stipuleanatus. Classification (NCBI taxonomy): domain Eukaryota; kingdom Viridiplantae; phylum Streptophyta; class Magnoliopsida; order Apiales; family Araliaceae; genus Panax; species Panax stipuleanatus. The sequence continues at coordinate 24,272,211 of CM035117.1, forward strand.
TGGTTATAAAATATTCTTGTTGTCGGGGAATATTCGTTTGGTCGTGGAATATTCTTGTTGTCGGGGAATATTCGTACGACGGTGCAGCTATTTGTGGGCCCCCACAACGGAATCACTGTCGGATATAGAAAGCGACAGAAATAATTTTTTTACAAAATAACGGCGTGGTTGTTACCGTTAGTACTGTTGAAATACCCGGTGGTTAAAATACAGTGATACACGGTGTTGCATAGTAGCACACGGTATTGCACAGTATTTCGAATTATTGAGTCTTACGTGAGAAGCCATTACTCAATTATTGTTACAGTAATTACTGTTCAATATTTTATATTATTGACTCAATAATTGCTATGTTGATATTTTATATTATTGACTCAATAATTGCTGCATTGATATTTTATTGACTCAATAATTGCTACGTTGTCATTTTATATGATTGATTCAATAATGACTACAGTTGATATTTTGTAGTATTGATTCAATAATTGTTGTTGCACAGTATTTCACGTTATCAACTCAATAATTCATATTATTTGAATAATATTATTAGATAGCATTATTGACAATGTCTAAGGAAGTTCTGTCTAGGAGGGGTTATTTAATTGCGCGCCAGTAAGGAGAAGTCCTTATCGGAAGACCCCCTCTGTCCTGGGAACGACCTGGTTGTTAATATTGTAGTTCTATAATATTATTTGTGAATAATTAATTATTGATTTATATGATAAGAAAATATTTATTTTGTGGATATTAAAGAAGGAATTGGCGCTGGTGAGTTTTTATCAATATTTTGGTGTGAGAAATCATCTGTTTTTGGATTTCGGATAATTTATGTTTGGAATTTGGAAAAATATCCTTCTGCAAAGTTGTAGAGAATTAAATTTCCTATGAGAGGACATAGAATTTGTATTTTTCTGACGAAGGGGCTATTTGTTATGAATTATTGAAGTTTCGAAAATATATATATTATAAAGGGTGGGACCCACTTTTGGTTGGAAAAAATGGCTGATGGCTTTTTGGTAGCAGCCGGCGGCTGGAGGTTTTAAAAAAATAATAATATTATTTTATTATTTTAGTCTCCTTTGGCATCCTAAGCTTTTCCTATAAATAGGATGCTTAGGTTAGAATTGAAAATCACACCAGAATCAGAAGTTTTCTCTCTCTATAATATCGAGCGTATTTTTGTGAGTATTTCAATACTTTGAGTATTACTATTCAGTACAAGCTTTCGTCGGTATTATATCCGATATTCCAGTCAGAGATACTGTTATTTTGAGGTAAGGGATGTTATTTCTTTTGTAAATGATGTTATTCTTCTCAATATCATTATACAAAAATATTGTCATGGATTTTATGTTGAAATTCTTACTTTTTCCGTCGGGGTTACTATTCACGTATACGGCACTATTCACGGGAAAATTTATTTTTTTTCTATTTGTCCAAATTGTCTGTTAAGGTTACTATCTTTGATTGTATCCAAGTTTTGGGCTTTATTCTTGAATTTTGCTCCACAAAGTATTATTATGGATTATTCTTGAATTTGGATAAACTAAATGACGAATCCCTAATCTTTGTCTTTTATCTCACTGGATTCGTTCTTTAAAATATTTTTCATCATCCTCAGTCCTAAAAGGTGATGTAACTGAATATCTTTGGCCTGTAGAGCAAAGATGAATGATTACTTGATGAATATCTTTGGCCTGTAGAGCAAAGATGAATGATTACCTGATGAATATCTTTGGCCTGTAGTGCAAAGATGACAGGTGTTGAGATGAATATGACCACTGATGATACAAATGAATATCTTTGGCCTGTAGTGCAAAGATGAATATTTGATTCGAGATGTATATTGATTGATGTTACAGGGATAAAATATTGATGATGAACTTTTAAATCATAGAAGATAGTAGACTTGATTCTCTGCTTAACTCTTCTAATGATTTGTTATTTCCGCTGCGAATATTGATCTAAAGTTGGTTGTCCATTATATTTTATCTTATTTGTTGAAGACTAACGATAATTTGTTTCCCATTATCTTAGTCATAATATTCTTTACTGAGCTAGTTGAGCTCACCCTTTTCATCTGTTGTCCTCTTCAGGAAATGAGAATGTTGCGGGGACTAGTCGGGGGACAGAGTGATGGTCCGAGTTAGAGCAGTAGTAGTCCTCACTATTTCTGATAAATAGTGTGATAATAATTGTAATGAGGACGTAGTTTGAATCTTAATATTTTCTACATATTTGTATTGAGACTCACAGTTGTGTGGTCGTATTTTGCACGACCGTATGATATAAAGTTTGTATTTGAATTCTGTACCATGTATTTGGCGACTCAGAATGGGTTGGGTTGAATGGACCTATTCTGGGGGCGTCACAAGGAGGATCATTGGACAGGAGTTAATGTTGCTGCTCCGGAGTCTGAAAATCATCCTCATCATCGCCACCGTGCTCTACATCATCTCCCCGCTTGGCATCGCTACCTTATCGATATAATAAAAAAATATTACCTATTAATAAACATAAATGAGAATTAAAGAAACAACTAACTAATAATTAAATATCAGACAAAATATAAAACTTAAAATGAATAAAAATATACCTGAGGGGTGGTGGGGGCTGACTCAAAAGCGGCCCAAAAGGGTAACCATCATTCGTATAACCTCATCGCGTATCGCGTTGAACTGCTCCGACAGGATACCCGTACTCCCGACGGTGGCCCCAGCTGCAATTTTCTGTGCAAGCTGATGCAGGTGAGCACGAGTAGGCAAGTCATGCTGACAGAATATCGGATTCGTTCCAATTGTCTCTGACACCTGCGTCATAGCCCTCTCGAATATCTCGTTAGACAAGTCAGTGCCCGTATGAGATGGTCCAACAGGCAGGGTGCTATCTGATTCTGACGATGGCTAGAGCCTATAGAAATAGAAACAACTTTAGAAAATATTTACGAAACGATATAAATTTCAAAAAAATGAGAAACATAAAAGAATGAATACCTCTATGGAATGTATATGATGGTATCCAAGGTAGACCCAACAGTCGATACCTATCTGTAGCGTTGCTGGGAGGATCCTGAGACGCCACCCAAAAAGTCATCTCTTCATCATGAGATAAGATAATATCACGTGAAGGGACGATATGATGGAATCTAACGACTCAGGATCTCTCCTAGCAATCCACAACTTAGCTACACGTTAGTCCTGAAGCTTCTGAAATCGGTCTTATAATTTATTGTCTACATGTTAGTTATTTAAAGAATTTAATTAACTACATAATATTTAAAATAATTTTATAATGTAATGTCTAATCGATTACCGGTATAACTAATGCTACAGAAAAAATAATTTTATGGGTGTGTCTTTCGGTGTATGGGCTCTATCCCAAAACTCCATAAGGGTAGAAGGTCGGCCCAAAGTCCCCAGACCCAAATGACCTTATAAATACACTCATATATTATTTAATTAGTAACTAATGACAACATTAAAACTAAGAACTAAACACATATACAAACACTCCTCGAATAATTGAGAGCCAGTGTTATGTACCACTTTGAGCTTACTACGATTATTCTTCATCTGTTCTGATTTTTTTTTTGAAATCGTCATCCTCCTAGTAGGAACACATAGCCGCCCATGCAACATCAAATATATGAAACGGATGAAAATTGCGGAGGATACTCCTGGGCTTACAATTTATTACATAAAGTACCTAATTTGATATAATGTCGACTCTAATTTCAGAATCCGGCCAAAATTGACTGGAATACTCGACTCGTCCAAGAATCTGATTGAGTCTTAAGTATTTAATAGGGTTAAATACACTTCGTTTACATTAAATACCATCAAATTCATAATTCGGCCTCCAAAATATTCATATTAACTTTGGAAATACGGTTTGACCGTACAGGTTGACTTCATTAAAAAATTAAAATGCTTCTAAATATAATGAACTCCAAATTAAAATATTCTAACTACAATTAGTCCCAAATTAAAATACTTCTAAATATAATTAACTCCCCAAATTAAAATAATTCTAAAGTCAATTCACCCCAAATAATATTGACTTTGAAAATATTAATCTAAAAATTATACCAAATAATGTTTAACAAAAAATAAAGAAGAATTAAGAGACTCTTTTTAATTATTAAAAATTCATACAAATGTAATAAAGCAATAATTTTTTTGGGATTTGGAGATATTTTTTTTCATGATTTTTTTTGTGTTATTGCTTTTTATGCGTATACCAATTGTTATATCAAAATGATGAACAACAATATTAACATTCATTTTTTTCAAAACAAAAATTAAAAAAGGGGCAAATTTTCTTCCAAAATAATGAACACCAATATTAACATTCAATTTTTACAAAACAGAAATTAAAATTAATATTTTTCACTTCCATAAGTTCTTCCATCTAGCACAACAACATCGCGACATGAAGTTGGGGGAAAAAACAATCGGCCAACTGAGTTGCTTTGAATCAAACGATTGGTACCCAATTGTAGTGTATTGGGGAGAAAGCTTCGCAGAAGATTGTCAATGGAGTTGCGGTGATAGTGAGCAGATAGAAAACTTAATTGGTGGAGTAATCGATGATGGAGTAAGAGTGTTTAAATTTAAAATTTGTTTTTTTCAATTTTAGATATATGTTTAAATTTTTATTTTAATTTTTAATTTAATAATATATTGTATTGTGATTGTGAAGTTTGAGATAAGATTGGAGTTTAGGGAATAAATAATGAGATTTATTTTTATTTTTATATTATTAAGTCTTTAAATTAGTTATTATGTAAATAATTTCTTAAATTAATTTAGAACTATATTGTATGCAATTAGACACTTTATATAATAAATTGTAAGTTAAATTATCTTTTAATACGATTAAACCGTATAATAATATTTATTTTATTAAAAATTAAAGTATTCCGACTAATTTTAGGCACTTTACGTAATGAATTATAAGGCAAATTTTTTTGACGGTCGAATTATAAATATAATACTAGTACTTAAGGTAAGTATTTAACCGGTTAATTTATGCGCTGCAGACGAAGGTCCTTTCTAGTTTTTACTTTTTCCTATGCCGGTAGAAGACCGTAAAAAAGGTGTTAATTACCTTTGGGTACAAAAGAGTGGCAGTTCACCAGTGACTACTCTCTCTCTCTCTCTCTCTCTCTCTCTCTCTCTCTCTCTCTCTCTCTCTCTCTCTCTCTCTCTCTCTCTCTCTCCCTCTCTCTCTCTCTCTCTCTATATATATATATATATATATATTTATATATGGATGTGTGATGTGAGGTGAGGTGGCATTTCAGTGGCATGCCTGATTCTGGAATCTCACTGTTAACTAATTGCTATGTTCTATAATATTAGATCAACTAACAAATCTGGTAAAATCAAGTAAGCCTAAACTGTTCTACCTACTACTAGTTATGCTAAACTCACGTCACTTGCGTGTAACTAACATTTGTGTATACTTTCTCATTCTGTTATTCCGAATTAATAAATTAAAAAAATAAAATTATGAGGACTATGTCATTTCAATTATCATAAAGAGTATTTTCAATTCTAAATATATCATTTCAATGGTAATTATACAGTTTTAAAGAGTATGCATCATACAATCATGCATAATAACATTTAACTTGAGAAGTGTCTGTGTTTTATTTTGGAGGAAAAGAAATGGAAGGGATGAGAAGAAAGAAGTTTTGTGTATACTTTCTCATTCTGTTATACCCATTGGCGGAATCAGAGATTTTATGCCGGGAGGTCCGGCGGACGGATGTCGGAGCGGCGATCGTCAGTGGCGACTGGCGGCAACAGCGGCGACTTTCTCCTCTGCTCCTCTGTTTTTAGCAGACCCTCCAATATACAGACCTCCTCTGTTATTTACTTCATTTCACAAATAGAAAAATATTAAAAAGGTCAAACACGCCCATTACTCCTTTTAAAAAGAGTATAAAAATAATTATTTTTGTAGTGATGAGTATAAATTATTATCATATTTTAATATAGTGTGATTAATATTAACTTAACAACTTATTCACTTGAGATAGATATAGAACAAAAATACATATTTAATATTGATAAATTTTATAAATAAAATTCTTTTTGTGAAGCGAAGTAATTATTATTTTTAAATAACAGAAATACTTTTTACGTTTCAAAAAAAATAAATCCTATCACTTAATTATATTCATGTATATAATGTCATTATTAATGAATGAACATCTTATTATTTTAAAAAGTATGCATACATAAAATGAAAAGTAGTTGGTGTTTGCAAAATTTATAAATGGGATTCTTTTTTTTTCTCTTGCAAAATAAGAGATTATATAATAAAGTTTGTTAGATGACCTGCCTCCAAAAGTGTCAAAAAGATGCAAAAAATCTAGGTAAACTAGTACTTCATCATTTTGAAATTAGAGATTCATTTTTTTGACTATTTTAAAATTACAATCGGATAAAAATTTATTAATATATCAGTATTTATATTATGTGTAGGCTACTTAATTATAAAGTTATATATTTTTTTAAATTTCTTTTTCTTCTTCTTCCCCTTCCTTCTTCTTTCTAGCGCACGCTGAGCTCCTTGGACCCCCCGTCATTACCGGATTTCAGGCTGGACCATCCTATATACCTACTACATACTAATTTTTTCGGCAGTCGAGGGGTCCCTGGACCCCCCTCCCTCCGCTCCTGGTTATACCAAAATAAACGCATTTTAAAATATACAAATTACGATAATGCTACTATCACATAAAATAATCACATACCGTTCACATGTTAGGTGCTGCCGCCCAAACTTTTTCCTCACCCATTGATAGTAGTGCTGCCCCGCCCCTCTTTCTTGCCGCTGGCCAACATGCCCCGTCCCTTGGATTTTGTGCTAGCCCACCGCCCATTTGGCCTCAACATTTCCTTTTCTCTCTAATGCATGCTTTGTGGCTATATATTGGCAACCATGCAGTAAGGGAGAATTTGTGTGAAAAACACCAAGTGTGTGTGGGCTGGTGTGGGATACACCAAGTGGGCAGCAAACACTACCAAGAGAGAAAGAGAGAGTAATCCCACCCGGGAGGGTAGAAGACCAAGAAAGAAGAAATAGAGAGAAAATAGAGAGAGAAAGATAGGTCAAATAACAGGGTGTTTATTTGGGTTTCATCACATAGTTATTGTGGTGAAGTAATTTGAGTTTGTACTCAAATTAAGATATCTTTGTATTCTCTCAAGAGAAAGATAGTTCAAATAACAATGTGTTTATTTGGATTCCATCACATAGTTATTGTGGTGAAGTAATTTGAGTTTGTACTCAAATTATACTATCTTGGTATTCTCTCAGTTTATTCTACTGGATTTTTTGGAGATCGTCCCGTGGTTTTTTCCTCTTAGTTTTAGAGGGTTTTCCACGTAAAAAAAATCTTGGTGTCTCTCGTGGCTTGATATTTTTACTTATTATTTTCTGCAGTTGTTATTATTTTGGTAGAACTGTAAATTTAATCTGTCTGACATATACTGATATTTTATTCTATTTAATTTATCAAAAGACAACGGTATTTGGGAGGTGATTTTTTCCAACAACTGGTATCAGAGCTAAGGTTATTTGCTCAGTTATTTTTGATAAATTTTATGGAGGAATCAGTCGGAGCCATGATTAAATTGATCTATTCAAATTTTTCGATCTGGAAGCCCAGAATGGAAGATATCCTTTATTGCAAGGATTTGTATGATCCGTTGGAGCTCGAGAGAAAGAAGCCCGCGAATAAATCTGAGGCTGATTGGAATAAAATGAATAGGAAGACTATTGGTCACATCCGACAGTGGATTGATCAAAGTGTGTTCCACCATGTTTCGTAGGAGACGGATGCTCACACTTTATGGACAACACTAGAGTCTATGTACGAGAAGAAAAATGCACAAAATAAAATTTTTGTCATTTAGAAAATTATGAATCTAAAATACAAGGACGAGAGCAGTGTTTCAGAGCATATGAGTGAGTTTCAAGGTTTGGTGAACCAGCTGTCCACCATGAAGTTAAATCTTGATGATGAAAATGTAATCCCATCCTGGGAGGATGGATGAAAATGGAATTCCATCCTGGGAGGATGGATGAAAAATGTAATCCCATTTTGGGAGGATGGATGAAAAATGTAATCCCATCCTGGGGGGATGGATGATGTGAATGTAATCCCATCCTGGGAGGATGAATGATGAATGTAATCCCATCCGGGGAGGATGGATGCAGGTGCATGTGGAGGGTGTTGATAATGGGGGAGCGACGTGCAAATTCAGTCTTGGAAGGTTATACAGAAGCAGACATAGCAGGTTTCGAAGAGAAGAAGTCTACTTCGAGTGTATTGTTTACTTTTGCAGGGGGAGCCGAGTTATGCTAATCCAAGTTGCAGAAGTGTATTGCTTTGTCTACTACTGAGTTGACAACGAAATGTTGTGGTTTCTTCAAGAGTTGGATTTGACACAGGAATCGACTCCAAGTAACGGAGTTATGGTGAATACCTCCTATAATGGGTTCGGAGGGGGAGATTGTTAGGTGCTGCCGCCCAAACCTTTTCCTCACCCATTGATAGTAGTGCTGCCCCGCCCCTCTTTCTTGCTGCTAGCCAACATGCTTCGTCCCTTAGATTTTGTGCTAACCCACCGCCTATTTGGCCTCAACATTTTCTTCTCTCTCTAATGCATGCTTTGTGGCTATATATTGGCAGCCATGCAATAAGGGAGAATTTGTGTGAAAAACACCAAGTGTGTGTGGGCAGCATAATGTGGGATACACCAAGTGGGCAGCAAACACTACCAAGAGAGAAAGAGAGAGTAATCCCACCCGGGAGGGTGGAAGACCAAGAAAGAAGAAATAGAGAGAAAATAGAGAGAGAAAGATAGGTCAAATAACAGGGTGTTTATTTGGGTTCCATCACATAGTTATTGTGGTGAAGTAATTTGAGTTTGTACTCAAATTAAGATATCTTTGTATTCTCTCAAGAGAAAGATAGTTCAAATAATAGGGTATTTATTTGGGCTCCATCACATAGTTATTGTGGTAAAGTAATTTGAGTTTGTACTCAAATTATACTATCTTTGTATTCTCTCAGTTTATTCTAGTGGATTTTTTCAGAGATCGTCCCGTAGTTTTTCCCTCTTAGTTTTAGAGGGTTTTCCACGTAAAAATTTTGGTGTCTCTCGTGGCTTGATATTTCTACTCATTATTTCTTGCAGTAGTTATTATTTTGATGGAACTGTAAATTTAATCTGTCTGACATATACTGATATTTTATTCCATTTAATTTATCAAATACAACGATATTTGGGAGGTGATTTTTCCCAACATCACACACAGTTGACGTGGTACTCATGAATTTATTGTTGATATGACCCACTTAACTCAACAACAAATTCATGAGTGTCACGTCAACTATATATGAACGGTATGCGATTATTTTATGTGATAGTAGCATTATTGTACAAATTATTAATTGATGTCTTGATAAAAATTGTCTTTAAGTATATCGATTATTTAATTTAATACTTCCTCTGTTCCTAAAAGATTGTCGTTTAAGGTTAATGCACACAGATTAAAGAATGTAATTAATACCTAGCGAAAATATTATACTACCCTTATTAATTGTCACAACCAATTATTCTCTTCCCAATTTTTCTTATTCAATTCAACCAATTACTACTTGAATTATAACATTGAATTGAATAAGAATCATTGGGAAGGGAAGAAAACTTTAAATAGGAGAACTTTAAATAAGGGTAAAGTAGGAAAAAAAATAGCTAATGTGTATTGATAAACTCAAAACGACAATCTTTTTGAAACAAAAATTACTTCCTAAAACGATAATTTTTTAAGAACGGAGGGAGTAATAATAACAACATAATAATGTAATTATGAGGCCTCTTGCAAAGCAAGAGGTTTTGAATTCAACTTCCGTACCCCTGAATTAATAAAAAAATTAAAATTATGAGGACTATGTCATTTCAATTATATATCATAAATAAAAATAGGATTTTTTAATTTAAAAATGAACACTTTTTGTGGAAGCTAAAGAATATTTTCAATTCTAAATATATCATTTCAATGGTAATTATACAGTTTTAAAGAGTATGATACAATCATGCATAATAACATTTAACTTGAGAAGTGTCTAGGTTTTATTATGGAGGGAAAGACATGGAAGGGTTGAGAAGAAGAAGTTTTTGTTTGGATTAATAGCGATCAAATAATTAAGGAGAAAATTGATCGTTTCAAAATTAAAAATATAATTGACTTTTGAGATTAAACAATGACATTAAATTTTTAATTGATTTGAGTTTATTTAATTTTAGTTGATGCAATTATTATAATTGTATAGTATATAACCAAAACTATTAATCACAAACTTTATTTCATTCTAAACTTTTATTAGTCGTATCAATTTTGAAATTTAATATGTTGTCGTTTGACCTCAAAAGTCAAATTGTATGTTAGAATTTAAGAACGAATAAAGCACACTCACACAGATATTATATGAAGAATGAAAAAATAAGAGCACACGATATATCTAAGTTCATCAATTTGGTTAGTCCTGTTTGTATGATGTATTCATAAAACATCTCACATGTTCTACAATGATTCACACACCAAATGATATTTTATAGTAACGAGAAAATCCTAAATGCTATAGCATGAATTCAACCATGAAACCCAATACATTAGTAAAATTCAAAACCGATTTACTAATAAATCTCCAAGCCTAATTGTACCTTGCGCTTTCAGGGGCGTTACCCCTTGCAATCCCTGGCTAGTTCACCAGCGAGCTGGGAATCCGCTCGCTCACCGAAGAACGAAACCCCCGACTACTCTGTCGTAATGACCATTAGTCGAACTCATAAAAATATAAGTCAATCTTAACATATTATATCTCTATTTTTAAAATAAAAAATAGTACTAGGGAGTTTAAAACACAATGGTACATTCATTGATGCATAATGTATTTATGGCAAGCATATGCATTGATTAATGAGGGTTGGGGAGGACCAGGACCTGGACCTGGACCACAAGAAGAGTAGACGACTGAGTAGTAGTAAGTCTGAAACTTCTCGTCTACCTTTTCCTGAAGACCACCAATTTCTTGTTCAATTTCAGTGTCTAAAACAATAAATATGTTTTGCACATTCAATCCACAGCATAGCCATTGCCACTCTCCAACCTCATTAAAGCACACAAGTTAATTAGAACAAGTACTCCACTCTCCATTGCCAAAAAAAATTACTCCATCCGTTTCTTAAAAACTGCAGTTTTAGAAAAAAACACACAAATCAATGAGTAAGATAAAATGACTAAGCTAGCCTTATGTGTTGATTAATTATGTGAAGAGAGAAAATGTTGGTGAACATAATAACTCTTTGCTGCAATAAATTAAAATAAGGGTATATTTGAAAAAAACATACAAAAATTATATTGGGTTCTTAAAACTGTATTCTTTAAGGAACAATTTTTTTCATCCTAAAACTGCATTCTTTAAGGAACGGAGGGAATATTTCTCATTCAATTTAATAAGGGGATGGGTTGTTTTCAAAAGGCCCGCAAAAATAATTTGAAATTTGATATACCATATAATACAAAAATTCCGTAGATACATTTATAAATTTAATATAGCACGACTCAAAAAGAATTCGTAGAATTTTAAGGTATTTTGGTGGATTTGATGATTTTGTTTTTTTTTTAATGTGATGAATTTGATCATTATGTTAGGATTTGAGCTTAAATTTAAGCGGGTTCCATTAATCATTTGAAATAAATCTATATATAAATGTATTTTACTATATATGTAGATTAAAATCAAGTATTAGCTACTACTAGAAAAATAAGAATACATGATGGAACTTTGTAATGATTTTTAAAAAAAATTACAAAAAATAATAATTTGTCATGAACTTTTTGAGCAATCACAAAATAATAGTATATATGATGGCTCTTAGTGATGGCAATTTTGTCAATTTATGTAAAAAAAAAATTCTTGTTGTGGCGCTAGTAGCCATCACTTATGGATATACTCTTTTCGTGATTGCATTTAATTTATCACTAATATTTTAATAAAAAAATAATCAAAATAATATTTTGTGATGTCCATGACAATCATTAAAAAAAATGACTTTTATTTGTAATTACAAAAAAAAAAGATTTTTTGTGATGAAATTTTGTAGTCATCACAAAATAATAATATATATGATGACTCTCAGTGATAACTAATTTTACTATCATTATAGAATATTTGTAACTGTCATTGCAATCACCAAATCTTATGTGGACCAATTTTGTTTAGTAAGTTAACTTACATGTGTTTTCTTTTATAGATTTAAAAAAAATTATAATCATGATCTAACATTTGGTGTAGTGGCAATACACCTTATTTAGTTTGCAAATATGATATTGTATTAATCATCACAAAAGTATTTCACATTTATGTGATTGTCAAAATCATCACAAAAGACTTTCATGATAGGCGTATACAAAATAACTTTCGTGACGGCTAAAGTTATCACAAAAACCTTTCATTATGATTTTTTGAATTTATGTTATAGATTTGAGTCATCACAAAAAGACATTTTTTGTAGTGTAGGAAGCTCAAATCCATAAGATAACGAATAAGAAATTTATTCTCAAATATCACCTATAGAAGATGATAAATAAATATTTGTGGTAAGTTAAGTCCCACATTGATTGAGAGCTAAACATTAAATGAGTATATATACAATTAAATTGCTCTTGAGTTTGGGCCTAAAGGGGCACTCCACTTTTGTAAAGAGGAGAAGACTTGGTCAAGACTTGATTTGGGTTCACCACATGCGCAATGTCGCCCACCCCTAACCATAGCACCGAGGGCCAATTAAAAATTGATCCGTGTGTGCGCAAATCCTTGTCCAGGGTGGGAAGATTTAGTCCGACTGCGATTGAGAGAAACTCTACATTATAAAAAAAAATAAAAAATAAAAAAATGTCGCCCACCCCAACCGAGGGGGTCCTGGGTCATTGTATATATTTTGGGTAATTTTTTATTTATTTTTGTTTTGCTTAATTACAAGGGAAGAGTCGCAGCGCTGAGTCTCTGTAAGTCTGGCGCCGCAGCGCTTATGCCTGTTCGTTCAAATTAAACTCTAATGCTTTTTCGTCTATGCCTTTTCATATATATGTCCAGTCGTTCCAAAAGGGTCATGTCCAATCATGAAAAGTCACATTAATCACCTATAAATATCATGCGAAGTCAGTCATTTGCTCATCAAAAAATTTCATTAGTTTAGTCATATTCAGATTTTATTTGAGAGTTCAGAACATTTATTGGCTCGCTGTGTGTAATATTTGTAGTGTTGTTATAATACACATTATTATATTTTAAGAGACAAATGCTAAAACTCTAAGTACTAAAAGAGGGCGTAATTGTCTTAAAAACATAATACCAAAAATTAGCCTTTACATATTATAATCCTTTTCTACATTTTTTTTATCTGACTAAATTTGAATTCTGATTTACATAAGTTTATATATATATATATATATATATATATATATATATATATATATTTATTATTTTTAACACACTCCACCACACATATATTAATGATTGAACCCTCAATCTCATCATAAACATCATACAATTTTTCCTAACACATTAATTGTAAACTAGTAGTAGTATTAGACGGATGAGTGTTCTAAAGCTGGCCCACGCGTTCAAGGGTTTTAGGTGCCGAAGGCCACTATCATTATCCAAACTTAGCTATGGCATGCAGATATGGTAACTTAATTCAGCTCTCAATTCTTGCTGTAATAACATGCACAGACTTTATTATACTCTTTCTTTCAAAATACTCTCTTCGTCCACCTTTATTTATTCTAATTGACTTTTTATAGTTAGAATAAACAATTATTTTTATATTTATTAGATATAGACATAAAATTATTATCATTAAAAAATATTGAATATATTATCAAAGTTAACTTATTTGATTTCAAAATTTCTAATACATTTGTTTAATTATTAATTTTAAAATTTGTCAATTTGACCTTAAAAGGTCTATATATATATATATTGGGTTTTTAAAATTAATTTACAATTTTTTTTTAACTTATTTAAAAGTAATACAAACAAATATAATTATTGTTTATCAGTTAAAAATTGTTATTAATTAAAATATTTATTTCTTACAAAACTTAAATGGAATCCTCGCCGACTGGGGACACACCCATTTCTTTGACATCAAATTCACTTATAACGATCAATTAATGAATGGCCGGTGAACTCGTTTTTTCATGATATCAGTTTTAAAATTTAGTTTTTTAAAAATTTTAATGTGTAGTGGAGTGTAAATTGAAACAAACGTTATCAACCTAATTTTTAAAATAAGGTTATCGTTGTTTGTCTACCGATTTTTGAAGCGTTTAGTTTAGTGTATTTAAGAGTTTAAAGGTATATGAAAATCTTGTTTATCTAAAAAGATTTTATTTCAAATATAACTTATTTAACTCTTTGTCTAATAATTTCATCAGAATCCAGTGGGGCTCGTCTGATACCTATCCTAATGGGAGCTAATTTTTTAAATCTTATAGAATTAGGATCGTGTATGAAATATAGCCTCCCACCATCGCGGCCTCGCCCCATCCCAACTATATATATATATATATATATATATATATATATATAGAGAGAGAGAGAGAGAGAGAGATTCGGCTATCGTGAAATTAAAAATTAATTTTATCATAATGAATTATATAGTTTTGTATCAATGTGTTACTAATATATTAAAATTATATGATAAAATCATACAACTCACTATGATGAAATTAATTTTCGGACCCGAGAGAGAGTGGTTAGCATTAAATTAATTTTGATAAATATACCAATATAGTGTCTACATACATGCAAGAAGTGATATATGTGTGTGTCAATATTATATTAATCACAAGTTATCATGAAATTAACTTCATGATATATATATATATATATATATATAGGGGTTGCATCTACAGCAACCGGTTGTTGGGAGCAACCCTATCCCACTCCTTGTAAGAGCTTTTGGCTCAATTTATCCTTCAAGTACAATGGGTCCATTATAATAATGATTTTCAAACTCCATATAAAAGGGTTGCTCTCAGCAACAGGTTGATGTGGATGCAACCCCATATATATATATATATATATATAGAGAGAGAGAGAGAGAGAGAGTAGGGTCTAGGATCTTTTCCCAATCCACATAGGACATAGCTAGCTAATAGGCCATCCAGTGGGGGCAGAACAGAAACAAAAGTGGCCAAAAACTCCGTCCTTCTACTCCTCTCAAATTTTCTTTTCCTTTTTTCCCGACTTGTTCTTTGCACTTTTCAGTACTCCCATTCCTTCTCTCTTCTCTAATTGAGGTCAGGTCAGTACGTATATCCCTCCCTCAATCCTTCTCCTCCTCTTCTTCTTTACCAAGTAAATCACTTCACTTTCATCCTCAAAATTCTCTACCTTGACTCTTTGTTTAATTTCCTTGTAGCCATCAGCCAAACGGAGAATTAATTTTCAAGTGGTAATTCTTTCTCCTTGGTTTCTTTTAATTTGTTAATGGGGAAATGAAACAAATACTTTTCCATGGCTATGAGTTTTTCAATTAAGTCCTCATTTAATCTCTCTACCAAATTAGCCATATTTATTACATTTCTCCACCTCGTTTCTCCATCCTCTTGCTTGTACTCACCCAAACAAACCCCTGAATCTACTCGGGTAAATATACATACATACATACATATATATATATATATATATATATATTTATATACGTATAAAGCCCCCTTCTACTATTTTGCATTTATATCTGAATTTATTTTTATTAAATGTATTGACCATGACCGGGTTTGTTATGTAGGGTTTGTTATTTGGAGAGAAGACCAGATTGGGTTCAACTCCGCCGAGCTGTCACAACAAGTGCAACCAGTGCCACCCGTGCATGGCGGTGCAAGTTCCTACTCTACCGAGTCACAACCGAGTCCAACCCGGTTTGAGTCGGGCAGGCATTAATCCTTTGGACTATTATGACTCAACACCTTCATCAGCAGGGAACAGGTATTCAAATTACAAGCCACTTGGTTGGAAATGCAGATGTAATAATGACTTTTACAACCCTTAAAAAGATTAGATTTTTAGTAGGTATATATGTCAAATAAAGGGTTTTATTTTATATGCTTATTTTGTTTTGTATGTAATTTATTTTTTCTTGTTTTTCCTTTTTATTTTATTTAGAATTTTGTTTTTATTTTTGGTGTAAATAAATAGGGTCCGTGCGTAGGGACAAGACATATGCCTTTGTTGGTGTACATTGATTATTGTGAATATATACATTGAATTTGTATACAGAGATCTAGATGGATGTATAAGAAAGAAAGCTGTAAGTTTCTGAGTAGTGACAGTGTTCCTCAATAATTGCTCCTTTTTTTTTTAAATTTTTTCCCGACTATTTTTTTATTCAGTTTTCAAAAGTGTTGTGCTAGTATCAGCACCGGCCCTGGGCTAAAGCTCAAGGTGCCGGGGCTTTAGGCCCACAAAAAATGTCAAATTTTTAGGGTCCCCGCTAAAATTTGTGTTATGTATACATGTACCCTAATTTTATGAAAAAGCTACGAATTTTTATTTCTGAAGTCTCGAAGTCTCGAACAGCATGAATGCTCAAAGAAAAACCATGTGGGCTGCACAAATTATAAAGAGTAATGAAGAGGCAATTAATTTCTCGATCTTCATTCATTTTCCTAATTACTTTCTCACCCATTAGTGCCTTAACTAGTATATAAAGAGAGAGCGACTGAGCGAGAGAGATGAAACACTGGAAATTGGAATCACACATCAGTACAACAACACATGTTCCAAAACCCTTCTTTCTCCTCCTCTCTCCTCGAGTGGCATATTGAAGACTCAAGTGTTAAATGTTATTCATTCTCACAAATTTCAAGTTAATTTCAGGTATTAATTCTATGTTTTAGGGGTTTGAAATTAATTTTTTTGTTTATGAGATTTAGAAGCATTATTTAATTTAATTGGGCTTGATAACTGATTGAGTAGATTTATTTATGCTATTATAAATTTGTTTATGCTATTATGAATCAAGTGAAAAATGTAATCTCTTTTGGGTTTTTTTAATTGTTTGGGAGTAGTGTTAGACTCTTAATAAAGGAGACCCTATTTGATAATTAATTTATAGATAATCACGAGATTATGATGGAATTTTGCAGATTTTTAAATTTTTATTCACATAGCTCCTAAAAAGTATATGTCTGAATCTGAAAAAAAGAAAAAGAAAGAACAAAGCCGATAAATTAGTTCAATCTCAAGCAGGGCCGACCCTGAGTTTTTAAGGGCCTACTTTTTTGTTGTTGTCGCTTTAGGCCCTTAAAAACTCAAGGCCGGCCCTGGCTAGTATTTTTGGAATTATCTATTTAACTTGGTGCCCAACTAGATTCCTACATTTCTTTAGTTTTTTTTTAAATTTATGATATTTCTAAATTTCACTCCAAATTAAGTATCGTATTTTCAGTTCATGGTCATATTCATATATTATTTCTTCAATTTGGTATGATTGTCAATATATATCCTCTTTTTCACAAAAGTGTTCAATTTGTGTATTTTTTATATTACTTTTTAGTCATAATTAAATAACCCAATGTCCTACCAAGTTTAAATCATAATTTTATTGTTTTGTTGCACTATTAAGGGGTTGTTTGATTAGTACTGAATGACTAAATGGCTGATCGATTCAGTCATTCAGTGCGTTTGTTTTGAAAAAAAATCGTCTGAATGGCTGAATCGATCAGTCATTCAGACGATTTGGGCCGAATGGTTTAACATTATTTTTTTGGCTGAATGGACTAAATGTGCCGCTGAATGGAAGTTTTTTTTTTTTTACAATATTAATTATTATATTAAGTGATATTAAATAAATTTACAATAATTTTGAATTTTTTTAGAGGGGCAAAATAATAAAATTTGTTATTCAGATGTTTCAGACATGTCAATTATTAAACGATTTTTTTTTCATTCAAATTCAGATTCATTCAGTTTTTATCAAATACCCTTTTAAGTTTACTTGGTGGGGTATCATTTTGGAGGTACACACCTTACTAAAATAGTAGTTGCATTTTAATCCAAACGATGTCTTTGAGTTAAAATTGTGTTTGAATTAAATTGTTGTTAGGCAAATAAAATTTTTAAGTGCGACGTTTGAGAAAGTTAAATTAACAATTTATTATTTTTAAAAATATCCACAAAACACTATATATCTTTTAAATTTACCATTTTTACAAATAAAACTGTTTTTTGTTTTGGAACAAAGAAAATATTTGCGTACGGTAGTAATCATAATATATACAAGAGAGAATAATTGTTGGGATGGACATATTTTAGTAATAGAAAAGACTAAATTACTTCTACAGGAATATTGCGTTCACGAATACAATATTAACACGTAAATTAAAAAGTGATCTTTCTTTGCGTGTGTATGATCAAAGTTGATCCGTTGGGTAGTGTAACACTATCTCTCCCTTCGGAGTATAGACTATGTATGAAGACATACGTATGTACATTAACTAAATAAATAAAGCTATACTACCACCTAGTGCCCACCTATGACCTTACATACATACAACGTGTCAAGATTGCTTGTAATTTTGTGTTCCCCTAGACCCTATTTCACCATGTCTATTCATTTATTGGGTTGTGTGATTTTTCGAGATGATACCCTTATTTTGGGGCACAGAGAAGACTATGGAGTATGAGGCGCCCACATATTATTCTCCCTTTTAAGTCACTTAATTAGGCTTCATAAGGTTGTAATTAGGTTTGGTAATATTTTAGATTATTCATGTTATGATATTAAAACACCTCTAATTACACTTTAGATTATTCCACTTTAGATTACACTTTAAAATACCTCCTCGGATGGTGAATCTGGGGGTGGGTACGGCATGACAGAGCCGAAGACAGGCCACTCTAGTATCGTCCTTTGTTGCGCAAAGGCCTCGGCTAAGGATTGTGATAAACTATCGAAAAACGCTGCAAAGTTTCTGTGTAATGCGTCCATCCTCCTTTCCAATCGCCTAATCCTGCGTCCTGATGTATGTCACCGGCTGGAGGAGGGGCAGCGACCTTGTCTGGTTGTGGCTGCAGTGGAGGAACTGCTAGAGGAGGCGGCAGGATGAATCCTTTTCCTCGTGGGTGAGCTGTGCCCCCAGGCCAATCCTCGAAATGCTTAATCGTGGCATGAGTTATGTCTCCGCTCGGCATTTGAACCTATTCATCGTTCCATTTAATGCCTGCCTCAGAACATAGGTGAGCCATCACTGATGCGTGTGGAATTAATCCAATCATACTGCCTCTGATGAAGTAACGGCCGAATTACACTTTAGATTATTCATGTTATGATATTAAAATACCTCTAATTAGGTTTGGTAATATTTTAGTAGGTTTTGTTTTTCATTCATCAAACAAAACAAAATAATTAAATCAACTGAAATATATTAAAAATATAAACTGTTATAAATGATAAAAATATTATAATATAAAAATTAAAAAGTTAATCATTTTAAACAAAATAACAAATAAACGGGAAAATGATCAATTGTAACAATAATTAGTTGACATCATATATATATATATATATATATATATACTCCTTAAAAAAAGGTACTGGCCATTATGATAGCACCATACCTTATTTTTAATAATTTATTTTCAACAATTCAGATATTTAAAAAAAATTCACGAATGAGAAAAAAAAAATTAGCTGGAGAAAATAAAGTCTACTAAGAGATAATGAAATTTTTTCATAAAAGTGAAAGAAATAAGTCATATCATAAAGAAAATTAGTCGCACAAAATAAAAAAAATTACAAATCAGAAGAAAAGAGATTTAAGGGATTAATGTCTCTAAAATTTGGAGAACCCTCTCAAAAGTCAAATCTAAGATAGCAGTCAAGACTTTTGACCGGAGAGAATTATATTCAATAATTCATACATAGAGCCCACCGAGGAAAAGTTGTTTTAGTACGTTTTCGGGTGTATTTTCTTGTGTTGATTAAACTATTTTTTTCACCAAGTACTTTTGTCATATTTTGAATCTATGAAATGTACCTTTAGAGATTGTTTCCAAGCACCCCAAAACAAGTACTTCGTTCGTTCTAAAAGTATTGATGTATTTTTACAATTAAAATTAATGACTTTCAAGTAAACGTCGTATCATTTCATAATTGTTAAAATAAAAATACCACATCTTTATTACAACGAATTAATTATTAAGAGCATTTACAACAATTTTTTTTTTATTCTTACTATGCAGTCTATTGGGTCATTCTGCAAAATAAAGATTTAATTTTTTCACTATGTACCCAACAGGTTCCTTATATTGATTCTTTAAATAATAAAATTTAAAAGTTCCAACAGTCAAAATATCAAATTAATAATACTCTTATAATTTATAAAATAGAGTATAATTTATCAATTGTATTTCACTATAAAATAATGTTTATTTTAAATTTTAAGTAATTTATGGAGTGAGTATTAAATGGATTGTAGCTGCAAATGTACATAAGATTAATATTAATTTTAAAAAAGTTAATTTATGATATTTTTAATTTTAAATTTAATATAATTCACTTAAATTTTGAAAATAATAAATTTTATCAAAAGAGATATTCATATATTCCAATGAGTTATGATACTCGTAGGTAGCAATTAGGAATCCGGTTAGTATGAAGTTAATTTCATGGTAAGTTGGTCAATTGATTAATACAGTATTAACACGCAGAGAAAAATCACCTCCCGACCTGCGTGTCTACACTGTATTAGTTAATTAACCAAAGTTAACTTCATTCTAACCACTCCCAATAATTAACATTACCCCAAGTTATACGTCACAAGGTCTCAGTGCCAAGATTCCCATTCCAGTATATTTATTTTGAAACTACTGATAATTTTAAATTATAACTATATAGTTGATAATATTTTAATAATATATTTAATGTAGTTGGTCAATTTTAAAATCTTACATAATTTTATATATTAATATACGTTACAATCGTAATTCGACAAAAAAATTTCACAATACATAGCGGGACTACCACAAAGGTATGTAAGGATTAATATTAACATAGTATATGGACAATCAACTCAATGCTTAGTGGTTATTACTTAGGTGATATGTGATTTTTAGGTCTTAGATTTAATTCTCATTTAGGTGAGTTTATTTCTTCATTTATGTAAAATTTGTTTTCTCTTTATGTGAAACTTGTTTGTGAATTTTTTTTCTTCATCCTTTAATGAGGTTTGATTGATTCTTGATATTATAATAGTGATAAGATAATGTATTTAATTATGAAACTATATTGTATACCAAAAAAATAAAGTTTCAAAGAAAAAAAATAAAAAATAAAAAATCACCCAACAGATGACAACTCTGTTAGTTACTCTCACTATCAAAATTTCTATAGGAATTCTGAAACTTAGTAACTCATTGATGGTTAATGAGTTTCAGTTATCATCTAAACTATGTTTGTTTGCAAAGATTATAATCTCAAGACTATTAATTCTAAGATTATAATTCTGAGATTATAATTATAATCCCAAGACTATTACGTCATTTTATAATCCCTAAACTAATAGTCTAAAGTCTAAATTTGAAAACAAATAAGACACTTAAAATTAATAATCATATCCTAAGTATAATCTTTGCAAACAAACACAGTCCTAGGATAAGAGGTCATACATATTAAAAGGATAGGTATAATTTTCTTTATCCACACAAAAAGGCAAGTTAAAATATGTAAAGTGAAAGATAAATATGTTATTTAGTAATTAGTAGGGTCTATTAATATTAAAAAATAAAAATATTTATCACTTTATATAATATTATGAGACTTTTGAATTAAATTTTTTTTACTTTATTTTCTCTACTTTACTCTTTTCTTAATATGTGTAAAATGTATTTTGCTCATTCTTTTAAGGAGGTAAGGAGTATGCGTCTTGTAGAGAGTTTGAGATACATAACTTACCTTTCATTTTTTTTCTTTTTTCCACCCTGAAAACATAAAAATAAAATAAAAGCATAAGCAGAGGCGGAAGGAGGGGGGACGGGAGGGGGAATATGCCCCCCCAAGGCTGGGGGGAGGGGGTAGGTATATTCAATTCCTAATTCATATTGCAGCAGTTGTGACGCCCCCAAATTCCAGGACCGTCACGGGGTCGCTCGAATTCGGTTCGTCACGTGCTCATGGTAATACATCACAATAATAATACGACTAAATGTCGCATCGCACAGCGGAATAATACACAACTAATACCGAATAAATTACATTTAAATAATATAATTATTTACGTCCCAAGGTCTCGTAACTTAAACAGTAATTACATAGCTTAGACATATCTTAAGCAATAATAACCTTAACTAGTACATAATATTATAAGTTCTTTATTACAATCATAAAGTCCTACATAAACAAAGCTACTCAGTAGCCTTTTCCTTGCCCTTGTCGGTACTCGAGGGTTCGCACTGCTCGACTTTAACTGAAATGTTTTTAGGAAAAGCAAGAATGAGCACAATTTGCTCAACAAGTAATATACAATAGGGTAAGTAATATAATTCTCAATTCTCGAAAGGGTATAACAAGGTTTGATAGTTCAAGGATAACAAGAATATCAACAGTTCTCAATAACAGTCGCTAGGGACAGAATAATATCAATGTGATTCAATAATAAATCAATTCAAGATTTCAAAATAACTGAATACTGAGCAGTCACTAAGGACTATGAACTTCCACAGGAATTGACAGTAATAAACTGAAAATCCAACAAAAACAAGTACAACAGGTGATCAGCCTAAAGTACCCTAGGTTATGCATAACACTCAATCATACTAATGTGAGCGCGTCGGTTCTCCGACAGTTATATTTTGTTCTTCTCAGTCAAATACAAGATTCCGCACCAATCAATCGGTTTGGGTTGCCTTTCAATAATATAAGTCTAGCCGAATCAAATGGCATAGATCTCAACAACTATAAATTCAATTTCAAGATTTAAAGTCTGAAGAATATAGTTCGACTTTTATCCTATTCATGAAGTATATGGTTCATAATAGCTGAATTTAATCTCAAGAGTTTACTCGTACGACAATAATTGCATAAGCCAATTGAATGTTCAATAAAGAGTAGAGTTAGGAACTTGCTTACAACATTCCTTGAATAAAGTAAATACGAATGTCTAGGATACTTGCACTATAAATGAGTGTAAGTAAGAAAACTTGCACTTTAAAAGAGTGTAAGTTAGAGAACTTGCCTTTAGCGTAGTTTATCCACGAAAAGCAAATCAACACTTTCGAATTCCTATCATAATATAGTTACGTATATATATGATATTCATTAGCCATATAATTTAACTTCACATTTTGTCTTCGAATATACGATCAACACATAAGCTAAGTTTTAACCTAGCTACACAGTTATATAGAATATAATTTCTATCCTTAACGTTCCTCCTTTTGAGTTTAAACACATTCTCATATCATATAAGATCGCAACAATTAGCAAACATGCTCTTAATATCACAGAAGACTACAATCAATACTAAATATATTTTATTTTAGCAAGTTATGGCATTCCCATAAGTTAATCGTCAAAATCGGGTTCAAGTAACATCATATAATATCACGTAGCATGTATACATTTTAAAGAATACTTTTATGTTTGTATAACCTTCCCTCGTTCCAAACATATGTGATATAGTTTTTAAGTTAACACTTTCGATAATTTAAAACCATTCAAGGTCATGATGTTACAAAATCTAGCATGCTCACCTTGTAAACACATAAGGTGTTCATATACTTATATTAAGCATGTTCATGAGTATTCATATCGTATACATGCAACTATCATTGTCATTAGTTTGAAAACATGCTTTGTTTGCGCAAAATTTGATTTCACGACATCTAGCATGGTATATATACATGTATGATACGTGAGTGAGTCCAAGAGTATTATCTCATATATCCGTAAACTCCAGAATACGAAACTTGCAATAACATGTTAAGATTCGCAATCAAAACTTATATTTTTATTAGTAAGGTTTACTAATAAGGCATATCATGTCCATGTTACATTATTAAACACGTATACACAAGTCATCATGTCCTTCATGCATTTCTAAACCATAATAACATGTTCACAGTTCGAATATAATTATAGCACATCTAAGTCCCCTTTTCATAATCTCTAAGTTCCTTTTAAAATTCTAATTTCACTTAGCGAGGTTCACATGATCACATTTCGTTACGGAGCTTATGTACGCGAGTTAACATGCATCTCATGTGTTTCTAGGTCATACTAATGTGCCTCAAAAGTCAGAACATTAACATGGTTTATATACGTCAAAATTCAATTATAAACCTTAAGTTTATTTTCAAAACTATAACTTTGTCATTCATGCATGGAATCTTAATAAAAACATGCATATGTTAGGTCTGTGTACCCATACATACATGCTATCCATGTAAGACCCCAACTTTTATGAATAAAGATTTAATTTTCTTTATATTATTTCGAAACAGTAAGGTGTTGATTTGATAAATATGAAAGTTATGGGTGAAATGTGCAAATATTTTTAAAATGAGCAAGTGGTTATAAAATATTCTTGTTGTCGGGGAATATTCGTTTGGTCATGAAATATTCTTGTTGTCGGGGAATATTCGTACGACGGCGCAGCTATTTGTGGGCCCCCCACAACGGAATAACTGTCGGATATAGAAAGCGACATAAATAACTTTTTTACAAGATAACGGCGTAGTTGTTACCGTTAGTACTGTTGAAATACCCGGTGGTTAAAATACAGTGATACGCGGTGTTGCACAGTAGCACACGGTATTGCACAGTATTTCGAATTATTGAGTCTTTCTTGAGAAGCCATTACTCAATTATTGTTACAGTAATTACTGTTTAATATTTTATATTATTGACTCAATAATTGCTACGTTGATATTTTATATTATTGACTCAATAATTGTTACATTGATATTTTATTGACTCAATAATTGCTACGTTGCCATTTTATATGATTGATTCAATAATGGCTACAGTTAATATTTTGTAGTATTGATTTAATAATTGTCGTTGCACAGTATTTCACGTTATCAACTCAATAATTCATATTATTTGAATAATATTATTAGATAGCATTATTGACAATGTCTAAGGAAGTTCTGTCTAGGAGGGGTTATTTAATTGCGCGACAGTAAGAAGAAGTTTTTATCGGAAGGCCCCCTCTTTCTTGGGAACGACCTGGTTGTTAATATTGTAGTTCTATAATATTATTTGTGAATAATTAATTATTGATTTATATGATAAGGATATATTTATTTTGTGGATATTAAAGAAGGAATTGGCGCTGATGAGTTTTTATCAATATTTTGGTGTGAGAAATCATCTATTTATGGATTCCGGATAATTTATGTTTGGAATTTGGAAAAACTTCCTTTTGCAAAGTTGTAGAGAATTAAATTTTCTATGGAAAGACATAGAATTTGTATTTTTCTGACGAAGGGGCTATTTATTATGAATTATTGAAGTTTCGGAAAATATATATTTTTTTATGGGCGGGCCCCACTTTTGTTGAAAAAAATTTTAGCCGCCAGGCGGCGGAAATTTTAAAATAATAATATTATTTTATTATTTTAGTCTCCTTTGGCATCCTAAGCTTTTCCTATAAATAGGGTGCTTAGGTTAGAATTGAAAATCACACCAGAATCAGAAGTTTTCTCTCTCTATAATATCGAGCGTATTTTTGTGAGTATTTCAATACTTTGAGTATTAGTATTCAGCGCAAGTTTTCTTCGATATTATATCCGATATTCCAGTCAGAGGTACTATCTTTTTGAGGTAAGGGATGTTATTTCTTTCGTAAATGATGTTATTCTTCTCAATATCATTATACAGAAATATTGTCATGGATTTTATGTTGAAATTCTTATTTTTTTCCGTCGGGGTTACTATTCACGTATACGGCACTATTCACGGGAAAATTTATTTTTCTTCTATTTGTCCAAATTGTCTGTTAAGGTTACTATCTTTGATTGTATTCAAGTTTTGAGTTTTATTCTTGAATTTTGCTCCACAATTGATTATTACGAAGTATTTTTGAATACTAAAATACGAATCCTTAATCTTATCCTTTATTTCACTGGATTCGTTATTTATATGGTTTTTCATCATCCTCAGTTCTAAGTGGTGATATAACTGAATATCTTTGGCCTGTAGAGCAAAGATGAATGATTACCTGATGAATATCTTTGGCCTGTAGTGCAAAGATGACAGGTGTTGAGATGAACATGACCACTGATGATACAAATGAATATCTTTGGCCTGTAGTGCAAAGATGAATATTGATTCGAGTTGTATATTGATTGATGTTACAGGGATAAAATATTGATGATGGGCTTTTAAATCATAGAAGATAGTAGACTTCATTCTCTGCTTAACTCTTCTAATGAATTGTTATTTTCGCTGCGAATATTGATCTAAAGTTGGTTGTCCATTATATTTTATCTGATTTGTTGAAGACTAACGATAATTTATTTTCCATTATCTTAGTCATAATATTCTTTACTGAGCCAGTAGAGCTCACCCTTTTCATCTGTTGTCCTCTTCAGGAAATGAGAATGTTGCGGGAACTAGTCGGGGGACAGAGTGATGATCCGAGTTAGAGCAGTAGTAGTCCTCACTATTTTTGATAAATAGTGTGATAATAATTGTAATGAGGACTTAGTTTGAATCTTAATATTTTCTACATATTTGTATTGACACTCACAGTTGTGTGGTCGTATTTTGCACGACCGTATGATATAAAGTTTATATTTAAATTCTGTACCATGTATTTGGCGACTCAGAATGGGTTAGGTTGACTGGACCTATTCTGGGGGCGTCACAGTTGGTATCATAGCTTAGGGATATGATCTCTGGCGGAGATCGGGGAATAGAACTAGGAGGGGAGAGACGAGTAAATCCTTCGCTAGTGTGTCCTACCTAAGCTTATGTGGTATTTAATTGGTCAGTCGGAGCATAGGGTTAATATGTGATATGTTGATTTGATTAATTAACCCTTGTTTTATGGCAGTATTTGAGAATAGCAGCTGAGAACGTTAACAACGAAGTGAATGAGACCGTGGAGACACCTTTAATCGTTAACCAGGAGAACGTGCAACAAGAAGGCAATGTTCATCCTGAAAACAACGCTGGTCAGACGATAAACGATGAGATGTTTAGAAGTTTTCTGCAGTTCATGCAAAACCAGACGAGAGAGACTCGTGTGCAACATATAGGTGGCGATAATAACAACTCGCGAATTGTTATTGCCAAGCAGTTCAAAGAATTGGGACCACCAGAGTTTCTGGGAAAGCCAGATCCGATCAAGGCGGAGACGTGGATTAAACAAATTACCAAGATATTTGATGTCTTGGGATGTACGGAGGAACAGAAGGTTCCATTCGTCACGTTTATGTTCCGTGGAGAGGCAGATTACTGGTGGGAATCCGTGAAGCGTACCCAGCCTGCCGCACTCCAGATGTCTTGGGAAGCGTTCCAGAAACTGTTCAATAACAAGTACTTTCCTGAAAGTATTCGTCATATGAAGGAGTTAGAGTTTATCCGACTGGAACAAAATAACATGACGGTATCCCAGTACGAGGCTAAGTTCGCGGAGCTGTCCAGGTTTGCACCTCATTTGGTGGAGAATGAGGACGTATGACGCGGATGTTTTTAAGAGGTTTGAAACCCGAAATACGTCAATACCTCATTTCTCATAAATTTTCTTTATATTCGAATGTAGTAAACAGGGCCCAGTTATTAGAACGAGATAATGATTATGTTCAACCGAGGGACCACAACCAAGGTCGTACCGGTGGCAGCAGTCATCGGAGCAATGACAACCAGCGAGGAGGAAAGTATGACAGAAGCGGTAACCACTCCAGTGGTTATCGTGGCCATGATAGTAGAAGAAGCGAATCGGGAGGAGATTTCAAAAAGAGAAGGTATAACAATGAGAACGCGAAGACGTCAACATCAGCACCAGCATCAACTATTTCGAGGGGAGGAGAACGACCACCGGTGGTATGCTATTAATGCGGGAAAGAGGGACATATCAGCCCAAACTGCCCACAACAATTCAAAGGATGCTATAACTGTGGAAAAAAGGACATATAGCTCGAGATTGTCTTGTTACGAAACCAAGTTCAGCGGGAGTGGTGATTCCAAAGGCGGTTGCAGACAAAGTCGGTGATTCCTGAAAGAGCGTTTGTCGTGACAGCCCAAAACGCGAGGAATCCACACGAGATGATTACGGGTAAGCTGATCATAAACTCTTGCGAAGTTTACACCTTGTTAGATACCGGTGCTACCCATTCTTTTATTTCACCTGCTTGTGCTCAACGTTTGAACTTGACTTCTGATAAATTAGACTTTGACTTATCTGTTGAAACTCTGTTAGGAGAAACCTTTGTTACATCTACAGTTTACAAATCTTGCTTGATTCAGATTGGTACCCTTACCTTACCTGTTGATCTTATATCTTTGAAAATACTTGCATTTGACGTGATTTTAGGAATTGACTGGTTAACCACTTACCATGCCAAAATTGATTATTTTCGTAAGGTTGTTAGTTTTCATATTCTTAATCAACCTGTTGTGCGAATCCAAACCACCAAACCACTAAAATCAGTCAATATCATTTCAAATCCCAAGGCTATTCGTTTATTGAAAAACGGATGTCAAGCTTTCTTAGCTCATGTCACAGATCTAAACCAGAATACATCAGATTTGAATGATATTTCCGTTGTTAATGAGTTTCCTGATGTATTTCCCGAAGAACTTCCTGGTATACCCCCAGAACGTGAAGTTGAATTCTTTATTGACCTTGAGCCCGGTACAAAGCGCATTTCTAAAACCCCATATCGAATGGCTTCTATTGAACTTCAGGAGTTAAAGATTCAATTACAAGAATTGTTAGACATCGGTTTTATTCGTCCTAGTACGTCTCCTTGGGGTGCTCCTGTTTTATTCGTAAAGAAGAAAGACGGGAGTATGCGACTTTGTATTGACTATCGGGAGTTGAACCATGTCACCATCAAGAAATAGGTATCCATTACCTCGTATTGATGACCTGTTCGACCAGTTGCAAGGAGCGCAATTCTTTTCAAAGATCGATCTTCGTTCTGGATATCATCTGTTGAAGATTAAAACTGAGGATATTCCAAAGACTGCTTTCAGAACACGGTACAGGACATTATGAGTTCTTAGTCATGTCTTTTGGATTGACTAATGCTCCTGCTGCTTTCATGGATATGATGAACCGTGTATTTAAGGAATATTTGGATCAATTCGTTGTTGTCTTTATTGATGACATCCTCATTTATTCTAAAAGCCGTGGAGATCATGAGCACCACTTGAAGTTGGTAACTTCAAAAGCTTCGTGAGAACAAGCTATACGCCAAAAGAAATGCGAGTTCTGGCTTGAGAAAGTAGCATTTCTTGGGCACGTGGTATCGAAACGTGGAGTATCTGTTGACCCGACGAAGATTGAAGCAATACAAAGCTGGGAGCAACCTAAGTCGGTGACTGAAGTACGAAGCTTTCTGGGCTTAGCTGGTTATTATCGGAGGTTCGTAGAAGGATTTTCTCAAATCGCTACTCCATTAACTCAGTTGACTCGGAAAGATACGAAATTCGTTTGGAGAGAGGAATGCGAGAAGAGCTTCCAAGAGCTCAAGAGGATACTTATTTCGGCACCTGTTCTGACAATACCATCTGGTTCGGATGGATTTGTTATTTACAGCGATGCTTCGGGTAAAGGGTTAGGATGTGTTCTCATGCAACATGGGAAAGTCATAGCCTATGCCTCGCGACAACTCAAAGAATATGAGAGGAAGTATCCTACTCATGATCTAGAGTTGGCAGCTGTCGTTTTCGCGTTGAAGATCTGGAGACATTACTTGTACGGAGAGAAAGTGGAGATTTATACGGATCATAAGAGCCTTAAATATTTCTTCACTCAGAAGGAACTCAACATGCGGCAACGACGTTGGCTTGAGCTGTTGAAAGATTACGATCATACCATCCAATACCATCCTGGAAAAGCGAACGTGGTAGCTGACGCGTTGAGTAGAAGATCATATGTGGAAACGAATCCGATAATGTCAAGTATACGCGTAGAACCAGCTTTGATTGATAAAGTTAAAGCTGCTCAAGCTACGGATGCGGAGCTGATGAAGATGAAGAAGAAGGTACAAGAAGGTGCCATCCCAGAAGCAAGAATCGATGAAGAGAGAATACTTCGAGTTAACTCCAGACTTTGTGTTCCTAACGATTCCGACTTGAAGTATAGAATCATGATGGAGGAACACAACACACCATTTGCAATCCATCCTGGGAGTACTAAAATGTATCGTGATCTTCGACATACATTTTGGTGGGGCAATATGAAGAGAGAGATCGCGGAGTTCATCTCGAGATGTTTAACTTGCCAACGTGTAAAGGCGGAGCATCAAGTGCCGAAGGGTCCATTGCAACCACTGGAGATTCTGAAATGGAAGTGGGAACACATTACGATGGATTTCGTTACGGGTCTTCCCAAGGTTTCTCAAGGCTTAGATGCGATTTGGGTTATTGTTGATAGATTAACCAAGTCTGCTCATTTCTTGCCGATACGAGAGACTTATTCCCTTGAACGTCTTGCTCATATGTACGTGAATGAGATTGTGAGGTTGCATGGCATGCCAGTATCCATAGTTTCGGATCGTGATCCCAGATTTACTTCACGATTTTGGATCAGTTTGCAGAAAGCTATGGGTACGGATTTACGATTCAGTTCGGCTTATCATCCTCAAACAGACGGACAATCGGAAAGGACTATCCAAACTCTTGAAGATCTATTGAGACTCTGTGTTCTAGACTTCAAAGGGAGTTGGGATAAGTACTTACCATTGGTGGAATTCTCCTACAACAACAGTTATCAGGCAAGTATAGGCGTAGCTCTATTCGAAGCGTTGTATGGGAGAAAGTGTCGCTCTCCAGTATGTTGGAACGAGGTGGGTGAAACAACATTGTTGGGACTGGAGTTGGTACGTATGACTACAGAAAAGATCCAAATAATCCGACAACAGTATACAAACCGCACAAGATCGACAAAAGAGTTATGCGGATCTTCATCGAAAGAACGTGGAATTTAATGTTGGGGACCATGTGTTATTACGTATTGCTCCATGGAAAGGAGTTACAAGGTTTGGGAAGAGAGGAAAGCTCAATCCACGATTCATTGGTCCATTTGAGAATCTTGACCGAGTAGGAAATGTGGCCTATAGACTCGCTTTACCTCCAAGCATGTCTCGTGTTCATAACGTGTTTCACATATCCGTGTTACGTAAATATGTGAAGGATCCAAACCGCATTATTGAGTTAGAACCAGACGAGATAGCTGAAGATTTAACGTACGAGGAGGTACCTGTCAAAATCTTGGATAGGAAGGAGCATGTCTTACGCTCGAAAATTATACCTCAAGTTAAAGTTTTGTGGAGAAACCATGCAATTGAGGAAATGACCTGGGAGTTGGAATCGGAAATGAAAGCGAGGTATCCTCACCTTTTCGACATACCAGGTACGTACGTCAATTTCGAGGACGAAATTTCATAAGGAGGGGAGGTTGTCAGACCCCAACTTTTATGAATAAAGATTTAATTTTTTTTTATATTATTTCGAAACAGTAAGGTGTTGATTTGATAAATATGAAAGTTATGGGTGAAATGTGCAAACGTTTTTAAAATGAGCAAGTGGTTATAAAATATTCTTGTTGTCAGGGGAATATTCGTTTGGTCGTGGAATATTCTTGTTGTCGGGGAATATTCGTACGACGGCGCAGCTATTTGTGGGCCCCCACAACAGAATAACTGTCGGATATAGAAAGCGACAGAAATAACTTTTTTACAAGATAACGGCGTAGTTGTTACCGTTAGTACTGTTGAAATACCCGGTGGTTAAAATACAGTGATACGCGGTGTTGCACAGTAGCACACGGTATTGCACAGTATTTCGAATTATTGAGTCTTTCGTGAGAAGCTATTACTCAATTATTGTTATAGTAATTACTGTTCAATATTTTATATTATTGACTCAATAATTGCTACGTTGATATTTTATATTATTGACTCAATAATTGTTACATTGATATTTTATTGACTCAATAATTGCTACGTTGCCATTTTATATGATTGATTCAATAATGGCTACAGTTAATATTTTGTAGTATTGATTTAATAATTGTCGTTGCACAGTATTTCACGTTATCAACTCAATAATTCATATTATTTGAATAATATTATTAGATAGCATTATTGACAATGTCTAAGGAAGTTCTGTCTAGGTGGGGTTATTTAATTGCGCGACAGTAAGGAGAAGTTTTTATCGGAAGGCCCCCTCTTTCTTGGGAACGAACTGGTTGTTAATATTGTAGTTCTATAATATTATTTGTGAATAATTAATTATTGATTTATATGATAAGGAAATATTTATTTTGTGGATATTAAAGAAGGAATTGGCGCTGATGAGTTTTTATCAATATTTTGGTGTGAGAAATCATCTATTTATGGATTCCGGATAATTTATGTTTGGAATTTGGAAAAACTTCCTTTTGCAAAGTTGTAGAGAATTAAATTTCCTATGGAAAGACATAGAATTTGTATTTTTCTGACGAAGGGGCTATTTATTATGAATTATTGAAGTTTCGGAATATATATTTTTTTTATAGGCGGGCCCCACTTTTGTTGAAAAAATTTTTAGCCGCCAGGCGGCGGAAATTTTAAAATAATAATAATATTTTATTATTTTAGTCTCCTTTGGCATCCTAAGCTTTTCCTATAAATAGGGTGCTTAGGTTAGAATTAAAAATCACACCAGAATCAGAAGTTTTCTCTCTCTATAATATCGAGCGTATTTTTGTGAGTATTTCAATACTTTGAGTATTAGTATTCAGCGCAAGTTTTCTTCGATATTATATCCGATATTCCAGTCAGAGGTACTATCTTTTTGAGGTAAGGGATGTTATTTCTTTCGTAAATGATGTTATTCTTCTCAATATCATTATACAGAAATATTGTCATGGATTTTATGTTGAAATTCTTATTTTTTCCCGTCGGGGTTACTATTCACGTATACGGCACTATTCACGGGAAAATTTATTTTTCTTCTATTTGTCCAAATTGTCTGTTAAGGTTACTATCTTTGATTGTATTCAAGTTTTGAGCTTTATTCTTGAATTTTGCTCCACAATTGATTATTACGAAGTATTTTTGAATACTAAAATACGAATCCTTAATCTTATCCTTTATTTCACTGGATTCGTTATTTATATGGTTTTTCATCATCCTCAGTTCTAAGTGGTGATATAACTGAATATCTTTGACCTGTAGAGCAAAGATGAATGATTACCTGATGAATATCTTTGGCCTGTAGTGCAAAGATGACAGGTGTTGAGATGAACATGACCATTGATGATACAAATGAATATCTTTGGCCTGTAGTGCAAAGATGAATATTGATTCGAGATGTATATTGATTGATGTTACAAGGATAAAATATTGATGATGGACTTTTAAATCGTAGAAGATAGTAGACTTCATTCTCTGCTTAACTCTTCTAATGAATTGTTATTTTCGCTGCGAATATTGATCTAAAGTTGGTTGTCCATTATATTTTATCTGATTTGTTGAAGACTAACAATAATTTATTTTCAATTATCTTAGTCATAATATTCTTTACTGAGCTAGTTGAGCTCACCCTTTTCATCTGTTGTCCTCTTCAGGAAATGAGAATGTTGCGGGAACTAGTCGGGGGACAGAGTGATGATCCGAGTTAGAGCAGTAGTAGTCCTCACTATTTCTGATAAATAGTGTGATAATAATTGTAATGAGGACTTAGTTTGAATCTTAATATTTTCTACATATTTGTATTGACACTCACAGTTGTGTGGTCATATTTTGCACGACCGTATGATATAAAGTTTGTATTTGAATTCTGTACCATGTATTTGGCGACTCAGAATGGGTTGGGTTGACTGGACCTATTCTGGAGGCGTCACAATCCATGTTAACATGCTTACCTCATCTATACAAGTAACTACCACATAGCAGTTTTAGGAACAAAAA
Organism: Panax stipuleanatus; assembly: GCA_020205555.1. Classification (NCBI taxonomy): domain Eukaryota; kingdom Viridiplantae; phylum Streptophyta; class Magnoliopsida; order Apiales; family Araliaceae; genus Panax; species Panax stipuleanatus. The sequence continues at coordinate 24,306,439 of CM035117.1, forward strand.
TTAGATTCTGGTTCCAGAGGCAGCTGCGACTCAGTAGTAAACCGGCGCAGCTGCGCCGTGCTTCGGCCAGCACCAGTGAGCTCCCTGCTTCGGTAGTTCCCAAGCCAAACACAGAAATTCTTCACTAATTCGACTATAAACTAACAGCATTGTCTCATTAACACATGTATTAACTTATATAACAACCAATTATCATTATCAAATCACAAAATCATGAATTCTAATTAATATCCAGAATCTAAGAAATTTCAGAGAACAACAATGAAGAAGATGAGAATGTGATTATACCTTTGCTATGCAAATGAACTGCTGCTAAATCTAGAATGCTCAACACTAATATATATATAACTCTTAACTCAACACTTAAGAAATTTCTCAGCAAATCAAATTGAAGGAGATGGGTTGTATTTATATAGAAACCAAAATACAGACAATGCATATATACACCAAATTAAACCAACGAGATTTTGTATTGTATAGAGGTTAATGGAGAGTTGGTAATTAGTTGGTGAAACTTATCATCAAAACCACTCCCTTGTTCATCATGATAGCTAATCATGTTGCTGAGTTTAAGGAAGAAATAGGGAGTAGGCTAGCTTGAGTTGTTCACGTGTACAAGGATTGTGTTTATCAATATGGGACAAGCTTCTAAGTATCCAGCATTTTAGCAACATGAAGTGTATTAACACTAAGGCCATATATACATACTATATATATAGATTCTAATGTACTATTATCATTTAACCCATGTACATTGGTTCCACATTTTAATAATTAATGAAGATAACATAAGATAGTTAAGCATTATTAAATTATCTATCATATAATCATGATGTCCTACTTTAATGTATATTCACATTGTCACATAGGCATTTCATGCAACTCCCATAATTCAATAAACCTTACTATATAATAGTGTCATATTACATTTCATATCATACATAGTTAGCTACTATATGTTACACATATAATTTGCATGCTTGCACATAGAATTACTCATCTTATTAATTAAATATTAATTAATAATATAAACCCATCCTTCATCAATCAATATAATTGTTAATCTCCATAACAATTTAATTAACCCTTACACGATTAATTATCACTTTAATATAAATCTTATTATATTTATAAACACGTTGCGTATTATTATTATATTATTTGCAATAATAATAATCCACACATCATTAATTATCATTAATATTCTATAATAATTAATTAATATTCTACGATAACAATTAATTAATATTCTACAATTAACAATTTATCAATCAATACCGATTAATCGTTCACACAGAATTTCCTTATCAATTATTATTATGCTATCACACGCATTAATAATAATTCAACGTACTATAATTAATATAAATTAATTTTCACTTAATATTTTTTTTGTTAATTAATATCATCATTAATATATCTCATTACTGTGCCACACAAGACTCCAATATTTTCTCAATTATTGTAAATATTCAATTGAATATAATTGAGTTAACTCATCCATAACACAAAATTATTTATATATGAATAAATATTCACTTCCATTAATATATTCATTTAATAATATATGGAAATTCTCGGGTATTACAGCAGTCGTTAGTCTGTTGGGTGAGTTTTAAAGTTTTTTTTTTAACTTACTAAATGAAACGAGAATGGGAGAATTTTTTTGCGAGAAGAACATGATCCCAATAATTAATATGGAAGACAACATGAGATCCTGCGGTCGTTGCAGGCGCAATGGACAAATTATTACTAATTTTCATCATTATCGTGTTGAGATTTTTTGTCAGGTATAAGTATAATCTCTATAAATCTTTTTTCATTATTCCTATCCAAGAATTTATCTTTTTTTGTTGATTTTTCATTATTACAATGTAGGTTGTTGATTCAATTGTTCAAGAGATGAATAGTCTTTTTTCAGAAGCAAGCACAAAGTTATTTTTATGCATATCATGCCTTGATCCAAGTGACTCGTTCTCTAAATTTGACAAAAATAAGTTACTCCGTCTTGCGGAGCTTTATCTAGAAGACTTCTCATTGACTGATCGCATGATACTTGGGGATCAACTTGTTAATTGCATTTATGATATGCGATGCGATAATCAATTTATTGGGATCGAAGATTTAGGAAGTCTTGATAAGAAGCTGATTGAAACAAGAAGAAATATGACTTTTACATTGGTATATCGATTAATCGAGTTGGCTTTGGTATTACCAGTTGCGACTGCTACTGTTGAAAGAGTTTTCTCGACGATGAAAATTGTCAAGACTGACTTGCGTAATAAAATGGAAAACGAGTAGATGAATAACAGTCTAATAGTTTATATTGAGAAGGATATTTTTTCAATAATTGAACACGAACAAATTTTGAGGCGTTTTTAAACTATGCAAAGTCGCAGGATATAGTTGTTTCCTTTCAGTCGTACATTCGAAAGAAGCACTTAAAGGGTCAATAATTAATTTTTTTAATGATGTATTTTTCCCCCCTCTAAAATTGTCCTGGTTCCGTTACTGGGCATAAGATGTGTTAATTCACAAAAGCACTGTTACTTCTATTAATAGTGTCGCACAATTTTACAAGAGCATTATTACTTGTATGGAAGAGAAATGGGAGGTTTGGGGATTTTGATGCGACTGATTTTGACGACGAGAATGAGGGTTTCGTTTTGGAGTTTGAATTAGATGACTTTATTGGCTTTTGGGTGGTTTTGTAGCTATTAGTAACAATGCGATTGTTAGCAATAATCTTTGGACTGGACTCTGGAGCAACCATAAAGCGTAGTTATAAACCAATTCAGTACCATCAAGCCTAGTCTGTAGTATAAATTCGGTAAAAAGATCTTTAGATGTTGAGTAATCACTAATTAGTAAAGCAATGCAAAGTCGGAATCCGGTAAATTGGTCAATTAACCAATACAGTGCTGACACGTAGAGAGAGATCATCTCCCGACCTACTTGTCGACATTGTATTGGTTAATTGACCAAAATTAACTTGATACTAACCACTCACCTTTTCTCATAGCCATTTTGCACAATGTATTACCATAATCAATAGGCTTCAAGAATTTTCAAATGTTCGTGCTACAAAAACAAATCCAATCCCGAAAAGCTTATAGATCAACTGGTATTACGTCTATATTCGGAGCCAAACGAGTTAGTTGATTTAAATTGAGCCAAATGAATATGTTGGATTATGGGTATCCAAATGGGGTGTTTCTGACCCATTTGGTTTAATTATCAATTTTACCAATTGACAAAGTCAAAGAGCTGTTTATTATTTGAACTTTGTTTGACTAGGTGAGGAGAAAAAGCTGGGGAGTGGTTCAACCGCTTTAGTATTAAAAACTCACGTCTCCTCCTCTCAACGATCACTACTTCAGTTGGCCAAAAACTAAGAAACTTTTATCAGTGAGTTCTTCCAACACAGACCTAACCCTAATTGTTATGAACCGTGAGATTGAGGTCCGTTCTCATATCGTAGAATCAATTACAGGATATTTTTCGCATCAGAGACTTTCATGCTATCAAAAGTATGTATTTGATTCTCCTTTTACGTGTTAATATGAAACAGGATCATCAATGAAAATTTCGTCCAATGTGGCAAATCTATCTCCCACCTAACCCCATTGACAACGACAATTTTGAGATACAAGTAAAATTGGACTAAGATCCCTTATATTTTAAATTAAAGTTTTCATTCTAACACATTCTTCATTATTATCTCTCTTCCATCATCATCTCATATTTTGACACATTTTAAATTTGGATCATAAAATAGAGAAATGAAGAGAATCTTAATTCAGCAAAATTGTCAAAAAGTTAAGAGTTTGCCGTGTTAGCATAAAAATATCAATTGCCAAAAAAATATATACATGACTTAAATAATAGCGGTAGTTTATCCATTGGTCACCAGTAGGGTAAAAGGTAGTTAAATCCGTTGGAACATCGCAAAGACTATAAATTATTACCAGTGCCCAGCCACACGAATCACACCCGCCACAATCTCTATACATACATAATATATCCATATAAATAAGGAGTTCAAAAATGGCGTCGCTGCTTCTCCTCCCTCCAAACCCCTCTCTCTCTCATCGCCACCCTCTCTTCTCTCTCCACACCTCCCTCTTTCCCACTTTTACTCTCCCAACTTGTTCTTCTTCTTCAGTGGGGCGGCGGCGTGTCTCAATTTCAGCATCTTCTTCACGGTCACTGCAAGCTCTCATATTCGACTGCGATGGCGTCATTCTGGAGTCGGAGCACCTTCACCGTCAAGCCTATAATGATGCTTTCTCACACTTCAATGTCGTTTGCCCCTCCTCTCCCTCCTCTCTACCCCTCAATTGGACACCTGATTTCTACGACGTTCTCCAGAATCAAATCGGCGGTGGTAAACCTAAAATGCGATGGTCGCTCTCTTTCTCTATATGAATCCCTCTCTTCATATATCTAGAATTCGTTTTGTGTTAACTTGATGGGTGAAACTGGAAAAATCAGGTACTTTAAGGAGCACGGATGGCCGTCTTCTACGATCTCCAATACACCTCCAGAGACTGATTCCGATAGGGCAAAGTTAATTGACACTCTCCAGGTACCATTTTAAGCTATAATTTTGTATAAATAGATGAATTTAGCTGTACTACTATTTTATTTGCTTATATAGTTGTTGAAGTTTCGGGTTAGGATAATTATAGAAATGTATATTCCGGATGAATAAACATTTGTTGATTATGTTCTGGATGTTTATGTAGTTTGGTGTGTTGTTTATTTGAATATTTCTGTAGGATTGGAAGACTGAACGGTACAAAGAAATTATCAAATCTGGCACTGTAAGCAATAATATACTTGGTAATAATAACTAGGAATGAATTGTCATTACTGAGTAATTGTGAGGATCATTCGATTGGTATTATTTTTTGACAGGTGCAGCCAAGACCAGGGGTTTTGAGGTTGATGGATGAAGCCAAGGCTGCCGTAAGATAGATTTTTATTTTTCTTAAAAGTTCTCTTTCATCGTACTTCAATTTTATTCGTTCTGCCAGTCGTTTACTCATGTTTTAATTGTGTATATTATGTCCGAAAAATCGTACCCCGAGTCTAAAGTTTTTTTTCCCCTTCTTATATAAAAGGTTATTTCAATTGTTTTACAGGTTTTTTGTGCATGCATAATTCTTTGCTGTAGGGTAAAAAATTAGCGGTTTGTTCTGCAGCAACTAAGAGTTCTGTTATACTCTGCCTTGAAAACCTTATTGGAATTGTAAGTGTTTCCTCGTATATTGCTTGCTTCTCAGAGTACTGTTGCATTTTTGTTTATCTTTGCTGTATTTTTTATTTATTCAATGTTCTATGTTTGTTATAGGAGCGGTTCCAAAGACTTGATTGCTTCCTTGCAGGTACATTGGCCAGTTTTTCGAAATAATTTTTGCTTCCTCGTATACGTTTTGGTATGCATGAACCCCCCCTCCCTCCTCCAAGCATGGTCTGATTTGGTTGCCATACTTATAGTTTAGTAAAGTTTCTCCTAATAATATAGTTTTTCATGTATTCAATTATTTACTTTAATCCATTTGTGATGGAAAATTCTATCAAGATACCATTTATGTTGTACTTGTCAATATTCTATCTGATCAATTTTAAGCCAACTATTAAACAACAAGGATAATCTTGTTTACCAATCACAAGGTCTTTTACCCTGACAAACAATGATCCCATAATGTTTGTTACATGAATCGATCCTAAAGATTGATTTTGCATAACATTCATAACCTATAGCAACTGGATCTTGTATTTACATTCTGAAATCTATCCTATCAGAAATTAGCCACTGAATCACTCTCCATTGAAGACGCTATGGATATATGGGGATAGCTTTATTTCTCTGATGTCTAGAAAATTGACATTAACATCAATAATTTATTGAAAAGTATCATAATTCCACTTTCACATGATAAAAAAACTCGTCTTAATTCCAGCCAAATGCATTTTTGACATATAACGACAAGATGTAGTCTATAACTATTTGATTCCTTAAAATATGATTTTTTGCTTCTTTTTCTTTTTGTAGGTGACGACGTGAAGGAAAAGAAGCCCGACCCTTCAATTTACTTAACAGCCGTCAAGGTAATCAATACAGAACAAAGACTATTGTTTGTGCATACAATGCTCTGATTTCTAATGTTATTTCTTTGTGATATTGAAATTCATTTAAATTTTTCAGAGACTGGGGGTGTCAGAGAATGACTGTGTGGTGGTGGAGGATAGTGTCATTGGGCTGCAGGTTAATCTCTTTAGTTTGCTTAATTATACTACTCCATTAAATATTTTGGTTATAAGATGAAGCTGCTTCAAATTTTTTTATCTTGGTGAAGATTTTATCGCGGATACGACTTTTTGATGCTAGACGTTATTATATTCTCAGAGAGGAAGACCATTTTTCTGGTAAAAGAGAAATAAAATAATTTCAGACTAAATCATATATCTCTGCAGGCAGCAACTGGAGCTGGGATGTCATGCGTGATTACGTATACATCATCAACGGCTGAACAGGTGAGGCTTATTCCTTGGTTCTCATAAGAACAATAGTATAGAGTCCATTCAATTGGATAAGAAAATTTTTATGCAAACAAGTTTTATAATAAAATTGTTGCTGGCAATGGAAATTCAGTATAATATAAGCTGCAGACTGACTTACGGTCCCTGGACACTTCTGATTTAGGAGTTTAAAGATGCGATAGCCATCTACCCTGACTTGAGTGATGTTAGGTATGGTTGCTAATTACTTCTTGCAGTTTAGAATTTTGCGGATATATCATATTTACTCCCTCCTGCTAAATGCCCATTCAGATTGACAGACTTAGAGTCATTGCTTCAAAATGTTGTCATTGCCACCTGAATCACTTGCACGCCCTTACGGTAAGCTTGGCTGGCTGGCTGGCTGGCTGGCAGTCAATTGTTATATTATAATTAATTTGTCACATTATTGGAATATTTCTAATGGTGGTGTTAACATTAGCTGGAAACTTCAAGATGTAAAACTATTATGACTGAACCATTTGTTTATAAAATCCAATAAAAGACTCCGTTTCTCACTCATTTAGTAGTGTATGTGTAGGTATGTGACCGGAACTAATGTAGAGAACTAGTGCTATTCAGTTCTTTTGTGTGAATGATATGTATATAGACTTCAAACCACGATTTTCAGATCCGGATCGGTCATTGAACCAAAAAAAGTATCGGATAGATGGATTACTAGTCTAACAGTGGTCGAATAAGTTATTGACTCAGTGACGTATTAATATATAAAAATATATATTATTAGTAATTAATAAAATTTTAAAAAATCTCATTTTTTATGAACAAAAACATTACTCCTTCCGTTCTTTAATATAAGTAATTTTGGAGAAATGTTTTTGTTTCTTAATATAAGTCGTTTGAGAATTTCAAGTAAGCATTAATTGCTTAATTTTCAATATTACCCCAAGTATTAAATATAACTTTGGTTCTCTCACCATTCTCTATCTAATAAATAACACTCTCTTTTTTCAATACAAGGGCTATCTAGACAATTAATATTATAGTTAATGTTTTACAATCATTTCTTTAATATTTGTATACAACTCTAAAACGACTTATATTAAGGAACGAATGGAGTAATAAAGTTGAGTTACAATATTACTAAAAACGGTTAATTTTAATATTAATTTTTTTTAGTAAAAAAAAATTTAAAAAAATTAAAAACCTAGTCAACTAACCGATTTAATCGATTGAACCACCAGTTTGACCGGTGGTCAACTGGATCAACCGATTTTTGACCTAAATCGGTTGAGTGGTCCAAACCGAACTAGAGTGTAGGCCGGTTCCCATTTTTATCGGTTCGACCGCCAGTCCGGTCCGATTTTTAAAACCATGCTCTAAACATCAATAAAGGGATGTTTGATAAAAATTTAATGAATATGAATTTTAATCTGAATGAGATGAATCTGAATTTAAAAAATTGTTCAATAATTGACATGTTTGAAACATCTGAATAACAAATTTTTATTATTTTACCCCTCTAATTTTTTTTTTTAAAATTGTTGTAAATTTATTTAATATTACTTAATATAATAGTTAATATTGTAAAAAAAAAACTTCATTCAGTCCTCATTCAACCTATTAAGCCAAAAAAATGACACTAAATTATTTAGCCCAAATCGTTTGAATGGTTGTCCAATTCAGCTATTCAGACGATTTTTTTTCCAAAACAAATGGACTCAATACCTGGGGCATGTCATAAATGAAGAAGGGGTAGCAGATGATGAAACTAAAGTTGAAGCCATGAGGCAATGACCCATTCCCAATACACTTAAATCTCCGAGAGGATTTCTGGGACTCATAGAATATTATAGGAGGTTTGTACAACATTATGGCATAATTGCCAAACCCTTAACTGATCTTCTTAGAAAGGGAACATTTAGGTGGAGTAATGAGGCTAAGGCTGCTTTTCACAAGCTAAAAGAGGCATTATCTACCACACCAGTATTGGCACTTTCAGATTTGACAAAGCCTTTTATCTTGGAAACTGATGCTTGCCAGACAGGAATCAGAGATGTGTTAATGCAAGAGGGAAGTCCTTTAGCATTTCTCAGCAAGGCCTTATCTACTAGACACTTGGGATTATCCACCTATGAAAAAGAGTTGTTGGCCATTATAATGGCAGTCCAAAAAGTGGAGAACCTATCTATTGGGACAAAAATTTATTGTAAAAACTGATCAAGAAGCATTAAAATATTTCGTAGAGCAAAAATTAACTACTCTAATCTAACAAAAGTGGATTTCAAAAATGTTGGGGTTTAACTACACTATTCTATATAAGAAGGGAAATGAAAACTTGGTAACTGATGTGACGCCTCCAAAATAGGTCCACACAACCCATTTTGAGTTGCTAAATACATACTACAAAATCCAAATACAAATCTTCCTATTTACAACTATTAATTTGTCATGCAAAATACGACTACACATAAACTGTGAGTTTTAATACAAATATTGTGTCGTGTATAATACGAAAATTTTCACACTCAAATTAAGTCCTCACTCTAATTATTGACACACTATTTTACAGAATAGTGAGGACTACTATCTCAGATCATTACTCCACTCCCCGACTAGTCCCAGCGACACTCTCATTTCCTGATAAGAACAATGGAACAAAAAGGAAAATGGGTGATGTGACGAACGAGAACTTTGTAAAGTTATTTGAATATTTATTGAAATAAATAAATATTTTTAATGATTTAATTATTGAGTTAATAATTAATTCATGAATTTTTGGTAGATTAATTTAATTATATTTGTTACATTGATTAAATTAATGTGTAGTAATTTAATAGTTCAAAGTATTTAATTAATTGAGTTTATTTGATTAAATGCATTAATTAAATGGGCATAATGTTACTTTAATTAATTTAATAATTAATTAGTGAATTAATGAATTGACATAATTAATAAATAAAAATATTGATTATGTGACAATATGAATTAATGTAAAGTTATTATATTTTATTTAATTGATTTAAATAAAATTAATTGATTTAATTAAAGTGTTACAATTAACTATATACTAAACTAGTTTATTAAAATAAATAGAAAAGAAGAGTTAAGGTGCTAGTCAAACAAGGCCCTTGTGGAGTTAGCAGTTACTTAATTCAACGGATATAATATATACGTATATTAGTGTGTTAGGCGTATTTTGTTTTCATTTGTTCAAGTCAGAGAAATAAAGTTAAGAGAAAAAGTTCAGAGAGAAAAATATCAGAGAAAATTGAGAGAGAAGAAGGAAAGTTGAGAGATTGAGAGATCATTGATATTGTCTGTGATTGTTTCATCTTCACTACTAAGGGTAATCTTCCTTTTTAGTTTTTAAAATATAATTTTCTCAAAATTTTTCATATACATATTTTAGAGTTCTGTAAAAAATGGGTTTCATAATTGGGTTATGATATGGCTTTATCTATGTGGGTCTGTGTTTAAATCATGTTTTATACTTGGTATGAATGATTTAAAATGATCAAAATTGTATAATTAGGCCTTAATTGGGTTTTTGGAAAATCACGGAGTTTTATTTAACGTATGTTCAAAATTTCTCTGTTAAGTATTATTTTAGAAAATTAAACCAAGATATGATCATATATGTAATCATATATGTTAGTATTATGTGTTGAATCATGAATACATGATTTACACTGATCACACCATGTAATTTTGTTAAGAATTGGGTTTCTTGAAAAGACAGAGTATAAATGTTGTGAGAATAACCCATATGGGTTAAATTAATATTTGAATCATACGTTTGTATTAAAATTGACAAATGAATATGATTGTGCATGTTAAAACAAAGAAAATGAAATTGGAATGAGTGGATTCGGTGTAGTAACGAATCCGTAATGAGAAATTTTATGTTTTTCATTAAACTTTATAAAATTTATGAAGAACAGTGAAATTGATGGTTTTAATTTGTGTAATTACATGAGTTAAAATGTTGAAAACATATTAGTAGTAATTTGTGATGTTCCTATGAAGTTTATACTTCATGGGTAACATTATAAATTAGTATATTGGTATTAATTGGGAGAAAATAGCCAAATTTCTGTGTTTGTTCGCGAACTTCAAATTCTGAAAAATCGTAGCCGCGCGGTTCCCAAGTGTTATTCCCACGCGGCTGCGCCCGCCTTGAAATTTCAAAAAAATTCTAAGTGTTGAATTTTTGAGTAATGTGTTTTAAATCTAATAAACATGAAGACATGTTATGTATGTGATAAGATGTTAATACAAGATTAATAACTTAAGTTATGCGATTAATTAATAAGTTAATTAATCAACGTAAACCATTATTTGACAAACTTAATAATGAGTTTGGAGAACACAGATGTGAATCGATAAACATATCGAACCTGTGATTAATTAATATTGTGAGTGTGTTGATAGGTAAGAGTAATTAAAGAAGTGAGTTATAATTGTAGCTTGTGCACGAGGCAAATTTCCTAAACTCAAGCCTTTAAATTGAGCAAGTTTTCTAACTATACTCTTTAAATTGAGCAAGTTTTCTAAACTCAAATCTTTACATTTGAGCAAGTTCCAAACCTTACTTTTATATTGAGCAAGTTATAGACTTAAATTCTATATCAAACAAAATTTTTATTCTTGATTACTCAAGTTCAGAATTTCATATGAGATGTTATGATTCTTTTAAAAGTATCATTTCAGTATGCAATATTTATTCGATTGTATACCCTTGAGAAGTTGTTGTTCAAATTGAATATCTTATGTTGTTGAATCCTTTAAGACTAGCGAACCCTTATAAGATTCGACTAGTCCATAGTTGATGAGCGTACTAAATTTCAGAACTACTATTGAGTATCCAAACCAAACTTTATTTGGTGCGGACTCTGATGTCAAACTGAGATGAACAACCTTTTTAAAGGGGAATTGATGATGCTTTAAGCGTTGAGGTAGTGTGCACAGTATCGGTACGAAGGGCTGATCTCCCTAAGTACGGAGTTAAGTCCATAGTCTTATGACTATTAAAGGTTTAAAAGTTAATATACTTGACAACCTAGGACATAGTTCAAGGTCTTATGACCCTCAGAAGTAATTTTGACTCTCGATTATTATTCTTGATTCAAAAGTTGAGCTTTCTGTTATTTAGATTTCTTTAATTTCACTCGCATGTTATTACTGTCATATTTTTATACTTGCGGGCATTCATGCTCACTCTTGCATAATAACATTGCAGCTAAGAATGAACGAAGTGATGAACCTTCTAGTAGCAAGGGCAAAGGAAAAGCTAACAAGTGTTGAAGACTTGTGTTGATGTTAAGAATGTTAAAGTTCAAGACTTATGTGTGTGATTAAGACTTATTTATTTACGTTTTCGCAATAGAGATTTAAGGTTAAGTATGACCTGGGATTTATTATGTATTATTATTTCAGATGATGTAAGATGATGGATTATTTATCTAATTAATGAATTTCTATTATTATGGGTAGATAGTCTTATGATATTTGAACAGTGAACACCAAATCCTGTGGAAATTAAGATACCGGATTTGGGGGGTGTCACAGGTGAGCTCAACTAGCCTAGTAAAGAATATTGTGACTAAGATAATGAAGAATAAATTATTTTTAGCCTGCAACAATAATAAATCAGATAAAATATAGTAGACAACGTGTTTTAGATCAATAAATGGATCGGAACAAGCAATCCAATAGAAGGGTCAAGTAGACCATCAATATTTTATCCCTGTAACACCAATCAATAAATATTTCAAATCAATAATTTATCTTTGCACTACGGGCCAAAGATATTCATTTGTATCACCAGTGGTCATGATCATGCCAAACACCTGTCCATCTTTGCACTACGGGCCAAAGTTATTCATCAATCAATAGTTCATCTTTGCACTACGGGCCAAAAATAACTTTCATCACAATTTAAGTCTGAGAATTATGACAACGATATAAAGAACGAATCAAGTGAGATCAATGATAAATATTAGAGATTTATAATTTAATTTATCCAAAATTCTAGAATGTCCAAATTGTCAACATAATGATCAAAACGTGAATTCAAATTCAAGAATAAGATTCATATATCAAAGATATTTTGGACAGAAAAAGAAACTAATTTTGTAGTGAAACCCCGAATGAATAGTACCCTGACATGAAAAGATTAAAATTTTAATAAGAAAGTTCAGACCAATATTCCAGTGAAATGATATTAGATGATGCGCAAAACTCAAGGAATTTCTAATCATTTCAGGAATTATAGAAGTAATACTTACCATAGTAAGTTTAGATTTAGGAATATGAAATAAAATAATACCACTTACATAATATGGAGTATGAAAGAAAATGATATCCCTTACGAGTATAAAATAATATCCTTTACGAATATTGAAAGAAAATAACATCCTTTACCTTAATAGGAGACTAGATCTGACTGGTATGCCGAAGATTATCTTGAGAAATCTTGCACTATTAGTTACACTCAAAGTATTCTTATACTAGAAAAAATACACACAATATTATAGAAGAAGAATTCTCTGATTCTAGTGTGAGTTTCATTGCTTAACTGAGCAACCTATTTAGAGGAGAATGGAGGTGTACCACTATTTAAAAATAATCACGGACGGAACAGTGAAGGTTCACGGACGATTCTTATTTTTTTACTATTCATATAAATTATTCTAATAAAACAAATAACTTGATATATAATATAATATATTCTAATAAAACAAATAACTTTATATGTATTATAACAAGTTTTCTGTTTTATATAAAAAGTTTTATGTTTTATTATTATTATTATAACAATAAAACAAAAACTGAAAAGTAATTTTTATCGACGGTTTGAAAAATTAGCACGTTCTCCCATGGAATAATAAGTCAAACTTACAACAAACGCCTCATGACAAACTCCTTTATTTATATCAAAAATTGAATAAATATCTACCACAAATCACTTAACTTCAATCAACACATTTTTAACCTTTTAAAAATTATTCATCATTAATATTATAACTCACAATATTGACACCATATCGTTTTCAGAAAAGAGGGGGCTTTCCGATAAGGATTTCTCCTTACTGACACACAATTAGATAACCTAACCCCTTTCCTCGACAGAACTTTCTAAACATTGCCGATAATAATAATCAATAATATCATTTCAAAAATATGAGTTACTATGTCGTGACCATTATTGATTTAATAATATAAAATATTGTGCATATGTTACGGTAACAATTATTGAATTAATAATTGCGATACTATGCAGCAACTACTGTGGCAATTATTGAATATTGAGTGACTTCTTACGTAAGAATCAATAATCAGAGATACTCTACAATACCGCGTACTACTGTGCAATAACGCGTATTACTGTACTTTTATCACCAGATATTTCAACAGTTTAACGGTAAAAGTTTTGCCGTTATTTTTATAAAAGGCTATTTCTATCGCTTTCTATATCCGACAGTTATTCCGTTGTGGGATCCACCAATGATTGCGCCGTTGTACGAATATTCCCTGACAAAACGAATATTTCCCTACAAAACGAATATTCTCCGACAAAACGAATATTTTCGGACAACTGTTTACTTTGTAAAATTTGCACAAATCACCCATAACTATAACATTTATTAAATTATCATCTTACTATTTAGAATAATATTTAGAGAAAATTAAATCTTTATTCATAAAAAGTTGGGGTCTTACAACTGATGTCTTATCAAGACAACATGAGGTAGAAGTTAACTGACAGTAACTGAGATAAGCCTACCTGGAAGGAAGAGGTTTGCAATAGCTTAATAGATAATGAGAAAGCCCAGCAGATCATGGTTCAATTAATTCTAGACCCTGCCAGCCTTCCTGAATATAGTTTAAGGGAGGGAATCTTAAGGAAACAAGGCAAAATTGAGCTGGGAAGCACAAGAGAAATAAGAAAGAAAATTGTGGAGGCCTTACATAACAGCCAGAGGGAGGTCATTCTAGGATTTCAGCTTCCATTAAAAGGGCAGAGGTACTTTTTTATTGGCCTAACCTAAGGAAAGATGTAATTGAATTTGCGAAGCATTGTGATATTTATCAACGAAACAAATCTGAACATGTGTGCTCACCCTTGGCCTATTACAACCAATTCACATTCCAAATCAGGCCTGAGAAGTCATCACTATGAACTTTGTGGAAGGCCTACCTAAATCAGAAGGTAATGATACAATATTGATAATAGTAGATAAATTAACTAAAGGGTGCCATTTAATTGCCTTAACACACTCTTTCACTGCTTCACAAGTGGCCCAACTTGTCTTAGATTCAATGGTTAAACTTCATGAACCTCCAAAGGCTATCATATCAGAGAAAGACAAATTTTTTAATTGTTAGTAATTTCTGGAAGGAATTATTCAAATCTATGAGAACTCAAGTTAAATTAAGCATAACTTATCACCCCCAAACTGATGGACAGAGTGAAAGGTTAAACCAATGCATTGAAATGTATTTAAGATGCATGACGGGACATAAACCAACACAATGAAGGAGGTGGTTACCATTAGCTGAATAGTGGTACAACACTACTTTTCACACATCAATTGGGATGACTCCCTACAAGGCCTTGTATGGTATCAATCCTCCTATCTTGAATTACCACCAAGAACGGAAATCTTTGAACCATGTGTTGAGGAATTTGTGAAAGACAGGGAAGTTACACAACAATTGCTCAAGGAAATTAAACCTCCAGAAGGCAGAATGAAATTGTATGCAGATAAAAAGAGGGCAGAGAGGGAATTTGAAATTAGGGATGAAGTGTACTTGAAATTGCAGCCACATAGACAGTTAACAATGACCTTGAGAAAGAACTTCAAATTATTTGCCAAATATTATGGTCCATATCCAGTGGTTTAGAGAATTGGGAAGGTGGCTTACAAGTTACAACTACGTACCTAATACAGCTAGGATTCATAATGTATTTCATGTTTCTCAGCTCAAGAAGAAGATAGGCCACAAGAAAGTTATTCAAACAGAATTGCCTCAAACCTCTGAAGAAGGTGAAATCAGGCCAAAACCAGTAGCTATTTTAGATAGAAAACTGGTCAAAAAGGATAACAAACCAGCCACCATGGTCCTTGTACAATGGTCAACCAACATTCCTAAAGATGCAATATGGGAAGAATGAGGCAGGTTGAGTAAGACTTTTCTAGATTTCTATCCTTGAGGACAAGGACAGTTTTAAGGAAAGGGGAATTGACAGCATCCTAAATGATAGATTTATTGGCATATTAAGTAGTGAAGTCGTGTTAGCAAAACACAGTACTCGTTTAGCCTTAGTTCAATTCTTTTTATTTGTGTTACGTGTCGGCTGTTAATTGGTGAAGTTGTTAGCACCGCAAGAGTTGTTAGGTCTTGGGATTTTATTAATTAACATCATCGTGTATAGGGCGCTGCATTGGAAAATCTATGAAATTCCCTTTTCAGTTTATTTTTCTTTCTCTGCAATTAATTTTCCTTAGCTGAACTACCATTTTTTATAAGTCTAGTGCTGATAACATAACATAAAGCCACTTTCATCAATCTTTCATCGGGACTACACTATCGGACCCATTCACAACCTTAATTTCCAAATCGGTCATACCCGATAACCATACCAAGTCTTTGAGATCAAATATTTAGAAAGAATATTCGGGTTGTATCCAATGGTTAGATTCAAAACAACCCGAGTCAGTGGTTTACATAAACTTTGATAGTATCACAGTTACGAGTCCTCAACACTTGGTAGAGTTTGCATGGGGATTTGCCAATAGCATGCAAAACTTCTTGTGGATAATCCGACCTGATCTTGTCATGGGTGATGTGGCTGTTCTTCCGCCCGAATTCGAGATGCAGACCAAACAGCGAGGTTTGTTAGCGAGATGGTGTGACCAAGAACAAGTATTGAACCACGCGTCAGTCGGAGGGTTCTTGACACATTGTGGATGGAAATCGACGCTTGAAAGCTTGTCAGTAGGAGTGTCAATGATTTGTTGACCTTTTTTCTCCGATCAACTTTGCAAAATATGGGGTGCTGGACTGAAAATTGATAGTGATGTGATGAGAGAGGTGGTGAAGGAATTGATGGAGGGAGAGACAGGGAAGGAAATAAAGAAAAAAGGTGGTGGAGTGGAAGAATAAAGCTAAGATCAGTGCTATTAGTCTATATGAGGGATCAACTTACTTGAATTTGGATAAACTGGTAGATGAAGTGATTCTCTTTTCCATGAAGAAATGCTAATGAAGAAAAGGGTGGTTTGCGTACTGAGCATGCTATGGGTACTTAAGTATAGGTTTTAAAATCAATTTGATTTAATTAAGAATTTTAGATGTGAACTATTGTACTCAATTCTATGTATTAAACTATTAATTTCACGATCTATATGATGAAATTATGCCAAACTAAAACTTTATTTTATAAATAATTCTTGTTTTAAGGTGAAAGAGTTTTCTAGTCCCACCCGCTTAAACCCAAATGGTAGAAGGAATTAATGGTTACAATAGTAGAAAATCTATCTTCAGTAGAAATTGCTACATTTGGTTCATGAATTCCCTTATGCTGGATTTCCTTCCTGTTGAAGGTTAACCTCACCACAACTATCATGATCATAGTTGTCTCAAGTGGAATCGAAATCTTTAGTTGAATTGCTACCATGTTGGGGTTCAATATTATTGTTTGTATTAGTAGTGTTACAATTGATCAAATTTGATAGCTTAGGAGTCCTAAAAGCCCTACACAGCAAAATTAATTTAGAAATTGATATTTTCACACTATTTTTTGATATTTTTACATGAAAAGTGTCGTTATAGATGTATGACGACTGTAACATATATGACT
This sequence comes from Panax stipuleanatus, assembly GCA_020205555.1. Classification (NCBI taxonomy): domain Eukaryota; kingdom Viridiplantae; phylum Streptophyta; class Magnoliopsida; order Apiales; family Araliaceae; genus Panax; species Panax stipuleanatus. Next base: position 24,323,837 of record CM035117.1, read on the forward strand.
ATATAATCTATAACGATAATTTTCATATAAAAATATCAATTTTCAATAAATTTTCTTCCATCTTTTTCTAAAGTCTTTTCTCTCACACACCTCTAAGCTTTTGAAATGTGGTAACATAATAATATAGTATTGGCTCTCATAAGTAAGTAATGGGGAAATACGGTGTCTAGCCTGACAATGTGATCCTATTTGTCATTATTGTTTAGCGTCTAATATTTACTGTGCTCGGCAACGTGGTTGTCTTGAATACCGTTCATCCATTATTGGTGCATTTGATCTCTAATAATTCACACTTTTTTCTAATTCTTGTAAGTATCATTCTAATTTTACAGCACATGGAAACATTAATGACTTAGTTTATCATATATTAGCCCTGCAATAAATACTAAATTATTTATTTTTAATTTTTTTAATGAATTATGAAGGGTAATATTGAGATTGTATACTCATTTTAATCAATCAATCAAAGTATAAATTGTATTTCTTAATCTTTATGTTTTCTCCTAACAAATTAATGTCAAGTAAAAAGGAACTGAGAGAGTATATGATTAAAAGAAATTATAGAGGGAACGGTGATAATGAGAACTGGCATTTGGATTAAGATACCATATATTGCACTTAACTTTTGACATAATGCATAATTAAAAAGGAAACTTTTGTATGATTATGTTTATAACTTCATACAGGAAATTAAACGGACAAAAACAGCATTCAGGACGGACGTAGGGGGTAGGAAGTGGGGCATGCATGCAGCAGGTTAAATTCCATCACTATACACTTGTTCACATATTATTGTAGATTTAAATAATATTTTTTTTCCTTCAAAGATAAATTTCCTCACTCACAAAGGATGACCTGTTTTTTTTGCAAAAGGTTAAATTTTTTTATTACCGAAAATATTCCCAAATCAAAAGATATTAGGCCTAACATTAGGTTCTTATGTGTTTTTGATTGGTATCTAACATTAGGTTGTTAAGATAAAAGCTTTCTCCAAGTTTGAGAACACATCACATTTAACATTAGGCCTATGTCATGGTCTGGCTACACCATGAACCCACCTAATTCTTCCCAAGTGAATACCTACCTCTATGCTTTTGCAAACAAGTGTTTTTTATTCCTCTTATTGAAATTGAATTTTGCTGTTTCTTTTACAACATGAAGTTTACAGACTCAACCTTAATTTCCTTGAAGAAAATGATGATGGAGTGAACCTAACATGATGTACACTTCATTTTTTCTAGTTCGTTGTTATTCTTTCAGTTTTCTTATGTTAGTTATTAAATATTGTAAGTACTTGGTCTTTGGGAGATCAAGATACAATAACAAATTGTGTACTTATAGTGACTTGAACATTATCTATTTATATGTGGAGTATTAGTTTTAATTATTGGCTTTTTTTGCATTAGTTTATCAATTAGTTTGAAACAAGTATGACATTTATTTAACTTAAAATATTGAATTTAATATTTATTATAGCAATTTATAAAAATTATAGTAATAATTATAAATATGAAATCACTAATTTGAAAATTAATTATAATTTGCAATGAATTTTAATTATTTATCAATTAATTTTTTATTTGCAAATTTATAATTTGTGAAGGATTTACTTGAGAAATGGACATTATTGAGGGATTATTTCCCTCACTAAAATTTTTTCTAGTTAATTAGTTAGTCATCAATGAAGGATTTTTTTCTCACTAAATTGAAAAAAGATTCTCAATTTATAATTAGTGAAGGAAAATATTCTCCCGTTATATAAATTTAAATTTTTTCTTCACAATATATTATTTGTGAGAGAGTAAAGTTATTCACTAATTTCAAATAGTCATTGTTAAAATATTATTCATGAAAGAAACTAATATTTCACTAAATAACAATATTCCATTATTAAATATAATTTGTGAATAAAAAGTTATTCACCATATATCTTTCACAAAAAACTTAGTTACTATTTATCGAACGATACCCTATTGCGAGGAGGTCTTATGTGAGTAATTGTGTGAAAGAAATATTTCTTCGCAATAAATCTCTTATGAGTGATCTATTAGGTCTTGCGAATGATTTGTTCTTAACTAGAGGCTATTTTTTGTGTAGTGAATATTCCCAAATCAAAAGATTGAATCAAGTGATATGGACAAGAGTCCTTCTATGGGGACATGGAAATGAGACATGAAAATTAGACATTTTTATTTTTTATTTTTTATATTTATTTTTTGATTTTTGTTGTGACTCTAAAAAAATGTATAGCATTTATTCTAACTGAAATTTTTACAAAAAAAATATTTTACGTGTAATTTGAATACATATACAAGAACAGTATTGTACAGTCTGTATAACACTGTTCTTATATATGTATTTAAATTACATCTAAAATATTTTTTTAATAAAAATTTCAATTGAAATAAATACTATACATTTTTTAAAAGTCACAACAAAAAAAAATAATAAAATAAAATTGGAATAGTCTAATTTCTATGTTCAATTTTCATGTCTGTCAAGACTTATTGTATGGACAAATGATGATTACTTGTATTATAGGGTAGCTGACATACACAAGACGGAAATTACGGATAAGCTGGCAGAGCTTCACATCCACAAAAAAGAAATCATGGTGATTTTAAAGTCCCTTGTGGAGTAAAAAGAATTTCTTTTCATAATTAATTAACAAACAGCCTTTATATACATATAATTCTTTTCAATACTGTGGGGTAAAAAGAATTTCTCAATCTCAATGGCAGAAACTCAGAAGCCTCATGTGGTATGCATGCCGTATCCAGCTCAAGGTCACATAAGCCCGATGCTCAAGTTAGCAACGCTGCTTCACCACAGAGGATTTTACATAACCTTTGTTCATACAGAATTCAACTATAACCGCTTACTCAAATCCGGAGGCCCAAAATCTCTTTCGGGCTCTCCTACTTTCCGATTTGAAACCATCCCTGACGGCCTTCCACCGCCGGAAAACCCTGACGCCACGCAGAACATCATAGAACTTTGCGTTTCCACCTCCAAAAATTGCTCTATTCCGTTCCGAGATCTACTTAACAAGCTCAACAATTCGTCGGATGTTCCTCCGGTGTCTTGTATTGTCTCTGATGCCAGCATGGCTTTTAGCGTTGAGGTTTCTGAAGAACTTGGCATTCCCAATGTTTTCTTCTGGACGGTTAATTCATTCACCTTGATGTGCTACTTGCACTACTCTCGCCTCCGTGAGCTAGCTTGTGTGTTACATAAAGGTATGCCCTAATTATAAATATATAGTAAGATGAAATTCAAATTTTTTTTTTGGTTGCAAAATTAATTATATGATGGATTCATATAATATTCCTACGGGTTTGATCCATAACTAGAGTTAATGTCCATGTACTACGACCAGAATTTGTGTCTGGAAAATCCAGAAATTATGTGGACGTGCTACAAACTTAAATCTTTTCTTTATATACACGTTAATTAAAGAAATATTATTGGTCGTTTAATATATTGTACGGATTTGTCAATCTCTTTTTACTTGGTTGTTTAGATCTCAGATGAGGAAAAAAAGAACAACAACGTATCTGGTATAGAAGAACTCTGTCCACAATTTAGATGGTGATTTATCTTAAAACGCCACCGTTTGGATATAGTTCATAATAATCAGCGTTCGCAATATTAAACTGCAGACGGAGGCTGAGTATTAAACGACATCGTCTTCAAGGAGAGCCATGCCTAGCGTCCGCAATATTAAACTATATTTTGGATATCATTCAATCCACAATATTATACTGCAGACACCTATATATTAAACTGCAGACATAACTTTCTCCTTATCGTTCGATAGACGGATGACATATCGGTACTATTCCAGCAACCATAATTTACACCGTTAATCTCAATATTGAATGACATGGATTAAAGTCAATTTCTCACCTGCCTCTACAGGCCGTAGCGATAGTACAATCACTTGTAGCGGCAGTCTAAATTACAAAAATACCCCTCCTTGTCCTTTATGCATGTGAAACCCTTTTGTTTTCCCTGATGCATGCCTATATCCCCTGTTTGCTTACTAATATTAATATGGTGATAACATTTAATTAAGAATAAAGAAAAAAAGTGAATAATAATATTACTAGATAGAATGAAAAAAAGTTGATATTAATATTAATAATTGGGTTCCTCTTTTGCTTACTAATATTAACATTAATAGCAATAGTAATAATTAATATTAATTTTAATATTAATATTAAATATTAAAATTAATATGGTGATAAATTTAATTAAGAAAAAAAAAAGACCATTCCAATTGTAATTGTAGAATTTTTTTTCCATATCAATGTTACTAGAAAAGAAAAAGTTGATATTAATATTAATATTTGGGTTCCCCTTTTGCTTACTAATATTAACATTAATATTAATAGTAATATTAATATTAATATCAACTTTTTTTCTTCCTAACTAGTAATATTGATATGAAAAAAAATTCTACAATTACAATTGAAATGGCATTTTTCCTTTATTCTCAATTAAATTTTATCACCATATTAATTTAAATATTAATATCAATATTAGTAAGCAAAAAGAGAACCCAATTATTAATATTAATATCAACTTTTTTTTATCCTAACTAGTAATATTAATATTTATTTTTTTCTTATTCTTAATTAAATATTATCACCATATTAATATTAGTAAGCAAATAGGGGATGCAGCAGGAAAGGGAAGGCTTGCCCATACAAAAAAAAATTCACATGCATAAAGAACAAGGAGGGGTATTCTTGTAATTTCGGCTGCCGCTACAAGTGATTGTACTGCCGCTACCGTCTGTAGCGGCATATGAGAAATTGACTTTAATCCATGTCATCTAATATTGAGATTAACGTTGTATATTATGGTTGCTGAAATAGTATTTAATCCATGTCATCTAATATTGAGATTAACGTTGTATGTTATGGTTGCTGAAATAGTATGGCAACCGGTTGCCACGGGAACCCATATATATATATATATATATATATATATATATATATATAAAGTCCTAACAACATGATTTCTGTTGTAGCACTAAATTTAAGTTAGGGGTAGCTTCGGATGATTCTGTTGATCTACGTCTTAGTCAATGAGTTTCTGTCCGATGGGGTCATATATAGTCCCAGTCCCGAGTATAATTCTTGCAAGACAATAGACAAGTTAGAAAGACCTTTGGGATAGTCCCCGAAAGCTCCTCCCTTATAAAAGTTAATATGAGTTTTAGACGACCGATGAGAAGAGATTATACGTGTCTAAATTTTTCACTCATCTTGTTGTGTAGAATGAGATGAGTTAATGAAAAAGGTTAGGAGTGGTCCTTGTAGAGGTAGATGAGTAGATCTAGTAATTATCATCATGTCCTTGGCTGTTAAGGAATATCTGAAATGCCCCCAAGTGAAATGACTATATATATATATATAATGCCTCATTTTTTGATTGACTTTAGTTTGATATCCTCACAATTTCACTGTTATACAGATGTAGGAAATGGTTCTGAAAATGGGTACCTGAACTCCGTTATTGACTGGATACCCGGAACAGGGAGTATCCTTATGCGGGATTCCTCATCTTTGATTTGGTCACCGGACCTACCGGATAGCTTTGTCCAGTATTGCATTCAAGAAATCTCAAGAACTTATAAAGCTTCTGCTATAATTTTGAACACATTTGATGAACTGGAGTGTGAGGTATTAAAGCCGCTATCATCCATGCTGAATCGGGTCTACAGCATTGGACCCATTCACAACCTTTCCAAATCGGTCATACCCGATAACCATACCAAGTCTTTGAGATCAAATCTTTGGAAAGAAGATTCGGGTTGTATCCAATGGTTAGATTCAAAACAACCCGGGTCAGTGGTTTACATAAACTTTGGTAGTATCACAGTTATGAGTCCTCAACACTTGGTAGAGTTTGCATGGGGAATTGCCAATAGCATGCAAAACTTCTTGTGGATAATCCGACCCGACCTTGTCATGGGTGATGTGGCTGTTCTTCCGGCCGAATTCGAGATGCAGACCAAACAGCGAGGTTTGTTAGCAAGTTGGTGTGACCAAGAACAAGTGTTGAACCACGCTTCAGTCGGGGGGTTCTTAACACATTGTGGATGGAATTCGACGCTTGAAAGTTTGTCAGCAGGAGTGCCGATGATTTGTTGGCCTTTTTTCGCGGATCAACTGACGAATTGTTATTGCATTTGTAAATTATGGGGTGTTGGATTGGAAATTGATAGTGATGTGAAGAGAGAGGGGGTGGAGAGGGTGGTGAAGGAATTGATGGAGGGAGAGAAAGGGAAGGAAATGAAGAGAAGGGTGGTGGAGTGGAAGAATAAAGCTAAGAGTGCTACTAGTCCAGATATGGGATCATCTTACTTAAACTTGGACAAAATGGTAAATGAAGTGATTCTCTCCCTCTCCCCCATGAAGAAATGGGAATGAAAAACAATGATTAGAGAGTTTGTCAAGATCATAGATTTTGTCTGGCAAACCAATTTGTTATATAGTGTATGTACACCAAGGGACTTGATATGGTTTTTAAACTCAATTTGATTTAAGAATTTAATTAGTCGGTAATTCATGTGGTATGAATGTCAATGCATGTGCGAGTATCTCAACTGCTCCTCTTAATTGTGAAAATATATTTATGAAAAAGGCTTGCACGCTTGAATTATTGCTTATAAACTTTCAAACTTGAATTCCGAGGTTTGAGTATTACTTGAACAATGACACTTCCAACGGTAGATTAAATGTGATAGTTTAACGCTAGGTTTGGATTGTAATAACGAAGATAGGAATGAAATAACTCATTTTTATGAAATGAAAAAAATTATGTTTGATTGCGATTGGAATGAATTAAATCATTCTTATTCCTCCTAAATTTATGACTTTTATTTCTTGGGGGAGGAGAGAGTATAGAATGAATCATTCCAACTAGAATGAAATGAATCATTACACTCTCAATTCTATTCCTTCAATTCAAACGTACTATAAAGGTTGAGTGTTGAATACTTAATGGAGTGAGCAAAATCTCTACATACATAACAAATTAAAGTTTTTATTATCTAAATTTTTTCTAAACTCCTCTCTCGTATCTCCTTGTAGACTCTTTACTCATAAGTGTCTTAACTTGTTTGCCTCAAAAAATATCTCAAACAATATATTATCATTATATTAGTTGAATAAATATTATGTGATTAACTATGACATAAAATATCATTAAAATATTTAATATTGATATGTGAGACTCATTTGACACAAAAAATTACTACCCCTAACATTATTTAAATTGAAATATACTAATAAGTTGTCTAGCCCGGGAATGTGGTCCCATTTGTCATTATAGTTTGGCTAATGATATATATATATATACCTGGGCAACGTGGTTGTCTTGAACTATATAAAATAATGATGCATTTGATCTGCAATAATTGACACTTTACAAGTGTTTGTTTCTTGCAAGTATGCTTACTATTACTGGAAATATTTTTCAGCACAAGAATATAAATGGGGCGGCCCGGGTCAGGCTGGCAATATTTTATTTTATTGAAAATCCAGCGATTGTTATTTTCTTTGAATGTATTATAAGAGTTCTATTATACATGATAAAAAAATTTAGTTTAATTATGATTGTAAAGTATGTGTATACATGAGATAGTAGAAATTACGGAGTGTCTTATTTTAATTTATTTTACCGTAAATATTTTTTTACATTGATCACAATCAAAATTTATTAAATATTTATCTCAGTTTATATGAAGTTTTGAACACGCCACATTATATATGTCTGAGTCTGACTTAATTCATTCCAGGCGAATGGCATTGGATGATATCAAAATTCTTTTGTTCCAAAGAAGTCACAAGTTCCAAACTGCAGCAGATCCTGATATAATAAAAAATACGAACAATGCTAGAGAAACAACTTATTCTATAATTATTTTATAATTTGTTAATGTGGCATACTTTCACCTCAGCTTTTATGTGGGAACCGAAGACTATATTAAAATAATTTGTTCATCAATATGTTGAGGTGGAGTATGTCACATCAGCAAATTATAAAATAGTTATAAAATTAGTTGTGTCTCTAACATTACTCAAAAAATAATGCTAATATAACATAAAAATGATCACATAAGGCTAACATACACACATGCATATTGTGAGCCCCACGTGCCAGGCGGGGCTCAGAATTATGTATGTGTGTATGTGAATTTTATGTAACTTTTTTTATGTGATAATAACATTGTTGTATAATAAAGTTGCCGCACCTTTAACTATTATGAAGTTTATAGTTTTTTTTATTATATTTGTTATAGTAAATATTGTATTTAACTTTATATTTTGTTTGTGGGCAAGTATAAATATAATATTTATTATAACCAAGTAACCAACACAAAAATAAATTATAAAACTTCGTGAATATAAAAAAAATGTGACCATTTCATTCTAATCGGATTCTATGATAAGGTAATAAAAGGACTTTGAGTGTACGTACACTACATCATCACTTTAGTTTGAACATTGTGCGTGGTCAAATTAAATAGCTGATCTTGTGAGAAATTGTCAATAGATAAATTAATAGATGGATTTGATCTCATAATTTTAATTAGAAAATTAATAAATTCACAATAGAAAATAATATTTTCAGATTAAAGCCGTCGCTATAGATTCTACAAGGAACGGTTTTCACCGTCGCTATACATCTTATTACACATGAGCTCTTTTATGTGAACATAAAAATTAGACACTGAGTGTTTTACAATTTCACCTATAAAAATACAAATAGGTGAAATTATAAAATACTTAATGTCCAATTTTCATATCCACATAGAGTTTTTCATTACACATAAGCACTCATTTGCCATGATGTGACACATAAGCACTCATCAATTTATGACGTGACATATTAAATTGAACATAAGTGAAAAAAATTAAGAGTTCAATTATTTGATATAAAAAATTAAAAGGTCAATCACTGAAGTGAAAAAAGACAAAAAAATTAGAATAGTAATTTATATTTAAGTGTTTCATTATCAATTAGCTCATCTTCCTTGTTCTTTCCACCAACACACGAACATTAATTATAATATGATTGTTTCTTCTTCTTTTTTCTCTAATATAATATGATTACTTGTGTGCGTGAGAATATATATATATATTTGGGAACTGATTTATTGATAATGTTATCAATATACAATTATCGAATGGTTAATACTAGAGGTGGCAAACGGGCCGGGCTAGATGTAGGCTAGGCCAAAATGGCCCAGTTTTTTTTGGATCAAAATTGTGAGGCCCGTGGGCCGGGCCGCGGGTTTTTTTCTTTTTCTTTTTTTTTTTGGCAAAATTATGCTACACATTTTATCAATTTAACTCAAAAAATATATATCAGTGAGAGAGGGGGTTCTTTAAAGTTTGAAGTCCATATATGCATCGCACCCTATATTAACTATTCTTGCTGTAAATAAGAAACGAAAAAGAATTACCAAATCTAGATATATCGATTAGAACAGACAAGTATATATAGCTGGAGACAAGTATCGATTATTATTATTCTAATTAGTTTAGGATAACTAATTAGAATAATAATAATATATAAACCACATCAGAAAGTATGTAGTGGGATGCATGATTTAATTATTACTTGGTATATATAGAGTAATATATACTTTTCTAATTTATTAATTTGTTGGTGCAAAAGTAAAAGTAAAAGTAAAAGCTGATTATTCTTCACCTTAATTATTTGTGTAATAATATACCACCCCATCCCCATGCCACTTCTTAACAAGTATGCGCAACCAGAAAATGATTCTGTTGTTTTGATGAGGGCGGCATGATGGTCATCACGATTAGATAGATTGTATGACAAAAAAAAAAAAAAAGTTCATGGGCCGGGCCGGGTCAGGCCATCTGCGGGCCAAACCAAAAACGAGCCGAACCAAAATAGCTCAACTTTTTGTGGACTGAAAAACTAAGGCTCGTAGCCCACTTTTTTGCAGGCCCGCGGGCCTGAGTTTCTTTTGCCAGGTCTAGTTAATAGAGTCCTTATCCGCAATTTAATAATACGGACATGACAGATGTCCAAAATACCCTCTTTGTAAATGTTTCTTGTAAGACCTCAACTTTTATGAATAAAGATTTGATTTTCTTTATATATTATTTTGAAATAATAAGGTGTTGATTTGATAAATGTGGTGAGTTATGGGTGGAATGTGCAAATATTTCAAAATAAGCAAGTGGTTATAAAATATTCATTGTTATCGGGGAATATTCGTTTGGTCGTAGAATATTTTTATTGTCAGGGAATATTCGTATGACGGCGCAGTCATTTGTGGGCCCCACTACGGAATAACTGTCGGATATAAAAAATGACAGAAATAACCTTTTTATAAAATAACGGAAAAATTATTACCGTTAAACTGTTAAAATATCCGATGATAAAAATACAGTAATACGCGTTGTTGCACAGTAGCACACAGTATTGCACAGTATTTCGAATTATTGATTCTTACGTAAGAAGTCACTCATTCAATAATTGTTACAGTGATTACTGTTCAATATTTTATATTATTGATTCAATAATTGCTACGTTGATATTTTATTGATTCAATAATTGTCAGTGCACAGTATTTGACATTATTAAATCAATAATTTATATTATTTGAATAATATTATTAAATAGCATTATTGACAATGTCTAAGAAGTTCTGTCTAGAAAAGAGATTTGGTCACCTAATTACGCGCAAGTAAAGAGAAATTCTTATCGAAAAGCCCCCTCTTTCCTGGGAACGACCTAGTTGTCGTTATTGTGGTTCTGTAATATTATTTATGAATAATAATTATTGATAAAAATGATAAGTAAATATTTATTCAATGTGGATTTAAATGGAGGAATTTTTAGTAAAAGTGACAATTATTAAAAATGAATATTTTATCTGTTCTGATAAAATAATTTATTTAAATATATTATTATAATATTACATTATAAGTGTATAATGTGATAATATAATAATTTAATAATATAATATTAATGATATTTTTTTACAATAAATTCACGATATATGAATAAAATAAGATGGAAGAGAGAAAATAAAATTTAAAATTCTTTTAATAATTATAAATATTTTAATATATATATATATAAACATGTGAGATTTTGGTGGAGGCTTTTGAAATTCCTTGTTGGTGTGCTGCATAGTTTTTCAAAGTTAGCATGCTTGAAAAAATCATACGTATGTAAATTTAGGTCATTTTTTTTGTTCGGAATTTGTAAAAACTTTCTCCTACAAAGTTTTAGAGAATTAAATTTCATATGGAATGGACACAAAATTCGTATTTTTCTGATAAAAGGGTTATTTATTATGAATTGTGAAGTTCTGAAAAATTGGATCTAAATTATTATTTTTAAGAAAAATGTGTAAAAGGGGGGGACCATGTTTGTTGTCCATTTGTGTTGTTTTTTCTTACTAGTGGATTTTTTCAACATAGTGATGCAGGAATAAAATAAATAAGAAAAACCTCCGTTTGCAGGTTTTGTCAATCCCGGCGTTCTAGCATTTTTTTATAAATAGAGTGCTTAGTTAGAAATGAAAATCACACCAGAATCAGAAATTTTTCTCTCTATAATATCGAGCGTATTTCTTGTGAGTATTAAGATACTTTGAGTGTTGATAACAGTGCAAGTTTTTCTCATTATTATATCTGATATTCCAGCCAGATCGAGTGTTATACTGAGCTAAAAGATGTTATTTTTCTCGTAAATGATGTTATTTCCTTTCAATATTCATTAATGAATGTTATTTTCTTTCATATTCTATATTATGAAAGTGATAATATTTCATTTTATATTCCTAAATTTGAACTTACTACGGTAAATATTACTTCTATAATTCCTGAAATGATCAGAAATTTCTTGAGTTTTGCACTTCATCCAGTATCATTTCACCGGAATAGTTTTCTGAACTTTCTCGTGAAATTTTTATCTTTTCATGTCGAGTTATTATTCATGAGTTAATATTCACGGGGTTACTATTCACGGTAAAAAAATATTATTTTTTTTATTCAAATTATCTTTGATTGGATCCAAGTTTTGATGAGTTCAGGGAAGTGAAAATACCCCATAAATCCACAAGCCGAGGACGTACAAAACTGAACCTCCGGGACTCCAAGCTCATTAGCCGCCTCGATAGCGAAGCTCGTGCTTCCATCAGCTATTACACATGTAACCGGCGGCACCTCCGCCGATGAGTTGAGCTTAGCTAAAAGATCTCGAAACGGAGCCAAACGTAACAACTCTTCGGAATGGACTCGAACAGGGCCGCAGGAGCTTGGGTCGCATCACGATCCGACGGTGGTAATCCCTCCGGTATGGTCTCGAACTTGAAATGGTCAAATCCGTTGACCCACTCGGATCCTTTTGACCGGAGTAACCGCCAGTGGTTGAACTCAGTGTTTACAAAGGTGATATAAAAGCCTCTTGAGTGGAGGAGCTTGGCTAGTTGCATCATAAGGATTACATGGCCTTGTGCTGGAAATGTAACACAAACTGCATGGGTTTTTTAGCTGGACTTGAGCCCATTATTGGAGTTTTAATTTCTTTAATTAAAGTGTCACTTTTTGGAACTGAAATTCAAAGGCTAACCTAGCTTCTTCATTGAGCACTTAAAGATGGATTACAGCTAATCCATTATTAGCTAAGATATTGGACCCACAAGCAGCCACCTGTCCACCTTATAAATTATCGGCCCAAGCCTTATTTAAATCATTATTCAAATAATAGCCCAATACTCCAAGGATTAAGATGGGTTTGATCTGGAAAGCCCAAAATAAGTATGACCCGACCGACCCGAATAATCACGGTCTAACATTACCCCCCAGTCTTTTATCAAACCGAGTGTTTGATGAAAGAGTATATAGCGAACTGGCCCACTCAGCAAAAAACCAAAAGTCGGACTTCAACCTTTCGAATTCAAATCCAGACGCCAACTATGCACCTCCATCATTACATTCAATTACATGTGCAGCCCTTGGGTTTTGTAAACCACTGAAAAGTCCCCACTATAAAATCTCAAAACCTCCAATTTAGACAGCTTTACCTGTTCAATCGAGATTCAAAATCCTGTAGCTCTCTTCTTCCTTCAGCTTCCTCTCCTAACCAATCTGTCAACAATGGCTGCTCAAAATTAGGATAACATCATTCCCTCTTCTGAAACTCCTCTAGTTTCTAGTTCGGCTGCTCCAAATCCTGGTCAAGCCATACCAGAAACAAATCCCAACTCCAAACCCTCGTCCAGCAAGAATCCCCCATCTAACACTTCTAAAGACACCCCCAAAGAACCTCCCTTTAATTTCACAGATGCAAAACGATTTTCACACGCCAATACCCTTTCCAAGATCACCGAAACCAACATTCTAGCCATCCGTGAACGACATCAAATTCCCTACACCCATCAGCTGCGAGCATCAACCCCAACAGATAGGATGTATCACCGTCCCGATGGCTGGACCGCCATACCCCTTACTCTTTTGGAGAAAGGGGTTAGGTTTCCCCTTCATACCTTCGTTATAAATATCTTAGGATTTTTAGGGGTTGGGTTGGCTCAACTGGTCCCTAACTCCTATATCTACATTGCCTTCATAGCCTGGTGCTTAGAGCAGAGTATCCCCTCATCTATTGACTTCTTCTTCTCACTTTTCTTGGTTGGCCAATCTCGCAAGAAAGGCTTCAAGGGGCTAAGCAAACCCTCCGGTGTCAAAATTGAGAGGTGATCCTTGATAGACACCCCCTCAAGCAACCAAGGGTGGCATAAGGAATGGCTTTTTGTTAACGGTCCTGAGATTTCCTCCATTCCGGACTGGACCACTGCCCCGATTCTTTCCCCAGACTTCGGTGACCTTCCCAAAGAACGTGAGGCCGAAATGATAAAGCTTTTGGAAAAACTTCCTCTGAAAGAATGGAGCTTCGGACTCCTCAGCAAACAAGCTTGGCTATATGACCATAAATGTAAGTTCCGAACCCAATACTTGTATAATTTTTTCAAATTTTCTTCAATAACTATTCTGAAAGATCCTTCTTGCTTGCAGTATCCCTGATCAAACCTACTTCCGTTGACCAAAGAGATTTAGAGGACTTCCTTTCTGCTAAACCAAACCCAGCTCCTACCGAAACACAAACTTCCGAAGCTCAACACACCGGAGTCCCAACCGCTGAAGCACAAAATGCCGAGGCTCAACATACGGAACCCACAACTATCCAACCAAACGTTGCTAAAGGGCCAAGCCAACCCCGTCTTAAGAAACGAGCCGTCAAAAAAACAAAACATGTTCCAGCCCCCGTTCTCTCTGAAAGCCTTCTTGACATGCCTATCGCTGAGCGTACTAAAATCCTCCACACTAAGAAGCGAAAAGCCAAAGCCAAAATCATTCCTCTCACAGCCGAAGAATTAAGAATACCTCCTCCTGTAGTTAACCAATCTTCATCTTCACCAACCGAAATTGATGAGTTCGAAGTTGAGCCCAGTTCTCCCCTCATCTGCAAAAGAAAACCTTCTTCTGATAACCAATCACCCCCGCCAATTGACCCTCCAATAACCTTCGTACCAACTCCATCCAAACAGCCCATACTTTCTCCACAACGACCAAACTCTTCTTTTTTGGCCCAACACCTGGATTTGCATGTTCACCTAATATATGGCCGGACCAGAACGAGGACTTCCCCCTGCACCTTTATAACTCCTTCTTTCTTGAAACTGACAACCACCGCTTCGGTAACAGTTCTATTTCTGATCTAATTGAAGAGGACCTAACCAACCAAGCCAGAGTAAGTACATATTTACTAAACCATTCCCGTTCACAAATATCTTCTTGAGGCCTTTTATTAACTCTGAATAACTGCACGCGAACAGAGTCTTCGGGCGTCTTCATCAAAAATATAAAGAGATAGAAGCCGAAGAGGACGCTGACCGAAGAGAGAATGCAATTTTAAAATTTGTAAGACCCCAAATTTTATGAATAAGATTTAATTTTCTTTATATATTATTTTGAAATAGTAAGGTGTTGATTAGATAAATGTGATAAGTTATGGGTGAAATGTGCAAAGTTTACAAAGTAAGCAAGTGGTTATAAAATATTCGTTGTGTCGGGGAGTATTCGCTTGGTCGAGCAATATTCTTTTTGTCGGAGAATATTCGTACGACGGCGCAGTCATTTGTGGACCCCACAACGGAATGAATGTCGGATATAGAAAGCGACAGAAGTAACCTTTTTATAAAAATAACGGCAAAATTGTTACCGTTAGTACTGTTGAAATACCCAGTGGTTAAAATACAGTAATACGTGGTGTTGCACAGTAGCACACGGTATTGCACAGTATTTCGAATTATTGATTCTTACGTAGGAAGGCACTTACTCAATTATTGTTACAGTAATTACTGTTCAATATTTTATATTATTGATTCAATAATTGCATAATATTTTATTGGTTCAATATTTGCTACGTTGATATTTTATATCAATAAGTGCTACTTTGCTATTTTATATTATTGATTCAATAATTGTCATTGCACATTATTTTAAATTATCAAATCAATAATTCATATTATTTGAATAATATTATTAGATAACATTATTTGCAATATTTAAGGAAGTTCTGTCTAGGAAAGGGGTTGATTAATTGCGCGCCAGTAAGGAGAAATTCTTATCGGAAGGCCCCCTCTTTCCTGGGAACGACCTGGTTGTCAGTATTGTAGTTCTGTAACATTATTCGTGAATAATTAATTTTTGATATATATGATAAATAAATATTTATTCAATGTGGATTTAAACGGAGGAATTTTTAACATGTGACATTTATTGAAAGTTGGTATTCTATCTTGTCCGATAAAATAATTCATTCAAATATATTATTATAATATTACATTATAGTAGTATGATGTGATTATATAATAGTATGATTTTTATAATTTGAATGGTAACATTGTTATAGTAAATTCATGGTATAAAAGTTAAACGAGGTGGAAGAGTGCAAATTGAATTTGAACTCTTATAATGCAAACAATGATATCATCGGAGCGATGAGATAAACAATGATGCCATCGAAGCGATGAGGTAAGCAATAATGTCATAGATCGATGATGTAAGCGATGATGTCATAAATTATGGCAAAAAGACTATTTTACCCTTACTCTACCGAGCCTATAAATAGAAGCTCATTTCTTCATTATTTCTCATCAATTCACTAAAGCTATAGAAAGAGAAAGTATAGAGAGCATAAGAGAGAAAGAAGAATAGTATTCTGCTATTACGCTAGTGCAGTCTCCAAATTTTAAGGTAAGGGGTATTATTTCTTTCGTATTCATGAAGAGAGTTATTTTCTTTAAATACTCGTAAGGGTTGTTATTCCATTCTTTATTATTCTGTTGGAATAACCTGTCTACGCGGACTACCGCATGCATGGTGAAATCCTGTTGTTATTCCATTTTTTATTATTCTGTGAAAATAACTTGTCTACGCGGACTACCGCATGCCTGGTGAATAGCCCTGCATATTCAGTTGTTATTAAATTATAGAAATAATCTGTTTGAGCAGACTACCGCCTGACGGGTGAAAATTCAATTGCAGTTTCATATATTGTTTCATTTCAGATTCCTAACTCTAAACTTACTACGGTAAGTATTGCTTCTATAATTTCTGAAATGATCAAAAATTTCTTGAGTTTTGCGCTTCATCTAATATTATTTCACTAAAATATTGGTCTGAACTTTCTTGTAAAATTTTTATCTTTTCATGTCGAGTTACTATTCACGGGGTACTATTCACGGTAAAAAAAATATTTTTTTCTTTCTAATCATCTTTGATTGGATCCAGGTTTTGATCTTCATTCTTGAACTCTGGATAAATTCTCTAATATTTATCCTTTATCTCACTAGATTCGGTATTCGTAGTATTTTTCATCATCCTCAGTTCTAAATGGTGATATAACTGAATATCTTTAGCTTGTAGTGCAAAGATGAATAATTACGTGATGAATATCTTTGGCCTGTAGTGCAAAGATGAATGATTACCTGATGAATATCTTTGGCCCGTAGTGCAAAGATGGACAGGTGTTGAGATGAACATGACCAACTGATGATACAAATGAATATCTTTGGCCCGTAGTGCAAAGATGAATATTTGATTCGAGATGTATATTGATTGATGTTACAGGGATAAAATATTGATGATGGACTTTTAAATCAAAGAAGATAATAGACATCATTCTCAACTTAACTCTTCTAATGAATTGTTATTTTCGCAGCGAATATTGATCTAAAACTTGTTGTCCATAATATTTTATCTAATTTATTGAAGGCTAATGATAATTTGTTTTTCATTATCTTAGTCATAATATTCTTTACTGGGCTAGTTGAGCTCACCCTTTTCTTCCATTGTTTTCTTCAGAAAATGAGAATATCGCGGGTACTAGTAGGGGAATGGAGTGATGGTCCGAGTTAGAGCTGTAGAAGTCCTCACTATATTTTTTATTTAAAATAGTGTGATAATAAATATAATGAGGACTTAGTTTGAATGTTAATATTTTTTACATGTCTGTATTGACACTCACAGTTGTGTGGTCGTATTTTGTACGACCGTGTGATATGAAAGATTGTATTTGAATTTTGTTGAGTGTATTTGGCGACTCAAAATGGGTTGAGTATTGAACCTATTTTGGGGGCGTCACAGTTGGTATCAGAGCTTAGGTATATGATCTCTGGCGGAGATCTGGGAATAGAACTAGGAGGGGAGAGACGAGTAAAACCTTCGCTAGTGTGTCCTATGTAAGACCCCAAATTTTATGAATAAGATTTAATTTTCTTTATATATTATTTTGAAATAGTAAGGTGTTGATTTGATAAATGTGATAAGTTATAGGGTGAAATGTGCAAAGTTTACAAAGTAAGCAAGTGGTTATAAAATATTCGTTTTGACGGGGAATATTCATTTGGTCGAGGAATATTCTTTTTATCGAAGAATATTCGTACGACGGTGCAGTTATTGGTGGACCCCACAACGAAATGAATGTCGGATATAGAAAGCGACAGAAGTAATCTTTTTATAAAAATAACGGCAAAACTATTATCGTTAGTACTGTTGAAATACCCCGTGGTGTTAAAATACAGTAATACGTGATATTACACAGTAGCACACGGTATTGCACAGTTATTCGAATTATTGATTCTTACGTAGGAATGCACTTACTCAATTATTGTTACAGTAATTACTGTTTAATATTTTATATTATTGATTCAATAATTGCATAATATTTTATTGGTTCAATATTTGATACGTTGATATTTTATATCAATAAGTGCTACTTTGCTATTTTATATTATTGATTCAATAATTGTCATTGCACATTATTTCAAATTATCAAATCAATAATTTATATTATTTGAATAATATTATTAGATAGCATTATTGGCAATGTCTAAGGAAGTTCTCTCTAGGAAATGGGTTGATTAATTCGCGCCAGTAAGGAGAAATCTTTATCGAAAGGCCCCCTTTTTCCTGGGAACGACCTGGTTGTCAATATTGTAGTTCTGTAATATTATTTGTGAATAATTAATTTTTGATATATATGATAAGGAAATATTTATTCAATGAGGATTTAAACGGAAGAATTTTTTAACATGTGACATTTGTTGAAAGTTGGTATTTTATCTTGTCCGATAAAATAATTCATTCAAATTTATTATTATAATATTACATTATAGTAGTATGATGTGATTATATAATAGTATAATTTTTATAATTTGAATAGTAACATTATTATAGTAAATTCATGGTATAAAAGTTAAACGAGGTGGAAGAGTGTAAATTGAATTTGAACTCTTATGATGCAAACAATGATGTCATCGGAGCGATGAGGTAGCAAGGATGTCATCGGAGCGATGAGGTAAGCAATGATGTCATAGATCGATGATGTAAGCAATGATGTCATAAATTATGGCAAAAAATTATTTTACCCTTACTATGCCGAGCCTATAAATAGAAACTTATTTCTTCATTATTTTTAACCAATTCACTAAAGCTATAAAGAGGGAAAGTATAAAGAGAATAAGAAAAAAAGAATAAGAGTATTCTGCTATTACGCTAGTGCAGTCTCCAAATTTTAAGGTAAGGGGTATTATTTCTTTCGTATTCATGAAGAGAGTTATTTTCTTTCAATACTCGTAAGAGTTGTTATTCCATTCTTTATTATTCTGTTGGAATAACCCGTCTACGCGGACTACTGCATGCATGGTGAAATTCTGTTGTTATTATATTCTTTATTATTCTGTTGGAATAACTTGTCTACGCGGACTACCGCATGCCTAGTGAATAACCCTTCATATTCAGTTGTTATTAAATTGTGAAAATAATCTGTCTGAGCAGACTACCGCCAGACGGGTGAAAATTCAATTGCAGTTTCATATATTGTTTTATTTTAGATTCCTAACTCTAAACTTACTACGGTAAGTAATGCTTCTATAATTCCTGAAATGATCAGATATTACTTGAGTTTTGCGCTTCATCTAATATTATTTCACTGGAATATTGGTCTGAACTTTCTTGTGAAGTTTTTATCTTTTCATGTCGAGTTACTATTCACGAGTTAGTATGCACAGGATACTATTCACGGTAAAAAAAAAATTTTTTTTTTTTCCAAATCATCTTTGATTGGATCTAGGTTTTGATCTTCATTCTTCAACTCTAGATAAATTCTCTAATATTTGTTCTTTATCTCACGCGATCCGTTATTCGTATTATTTTTTATCATCCTCATTTCTAAATGGTGATATAACTGAATATATTTGGCTTGTAGTGCAAAGATGAATAATTACGTGATGAATATCTTTGGCCTGTAGTGCAAAGATGAATGATTACCTGATGAATATCTTTGGCCCGTAGTGTAAAGATGGACAGGTGTTGAGATGAACATGACCAACTGATGATACAAATGAATATTTTTGGCCCGTAGTGCAAAGATGGATATTTGATTCGAGATGTATATTGATTGATGTTGCATGGATAAAATATTGATGATAGACTTTTAAATCAAAGAAGATAGTAGACATCATTCTCTGCTTAACTCTTCTGATGAATTGTTATTTCCGCTGCGAATATTGATCTAAAACTTGTTGTCCATAATATTTTATCTGATTTATTGAAGGCTAACGATAATTTATTTTTCATTATCTTAGTCATAATATTTTTTACTGGGCTAGTTGAGATCACCCTTTTCTTTCATTGTTCTCTTCAGGAAATGAGAATATCGCTGGTACTAGTCGGGAAATGGAGTGATGGTCCGAGTTAGAGCTGTAGAAGCCCTCACTATTTTTTTTATTTAAAATAGTGTGATAATAAATGTAACGAGAACTTAGTTTGAATGTTAATATTTTCTACATGTCTGTATTGACACTCACAGTTGTGTGGTCGTATTTTGCACGACCATGTGATATGAAAGATTATATTCGAATTTTATTGAGTGTATTTGGCGACTCAAAATGGGTTGAGTATTGAACCTATTTTGGGGGCGTCACATCCTACCTAAGCTTAATTGTTATTTAATTGGTCGGTTGAAACATAGGGTTAATATGTGATATGTTAATTTATTTGATTAACCCTTGTTTTGTGGCAGTATTTGAGAATGACAGCTGAAAATTTAAACAATGGAGTAGATGAGACCGTTGAGACACCTTTAATCACCAATGAGGAGAACGTGCAACAGGAAGGCTATATTCCTCCTGTAAACAATCCTACCGAAGAAATGATAAATGACGGGATGTTTAGATGCTTTTTGCAGTTCATGCAAAACCAGACGAGAGAGACTCGTGTTCATAATACAGGTGGAAATAATAACTCGCGGCTTGTCACAGCCAAACAGTTTAAAGAGTTGGGGCCACCAGATTTTCAGGGAAAGCCAGATTCAATCAAGGCGAAAAATTGGATTAAGCAAATTACCAAGATATTTGATGTCTTGGGATGCACGTAGGAATAAAAGGTTTCATTTGCCACCTTTATGTTCCGTGGAGAGGCATATTATTGGTGGAAATCTGTGAAGCGTACCCAACTTGCCGTACTCAAGATGTCTTGGGAGGCGTTCCAGAACTGTTCAATGAAAAGTACTTTCCAGAAAGTATTCGTCACATGAAAGAGGTAGATTTTATCAGACTGGAACAGAACAACATGACTGTGTCCCAATACGAGGCTAAGTTCGCGGAGTTATCCCAGTTTGCACCTCATTTGGTGGAGAATGAAAAACGTATGACGTGGATGTTTCTGAGAGGTTTGAAACCCGAGATTCGTCAATACCTCATTTCTCACAAATTTTTTCTATATTCGGATGTAGTGAACAGGGCCCAGTTACTAGAACGAGATAATGATTATGTTCAACCAAGGGACAACAACCAAGGTCGTACTGGTGGCAGCAGTCATCGGAACAATGACAACCATCAGGGAGGAAAGTATCATGTCAGAAGCGGTAACCACTCCGATAGTAACCGTGGCCATGATAATAGAAAAAGTGAGTCGGGGGGAGATTTTAAGAAGAGAAGGTACAACAATGAGAACGTGAAAGCATCGACAGCACCACCAACATCAACTGTTTCTAGGGAAGGAGAACGACCACTGGTCGTATGCTATAAATGCTGACAAGAGGGACACATCAGTCCAAACTGCCCACAATAATTCAAGGTATGTTATAACTGTGGAAAGGAAGGACACATAGCTAGAAAGTGTCCGGTAGCGAAACAAAGTTCAGCGGGGATGGTGACTCCAAAGGCTGTCCCGGACAAGTTAAAGTCGTTGGTTCTTGGAAGAGGTTCTTGGAAGAGCGTTTGTCGTGACTGCTCAAAACGCGAGGAACTCAAGCGAATTTATCACGGGTTAGTTAATCATAAATTTTTGCGAAGTCTATACCTTATTAGATACTGGTTCTACCCATTCTTTTATTTCACCTGCTTGTGCTCAACGTTTGAACTTGACACCTGAAAAATTAGACTTTGACTTATCTATTGAAACTCCGTTGGGGGAAAACTTCGTTACATCTATAGTTTACAAATCGTGTTTGATTCAAATTGGTACCCTCACACTTCTAGATGATCTTATATCTTTGAAAATACTTGCATTTGATGAGATTTTTTTTTAAATCGACTGGTTAAACACTCATCATACCAAAATTTGATTGTTTCGTAAGGTTGTTAGCTTTCATTCAAACAATCAGACCACTAAAATCAATCAATGCCATTTCAACCATAAAGCTATTCGTTTATTAAAAAACGGATGTCAATCTTTATTAGCCCATATCACTGATTTAAATAAGAATACATCAGATTTGAATGATATTTTTGTTATTAATGAGTTTCCTGATGTATTTTCCAAAAAACTTCTTGGTCTACCCCTAGACATAAAAGTTGAATTCTTTATTGACCTTGAACCCGGTACAAAACTAATTTCTAAAACCCCATATCAAATGGCTTCTATTGAACTTCAGGAGTTAAAGGTCCAACTATAAGAGTTGTTAGACATCGGTTTTATACGTCCTAGTACATCGCCCTGGGGTGCTCCTGTTTTATTTGTTAAAAAACGGTAGTATACGACGTTGTATTGACTATAGGGAGTTAAACCATGTCACCATCAAGAATAGGTATCCGTTACCTCGTATTGATGACCTGTTCGACCAATTGCGAGGTGCTATTGAAGCACCATGAGGGTCACAATTGGTAACAAATATTTGGATCATTTCATAGTTGTCATTATTGATAACATTCTAATATACTCCAAAAGCCTCAAATATTTTTTACCTAGAACGAACTCAACATGCGGCAACGACGTTGACTTGAGCTGTTGAAAGATTACGATCAAACCATCTAATACCATCCTAGAAAAGCGAACGTAGTAGCAGACGCGTTAAGTAGAAGATCGTATGCTGGTACAAGTGCGATATTGTCAACACGAAACCATCTTGTATGACTTACGAATGATGGAGACAGAGTTAAAGACTCGAGGGACCCACGTGAAGATGGCAAGTATATGCGTAGAACCAGCTTTAATGGATAGAGTTAAAGCTGCTCAATCTATAGATCCTGAGCTGACGAATATGAAGAAGAAGGTGCAAACAAATACTATTCCCGAAGCAAGAATCGATGAAGAGGGAATACTTCGAGTCAAATCCAGACTTTGTGTTCCTAACGACTCTGAATTGAAGTATAGAGTTATGATGGAGGCACATAACACACCGTTTGCAATCCATCCTGGAAGTACCAAAATATATCGTGATCGTCAACATACAATTTGGTTGAGCAATATGAAGAAAGAGATCGCGGAGTTTTTCTCGAGGTGTTTAACGTGTAAACGTGTCAAGGCGGAGCATTGAGTGCCAAAGGGTCAGTTTACAGAAAGTTACGGACACCGATTTACGATTCATTGGACCATTTAAAATCCTTGACCGAGTAAAAAATGTGGCCTATAGACTCGCTTTACCTCCAAGCTTGTCTCGTGTTCATAATATTTTTCACATATCTGTGCTTCGTAAATATGTGAAAGATACAAACCACATTATTGAGTTAGAACCAGACGAGATACCCGAAGATTTAACATACGAGGAGGTACCTATTAAGATCTTGGATAGGAAGGAACATGTCCTACGCTCAAAGGTTATACCTCAAGTTAAAGTTTTGTGGAGGAACCATGATATCGAGGAAATGATCTGGGAGTTAGAATTGGAAATGAAAACGAGGTATCCTCACCTTTTCGACATAATAGGTACGTACGTCAATTTCGAGGACGAAATTTCATAAGGAGGGGAGGTTGTAAGACCCCAAATTTTATGAATAAGATTTAATTTTCTTTATATATTATTTTGAAATAGTAAGGTGTTGATTTGATAAATGTGGTAAGTTATGGGTGAAATGTGCAAAGTTTACAAAGTAAGCAAGTGTTATAAAATATTCGTTGTGTCGGAAAATATTCGTTTGGTCGAGGAATATTCTTTTTGTCAGAGAATATTCGTACGACGGCGCAGTCATTGGTGGACCCCACAACGGAATGAATGTCGGATATAGAAAGCGACAGAAGTAACCTTTTTATAAAAATAATGGCAAAACTGTTACCGTTCGTACTGTTAAAATATCCGGTGGTTAAAATATAGTAATACGTGGTGTTGCACAGTAGCACACAGTATTGCACAGTATTTCAAATTATTGATTCTTACGTAGGAAGGCACTTACTCAATTATTGTTACAGTAATTACTGTTCAATATTTTATAATATTGATTCAATAATTGCATAATATTTTTTTGGTTTAATATTTGCTACGTTGATATTTTATATCAATAAGTGCTACTTTGCTATTTTATATTATTGATTCAATAATTGTCATTGCACATTATTTTAAATTATCAAATCAATAATTCATATTATTTGAATAATATTATTAGATAGCATTATTTGCAATGTCTAAGGAAGTTCTGTTTAGGAAAGGGGTTGATTAATTGCGCGCCAGTAAGGAGAAATCCTTATCGGAAGGCCCCCTCTTTCCTGGGAACGACCTAGTTGTCAGTATTGTAGTTCTGTAATATTATTCGTGAATAATTAATTTTTGATATATATGATAAAGAAATATTTATTCAATGTGGATTTAAACGGAGAAATTTTTAGCATGTGACATTTGTTGAAAGTTGGTATTTTATTTTTTCTGATAAAATAATTCATTCAAATATGTTATTATAATATTACATTATAGTAGTTTGATGTGGTTATATAATAGTATGATTTTTTATAATTATAATGGTAACATTATTATAGTAAATTCATGGTATAAAAGTTAAACGAGTTGGAAGAGTGCAAATTGAATTTGAACTCTTATGATGCAAACAATGATGTCATCGGAGCGATGAGGTAAGCAAGGATGTAATCGGAGCGATGAGGTAAGCAATGATGTCATAAGATCGATGATGTAAGCGATATGTCATAAATTATGACAAAAGACTATTTTACCCTTACTTTGTCGAGCCTATAAATAGAAGCTCATTTCTTCATTATTTCTCACCAATTCACTAAAGCTATAGAGAGAGAAAGTATAGAGAGAATAAGAGAGAAAGAAGAAGAGTATTCTTCTATTACACTAGTGCAGTCTCCAAATTTTTAAGGTAAGGGGTATTATTTCTTTCGTATTCATGAAGAGAGTTATTTTCTTTCAATACTCGTAAGGGTTGTTATTTCATTCTTTATTATTCTGTTAGAATAACCTGTCTACGCGGACTACCGCATATATGGTGAAATCCTGTTGTTATTCCATTTTTTATTATTCTGTGGAAATAACTTGTCTACACGGACTACCGCATGCCTGGTGAATAGCCCTGCATATTCAGTTGTTATTAAATTATAGAAATAATCTGTTTGAGCAGACTACCGCCTGACGGGTGAAAATTCAATTGCAGTTTCATATATTGTTTCATTTCAGATTCCTAACTCTAAACTTACTACGGTAAGTATTGCTTCTATAATTCCTAAAATGATCAGAAATTTCTTGAGTTTTGCGCTTCATCTAATATCATTTCACTGGAATATTGGTCTGAACTTTCTTGTGAAATTTTTATCTTTTCATGTCGAGTTAATATTCACGAGTTACTATTCACGAGTTATTATTCACGGGGTACTATTCATGGTAAAAAAATATTTTTTTTCTTTTAAATTATCTTTGATTATATCCAGGTTTGATCTTCATTCTTGAACTCTGGATAAATTCTTTAATATTTGTCATGTATCTCACTGGATTCGTTATTCGTATTATTTTCATCATCTTCAGTCCTAAATGGTGATATAACTGAATATCTTTGGCCTGTAGTGCAAAGATGAATGATTACCTGAAGAATATCTTTGGCCCGTAGTGCAAAAATGGACAGGTGTTGAGATGAACATGACCAACTGGTGATACAAATGAATATATTTGGCCGTAGTGCAAAAGATGAATATTTGATTCGAGATGTATATTGTTTAATGTTACAGGGATAAAACATTGATGATGGACTTTTAAATCAGAGAAGATAGTAGACATTATTATCTACTTAACTTTTTTATTGAATTGTTATTTTCGCTGCGAATATTGATCTAAAACTTGTTTTTCATAATATTTTATCTGATTTATTGAAGACTAACGATAATTTATTTTCCATTATCTTAGTCATAATATTCTTTACTGGGCTAGTTGAGCTCACCCTTTTCTTCCATTGTTCTCTTCAGGAAAGGAGAATATCGCGGGTACTTGTCGGGGAATGGAGTGATGGTCCGAGTTAGAGTTGTAGAAGTCCTCACTATTTTTTTTTGTAAAATAGTGTGATAATAAATGTAATGAGGACTTAGTTTGAATGTTTATATTTTTATATGTCTGTATTGACACTCACAGTTGTGTGGTCGTATTTTGCACGACCGTTTGATATAAAAGATTGTATTTGAATTCCGTACCATGCATTTGGCGACTCAGAATGGGTTGAGTATTGAACCTATTTTGGGGGCGTCACAGTTGGTATCAGAGCTTAGGGAAATGATCTCTGGCAGAGATCTGGGAATAGAACTAAGAGAGGAGAGACGAGTAAATCCTTCGCTAGTATGTGTCCTACCTAAGCTTATTTGGTATTTAATTGGTCATTTGGAACATATGGTTAATATGTGATATGTTAATTTGTTTGATTAACCCTTGTTTTATGCCAGTATTTGAGAATGGCAGCTGAAAATCTAAAAAATGAAGTGAATGAGACCGTTGAGACACCTTTAATCGCCAACCAGGAGAACGTGCAACAAGAAGACAATATTTCTTCTGGAAACGACACCACCGATCAAACGATGAACGATGGGATGTTTAGAAGCTTTTTGCAGTTCATGCAAAACTAGACGAGGGAGACTCGTGTTCATAATACAGGTGGAAATAACAACCCGCGGCTTGTCACTGCCAAGCAGTTTAAAGAGGTGGGACTAGCAGAGTTTCAGGGAAAGCCAAATTCAATCAAGGCAGAAAATTGGATTAAGCAAATTATCAAGATATTTGATGTCTTGGGATGCACAGAGGAACAGAAGATTTCATTCGCCATGTTTATGTTCCGTGGAGAGGCAGATTACTGGTGAAAATCTGTGAAGCGTACCCAGCCTGCTGCACTCAAGATGTCTTGGGAGGAGTTCCAGAAACTGTTCAATGACAAGTATTTTTTCGAAAGTTTTCGTCATGTGAAGGAGGTAGAGTTTGTCAAACAGGAACAGAATAACATGACTGTGTCCCAGTACGAGGCTAAGTTCGCGGAGTTATTCTGGTTCGCATCTCATTTGGTTGATAATGAGGAACGTATGACGCGGATGTTTTTAAGAGGTTTGAAACCGAGATTCGTCAGTACCTCATTTCTCATAAACTTTCTTTATATTCAGATGTGGTGAACATGGCCCAATTATTCGAACGGGATAATGATTATGTTTAACCAAGGGACAGTAACCAAGGTCGTACCTGTGGCAGCAGTCATCGAAATAATGACAACCAGCGGGAAAAAAAGTATCGTGACAGAAGCGGTAACCACTTCGGTGATAATCGTGGTCATGATAATAGAAGAAGTGAGTCGGGGGAAGATTTTAAGAAGAGAAGGTACAACAATGAGAACGTGAAGACGTCGTTGACAACAACACCAGCATCAACTATTTTTAGGGGAATAGAACGACCACCGGTCGTATGCTATAAATGCAGGCAAGAGGGACACATCAGTCCAAACTGCCCACAACAATTCAAGGTATATTATAACTGTGGAAAGAAAGGACATATAGTTAGAGAGTGTCCGGTAGCGAAACCATGTCCAGCGGGGGTGGTGATTTCAAAGGCTGTCTCGGACAAGTCATAATCTGTGGTTCCTGGAAGAGCGTTTGTCGTGACTGCCCAACAAGCAAGGAACCTGAACGAGGTTATTATGGGTAAGCTGATAATAAACTCTTGCGAAGTTTACACTTTGTTAGATACCGGTTCTACCCATTATTTTATTTCACCTGCTTGTGCTCAACGTTTGAACTTGACACCTGAGAAATTAGACTTTGACTTATTTGTTGAAACTCCGTTGGGAGAAACCTTCGTTACATCTACAGTTTACAAATCTTGCTCGATTCAAATTGGTACCCTCACCCTACCTGTGGATTTTATATCTTTGAAAATACTTGCATTTGATGTGATTTTTTTTGAATCGACTGGTTAACCACTCATCATGTCAAATTGATTGTTTCATAAGATTGTTAGCTTTCATTCAAACAATCAGACCACTAAAATCAATCAATGTCATTTCAAGTCATAAAGCTATTCGTTTATTAAAAAACGGATGTCAAGCTTTCTTAGCTCATGTCACTGATTTAAATCAGAATACATCAGATTTGAATGATATTTTTGTTGTTAATGAGTTTTCTGATGTATTTTCCGAAGAACTTTCTGGTCTACCCCCAGAACGTGAAGTTGAATTCTTTATTGACCTTGAACCCGGTACAAAACTCATTTCTAAAATTCCATATCGAATGGCTTCTATTGAACTTCAGGAGTTAAAGGTCCAACTACAGGAGTTGTTAGACATCGATTTTATACGTTCTAGTACATCTCCTTGGGGTGCTCCTGTTTTATTTGTAAAGAAGAAAGACGGTAGTATGCGACTATGTATTAACTATCGGGAGTTGAACCATATCACCATCAAGAAAAGGTATCCGTTACCTCGCATTGATGACCTGTTCGATCAGTTGCAAGGTGCGCAATTCTTCTCAAAGATCGATCTCCGTTCTGGATATCATCAGTTAGGGATTAGAACTGATGACATTCCAAAGACTGCCTTTAGAACTCGATACGCGCATTATGAATTTCTAGTTATATCTTTTGGATTGACCAATGTCCATACTGCGTTCATGGACATTATGAACCGAATATTTAAGAAATATTTAGATCATTTTATAGTTTTCATTATTGATGACATTCTAATATACTCCAAAAGCCTCAAATATTTTTTCACCCAGAACGAACTCAACATGAAACAACGACGTTGGCTCGAGCTTTTGAAAGATTACGACCATACCATCCAATACCATCTTGAAAAAGCGAACGTAGTAGCAGACGCGTTAAGTAGAAGATCGTATGCGGGTACAAGTGCGATATTGTCAACACGAAGCCATCTTGTATAACTTACGAATGATGCAGATAGAGTTAAAGACACGAGGGACCCACGTGAAGATGGCAAGATTATGCGTAGAACCAGCTTTAATGGATAGAGTTAAAGCTGCTCAATCTATAGATCCGGAGCTGACGAATATGAAGAAGAAGGTGCAAGAAGATACTATTTCTGAAGCAAGAATCGATGAAGAAGGAATACTTCGAGTCAAATCCAGACTTTGTGTTCCTAACGACTCTGAATTGAAGTATAGAATCAT
Organism: Panax stipuleanatus; assembly: GCA_020205555.1. Lineage (NCBI taxonomy): Eukaryota > Viridiplantae > Streptophyta > Magnoliopsida > Apiales > Araliaceae > Panax > Panax stipuleanatus. The sequence continues at coordinate 24,353,281 of CM035117.1, forward strand.
AATGGAGGCACATAACACACCGTTTGCAATCCATCCTGGAAGTACCAAAATGTATCGTGATCGTCAACATACAATTTGGTAGAGCAATATGAAGAAAGAGATCGCGGAGTTTATCTCGAGGTGTTTAACGTGTAAACATGTCAAGGCGGAGCATCGAGTGCCAAAGGATCAGTTTGCAGAAAGTTATGGACATCGATTTACGATTCATTGGTCCATTTGAGATCTTTGACCGAGTAGAAAAGGTGGCCTATATACTCGCTTTACCTCTAAGCATATCTCGTGTTTATAACGTTTTTCACATATCTGTGCTACGTAAATACGTGAAAGACCCAAACCACATTATTGAGTTAGAACCGGACAAGATAGCCGAAGATTTAACGTACGAGGAGGTACCTGTCAAGATCTTGGATAGGAAGGAACATGTCCTACGCTCAAAGGTTATACCTTAAGTTAAAGTTTTGTGAATGAACCATGATATCGAGAAAATGACCTGAAAGTTAGAATCGAAAATGAAAGCGAGGTATCCTCACCTTTTCGACATACCAGGTACGTACGTCAATTTCGAGGATAAAATTTCATAAGGAGAGGAGGTTGTAAGACCCCAACTTTTATGAATAAAGATTTAATTTTTTATATATATTATTTTGAAAATAGTAAGGTGTTGATTTGATAAATGTGATAAGTTATGGGTGAGATGTGCAAATTTTACAAAGTAAGCAAGTGGTTATAAAATATTCGTTGTGTCAGAGAATATTCGTTTGATCGAGGAATATTCTTTTTGTCGGAGAATATTCGTACGACGGAACAGTCATTGGTAGACCCCACAACAGATTGAATGTTGGATATAAAAAGCGACAGAAATAACCTTTTTTATAAAAATAACGGTAAAACTATTACGGTTAAACTGTTGAAATACCCGGTGATAAAAATACAGTAATATGCGTTGTTGCACAGTAGCACACGGTATTGCACAGTATTTCAAATTATTGATTCTTACGTAAGAAATCACTACTCAATAATTGTTACAGTAATTATTGTTCAATATTTTATTTTAGTGATTCAATAATTGCTACGTTGATATTTTATATTAGTGATTCAATAATTGTCATAGTACAGTATTTCAAATTATCAAATCAATAATTTATATTATTGGAATAATACTATTAGATAGTATTATTGGCAATGTCTAAGGATGTTCTGTCTAGGAGAGATTATTTAATTGCGCGCCAGTAAAAAAAAATTTCTTATCGGAAGGCCCCCTCTTTCCTGGGAATGATCTGGTTGTCAATATTGTAGTTCTATAATATTATTTGTGAATTATTAACAAGATAAGAAAATATTTACTCAATATGGATTTAAACGGAGGAATTTTTAGCATGTGACGTTTGTTGAAAGTTGGTATTTTATCTTTTCTGATAAAATAATTCATTCAAATATGTTATTATAATATTACATTATAGTAGTATGATGTGGTTATATAATAGTATGATTTTTTATAATTAGAATGGTAACATTATTATAGTAAATTCATGGTATAAAAGTTAAACGAGGTGGAAGAATATAAATTGAATTTGAACTCTTATAATGCAAATAATGATGTCATCGGAGCGATGAGGTAAGCAAGGATATCATCGGAGCGATGAGATAAGCAATGATGTCATAGAATTGATGATGTAAGCGATGATGTCATAAATTATGACAAAAAGACTATTTTACCCTTACTCTGTCGAGCCTATAAATAGAAGCTCATTTTTTTATTATTTCTCACCAATTCACTAAAGTTATAGAGAGAGAAATTATAGAGAGAATAAGAGAAAAAGAAGAAGAGTATTCTACTATTATACTAGTGCAGTCTCCAAATTTTTAAGGTAAGGGATATTATTTCTTTTGTATTCATGAAGAGAGTTATTTTCTTTCAATACTCGTAAGGGTTGTTATTCTATTCTTTATTATTCTGTTGGAATAACCTGTCTACGCGGACTACCGCATGTATGATAAAATTCTGTTGTTATTCCATTTTTTATTATTCTATGGGAATAACTTGTCTATGCGGACTACCGCATGCCTGGTGAATAACCATTCGTATTAAGTTGTTATTAAATTGTGAAAATAATCTGTCTGAGCGGACTACCGCCTGACGGGTGAAAATCTAATTGCAGTTTCGTATATTGTTTCATTTCAGATTCCTAACTCTAAACTTACTACGGTAAGTATTGCTTCTATAATTTCTGAAATGATCAGAAATTTCTTGAGTTTTGTGTTTCATCTAATATCATTTCACTAAAATATTGGTCTGAACTTTCTTGTGAAATTTTTATCTTTTCATGTCGAGTTACTATTCACGAGTTACTATTCATGAGGTACTATTTACGGTAAAAAAAATATTTTTTTTCTTCCAAATTATCTTTGATTGAATTCAGGTTTTGATCTTCATTCTTGAACTCTGGATAAATTCTCTAATATTTGTCATTTATCTCATTGGATTCGTTATTCGTATTGTTTTCATCATTCTCAGTCCTAAATGATGATATAACTGAATATCTTTGGCCTGTAGTGCAAAGATGAATGATTACTTGATGAATATCTTTGGCCTGTAGTGCAAAGATGAATGATTACCTGATGAATATCTTTGGTCCATAGTGTAAAGATGGACAGGTGTTGAGATCAACATGACCAACTGGTGATACAAATGAATATCTTTGGTCGTAGTGCAAAAGATGACTATTTGATTCGAGATGTATATTGATTGATGTTATAGGGATAAAATATTGATGATGGACTTTTAAATCAGAGAAGATAGTAGACATCATTATCTTCTTAACTTTTCTATTGAATTGTTATTTCTGCTGCGAATATTGATCTAAAACTTGTTCTCTATAATATTTTATCTGATTTGTTGAAGATTAACGATAATTTATTTTCCATTATCTTAGTTATAATATGCTTTACTGGGCTAGTTGAGCTCAGTCTTTTTTTCCATTGTTCTTTTCAAGAAAGGAGAATATTGCGGGTACTAGTCGGGGAATGGGAGTGATGGTCCGAGTTAGAGTTGTAGAAGTCTTCACTATTTTTTTTATAAAATAGTGTGATAATAAATGTAATGATGACTTAGTTTGAATATTTATATTTTCTACATGTCTGTATTGACACTCACAGTTGTGTGGTCGTATTTTGCTCGACCGTTTGATATAAGAGATTGTATTTGAATTCTGTACCATGCATTTGGCGACTCAGAATGGGTTGAGTATTGAACCTATTTTGGGGGTGTCACAACATAACACCATTGTATGACATTTGTCATTCCCAAATTACAACAATGTCCTACCTAATTAATATGCTCATCCATTACTCTGGTTTTCACCTGTCCTACATAATTACACTTTTTTAATTTTATAATATTATATCTTTTATAATATTATATGATACATATATATAAGTTCCAACATTACTAATCGTGACAACCCAATAAATACGTTTTTTGAAATTTATAATCTTATATCATACATTATATCATACATATATATAATTTCACACTAATATGTTTATTTTATAATCCCCAAAATCTACTACTTTTCTAAACTGTTACTAATTTAATTATGTTAAAACATAATTATTATATTCTAAAATCACTATTTTTTTAATATTATACCATACATTATATTATACATGTATGGTATAATATTATAATACATGTATATAACAAAATCACTACCTATCTAAATTGTGCGGGTATTATCATTACTAATTTAATTATGTTGCAACATAATATTATACCATTTATAATTATATTGCAACATAATATTATACAGTTTAAAATATTTAAAATAAAATTAAAATAACAAATAATATATATCAACCATAGCATACTATGTTGATTTTATAATCCCCTAAATCACTAATTTTTGGCATTATGGTACTAGCATCCGGAATATCTCACGGTGTTTATATTTATGGCTTCTTCATCTATTGCATTCTATTATCTGGATTGTGACTTTGCATGATTTGTTAAATACTAGCATCTGGTAAATCATTTTTATCATCATTAAAAGTTTTTTTTAGCATCCGGTAAATTATTTTCATCATCTAAACGATTTTTATATTATCGTTACTTAATTGTTATCTCCTAAAATCACTACTTTTTAATCCCACATTAATATTTTGATTTTATAATTCCCTAAATCATTATAAATCTAAACTGTTATGATAATGTTAACTGTTCTAATATTATCATTACTAATTTAATTATTATCTACTAAAATTAATCACTATTTTTTTAATCTCAAATTAATATTTTGAATTTATAATCCCCTAAATCACTACAAATCTAAAGTATTTTGGTAATGTCAACTGTTCTAATCATATTATCTTTTCTAATTTAATTATTATCTCCTAAAATTACTATTTTATGATATTATCATTACTGAGCTATTATCATTACTCTCTGTTATTTAAACAAATTTTCTCCCTATAAATACAGACCAACTATTATACAACAACTCATGCTAAATCACTACAAATCTAAATTGCTCTGATAATGTTAACTGTTCTTAGATTATCATTACTAATTTAATTATTATATCCTAAAATCCTTACTTTTGTAATCCCAAATTAATATTTTGAATTTATAATTCCCTAAATCACTATAAATTTAAATTATTTTGGTAATGTCAACTGTTCTGATATGCCACTAGCAATCATATCAATATAACAACTCGATGATATTGTGCATTACACTTTCTAAATATTTGTTAGTGCTTTAGAATGAAAGAGGTACCCATTTTTAACCATATTGGTTACATTATAAACATTTTTATCAAAAAATAATATATATATAGGTACCATTTCAAGAGCATAACTCTTAAAAGACATAACAAGCATAACACCTTTAGCGATGGACCAAACCGTCACATGTCCGTCGCCATATGTTCGTCCGACGCCATAGGTCTTGTCCGACGGACAATATATAGCGACGGACGGACCTATGGCGACGGACAGACTTATGGCGACGCATTTAGCGACGGTTTGGTCCGTCGCTAAAGGGGAGTTATGCTCTTTAAGGAGTTATGCTCTTTAAGAGTTATGCTCTTGATCCTTGCTCTATATATATATATATATATATATATATATATATATACACACACACACACACAACTGTTATATAATATCCTGGGGTTTGTGATCAGATTAATTCTATACTTGGATATGTATTTGCGCACAAAACTTTTATCCAACTCTGTGTAACATATGCTACCAAAATTTAATCATCTCACAACAATCTACCATCTTCTTATTATATTTTAATTTATTAATTACACGCATAAATTTATTATTAACAAAATAAATAATTTCGCCGCAGCGCGCGGGTTTGTATCTAGTTATGGGATTATTAATCAGATTTTGAAATTTTTAGTCAACTGATTAGCTACTTTTATAGATAAATTATAAATTATAATATTATATATTTAAAATCTTATATTGTAGTTCTGGTCATCTTCGTTGGAGACAATTGGGAGGAGCCACTCAAAGCAAGAAAATGAATTAAGTTATTCTCATTTACAAAAAATTGATACCAATGTATAATCAAACTTATTTAATATTATTTTATCTTATAGTAATATTGTTCATTTATTATAGGTGGAAGGACATGAGAAAGCTCCCTATCTGTCTGAAAATGAGAAGGAAAAGTTGACAAGTAGTTCATTGACATAATATTAATTGTTACTTCTTCTTTTTTTTAACTTTCAATTCTTATTGTTAAACGATTGTTTTAGGTAAATATTTAAACAATCATTTCTTTATTATTCTTAAGTATAAAAATTTAAATAACAATTAATAAAGATAAACCTTAATAGAAAAAATATACTCCCTTCGTCCCGATGTTTTAGGTGATTTCATTTGTCCCAAATTATTTGATGTTTTAGAAAATCTAGGAGCATTAATTATAATATTTCTAAAATTATCTCTCATTACTCCTACTTCAATACCCAGATACTTTTAACTCTCTCTCTCTCTTCTTATTAACACAAAGGGTATTATAGACAAATGATACTATATTTAATGCTATACAATTATTTTTTTAATAGTTGTGCCCAACTCTAAAATATCACTTATTATGAGACGGAGGGAATAGTAAATTATACCCATCCCAATATTCATAGGCTTTAAGCACACCTATAATATACATTCTAATTTAATAAGATTTTTAAAATTATACACATTCCAATATTCATAGGCTTCTTATTCCAGGGTTAGGGGGTCAAATGACCCCCTTCCCCCCCCCCCCCTTGGTTCCGCATATGTTTTTGACACACATTCCATCCGAAATAAGCACCCCTACTTTATTACAAGGGTGACACTTGTGAGCTTTATATCTGACGGCATTAATCCGTCGGTAATAGTTCTGTCAGAAATAAGTTAGTGTTATCAAAATTGTGGTTGGAAATAATTCTGTCAGGCATAATTAATTCCGATCGAATTTTCAACGAACTAATTCCGACCAGCTTTTATCCGACTGAATTTCTGACAAATTTTTCCATTGAAAATAAATTAAAGTCGACAGAATAAACTTATTTCCGATGAAAATTATCGTTGAAAATACACATTTTTCTTGTAGTGGTGTTGTGTGTATAAAATGTATGAGAAAATATTGGGAGAGAAGATAGGAATTAATAAAGGAGTGGGGAGATAGAGAAAATGAAAGTTTTTGAGTTTAAGAAGTAACTGCTCTGCTCCCATCTTTAAAAGGTCAAATAAGAAAGTAAAAAAGTTTTACTATTTTGTTTACACCGACTCTCTTCACGCTTTATAATATATACAAGTATCTTGACACGCACTACGTGTGTGGAGAATGAATGGGAAAATATGGGAGAGATAATATGGATAATAAAGGAGACGGGAGAGAGAAAAGGGAAATTTTTAAATTTTAAAAAGTAACTACTATTACTCAGTGAGAAATAACGTGGATAAAAGATTTGTGTTTCTTTTTTTAATTTGATAAAAAAGATTGAGTAAAAAAGCTTCACTTTTGGTGTTAACAAACTCGGCCTACCGCTTTATAATATAGATAGATAGATAAATATTATAATATATAGTAGTTACTTGCACACATACTATGCGAGTGATTTAATATAAAAGGATAAGAGAGTAGAAGGGTAAAAGAGAGAAGAAAGTGAGAAAGTAAGAATGAAAAATATAACGGTTTGTTTAAGAGAATTAATAGGGATAAAAATGATAAAAATGGAAACAAAGAAAAGCTTCACAAAATTGTTAAATCCAAAAAACAGTTACTTTTTCCTCCCGTTTTATAATATACTAGTATATGTGCACACACTCGCGTTTGTGTTAATTAGTTTGAGATATTAATAATTAAAAATAATAAATTAAAGGGCTTACAGGAAGATACCCTCAAGGATATATAAGTTATATATCTTAGTTTTATAAAATGAGTTTATCTCATGTTTTAGTAAAATTTAACCTTAACGGATGAAAAGATATCATGTAAAAAATATGAGTGAACGTGAATTTTCATTTAATTTAAGGTTATGTATAACTACTAGAATACTAGGCATCTGATACTAATTTTTAGGGACGGACTAAGTTCAGTCTCTAATTTTAGCAATTTGAGACAGACGTAGAAACCAAAATTTTGCTAGGTCTCGAGATGTTTTGGAAGTAAAAAATCAAGACGGATTCTGCAACCACCAGCATCGTCTCAAATTCTAGAGACAGAATTAGAGACGGATTTAACCATCTCAAAAGTAAGTATTTTATAAAAAATAAATTAAACACGTTTTTGAAACAGATTTGAGACCAACCATACTCGTCTCAGATTAATAATTATAAAAAGAAATAATTATTTATTTGTGAAATGAATTAGAGACTGAAATGTCCATCTCAAACTTTTGTTCATAGTATGAAATCAATTTTCTTGGTCTTATGTTTAGAATGCATGCAATATTTCATATATTTGTCATGCATTACATGTACTGGGATCCGGTTAGCGTGAAGTTATTTTTTTTGGTAAGTTGATCAATTGACCAATAGAATGCTGACACACATACAGTCTCGCCTGCGTGTCAGTATTCTGTAGGTCAATTAACTAACTTACCCCAAGATAAACTTCATGCTAACCACTTCCCATGTACTACTACTTGTCAGGACTGTTGATGTCGAGGATGAGCATGATGAAGATTCAGACAATGATAACGAGGATTGAGATTATATATACATGTTGATCTTGTAGGTAGTACTTTTTAGAAGTTACTTTTGTTTACCATCGAGGATGAAGACGTGTGATTATGTATATTTTTAAGCTTTAAATTAGTAGTAGTTTTTAGAAATTACTTTTGTTGTATTTGGTGAGACTTGAAGTACGTTATCTTTTATAAGATATTTGTAATAGTACTCATTGACAGATGTCTTATTTAGTACCGTCTATAAATAATAGTTTAGTAATTATCATTATTACTCTGCACATATTTATTTTTAGATTTCAAAATTAAATTATGAAAATATTTGTAATTTGTTGTTAACAAACATATTGAGACGGAATTGAAATAGCTTCTTTCCGTCTCAAAAATGTGCGTTATTGGCGCTAAAGTTGACACGGATTTTGAGACAGTTGTTGTAGCTCACAAAATATGTGTGCTAAAAAATATTGACGCCAAAGTTGAAACGGAATTGAGACGGATGATGTCGTTCTCAAAATATGTCAAGGGAAAATAGTTGCTACTAATTTTGATACGGATTTGAGATGAAGTTTTCTGTCTCAAATTATGTTCTCCCCATGGGTCAGTTGTGAGACGGTTATTTTCTGTCTCTAAATTTTTAATTTGAGGCGGATTTTGAAACAAACAGATTAGCAACGCGACCTATTGAGACAGACAAAATTCGTCCCAAAAGCAATTTTGAGACGGATTCTGCTATATTTGAGACGGATGTTTCCGTCTCAAATGCCCATAGTTTTGGTAGTAGCACCATTATCATAACATTGTAAAATGATTATATTTTTTGACGACTAAGATTAATTAAACTTTCATTACCATAAAGTTGATGATAGATATCACCAAATCATATGAAAATTTGTATGGTTAAATATTTTTGTATGTTCCTTAAATCCATACAATTTTATTTATAAAAAAATGGACGTATTAACTCTATGAGACATACTAGTTAGTAGTTAGATACCCTCTAGGTATATCCCTTTTTCACTAAATTAAAAATGATTAATAAGACAAACTTGAAATAATAAAGAGAGAGAAAGATAATGGAGAGAAATAAGTGGGAGTAGGATGTGGGAGGAATGAAGAGAATGGTAGAAAAGGAAAGTAAAAAGCTTTACACAGTTGTTTACATGGCCTAATTAAGTATTAAGTTTTCCTACCACTTTATAACATATATACTAGTATTAATAGCACACATTTCGTATGTGAAATTTAAAAAAAAATATTAAAATAAATTTTGAGAGAATGATTGAGAATATATTAGAGAGAAAATAGAGATTGATTTGGAGTGGGAGAATAAAAAGGACAAGAGAGTGGGAGAGAAAATGTAGGAATTTATAGATAACGGAAAGGATAGAAATGGAAACATAAAAAAGTTTTACAAAATTGTTATTACGAATGAACGATTACTTTTTCCTGAGGCTTTAATATATACAAGTATATTGGCACACACTACGTGTAAAAAAAATGAGAATGTTGGAGAGAAAATTGGAATTAATAAAGGAGTGCGGAGTGAGAAAATGAAGGTTTTTTAGTTTTAAGAAATAATTGCTCCTATGTTTTATGAATCCTTCTATGGGGACATGGAATTTCGACCGGGATGGCAACCGAGCAGTTTTTTTTTTTTTTTTTTAACTTTTGACTCTCAAATAATTAATGTGATTTATTGAAGCTGAAATTTTTATAAAATACAGTGATTTAGGTATCATTTTGATACATATAAAAAACAAGTTGCATAGATTGTACAATCCTGTTTTTTATATTTATCCAAATGACACTTAAATCACTGTATTTTGTAAAAATTTTAGTTTCAATAAATTACATTAATTATTTGAGAGTCAAAAGCAAAAAACAAAAAAAAAATCTGACCGGTCGCCACCCCGATTGGAACCCGTCGGTCGCTATAGACTTAAAAGGGTAAAATAAGAAAGCAAAAAACTTCACTTTTTTTGTTTACCAAGAAAAGTGCCTCAAATCCCTCTGGCTTTATATATATATATATATATATATATATATATATGGAGGGTAAAATAGTCTTTCATCACAAAAATTAACCATGTTAACAAAAAAAATAGTAGCAGGTGCTGATGTGATAATTGAGGGCAAACCACATTTGGTAAATCGATAATTTTTGAACTACAGGTGATGATTCAATAATTTGTGTAAATTACAAGTAGTTTTTTGAATTATACTCAAAAAATTAATGCTACCAGAATGACTAACATATATAAATAAATTGAATATCTTAAAAATGTTATGTAATTTCAGACTGTCCTCTATCACAGGTCTCAGAAGATTATCTTCTACTCAATTCCCATCCAAACACTCGATAACACGACTACAATTATTTTCAACAATAACCTTGGATAACCTAAGGCTGTGTTTGGTTTGGTGGAATGAGAGAGAGAATGGAAGAAATCATTTCAGTTAAAATAAAAAATATCTATTTCGTTAGGAAAGATGTATTCCGGCTGGAATACTACCCAACTGTTAAAACAAAAATTCATTCTCGGAGGGGAGGCAAAAATAATTGCTCCTATCTTTTAAAAGATAAATAGGAAAGCAAAAAGCTTCACTTTTTTTGTTTACCAAGAAAACTATCTCAAATCCCTCCCGCTTTATAAATATATATATAGAGAGGGTAAAATAGTCTTTCATCACAAAAATTAGGGTTGTTAACAAAAAAAATAGTAGCAGCTGTTGATGTGATACTTGAGGGCAAAACAAATGCAATTTCTGAACTACAAGTGGTGACTCAATTTTGATCTTATAATTTGGAGCATAATGAGTACTATTTTACCTTTATGAGATTACATTTTAAGAATTATTATAAATATAATTTTGGTATTTTAGTATGTCATTTAAGTCCTTAATAAATTTTCTACCAAATAATTTTCTTTCAAATAATTCTCCTTTATTTTCTCTCATTTTTAAAACTGACAAACACAGTGTAAATGTCACAAAATTTCAGTCTTCCACTTAGGTAAAACTTCATTAGTTATAAATTTACATCCCTGGTCCTAAGTAATACTCTCTCTATTCTTTTTTACTTGTCGTTTTAGATAGTGAAATTTGTTCCTTTTTACTTGATGTTTGTATATTTTAGGAAAGCATTAATGATTAATTTTCCATATTATTCATATCTTAAATACCAATTTATTTCTCGTTCATCTTTTCTAATTAATTTTAAAAGGATATTATTGAGATTTTATAACTATTTTAATTAGAAAGTATTTATTATATTTCTCTTTTATCTTCTTTAATAAATTTTAGAAAAATAATATTAAAATTTTATAATTATTTTAATTAATCAGACAAAATATTTATTATATTTCTCAATTTTTGTATTTTTTTTCTACATCTACAAGTAAAAATGAACCAAGAGAGTATTAATTGATTCGATAATCCAAATTGTAGTTCTTGTCGGCTGCCTCTTTATTAGTAAACTGACCCACCATTGACAAAGAGCAACAAATTTTAATCAATTAAATGTGATATTGAAAACTTTTGACTAAGGGGCTATCCTAAGAGATAATATTAGTACGAGTTTGATTGGTCACACAAATTAGTTTGACATTTAGTTCAATTCATCTAATAAGTATCTAGTTGGCACTTGGCGCCGGGTTAAGACGTAAATGAATCGAGTCGAGTCGAGTATTGAGCTACTTAAATTTAGTTTGTAAAATTTATCGAAAATAAAATAAAATTTGATTGAGACTCGTTTAACTACCGTGTCGAACACGATCTCGAATTGAGTCCGATCAATTCGAACTTTTCGAGCGAATATAATCCGATTATTAATAAAAAATTATAATTTGAATATGTTCGAGTAATTTATCGATCTTTAAAATTTATTTATATTTGAATCATTTATATTTCGAATCGAACTCAAATCGAATTTTTAATCAAACAAATAAGTATCAAACCCGAACTGTTTGGTTGGGTTTACGGAGTTACTGTCAATGGCCCATTTTAATCGGTAAATAACTAGACCACGTTAAACATCTTCCTGTTGACTAGACCCTGGGGGAAAATCACATGTTTAAGACTCCTATATATTTCTCAATTTTCTTGCTTGGCTGGATTACAACCACGTTTATTCTTAACAACCTATAATATTTTTTTATTTTTATTTTATATTATCTTTCTCATATAAATAGTGCCTACATCTTATATTTATTTTATAAAAAAAACTTGTGTAAAAATATTAATTTTTATATAAAAATATTATTTTTAATATAAAATAACCTAAAAAAATGTCTAACTAAAATCTTGTCGGCCTATAAAAAGAAAAAGACAGAGAAAAAGGATCATATATTTCTTTTTTCATCTTTACATATTAAATTTTGCACAGACCATATTTAGATATATTTTTGTGATTTTCTTCGGTATTTAACTTTAAAAAGACTGAACTTAATATACTAACTTTTTGAAAAATCAAATGATCTTATATTTTAAAATAAAAAAGATATTAAGAGAATAAAAATTTTGAAATTTTAAGTAAACCGTAAAAAATATGAAAACGCATAGCAATAACTATTTATCAAAAAATGTTATATACCACAATATGACATTTATATTATTTTTTCAATTATTTCGTTTGTTAAAAAATAAAGAATACATATTTTAGTCGATTTCAAAATTAAAAATATAATTTCTTCTTTTTAGTTCATTTTAGAGATATATTTTTAACATTAGACTTTTAAATGACATACAACTCTTGACATGTCTTAACTTAATTTTGATTAATTGAGTATTAAATTTTTATTTAAAATTAATTTCTAAAAATAATCAATAATTAATTTTTGAAATAATTAATTTTTTAATAAAAGTAATTAAAATTAGACATTTATTTTGGGACAAGGGAGTAGAAAAACAACGCTACTGTGGGTCATAACAGAGTCCGAAAGAGAGAGAAAGTAGATGGTGTAATAAGTGGTAGAGCTTCTTTTTATTAATCATGTCAAATACTCCTATTTAATAGTAGAGCATAAAATACAGAAGCTTCTGCTCGTAAAAAACTCTTTTCAATGCCCTAAAATTTGTTGTTTTCATACTCAAAGGTAAATTCTTCACCTCGATTTCATTAAACTGCCGATTTACGTGTACATATGTTGGTTTTGTTTAAATTTTTGATTTTTAAGACATCAGAAAGCTATAGAATCTGCTTTATGGATGTATATGCTTGTTATCTGTAGACATTACCTTCAAATATTTATATTTTTTTTGAATAGTTAAGAGCTAGAATTGATACTGTTACTTGGTTCAGTTTGATGGAGAGTTCGTATTGATTTATCTGTCAATCCATTAGTTTATCTGTAATTTCGGGGGTTACTGGCGGTTACAATTTGATTAGATTACTTGAATTGATTGGGGGAAGGAAAGGATCAAGTTATCATAATTACTTGAATCGTACCAGACACAAGAATATAGCTACATATATGTGTGTACACACACACACACATATATATTATTGGTTGATGGGAGGGTTAGAGGAGGTGACTCAAATTGATACTAGGAGGGAAGTTAAAGATTAACTTAAGTTTTATTACTGGTGGAGTCAATAATTTTATGCTTAAATGATCTAGTTATCACTTCATTTAAAAATTCCTAAGATAAAATATCTGGACTTTCTTGTTTTCACATTAAATTTTGACTTATTAAACATTTTCCCCAAAATACTCGTCTGTTTGTGAGTTTTGACTCACAAAGTTGGTATTTGAAAAAATCAACAGTAAAAGGGGTAGAGTATGAAGTTGAATAATAAAAACGCTGGTGGCTCCTCCTCTACAGCTCTGATTTTTTTTTAATGAGATACTGTTACTGTTAACAGCAGTCATATAAGTGGCAGTGTGCAATTCCCAAAGAGAAATATTTATGATTGACATATTATTTGCCATGATGCGAAGTACAGAATTATACAGCTTAATTCTACAGTTTTTAGGTAAATAACTATTTACCCAAAAACTGGGCTATGTTATGAGTTCGACTTCCTCCTCAGAATAACTATCAAATCTACCCTTTGTAAGTGATCGGTAGAAGGGCGTAAATATTGGGTATAGGATATGCCAGCATAACCCCAATCACCTTCAGCATGTTGACGCCATCCCCCATTACTCTTGCTGTCTTACGTACTCCTTTTGTCTCACATTAATTGTCGATCTTCCTAGTTCCAAAAACAAGTGTCACGGTTACACTGTCAAAATCATGACCCTATTTCTTTGTGAGTTTGATGCGACATTAGATCAATGTTCTATCGTTTAATGAAGGATAAATTATGAAATCTATCCTTTTATTTTTATTTTTTTAAACACAAGACACTCTAGTTGCAAAATTGTCATTATCTCAAAAAGTGTGCATCTTAGGAGTGTGGCATTGAATATGGGATGAAGTAGAAGTTAGGCAAATCGAGTTGGTTGACAGGTAAATGACGCTGAACATCCGTTAATTGTGGTCCATACATGGTGGTCTTTTTCTCTTCATTTGTAGTGGTATATACATTTTTTCTTCATCAAGATTAACTCTTGTTAATTCCTTTGCCCAGGGAGTAAGATGTGTGTGCTATTTACCTGCTAGTTTGTCTCTTCATTTAGAAGAAAACATCTCCTGATTCCATTATGTTTAGGATATAGATTTAATTGTTTTTTATTACGTACAACTAACAATAATATGCATGGTCTGATTTTTGAGCAGAGACAATGCTCACTTGCATTTAAAGGCAGATGTCACATGATGTTGCAACTTGAATAAGATCAATAGGAATGGCATCATTGAAGATGGAACTTCTTGTAGTTCTAGTATTGTCGTGTTTGCATTCTTTTGTGATGCCAGATGCCCAAGGTATAATGCTTACATGACAGTAAAATTTACTTAGACAGCATTTGTAAATGCTAGGTATTGTTATTATTTCCAGTTTGAAAGGCATTTTGCTTATTGTCTAATGGGAGTGCAATACATACGTGTAATATTTGTGTTCTTCGTCTAACATAATTGCTTTTTTTGTAGATTAAGTTGATGTTTATTTTTCATTATGTCTGCCTGTCTTTCTGTTAGGAAAGATTTCTTTTAACTTAAATGTGGATTTGGAAATTTGAATTGTGGTACACAGGATACTATTTATTGTTGGATAAAATGATAGGCTATCAATGATTATGACGAAGTTTTATTTTCTGAGGTAGTAAATGAATAATGCAATTAATATTTCCAAGATGCACAAGTAGTATATTACTGAAGGGACTTTGTTATGGAGTTAACTATATATTTTTTTGATAAGTAGAGGAATACTCATGGAGTTATTGTGTATAAATAATTAACTTGCGTATATTTTGTTTGATAGAATTTAGTTAAATAACTTGCTAAATATATCTTTGAATTTTTTTATTTTTTGTGGTCCTTTACATATTAGAATGACAACTAAGGGGAGAAAATAATAAATATATATATATATATATATATTATCACTAGATTCAAAATTCTTGAATGTGCAGCTTATAGTAACATGGTGGCATGTGGATAAAGGGGATCTATTCTATTGTTTTACAACTACCCCATGCTTTCTTCAGCTTGTTTTTCTAATATTACGTTGCAAAGATAATTTAGCAGTGATATGATAGCTTAATGGATGGAGAATAATTCAATTCTGTTTCAGGGGATGCCCTCTTTGCGTTGAGGAGTTCGCTTAATGCTTCAGCTACTCAGCTAGCGGATTGGAATCAGAATCAAGTGAATCCATGCACTTGGTCAAAAATTATTTGCGACCCTAATAATCAAGTGACTACTGTGTATGTAGTTTTTTGATGTAATTTACAATTTCCATGTGACTATGATAAGTGAGGTAACATATGTTTTCAATATGTTACTTGCTTATTATTACCCGACTTTATACCTTGATTGTGCTGTGTGGTTTACTATTCATATGCAGAACATTATCATCCATGGGACTTTCTGGAGTGCTGTCTCCTAAAATTGGAGGTCTGAAGACTCTTTCTACACTGTACGTATAATATAGCTAAAGAAACATGTGGAATTTGAATAATATAACTCAAGTCATGGGACATTATATAATTTATATGTCACAACTTTTACATGACCTTGTTGCTGAAAAACACTGAAGCTTTTACATTTCAAATGTGTTTAAATTTCTGTGCCATTGATTAGTGTTAGTGGGAGGGTTCAAGATCTCATGTGTAAAATATATTTATTAATTTAAATTTCTTTCCAAATCCTTTAAGTTTTAATTTCCTAATAATGGTGTTGCTTTATATTAAGTGGAGAGCACTCTGTTGGTTTGGAGGTCGCTCCGTGAAATAATGCCCAAGAACATGCCACCAAAATGTTCTAGCAGAGTTGCCTTAGCTTCCTATCCGTTCCTCTACTTTCTACTCACTCAGATGGATTCTTGCTGCATACGACTATGATGCTATATCTTAGAGAAATAACCCTCAATACTTTATTAATTTATCTGCATTCATTGGGTCTATTCATTTGGAGGTAATTGTATTAAACTGTCGGAGGAGAGATCATCCTTGACTTGTAATGTAATCTTCTACATGCGCTATTTCAGTGCAGTTGCTATCAAGTGTTTCCTACAATTGTGACATCAGAAAATTTGGTGTATCATTATGATACTATACATTGTTATAAATATGCCCGACTATCCAATATGATAGATTTGGTTACGGAATATCAGTTTAGGTCAACAATGAAAATTCAAGAGTACTCCATCTGTACTAGAATATCAATATAAATATCAAAATATCTTAGTATATGCCATATATGTCATGGATTTATAAATATCAAAATTTCTCAAGGATTTCTGAGATAGACTTTTTCTAGAGTGCTTTAGATGTGCAGGTATTATTACGTGGTTCTTACAGTAACCTTCAGTCTATCAACAAGAAATGCCTTTTTGTGTGAACTATACTCTTTTAATCTTCCATAAAAGCAAATAGGAAATCCAAGAATGGTAGCAATGATCCTTTGTTTTCTTTTGGCTTAAAGAGGGAGCTTATTGGGAAAGACTAGGACCTGTTACTCTCTAGTTTCATTCATTTATTTCTTATGAATCTCTTCCTCTATCTGATGGTGGATATGCATGACTAATAAGAGATATGACGGCCTTATGCCCTATTATTTCAAAGTTTAATGTTGATTATTTTTGACATTGCAAATTTATAATCATGCAGTGCTTTGAAAGGAAATCGTATAATGGGTGAGATACCAAAAGAGTTTGGGAATTTGACAAACCTTTCAATGTTGGATTTGGAAGATAACCGTTTGACTGGAGAAATACCATCTTCCCTTGGCAATCTCAAGAAACTTCAGTTCTTGTAAGTGGTATTATCTTCATTTTATGAATAATTTTTTATAGTTCCTTATAGTGTTAGAAGTGTTAATTATTGTATTATGCAAGCAGGTTGCTGAGTCAAAACAATCTCACTGGGGAAATCCCTGGATCACTTTCAAGTCTTTCCAACTTGATTAATGTGTAAGTGATAGGTCACACATGATATTTCTTTGTTCTTGTGATAAAGATTTTTGTTTTGATTAAATGTTGAATTGGGGTGATTCGGGTGAAAGAGGCCAGTATCCAATTGGTCTCTGTGAATCAGAAGGTATTTCTATTAATGAAATTAATTGATCTAAATTATTAATATTTGGAGAGATCACTAGTTGGTAATTCATATAGTCAGGTAACTGTTGACAACTTTTGATGGTATGATTGGAACTTACTTTGCAGTCAGCTTGATTCAAATGGTTTCAGCGGTCAGATACCTGATCAATTGTTTCAAGTTTCAAAATACAAGTACGAAAAAACATTCTTTTTCTTTTTTCTTCAGGCAATAACTAGTGCAGCTACTTTAAATATGACCTTTCTACTTTTTTTTCTCCCTCTCCCTATTTCTCATATGTTGGCACTGAAATTGATTTTGCTTCAGTTGCTTGTTACAGTTTTACAGGGAACCATTTGAATTGTGGTATTAATTACTCCCACCCTTGTGCATCTGGTAATCAAGGTAATAGAACTAGCGATATTATATTCCCGTGTGCTTTGCAAATAGGGTCAACTGCAAAATCGTCCCTCAAAATTCGACACTTTTCCAAGTTGGTCCCAAAGTTTAAAAGTCGATCGAGTCCGTTTAACTTTCAGAGTTAACAATCCTATTCCTCTTTGACGTTGTGATCTATCTTTTTGTTGGTCAGTCGTGACCAATTTAATACAGTTAAAAAACATTTATATATGTATCGACAAATTAAAATTTGGTTTATATATATATATATATATATACCTTTTAAAAAAATGGAACCTTTTTCACCCCTCTTCTTCTTCATTTCACAGGTATTAGAGCTTTCAGTGGACTGGTATTCTGAAAATCCAACCCATACTACATCAAAAAACCTAACACAAGCAAATCACCACAACATAACAACACTGAAATCATCTTCAACAAATAATCCAACCAAATTCTGTGATGTAAAATTCAACCCTAGATTGACATGATTAGAACAAAGAACAAAAATAAACCCAGTACCCAAATATGCTGAGAATAAAGAACAGTAAGAAACCAACATCAAACATAAATAATAAGCTTGAGATATGACTAGAACAAAGAACTATTAGAAACCCTTCCAACATGAAGATCTGCTTTACCGTAAAAGAATAAACTTTCCTTATCTATCACTCACGACGGAGGAGTTAACTCAAACTCGTGGAAGTCTGTCGTCGATACTCATCCGTCTCTTTCCAAGGTCGTCGTCTCCCTCGATCCTCTCTGTCCCCAACATTCCTATTTCTTTCAGGTTTCCATCGTTGTCCATCATGAAAGCTAAATTTCACGTTCAATGGTGTTAACTGACTGATCCATGGGAAAGAAAGTGTCTTTTTTTTTAATTTATTTTTTTTACATTTCCCCTTGAGATAATTGCCTGTACTACTGGCTGGATTAGGTGTGGTGCTCCTATGATGATGATGGTGTTATGCATAAAGATGACAGTGGCGGAGATGAATAAGTGGCGAAGATGAAGCTGGAGGAGGAGATTGGGAGAAAGATAGATGATATTTTATTACATTAATGATATTTCAAATACTAATAATTTTATTACATTAATAATATATTTAAGATTATTAGTTTATTTGATATTAATAGTTTGTCTATCATTAACTATTTTTCAACATTACTTATATTTCTAAACATATATGTATATATATATAAATATATATAGTGAAAAAGTAAAACCATAGTCAAACAACGCAGTTTTACCCCCTAGGGTTAAGTTTTTCATTTTTGGGTTTTATATAAAATATCTAAAATTATAATTTTATACAAGCTATAAAAAATACGGTAAAAAATTTGAATGGACAGGCAAAAAGGAATAGGATTGCAAATTTTTAAAGTTAACGGGTTTGATTGAAATTTTTAAAAAATTTTGGGTCCAAATTTACAAATTGTGGAGCTTTGAGGGACAGCTTTGCAGTTAACCCTTGGAAATACGCGTACATTGTATGACATACCCTTTCTTGGGCAAGATTAACTATAATTCTGCTATCTGCACAGGTGGTAAAAGAAAACCAAAGATTGGACTTATAGTTGGTATTGTTGGTGGACTTTTGGGTCTTCTTGTTGGGTGCTTGCTGTTATTCCTGTGCAAGGGGAGGCATAGAGGATACAAACGTGAAGTTTTCGTTGACGTTGCAGGTATGATTTACTTCTTGTGTATGAAAATAAATGAAAGTTGTCTATAGCATCTAAACTGGTAGATTTGCTGGCTGTATTTTGTACAGTATAAGTTTGATGTTTATGAAAAGAGACATGCAGTTATTCTGTAGTATATTAAATCAGTGGGGCTCTTGGTACAGACATGACTTGTTAGTTTTAGTCGCCAAATGTGTGAGATGTTTGCTCAGAATTCGATGATATTAACCGTACAAACTCTTAAAATATCTATCAATTACACAACCAAACTTAGATATCAATTTAAATCTTGTTGCAGACACATCGGAAATTATACACATATATTACAATATATTTATATATGTAAACTGAATTTTCAGCCCTATTATTGGTTAAGAAATCCATAATTATGTATATGTAGCCTCAAATTTCAGCCCAATCAGCAGAGATGTATTAGATATTTTCTTGTCGTGGCTTATGTTTAGTTCAAATGTGTCCATTGTGTATTTAGTCTTATCATTATACTGTACATCAATCTCCATTCGATCTCTCTTAAACAAATTTCCCTGATCTTTTTACAATATGATCCAATTACAAGCCTGAAGTATCTTCAACTTTTTAGTTTCATTAGGACATTTGCTGATAAATTCCTGTTATCTCATTCCCAGGGGAAGTTGATCGAAGAATTTCATTTGGTCAATTAAAAAGATTTGCGTGGAGGGAACTACAGATAGCGACAGACAACTTCAATGAGAAAAATGTCCTTGGACAGGGAGGTTTTGGAAAAGTGTATAAAGGAGTGCTTGCAGATAACACAAAAGTTGCTGTGAAACGGTTAACTGATTATGAGAGTCCTGGCGGAGATGCAGCCTTCCAGCGTGAAGTTGAGATGATAAGTGTGGCGGTTCACAGGAATCTCTTACGGCTGATTGGGTTTTGCACAACACCGACAGAGCGCCTTTTGGTGTACCCATTTATGCAGAACTTAAGTGTTGCCTATCGTCTAAGAGGTTTTACTCCATAATTATCATATACATGAATTTAAACTTGCTAATTTCTCTGCTTTAGATTTATTTACCTAGGATAAGTACCTTCTGTGGATTTCTTTCCCCATGCTTCATGTATTTCTCTCTATTCGTAGACATTAAGTTTGTGTGGGTTTGTCTATTAGCAGCGACCAACAATCTTATGAAGTACTGGGAAACATATAGAAGGTAACTAAGGTAATGTGTCAGGCATGTTCTGTGACTGATAGAATAATTGGGTTGTGAATGGTAAACCAAGAAGAATAATTTTTATGCTGAATCTGTATTTTTTAAGGCTTTATTGCAGTGTAGATATTTAGTAAAAAAGGATGGAATTATGTGTTAGGTTGCCAGTTGCTCTAAAAGTTTTAGTTGTGATTAGAGAGAGGACCCGACAATGCATATCATGTTTTAACTCTCCCCCCTCACGTGCCAACTCCACTTGCATGTGGAGAGACAAACCAAGGTACATTACAATGCACAAAATAAACAAAGTGTAATTGCACTACCAACATAAGGGAAAGAAATTTCATGCAGGAAGACTTGAATACAAAACCTTGCATGCCCATAGCTCTGATAGACTCATTTTATGAAAGTAGACATGGCTGGAAGGGGCAAAAAGGTTTTTGTATCAGACACTAAGCGGTTTAGATTATAGAAAATTTATATTTCAAAGTCAATAGTTTATATTTCAGTTGTGTGGTTTCCAGTCTTTGATATGTATGAAAATCAATGAGTACTAGAATATTCATACTTCCTGAAAGCATATCTTTATCGTTGCTTGCTCATGGCAATTTTGTTATGTTTCATGTTTCTATTAAGCCACTAGTGCCAATAATTCATGCATACATTTATTTCTGTTGTGCAAGCATAACGATGAGTCTTCCCTAATCCATAGTTGGCTGGAAAAATAGTTTGAGTTGATGTTTGTTTTATGACTGCATGGGGCACTAAAAGATTTAAACTTAGTCTACTGCTACACTTCTTTTTTGGGGCAATTTAAAAAGCAATTCCAATTATAATAACAATTCCAATTATAATAGTGATGGTTTTCATGATCATACAAAACATACTGAAAATGACTTCCATTATATGTCGGTATATAGTTTACATTACTAATTACATCCTCTCTATTTTTTGATCAGATTGTTCACATCTTAACCAAAGCACATTCACTTGAATATAATTTAGAAAAACTATTCTCATTACCTGCTCTTCCACCTTGGCTTTGCGCAATGATAATTTCACTTTTGTCCCAAATAGTCTGTTTTGAGCATGGATTTTGGTTACACTATGGGCCATCCCTATTTGTAGAGTGCCTAGTTAAAATTGTTTTAGTAAAAGAAAGCATTTGATTACTGTTGTATGAATTCATTCATTAATTCATATGTGCAGGAATATGGACACGCATACTTAAATTTTATATATTAGTAATGCTTCCTCGCCACCCTTCCCCCCCCCCCCCCCCCCCTTCTCTTTTCCCCCTTTTCAGAAAGCTCTTTTAATAGAAATGTCCTTTTAACTTTTACTCATTGCCTCAATATAAGTAGAAAAATGATGAGTGGATTAAGATTATTGGTTGATGCCTATCCAGCTCCTTTACTGAATAATGATACAATATATATATTCGTTTAATTTGATAGACAGATTAAAATGTATGTTAACTTCTTATCGGAAATATTTTATATATAAAGAAAGAACATCACTCCATAAAATCTAAATCAGAACATAATTGAGTTAGAACTTTGACCAAAAGTTTTTAACCAAAACTAAACTAGCGATGGAGGGGAAGTACTTGCATTTCCTTCTGAACAATGCCTGGCATGCAGGATTCTGGCATTGCTTTGTTTGATAAACATAGTTAAAACAAAAATAAAAAAAATGCAAAAAGTGGAGAAGATTTGAAGGTTCTACACACTCATCTATCTAACAAAATACAAATGATTTTGAATTTCCCGCTCACTCAATAAATCATCTGGGCCGTCCGAAGTTTGGGATAAATCCCACCGTCGATGTAATGCCGGAGGCACGAGACACGGCTAGTATATAATAAGGCAAAAGAAAAAAAAAGTTCAGCGCACTTGTAGTTGACAGTCATTGATAAATGGGATTATTCTGAACTTTTAGTTAGGACACTTGTATAATAGTATGGCTATTTTTCGTGAAGTTAATACATCATTGTTCCTTTTCCATAATTTCTATGGCGGTGTATGATTGGTTTGAATTTTGATGCAGAGATTAAACCTGGAGAGGCTGTTTTGGATTGGCCTACAAGAAAACTAGTTGCTTTAGGCACTGCACGTGGACTAGAGTACCTTCATGAACATTGTAATCCTAAAATTATCCATCGTGATGTAAAGGCTGCCAATGTATTGCTGGATGAAGATTTTGAAGCTGTTGTTGGTGACTTTGGTTTGGCTAAGTTGGTTGACGTGAGAAAGACTAATGTGACAACTCAAGTTCGTGGAACGATGGGTCACATAGCTCCTGAATATTTGTCCACTGGGAAGTCATCAGAAAGGACAGATGTTTTCGGGTATGGGATTATGCTTCTAGAACTTGTAACAGGTCAACGCGCCATCGACTTTTCACGCCTGGAAGAAGAAGATGATGTTTTGTTGCTTGACCATGTAAGATGAGTAGATAACCATTACATTTTAGTTGCTGGTTTGTGTGCACTCTCTCTCTCTCTCTCTCTCTCTCCCTCTCTCTCTCTCTCTATATATATATATATATATATCTGTCTATCTACCTATTTACACACTCATGATATCTGTTAGCATATATATCCAATCTATTACTACCCTCATAGCTGTTCAAAATTCATGTATATACATGTATGCACTTCTGAGCCTTTGTCAACTCTTCTGCCCTTGTAAATCTTTGTTTTTCCACTCTAACAATGTGTGTGTGAGTTTTAAAAAGGAGAGAAAAAGAAAGGATAATGAGGGAAATTTAGAGAAACCAAATGTCCTTTGTTTGTGAGTTTTCTGAGGAGAGAAGAAAGGAGGAGAGATTTTTTTTAAATTTCCTCCCAAAAATTTCTTTTCAAACTTGGGAAGACTTGGAAGGAACTTTATATAAGACTTAGATGACATTAAAAGACCAAAATTATCCTTATAATAGTTCTCAACTATAATGTCACAAGGGTAAAATAGTAATTTAATCTTTTAAGATAAAATTTCCTTTCAAAACTCGCAAATACAAGGAAAGAAAATAAATTTCCTTTCTTTCATTTACTTTTCTTTCATTAGTTTTAAATTCCTTTCTTTTCTTCTCTCTTCAAACTCACAAACACATTGAGCCTCCCTCGGTGATCTGTTAATAACTTTGCATTGGAACTGAATGTTGTCATCCACGTGTGTCTGTAATTCCCTCAAGATATTTAATATTCACCGTAGTTAATCTTGAGTATGTATTCTTGAAGGTCAAGAAGCTGGAAAGGGAGAAAAGGCTAGATGCTATTGTAGATCGCAACCTACAAAGGAACTATAACATCCAAGAAGTGGAGATGATGATTCAGGTTGCATTACTTTGCACCCAAGCCTCGCCGGAGGACCGACCTGCAATGTCAGAGGTGGTTCGTATGCTGGAAGGAGAGGGGCTCGCTGAGAGGTGGGAGGAATGGCAGAATGTTGAAGTTACTCGGAGGCAAGAGTATGAGAGACTACAGAGAAGATTCAATTGGGGAGACGATTCAATTCATAATCAGAGTGCTATTGAGTTGTCTGGTGGAAGATGAGGTAGCTGATAAATTCATGGTATATAATTTCTTTGTTTATTAGGTTAGCTTGATTATTATTTCCATTATATAGCAAGTCTTTCATCATCTTGTATTTGCCTTTCAATTTTTATGTCATGATTGTTCGTATGAGCAACTCATACTTTGAGGACAGACCTTGCACTTTGTACAACGAAACCTTTTCTCATTGTTTACGACTATATGTTGAGGATCGCCGAGAGTTTTTTCTTCCCCATTTAAGAAAAAAATGGTTTTTGCCTTTGAATTCTGGGAATTTATCCATGGTTACAATGCTGGGAAATTGTCTGGGTTTCTCATCTTATCTTGTTGTAAGCTCAAATTTTCTATTTTCTTTTCCGTTTATTTTTGTAAGGAAACCTGGGCTTGAATATTGTAGAGGGCCAGCACTTTGGGATGTTTGTGGCAGCTCCAAGAGTTTTCAAGCCATTTGAAAGGTTTGGTCTGACATGGGATACGTTCCATGAAATGTCTGCAATATGGATGGATGCATCTGGTATTAAGCAGCTTCCTTACTTTCCATAAGAACTGCGAGTGTTCTTGTATGACTTAAGAAAATGGGCTTAAATAAACTTTATTAAACTTAAAGTTTTTCTCTTTTTACACTTTAAACCTTGATGTTTCAACTTTAAGAAGACGTTGAACCTTAATGTCTTTTCATTTTTATAAATTAAACATTTTGGTCACCGACGTATAATAATTGATCCGACTCCTAAATATCTTTGGAAGTACAGAAAATTGTAAGCACGTGACTAGTGTGCGGTCAAAAAATAAATAGAAAATCCTTAAAAACTTAATTTTCCACATTGAAGAAAATCTTAAATATCTTTGAAAACATATAAATTGTAGGCATGCAATTGGAATATGACGAAGAAGAAAAATAAAGTAAAATTGGAGATAATATAAACGATATTTTTCCTTAAAAAATTTAATTGTCCTTTCATTTTAAGTCACGTGACTTATTCTAGTAAAAAATGCTAAATTCGGAGTTTGGAAGGTTTAATTTATAAAAAATTTTAGAGACATTAAAATTTAATGACTTAAAGTTGAAATATTAAGGTCTAAATTGTAAAACGCAAAAAACTTTATAGTCTAAAGTGTATTTAAGCAAAGAAAATGGCATCCATTATTTCTGCAGAAATGGCTTCCATTCAAGCTTCCCTGTTTGAATTTATCTTTTTTCACCTGTGATTGTTCTACCATCAACTTGCATGTTTCATTCCTTCTTTTTAGAGAATAATAACGGAATGAGTAAATAGCAAAGAGAAATCATAAGAAAAAAACAATCATAGACAAACATTACAGTCGAAAAAAGAAACATTTTTTTTTGTTTATACTAAAATTAGAGACATTTCTATTTTGAAACATAAAATATCATGATTATACTAATTTGCCCTTTTCTATAAAATAGTTGAAAGATGAAGCTAGATATATGGCAATACATCACTCCACCTGCTAGTTGTTATGGGTTGCTATGTGCTTGAAATCATAAACCATGAGATGACAGAGAGACGCCTTAAACAACAAAAACTTGACCTCACTAGACTTGGTATACTCCAGTGAGGAAATTGTGGGCGAACAGGTAAGAAAACTGATATATAATTAATATACCCAATTTATTTTTTAAAGGGTGAAGTTGGAAGTA
The DNA here is from genome assembly GCA_020205555.1 of Panax stipuleanatus. Lineage (NCBI taxonomy): Eukaryota > Viridiplantae > Streptophyta > Magnoliopsida > Apiales > Araliaceae > Panax > Panax stipuleanatus. The sequence continues at coordinate 24,379,605 of CM035117.1, forward strand.
GAGAATTGTCTATAAAACCCGTCATTTTTGAATCTCTAATTTTAGAACAGATGGAGTATTATATTTTTGAACAGACGAAGTGTTTTGTAAAAATAACCATTCCCTTTTGTTTTTGTGCTTAATATGTTCAAGAATTGCTTTCATGCATGACGGTTTGCTGATGAAGAAACAACCAAACCTGCCGTGCATGCTATGTTGCATGGCTGCATTAAAGTCCACCAAATAATGGATCAAGCAAATGTAGAGCATGGCTAGACAAGTTCAGCTTGCCAGTATTATACATACAAATCATATTGAAAATGATAAACTTGTCATCACTTTACATTGGTAGATATATATATATATATATTCTCTATATTAATTAATTGTAGCAGAAATTAAGTGTTGGAAATGATTACTACTACCACATTGAAATATATATCAAAACTCTCCTGGAGTTATATGCTTGGTATGTCAAGTTCCTTACAAATTGTTGTGTGGTAGCAAGTACGTACAGCTACGACGACTACCAGCTGGTTCGGGCGCTCGACGTACTCCAATTTGTAATCTTTGCAGGATTTCGGTCTGTCTTGTTTAGCATGCCGGTGCTGCATCTGCTGCTGCCGGTGTTTTTAGGCAGGCATGTTCATTGCCGATCGAGCTTACGTAGGCTTGCTCTTTTAGCTTCTTTGTTTTTTAGTCTAAATTTAATTTCAGAACATTTCTAATACTTTCCAGAAGGGTTCTTTGATGGTAATATTGACAATATCTAACAATTTAAATCTTGTAGTTTTTTCCCTTGATGTGTTCAACAATATTTGCTTTAGTTCATGCATGCTAGCTTCCATTTGCATATCGATTTTTTTAGATCTAAATTATGTCACTCCCTACATTTCAACATAGGAAAAAAATAATTGTAGAAATGGGAGGACTATTTTCACGTATGATTTTGCTACTTCTACAAGTTCCTCGTAAAATCCGTCTACAATCGGAACTATCATATTTTCTTCTTGGTGTATCAATTCCAAAAAAGAAGAAGAAGAATAAATATATATTTAATCCTCACTACAATGAAACACTTGTTTCTTAAAGATTTTCGCATGCAGTATACTGAATCAGACGACCAACTTTTTGAGATATGTTTTTAACTAGCACTAATCTAGCTAGTCCATGCAAAGCACGGGTTTCAATTAAATGATTTAATCTTGTTGTTTATATTAATTTGTAAAATGTTTTTAAATATTAATGAGAATTAGATAATATTTTATTTATTGTGTAGTGAAGTGATTAATTGTCTTTGAAACTATTTTATTCGTGGAGTAATTTAATTAGTAAATTAGTTAGATTTGAGAAAACATTTAACAAATAATAATTTATTGAGTAATTTGAACTTGAATTTAGTAATTTGGACTTGGCAAAAAAAAAAGAGTAAAAAATTTACTTGTCATACATACTACACAAAGTTATATATAGCAATATTAAAACTTATGCATATGCTTTATATGCTATTTTATAACTGAATTTAAAGAACATGGACGAAAACTTAGCAGGGACCAGAAACATGTTGTAGTACGTTTTAGATATGTATGTTGATTCTTTTTTCTTTTTTGTTGCTAATTTAAGATGGAATTTAAATTCACACACTACTTTGACACTGCAAAGTTTGAACTTCCACTCTCTTGGTACACAAGGGGCAGGACTAATCATTGGACCAAGGTCCGACCTTTATTTTTTATATCTTCTTGTCATCATACAGTACTATCTATATACTATATATAGAATTTATAATATTTTTTATTTGTCCAATTATCATTTTTATTATTTTACTTTTAAAAAAATGGTGAGATCTTTATCAGCTATTCTATCTAAATTTGGACAGCTGAATAACAGTTAACTAGAACAGTGCTCATAAGTAACGTGTGTTATGAATCATTTTTCTATATATAATTGCCCTTTTATATGTTAATTATTAATTAAGAGTATACATAGCTTGTAGCGTTTCTTGCTTTATAAATAAATGGTGTTAGAGCACCTGCAACAGTAGTAACAAAAAAAAAAATTTAAATTGAAGTTTGTTGGCAATTTGAAGAGCATTTTGCTACTTTCATATTGTGTGTCTCATCAGTCTCTTCAATTCAATTAATGCAGTACTTGACTTAAAACAATAATAAATGATAACATTTGAAATAATTAATAACATTCAATTTTTAAAAAGATAACATTCTAAAAAATAAATTAAATTTAAAAATAAGATTTAATTAAAACTAAATTCCCTTCCAAGAAATTCCCTCAACATATTCCAACAATGGTCAAAACCAAATTTATGATTATTCATCTCTTCTTAAAAAAAAATTGCTTCCAAAATCTGAAAAGAACATTACAGTAATTTAACATTGAACAATCAAAAATTTGAAAATAACTAAAGACTTGTGAAAAATGTTTGAGTTGTGACTCATATTTCCCGCCGGTGTGACGCCCCCCAGAATAGGTCCATTCAACCCAATCCATTCTGAGTCGCCAAATACATGGTACAGAATTCAAATACAAACTTTATATCATACGGTCGTGCAAAATACGACCACACAACTGTGAGTCTCAATACAAATATGTAGAAAATATTAAGATTCAAACTAAGTCCTCATTACAATTATTATTACACTATTTATCAGAAATAGTGAGGACTACTACTGCTCTAACTCGGACCATCACTCTGTCCCCCGACTAGTTCCCGCAACATTCTCATTTCCTGAAGAGGACAACAGATGAAAAGGGTGAGCTCAACTAGCTCAGTAAAGAATATTATGACTAAGATAATGGAAAATAAATTATCGTTAGTCTTCAACAAATCAGATAAAATATAATGGACAACCAACTTTAGATCAATATTTGCAGCGGAAATAACAAATCATTAGAAGAGTTAAGCAGAGAATCAAGTCTACTATCTTCTATGATTTAAAAGTCCTTCATCAATATTTTATCCCTGTAACATCAATCAATATACATCTCGAATCAAATATTCATCTTTGCACTACAGGCCAAAGATATTCATTTGTATCATCAGTGGTCATATTCATCTCAACACCTGTCATCTTTGCACTACAGGCCAAAGATATTCATCTAGTAATCATTCATCTTTGCTCTACAGGCCAAAGATATTCAGTTACATCACCTTTTAGGACTGAGAATGATGAAAAACATTTAAAAAAAACGAATCCAGTGAGATAAAAGACAAAGACTAAGGATTCGTATTTTAGTATATCCAATTCAAAAATACCTCGTCATAATCAATTATGGAGCAAAATTCAAGAATAGAGCTCAAAACTTGGATACATTCAAAGATAGTAACCTTAACAAGCAATTTGGACAAATAGAAGAAAATTTAATTTTTCCGTGAATAGTGCCGTATACGTGAATAGTAACCCTGACGGAAAAAGTAATAATTTTAACATAAAATCCATGACAATATTTCTGTATAATGATATTGAAAAGAATAACATCATTTACGAAAAAAATAACATCCCTTACCTCAAAAGAATAGTCCCTCTGATTGGAATATCGGATATAATATCGAAGAAAACTTGCGCTGAATACTAATACTCAAAGTATTGAAATACTCACAAAAATACGCTCGATATTATAGAGAGAGAAAACTTATGATTCTGGTGTGATTTTCAATTCTAACCTAAGCACCCTATTTATAGGAAAAGCTTAGGATGCCAAAGGAGACTAAAATAATAAAATAATATATTTTAAAAAAATTCTTCAGCCGCCTCGTGGGAAGGAATCATTCAACAAAAAGTGGGGCCCACCTCTTATTAAAAAAATATTTATTTTCTGAAACTTCAATAATTCATAACAAATAGCCCCTTTGTCAGAAAAATACAAATTCTATGTCCTTTCATAGAAAATTTAATTCTCTACAACTTTGCAGAAGAAAGTTTTTCCAAATTCCAAACATAAATTATCCGAAATCCATAAACAGATGATTTCTCACACCAAAATATTGATAAAAACTCATCAGCGCCATTCCTTCTTTAATATCCACAAAATAAATATTTCCTTATCATATAAATCAATAATTAATTATTCACAAATAATATTATAGAACTACAATATTAACAACCAGGTCGTTCCTAGGACAGAGGGGGCCTTCCGACAAGGACTTCTCCTTACTGGCGCGCAATTAAATAACCCCTCCTAGACAGAACTTCCTTAGACATTGTCAATAATGCTATCTAATAATATTATTCAAATAATATGAATTATTGAGTTGATAATGTGAAATATTGTGCAACGACAATTATTGAATCAATACTACAAAATATCAACTGTAGCCATTATTGAATCAATCATATAAAATGGCAACGTAGCAATTATTGAGTCAATAAAATATCAATGTAACAATTATTGAGTCAATAATATAAAATATCAACGTAGCAATTATTGAGTCAATAATATAAAATATTGAACAGTAATTACTATAACAATAATTGAGTAATGGCTTCTCACGTAAGACTCAATAATTCGAAATACTGTGCAATACCGTGTGCTACTATGCAACACCGTGTATCACTGTATTTTAACCACCGGGTATTTCAACAGTACTAACGGTAATAACCACGCCGTTATTTTGTAAAAAAATTATTTCTGTCGCTTTCTATATCCGACAGTTATTCCGTTGTGGGGGCCCACAAATAGCTGCGCCGTCGTACGAATATTCCCCCGACAACAAGAATATTCCACGACCAAACGAATATTCTCCGACAACCAGAATATTTTATAACCACTTGCTCATTTTAAAAATGTTTACACATTTCACCCATAACTTTCATATTTATCAAAACAACACCTTACTGTTTCGAAATAATATATAAAGAAAACTAAATCTTATTCATAAAAGTTGGGGTCTTACAACCTCCCCTCTTTATGAAATTTCGTCCTCGAAATTGACGTACGTACCTGGTATGTCGAAAAGGTGAGGATACCTCGCTTTCATTTCCGTTTTCAACTCCCACGTCATTTCCTCAATTGCATGGTTTCTCCACAAAACTTTAACTTGAGGTATAATTTTCGAGCGTAGGACATGCTCCTTCCTATCCAAGATTTTGACAAGTACCTCCTCGTACGTTAAATCTTCAGCTATCTCGTCTGGTTCTAACTCAATAATGCGGTTTGGATCCTTCACATATTTACGCAACACGGATATGTGAAATACATTATGAACACGAGACATGCTTGGAGGTAAAGCGAGTCTAAAAGCCACATTTCCTATTCGGTCAAGAATCTCAAATGGACCAATGAATCGTGGGTTGAGCTTTCCTCTCTTCCCAAACCTCGTAACTCCCTTCCATGGAGCAATACGTAATAACACATGGTCTCCAACGTTAAATTCCACGTCCTTTCGATGAAGATCCGCATAACTCTTTTGTCGATCTTGTACTGTTTGTATACGTTGTCGGATTATTTGGATCTTTTCTGTAGTCAAACGTACTAACTCTGGTCCCAACAATGTTGCTTCACCCACCTCATCCCAACATACTGGAGAACGACACTTTCTCCCATACAACGCTTCGAATGGAGCTACGCCTATACTTGCCTGATAACTGTTGTTGTAGAAGAATTCCACCAATGGTAAGTACTTATCCCAACTCCCTTTGAAGTCTAGAACACAGAGTCTCAATAGATCTTCAAGAGTTTGGATAGTCCTTTCCGATTGTCCGTCTGTTTGAGGATGATAAGCCGAACTGAATCGTAAATCCGTACCCATAGCTTTCTGCAAACTGATCCAAAATCGTGAAGTAAATCTGGGATCACGATCCGAAACTATGGATACTGGCATGCCATGCAACCTCACAATCTCATTCACGTACATATGAGCAAGACGTTCAAGAGAATAAGTCTCTCGTATCGGTAAGAAATGAGCAGACTTGGTTAATCTATCAACAATAACCCAAATCGCATCTAAGCCTTGAGAAACTTTGGGAAGACCCGTAACGAAATCCATCGTAATGTGTTCCCACTTCCATTTCGGAATCTCCAGTGGTTGCAATGGACCCTTCGGCACTTGATGTTCCGCCTTTACACGTTGACAAGTTACACATCTCGAGATGAACTCCGCCCCACCAAAATGTATGTCGAAGATCACGATACATTTTAGTACTCCCAGGATGGATTGCAAACGGTGTGTTGTGTGCCTCCATCATGATTCTATACTTCAAGTCGGAATCGTTAGGAACACAAAGTCTGGAGTTAACTCGAAGTATTCCATCTTCATCGATTCTCGCTTCTGGAATTGCACCTTCTTGCACCTTCTTCTTCATCTTCATCAGCTCCGCATCCGTAGCTTGAGCAGCTTTAACTTTATCAATCAAAGCTGGTTCTACGCGTATACTTGACATCATCGCACTCGTTCTCACATATGATCTTCTACTCAACGCGTCAGCTACCACGTTCGCTTTTCCAGGATGGTATTGGATAGTATGATCGTAATCTTTCAACAGCTCAAGCCAACGTCGTTGCCGCATGTTGAGTTCCTTCTGAGTGAAGAAATATTTAAGGCTCTTATGATCCGTATAAATCTCCACTTTCTCTCCGTACAAGTAATGTCTCCAGATCTTCAACGCGAAAACGACTGCTGCCAACTCTAGATCATGAGTAGGATAATTTCTCTCATATTCTTTGAGTTGTCGCGAGGCATAGGCTATGACTTTCCCATGTTGCATGAGAACACATCCTAACCCTTTGCCCGAAGCATCACTGTAAATAACAAATCCATCCGAACCAGATGGTATTGTCAGAACAGGTGCCGAGATAAGTCTCCTCTTGAGCTCTTGGAAGCTCTTCTCGCATTCCTCTCTCCAAACGAATTTCGTATCTTTCCGGATCAACTGAGTTAATGGAGTAGCGATTCGAGAAAATCCCTCTACGAACCTCCGATAGTAACCAGCTAAGCCCAGAAAACTTCGTACTTCGGTCACCGACTTAGGTTGCTCCCAGCTTTGTATTGCTTCAATCTTCGCCGGGTCCACAGATACTCCACGTTTCGATACCACGTGCCCAAGGAATGCTACTTCCTCAAGCCAAAACTCGCATTTCTTCAGCTTAGCATATAGCTTGTTCTCACGAAGCTTTTGAAGTACTAACTTCAAATGGTGTTCATAATCTTCACGACTTTTAGAATAGATGAGAATGTCATCAATAAAGACAACAACGAATTGATCTAAATACTCCTTAAATACACGGTTCATCATATCCATGAAAGCAGCAGGAGCATTAGTCAATCCAAAAGACATGACTAAGAACTCATAATGCCCGTACCGTGTTCTAAAAGCAGTCTTTGGAATATCCACAGTTTTAATCTTCAACTGATGATATCCAGAACGAAGATCGATCTTTGAAAAGAATTGCGCTCCTTGCAACTGGTCGAACAGGTCATCAATACGAGGTAACGGATACCTATTCTTAATGGTGACATGGTTCAACTCCCGATAGTCAATACAAAGTCGCATACTCCCGTCTTTCTTCTTTACGAATAAAACAGGAGCACCCCAAGGAGACGTACTAGGACGAATAAAACCGATGTCTAACAATTCTTGTAATTGGACCTTTAACTCCTGAAGTTCAATAGGAGCCATTAGATATGGGATTTTAGAAATGGGCTTTGTACCGGGCTCAAGGTCAATAAAGAATTCAACTTCACGTTCTGGGGGTAGACCGGGAAGTTCTTCGGGAAATACATCAGGAAACTCATTAACAACGGAAATATCATTCAAATCTGATGTATTCTGATTTAGATCAGTGACATGAGCTAAGAAAGCTTGACATCCGTTTTTCAATAAACGAATAGCCTTGGGATTTGAAATGATATTGACTGATTTTAGTGGTTTGGTGGTTTGAATTCGTACAACAGGTTGATTAGGAATATGAAAACTAACAACCTTACGAAAACAATCAATTTTGGCATGGTAAGTGGTTAACCAGTCAATTCCTAAAATCACGTCAAATGCAAGTATTTTCAAAGATATAAGATCAACAGGTAAGGTAAGGGTACCAATCTGAATCAAGCAAGATTTATAAACTGTAGATGTAACAAAGGTTTCTCCTAACGGAGTTTCAACAGATAAGTCAAAGTCTAATTTATCAGAAGTCAAGTTCAAACGTTGAGCACAAGTAGGTGAAATAAAGGAATGGGTAGCACCGGTATCTAACAAGGTGTAAACTTCGCAAGAGTTTATGATCAGCTTACCCGTAATCACCTCGTGTGGATTCCTCGCGTTTTGAGCTGTCACGACAAACGCTCTTCCAGGAATCACCGACTTTGACTTGTCTGCAACCGACTTTGGAATCACCACCCCCGCTGAACTTGGTTTCGCAACAGGACAATCTCGAGCTATATGTCCTTCTTTTCCACAGTTATAGCATCCTTTGAACTGTTGTGGGCAGTTTGGGCTGATATGTCCCTCTTTCCCGCATTTAAAGCATACGACCGGTGGTCGTTCTCCTCCCCTCGAAACAGTTGATGCTGGTGCTGATGTTGACATCTTCGCGTTCTCATTGTTGTACCTTCTCTTCTTGAAATCTCCTCCCGATTCGTTTCTTCTACTATCATGGCCACGATAACCACCGGAGTGGTTACCGCTTTTGTCATACTTTCCTCCTCGCTGGTTGTCATTGCTCCGATGACTGCTGCCACCGGTACGACCTTGGTTGTGGTCCCTCGGTTGAACATAATCATTATCTCGTTCTAATAACTGGGCCCTATTTACTACATCCGAATATAAAGAAAATTTATGAGAAATGAGGTATTGACGTATTTCGGGTTTCAAACCTCTTAGAAACATCCGCGTCATACGTTCCTCATTCTCCACCAAATGAGGTGCAAACCTGGACAGCTCCGCGAACTTAGCCTCGTACTGGGATACCGTCATGTTATTTTGTTCGAGTCTAATAAATTCTACTTCCTTCATATGACGAATACTTTCAGGAAAGTACTTGTCATTGAACAGTTTCTGGAACGCTTCCCAAGACATCTGGAGTGCGGCAGGCTGGGTACGCTTCACAGATTCCCACCAGTAATCTGCCTCTCCACGGAACATAAACGTGGCAAATGGAACCTTCTGTTCCTCTGTACATCCCAAAACATCAAATATCTTGGTAATTTGTTTAATCCACGTCTCCGCCTTGATCAGATCTGGCTTTCCCAGAAACTCTGGTGGTCCCAATTCTTTGAACTGCTTGGCAGTAACAATTCGCTAGTTGTTATTATCGCCACCTATATGTTGCACACGAGTCTCCCTCGTCTGGTTTTGCATAAACTGCAAAAAACTTCTAAACATCTCATCGTTTATCGTCTGACCAGCGTTATCTTCAGGATGAACATTGCCTTCTTGTTGCACGTTCTCCTGGTTAACGATTAAAGGTGTCTCCACGGTCTCATTCACTTCGTTGTTAACATTCTCAGCTGCCATTCTCAAATACTGCCATAAAACAAGGGTTAATTAAATAAATTAACATATCACATATTAACCCTATGCTCCGACTGACCAATTAAATACCACATAAGCTTAGGTAGGACATACTAGCGAAGGATTTACTCATCTCTCCCCTCCTAGTTCTATTCCCCGATCTCCGCCAGAGATCATATCCCTAAGCTCGGATACCAACTGTGACGCCCCCCAGAATAGGTCCATTCAACCCAACCCATTCTGAGTCGCCAAATACATGGTACAGAATTCAAATACAAACTTTATATCATACGGTCGTGCAAAATACGACCACACAACTGTGAGTCTCAATACAAATATGTAAAAAATATTAAGATTCAAACTAAGTCCTCATTACAATTATTATCACACTATTTATCAGAAATAGTGAGGACTACTACTGCTCTAACTCGGACCATCACTCTGTCCCCCGACTAGTTCCCGCAACATTCTCATTTCCTGAAGAGGACAACAGATGAAAAGGGTGAGCTCAACTAGCTCAATAAAGAATATTATGACTAAGATAATGGAAAATAAATTATCTTTAGTCTTCAACAAATCAGATAAAATATAATGGACAACCAACTTTAGATCAATATTTGCAGCGGAAATAACAAATCATTAGAAGAGTTAAGCAGAGAATCAAGTCTACTATCTTCTATGATTTAAAAGTCCTTCATCAATATTTTATCCCTGTAACATCAATCAATATACATCTCGAATCAAATATTCATCTTTGCACTACAGGCCAAAGATATTCATTTGTATCATCAGTGGTCATATTCATCTCAACACCTGTCATCTTTGCACTACAGGCCAAAGATATTCATCAGGTAATCATTCATCTTTGCTCTACAGGCCAAAGATATTCATCAAGTAATCATTCATCTCTGCTCTACAGGCCAAAGATATTCAGTTACATCACCTTTTAGGACTGAGGATGATGAAAAATATTTAAAAAAAAACGAATCCAGTGAGATAAAAGACAAAGACTAAGGATTCGTATTTTAGTATATCCAATTCAAAAATACCTCGTAATAATCAATTATGGAGCAAAATTCAAGAATAGAGCTCAAAAGTTGGATACAATCAAAGATAGTAACCTTAACAAGCAATTTGGACAAATAGAAAAAAATTTAATTTTTCCGTGAATAGTGTCGTATACGTGAATAGTGCCGTATACGTGAATAGTAACCCTGACAGAAAAAGTAAGAATTTCAACATAAAATTCATGACAATATTTCTGTATAATGATATTGAAAAGAATAACATCATTTACGAAAAAAATAACATCCCTTACCTCAAAAGAATAGTCCCTCTGACTGGAATATCGGATATAATACCGAAGAAAACTTGCGCTGAATACTAATACTCAAAGTATTGAAATACTCACAAAAATACGCTCGATATTATAGAGAGAGAAAACTTATGATTCTGGTGTGATTTTCAATTCTAACCTAAGCACCCTATTTATAGGAAAAGCTTAGGATGCCAAAGGAGACTAAAATAATAAAATAATATATTTTAAAAAAATTCTTCAGCCGCCTCGTGGGAAGGAATCATTCAACAAAAAGTGGGGCCCACCTCTTATTAAAAAAATATTTATTTTCTGAAACTTCAATAATTCATAACAAATAGCCCCTTTGTCAGAAAAATACAAATTCTATGTCCTTCCATAGGAAATTTAATTCTCTACAACTTTGCAGAAGAAAGTTTTTCCAAATTCCAAACATAAATTATCCGAAATCCATAAACAGATGATTTCTCACACCAAAATATTGATAAAAACTCATCAGCGCCAATTCCTTCTTTAATATCCACAAAATAAATATTTCCTTATCATATAAATCAATAATTAATTATTCACAAATAATATTATAGAACTACAATATTAACAACCAGGTCGTTCCTAGGACAGAGGGGGCCTTCCGATAAGGACTTCTCCTTACTGGCGCGCAATTAAATAACCCCTCCTAGACAGAACTTCCTTAGACATTGTCAATAATGCTATCTAATAATATTATTCAAATAATATGAATTATTGAGTTGATAATGTGAAATATTGTGCAACGACAATTATTGAATCAATACTACAAAATATCAACTGTAGCCATTATTGAATCAATCATATAAAATGGCAACGTAGCAATTATTGAGTCAATAAAATATCAATGTAACAATTATTGAGTCAATAATATAAAATATCAACGTAACAATTATTGAGTCAATAATATAAAATATTGAACAGTAATTACTGTAACAATAATTGAGTAATGGCTTCTCACGTAAGACTCAATAATTCGAAATACTATGCAATACCGTGTGCTACTATGCAACACCGTGTATCACTGTATTTTAACCACCGGGTATTTCAACAGTACTAACGGTAATAACCACGCCGTTATTTTGTAAAAAAATTATTTCTGTCGCTTTCTATATCCGACAGTTATTCCGTTGTGGGGGCCCACAAATAGCTGCGCCGTCGTACGAATATTCCCCCGACAACAAGAATATTCCACGACCAAACGAATATTCTCCGACAACCAGAATATTTTATAACCACTTGCTCATTTTAAAAATGTTTGCACATTTCACCCATAACTTTCATATTTATCAAAACAACACCTTACTGTTTCGAAATAATATATAAAGAAAACTAAATCTTATTCATAAAAGTTGGGGTCTTACAGCCGGGGTAGGGAGATGAAGGGGGGCAACATCCGTCGGGGCGGAAGATAATTCTGCTGGACAGAGAGGAGCCCCGCTGGGGCGAGGCAATAAGCCTGAAGGACCCCGCTGGGGCGGGTAGGCGGAACGCGAATTGACGCGAGTAATTTCCTATTACGACTTGACTGTAAGTTGGGAGATATTATGGGGATAATATACCATAATATGTTATAGGACTGGAATAAGATTGTGGGGTATAAATAATGCCTATTGTAAACTCTATGTAACGAATTCACTTTGAATAAAAAAAGGAACGCCTCTCCCGTGAATGTACCCAAATTGGAAAACCACGTAAATCTGTTGTGTTGTGTTATTTTTTCTATAATCGTGTGCGTGTGTGTGATCCAATAATTCTAACAAATTGGTATCAGAGCTAGGTTAGATCTGTTTGGATTGAACACGAAGAACAATGGCATCAAGTTCGTCCGTTTCAAAGTTTGATGGAACAGCGAATTTTCGGTTATGGCAACAGAGGGTCAAAGATTTATTGGTACAGCAGGGATTGGTGAAGGCGTTGAAAAAGAAGCCAGAGGCTATGACAGCGGAAAACTGGGAGGAACTCGAAGCGAAGGCGGTGAGTACAATTCGTCTGTGTCTTGCAGACGAGGTTATGTATCACGTGATCGGTGATGAATCGCCATCGGGGGTATGGAGTAAACTCGAATCCAGGTATATGTCTAAGTCTCTGACAAACAAGCTGCTTCTGAAGCGGAAGTTGTTTGGGTTGAAGACGAGTGAAGGTTCAGAACTCATTCAACATATTCACACGTTCAATCAAATTATCAGTGATTTAATTAGGATTGAGGTGAAGTTTGAAGAGGAAGACCAAGCGTTGATGTTTCTGTGTTCCTTGTCGAGTTCCATGGAGAATCTTGTTACAACTCTGCTATGGGGGAAAGAGACTCTGAAATTGGAGGAAGTCACATCCGCTCTTCTGATGTTTAATCAGCGAAGACTTCAGACTGAGGGTGTTTCGGGTGAAGGACTGATGGTAAAAGGGGGAGAGCAACGTGGTAGAAAATTGGAAAGGGAAAAATCAGGAACGCATGAAAAATCTAAATCTAGAGGAAAGACTCCTAGGCATAGGGAGTATAGATGTTATAAATGTCGGGAGACAGGTCATTTCAAGAAAGACTGTCTGATGAATAAGATGATGGAACGAAGATTGGAAAGAAGTCAGAATCGACAAAATCGACAAACGTTGTGGAAGAGTCATCAGAAGATGGGGATATGTTGTCAGTTTCAACAAACACAAACGTGGCAGATTCTTGGATTCTGGATTCAGCATGTTCATTTCACATGTCCCTAATAGGGAGTGGTTTGACACATACAAATCTGTGGACTGTGGTGCCGTTTTGATGGGCAACGATGCTTCGTGCAATATTATTGGAATTGACACAGTGAAGATCAAGATGTTTAATGGTGTCATGAGAACTCTGTTTGAGGTGAGGCACATACCAGGATTGAGGAAGAATCTAGTTTCATTGGGAACCCTAGACTCTAATGGCTGTGAGTGTAAAATAGGTGATGGAGCCATGAGAGTGACAAAGGGTGCACTAGTGATCATGAAGGGTTCGAAAGTTAATGGAAATATCTATCGTTTGATAGGGAGCACAGTTGTAGGTGGAGCTGCAGCCACTACAGCTGATGATACTGATGATACTTCGTTATGGCATATGCAGTTGGGGCATATGGGAGAATGTGGGATGTTGGAATTACACAGAAGAAATCTGTTGAAAGGGGTGAAATCGTGCAAGCTTGATTTATACAAGTTTTGTGTTCTGCGAAAACAGTGTAAGGTGTCGTTTAAGCGTGCGACGAACAAAACTAAAGGAATACTTGATTATGTTTATACTGATGTTTGGGGACCAATGAGGGTAGCTTCAAAAGCAGGATCACTATATTTCTTAACTTTTGTCGATGATTATTCAAGGAAGGTTTGGGTGTACTTCATGCGACACAAGTCTGAAGTTTTTGAGAAATTCAAGGTGTGAAAAGCTGAAGTGGAAAATCAAACAGGGAAGAAATTAAAGTGTCTCAGATTAGACAATGGAACGAAGTACAAGTATGAGCCGTTTGTGAAGTTTTGTGAATAGCATGGGATACAGAGGCACTGGACTATAAGAAAGACACCACAGCAGAATGGGGTGGCAGAAAGGATGAACAGAACTATAGCAGAGAGGGCACGGTGCATCAGGTTGAATGCAGGACTTTCAAAAGATTTCTGGGCAGAGGTAGTGAGTATGGCAGTTTACATCATAAACAGGTCACCGAGTACTGCTCTAGATAATAAGGTAGCACAGGAGGTGTGGACAGACAAAGAGGTAGACTATACTGGTATGAAGATCTTTGGATGTCCAGCCTACGTACATGTTCTCGGTGATGAGAGGTCTAAGCTTGATCCGAAGTCCAAACAGTGTATCTCTCTTGGGTATAAGAAAGATGTGAAAGGGTACAAGTTTTGGGATCCGAAAGTAAAGAAGGTGGTGATCAGTAGGGACATTGTTTTTAACGAAGCTTCGATGGTTAAGGCACATCAAGAAAGCATAGCCGCAAGGAGACCCAGACGCACTATCAGACCACCGGAGAGGTACAGGTTTGATGATATGGTTGCATATACACTCTCTACCACTAATGGGGATCCGTCTACTTTTTAGAAGGCTATTTCTAGTCCTGAAAGGGACAGATGGATGGAAGTCATGGTGGAGGAGATGGAATCGTTGAATAAGGACAAGACTTGGGAATTGAAAGAATTGCCTGAGGGAATGAAACCAGTGGGGTGCAAGTGGGTATAAAAGATTAGGAAGCGGTAGTAGAAAAGGAAAAGGAAAGGTTCAAGGCTCGGTTTGTAGCAAAGGGTTATTCACAGAGGAAGGGGATTGACTACGACGAAGTGTTTTCTCCGGTAGTGAGGCATACGTCAATCAGGGTTATATTGGCATTGGTGGCAAGCTATGATCTAGAGTTAGAGTAGCTCGATGTGAAGACAGTCTTTCTTCATGGTGATTTAGAGGAGGTTATATACATGGAGCAGCCTGAGGGTTCAAGCAGCCGGAGACTGAGCACATGTTTTGCAGATTGAAGAAATCTTTATATGGGCTGAAACAGTCTCCAAGACAATGGTATAAGATGTTTGATTCTTTTATAATCCGGATTGGGTTCACAAGGTGTGAGTATGATTGTTGCGTTTATGTTAAGAGTCTTGAGGATGATTTATATATTTTTCTGTTACTATATGTGGATGATATGCTAATTGCTGCGAAAAGTATGGATGAAGTCAACAGGTTGAAGTCCTTGTTGGGAAAAGAGTTTGACATGAAGATTTGGGTGCGGCGAAGAAAATACTTGGAATGGAAATTCGCAGGGATAGGTCAGCGGGGAAACTGTGGTTGTCCCAAAAGACTTATGTATGAAAAGTGTTGGAGAGGTTTAGTATGGCTAATGCTAAACAGGTCAGCACTTCATTGGCAAGTCATTTCAAGTTGTCTACAGCACAGTGTCCGAAAAAGGCTGAAGAGATTCAGGATATGTCAAAGGTGCCTTATGCGAGTGCAGTTGGTTGTTTGATGTATGCGATGGTATGTACAAAACCGAATTTGGCACATGCAGTCAACATAGTGAGTAAGTTCATGGCAAATCCAGGAAGAGAACACTAGAAAGCGGTAAAGTGGATATTCAGATATCTGAAGGGTACTGCAGATCATAGAATTATGTTTTCAAGGCAAGATCGGATATCAGTGGTGGGGTATATAGATGCAGATTACGCTGGAAGGTTAGATGACTTGAGATCTACAACAGGGTATATGTTCACTTTAGCAGGTGGACCGATTTGTTGGAGATCTATGGTACAATCTCTAGTAGCTCTATCGACTACTGAATCTGAGTATATGGCTTTGGCTGAGGCTGGAAAAGAAGCGTTGTGGCTAAAGGGTTTTGTGACGGAGCTGGGCATAGATCAAGGTGGAGTACAGTTGTATTGTGATAGTCAGAGTGCCATTTACTTGGCAAAGCATCAGGTATATCACGCGAGGACCAAGCATATTAATGTAATGTATCACAAGGTGAGTGAATTAATTGCTATGGGTGATGTAATATTGGAGAAGGTGCACACTTTTGAAAATGCAGCTGATATGTTAACAAAGACTGTGATCGCGGACAAGTTCAAGCATTGCTTGGATTTGGTTAATATCTCCGAATGTTAGTAGGAGGGAACACCGCCCCGGATTTGAGTGGAACAAGTTTATTAAATTCTGAATGAACGAGGTTATTCGTTAAGGTGGAGTTTGTTAGATTTGTGACTCATATTCCCCACCGGGGCGGGGAGATGAAGGGGGAAAACATCCGCCGGGGCCGAAGATAACTTTGCTGGACAGAGAGGAGCCCCGCTGGGGCGGGGCAATAAGCCTGAAGGGCCCCGCTGGGGCGGGTAGGCGGAACGCGAACTGACGAGAGCAATTTCCTGTTACAACTTAGCTTTAAGTCGGGGGATATTATGGGGATAATATACCATAATATGTTATAGGGTTGGAATAGGATTGTGGGGTATAAATAATGCCTATTGTAAACTCTATGTAACAAATTCACTCTGAATAAGAAAAGGAACGCCTCTCCTGTGGACGTACACAAATTGGGGAACCACTTAAATTTGTTGTATTGTGTTATTTTCTCTATAATCATGTGCGTATGTGTGATCCAATAATTTTAACAAAAAATGAATACCTTATCTTGTTGATTCACACCACTTGTAGGTGAGGGAATGGATTAATTTCTAATGGTAATTAAAATAATATTTTTATCCAATATGATAAATAAATAAATAAAAAGAATGATATTAAATTTTAAAATGAGTTGTACATCAAACTCATCAAACAAAATAAATATTGTTAGCATTTTTCATATGATTTTAATTCTTCCCAAAATAAAATAAATGTTTTGAAGAGTGAGAATGAGGTTGTAGATCTGAAGAGTGAGAACAAAGTTGCAGATTTGATGAATTAGGTTGAAGAGGCTGTTGAAGAGGATTTTTCTAATATAATTCACCTATTTGAATATCCCAAAGTGATTGCTACTACTGTTGGAGATACTCTTAGTACGAGTATGTGTGTGAATTACTCGGGTTTGTATTTTAAGTAGGTTATGGTCATGGGATTTTGTATTCTA
This sequence comes from Panax stipuleanatus, assembly GCA_020205555.1. Classification (NCBI taxonomy): domain Eukaryota; kingdom Viridiplantae; phylum Streptophyta; class Magnoliopsida; order Apiales; family Araliaceae; genus Panax; species Panax stipuleanatus. The sequence continues at coordinate 24,396,953 of CM035117.1, forward strand.
TGTTTAGTTATCTGGCAGTACTGGTGTAATAGTATTTGTTAATAAATGAAGGCTAGCTTTTAGCTATTAAATACTTCATCCGTGTCAAAATTAGATACTCCCTCCGTTCCTTAATATAAGACGTTTTAGAGAAATTTTTCTGTCTCTTAATATATGACATTTTAGAATTCTAAGTACGTATTAATTGCTTAGTTTTAATATTATTCCAAATATTAAATATAACTTTGGTTCTCTCACTATTTTTTAGTCCAATAAATAACAATCCCTTTTTTCAATACAAGGACAATATAAACATTTGATATTATATTTAATGATATACAATCATTTCTTTAATTCTTGTGCACAACTCTAAAAAGTCTTATATCAAGGGACGGAGGGAGTATATAATTTGATTTTTGAGATCAAACGACGACATATTAAATTTTAAATTGATATGAATTTATTTAATTTTAGTTGATACAATAATTATAATTGTATTATATATAACAAAAACTATTAATCACAATTTTTTTTTAATTCTAAACTTGTATAAGTCATACTAATTTTAAAGTTTGATATACGGTCAGAATGGCTTAAAAAATTTATTTCAAAAGTTAAAAAGTAGTTTGTTTTGGGCCCAAATTAAGATTTAAGTGGATGTATATATATTTAAATATGTTTTGATGGAGTGGAATGAGTTTCATGAATTGTTTAAGCCATTTTGATCTAATCGATCAGCCAATTAATATCAACGAAAAATTGGTGAGTTTGAAAAATCTCGTATGTGGTGTATGGGGCTAATGTAAATGGACAGGTTTTTGGGCTACACTCATATGGTGGTGTTGTTAATGGAGTTGAACACCCACACCCACTTGGAAATAAAGTCTGTTAAAATGTCTTTTGGTCTTGAGATTGATGTAAGTTATTCCAGCTCAGAGTTTTTAATTTCAAGACATTAATTTTAATTGCTGAAAATATATTAAAAATCTTGACAAGAATTAAGGTTCTAATTTTAAGGTAACAGATAAGTCAATTATTCAAATCTTATCAAATATGTTTTCTGATTCTCTTCCCTTCAACTAAGCTTTTTCAAATTGCTTTATTTTAAAAATCAAATTATTTGGAAAGATATCATATCTGTTAGTTTATACTAACAATTAGTTGTTGAAATCATGTTTCATTCTAACTGTGAATTGAGGATATTATGCTAACAATATTTTCCATATACTATATATTCATCCTTCACGGCTAAAGAAAGAAGCAGAACTATTCACGCTATACACATTCCGATATTAAGAGATCTCAAAGAAAATTTCCACCAACCATTTGTGCCTTAATTTCTTTTGGTTGAAAAATCATAGTTATCTTGTAATCATAATCCTCCTTATTAAAACTTGTATTCAAGCCTTGTTTGACTTGATTGTTTCAATCGTGAATAAAGGTGTACAAAGGAAACTCTAGAGGTTGCAAAGGTGCAAAACAGTTGGAGTAGTGTAAAAGGGGCAATCGTGTCTAAATATCAGAGCTTCTTTGTATAGGGAGTATTTGTAATTGATTTGTTAATTTTTAATTAAAGGAGTCTCCAATACCAATTGGTATTGAACGTGGATTAGGCCATTAATTTACAGGTTAATGGCTGAACCACGTAAAAATCTTTGTGTCTGTGGTTTGCTAATCTGTGGGGATTGATCATTTTAGTTTTTATTCTGCATATCATATTTCTGGGTTTAGTGTTCTGCAGCTCGCATAAAGATATACTAATTCAGACATCAAAGCAGACATGGTATTCTGTCCGATTATCATTAACAAAGAACATATATTAAAGCAGACACTGGAATCAGACATGGTTACCTATCCGATTTAAACCTGTAGTAGTAAAACAGAAAAATTTACCACTATTGATCACGTTTGACATTTACACTTATTCACCCATTCTCTAGATGTGCTTATTTACATAATTACAAAATGAAGTTCTGCCAACCGAGAGGAGGTGAACACCTAAGACTTCACCAACTTCCTACGTTGAGGATTATAGTTTCATATCATGAATTTGATGCAAATATTTTATCAATTTTTAGTGTATAATTGTTACTTATTTTGGCTGGCATAGAGTTTGTTCTGATTGTTTAAATGTCACATAATGAATTTGCAAGTGATCTGAATTTTTTGTTATACTTTATTTATTTCAATTATGTCAATATAAATCCTAGCTTTGCATGCATCTCTAACAATTTTGTAGTTAGCATTTTGAAGCATGTTTAATGAAATTGAACTGAATCAGGCTTGTACGTTTTGCTTGGTGGTTTGAGATACGGTAAGGATACAAATGTTTCCCTCACTCCAACACTTTAATAGTACTCCCTCCGTTCCTAAAAGATTATCGTTTGGCATATGAATTAAGAAAGTTATTTAATACTAGTAAAATTTGTTTGAAATTCCATCACTATCCCTTTATGGAAAATTGAAAATTATTAATACAAGGAAGAGAATTTATTGGGACAATGAGAGAAGATAGGGATAATATAAGAAAGTAAATAATTTATTCTTCTAAGAAGTTGTAAATGACAAATATTTTGGAACAAATTTTTTCTTCTAAAACGACAATCTTTTAGGAATAGAGGGAATAGTAATTAAGAGGTTTTGAAAATTTATCTAATTTAAGTAGTGTACGTTGAAAAACAATCAAATTTTGTAATCAAATTAATTTGGGTTTATGTCCTAGAAATATGTGTTTGTGAGAACAAAAAGTCTAAGCAGACAGAAATATAAGACATGAATATTGGACAGGAGTGTATTGGACTTTTAATTATTTATATTTTGACCCCCAATGGGATAAAAATACAAATAGATTAAAGTACAATACACCTCCTGTCTAATATTTATGTCCCATATTCCTGTCTGTGTAGAAGAACTCTTGTGAGAAAGATTGTAAGTAGGGTTCATGGGCTCAGTTTACTTGAGCAAATAGCTTTGGGCCAGTTGAGGAAGTTCAGACTATTAATTTAAGAATTATAAAATAATTTAATAGTCGTGAAATTATAATTATAATTTTAGAATTATAAATTTAAAATTAATAATTTTATATTATAATATCATCGATTATAATCCCGGAATTATTATTCTTGCAAACAAACATAGTCCTAGTATATATATTTTACTGGATCAGAAAACCATGGGGAAAATGAAATAAAAGTACACGTTTTGTTTACAGTTATTGTGGACATGTATTATAAATTTGTGAAACTAATATTTTCAAATGTGTAAATATTAATTCTTAAAAATTAAAAATTATAGTATACATATCAAAGAAATCTTCTCATCCCTTTTGCTTTCTAAACTTGTGTTAAATGTGAGAAACCTCTTTCGATTAATTAATACTCCCTTTCTTCTGCACCAAAAAAAAAGTCTTATTTGCTAGAAAATTTTATTACAAAAAATGAGTTCTCATTTTATTGATAATACTATAAAATAAAATAATATTCTCAAGTTTGTTATCAAAATTTTATTATTATGCCACTATTTTTAAACCATCAACTTATTATTTTTAATAGTTAACATAGAATAAATATTTTTTTTTAATATTTACAAATTTTGCAAAGTTTGATTCTTTTGTGCAAGGGAGGAAGTATGAAACTCAGCCAGTTTCCATACATCTCCACATTGGTAATACCAACTACACATACTATAAATAATATTACTATATATGGAAGTCATTGTTACTTATTACTTCCTCCGTCTCTTAATATAAGACGTTTTAGAGAATATTTTTATCCCTTAATATAAGACGTTTTACGATTTCAAGTAAAGCATTAATTGCTTAGTTTTCAATATTATCCTCAAATAATAAATATAACTTTGGTTCTCTCATTATTTTTGGACTCAATAAATAACACTATCTTTTTCCAATACAAGGGCAATATAGATAATTGATATTATATTTAATGCTACACAATCATTTTCTTAATGCTTGTGCACAACTCTAAAATGACTTATATTAAGGAACGGAGGGAGTACAATAAACGCAACTTGATTTCATAGAACATATATATACATACATATATATGTATATAATAATTTATGTTAGTCATTATGACTGCTAAAAGAATTTTTTAGGTCATTAGCTAAAACAACCCTGATTCAAATTTCAAGTTCGAATCAAATTTATTCAAACAAGATTTTAAACCATTAGCATAAAAACATCTTCTTGGGTCATCTTAACCCAAATTCACCTAAAAAATTATGACTAAAAGTACAATTATTAGTAACTTAATTTCTTATATAAACACAAATTTTTTTTTCATATATTTCGATGTGGGATTGGGATGTTTAATTAACTCACCTGCAGCAACTAGTCAAAAATCCATGGGTTCCAAGTTTCCTAAATTGCTGTTTTCCAAGGATTTTAAAGTTTTAATTTCTACGTACGGTTCGCCAAACTCTTTGGTCTCCTCGGTCTTCCCTCTCAACTCGAGAGTTTCTTCCAAGTTATTTCGTCTTACACGCTGCAGGCAATGCCTCTATATTGTTCTCTTGACTTTTTTTAGTTATGTTAGATTTATTAAGATTGAATAATAGATACAATCTTACAGAAATTAGACCAAGAATTGAAACCAAAAAACACACGATATATCCAAATTTATCAAAGTGTGGCTAGTTTCACATGTCTGATTATTAATTTTAATTTGCCTCACGCATTTTACAATAATCCGCGCATCAAACATCGTTTATATGCTACCTCCATTCCATAATAACTGTCTTTTTAGTAGAAAAATTTATTCCAATTTATTTGTCGTTTACAACTTTTTAGGATAGTAAATTATTTATTTTTCTATATCACTCCTAACTTTTCTCATTGTCTCAAAAAAATTTCTCTCTTGTATTAATAGTTTTTAATTTTTCATAAAGGGGTAGTAATGAAATTTTATACAAATTTTAATTCTTAAATGATACTACCTCCATTCCATAATAACTGTCTTTTTAGCTTCATGCACATGAATTAAGAAACTCATTTAATATTATCATTTAAGAATTAAAATTTGTAAGAAATTTAATCACTACTCCTTTATGAAAAATTGAAAATTATTAATACAAGAGAAAAAAATTATTGGGACAATGAGAAAAGTTAAGGATGATATAGAAAAATAAATAATTTATTCTCCTAGAAAGTTGTAAACGACAAATAAATTGGAACAAATTTTTTCTTCTGAAAAGACAGTTATTATGGAATGAAGTAATAGTATTAAATGCGTTTCTGAATTCATGTGCATAAAGCTAAAAAAACAATTACTCCCTCCGTTCCTAAAAGATTGTCATTTTAAAAGAAAAAATTTGTTCCAAAATGTTTATCGTTTATAACTTCCTAGAAGAATAAATTATTTACTTTCTTATATTACCCCTATCTTCTCTCATTGTCCCAATAAATTCTCTCTCTTTTATTAATAGTTTTCAATTTTCATAAAGGGGTAGTGATGAAATTTCAAATAAATTTTACTAATATTAAATGACTTTCTTAATCCATGTGCCAAAACCTTAAACGTCAATCTTTTAAAATCGAAGAGAGTATTATGGAATGGATCGGAGGTAGTAGCAACTAAAAAACTCTATCTACTATGATATTGACTCAATTCCATGAATGATGAAACGTACTCAAAATATTAAACAAACCCAAAAACGGATTGGTCAAACATGTTGAAGTATGAGCTAGCTAATTCCAAGAAGTTATATAGATAAATTCTTCTGTTTTAATTAGTTATCTTATATTTATTCTCAATGTGTGATATCTATTCTTCATATACATTAGTAATATTCCCACCAACCATCTTATTCAACTCTTTATCCTAATGAATTCTTGTGTACCATTTACACTAAAACATTGACTAATAGACCATCTTGTCTTCTTATGAAAATTGTACCGTTTCCTTCAAGTAGAGTTTCCTTCCCCAATAAATTTAAGTAAAAACTATACCAAACAAAATCGGATCTTAAGTTGAAAATGAGATATATAGATAACAGATAATTAATTAATGGAGAGCACTATTTTTCACATGTATTTTTGATATTTTCATATGATTTTTTTTCACATGAATATGAGACTCACTGTATACTCATGTGAGAGAGGATCACGTGAAAATATCAAAAATACATGTGAAAATGTCAGTTCGCTTAATTAATTAGCGGAAGAAGTCTTAAGGAATATGCTTAACGCGATGACTATTCACATCATGGGATCAATATATATTATCTTTCACTAATTAAAGCACCTAATTAAGTAGATCAGTGTCATGTTATAACTTAGGAATTTCTTAACATGTGCCCTTAGGGCACATGCTAAGCTCACAGTTCAAAGGAATATTTTCTTGAATTATGTGTATATTCCCTTGAACTTGGTGCATATGCAAAAATCAAGAGAATATGCACAAAATTCAAGAGAATATTCTCTTGAACTGTGTGCTTAGCATGTGCCTTTAGGGCACATGTTAAGAGGACCCAAATTCTTGATCACACAATAAAAACTTTAATTAATTAGTATTTAACTAAAAAATGAGGTGGATTAGGTGGTTAATTAGCTTTTCTCTTCTGATCCTTTACATAATATATACAAGTTGGAAAAAATGATATGGGCAAATTACTATTTAATTACATTTTGATAGCTTTTGAAAAGTATCACCATCTTGACTTATTAACGGTTAGCTCTCTTTTTCAAATGTGGCTTACATAATAGAAGAAGAAAAACTATTCTTTAGTTCTAGAACTTTTAATTAGTGGCTTTTAATTAATTGTGTGTTAATTGAACAAGAGTGTTATTAGTCAATCACTTGTTAGAAAAGGAAAAAAGTCCACCTACTCACTAGTGGCATAGGTCTACTTTTAGAACTTTTCTTCAAGGTGTTTTCCAGGACCTGACTCCTTCAATATCACCTGCACAATACCTTTCAGTTAGTTTTATTGAATTGACATATTATTGACTTATTAATTTTTCACTCTGATAAAACTATAGACTATATATAATTAATTAAGAAGTTATTTGATGATAGTCCATGTGATGGAACGTATGGTGTTTCAATAATGTGGACAAAAAATTTACAATTACCATTGTTTTGAATAATAATAATAATGCTACTATTACATAAAATGGTTACATAACTCTCATATAATGCTCACGTGACAGTATGCGATTTGTTGTTGAGTTAAGTGGATCATGTCAACAACAAATCACATACTGCCACGTCAGCAGTATGTGAAAGTTATGTAATTATTTTATGTGATAGTAGCATGACCGTTTGAATAAGAGAGTCTCAACCCTAAAAAATTTAGGGTCTACCGGAGTTTAGTATGATAGTCCAGGTGATGGAACGTAATGTGGAAATTGATAATTCTACATCATTTTTTTGAAATTTTTATACGTAGGATCCACATATTAACTGAGGTGTCGAAATTTTATTGACTAATATATAAGTCATACGTGTGAAAATATCACAAAGTGATGTAAAAATATTAGTTTCATAAATTTATAATTATCATTGTTTTGAATTAGTCTCACTACAATTTTTGAGGGTCTATCATTTGTAATTTCTCAAAATTACAACTATATATCATTTGTATTTTTGAGTTTCCTTTGTAATTTCTCAAAGTTTGTACAACTATATATGCACGAATACAAAGCACTTTATTTCAGTACGAATTCTAAAGAAAATTTTATATATGAATTCTTATATATATGGGCTGACCTTAAACAATTAAATACCTACTCCGTTATAAGCCGATGGAATGTTCGTTAACCTAGACAATGTAAACAAAGGGAATTGATATTTTCACAAGTAAAATTTGATATTTCTACAAACTATCATGTGGAGTCTCCATTTACTATTTCATGCGAGAGACACCTTGTCAAATTATCATTTTTACTTTTGAAAATATCAATTCTCTTTTAACAAACTGATTGAAGAAGTATTTCTCATAGGACAATATTGTTTCATTGTTTCAAGAAAAAATGTATTACCTGAGAAATAAAATGCAACACAATATTTATGACACACTTAAATAAAATAAAATAAAAACTGAATAACTTTTTACTAATAATGGAATTTAATTAATATTCAAAAAATTATCTCTAATCATGTCTTAGATTAGTCTCAATATTGAAAAAGAAGAAGTCATTAAAAAAAAATAAGACTAATCTTTCTTAGACAGATAGTGAAAGGGAGGCATGATTAAGTGAAAGAAACATAAGTAATGCACAATTATAATTGAAAACCCTCCTAGTCAAACTTTGCTTCTTTACCCAACCCACCCATACTTAAGATTTTGACTTCCTCTATAAAACCTAATCCTACATTTGGATTGAGAGAATGAAATAAAAATAGTGTATTTGATGATTATTTTGACAATTAAATCGTTCCAATAGAATAAAAATTCATTACATCCTATTATTTTTTTGTTTAATTTAATTTTCCATTATATGATAACAACACCCACCAACAACCACCACCAAACATATACTTAATTTTTTTTTAAATCATTTCATTCTATCCTTTACTCTATTCTTTCAATCCAAACACAGCATAAAACCTAAGATAATAATTGTAGAGTGATTAATAGGTTTGTTTGTTTATAATTTACGCCATTTTTTTACAGCCAAGCTAAATTACACGTATCTTTATACACTAATTGTTCGCCATCACACATCTCCTTCAATTTTCTTTGTCAACGACGACTTTAATCCGTACGAAGAATGCAAAAGATACTTAAATGGTGCTACCTAATTTCTACATTAGTGTGTCTAGCTAGTGTATATATATTTTATAAAAGGCCTAAATATGGATTAATACATTGAATTTTTATTTTTATTTTCATTTTGAGAATTGTCTTCTCAATTTTTTTTAATTAGAGAATTATACTCTTAATTTTTTTCCACTTTAGGGTTGTCTTCTCAATTTTTTCAATTAGGGGATTAAACTTAAAAAATTTTTGATTACATCTAATTGATAGTACCACGTCAAAAATTGATGCCATGACAGCAATATGTTGCTAAAAAATAGTTGTGTAATATTGAGTCTCATTTTAACATTTATTCCATTAATTTTTTATACCAAAAAGGGTAAATATAAGACCATTATTATTTTTTTAAAGTAAATTTAATACATTACAAACTCAGCTTTTAAAAAAGCATCAATAATCAATATATGGATAAATATTTTAAAATGTATAAATGTACTACTAATTAAAATCTTGTTATTTTCATAATCATCAATAATCAATATAATGACAATTTTACCCTTTTGGTATAAAAAATTAAGGCCTAAATATAGATTAATACCCTGAACTTTAAGTGTATTTCATAATTATCAATAATCAATATAATTAATTTTTTATACCAAAAAGGATAATATTGTCATTAAATTTACTTTCAAAAATTAATAATGGTCTTATATTTACCCTTTTTGGTACAAAAAAATAATTGAATAAATGTAAAAATAAGACTCAATATTACACATGAGTATTTTTTTAGTTACGTGTCGCTGACATATCATCAATTTTCTGACGTGCAACTATCAATTAAACGTAATCAGAAATAATTAAAAGTTTCAAACCCTAATTGAAAAAATTGAGAAAACAATCCCCAAAGTGAAAAAAAAAAATTAAAGTTTAATCCTCTACTTGAGAAAACAATCTCCAAAGTGAAAAAAAATTAAAAGTTCAGGGTATTAATCCATATTTAAACCCTTATAAAATTAATTAAGAAAACTAGACCTCATTAAATTATATATCAATTTAGATGTTAGAAAAGGATTTGCTGGGTATAATTAAGCTGCCATCTCTATTTATGTTTCTTTTTTCCCTTTTGAACATCTAAGAAAAATGTTATTCTATTTCAACAACTATATTTGTGAATTGGGTAGGTTGAAAATTTATTGCAATAAAATAATCCTATTGTCTAAGTTCATGATAATGAGATATTAGCTAGATAAATAAAGACTTACACGGATCAAGACCTTGATATCTTTAAGTCTCATCTTCGATTTTTATTTGTATGAACTTATTTCTTTTTTTATATATGAGATTTGTAACCTACTTCACGTGATTTTTGTTTCATGCTTCACATATGAGATTAGCTAGTGTTATTAATTATTGTAATTTCTGAACGTATAAATTATTGATATTATAATTATATAATTATAGTTGATTATCTGTTGGACGCTCATTATGTACACATCCTCAAAAAATGGGTTTTAAAAAAAAGAATAGTTCTTAATGCACAAATAATATAAAAAAATGAGAAGAAAAATAAGAATTAAGTAGGACCTATCCTTTAGATTGTTGCACATCTCTTTATTAGTATTAGTAATGCTATGAACATCAATTATACACAAAAAGTTGTGCTATAAAAAAGAGAGAAAATAGAGAGCGAGACATACAATTAAATGTTTTACACATTTTTATTGGTAAGCAATACATGAATCCTACTTTAATTTGATACACAACTTTTTATGTATAATTGGTGCATATGAGAATTAATATACATTACAAGGATCCTGACGCAATTTTGTGTTTACAATTTGTACACGTAAAATCTTTTATTTAAAATAAATAAATAAATAAAACTTAGTTTCCATGAAACTGAAATTGTCCATGTAGTCTTGGGGTTAGGACAATGGTAGCTATCTATATCCATTATGGTTGCCAAAATTGAGTGACTAAATAAATCATATGTTCCTAACAACTTTGGGTCCCCTCCCTTATCATTGCGAATCCTTTTGCATCACTCTTTTGACATTAATACTTTAGTCAACTCTCCCTCTCTTTCTCATATGGAAAAACTTACCCCGGGTAAATTAATTTATATTCCATTGCTTTACGGATCTGAAGAAGATTACTTATTAGCTACTCTTCTATATATATTTATTTATATATATATAAGGCTCTAGAACGAATAATTTATTTACGAATATATGTAAGGTTCAGTGTTGAAGGTTGTTAATTGACTCAATTATATACCATTATATATTCGTAATTAGTGTTAAATATTCTCATCCAATCAATAACCTTCAACAATGAACCCTATATATGTTCGTAAACGAACTGTTTATTCAAGAGGCTTATCCTATATATATATATAGTTCTATATATATCGAATATGTATGTATATATATAGTGGTTGGCTGATTATACAAGTTGAAAGGTTCGGTCAATGGCTCGATCAAACTTACCCATAGTATAGCTATATGAAAATACATAAATATTACTCCTTTCCTTCTATAAAAACAAAAAAAAATATTGTTCTACAAAAAGATTCATTCTTTCATTTATGTCAGTATAAGATGTCATGTTATTAAGTATAAAACCAAATTTCACTACGGCCACGACATAGTCACTAAACTAAACGCTTTTTATATCTATATCTGAGGATAATAATTTGCAAATTTTGCACTCTTTTTGAGAAATTGAGGAGGGAGTACTAAATATCTAAACATAAAGGCATGGTAAGGAAAGAAAAAATATACCAAGTTTATCCTACTGTCTAAAAATGTGGGTGTGAACAACAACAATAATTTCAACGTCCTTCTAATTAAAGAATTTTACCCTTGTTAAGATTATTGTGCTTCACTTGCAGAGAAATTGTGCAGAAATGAAGATATAGGACGACTTCCTATACTACTTTCCTTCCTGTGGCGGCTATTTCTAAGTTGTTTCTAGCCTGTTTAATTACATATGTTTTCTCATGGAATCAAACTCTCTATGTTATTGCATATATAGTCCATATATGCTAATTAGAAAGAGAAAAAACCTGGGATAAAGTGGAAAGCCTAATAATTTGAACCTTTTACTTTTTTTTGTAACTTTAAACACTTATATATATATATACACCCCATTTTCTAGCTAGCTTCTTGTTTTTATTATGTTGTGTTTGTGAATATATAGTTTCACTCTGATTAGCTATAATTATTTGCATTGGGTAATAATAAAAATCACAAGCTATATAATATTTCTAAGATAAGGGAAATAAAAAACTTCAACATTAAAAAAAAAGGTATTACAAGAGGAAAAAGGATCCTGATCATGTCATACATTACTGGTTTTTCTGTACAAAACACAGATTAGAAACGTATATAAACATTATATATATGATTCATATGCAACTACATATGGAGATGGAGATATATGTTTATAGTTATTATAATTAAACAGTGTAGGTATGCTCTAATTAAGAAACTTAGATATAAAGAAAAAGGTGGCAGGCAGTTCAAACCTTTCACACGCGCTTAAATATATATCTCTGGACTAATTTTAAGCAATCGCATTAAATAGAGGATCTTCAAGCAAAAGGTCCGAGTACCAACATGAAGTTTGTGGCGCTCCTCCATCAGCTGTATTCATACAAGTCTCAGTCGTCAGTACTAGTGGAGGAGGATGATGAGGAGGCGACGGAGATAATAAAAAGTTGGATATTTGATGAACCATTTTTTCCTCCTTGTTTTGAAAGTTGCAGGGGATTTCCAAATCCGGCAGAATCATGGATTTATGAATCATAATATTGTCTTGAGAAGAAGAAGGAGGAGTTTCTAAAAATGGAAAAATGTTACTTTCTTTACTCATGGATGAAAGTGAGGTTAAGAGATTATATGCAGTAGAGTCAATATCCGTGAGATGAGTACCCGCGCTGCTGATGATGTTGTTGTTGGAGAAAGAAGGCATGGGGGGATTTGAATGTGGATTATTAGGTTGAAGCAGATATTGTAGGTATTGAAGCGGAGTAGTAGTGGTGGCTGCTTCCGACTGATGATGATGTAATCTCGCCGCCGCTTGTTGATCTAATTCCCATGAGGAGGAGTAGTACTGGTGGTGGTCCATGAGCTCTTTGAGGTTCGCCAACGCGATAAGATGAGGCAGGCTTGAGAAAATGTCAGTCCGAGGGCGGTGAGTCATTGGATCAAATCCCATCTGAATTAGCTTCTTCTTCAGATGGGTGTTCCAGAAGTTTTTAATCTCATTGTCCGTCCTTCCGGGGAGGTTTGTTGCAATTGCAGACCACCTAATTCATATTAATATTAATAACAAAGACTAATTAATTTAGTTTGAATGATCAATGTGTGTGTGTGTGTGTGTATATATATATATATATATATGTGGAACAAATAATTAATTAAGTACATATATATATATATATATATATATGTATATATGAATATATGTTTTTAACACTACAATAATTCTTAGCTAGGGGAGAGATCGAGCGAGAGGGAGAGAATGAATTACTTATTGCCGAGAATAGAATGCAGATTGAGAATTGTTTGTTCCTCTTCTTGGGAAAACTTTCCTCTCTTAATATCAGGCCTCAAGTAATTTGTCCATCTTAGTCTACAACTCTTCCCACATCTATTAAGACCTGATCATAACAAATTAATATATATATATATATATATATATATTAGATACATACATACACACATATAGAGATCAGGCATGCATATTGATCAATACTTACAGATATATATATATATATATATATATATATATATATATAATTCATGTACCTGCAAGTTTTGGAAGGGCCCTCCAGCTGCCATGGCCTTGTTTCTGGATGTGTCTGGAAAGTTTTTGGTCTTCTTCTGGAGTCCAGGGGCCTTTCTTGAGGCCAGTTTCATCACAACAAGGAGACCTTCCCATTTCTATCAAAATCTATTTATGTTTCCTTATGATTTGGTTGCCCCCTCCCAGTCCTACCAAATAACTGGAGCTCACTATTTATATATCAGGCTATCTACCCAGGACAGTCCTCCTCTTGTCCTCTTGTTGGCAGCTTTGCTCGTATACTAACCGTGTCCTTTTCCATTTTGAATTGACATATATACCCTTTTCCCCCAAAAACCAACATGTATACATGTATTTCACCATAAAAGAAAGCTACGCAAATTAAGTTCTTAGCACACTCCAAAAAGTTTAGAATGTGTGCGTGGGTATCGATTCAAATATGCATTTAAAAATCACCATACATATTATGTGCATATAGTGAATTCAAGAATTTTCAAATCAATGTCAAAATTACAACAACAAAAATTATAATACAAATTTGTATATAAATGATCATTATTATTCAATAATATTATTCCATAACATACGAACTCAACAAAAAAAAAATTAGTTTGAACAAATGACTCGATAGTTTTTAACCGTATCCCCATTCCTACGGCAGATATTAACATATTGTAAGGGCAATATGGGAATCTAATAAGAAGTGTCAAATCAGAGATAATAAATTAATGAGTAATTAAAGCCCAAAAGTAAGAGAGTCAGCCTCCGAAAAATAGATCGAAAGTGGGCGCTGGTCGGAGAAACTCACTTCATGCACGCAAAACATAGCATTATTATTCCGTCATCAAGTTGCATGATTTTTCTATCCAGCTATTATCACATAATTTGAATCATATAAAATTTATATACACACACTTATATATTTGTGAACCTTGCATATTACGCAGAACTTATAGTATATATATATATATATGTATGTGAGCATTATGTGATTCAAAATTACGTGATAGTAGCATTATTTTTTTCTATCATCAACATTTTAGATTCTACGTACGTACTACTGCTACAAATATACTCATCCGGATATATTTAATTTTTTTGAGGTTAATTTATAGAATTTTAAAATTTAAAATAATAAAAACTTATTTCGTTTGAATATAAATAAATATAATTATTATATACTCTTTTTTGTTCAAAAATTAGAGATATATATTATTTGACTTTTGATGACAAAAAGGACAACATAGTAAATTTTAAATTGATGTGAATTTATTTAAATTTAATTGATACAATTATTAAATTGTATAGTATATAACAAAAACTATTAATCACAAAATTTATTTCATTCTAAACTTTCATGAGTCATACCGATTTTAAAGTTCAATATGTCGTCGTTTAATTTCAAAAATCAAATTGTATTTTGAGTACTAATTAAAAAGTATTATTAATTACAATATTTGTTATTTGAAAATTTTAAATGAAATCATATCAATATAAAATTAAATTTGAAATTTCAAAATTTTAGAACCAAGATAGTATGTGTTTTATATAATTGTATATATTTAAGCTGAGGCCTATATATCATCTCACACACTCACACATTTCAGAAAATTGTTGGCCACCTTCCACAGAGGCGTAACACGCACTCTTAAATTGGGTTTAGCTCCTCTCAGGTGAGCTCTACCTTTGTAACACAACCAACCAACCAGTAGTAATGGGACACATCATATATAGATTATTGATTTTATATCAATTATATTCGACATTTGATCCTATACCATGGGACAATCATAAAAAGTGGATATATACACCCTTTTTAGTTCAGGTATTACTAAAAGTCGAGGAGTTTTAAGTCCAAATGTAAGGTAATTAAACAAGATCTTAAGATACAGCCGTCGTAAGGGAACTTTTATAATGGAAAACGTCTGATCTAAAAACCATATAAGCTAAGCTTACTAATTACCTATATATATATATATATATGCCAATACTTTGAAGCTATTGAGATTTGGAATAAACGTTACTCATCGAAAGTTTCTTTTTTACCTTTCTCTTTGAAATAGAGACTGAAAGAAGCTGATATTTATAGACGTTGGCGATCCTGACATTATTCTTTAAGAGACTAGATGATTTGCTTGTATGGAATACTTACTTCAAATATCCAAATATCGAATGTTTGTAATTGGGTTTTGGGTAGGTATTTTGTTTGTTGACTGTATTATTTAGATACGTAATTTTGTTGTGATCCTATCCATACCTTTTGGATTTGTCACATTCTGTATGACATTGGAGATTAAATAAAATTTGACTGTATTATTTAGATACCGCAACCCCTGGCCCTCAATTCTCCTTGTTAATTAATCAGCTGTATATTTGTGACGGGTTAGTATACAATAATTAATGTACTAATAGTAGTCAAAATAGCTTACAATGGAGCTTAGCTAGCTTGTAATTAAAATAACTATCAACCCAATGAAAATTTCTCTAATTATTTAATAAAAATTTCGTAACAGAAACGCGGACGACACACTCAAAAAGAGAATTAATGATGGGATATTTGTAATTTCAATCATTTATCAGAGATTAATTAATTAATATAAATGGCTTAAAAATGCGTACTTGAACACTTTAGATACCTAATTATCATAGTATATTTCTGAGGGTTTAGTCTCTAATTTAACTGTGACTTGTAGGCGCGAGGCATAATATGTAAGAGATGGAATATGCCTCTAAATCTTAATTAATGAGCTGAGTTTTGAAGGTAAACGATTATATATGGCTAGGTTAAAATAAAATAAAATAAAATAAACATATTTTCTGATGTAACATGAACCACAAAATTGATGTATATATATGATATTAACTATATATATTAAGCCATGGTCTAATTTTAACACCGTTAATATCGAAGAATTAAGTTTCATTTGGCCACAAAAAAACTTGCACCAAAAAAACTTGCACTAAGATAGAGACAAGAAGTGAATATGACGTATACATTTGACCATTTAGGGAGCTGGTTAGAGAGGAAGTTGGTGCAGCAAACACTTTGATTTTCACCACCATTAAACCCTAAAAACATCTTTCTTTCTTAATTTCTTAATTTCACCCTAAAACCGCGTCCACTGCATTACTCCATCTCCCTTTGTCCTCATATACATTGTCCATAGTCACACAACGTGTGTGTGAAGAGATCCTAAATTGACTTATAATTAATGGAAGTTAAAAAAACCCAGATCTTCTTAATTAAGTTGTTGATGAATCCGATTAAAGAATCGAACAACAGACATTCAAACTAAATGCTAATTACCCATTGTTGGGATAGTTCACATGAATCCCATATCGGATAAATTCAAGAGCGTAGATGGGTTAATAAGTATGGTCGAGCCTCAATCTAATAGGTTAACCTTTTAGGTAAGGAGGTGGTCCAACATGCTTATTGGGCTTAGTCTGATAATGGGTACCAGAGCTCATGGTTCGATGGTGGAGTATGAAAGATTCAAAGAAGGTGTGCTTAATGGTAAATAACTCTAGTATGATATTTAAGTACAAGCACAAGTAATTAAAATTCCCATTAAAAAAGGCCTTAATTGCAAAAATTGAAAACATTATACAAGGATGTTTTTTTGTTTTTCTTTTCACCCCTAAAATTACAACTTAATTGATTGAACAATATGTTGGTATAATAATAAAATTATGATGACAAATTTGAAGATATTATGTCATTTTATACTGCTATTAGTCAAAGGATAACTTTGCTGGGATATATAAAAAAAATTAGCAAATGAGTTTTTTTGTGTGAAAAATTAAGAGGGAGTAGCCAGCTACTATATGTTGTTAAGGAAATGTTTGAGAATATAAGACTAAATTTTTCACTACCGGTTGTGCCGCTGGGGCTGGGGGGCACACATAGAGAGGCTCACTTTCGTCATTCTTTCCATTCTTGGGGTTTTCATAGATGGTTAACTTCATAATTCCAACAACGACAGTCCAAACTCAAAACATTGCAATTAGACCCAGGCCAACATATATTCTCTTTATATGAATCACCTCAAACCTAATTAATATGCTTGCATGCATGTAATGTACACAGGAATGCAAGCATATAAGCTATAAGCATGCATGCATGTATACATTTATATATAACTGTATATATGTGTGTGTCTATATATATATATATATATATGTGTGTGTGTGTGTGTGTTTACGAGCGCGTGCATGCATGACTGTAGTGTGTAAAAGCATGCATAATAATTAAACTGTATATACATGCATGTATATATATATATATATATATAAACATACATGCATATAGTGGGTGTCAATGTTGATGGTGATTAGTATGAAAAATCAAAGTCCAGAGTCCGACTTGTTCTTAGGAAGGCCATATATATATCTTACTTCATTAGCTGCCTCTTTCAAACCTGATTAAACTCGATATTAAAGTCTCACATCAAAGGCCACGTAGCATCGAACTAACAACGACCATAGACATATTAGAAACCTCTCTCTCTCTCCCCTTACTTTTTCTCCTCATCTTAGGTCATATGGCTGTGGGCACAAGTTATTTTTACTATTTAAAGAACCCCGAATGCTTGTAACTTTAGGTTAAGAAAAAGAAGAAAAAAACCCTAATTAATCAACACCTTTCACCAAAGTTAGTTAAAGATTTTTTCACTAGAAAGATAGAGAAAATTTCATACTAATAATACTTGAAGAGAGAGAAAGGTTGCTTCTTCAACTAGGGTTCCTTGTCGGGTGGACCGGCCACCTTCACACATCAAAAAAAGAAAAGAAAAAAGAAACAGGTTTAGTTTAAAAGTGTTTGTGAGGTCACATATATAGACAGAGGGATAATTTAAATTAGACAAAATAATGATTGTGTTAGTGTCAGCTAAACAACTGATTTGCTTGTTCACTTGGGTTTCTACCCAATACATCTAAATTCGGACTTTGTATGCCTCTATTAATTTGCCACGTACATCCATCCATCTTTTTGGGTTTCATTTCCATGCAGAGAGGACGTACGTCAATACATAAAAGCAATGTTTTTTTTACTTTAAAGCTACTAAATACAGAGGAGTATGTATATATATATATATGGGATTGCATCTACAGTAATCGATTGTTGGGAGCAATCGGTTGTTGGGAGCACTTGGTTGTTGGGAGCAACTACTTTATCCCATTTCTTGTAGGAGTTTTTGCCTCAATTTATCCCCAAATATAATGGGCCCCATTATAATAATGATTTTCAAACCCCACATAAAGTGGTTGCTCCCAGCAATCGGTTACTGTGAATGCAACCCCTATATATATATATATATATAATATATTTAACAACATTTTTATAATTATTTTAATGATACTTTGAGCGACGTTTATCGTTTTGACAATATTATTTTTACTAGGACAATATCAATCATTCTTTTTCTTTTAATTTAATAGGCTATAATAAAGTACTTATGTTTGCACTAACAATTATATACTAATTTTGCACTAATGCAGTGTTCGAAAAATCGGCCGATTAGTCGGCGATTAGGTCGAGGTCAGAGGATAACCGAGTCGACTAGGGCCTACTCCCTTCAATTAGTCGCTGGCAGACTTAGTCGGGACCTAGTCGGCGCCTAGTCGGGCAAGTCGGAGCCTACTCGGTTACGTCACCTAGTCGGAAAATCAGAACAAATAGAGGCAAATAGGAACAAATCGAAATATATCGGGGTAAAAAACAGAACATGTGAAATGTTTGGGGCCATAGTGTAATTTATTAAATGTTTAAAGTTTAAACCCTAATTTATTGAAATGTTTGGGGCCATGTGAAATGTTTGGTTTTGAACAGTGTCGAACTATTTGATTTTACTTAGTTTTCATGTTTTTATTTGATGATTTGTGTTACTTATGTTATTCTATTTACTCAAAACTTATGAAGAAGAAAGGAGAATATATATTTTAAAAAAAATTAAAAATTCGACTAGCCGATTAATCCCCTAGTCGCTAATCGATAGTCAACCGATCTGGGACCGACTAACGACTTTTAGAACACTGACTAATAGAGAAAAAAACAACAATTAAATTTAATTAAAAAATAATTACATACTCTTTTTTCCTATTAGTGCATGAACGTGTTAAATGCGCATACAAAGCCCTAATCAGTTTTTCAGTAGATTATTTATGTAGTTCTATTATTTTATATCCCATCGATCAGCTATTACCTGGACTACTCACACGTACAATTTCAGACTGGAATAGCATTAAATACCTTAGGATCATCATAGCAACAGTTCTGTTCATTAAAAATAATGCTACTATCATATAAATATTTTCACATAACCTTACATACACACATACATACTGCGGGTCCCGCGCGTCAGGCAAGGGCCCACAGTATGTATGTGTGTGTATGTGAAGATTATGTGAAAGTATTTATGTGATAGTAGCATTGCTCGTTCATTAATTCCCTCCTGAAAAAATGTCGAATTTTATAACACTATACATGAAGAATTAAGAAATATGGCATCCATATGTTTATTGCCAATTAATTTATATGTCAACAAGTATGGCATCCATATGTTTATTGCCAAGCTTCAAACAATGGTCCACTTAATAAAAAGGGTTTAAGCTTTGATCTTAGTCATGTTAAACTATTAATCATGTCAATTAAGCTAGTTTTAATATTAATTCATGTTAGATTGTTTAACTAATCAATTAAAATAGGGTTTGCACGTAGCTGCGCAACTGATAAATATTGTTGATTAATTACTCAGATCTTTACACAAACTACAAGCATATGCTATTTAATTAGTAATCTTAAGAAGCTTAATTAGATAAGCTCCAAATAGATTAATAATTAATATATGGTGGTCCAGCATCTTCAATGAAATACTTGGCTTCCTCAAGAATTAATCTATAGACTAGAATAGTATATAACTGAGTATCAGTTATATATAAATAGAATATTTAACTTTAAAAAATAAATAGAGGAAAATCACGAGAAGAAGAAGAAAGTTGAACAGTTCTTCTATATATGATCTTCTTTTCTGTATTTCAAGCCTTCACTAGAATTAATAATTAAGCTTTATATTATTGCTTGGACTAATTAACTTAGTCTTTCTCTCAAGTATGTGACGGTGACACTTACTTTCTAAACATCGTTAAGAAGCTCATTAAACAAATTATATATGAACAATAAACATTATTAAATAAATAGAAAATGCGCACAACACATAGCATATTGGTATGTAAGAAATACTATTTCTATTTCGTATGATACACGTGGATTGTATTTGTGAGATAATAACAAGAAATACCAACTTCAACTTTGTCAACTATCAAAGCCAACAACCCTAATCGGTCCAAAGACAAAAAAAATTGATTTAGGGTCAAGAAAATCTAGAATTAGGATCCTCTTCATTTCATTCTCCATTTCACTCTCTATTTCATGGTCCACATTTAAAATGTGCGCTCTCTCTCCTGTCAGCATGATGTCATATTCCCTTACATTTTAAATATGGACCATGAAATAGAAGGTGAAAGAGGATCCTAGTCCGAAAATCTGTGCCATTTTAATCCTATCTTACACTACTGTTTAAACAATAATTAACATGTCGAAATGTTTGCTTATAGGGGTCCAACTTAACAGCCTATTAGCCTCCCTGGAGCACCCTTAAGATGATATATACAAGATTTTGTATATATCTAATAGTCATCGTCTCCTTTGTTTTCCTTTTTATGTTTTCTTGGTGCATATTAAGATTTATCATAGACATAATGTTTGTCACTATTTAAGCGTATATGATGAATCTTGGTAGGCACCGAAAGATAAAGGGTAAATGAGACTCAATTTTCACTACTTAATTAATGTGAAAAAAGTTCTCAAATCTTCTTAAAGACTCTTGTTCATATATGACAACAATGGCTTCAAGTTTTCTCAACCGTTATATCCATTATCAGGGAAATACAAATCTATGACGACTAATTAGTTTATAGCACCAATACATATGGTTTCATATGATATCATGATATATATATATATATATATATATATATGTGTGTGTGTGTGTGTGTGTGTGTGGTAAAATGAATTTTATACTCTACTAAATCATTGTTTTAGCTAGCAATCAACCACTACGTATTATTTGGTGGCTTACTTAACTTCCATCGGCAATGACATGACATCAGATGAACACAGCTAGCTAAGGACAGTGAAAGATGGTGAGAGTTTGGCAGTTAAACCCCATTATTACTACAGTAATTAATATCAATCAAATTGAAATTAAATTATCTAAGAAGACTAGATCTCAAATGTTATCTACTTCAAATATTGCGCGCTAGGCGCTAGCAAGTCTAGTTAATTTATAAGTAAGTATATATATATATATATTACGACTAAATAATCACTTGTTGTCGGGAGATGACAATAGGGTTCGAATTCAATGAGAAACATATATATTGCCAACTTGAGACATGACTGACGTGTCCTAATTTTTCTAGTTTCCCGGATAGGATATACCAACAATATCCCAAATTATTAAGCCCACCTATGCATATCCCTCTCCAATCCTAAATTATTTTTTTCAGCAAGAGTAACTTCATGACATGCATGTTTAAATGTGAAAAAGGGAGATATATATATATATACTCTAGTTGGTATCTAATTAACTAGGTACCTTAATTATAGGGTTACAAAATATCTAATTTTAAGGGTTTTTTAGATCTCTAAGCGTGCATGTGTGCATAAAAATATGTAAAAATTAATATAATAGCGTATAAATTTTCACATAATTTGGTGACTTGTATCAAGTATCAACAATTTTATAGTAGTCAAAAATTATAAACAAATTTGAGCTGCTAAAAACTGATTTTGTTATATAATTATAATATAATTCGTGCTCCACAATCTTAAAGCAAATAAATATAAATATTTACAATCCTTATATATTCGCATGCATATATATATTATTTACATCTATACAGTTCGAATTAGTTTGTTAAAGGATCTTGATATCTGTCATTTATGAGATTAGGAATTTAGGATATAAAACCACTCGTGGACTTACTTTTATAAATACATAGCGAGAAGAGGAGAAGAAACTAGTGATGAAACATAAAATTTTATCAAAAATATTATTCTGGACCAATTCATTACCCCAAAAAAAAAAGCGAAGGAAAAAAAAAAGAGAAATAGTTTCAGGTCACTATGACATATATATTAATGTATACTTATAATATTTAGCAATATTATAAGTTTAATATACCGTGGTTAAACGCAGTCATTATCTAGCAAAATTTTCACTATTATATACTCTACTTGATAAGTTGATATTAAAGATTAAAAAAAAACAACTTCATGCAGCA
Organism: Panax stipuleanatus; assembly: GCA_020205555.1. Classification (NCBI taxonomy): domain Eukaryota; kingdom Viridiplantae; phylum Streptophyta; class Magnoliopsida; order Apiales; family Araliaceae; genus Panax; species Panax stipuleanatus. Next base: position 24,419,810 of record CM035117.1, read on the forward strand.
AAAATTATTTTTAAAAATCTATTTATATGTTGGGACTTGTGACTCATAAATAGAGACTATTGAAAAAGGCCCATCTGGGTTGAACCAGAGGGTGTGGAGGGTGCAGGAGGGCGGAGGGCGGAGGGCGGGGGCGGGGGGCGAGGTGGCGGAGCCCCTCACGGTACGGTACAAAAAGTTTGCCATGGAAGCGTGGACCGCGCCAACTAGGCATGGAGCAGCGCGGGACGCGCAAGGCTGGGAGACAGAGTCGGTATGTCTAGCGCGGGGCGCGCGAACCGCGCCGGTCGGGCGGGGAGGCGTTTTCCTGTTCTGTTTAGAAAATGATATTATGGGGATTAAGGCCATAATATGAAATAGGGTTGGAATATGATTAGTGAGTATAAATACTATCTATTGTAAAGTTCTATGTAACTCATTAATTCATAATAAAAAAAGAAACGCCTCTCCCGTAGACTACTCAAATTGGAGAACCACGTAAATCTCTCTTGTGTTAATTCTCTATTATCGTGTGCGTGTATGTAATCCATAATTCTAACAGTCACATTATAATGTTAATTATGCCATTCTTATAATAACTATGATTGGGAGACAGCACCACCAGTACAAACTAGCAGCTGCCATATTATAATTGCAGTACTCACTAGTGGTTAAAATTGCTATACTACTCCGGATTGCTTACTGTTAAGATCTTCATTATATATAATTCAAACATATATATATATATATATATATATATATATATATATATCACGGAGTATTATTTTCACCACAATCATTGAATTTGTTTATAATATACATCCCGTCATGTTGAGCTACCATTTCATTATTCTATTTATGAAGAAGCTATACATTCTAAGCACGGATGAGAGGGTCGATCATCCTGGCCCCCGATCAAGGAACCTAAATTATATATATATATATATATATATATATATATATATATATATATATATATATATATATATATATAGGGATTGCATCCATAGCAATCAGTTGCTGAGAGCAACCATTTTATATGGAGTTTGAAAATCATTATTATAATAGGGTCCACTGTAATTGGGAGATAAATTGAGTCAAAAGCTAATACAAAGAATGGGATAAAGTGGTTGCTCCCAGCAACCGGTTGTTGTACATATATATATATATATATATATATATATATATATATATGTGTGTGAAATTAAAAATATAAATATATAGGTATACAAAGGTAATTAGGTCAAGGCCGATAAATTTTTAAAATTTAACTGGACCAACTCAATATAGTGTTGTAAGCTTCGGAAAGGCACCTTTTTACTTTTTATTTATTTATTTTACTTTTTTTGTGTGAACAATATTTAAAAAGAGTTTGATTTTCATTTTTCACCTTGGGTCAGGCCACCAAAAGAACGTTCCTTGGCTATATATACAACTTAATTGGTCTAGAAGTTGCTGCGTAACACTAAATCTATTTTTAACATTCAACAAAAAAATTATCGTCCCGTGAACTTGTCGTATTAAGGTCATCATATACTCTTAGACTCGAAATCAACAATTACTACATTTAGAAATCCTTACATATAAAAATCAGATTGGATTCTTGGACATGCAAATTAATATGAAATTTCGTCATCCATGACGTACGTACATTAGTTTTTGACCTGATTTATTAGTTTAAAGTACTCTAAGACTGACTAATTAAAAGTATGACTGTCAAGATCAATAAGTCAATCCACTGATTCCAGAAATATATTGGATGATTTAGCTCACTAAAAATATTTGTATAATGTATACTTAAAAAAATTAAACAATCAATAAATTTAGGAATAAACATGAAATAAAATAATTTTGTAAATGGAATTACTTTGTGCGAGACAAATGGAGTATTTTGAGGCTTTTTCTTCTCTTTTTTTCATGAAGATGATGATAATAAAAAAAAAACATGCATGCATGCTGTCAACTCCTAACGCTCTTTGGGCTAAGAGAGTCCACACTGAAAGAAAAGGGAGAGGGAGGAAAGGAGTTCGGCCTGCTTCAATTAGAAATCAAAAGACTAATTATAAGAGGTTGGGCCGCCTGAAACAACTAAACCATGCTATGGGCCACAACTTGTCCAATTTTGCTCCAAGCTAAACAGCCCAATAGATGTGCTGCTCAAGGGAAGATAGCCCAAAACAAAAAAAGGTCGGCTATAAATATGTAGACAGTGCAATTGAGAGTTGAAAAAAGAGCAATTAATTTTATTTGAACAAATCTGTCTGTAATAACTATTATGGGGTGGTGCATATCATTTTAAGGGCAAATTCGTCAACATAAATTAGTTTTCACATCTTTAATAATTTTACCATTTTAATATCAGCTCGTCTCATTGCAATTTGCTAGAGAATATATGCTTTAGGTGTATTTCACAATATACCCTCCTTTTGTGCCATTCTTTCATTTCCTTCAACAAACCCAAAATAGACACTTTTGACCTTAACCCATTTATGTATCCCAATAAAACACCACCACTTGCAAAATTAGAAAGAATCTCTGATACACCTCTAAATCAAATTTAAATACATAAAAATTCAATAAATTCCTGCAACCCAAATATAGGACAATAATTAAAAATGGTCTCACCCTATTTTTTTCTGTCTTATCACATAAACTTCCACGTTAGTCCTAACCTGGTTACATATTTGTTGCCACGCATGCATGTATATCACTTTCCTAAAAACAACTTTTGAATATGAAGATGGTATATATTACCAAAATAGCAGACAGATGTACACTATCATGGCAATCATTTCAACAAAAATAATAATAATAATCAAGGGTCTAAAATGCAGTTAAATGAATTAAGTTTCCAGAAACTAAACATCTCAAAACAGCAGAATGTACTATCCCAGGATCAAAGGTAAGAACTAGTTATCACCCATATATTTAAATTCTGTGTGTGATGAAAATGTACATAAACATAATATAAAGTCCGAGGGCATACCTTCATTTACATGTCCAAATCTTAATAAGACTTCCCCCACCTCTCACTGTGTAGACAAGAAAGAAAAGGTAGCCATGCAGAAAGAAAACTTACAGCCATATATGAACATGGAGTTTGTATTGGGGACAGAGGAATGGAAAAAGAATACCTTCGTCATTTGAATAGGTCACATCACCATGAATAAGTAGGTTATGTTAGAGAACATAACTGTATGAAAGAATCTGGTCAAAGGTTCTCAGTATGAACTGCAGCAGCTGTTAGAAAGACTAAAGATGACATGCAAAAGTGGGAGTTGGTGAGAAAGGGTATCAAAAACAAAAACAATACTACTACTTAATTTAGACAATCAGAAAAAACACCCTCATAGATGGCTTAGTTCTCCGCTACAAATGAACTGTACAATAATTCAGATCATGAGGGCCCCACATGGATCCTAATAACTAACTCTAAAAACACCCGGATGGGTTCTAAAAATAATTTGAAGATTACGAAAGGAGAGACCAATATGGTGGTTTTGCAATGAAGTAGTTGATTTTTAAAACAACCTTCTTTGGATTCCAACCGGATCCTAAAAGATGCCAACTAATTTTTGTGGTGGAAAGTCTAAAAAGACTTGAATGCGTGACTTCAGCTGGGTGTGATTGACAACCCCAACTTTGACAATGCCTACTGGAGGAGAGACCATTTGACAAATTTTATAAACTAATCTTACTGTATCAAACCTTCTAACAAATCCTTGACTCCATATTGATAAGACCAGATTAGGCCATAATTTAAGGACGACCCAGGTGCCCTTGATTCAACTTAATAACTTCTATGATTAGTACTACTACCAGAAAGCAAGCAAAAGATTCCATCTAAGATGCTAATAATATTTCCCAAGTCAATTATGTTGAATAGGCAATTTTCACTTAAGGGACTGAACAAGGTTTATCCTCTGCATTGCCAGCTCAATTGATGCAACAGAAAGCATTGGACCGAAGATGCATTGTTTCAAGAGCAAAAATGTCAAAACTTAAATCACTAAATCAATGCACCCATTAACAACAACTAATTCATATGATCGTGATTAACCGTGTGATAGTAGAAGATGCAGATTTTCTACCTAAATTGTCAAGTACTTCTAGAATTAATTCAAGCTCATTGTATTTTCTTCTGTTCACAGAAAACAAACACTAAGCTTGTCCGAGGACTGATTTATTTTCAGCCACCATGTCATTAGGATTCTAAACACGCGGACATTAACCAATATGATAATGTTGACCCCTGGGACATCGGAGAGTCAAAATGTTAAGGATATATCACAACCTTCATACACTGCCCTATGCTGCAAGTGACTGGTTAAAAAGAATTTTAAAAAACTACCCTATGCTGCAAGTGCTTCTAATAATGAACAAACTAGGCAAGTCAGCATTACATATTCATACGAGGATTCGGATTTTCACTACTTGAATCTACTCTCACTCTAAAGAGCCTTACTTATGAGAGTCAATTTTAGGATGAACCTCTTCAAAGATTTAAGAATAAGAAGGGAATGTCTGGACTGACACTCGATATTTAAACAGATGACCTTTAGATCAACATCAAACTTCACTATAACAGATTGCATAGGTTACAGAATTACTGATTCAATTATAACTTGACCAATCAAGATCGACATAAATCCTTAGAGACAATTACAATGATTCATCTTCCAACCATATCTATCATTAGACACAAGATTTCTAGGTGCACATTAAACCTCTGGTCACTTAATCTCAAGTCATTAAAAAACTATGTCGGCCAGTCGGGTATGAGTAGGAAAAACTTTGTCGTCCATGTTCAACTTAAACCTAAATAAAGCATTGACTATAAGTCATTACTTAGCACTACAAACATTCTTGAAACCTACAGTGGCTACTGATTGGCAACTACTGGGGAGGCGGCAACTGAGCTTCCAGCCAAGTTCAACTAAAATCCTTGAAAAACAGGGACAATCACTCATCTTCCAACTCTAAAAACATTCTTGAATCGTATAGTGGCTCCTCAATTGTAACTATAAGGGAGGCACTCACTAAGCCTCTGTTCATATATTTTAATGCTGAAACAAAAGTTGGTAATCAAGAACTTAACGTTGCAAATTGAAGATTGAGGTCTGAAGAAAAGGAAGAAGCACCACCAGAAAGTTTTTGAAAGAAAGAGCTTCACCAGAAAAGCAGGGAGATCAACTAAAAATAATACAGTAATATTTCTTGATAAGAAAACGCAAGCTATTCTACATATCTAATGGAAAGCCCACATTCATAAGAATAAATAAAATAAGTATATTTTAAATTAGGTATAGAACATTGCCCATATCTAATTTAACATATCAACGGTATGTAATTGCAGAAATAAAATAAGAAAGTACGGCAGTCCGTAAAGAAACCATAGATAATAGTTAAAACCTTATTTCATCTCATGCTTCACCCCTACATCTGGCTCATGACCATCAATAGCAACATACTGAAGGGTAGTTCTAAACATGAGATTAAGTACAGAATCAAAGGTAAACATACATATGAGAGTATCTTTTACATCATATTAATAAGAACCCCAGCAATGGGAGTTGAAAATGCTCACCGATAACAATTAAAGCATACATTATACAAGTAGTTCTCAATCAATTAAAATTGTATCTACTTAAATAACAACTACATCATATAAAAGTTAACTTCTTTTACACAATGGACTCATTAATTCGCATTACAAAACTGAATACATTATGGTAGTCATATAAGAAAAGAATTCAAAACCTTAGTCCTCATCTCACGTCTTCAAAATATTCACTGTGGCAATGCGATCACTTTCATGCAGAACCGACCAATTTGGAGACTGAACAGCTCTCAACCACCGGAAATCATCCACATTTGCCCAGTTGCCTGTCTCCTCATCAAGATTTGACTTTTTAAGATCTCTCACAATCCCATCATAACACAAACAATATGGTGCAAACCTCACCCCACTACAATCCTCAATTATTGGCCTACTCCTCACTCTAAGATAAAAATTAGTCACCGTAGCATGGTGAATCCTAATCTGATGCGATGCCATAACAAAAACACACCCCTCCGCTTCTTCAATCAAAATCGACCCAAACACTGGCCCTACGTAAACTCTACAATTCAGCAGCTTGTGAACAAACAACGCCCGCAAACAACCCATTAACCTCACCTCACAATTTGTCAAATTCAAAAGGGTAAATTCCCCAATTTCCTCCTCATTACCCTTAAATTCCTTGACTAAAACCTCGTTTTCCTTTCCCTTAAATCCGGGCGACTCACGAACGCCAGAAAAACTCACTTGTTCGATCGGCTTGACATTTTGAGTTTTATCATCAAGCAGAGTAGCATTGCTAGGTAGTGTGTTGGTAGTTGTTTTCTTGGATTTGAAGGAGAATTTCTTTTTGGGTATGACTTGGGAAGTGATAATATCTAATGTTTGTTTGAGGTCAGAGATGGATTTGAGGGAAGCACGGAGTTCATAGGAGGGTAAGAAGTATGAGTTTTGTGCGACGAGATTTTCGAGGTCGGAGATGGAGAGAGAGATTTTGTCGAGATCGCGTTTTGGATCGGAGGATTGGGGGACGAGAGAGAGGCGGGATTCGATGGAGAGCTTGGAATTGGAGAAGGTAGAGAGAAAGGATTGGGTGGATTCGAAGGAGGGGGCGTCGGAAGGGTTGTTGGATTTGGAAGAGTTGCGAGATTCGTGAAGGCGAGAGAGGCGCTCCAGCATTTCAGCGTGCTTCCGTTCAGTGGTTGAGTCTACCATTTCCAAGTTGATGGAGGTGGCGGTGGCGGTGGCGGTGGCGGTGGCGGCAGCGGCAGCGGCAGCGGTGGAGCGAGCTTCATCCTCCATTAGAGAGAGAAGATTTACTTGTTGAATAGGGTTTTGAGCTTCTGCCGTCGTCGGAGGAAACAGAAAACCGGGGGTTTTACAAATCAGAAATCAGGACAATAAAACAATGAATTTTCCCAACTAAATTTATTTATTTTTATGATGGACCAAACTTTTCTTTCAAATTAAGCATTTAAATTTAAAAAAAATTATATTTTATTATCATTTAAACTAATGATTAAATGAATCGAGTCTAATATTAAAATATTTATTTTATAAAATTTATTAAATATAAAATAATTTTTAATTAAAATTTATTTAATTATTTAGTTGAGCACAATTTTAAAACGAATCTTTTATATTATTCTTCAAATAAAATTTTAAAAATGACAACTAATAATATATTATATATTACACACACCCAACAAGGCAGGTTCGACGCCCTAATTACAAGGGCATATATTATGAATAATTTTATTTTACTAAATTTATCAATATTTTTTAAAGAATTTCGTAGATTGCAAACTGTAGTAAGCTATTAGTTTTTTATTATTATTATTATTATTTTAGCAAATAACTTACCCACTAGGCCAATGATAATTAAAAGTAAAATCAACATAGAATTATTTTTTAGAATTATTATTGACAAATTTAATAAGTTGGCTCTATTGTCAAGACAATGATAATTACTAGCTGGTTCCCAAAGCAAATCTTTATCAATCAGATACACAACACTTTTAGGAGTGTTTGATAAAAATTGAATGAATTTGAATAAAAAAAAATTATTTAATAATTGACATATCTGAACCATCTGAATAACATATTTTTATTATTTTACTCCTCTGAAAAAATTCAAAAAATTATTATAAATTTATTTAATATTACTTAATATAATAGTTAATATTGTAAAAAAAAAAACTCATTCACCCCATTTAGCCAAAAAAATGGAACTAAACCATTCAGTCCAAATCGTCTGAATGGCTGACCGATCCAGCCACTCAGACGATTTTTTTTTTCAAAACAAACGCACTGAATGGCTGAATCGGTCAGCCATTCAGTACTAATCAAACAGCCCTTTAATTCTAAGCACATTTGCGATTCAATTAAGCAAAAAAAAAAACTACTTTTTTCATATTAATTGCATAAGCTGAAAGTTGAAAGGCAAAAACCTCAAGCTCGACGGCAAATGAGTATGATACATATTAATTACATAAGCTGAACCACAATAAACTACTCGTTTCATACAATTAAAAATCAAGAAATGGCAGGCTAACAATTTGAGAGATATACAAGTAGCTCATGCAGCTGCAGATTCTTTCGCTTCTGCAGCTGCTTCTTCCTCTTGCAACTTCTTTAAAGATGGAGGTGGTCTGACAACAATGCTTTTCTTCCATTGCCGATCAAGCTTTCTTGACAACCTTTTGTTAATTCCTTCATCAATTTCTCTCTCCCTCTTGACAGTGAGCATACGAGAAACCTGTTTCCATATCAAGACAACAAAAAGATCAAAATATCAATAGATTCCTTCAGATTGCTAGCGTGCGTGCATTTTTTTATTTTTGTGTGTGTGTGTGTGTGTGTGTGTGTATATATATATGAGAGAAAAGAATAAGCAGACAAAGGATGGACATCATTGTAAGGAATCAGTGATGGATGGTAATGATATGCAAGTATCAGGGTGGGATTTAGGGGCAAAGTAACCCAGAAAAGCAGATAGTAAGGAAAAGGGAGAGAGAGTTCAGAAGAATTAGAGAGCAAGAAAGCAATTTCATATATTTCGTCATACCTCAACTGATCATATGCTTACAATCATATAGCCTCTGCTCAGTATCCAAAAGGAAACGAGCACATGACTCACCTCTCCAGCTCAGCAATTGAGCAACAACCCAGCAACAAACTAAATAAATGAAAAAGACTAGAATGACCCTGACTAAGCTAAGAAAAAGACAAACTGGCCCCAAGCTATTATTAATATAAACGGAAATAACTACTATTAGCTAATCACTCTTACCAGACTCCTTACAATCCCTCCCCCTTAAAATGGACCTTGTCCTCAAGGTCGGACATAAGGGAACTGATGGAGGAGCTGCTCCCAATTTTTCCCAAGTGGCCTCTGCTGGTAACTGAACAAGCACTGCTACAATGGAAGCATTGTTCTACTTTATAAGTCTTCTGTTAAGGATGGCTATTGGTGAATTATGAAATTCATTGAGAAATTTTTTTCCTTAGTTCCATATCAGGACCCACTACTAGTTTGTCCTGAAATTTGAGCCTTCCATTTTTGAAAATATAACCGCCACGGAGGCTCACACCAGCAGGGCTATTCAGCCTCCCAAGCATTCCAGAAGGTGCATATAATAACAGGTCAGTGTTTGGAAGCCTTCCTGATCCAGCCCATGTTCGAAAATCTCCCAGTTCATCAAGTGTGCCCATGCGCAAATAAGAGGCATCCTTAACCCCTAAGGCAGCAATCATATTAGCTTGTTGGGATGCCGCTGAACTGATCCTTTTCAGGTAAAGTCGGTATTTCTGGAGATGACTTGCCACATTTTCCCTTATAAGCCCTTCAACGTTCGTCAGATCCAGAATCCTTTTAGGAACAGCTTTGAAAGTTACCAAGTGTGGATGTATTCGAAGTTTGTGCATTTGTGTTGATTCCGAGGAGGGCCTGTTTGAAGCATGTTGAGGTGAAGAAAAAGAAGAAGCATTTGGCCTAAACAAATGTTCAAAAATGGCCATGATAAGGAACATGAATATTAGTATTGCTGTGGCAACAAAACCCAAAGAAATGGCACTCATGGCCAATGCTTTTCCATACAGCAGCTTGTTCTGAACCACTATACATGTTCCATGCCTTTGATCCCACCTGCTTATTGTGCCTAAATCAAGGGAAGGTGAAGAACCAGACCATGAATGCTCGCTTCTAGCAATTGCTTTTTCCATAGCCTCATGCAAACCCTTAGTATCCTCAACAGGCCATCCATTCACCACAAATACATCCCCAGAATAGCCATCAGTTGTTGAAGAAAATATTACTTCATGAATCGGCACATGCGAAACTTCCTGCCTTCCAAGAAAATCTTCGGCAATATTTATTCTCTCCTTTTCATTTGAGTTTTTTCTAACATTCAAATTTAGGTCCTCGAGCTTAGAGCAAGGTTCGAAGTCAATCTCATGATTCCTGTCATGCGATGGCAATACTATTTCATTATTCACTTTAATACATTGCTTTGGCGTGGAAAAAACATTTTTAACTTGTTCTTCATCATTATCATCAACACTAGTCCAGAAAGTCTCCATAAAACGAACATGGAAAACAGGTCGGTTATCAGGATCCTTTGCTAAAGTAAGAAGTTTTTGATGTAGCAACACATCTTCCACTCTATCCACATTAATATCCAAGGCATAACTAGAAGGCAAGCGACTGAAGTGAGATTCCAAAAATTCATGAAACTCAGGATTAGACACCGCCTCATCATTTCCACACTCCACCACCATGTCTTTCCTTACTTTCCCACATTGAGCATAACCTGTATAGCGAAACGAGCAACCCAAGGAGCAAAATGACAATACATTTGGTGCTTCAAACCAAATATTATGAAATTCATCACCACCGGGGTCGAAAACAATGATGCCTGCCTTTCCACAATAACCAGATTTTACTACATTCCATGCAATATGATTCCACTGAGGCATTTCAAATAACAACTTTTGCCCAAAAAATGCAGCACTAATGTAAATTACTCGAAATACCCTTCCATGGTTTGTAACAATAAACTCCACCAAGAATGACAATGAGTCAATTGCCAGTGTCCCTAACCCTCTATTCGGTCCTTTGCACAAAGTGGCACTAGCAGTGAATTCAAGCACAAAAAACATAGTCATGACATCCCAAGTGGACACCTTAACTATTTCAATTTGAAGCAAGGTACACACCTCGAAGTTGGCTCGAGTGGAGCGCATACTGGTACCAAGTATGAATAACACATCTTTTTCTATCACTCCATGTACTTTATTGAACTCATTTTCGGCATTAGGGTAGCATTTTACTTTCTCATCGCGTAAACAAGCTATAAAAATAATTTTGAATGTCTTGCAATGGTTTGATCCCTCTTGAGCAACCACACAAACATTGGAAACATTAACACTGCCAACCAGAAAATTAGAATTTTCATCACTAGATTGAGAATTTTCAATAAATTTCTTCACTGTTACCAGTATTGTTTTGGGAGCTTCATGATCTTGGGCCGGAGAAACCCCGAAATCCGTTGCTTGAGATGACTGTTTTGGAAATTCACCATTACAAACTTCAATCAGTTGTTGTGAAAGACCTACATTACTTCCCAGTTCAGACCTTAAATCGACAATACCATCTGTAAAGGCTAGATGCTCGTTTCTGTTTGAGATTCCAGCAGCTTGTAGTTTTAGTCCAACATCAAAAGGCTCAAGAGGATAAACTATTTTGTTGGTACCCTGTAACTTGAGTATATCCATGGTAATCATTATTAAATCTGAGTCATCCACCATGCAACCAATTTTTCCATCAAACAAAGGCACATTATGAGCATTCCTCAATTGGCTTTTATAAACATATTTAGTTTGTAATGATTCCACCAAACCTTCTGGTGGCACCAACTCTGAAATTTTCCCATTTATTTCTGGCAAGCCAAATGGTGCAGAAATTGTTTCGTTAATATTTATCGGTTGAGGCAGTTCAACACCCAACAATAGCTCATGGTTATAAGAACCATTACATATTCCATCACCCGCACTCAAAGCCTTCATATGCATAGTCCTAGTTTTACCCCCACTATCATTATACATTGGCTCGTTCGGATTATTTACAACACATAAACAATCATCATATTGACTTAAGACAGCAATGAGAACACCCCAAAATGATTTATCTCTATTAGACATTTCATTGAATACCTTGCACACAACATCAATTCCTTTTTTATTTGCAACTAACGCCCCTTCCATAGTGTTTGTTGCCAAGTTAGGAGATGAGAATTCACATTTTGTAACAGAAGTTACCTGGTCCTGAATTGATTCAACTCTTGTAGAGTTTTTATCAAACTCCTTGTGAACCTCACCATTTCCTTTACTTCCATTTGTTGCAGCTTCGATTTCTTCATGATCTGGTAGTGTGATTTTCAGTTCCTGAATCATATTAAGAGCTCTTTCGTTAGAAGCCCTTAAATCATCAATTGTCTTCATGACTTGCTTGAAATTTTCATTCATCGAACCCATCGAAATCTGCAATTCCTTCATCGATTCCCGGATTTCCTCCAAATTGTTTTCTAGGGTTGCAGAATTTTGATTTCCAGTTACCATTGTTCTTGGGATCGGAACGGCTCTGATACCAATTTGTAAGGAATCAGTGATGGATGGTAATGATATGCAAGTATCAGGGTGGGATTTAGGGGCAAAGTAACCCAGAAAAGCAGATAGTAAGGAAAAGGGAGAGAGAGTTCAGAAGAATTAGAGAGCAAGAAAGCAATTTCATATATTTCGTCATACCTCAACTGATCATATGCTTACAATCATATAGCCTCTGCTCAGTATCCAAAAGGAAACGAGCACATGACTCACCTCTCCAGCTCAGCAATTGAGCAACAACCCAGCAACAAACTAAATAAATGAAAAAGACTAGAATGACCCTGACTAAGCTAAGAAAAAGACAAACTGGCCCCAAGCTATTATTAATATAAACGGAAATAACTACTATTAGCTAATCACTCTTACCAGACTCCTTACAATCATATTATTACAGGTCCTATTAAAATGGAAAATGAACACCACAGACTAGTCAATCCAGTCCAGAGTTACCGGATACTCTCACGTACCAATACTCTAAATTTTGCGTACCAAAAAACTTCTTTGTTATTTTATCTATACTTGCACAAAAAATCAATATTATAACTTAGTACATTTATATTAATTATCTATAAAACAATCAACTTCGTGATTCAACTAAAACTCTTCCATAAACGCAAGTTTATTGTATTTAGATTATAAGAGAATTTCTAACTATAAAAACTTATATAAATATAACCTAGGGTATCGCGTTTTAGCTATGTAACGCACCGCGTATCCGTATTCATACCGCGTACCGAACGAATCACATTCCAAGTAACAATAGTCCAGTCTCATCCTGGGTGAAGAGGAGGAACAACTGAGGTACACAAAGCATAAAAATGTATCCTGCAGACACAATAAGTAAATCTATAGCTCTAGGCCTAGCTTGTTATTTTGGAATGAGCTACATGCATTGAATTGCAATGTTTCTTTGATTAATATTGGGCATCAACTACTTCTACAATAGGTTACACTCTTATCCTTATACATTGTTCTTGTGGCAGCTAAAATTTAACCATATATATTCCTCCTTACTAATCCTATGATTGTAATGTAATTCCGTGTATATGCACACCTAGAGGGGGGGTGAATAGGTGTCTAAACTAAAACTTGTTTAATAATGACTAATTTTTAATTTCTTGTTTCAGTACTAAAACAGACAGTTGGAACTAGTGTTTGATAGTGTCTGTTTCAAAGTAAATTTTAGTTTTCTTCTAATGCAGACAGTAGAAAGCAAAGAAAAATAGTGTCTGGATTAGAACAAATTATAATTTAGTTATATGCAAACAGATGAAGCGAATTAGAAACAGTGTCTGGATTAGTGCACTTTGTTCTATCAAGAGAATACTTTTTATGTGAATATGTTTAGATGCAAAGTGATACTCAAACAAACAAACCACAAGAATTAACAAACCACAGACACAGGGATTTTTACGTGGTTCTGCCCTTCACCTCTAATGGCTTAATCCACATCCAATACCAACTAGTATTGGACTCTTTTTATTAATTTTAAAACTCAATTTAAATACAATAAAAAGTACTCCCTGTTCAAATGAAGCTTTCCACTGTGATGGACACCTCTGCCTCTTTTGCACCTCTGCAACCTTGAAAGCTTCCTTAGAACAAACTATTCACTACTAGAACTTACAAGCCTAAACACTACTATGTTGTGATTTTCCAGCTAAAGAAAATCTAACAATATTACTCAGGCTAGCTGGAAAGAATAAATAATAATAGCTTTCAATAGAAGTATAAAGTTGATCTTTGCTTTGAGTTTTTCTTCACTGATATATCATTCCTTGTGTCCCTGTTATAGCCGGAAAAGATAGTATATATACGGCTATATTTCGATTTAGCAATATACCCTTAACTGTTATATCTCTCTGATATTACCAACGGATATAAAATAAAAGATTAGCATGAATATAGTTGCTATATTACAAATTTTCAGCAAATTTAAAGACCCAACAAATATAACATCAGATATCAAAAATGTATACTATCCTAGTCAAACTAAAATAGTTGAAATAGGGGAACAAAGAGCATACTTGATAGAATTTTAAATCTAAATCCAATAACAAGTCAGACCTTATCAAAACAGAGTTGCTTATAGGACTCCTTTTCAAATTATATAGCATGTTATTATCAAAAGAAATCTTTTCAGAGTCATGGATTCAAATATGAACTATAATACCAAATTGGGCTAAATACATCAACATAATAAACATATTTAAATCAGCCCAAATAATTAAAACACAAGTCCATTAAATTAAATATAAATCCAATAATATTGTCATCATTAAAATCATAAACCAACATGTAATTCCACTTATCGAGTAACGGGGGCATCACTCAAAGGATAATATATATTCAATACTTGTTAAACTTTTATAGCACTTTTAAAAAAATATAGTACATTTTATTTTTTAATCTCAATTTTCATCCACAACTCAATTTTCTTCCATCTTCATGTAGTAACCTCCCAAAACCCTCTTGTAGTAGAAACTGTGGTAGAATTTACTCATAATTTTCATAATCAACATAGATTTTATTATTTTAAAGCATAAAGTACAATAGTACATTGACATCAACTCACATACTAAAAATTAAATGCATCTTTTATCATGAAGAGTGTAAATGCACTTAATTGTTTCTTTCATTTTTCCCAAAATCAAACCTTGTCTTTCTTTCAGCTTTCACCAAACAAATGGCCCACTGTTTATAACTTTATATTAAAAAACCACCAAGACATTAATCAATTTGTGGGGGGAAAGAAAACAAATAAACAATCTCCAATAAAACCAGCTCTTTCGAATATATTTTTTATGCATATGTAACATGCAATTTAGTAACCCTTCTCAATCCAACCTCACAGCTCATGAAACTTTAAACAAACAAGATGAAGCCACAACACGGGCAATAAATTTCTTCAGTCTAACTCCCAAATTCCCATAAAAAGTTGTAATTCAGACCTACTTAAAAGACTATCTCCAAATTTTATGACTTTTGACAAGAACTATACCTCCTAGTTCACACTTCACATTTTATCAAGACAATCCAAAATTATGTCTTTAGCACTATTTCAGGTCAGCCAAAGGTCCATAGCAGTGAGGGAACCTTAATGAACACTAATCTAGCTATATGCACTATTGCACTGTTACACAATCCAATAACCAAATATAATACTCCCTCGGTTCCGAATTATAAGATCATTATTGACTTTCTAAAAGTCAATTTGACATATTTTCAAATTTAAAATTGACATGATTCATTTAAGTTTTCAAAATAATAAAACTTGTAACTAGTACTTTTAAGGTAGTTTATGATATTCCAAATAATTTGGAGACCAAACATAAAGCATAAGACATTAGCTACTAAGGATTTTGAGGGCACTTTCAAATCATTTGGGAGCAAAATTTACCTTAGTTCTTCCTTATAGATATCTGGGTCCATTTGTTTGTTTGGAGCTAAATTGCCATTTCCATTGAGTTCATCAAGCTCAAAACAAGTTCACATTTGGATTAGCAAACACCCATATAAATAAGTGTTTTTTCTTTATTATGCGTACAAAATCTCCTATGTAAAAATTTGGCTGAAACATCAAATAAATTCCTAGCATTAAACACTTCACCAAGAATTGAAATATTGAAAGTGGAAAGTAGATAGTACCCTTTTACGCATACGACGGAACTCACTGGACTTGAACTCATTACGAGCGGATTTCTGAAGACGAAGCATGAATAGCTCTCCTTTAAGGTCCACTACTTCTTCATTAATTTGTTCTGTGGCTAAGCCTCTGATCTCTTTCAATTCCTCCTCTTTTTTGGCCATCATCACAGGCGAAGAAACAGAGCGTGTAGTTCGAATGCAATGAATGCGCGTGGGACACACATATTTTTAGGGTTCGAAGATAGGGTCTTTGGTAAAGAAGAAGAAAGAGTAACGCCGGAAGGCGAAGCAATGGAGAGGCTCAACATCTTCGTTTTTCTCTCTCCTCTTTCTCTGTCCTAGGGACTAAGGGTATTACTTGTTAGGTAAGGGTATAGTATAATCTTTTATTTTATTTTTTAGTATATTATTGACTGTTATTTATCCACAAATTTAAGCTTTTCTTTATTTTTTAATAAACAAATATATTTCTTTCTTCTTTTTTAATTGATTACATTTAAAAATACTTTTTTAAAAATACACATCTACACGAAGAGAGTGGGGTGTTCGATAATGACTTATAAGTTCGTGAAGCCTAATTTATAAGTCATTTGAAGGTGTTTGATAATAACTTATAAGTCAAAATAAATAAGTACTAATTTATTATTTATTTAAAAATAATTTATAAGTCATTCCTAATAAATTGGTTTGACTAAATGCCATCTTACCCCTCCTCTATTTTGCTATTGAATTAATGTATATTTTTATTAATGTCATTTTAATAATTTTTATATTTTATTTTAATTTATAAGTCATTATCAACCGAAGTTTTTCATAACTTGTTTTATTTTAATTTCTAACTTATAATTAAATTGGTGCTGATTGTTTTTATTTATAAGATATAATTTAAAATAATTTATAAATTAATTTTAATTTTAAATTATTTTAAAATAAAACGTTACGAAATGGGCCGCAAGCAAGAAATTGGGAGACAAAATAAACATATCCTTGCATGATGTTTATGAGTTTTAGACCAAAAATAAAACAAAAAATTTAAATTTAGATAGAAAAAATAGAAATATATATTGAAATTACTATTTACCTTTATATAATTATATTAATTTTGTTGTATATAGAGCTCATAATAGATATTAGTATAAAATATTTATTTATAGGCTCTAATAGAAATTAAAAATATTTATTTATCTTATTTAATTTTGGATCCAAATTCATAACAAAAAACTTTTAACAAAAAATAGCTAATTTTTCCACCTTCGTCTTTCAGTCTATTTCTTTTCAATTTCCGTCCATTTTTAAAACTCAGACACAAAGCTTAGCTTCATTCTGCTGCTTATCAGACAGTAGAAAAGAGCGGAGACAGGAGAGAGAAGAAATGGGGTGGATCGGAGAACAAATCGAGTCAATCAAATCTATTCAGATCAGACAACTCCTCACCCAAGCAATTAGTCTTGGTTCGTTACATCTCTCTATCCATTATCTGTATGTTACACCATCGATTGTAATTATCTGAAGATAATGCAACCCTAAATTCATGTGTGTTTAGATGCCTGAAACTGGTTATCAGAAAGGCCGATTCTATTCTTGAGAGAAGAAATCTCAATTTTTTATTGAATTGAATTCTATTGAAGCTGTTATTTCGAACATGGAGTTTAAATTAGGGCTTGAGTTTTAAAACTGATAAATTCTGTATGTGTTGGGTGTATTATATATGTATATACATATCTTTTGAGCCTTTTTTTATATATAAAAAAAACAGATCAAAAGCTCAATTTTACACAATGTCTTTGTAAATCAGTGTATGAGCTTCAGGCACTTCGTTAATAAATTCTTCAGCTTGATACTCGCTCCCTTCCAAATTGACACTCCATTTTTAGCAGTCAAAATTGTTAGGAAAAGTTTGACTATAACCAGTTACCGAAATCACAACTTGCTTAATTTTAATGGTAATATTTGCTAGACTGGTTTCCTAATAAGGAAAAGTGAACTCTCAACTCAGAGAGTATTGCTTTTTGATCACTGGACTATAGCAAAGTTATGCCAGTCATCTATACCTTTGTGCTTTGTTCCTTAACAGTATTCCTAACATGTTTTTTCATTTTTGGCCAATTTGAAGTGGATTATCATCTACATGATTATTTCTTACTTCATTGTTGAGTCCAGCTAGAAGGCCTTTATATTGTTCTTATTAAGTAAGAGGGTGAATGTGATTAATCTTTTTGTTTGCAATCTCATATCAGGTATGATTGTCACATCAGCTCTGATAATATGGAAAGGTTTAATGTGTATAACTGGGAGTGAATCACCGGTTGTTGTTGTGCTCTCTGGAAGCATGGAACCTGGCTTTAAAAGAGTGAGTGCTTTATTAGAATAATCATTTTAATGATTTCTTCTTTTATAACAACTCTAATTACCATAAAAAAATTAAAAAATGACTGGTGAAGTGTGACGTGTGTTGCAGTTCTCACTCTGTAACTACTCCTAGTGTTTGAGGAGGTTGGTTTATCCAAGTAGTTCAGCTGAAGTTTGTGATTTCTTGTGAGAAAAAGACTGCTTTTTATCATACCAATATTATCTCGTTTCTTTCTTCCGATCTGATCTAGACTTCCAATCTACCGTTCTGTATCACCTTATAGAATTTATACACTTCATAGGTATATAATATAAGTTGATACACTTTATATTCTTGTAATTATATGCCTCTTTCCTAGTTTGAATATTAGTTTCAGTCATTTTCGTTTAACATGATCCAGAGTAATGATTAAACAAATCCTTGTAACTTCATATACAGTCTATGAGTCATCACATCCCAGTGTTGTCCAGATGATATATGGCAATCCTCTGTGAATTCTCTCCCACTTTCCCATCTTTTTATGTAAAGTGATACTTTCTGGATAAAACTAGTATTTCTACTGTTAAATAGCAGCGCATCTTTCCTACTTCAAACATTAAAACCATAATGCACATTTTTTTGTAAGACTGTTATACTAAGTTAATATTAAATAATCTTGCAGGGTGACATTTTATTCTTGCATATGAGCAAGGATCCTATTCGTGCAGGAGAAATTGTCGTGTTTAATGTTGATGTAGGTTCCCTTATATCTTCTTTCCATTTCTAGCATGGAATGCTTGTAATTCTTTTTTGTGTTTTCTAATATTGTAAGTTATAATAGCACTTGCCTAGGCAATTTTGAGTCTTGTTTTCTGCTCTTGATTAGTTTACATGTTAGATGAGACTCAGGGATTCTTCATATAACAATTTCACAATTCACAACAAACATCTGAGAAATACAAATGGGATAGAGTTTCTAACATAAGTTTTTCCAGTGTATTGTAATGCACAAAAAGATGAAAGTGTAAATACACTAACATCATATGTTGGGAACCAAATGCAAGCAGGAGCCCTTGAACAAAGAACTTGCCTATGTTTTCCTTTCATGTAAACTTTACCAATTGCTTAAAGTATAATCTGTTAATGAATTTATCCAATAATGTATACCATGCTTTAACCCGTCCCCGAAAAAAAGATAGGGGGAAGTATATCATGAGTTAAAACTAAACTTCATCTTGCAAGTTGAAGAGTAGCCCTAAATTGAGAGTCATTAGCTTTTCCCTTACCTTTTTTGTGAATATGGAAGTCTAGCAATAATGTATATAGAAAGGATGCAAATTCTCTTAATTTGCTTCTGCAAATGAAAAAAATTAGCTTAACTAAATAAATCACGTATGGATATGATGTTTATAAGTTGCGTGCTTCTCTTCAATATTGTTCAAAGGCATATGCTTGGTGGATAATGAAATATCATTGCATGTGATGATTTATACATGTGCATTTCTTGTGCCAGCGAAGTGCATCTTACAAAGCTTTTTGCTTATTGTGTAGGGACGTGAAATTCCAATCGTCCATAGAGTGATCAAGGTATCAGTTTCTGGAAAAGTTTTGCTCTTTTTATCTCTTCTTTGCCGTGTTCATCCCATCTTTTGCTGTAACTAGGAACTTTCTAAGTATCTGTTGAAACATAAACTTTAACCAGCAACCCCTCCCTACCCCACCCACCCTCCCAAGTTATGACAATCTGTTGTTTATGACATGATATAGATTACTTGGGATATTTTATCTTACTTTCTCATTCTTATTTGCTTTGTATAGCAGATCCCCCCCCCCATCCCCTCCCCTCCCCTCCCCTCCCCTCCCCTTTTCTTAGTTACATTAGTTTGCTAGCCTTGTTGATGTTAATACTGTTCTTTGGTAGGTTCATGAACGTCCAGATACCGGAGAAGTTGATGTTCTCACAAAAGGTTCAAAAGCCCATTCCACGATATTAGATGTCAAAAGGCTGTGAAATTACTAGATATTCATCTTTTTAAAAGATATTCACGTGGACACAAACTCAAGTCTCTTAAGGATCAGAATAAAAGTGGTCATTTATAGAATTTCCACAGTAACTGTTACCTAATGGCTAATGCTGCTGCAATTTCTTCTATTGATTATGGCCTTCCTATCAAATTGGTCTTTTGGCCATTTAATTGTTTGAATTAAGAACTATTACTGATGATCTATATTCTATCACTTTGTTATTTCAGGAGATAATAATTTTGGGGATGACAGACTCCTGTATGCTCATGGTCAGCTCTGGCTGCATCGACATCATATAATGGGAAGAGCTGTCGGGTAAGTTGATATTAAGTATTAGGTTTTCTTATAGTACTTGTGAAATTAAAACTATATTTGTAGTTTTTATTATATCCCTATTTGACCCTTAGAACTAAATATGTATATTAGGTATTGCATAGAGCTCATGAGTCATAAAATGTAATATTTAATTTGATTGAATTTATGAACACTAAGCATTGGGTATTTCTTTAACCCAGCCTTGTCATTGGTTATCGATACTCTATGACCAAGGACTATTGAAGTGGTTATATGGCCTTCTTTTGTGTAAATTTTCATCTTTTCGGTTTACCATACGGTTAGCAATGATGGTTGAAAAATGTGTGACAAGACCACCTCTTATCTGAATTTTAACTTCTTTGGTGGTAATTTTCTGCAGGTTCTTGCCTTATGTTGGTTGGGTGACAATCATTATGACTGAAAAGCCTATAATTAAGGTTTAGTTTCTTCACAATCCTATTTTTTTGCGGCAATCTATTTAAAAGTCTGATTTGATTTTATCAAATGGTTGCTCCAAGTTCTTCATTCTTCATTTCCTGAGAATAATTACAACATAAAAAAATATACCTGAAGGATGGAAAATTGCTCGGAATTTCAAGCCATTTTATTTCACCTGTTGCAGTATATCCTAATCGGTGCCCTTGGACTGCTGGTCATAACTTCAAAGGAGTAGTAGGAAACTGGTATTCTATACCAAGCTCAACAAAAAGCAGCAGCAGATTGCCTTTTGTAGACTGATTACTAGGTTGAATAGGAAGAGCAGCAAGACTCGTTATCTTATTCATTGGGTTTGCATTTCCAACTGAATGTCAAAAACCATCCTATTCACTACCTTTTTCTTCTTAATATTAAAAGATTAGTGGAAGACCCATGTTAAGGCAATTTTTTTAATGATTCTTCAAAACTCCCTCCGGTTTACAGAGTCCCATTTGTCATATATATATATATATATATATATATATATATATTTAAGGAGTATGATAGTATAAAATGATATAATGTTCTTATATTTAAATTCACTATCATACTACTAAACTAAACTCTCATTATATTTAAAGATAAATATTGAAGAAATATATATTCTTAAAATTTGTAAATTTTGCAAATAAGGTGGTGTTTGTTAATTCACTTGTTTCTGATTCGGTCAGAGGTAAATCTTGTTTGGTAAATTTTTTGTCCCTCTTAATCATTAAGACAGAAACTCAAATTTTAACTATTAAGAGAAACTCAAATTTTAACTATTAAGAGTTGTCTCTTAATAGTTTATTTAAAATTTATGGACAAAAATAGCTTTCAATAAATATTGTATTCTTCAATTTCAAATTTTAAGATCATTCAAATAAAAATTTTAAATAACTAAGGGTCAAAATAGTAAAATAAGTGTCATTCAAATATTTTATATTTTTTAGTTATCAAACAGTTTTTTATATTCAGATGATCTAATTTATTAATATATATTAATCATTCAGATCTTAATTACTCAATTTTATCAAACACTACCCAAGTCTTTTTGTGAATTAGAGAGGATAATGTTCTAAATAAATTTATATGTAGGAAAAATATATTAAAATTTTGTTTAAGGTTTTTTATTTCAACGAGGGTGTTATGTACTCCTTTCGTTCTAAAATTAGATACAATTTAATTTTTAAAGTCAAACGATGACATATTAAATTTCAAATTGATGTTAATTTAGTCGATATAGTTATTATAATTGTATACTACAGTATTATATAACAAAAACTATTAATTACAAAATTTATTTTATTCTAAACTTTTACGAATCAAGCTAATTTTGAAGTTTAATGTCTTCATTTGATCTCAAAAGTCAAATTGTATATCTAATTTTGAAACAGAACGAGTAATATGTAAAAACCTAAATATTTAAACAAAAAATAAGACTCGTTTTGTCGATGTAAGTAGTATATATCCAAGTATGTCCCACTCACCAAAAAAAAAAAAGATTTATTTTTAGACTCAAAATATAAAAGATTGAGGATTAGCGTTGCACCAGCCTAACTCGGTTGGGAACAGTATCTTAGACTAAACCCTTTTACTCAACAGATACTGCATGTTAGACACTGCATTATAGTTACAAGACTAAGGGGAAGAGCTGAACAAGCATTTAATGATCATAAATTCATAAGAAACAGAACTTAAAGCACTCCCTGAACTTAAATAATGTTTATAGATTAATAGTTTAATACAATGTGCGTTATATCCCACATAACATTAAGAGACTGCAATAGCGAATTCTCAATGGTAATATCTCAAATTGTTTTAGTGAATACTAAAAATGAAAACTCCCCTTTTACAGTAAGACAACAACTTCCTCAGTCAAAGCCTTCATAGGAGTGATACTCGCAGTCCGAAAGGCCCATCACCCCGAAAACATCTCCCTTGATATCTTAGATCAAGAGCTTCTCAATGGCATCCTGTTTTTGAGAAGTAAATATATTCAGAATCCAATTGCAAAAATAATTGTTTGACACAAGTTAAATAGCTTAACAGCTTCTTCGTACCTTGAGTTGTTGGATTTGGGATTTTAGTTGACTTCCCTCGTTGCTTGTCACAGAACATGCGATGACTGGTCTTGTGACTCCACATGCGCGACCAAGTGCTTGCTTCGAAGGTACGAACACATAGGGCACATTCTGCCAAATACAACTAACATTAATTTTCTTCGGAATTTGTATGATGAATTTGGAAAAAAGTCCCTTCCAAACAAAGTAGACTTGGGCAACTATACAATTCTTGAAACTTCTATTTAAGCCTTTATTACACCTCTATTACTTCAAAAATCAAAACCAAATGCTTCATTTAATACTAAAGCTCCTATACCTACATTAGCTACAACCCTAGGATGCCTTGCTCTTGGTAACAATATCTGAAGACTGAAGATACACAAAAGAATCTTAACATGTTAGCTGACTGCCCTTTACATGAACTGGGAATTAAGTTTTTACATGAACTGGGCATTAAAACCTAAGTATTCAACAACAAAAGTAAGCTAAATAACTAAGAACTAAACACTTGCATCAATCGATGAACTCAACAGTTGTGTTTTGCAATTGGTGAAAGAGGTAAGCATTTTGAACTTCTCGTCGTCCATTGATATAATGTGGTGGTAGTGGGGGAGAGAGGAAACAGAGAGCAAGAGAGAAGAATAGTGGAAAAGGAGGGAGTTGAGCAAATGTTTGCGCCACTGGCGTGTTTATTAGCTTAGGATTTTTTGGTGAACCATGGGGTGTGAATGAGAAAGTAAGGGGTGCAACTAGCCCCCACCTATAGTAAATCTACAATGCAAGATGTTCTCAATTATTTTCTTCCCACCAAACGAAAAAATTCCACAGCTCAGTTATCGTTACAAATACCAACAAGCCACAAATGTTTCACCCATTTCACACAATTATCGGTTAAACACAAACCTAAAATGAAATAAATAAATATATAAGTATATATATATATACACTCCCCTTCAATGGAGGGATCCCTCAAATAGTGTTATTTGAAGGATGGGTCAACAACCGTTGAATCTGTTTGTGGTAGGATAGGAGTGTCTGAGATTGTTTTACATCTTTTAACCCTTTTTCATCATGTCCCACCACAAACAAATCCAACGGTTGTTGACCCATCCCTCAAATAACACTATTTGAGGGATCCCTCAACTGAAAGGGACTATATATATATATATATATATCAACTTCCTCGGGTCAATTTAATATTACATTTCAAAAAGATTGATGATTTTAACAACCAACAATAGTACCATCATACAAATATTACAATTTACACACAAAAATAATATACCTTATCCTCGGCAAGGAGGGGAAGATGGAGAAGGATCTCAAGTGGCTCAGTGTCTGCTGCCATAACTACAAACTCAGATATACCCCTGTTCAGGGTCTTAGTTGCTGCAATTATGAGGGTAACAAGACAGTAATTAGAGAAACCAAAACTCACTGATTTAACAAATTAAAATACAAATAAAATTATTACCTTCATTAGCACCCTTTTTGAGCTGTTTGTAATTGGCAGCTTGCTGAACAAGGTCTAGTATTGTAATTGTTAGCTGTGCATCGGCCAGTGGATAGGCCTTTGGATTCACTGCTTCGCCTGTCTGCAATTATCATATTTACATAAATTTGCTTATAACGTTTACATATAAACGAATGGCAGCATAACAACATGAGTATCAATCAAATGAATAAGACAGATACCATTTTTCGTCTGACTTGAGCAGAAGAGAGAAGCTAGGGTTTTTCGCTGGAGTGAGGGAAATTGACAAGAAACGGGGTTTAAGGCTTTAAAGAATCGGTTTTTTGGGAGTAACTAAGCCGTTCAAAAACGACGTCGTATAAATTTCATATAATAATTTTTTTAATTTACATATTTAGTGCCTCTTCACAAACATTTTGTATTGCTAAATACATGTTAGTTTGAGGAATTAAATTAACAACAATGCTACTATCACATAAAAAAATTTATATACATACATATGTATACTGTGGACCCCGCCTGACATGTGAAACTAATAATATATATATATATATATATATATATATGTGTGTGAACATTATGTGAAATTATTTATGTGATAGTAGTATTATTTTTAAATTAAAGTGGGACTAAATACTTTGTGACTAATAGTCTTTTGTTTTTGGGGTCAACAAGAGGCCTAAGCATGCCTAGATAATTGTAACAGCTCAACTTTACATGTTAACAGGTAAGATATTTAAATGTGTATATCAAAATTCAAACGGAAATTATTAATAGTGAAGTGATATTTTCACTTTTTTTATATATATTTTTGTATGTGGAATCCACCATTTTTGTTAAAAAAATAAGTCCCATATGCGGAAATATCAAAAAATATTACAGAATTTTTATAATTATTTTTGATATTTTTACATGTAAGACCTATTTTTTAACAAAAATGATGAACCCCACATACATAAATATCAAAAATGTCTGCGGAAATATAAGTTATCTTATTAATATCTTCAATCATGATGTTTTGAATGAGTTTGTGATAAGTTAAAATGACGTTAAGATATTGTTAAGACAAAAAATTGGACTTTATTATGTTATAATTTAATTTAGACTCATGACTTGACTTGTACATAAGGTTGTAAACGAGTCGAATCGAAGCGAACAGAGAGCTACTCGGATTCGACTCGAAATGATAAATTCGTACTCAAATTCGACTTGAATTCGAATTGTATTTGAAAAATTATACTCAGATTCGACTCGACTCGAATATTTACTACTTGAATTCGATCCGACTCGGCTCGAATTATAGTCAAACTACTCGCGAGCTTCAAATTCAAGCTCGAATTCGAGTCTCTACATAATAACTAATTTTATAATAAATATAATTATAAATTGAATTTGTTATTTTACTTAGAAATGAGAAAATATATTTACTATTACACTTTACAAATATAAAATCATAATTAAAATTAAAAAATAATAATAATAATTAATTATTCTAATTTGATTTAAATTTTATATATTATAAGAGAATGTATCGAGTATCTAATCGAATTTGTATCAATCGAGCATGTATCGAATTACACTCAAGAATTCGAGTAGTTTGAATCTTAAACGAGTCGAGTATAACATTGCTCAGATTCTACTTATATTTTTATTCGAACTATTTTTAATGTTCAGATTTGGATCATATTATTAACGAATCCGAGTCTCGCTCATATTTTTTCGAGTCGAGCCCGAACCGTTGGGCTCGTTTACAGCCTTACTTGTACAGTTAGAATTGAACGGTTCCCAATCTTTCTATTAAATCCAATAACTCATCTGTCATCTTCATCTTTAATAGTCTGATCCATCATGTAACAGACCATGAAACTCAAGCTCCCTCTCCCTTCTAATTAGTCTCTGACTCTCTCATTTTGGACATTATTTTTAACTATAATTAATAATTTAATTTAAAAATAATCAGACAAAAACAATATTATATATATATATATATATATATATATATTAAGACATAAGGTCAATTTCAGCAAATTTACTTTTAAACTTGAAAATTACAGAAGAAAAGAAATAGAAAGGAAAGATAGGGCTCCAAAGGAAATAGTCAAATAGTGAAATTAGGAATTTTCTGTCATTTATAAAAATAAAAGTGCTTATAAAGTCATAATTCAAACAAGACCTTAATTATGGAATAAATCTTTCAAAAAATAAATAATTTTGGTGTGGAAATTCTAGTATTTTTTTTAGGAAATTGATATCAGTTCACAATATTTTCAGATATTTTTAGGTGAAAAATGTGTGTACAGCGACGGTTTTTACCGTCGCTATATAGAAAGGATTTTCGTATAAAAATATCATTTTCTGTTTTTCTTTTATTTCCCCTCATCAGCCTCTTTGTCATAATTTTCTCCCAATCGCCAAAACAAACACCAATAAACATCAACGACAAATTTACAAGAAGTCCGCCAACAGTCTTGATGATGTGGAGTGCAAACAGCAAATAGCGGGGCGTCATCAATAGTTAATTCCCTATTACCCTTTTCCGATTAGATTTCTTCTTCTTCAATATCCCAATTGACACAGTTCCATTTCGATTCTCCGATCCCCTGATAATAACTGTTGTTTAAAACCCTAATTTCTATATATACGTATACATATAGATTAGATTACATATACATATATTTATATTATATATATATATATATATATATATATATATATATAGTGAGAGAAGGAAGAGATGCGCTAATAGATGGGTGCAGCGGGATCGAAACTGGAGAAAGCACTAGGAGAGCAGTTCCCTGAAGGTGAACGTTACTTCGGACTCGAGAATTTTGGCAACACTTGCTACTGTAATAGCGTCTTGCAGGTTATTATCTTCATTCATTCCTCAATCGCTGCTT
Organism: Panax stipuleanatus; assembly: GCA_020205555.1. Classification (NCBI taxonomy): domain Eukaryota; kingdom Viridiplantae; phylum Streptophyta; class Magnoliopsida; order Apiales; family Araliaceae; genus Panax; species Panax stipuleanatus. The sequence goes on from CM035117.1 coordinate 24,447,219, forward strand.
TTTGACTATGTTTAGAACCATTGAGCAGTTATTGTTGTTGATTTGTACCATTTTCTCTTTGATTGTAGCTTCATTGATTGATAGATACTTGGGGAAAATAATACTTTTTGATCTTTTTCTTTTTGTATATGTGAGTTATGCAATTCAGAAATTTAGGCCTTTTTGTTGTTGTTGTTCTGTGGAACTAGGAAAATAAATGGTCAAGAACTTTGTGTGTCCATTACAATAAATTTAGCATTATACTTTGATATTGTTGAAAATATAATAGTCCGGCATTGCCAGGCTGTGGCATCCCCCACGCCCAGGTGCCCTTTTTTTTTTAGATCATGCTATGCTACTGCCTACTAGTAGCTTTCAATCTTGGTTTTCAAAACATCCTTGTACCTAATATTTTTTCTTGCTTATGCAGAAGGAAAATGCAAAAAATTAGATACAAGTTGATTTGAGATGTAACACCCCCTTTCTAAAAGGGAAAGGGATGTCACGCACGAACATAATAAATGCAATCATGTAATACTCAAAATATTTCTAAATAGATTGAATATCAACTGCCATAAACGCCAATATAAATAGAAAGAACTCCATATTAACATAATCTCTACTTCTATGAATGAATGCTAAAATAGGCCCAAAACATCCGTCTACAGAATATTAGAAAACTCAAGTCTAATATACTTATTTGGATCAAATGTAACTCTCATCCCACAAATCCTGATCACTCTTGATTGCCAAAAAAAGAATACAGCTTGATCCAATTGTCCAATACAGATATAAAGATGTACAAATATACCACAATATATAATGTAACCAAAAGAGCCGAATGAATGAACGAATGCGAATTACGAACGAATTATGAATATATCAAAATCAGTGAGACCATATACAAATGATGAACATTGTCGATCAGACAACTATAGTCAAGAGGATCCCAAACAAAATAAGTCTGAATCAAATGTTTATAAGGTAATTATTTTATACTGAGCTCAAATACAAATAGCTAAAGGCTAACAAAATACATCGGTACCATGATGTATGCAAATCAAACCAATAGTACGCACAACATATACGCCACTAATCCGCCAAGCAAATCAAATCAAATCAAATACTGGTTCGACCCCATATATATTGTGAACAAACAAATCAAATGGCCAAAACTCACCCAGAGCATACAAAAGGATTCGACGTGGACTAATCACACCGCCACAGAAGGTGTTATGCCCCGATGTCAAGAGAACATGTTTATGGTACTCCACAGGTAGTTAGGTCAAGTATACTTTAAGGATCGAACTACAAAATGTAAGAAAAAAAGGATTCAAATTACAAGTCTTATATCACCATCTCCAAATGATATCGAATCATTTCAAATACGAACATACTTAACTATCGCAAGATACCAACGATCAAAATAACCCCTGAATGTGAACGAAAATATATGAAGAAGGATACAAACTAATAAAGTCTGTAAAATATATTGACATGTACATTTCTACAAATATCGAAATAAATATTAGATATGATTAAATAGTTCAAAGATTACAAATACGAGTTCTATATATCAATGCCAATATGAAACTATCATATTAATTTCACACGGAACAATTATGTGAAATAATAGCCAAATTTGAAACGAAAAAAAACGAACTAATTAAATTTAACAAGAATATCGCTGAAATAGTACGGAATCCGTACCTAGAGTAAACAGTGTAATACCCAAAATATATTCCAAATATAACTCCTTAAACTCACTCTGTCCAATCTAATTAAAATTAAAAAATAAATAATAATAATGTAGTTATAAGTTAGTTAATAACTATAATTTATAATAATATGAAATTATTTCCCCAATTACATCAGTTTTACAAGATAAACCCAAACTAGATTACAATTGATCTTTTTTAATCACTTCCCTTTTTATTTTGTCAATTCAGTATCCTTAATACATATATATATATATATATATATATATATAATATACATCATTTAGTGCTAATACATTAGCTATTGTTCATGTTAAGGAATTTTTTATTTTATTATTAACAAATCAGCACATTGCCTTTATTATACTTTTACAATGTGCAACAGTGAGACATACATATACATATGTATTCCAGACTCTCAATTGTGAAATTAAAAATGGTAAGACCCAATATCCAATGATATACAGAAAACAAAAGAAAAGAAAGGTTCCTGCTTTTGTTTCTTTAGTAAACTAATTCAATCTCACAATCACAACTCTCTCTTTCTCTCGGTTAAGCGGCGACCTCTTCTTTTTTAATCCGATGAACAAAGGTACTATATATGGTTTATGTTTTATTTATTTATAAATTAATATGTTTTACTAACTCTCCTAATTTTAATAGGAGTTATTACCCACATATAAATTAAACCCAATTAGTTTTAAGGTCCAATTTTATCAAATTAATTTATCTATCACTTATTAATACTTATTAGCCCACATAAATTAAATGACTAGTTTGACCCAAATAGATGACAAAGTCCAATTAATATATTTAAAAAAATATAATTAATTAATTTATTTATTTTTACGTTTACTTTTTTACCTGGTATTACATGAGATATTGCTATTTTAGAATTATTTGGACTAGTGACTAGTCAGAATAAAGTCTGTTTACAACTTTATGGTTGCTCTAAATATGTAGTAAAGGTTAAGCTGAAATTTTACTAAGTGTACCCTGTCTTGTCTGCAGGCTCTTTACTTCTGTGTTCCATTCCGTGAACAGTTACTAGAATATTATTCAAATAACAAAAGTCTTGCTGATGCAGAAGAAACTCTGTTGACATGCTTGGCAGACCTATTTATGCAGGTTAGAAAAATATTTCATTGTTAGTGTAGTTGGGAGTTTGTGTGCCTGAATTTTACTTGATGTAATAATACCCATTATTTCTTGTAGAGTAGATAAGCTTTATCCCAAATGTGCTGATTAATACCTATTTTTCCTTGAGCTAATGTGGATTGGGCATAGGCATTTCCCCACCTCTTAGTTTCATATAGTTTAAATTGTTATCCTAAAATGCTTTGAATGTTGTTCAGTTCCTTCTGTTTTTAGTGAAGGGGTTGGCTTCTGGTGGCAAATGGTTTGTTGAATTTAAATGTTTCGTATTGCCAATGGAACTATTGTATTGGTGACTTTTTCGGTCTCTATCAATCCGAGTTGAAGAGGCATATTTTTTTAATTCTACCTACTGGGATTTGGGAATGATTAGGTTAGCTCTAAAATGAAGTAGGTCATGAGTTGTGACTTTGCTATGACTTAGAACTGGATAAGTGTACTTAAAAATCCATGATCCATCTTCCTCTGGCACCCACCCATATAAAAGGGGCCAATTTGGGTTGTCTCTCCTAAAGCACCAATTTGTGGAGCGAGAACAGGGAGCGTAAGAGCGTCACTTTAGAAAACACTAGTAGTTTAGAGTGTGTTCAAAGCGCGTACATTAATGAATAAATATGTATATATAAATAACATATATGCTGTTCCATCAGGTCATGATAAATATTAGACTCAATAACAAGGTCAATTGCTGACTTGGTGGCCGCGCTTTCCAGTTTCAAACGGAACGTTACTGGTCCTATGCTTCCCCTCCTTTGGATTTTATGCCTAATAAAGAAATTAAGTGTGATTTAGTAATTTACGGTTGGAATAAACATTACGCGTGGCTTTGTATGACTGGACAACAGTGAATGGGTCTAAAGATATGTGGATTTTACCAATCAAATATACAAAGTTCGCCGGATTTCACTCCCAAGTCCCAACTCGGTAAATAGGAAACCTAACTAGACTGATTTGGCAACTAAGGCCTCCGCAGATGATGGACATTTTATGCCTTTGGTGGTTCTTTTAAACCAACTTAGCTTAACCCAGTCCAGAGGCTCCTTATACCATCCTTGTTTATGAACTCCCTGGGAAAGAAATGTTATTTATAGAATATGGAGGGCATAATTTTGCCTTCATGCAGATTTTATGAAAAGATGGATTTGTGGATTGATCGTGGGTTCCAATATAGTATGTGAGAGATAATTTTTTATTAACTTTTGATGTGCTATATTGGGGATTTTTTTTAATATAAATTGATATATTATTATCAGGGATAAGAAAGACATATTTTGGTGGATTGTATCTCCGATGTGATTAAGATGTCTCAGCTATTCAGTTGCAAACAATTGTAAGCAATGGTCTACTGCGTTTGGAAGAATATTATCCGCCATAAGTACTGGCTAAAAGTGTTTCTCAAAGGTCCACGGGGAAACTTGTAATACTATTCTATTTATATAATTCTATTTAATGATCCTGCTTGGATTGGCTTTAGAACTTGATTATTTCTTTTATCAAAAAGTAGCATTCAGACTTTTATTTTGGCTATTTTCTGCTCCAAATAATCAGATTTTGCCAAAATCTGAAAGTGTGGGAGGGGCTGCCTTTTGGAATTTCAGGATCTAGATATTTAGAATTAAAAGAATCCAAAAAAAGAACAAAAAGAAGCTAATCCTAACACATTCGATGTAAGTCTAGAATCTAGATTGGTTATGTATTTGACTATCCACTTTTTGAAGTTTCATGATGAACAGTGGGACGTGACTCAAGATTTTTTTTGTGTAACTTTTCCCCATTCAATTTCCTTCCTTGTATATGTCTGTTTTTCTTCTTAGGGCTTTCTTTCTTCTTAGATTTTTTTAAGGTTGTCTTAGTCGTTGGATGCTTCTGCCTTCTCTCTGACTTTAATCATTGTTTTGAATAAGAATCCATACATGCACAGTGCTTTGAGACGAGGAAAAGTCGATATTTCAATTTATGTATTTTTTTTATGTCTTAGATTTTTTTGCCTGAATAAGGTTTATCCATGAGCGTCTAGGAATGTTTTTACTGGGAGCTTACAGAATGTATCTTCATACTCCCTACCCTACCTAATGCAGTGAGGTGGAGTTCAAGGATCTGTGTGAGCTAACTTAAGTGTTTTTTTTCTGTTTGTTTGTTTTTATTAATATCCCTATGGTTTTGATGGTGCGAATTGTTTGTGCAGATTTAAATATCGGCCATGATGCGACTGTTGAAAAATCAAGTTTTTGCATTCAACTATATTCAGATATCTCTGAGAAATAGAAATTCATGTGCGATGCTGTTTTTGTGCCACAACAGTCTGTAATGGGCCATAACTATTACAGAGATGTTACAGTATAAAAAAAGATCCGAACTTTTTTGGAACAATTTTCTCACTTTTTTAGCCTTTCAATCTTCTCTTACCTATATTATTCCACAAAGGGTTTTACCCTCTTAGCTCTTTATTTTGTTAGATCTAGTTCAAAGTAAGCATCAATTAACATAGTAGGTACACAGAGTTTGTGACTAAGATTATACTCTATGGATACATTTTATTCAAAATGTTATGTAATATTGTTATATTTATGTCAATAATTGTATTTATAGTTCTAAGCTCTTCGGAAAGTAAAATTTAGTGAATGTTATTAGTTTTGTCATGCAATTGTCAAAAAAGAAGAATCTGTCATTCACTGCATTTTGTTGGTAGTTTGGAAAGTTAAATTTGGTGACTTCAAATCAATAAATATTCATTAATTATATACTAAATATGTGTGTGACTGATAAAAGTGGCTAAAGTTTATTTAAGACTCAAGTATAGGTTTTCCTTAAGCAAAATAAACATAAATTTCAATTTAGATTTAGGTATGAATTGAACAAAACGTTCAATCCCGGTGTATGCAGATGTTGAGTAACACCCACTTTGCTCTGTGTCGTCGACTCACCGCAATGGCAGCGGTAACTTCTATTTATGAGGGCCACTTTGGCTCTTAATGTGACCTTGTACTTTAGAAAGGAAAACCGGTATGTGGCTGGAATTAAGGGTGTGAAAAGACAGGGCTATGCTATATCTGAACTAGGAAGATGATTTTTTGTGTGAACAACTTACGGATTAAGAAGTATGAGTTGTATTAACTAATCGTCGGTAGATTTGAAGGATTCCACTCTTCTTAAATTTCATTAATTTCAGAGTTACATTTGGAATGTTACTAATGATACTTCCTTGCGCCAACACTTGTTATTTCACTTATTTGTAGATAAATTCACAAAAGAAGAAGACAGGTGTTATTGCTCCAAAACGCTTTGTACAGAAACTGAAGAAGCAAAATGAGATTTTTCGCAGCTACATGCACCAGGTATGGGTGCTTAACATGAACTACTTGTTTTGGTTTTTGTTTTTGTATATGTTGGATTGAAGACTTAGGGACTGTTTATATTAGTAGAATCTAAATGAAAACGTCATTGGTCCAAAATTAGCTCTTATTTTTCGTTTTTTTCCTTGAGCTTTTTTATTGACTCCGTCAAGGCGGTGGGCCTTTATTGCTTGGGGGTTTTGTAAGAATATTAGGAGGTCATTCAGTAAACTAGTCCACAGTTCTGCTGGAAGTCTTCACTGGAACTTTCACTTCCAACTGCAGCTTCTGCATCTGAGAAGGAAGCATGAACCTGTGATATAGAGGCCATGGGTCTTTTAATTGTGAGCCGTGTCAAATATTTGGAGGTCTTGATGTAAAGTATTTCAGTTGTTCTACTGGAAGTGGTCTATAAAATCTCTCATCTCCAATTGTGGTTTCTACCTCTGAGAAGTGGCAATACACGGAGTACTGTTTTTTGTCTAACTTTTCAATGCCAATTCCATTTTGTGCGTTTCTGATTATGGTTTAAGGTGCCTAGAATGTTCTGTGTGAGATTTGCAGAAACTATCTTTAGTTTCTCCTCTCTCTTTTTCTCCCTTGGATGGTTGGTACCTTATTCTTCCTGTTTTTGCTTTTATTTTTTTTGGGCGCTGGGTGGTGGTGGAGGTTTGCAGAGGAGCGCATAGGAGGTCTTAGGCAGTTAAGGTCATTTCTGGGAGAGTTGCTGATATTTTTCTTCTTCTTTTCCTTATAAAACCTTCCCTGTTTACTTATGTTATTTCAGGTATCCTAATTTTGGCATGGTTAAAATATATGCTTTTCATTTTCGATTTGGTTTATTAATTACTATTGATATGTAAATGAAAACTGATGCGAGATAATGAAGCTGGCCCTCTCTCTCTCTCTCTCTCTGTCTCCATCTCTCCACCCCGTTTTTCTTCTCAAATATTGTACTTATTATCTCATTTTTCAAACTCAATGGAGACTCCTGTATCTCAGTGTTTCTGCTATCAAATTCCTAATTGCAGCGTATACTAGTTGCTACATTTATTTTGTCAATTTTTTTATACAGTACGTGTTAACTTGTTATGGTGGCTTCTTTTGTGTTTAAATTATATTTTTTGGAAGGTTAACCGATAATATGGATATTTCCTTTGCCATGCCTCACTTCATTGTTGATAATTATTATCATCGATTACTTTTTATTTTTATCATTTTTTAAAAATTCTTTTCCTTTTTACCCCCTTCTCTTCTTTCAGTTATTATAAATTCATGCCTTGGGTCTGTATATCTTGTGTACCCTTCTGCATAAGATTAACAGAGCGTGTTTGGTATGCTGATATTTATCTGTGTTACTACCAAGTCTATCATTTGATCTAAAATATATTCCTATTTTTTGTAGGATGCACATGAATTCTTGAATTATTTGCTAAATGAACTTGTTGACTTGCTGGAGAAAGAGGCTCGAAAGGCAAAAGGTGATCCAGAAACTTCATCTCCGTCTGAAAATATTGCAAATGGACCGAGAAATGGTCTTCCTAATGGTGTGCAAAAAGAGCCTCTTGTAACCTGGGTGCACAAAAATTTTCAAGTAACTTCACTTGGCCTTTTGTTCTTCCTTGCATTTACAATTTGTAGTAGTAGATTTGTTGCTCACTTTGCTTAAACAGCAAATGTAGCTGTTCCTGCATGCTTTTTTACCGTTTGCAGTTTCTCATTCTCCTATATGACTATTGTTTAGGGTATACTCACAAATGAAACAAGGTGCTTACAGTGTGAGACGGTAACGGCAAGAGATGAAACTTTCTTGGACTTGAGCCTTGATATTGAGCAGAACAGTTCAATCACAAGTTGTCTGAAAAATTTCAGCTCGACTGAGACTTTAAATGCGGAGGACAAATTCTTTTGTGACAAGTGTTGCAGGTCGGTATCATTTGTTGGCACTTCTGACTGTTGGATATTATGTTTGCTGTATTTTTTTTTGGAGTTGTGATTATTGAAACATTTTGGGCTGCTTGTTGTAGTTCACACATTAACAGGTGAAGTCTTCTAACCTTTTCATTTAGAAATCTTATGAACTTTACTTTCAGGCTATATTATATTTGGTCTTTGAAATCGCGATGGTTCATAAACAAGTAAAGATGAATAACCTTTAATATACTGATAACCAATTACTACACCTCATTCAAATGCAGTTTGCAGGAAGCCCAGAAGAGAATGAAGATAAAGAAGCCACCTCAGATTCTGGTCATCCATCTGAAGCGGTTCAAGTACATTGAGCAGCTTTCCCGGTATAAGAAGTTATCTTATCGTGTTGTCTTCCCGCTGGAGTTGAAGCTGAGCAATACTGTGGAGGATGCAGATGCTGAGTATTCCCTGTTTGCCGTAGTTGTCCATGTTGGGAGTGGGCCTAACCATGGACACTATGTTAGCCTTGTGAAAAGCCATAACCATTGGCTATTCTTTGATGACGAAAATGTGGAGATGATTGATGAGTCTGCTGTGCAGACTTTCTTTGGATCGGCTCAGGAGTATTCCAGTAATACAGATCATGGGTATATCTTGTTCTACGAAGGAGTTGCTGCAGGTAGCACAAGCTGAGAGGAATTCCAATTTTATTTTGAGCCGAGACATTCCAATTTTGGACAAATCTACCTTCAGCTTTCTATTTTAAAATATATTCTTTACTTACCTCCCCTTTATATATTTGGTGGAATATTTCTTACATGGTCTACCAAGGAGAGATGGAATCAGTAAAATGTAAAATTAGGTTGGCATGTACAATGGTGGTGGTGGTGGAGCATTATCCTTGGTTTTTTGTTCACAATAAGGGGAAAAGGTGGTGTATATGTTATACTCTATTTGTAGTGTTGGAAAATGTTCATCTAACATTATAAAATGCAGTTGTTTCCAGATGTTCCCAAGTTTTCTCGGTTGGCTGCATTTGAAATTATCAGTGAACCAGTTTTCATCATTATACTGTATGAACTTCTGTTGTTTGGTTTCATTATTGAGCAAGTGTCAGCAGCTTATATTTTATGTCCATCCTTCAATTTACAAACTCAGTATGGATTGGAATCGAAGGACCTTGGAAAACCTAAAACTCCACATTTATTATAGGACTTGTACAAGGAAGGGGTCGAATACATGTAATGTAACTTGGTAAAATCCTTGTACAGGATGGAATTACTACTTTAAAAGATTTTAAAAGATCATTTTTCGTGGTGGTAATTCAAAGTAAAGCTTTCCCCATTCACTTGTTCATTTAATTCAAAGCCACCTCAAGATTGCTACATCCAATTATAGTTTAGCGCGACAACAGAACTTGCATATCCATCCATTACAAATCTCAAAACTTAAACGTAATCGAAAAAACAGACGGAGTTCACTACATTCATATAAAAATTTCATAACAGAAAAAGATTCTGCTCACCTACAATAAATTCTGGTAAAATTATTCATCCCCAAATGGAACCACCTTACAATTAGCAACTAAAGTCTTTAACACAGTTCCAGGAAATATCTTTATCATAACCACCACAAATATAAATCATTGTTTCAAGTCGAGGTGATTCAGTTCCGATATTATGAACTTACATTAGGAGGTGCAAAAGTAGAAACTACTATTACATTATAAATGCACACATCAAAAGGTGTGAATTTTTTACACTCACACTACCTTCCTTCTTACAAATTCCTCCTAACATACTCTGGACATAAAGGATGGTTAATCGGGTATTATATCGGATTTACAATTGAATATCAGTGCACCCTAATCATACAGTTATACTAATCAACGGAGATGGACAGAGAACAAGATTTTACAAGAAAACTAAGTAAGGCAGAGTTTAAATTAAGCTTCTGTAGACATATAGGTGTCATCACCCAATAATGCTTCAAGATCGATGAGATCTTCATCGAAATAAGCTGCTGCTTCTTCCTCCGGCTTGTTCAGAGCCCTATCATTTGCAGCCTACGACATGGATTTAAACAAAGTAAACATCTAGAATTCATGAACTCTGTGCAGATGCTTTAAATGATAAAAGCAAGATTTAAGAAGTGAAAAGGGTATTTTACTCTTCAGATACAGGATCCCTACTATCAGATTATGGTTGCAATCCATATCTATAATATTTATTAAAGCGATTGTCACATTTGGTGTGCCTGGATAGTTTGGTGTAACAGTTCTTCTAAGGAGACTCTTCGGAGATTAATAAACATAAATTATAAAATTATTTAAGTAAAACTTATATATAACTGAGAAACAATTATTTACTTTGCATACACATGCGTCGTCTTTACCTAGCTACTTAACATTAAGCAAATATAAATGTCCAAACATTGATAACTTATAAAGTAAGAGATTGTGTGGTACTAACTAGGGGTTGCATTCATGCTGGTCACCATATGAAAGGTTCATTCCACTCAGTCAACTCAGGAACAGGAACTTCATCATAACAGAAGTAGTTACAATTTGATAATCTCATGTTTTGAGCTGTTGGCATTTTTCTTCTCATAGTTTCGTTATTGCACATGAATCAAACCGAATGACATCGTATTTCTAGCTATACTGAACTGCAATTCACTAATGGCTGGAGCTCTTGAAGGCTGAAAAGTGACGAAGACCCACATAGAAAGGAGATTGGAGTGGGATATGGCCATAAATACTTGTTCCGTCTTTCCCAAATCTGAGTGTCACAGGTCAACATGACACATAGTTTACGTAAACCAAAAATTGACCACAGAATTCCTTTAGCACCATCCTATACTAATGTGCCTAGGACTACATTGTGGGGGTCCATTTTACCCTTTTCCACTAAATCTTAAGCAAAACTATGACCCATTTTAACAAAAATAAAAAATAAAAATTGAAACAGCCATAAAAGAAGCATGACACACAATTTGGGGGCAGAGGGAGGGGGTATACAGGAGGAGGTGATACACGTTATGCTGGGACCTCAAATGAGACCTTGGTAAGGAGGTGAGAGTTGAGAAATTAAAAAATAGGAAGTGAGGAAGATGATTGTCAAATCACATTAATTGTTTAGAGAGCTCAGTGTATAAATTGAGTTGATTGCCTTATGGCCCTCATTATATAGGACTTGGAACACGTGATGGACACATGGGAGCGACATGACCCTAAAGCGCTGGTGAGATATCTAAAAGTATAGCAAGTTGTATGATAAAGTCTAGTTTAATCAATGCAATGAGCACACAGTTCACAAGGTATGAAGTATAATTTCCGTCCTGGTATAACTTGTATATGCTCTGGAACTAGTAACTAGGTCATGGCGATTGCACTGCACGTGTAGAAGAATCATCTGGTGACTGATATTGTGGTGAATACATTCCAGCCACCAACTATAAGTCCCAAGGGTCCCGCATAGGGAGATTTGAGATCATGGTCTCAGAAATTCTTCACCTGCCAAGACCAGAAGCCAGGTACCTCACCTAGACTGCTTACGGGTCATGTATTGCGAAAGCAGCTTCTTTGATCAACCCAGTGCAGCATGGTCTGTACTTTGCTGCCACAAGTTCCGTTTTATCATATCTAATTATAATTCAACTCTCATGAATTCTATATCAAATTCCTTGCACGACTCGATAACTTTCAAATAATCATATGCACACTTTCTCTAGAAACACAACTAATCAACGAATATAAGATGCATGTTCGAAGTGGCCACTAAATGTTATAAAGTTCCAATACCTTAGTTTCCTGAATCTCTGAGACAACATTCAGCAACCTACGGTATTGATCTCTTGCCTCAGGATACTGAACCATGGACTTCACCCTAGCAAGGGCTTTTTGCAGCCTTTCCTCCGTTTGCTTTCTGCCTTCTTTTAAGAAATCATAGTCATCCTCCTTTGAAGTGTTTTGCATGCTAGGACCCTCAGGAAATGCCTCTGGCTTGAATCTGCTCAAACCTCTCCCTTTCCTTCTCCATCGTAAAATTACCTTGTCTAGTATTCCCACGGACCAGATAATCTTTCTATAATTCTTCCTCACCTGGTGCCCTCTTACATGGGCCTTTTAAAAAATTAAGCCGAGAGTTAGAATACTATAGGTCAACCTGATTGAAAAGATACATGGATAATGATGTTGGCTAAGGATAAAGTTATAGTAGATCAATAAAAAAATAAAATACAGGAGTCATGAACTGATGAGAAGGGAAAAGTTGCATCACACCTGAATTTTAACAACTCGTTGCCGGAGTATCAAAAATTCTTTTCTGCCCTTATAACTACGGAATTTATTTTGTATTCGCGTAGCAGCAGCATGCACTGGCTCATCTTGATGTCCTGCTCTGTTTGTCTTGACAGCAAGAAGTGAAAGAGCACGCTCATCTGACATTCCATACTCACCATCACCATACTCTTTTAGCTGCTTCTTTTGGAATGACTGTACCCTGAAGACTTGATGAATGCGAGCAGCAGCTTGAGTAGCATTACATACAGCAGCTAATGAATCCTTCAATGACAGTCCCTGTTGGAAGTCCCCATCACTGATTGGAGTTGGAGTCCGCTCTGCAACTGTTTGTACAGCTTTTAGTCCAGAAATATCTCCACCACCACCCTCCTTTGTATCCTTCAACTTAAGTGATGAAAGATGGGAGCTCAATGCAGATTCGGCTAGATAACCAGCAATTCCCTTGTGTCCGTTGCTGGAAGCCAGGTCTGCCGGAGTTCTGCCTGTCGTATATTTGGGTGAAGGATCTGTCAATGCTCCAGGAGCTGCACCTTGAGAGATGAGGAAAGCCACTGTCCGCTCTCTAATGTCAACACAGGTTCATGCAATAAGACACCATGGTAAAAAAGGTTCAATTCAGCATCAAATGAAAGTTGAATAAGTCAGATCATCTCCAATGAAAACTTCTAAATACATCACTTGTACAATAAACCATACACTGCAATAGAACTTAATAAACATCAAGATCGCTACCTGCCGTAGGATGCTGCCCAATGAAGTGCAGTCCACCCATTCACATCCCGAAAATTGATACTAACTCCTGCTTCCACTGTGGGTGGTATAGCCCAGTCGTAACCAAGAGCAGCTGCAAAGTGGAGCACACCTTGGCCACCATCATCTAATACACTAGGGCCTCGTCCACCCTCAGCAACCTTCTGAAGGAGCCATGCATGCAATTTCTCCTTTAGTAGCTTTTGTAGTACCCGGTCCTGTACCTTTTCTTTGGAGAATTCATCCACAGTAGTAAGCATTAGTATTTGGTCCCACTCATTGTCCTCCTCTTTCATAATTGAACTAATTTTACTGCTCAAGTTGGAATAATCTCCCAAAATACCAGGAACTGAATTTTGAGAACCAGCAGATCCCAGTGATATAAGTTTTCCAAATCGCATGTGAAGAAGAATATCAGTTGAGTTGCCACTACTTCTATCTGCGACATCCACATCTTGAAGATTATTAACTTGAAATTCAAACTCTCGTACTTCACTACATGCCAGCCTATTGGCACATGTTACATAGAAAGGGACTCTTCCAGCCTCGTGATGGGGTGTATGGCAACGAAGAACACCATCTGATACAACCTCTGCTGGAACTTCCAGTTTCCCAAACATACATGCCCATTTACAGTTCACCATGTCTTGTTGACTCTTCAAGAATCTTCCAGTAATTAGGACCTGGTTGTGGTATATGCAAAACATGACCAAACGAAATTTAAGCATTCATCCAAATTTCTTTGATTATGAAGCTAACCTATTATAAAATTTACTAAGACAACCCTAATAATAGCAAACAGACATTGAAAATGCCTGATTGAACTAATAACAGTAGTTCAAAAGATATTACTATACTGTACCTTGACTTCTGACCCAGAATATGTGCAGTTTGGTGAGAAATCAATAATACTATAGAGCTGGTCCTGGGACAGAGAGGGACCCAGCATATAGGTGTCTAATTGCACTTGGGAGGAAATATTGGAATCATCAACTCCACCGTTGCTTCCAACTGCCTCCCAGTAGGACTCAGAGCTGGATTGCATTTGTGACTCGTTTACATCTCCAAGTTCGTTAGTCATCCAACGGTCAAAGCTGTCAAGTTTTTTAAGGCCTTCCTTTACAAAGCCACCTAACAATGGCTGTTTCAAAGCTGAATAAGTGGCTTTTCCGTCCATAGGCACATTGGTCTCTGACTCTGTTTTCATAGAACTTCCAACTTCTGCAGGTGCAAAATGTCCATGTATATTGTATTGGGCATGCCTATTTTGCTCATCAAGATGTTGAGACTCCAGGGAATTGAATAAATTTACAGGGCTAACTTCTCCTTCATCAAACCTAGATGTGATATTATATGCCAATCCTGAAGGCGATTTCTGTTACATGGACAATTTGGATGTGTGAAAAATTACCTTCAGAAGACTGTTTACAAGTCAAGTTAAAGCATGCAATCATTTTTTACGGCTTCAAGAAGCAAAAATAGTCTTTAAACCCAACTATTATCAACTTCAGTCCAAACATATATTCGGCAAAAATTAAAGGGAACTGAATAAATTTACAGAGCTAACTTCTCCGTCATCAAACCTAGACGTGATATTATATGCCGATCCTGAAGGCAATTTCTGTTCCATGGACAATTTGGATATGTGTGAAAAATTACCTTCAGAAGACTGTTTACAAGTCAAGTTAAAGCATGCAATCATTCTTTACGGCTTCAAGAAGCAAAAATAGTCTTTAAACTCAACTGATGCAACTATTATCAACTTCAGTCCAAACTTATATTTGGCAAAAATTGAAATTAATGATTTGCAGCTAACAGCTTCATAATGCATTAGGACCTATACAAAAAATAAGATGCGAGACAAATTGAAAATATTATCAACTGGTCTGTAGAAACCATGCCAATCGTCGTTCAAACAATTAAGAGATATTCTGCTAGTATATAAAGGTAAGATCCTTTTTAGTTGTTCAAGTAATGAAAATATGTCGAGCGTAAGGAGTTGAAGTCCTTGGGATGTTGGGGTTAAGTTTGAATATTTAGGAATTTAGAAACTAAAATTTTGTTTGCCAAATAATATTAGAGGGCACTACTGCACCATGAGGCTTCTCTCCTGGAAATTACATAATGGGTAACAATATATAAAGCATGTGAATTTTCTAGGTCATTCTGTACCTGCCACTCTCCTTGGCCATGTGAATGACTTCCAAACACCTGGTTTTTACCAAAGGCTGTCTGCAGAAACTTGTCCAGGTATCTCATTCCCCTGTCCAGGTACAATATTCAAGGTAGGTCGGGTAGACAAATGTGAGGATTGAAAAGGGGAAGACTGTATCCCGATAGTAGAATTTTCCAGAAGATTCTCCCACGATGGAAAGTCAAGGTATTTCTGGGGATCATAAGTTAAACCAGCTTCAAAACTTTCTTTAACTTTATCTCCTTGGGCGAGTGATGACAAAGTCCATCTCTGGAATAGCTTGAAACTTTCCTTCGTAATCATCTGTTAACAGTTGGATACAATACCATTATTTTAGAAGTACAGTGTGATGAAAATAGATCGTAGCAATCACAAAGCATTTCACTGATAAAAACAAAAAACGAAGTAGAAATATATTACTTGAGAGAACTGGATAATAAGGGGCAGAGAGTGCATCATCCATTTTTTCCGTCCCAGGCTGTTGTAACTCAAGAAAAGAGTGGAGTCTGGAGCTTGATTGGTGATTATATACTGCAGAAAATCTTGTTTGTTGTGAATGATGTAGAGAAACCATTTTTAAGCAGCATATTTATAGCACACAAGGTAATGTTGAATTTTTATGCGTTAACATTAAATGTTAGTAAATACGTTATGGATAGAGACGACTTATATATCACAAACACACCTGATTCGGCATCTGCATATTCTGATGCTTGCGTGCTGTTGAGGCTAACCGTATCAGTAGTTTGTGAAGTCACTTGATAACTATATCGCTGAAATTTTGAAGACACATAGCTGTCCACATCAGAATTAGGTATATTTTCTCCAGTTTCTTGGGAGTTGGGAGTAGCTTCTTCTGCCTCTCTATTACGGTTATAGTGTGTCCTGTTTCCCTGCAATGGAATATTTAGCAAATGTTTTAAGCAAGATATCAATTTTATGACACAGAAGTAATCAGGTAATATCTAGAATACGAGAACAAAAGACCTGCAGAAGTAATCAAGATTCAAGGTCCGTCTCCAAGTAATAGTGAACAAGGTAACACCAGCAATACCCCATATCTTGCCAAAGTTCAAAAACATAAATTAAAGAATTCCAGTAATGATGTATGCATACTGATTCCTCTGATAAAGTTGATCAGATTTACAGTTCATTTCATATTAGAGGCCCTAGCTTTCCCATTTCAAAACTTTTTAGAGTTCAGAATATTTAAGAATACATCCAAATCTTGAGTTTAAATGGGAATTTGTGTACAGAAGGTCAGAGGCATATGCCAAACGTGAGTACTCCCAGAGAACAAAAATTGTAATATTAATATTGAAGTGGCTCACAAAAAAGGTAGTCAATATTGGAAATTTGAAAAAGTCAAATACAGTTGTCAGTAAAGGAGGAAAGCTTTTACACTTTCAAGATGCAAATAATGTTGCTGGAGCTTAGTTTAAACTTTAAAGTGGAAGTATAGATACTCCTATTTTGCAAGCTTTGGTTTAATCATATAAGTCATTCAAGAGGGAGAACAAATGAACTGGGTACATCAAACAGTTATTTGGCCGCTTTACACCATGAACATTCTAAATGCACAAGTGATATATACTCCTCTATCCCATTGTATAAGACAATTTCCCTTTTGGCATGCCCCAAATTATGACAATAATTTAGTGGGAAGCATAAAATAGCATGTTAACCTACTCTTGAATACACAACTTAATATGAAAAGATTAAGGGTCCTTCAGTTAACCAAGAAATATGAATAAGATATTCATATTTAATTTGACTCGCACATATCCCAACACTCCACTCCCAAGTTAAATTTAAATATAATACTTTGATTTAATAATGGTAAAGCTGGAAATGTACACATTTGTAATACTTAAAATGCCATTTTATTAAAACCTGTACCACTCAAAATTGTGTCTTATGAAATGAAGCGGAGTGAGTATATACATAGTTTAATTCCTTTCCTTGAAGAAAGACAGAATTAGAAATCTAACAAATTGAGCAAACTAAATAGTTTTATAAAGGAAATTAGAAATAAGCAGCTCAAATTGAATCACATCCAATCAAGCATAGTTCTGAATGTTGTAATTCTCTTCATGAACCCGTTTAGAAGGTATGCCAAGAAAATTTTTGACGACCTATTTTCAGATAATTTTTTTACAAGAGGCAGGAGAGAGCATTCAAGGATGTATAAGCAGCCTCAGGAGTTCAGAAGAGGAAACAGTATTACACTGATAACCAAGAAAATGATGCTGACTTGGCAGGATGAAATAGATCCAAATCATCCCAATTCAGCCGAGGGTCAAGCTTGGCCTATCATAACCTGATAACCTAACTTTTGACCTTTTTTCTTCTTTTTTTGAGCCAGTGACTTTGAGGTTATTCCTCAAGACTAATGACATGTTTCCCATCCCTTGAGATTCATCTTTTTACATGATATATTAAAATACAGTACTTAAATTTCATATACCAATCATGTTTGCACATTAATAGATGATGTTCATCAATCTCACTTATCAGAAAAGAAAAATCTTCATCAATATCACAGGGAAATGATGTAAAACCTGCTACAGGATCCTCGCTTGTTTATGGAAGGAAACAGCAAACAAAAGGAGTTTCATTTAACAAATGAATGTCCCCTGACTACTAAATTCTGTGGAGAACAGCTAGCACATTTTAATACCAGAAAAAATAAAAAAGATATTACATCATTATCACACCAAGGAGCCTTAATGCCGCTAGTTTCCAACTCCTACATGATAGAAAGACAATTTAAAGAATAATTCATTTGTCAAATAAGAATTAAGTGAAATTGAGGACATTACCTGGTATGTGCAATGAAATTAATTGATTACACCAATAAACACTACACCAAAGCTATAATTACTAAAGAACGATACTTTAAGAAAATTACGAGATAAGCTGCCATGTAAAATGAATGCTGAATACACCATCCCAAAGTGCATACTTAAATTGGACAGTTCCAAAAAAAATTAAGTCAAAGTATGAAAGAACTTTAGAACATGAATCAATTCTATGAGAAGTCATACATTTGATAACAAATAACCGAATATCTGATCCCTGAAGCATGGCAACGTCTCAAACGACTAACAGATGGGAAAAAATATATTCTTTTAACTGAAAGCCTGTTTGCTGAGTCATGAGGATAACGTCAGGTCACAATACATTGGTAAAATAAGCCTTTATATAACTCCCATGGTCCTCCAAAGGATGTCTTAAGTACCCAAAAATAAAAACAATTGTCTACCAAAGAATGGCTTTAGTACATATGTCGAACTCAAATTGTACTTGTGTTGGATCCACTATGGATAAATTGGAAGTTATTTTATACTCCCCCCACTGATTTGCTTCTTTTATTGCAGAAAATTGTACTCTAGACAACCTCTGCAGGGAGTACTCATCAAAGAGAAAAAGAAATACCGTTGTATAAAACCTTGCAGAATGCTAAGAACATGTACTCAAAAAATCACCTAGTAAGGGTAAAATGTCGCTTGATATTTTCATCCATTCCATAGGCTATCATTTATTTAAGCACCTTATTGTCAAAGAGATGCCTGAATTTCTCAAACATGGGAGGTCTATGTGAAGCAAAAAAATCAAACCACACTACCACAGGCAAAGTGCAGTGAAATTATGCTCCTAGCCTCCTAAGCACCAAATTGTGGCCGCATTTTTACAATTCTGTCGACATAATACATAAGGTATTATGATTATTATGCTTCTAAGAAAGTTCTCTCTATTTGGCTGTCATATAAAGTGCAATGATTTGAAAAACTATTTAGACTGTGAAAGCCATGAAAGACGATATTCTTTCAATATAACCAGAAAAAAAAGTAAAGACAATATTCTTTCAATATAGCCAGAAAAAAAGTATCTTTTGTCAGAATTAACAATGACATCTTACTCGATATAAGCAAAAGCAGCTTCAAATTGAATGAAAGAAAAAGAAAGAAAGAAAGAAAGAAAGAAAAATAGAAGACAAAATGAGAGAAGGGATAAAATGTCACCTTTACTTCCCGGTAGTGGACGAGAACTATGTGAGAGAGCTCCCTACAACAGTTGTCAACCAAAATGAAGGGGCATAAGAGAACAAGAAACAAAAACAATGATAAAAACTAAGAGATTCACAAGTAACATAAACTTTAGCAAAGTTACAAGGTTGTTTTACTTGATAAGATCTTTTCCAAATCTACCAATGGTTGGCAACATCTTGAAAACTTTAGCTTTATTTCATGATTTACAAATGAGAGGCGTCCTCTTACTTGAGCCGTAAAACTAGACATGCACAAAAAGCCCAAGGCCTACGACCTGACCTTGATCCGGCCTGAGCCTGACCTGGTCAAAACTCAGTCTGATCAAGGCCTGGTCCAGCCTGGCCCGATCTGAAGGCTTTAAAAAGGCCTCTATATTTTGAGCAAAATCCGGCCTAGACCGGCCTGGCAAAAACCACGACCTGGACCAGCCTATGGCCTAGGCCCGGGCTGGTGCAACAGGCCTGATCTGGCCTTCAAGCCCTTTGCTTGGCTGGCTTGTTTGTTACCTTCATAAACTTATAAAGGTCCCTTTTATAAGAAAAACTTCCTTAAGACTTTTTTCTTCAAAACAATGTGAGACATGTACTAGAGTTCTCCACTAAATTGAGGAGAATCCCTTATAAAAGAAAACTTCCTTTATAACTTTTATCTTCTAAACAATGTGGGACAAGAACTAGAGTTCTTCACACAATCCTTAGTCTCAAGCTGGATATCAATACAACATAGCTACAAATAATACAGACAGACAAACAGACAGACATAAAATTCAAAGCAAATGCTACTCATACAGACAGTAATTACCAATATAGATATCAATGCAAAGAAAATGCTCAGTCCTAAACACTCATAAATCATTGGAACATTCAAAACCTCCTCTTTAAGCACAACAAAGATTGCTCCAATAATTTTCATGAATTTACAAGACAACAGCTTTGTGTGAGGATATAAAAGAAACCCACAAACAAAAACCACAGCGATTAAGATTATCAAATCAATTACCCTCGATCGAGATTGTTGGCCGCCAGAATATTCAGTTGATTTGTAGAATTGGGTGTCCTTTTAATCCTATTAATTTGATTAGATTAGCTTCAATTTCAAACACAAGTCGGTCGAATTCACATATTTGGACATGTTTGTATGTTGGTCAGCAAAAATTGAGCTATGAAAAGAGACCATTTGGATTCAAACCCAGAAACTAAAATTTGATTCTAATGAAAACCCAATAATTCAAACAAAATTATAAATCAATCTCACGAATTTACAATCAAATTCAGATAGACACAACTTCATAAAAAGCAGGAAAAAAAGACTAAATTTGAGTGCACCTAAAAAACAAAATTGTCGTTAAGCCTTGAGATATAAAAATATAATCTTTATTAAGAACCTGGAATTGGAGCTGAGAATAATTCAAAGGAGGGATTTTAGCTCTGGTTGGCTCCAGAGATTAGAAAGAAATAGAGAGAAAAAGGGAAGGACAAAGAAGAGTCGAAGAAGTCATTAGTCATTTACGTACGGTACAATTATAGAGAAAGATAAGAGTCCCACATCGGATTTAAAGGGTTGTAACTTCAAATTTACTGAGTATTTATATTTTGTTTCTCTATTTGGATTTTCAAAGTCCAACATTGTCTAACAATACTAACTTACCCTACCTTTGTTTTATAAATAGAGGGAGTTCAAAGCTAAATTTTCGAAGGCTAAATTTTTGAAGTTAAACATGGAAGAGCCTAGCCTGAACCAGTCTGGGCCTGGCCAGCAGGCTCCTTCAAACCAAGTTTTCAATTCAATTATCCGGCCTAGCCTGGCCTTTTTCCCTTCGAGCCTGAACTTGGCCTGGTCAATGGTCAAAGCCTGGCAGGCCTAGACCAGGTCAAGCGGCCTGTTTGTGCACGTCTACGTACAACCAATGGCTATGATCAAATCTAATGGAGGACTAGTTGACTATCTAGAGTTATATTCTAAAATATTTAGAATATTAACAAGTATAATTATCACATGGATCAATCTAGAACACTCCGTTAGAAACGTACAAGAAAATTCCATGGAATACCAACTATCGTAGCCAAACGTGCCTTGTGAGTTATGGGCATTAAGTATGTGATAACATGGCTTAGCCCCCTTGAAAATGCACATGTTGTAACACTAACTCAACTAATTTTAACTATATCTCAACTAGTTTTGACTATAATATTAAGAAAACTATTCTCAGCATACCAAGTTCCAGAAAACCTACCCCTACCGTAAAAGTAACGTTTTTCATTCCCATTTTTGTTCCACGTACAATATCAACCCACTATCTAGTTGACATCGTCTTTATTCAAGGCATATTACACATAATTACAAGGTAGAGCTAGATTATTAACCCACTATTACTTTCTTTTACTTCTCACTGAGTCTAAATTGTTTACCTTCCATTAAGCTCTTCAGTTATGAGTCAAAATTTTAAAGTTGAAATTGTAAGACCCGTTGTCTAGAAACCCATTGTTTATCAACACACTTATTAAGTGTTCTTCTTTCTGCTTGTTTGCTTTTTTATCTTTTCTTATTTTGGTTATTTGCTTTTTGTTTCTTTTTTGGGGTAGGGAAGTATCTCAATCTATCTACTACGCGAAAGTTCACGAAAGATTGTAACTATGAATATGTATTACTATACAAAGTTATAAATGACTCAAAATGCAAAGCAACTTTAAGTGGATATTGATAAACCCAATCCTCCTCAACAAGCAAGCATATTGGGAATTTCAAAGCAGAGAAAACGGTACTAGAATTATGTCATTAGACTCATTACCATCCAAGTTAAATTAAAACTACACAACAGAGTTTCTAGACTTCTGTACATAAGGCGATACTTATGTACATAGTGTCAGTCCGTAAATACAAATTACCATTAGTCACATTACTGTTCCAAAAGCCAAGTTAATATTGAAAGCAGTATCAAACATGGTGTCCCCTCCTCCCCAAATAAACAAAAAAATAGTAAAAAAAAGTATCGAGGGTGTTTGTGGTGGGGGAGGCAAGCAGGCAAGTAAAAGCTTTACTAAACTAGGAAAACTTTTGTATACTCACTCTTCAAGCAACCAGTAGCTGCGCCTTTGGAAATTTTCGGTATCTTCTCCATGAGCATAGTAGCAATGCAAAACATCAATGCTTCCAGCCTGTAAGGATGTTTATTTAATTATTTCTAGACACATCAAAAAAAAATTGGTAACTGTTTCTAGATGCATTAATTTGGAGCAGATCAAAAAAATTCAACAGAAATAACCAACTATGGAACAGAAGGCAGTTAAGAAAGAAAAGTAACTGCAAGCGGTACTACTCCAGCACAAGATGAGTGTCACATTCTCACCTTTAGGATGTCTGAAATTGTTTGTCACTTTTACAAAACCCTTGCAACTTCAAAAGTAAGGGATTATAGCCCTTCTAGAAATAGAGATAAAGAATTATGTGACACGGAAATATAATGAGTATTTTTTACGGACTTGACTTTCTTTGCAAATTTACTATAGGAGAGATATAAAAGGAACAAGTTGGTCAAAATAAAGTTCATAAATTGTCTTTGTCCATGACACTCAACTTGGGAGAGAAGTAGAATTTAACTATAAGAAAACTTATACTGGGTCCTCATATTAAAAAAGTAAAGGAACACTACTAAGCACTTACCTTGAGTCTTTCATGAGCTTCCTTAACTGTCTTTCCATCTCTTTTCTTCCTCCAGTTATGTCCATCTTTTCTAAAGTACCTCAACACTTTTCGGTCAAAAAGAAAAAGTGAACCATCTGAAAAAGGAGACGCATGACAACCAAGGTATATAAGCAAACCATAACTAGAAGGGTTGAAAAAAATTGTTAAGTACCTTTACTTCTAATCATATAATAAACAAATGCAGTTAAAGCAATTTTGTTGTCAATGACCCAAAGATAATATAAAAACAAAAGAAAAACTAAGCCTGCAAACAAGTGGTGGGAGAGAATAGATGTGGCAATGGCAGGTGAAGAATTGTATGTATAGTGAGCTGTGGAAAAAGAACTGATATTTTGATCAGGAAAAGAAAAAAGGGAGGGGTATGAGGGTACAAGAGGTAAAAGGCGGCACCACACTAGATAGCATTTGGAGTGAAGTAAAGTGACACCTTCCTGGGAGGGGATGATCTAGATAATATATGTGTGTTTGTGTATGTATACGTATATATTAGATATGCATACACACATGAATATACATACACATTATGTATGTGTGTGTATACATGTATCTACGTATGTGAGAGAATATTTATATATATACACACAAAACTAAAATGTAGATTAAATTGCATTTAAATAAAGCTCCGAGAATACAACTGGAAAGTGGGAAGGAAGTTGAGAATACAACTGGAAAGCTCCGAGAATAAAACTGCCCTAGTTTCTATCTGTTCATAATGGTTGACCTCACAGCCTGAGCACACAAGGAAATTGATGTTTAGGCGTCATCTAAACCAATTGGCGATAAATAATTGATTTTGATCATTCCGAAGAGGAACACTATATGAACAGCAAGCATGTTGTTAGAAAAGGGAAAGGGAAAAAACAGAATCACGAGTAAGAACATCGACTATTCACAATACTGTGAGAGAATCAATAAAAGTCGCTCAATATTTGTCTATGCGCCTCAACCAATTAATGTAGCTAGTATCCTACTTGGAGGCCTATTTGCTGGCTCAGGAGCAATACGAAACTTGTTGTAATTTCGAAGAATTTCACATATTTCAGCAGGACGTAGCCATCGATGTTGAGCTTCCAAGAGTATTTGCTCGATATCTGCAGTAAACTAACAACTAAGTTAAGATATCAGCACCAGTTTGTTAAAGTAAGTAAGTATAAACAAAGCCCCATAATACAATGTATCAAGCTACTAAGTTAAAGCAATTTCTGTTCATCCATAAGCATAGTTATTTGTATTCACATGCTAAAACAATAGTATACATAAAACTCAATATTTGACGTATGCAACCAACAGAATTTCATCTCTTGCTTCTAAAATATTTTCTTGCAATAGTCCCCTCTTCACTACCTAAGCTCCTCCACTTCTATTACATAATAACAGGATACTCACCAACAGTTAGTTGAATCACTCCCCTGCAAACATTTTCTTTCTTCTCCACATTGATTTTCAGTCTAATCCTACTCTGGCTAACTCAAAATTCCCCCAATTTATGCAACTCCCAATTTGCGCTCCTCTCCACTACAAACACACCATGGACCATTTTCAAGTTCCTGTTGTTTGTTTGTTGTTTGTTTGTTTCCAGTCAGTGCATATTGGGAAGGCGTCTGGGCGACTTGGTGGGAGGGGAGAAAGTCGAGCGACTTGGACGACTTTGTGATTGAACAAATTTTTGGATATTGATGAAACTTGGAGGAGACAAACCTTAGTGAGCAGCAAAATTTATATATATACACACATATATATGTGTATATATATTATATATATATACACACACATCTCCATGCTCCACATATATATATATATATACACACATATATATGTATATATATATATATTTTTTATATATATATATACACACACGGTGTGCTCCATTAGCTGTTGCCCCTCCACTAGCTTCTGATTTTGCTGCCCACTTAGGTTTGTCTTCACTTGGGAGAGTATAAACTAAGTAAAATATATTATTTTGCTTTTTCACTCTTTGCATTACTTTATATGCTCTTTTTCTTTTATATTGTATAATGACAAAGTAAACATCAGATAACAAAGTTCAAAGCTCCAGACGACCAGGAACTGATAAACTTAATACACTAAGAATACCAAGACATCAAAACCTTTACAAACTGTAAACTACTAAACTTATTCATTTTGATTGTTATATATATACTTATGAGTCAGTTTATATATTTATCTATGTTTGTCTTATATACTTCATTTTTAATATCAAGTGTTTTTTTTTGGATTATTATTGCTAAGTATTTACATAATTATGCTTTTAATGTTATTCCATAGTGTTATGTTTTGATTTTTAATGTATATGAAATTTTATTGTCAATATATTTGTTAAGTAAAATAAATAATATATAAATTGCACATTGTAATCGACTTGTCGCCATACGGACGTCATAGCGGTTGCCTTATCGCCTAGGCGTCCAGGCAGTCGGCTACCGCCAAGACTCGTCGTGGCGCCGTAACAACTATGATTTGTAGAGATATTATATACGTTAATCATGAAAATAAGGAAACTTAAAAACAATTAAATATTGAAATGTGATCCTCTAGATTGAGCTGTCCAGCATCCGTTACAGGGAACAGATGTCAGATAGCCCAAAGCAAGATATCACGGGATACAGGACCTATCGAGAGTAAAACATCAAAAACCATACAATGAATGGGTTATGTTAGATGACGTTCTTAAACTTAAGTCTCATGCCTTGATTGACTTTCAAATGGGTCCAAATCCTCAGGATAGCCATAGACCGCTAGGACACAGGTTGAAGAGAGGGAGCACCGGAGAAGTTGGCAGCAGACATCTCCCAGCCATCCCTTTTGGCATCCTTCACATTTTGCTTTAAGTTTCAATGTTACCTTATTTGTATTATTTTATTTCCAGCTCAAAGTAGCATGAATTCCCATTTTTCTACTTAAATACTTGTGTATATGCTCACCATCTTGTTAGAAAAGTAGATTTATAAATTAAATTACTCCATTACTCACCTGCATGATTTATTTTTTAAATTTTGCATGAACAAATAATATTATGATTAATGAACATTTGTGGGTAGAAGTACACTCATGTTAAAGTTCAGGGATTTGTTGATGCAGAAAGCTGCTCAATGAAATGCATCATATGAGTAAACTGCAACTTCTCTTTCAGGTGTTCTCTATTATGATGGGCAAATTTGATTGGAATTTAATTTCTTATATCTGATTATTTATCGTGTTTGTAGGCTATGTTTGTTTATCAAAATGATGGATGAGATAGGACTATTTGTACTAATTTAATACCTTTAAGGACTATGTCCTACCCATTATTTTTACAAGCAAACATTCATAACCTAAATATTTTTAATTAGTACAAAACTACAATATTCATATTCATGCATCATTTTGCAAATAAATATAGCCTAATTATCACATGTTTACAATCAATCTCTAATCTATAGCATAATTTACAATAATATTATATAGCAATTCCAAAACTTGAAAGGAACAGTAAAATTATAAGCTTAGGATACAATTTATTGATTAAAAATTCACATATTTACAACTCTAATTCTGTGCAACCATGGGCACCAATATATTTTGAGTTGACTTAAACTATGAGGTGCCTCATCTCCAGCAGAAGTCTGACTTTGTATGATAAATATATCATCACAATCACTTTTGTATTTTTCGTGAAACAAAATAGCTTATTACCATAAACCAGTGAAACAAAATAGCTTATTACCATAAACCCATTTGCTTCTCAAAAAATAAAAATAAAAAAATCCTAGAGTTTTCATAATTCCAAACACAATAAACTCCAAACCACAACAACAGCATACAACAAATATACAAGAACATGTGCAACTATACACACATACATACATACACACACACATACTCACTGAATCTCAAGTCCTATATCACGAAATGAAAAAATTTCAGACTTTCTCCGTTAAAAAACAGGTCAAATCAACAAAAATATACTTCAAACTTCGACCTCAAACAAAAAGTCTAATTAAGAACCAGAAAATAAATGATCATAGAACATAAAACTAACCTAATTGAGCTCCAAGACCAAACCGCCGGCTTTCCGCCATGAGATTATTCTCATACAATTACCAACTCAATCCGATCTCGATACTCCGAGCTCCCTTATCCACTGAACTTTTGATAAGTTGACTACAATCTGAACACCTGATTCAACGAATAGAACTTGGTGATCAAAGAAATTCAAGACTCTGTTAAAATTTATGCAAAA
The DNA here is from genome assembly GCA_020205555.1 of Panax stipuleanatus. NCBI lineage: Eukaryota > Viridiplantae > Streptophyta > Magnoliopsida > Apiales > Araliaceae > Panax > Panax stipuleanatus. Next base: position 24,474,555 of record CM035117.1, read on the forward strand.
CGAGTAAAACAAGGGTTTTGCGAAGTAGGTGGGAAGGAGAGAGAGAGGAGTCCAATTTTTTTCATACGTTTCTAACTAATTACTTAATTAATCACTTTCTGCTCCGGTGCTCGGTAATTTTTTTTATTTGTTTCAGATTTCAATTATACCCAATTTGATGTGATTTCAGGTTGTTCGCGCTAAAAAATGGAGGAGGCAGACGGCGGGAGAAGGAAAAATGAAGATATGAGAGAGAGTAATTTTTTTTTATTAAGATAACGAGAAATTCAAAATCATTTGTATTTTATTAATTAGATTTCGAATAAACAATTTGACCTCCTTAGATTGGTCAAATAATTATTCAAACTTTGGATAATCATTTTGGAATACTAAATTAGGGTGAAATTTGGAGTTTGACCTCTCTAGCCCAAATATTAACTTTGTAAAATATTTTTATGGTCCACTCACATAAATGTCAAATTTGTAAAAAAAAAATATTGTCAAAATATCATTTTACTTGTAATAATATCAAATTCTAAAATTTATAAGATGATATTTGTTAACATTATTTATTAAATTCTACATTATTCATTTCAGATTTGTGAAAATATCATTTTACTTGTGACGTGACGATATCAAATTCTAAAATTAATTAATAAGATGATATTTGTTAATTAATTTTCTTGACATTATTCATTAATTTCTACAATGAATGTTTATTTGATAAATAAACATATATACATTTATTTAAGTAACTTACAAATTGTAGTTGTCTGTATTACAATGGTTTTATCTAATTTTTTATTTTCCATTTCATTAAAAGAGACCCGTTTTGACCTTTTGAAGTCGATAAACAAAATTAAAACTCGATTTTATTTGAATTTTAATACAGACTACTTCATGTATTATAAACTAATTAAAAAATTACAGTAATTAATATGTATTGCTTTTGGAACTTAACTAAACTCATAATTATATTTAATATTCGATAAATTGGCTTCAATGCACGTTTATAAATTAATCATTTACTTAAATGAATATGTACAAACGGGGAGTAGTTAGTATGAACTTAACTTTGGTCAATTGACCAATACAGTGTCGACACGCAGGCCAGGTGGTGATATATCTCTCTGCGTGTCAGCACTGTATTAGTCAATTGACCAACTTACCATGAAATTAACTTCATGGTAACCGGATCCGTACAAATGTACTTGAAGCCCAGCCCCATCGAATGGACTAACATTTTATTAGTGGAAAATAAATTTATCAAAATAGAATCATTTTGAATTATGATCGGTTCCTCTAATTTATTTTAGAATTTATTTCCTTAAATGTTTATTTTGTTAAGGACTTGTAGTACTCCAAAGCTCTTGTGATTGTTGTCTTTGCCTGTTTAGATATTTTTCGGTTACAACTTTTAAGTAATTATCTCAAATAGATTGTATTATGTCCTGGTAAAAAATAACTTTTTACTAATTGAATTTTTATCTTAATTGATTTTTTATGGTCAAATTAATCATATTTAGAATCAAAATTTATTTTTAAATTTATTAGATATATTCACAAAATTATTATCACAATTTTGATTTCAAAAAATATAATACATCTGTATAATTATTAATCTTAAAATTGGTCAATTTAACTATAAAAAATCAATTAGAACAAGGAACATTACACTTTTATAAATAAAAAGTTGGAGGAATAGTGGCAAATACATCCAATACTTGGAGAGATAAATTGTGGTCTACAAAGTTTATTGTTTTATAGCAATATAAAGACTTTTATGCTAATGCATTCTAGAATAATTTAATTTAGTTTTAAAATTAGTCAAAAATGCCGATCTATAATTATTTTTCAATTATCGACATCTAAAATATTTATTTTCAAATTATGAACTGACTGGGCTGAGTTAATTTAGGAAAATTGGGAGATGCTCTCCTAATGCCAATGACAAAGTTGGTTTCTAAAAACAATAATAATATTTTATTAATTAATTACCTATAAATTTTTAATTCTAAAACATATATAATATAAAATTATAAATAAATTAATAAAAATTATGTGGAAGATGACTTATAATCAAATTTTATTATATATTAAAGCTAAAAATTCAAGGATAGACAATATTTAACATTACTATATCTGTGTATTACATACAACTAGCTCTTAAACCCGTGCAAGGTATGAATTTATTGGGCATAAATTAGTTTAATTTTGTTGTTGTTGTTGTATATTTCTATGTAATAAAATAAAAATATATTTGTTCATATATTTTTCTAAGGACAATAAGTGACTAATCTATCTCAAATTGTTTATTATTTGTATTTTACTTGATTTGACACAATAAATAGTTAGCAAATTAGCATATAAATAAAAACCGTAACTCCATGAAATCAACCAACAATTGACTCGTTTTGTGTCTTTATATAATATAATGTAATGTACAGTAATTCTGAATACACACCTACAAGATCAAAACGTAAGTACCATAATAATATTGAGCGACATGATTGGCCAAGTATGCCTTGCTAATGTTGAAGACATATTTTGTAACAGTTCCACGTCAAAAGATAGGGAAAAAATTTATCTGTATATAAGAAAATAAGTTACTATCAATAGTATCTTCAATCATGATTTTTGGGTGAGCTAGTGGTGGGCTAAGATGACCTAAGAAGATACTATTGGGCCAATGGTTTAAGATTTTATTTTGGATGAATTTGATTCGATTCGGATTTTGTCAGACAACAAACCAGTATCAGTTAATTCACATTGGTATTACAGGTTCAGGACTACTCCGGTACTCCCTACGTCCCATAATATATGATGTTTTAGATGATTTCATTTTTCTCAAACTATTCGTCGTTTTATATAATCTAGGAGAATTAACTACAATCTTAAGTACCTATAAATTTTTAATTCTAAAACATATAATATAAAATTATAAATAAATTAATAAAAATTATGTGGAAGATGACTTTTAATCAAATTTTATTATATATTAAAGCTAAAAATTCGTTAAAATTAAATTCTCAATCAAGGATAGACAATATTTAACATTACTATATCTGTGTATTACATACAACTAGATCTTAAACCCGTGCAAGGTATGAATTTATTGGGCATAAATTAGTTTAATTTTGTTGTTGTTGTTGTATATTTCTATGTAATAAAATAAAAATACATTTGTTCATATATTTTTCTAAGGACAATAAGTGACTAATCTATCTCAAATTGTTTATTATTTGTATTTTACTTGATTTGACACAATAAAGAGTTAGCAAATTAGCATATAAATAAAAACCGTAACTCCATGAAATCAACCAACAATTGACTCGTTTTGTGTCTTTATATAATATAATTAATGTACAATAATTCTGAATACACACCTACAAGATCAAAACGTAAGTACCATAATAATATTGAGCGACATGATTGGCCAAGTATGCCTTGCTAATGTTGAAGACATATTTTGCAACACCCTAGTCCTACGTCGAAAGATAGGAGAAAAATTTGTCTGTGTATAAGAAAATAAGTTACTACCTCCGTCTCATAATAAGTGTTTTTTTAGTTTAAATCACACATACCAATACACAAGTTAAAATGATAAAAATACCCTTCATATACTTTTTTTGTTTTGTTTGACACTTTTTTTATTGCCTTTTGGTCTCTCTTTCTCTTTCTTCAACCTTTTTAACTTCCCAATAAATACCATTGGTTGCATAAGGACACATGGAAAAATATTGTAAAAATTGTATTGGAATTCTAACACATCACTTATTTTGAAAAAATATATTAAGTTTCAAAAAACACTTATTGTGGGACGGAGGTAGTACTATCAATAGTACCTTCATGACTTTTGGGTGAGCCAGTGGTGGGCTAAGATGACCTAAGAAGATACTATTGGGCCAGTAGCTTAAGGTCTTATTTTGATGAATTTGATTCGATTCGGATTTTGTCAGACAACAAACCAGTATCAGTTAATTCACATTGGTATTACAAGTTTAGGACTACTCTGGAACTCCATACGTCCCATAATATATGATGTTTTAGATTATTTCATTTTTCTCAAACTATTCGTCGTTTTATATAATCTAGGAGAATTAACTACAATCTTTCTAAAATTACCCCTTATGGAAAAATGCTACAGATGAGAGAGAGTATAAGATAAGTATGGTAATTATGAGAATTTAAGGGTATTATAGACAATTGATATTATATTTAATGTTATACAATCGTTTTCTTAATTATTATGCACAACTCTAAAACGTCATATATTATGGGACGGAGTGAGTAAATTGCAGTAAATTAAACAACAATAGATTACAATTTAGTTTCATCTTATATAATTAGGTCAAACTGTTTAGTCCATATAACATATATATATAGGCCGTTAACGGACCAGCCCGTCGAAAATTCCATCCGCAGTGGCGGAACCAGAACGAATTTATAGGGGGGTCAAAATATATCAATAAAAAAAATTATTGACGGCGGAGCAAGAAAATAGTAGCGGCCTCCGGATTTTCGACTTACAGAGATGGGCCTATGCTCAAACTATCTGGTATTGTTGATGATGATGCCAATAGAAAACATTATGACAGAAAAAGGGACAAAAATAGAGCAGCAGCAGTACCCATGAATTTCATTGCAATCAATCAAAGAGCTTAGCACCATATGAATATTGTGAATGACGGAACTATTTGAGAGCAACCCTTAGCAACTGCTCCCCCCCCCCCCCCCGGAATTTCAAGCTAAGGTTGAGATCGTTGCTCCCCTGCTCCAAATGAAAATGCACACCACCTGCTCGATGAAATGGTTGAGGCGGAGGGTACATGAAAATGCACTACCCTCACCCTGCATGAAAACGCACCCCTCCACACAGGAAACTTCTCCTTCGCCTCGGGCGCCAGCAGCCTACCAGGATCAAATACTCAGATGCCCCTCCCCCTGCCTGGCCGCCCTCCCTAGTTCCGCCTCTACGCCGGCAGCCTACCAGGGTCAGATGACCCTCCCGCCCCCCGCCCCCCGCCCCCCGCCCCCCGCCCCCTAGTTCCGCCTCTGCCTATCCGTGTATATATATATATATGTGTGTGTGTGTGTGTGTGTGTGTGTGTGTGTGTGTGTGTGTGTGAAGTTGAAAAATAAGTCAAAAATAATAAACTACCATTCCAGATGCTTTTGATATATATATAATAAACTCATGAGTTCACTATATATATATAAAACAAGCGAGCAACATTTTCTTGCATGCTCTATCAGAAGTTGTGCAAGCATGCATGCCCAACGACTAATAGTCATGCTATTGATCATTTTATGAGGTATACGAGAAGATCACCAAGATGTGAGCTGCAATTAAAACTTGCCTTGCCGATACAAATGAAAAAAACAACTTGAAAGTCCAAATTACATCCCTCTAACATAGCCATGGAATTCTTGGAATTGATGAAATTTAGGCACATTCTGGTTGCTCAGACGTACTAATTTTACAACTTAGAATTATTAAATTAAATTATGACTTCCTTATTATCTAGTATGTTTTGCATATTGAACATTAATACTATGTAAAATCTCAAATATGTATCCTTTTATATATATATATATATATATATATATATATATATATATATATATATATATATATATATATATAATAAGGCTCTTAAACGGACTGTTCGTAAACGAACAATCCTTTTGCGTACACTTTTAAATTGAATAAGTGGGCCCAATTATGTACTATCTCAATTATGTAGGATAAGTAGGAAAAGAATGTACGCAAAAGAATTGTTCGTTTACGAACAATCCGTTTAAGAGCCTTATCCTATATATATATATATATATATATATATATAGGGTCCGTCTCTCTAGCGAACCATAAGGAGCGAACTAATGACGAACCGTCTATAGCGACGGTTTTTTTTGTCGCTATAACATAAAAAGCCGGCTTTCTATATTATAGCGACGGAAAAAACCGTCGCTATAGCCAGTTCGTCATTAGTTCGCTCTTTATGGTTCGTTAGAGAGACTGACCCTATATATATATATATATATATATATATATATATAGTAGTATCCATTTCATAGATCGTTTGGAATATGAAAGATTTTAATATATAGTACTCTTATTATTTTTCTTATTTCACAATATTAATACTCCCTTTTAAATGTTATTAATAAACTATGGTTACAATAGGTTAAAGAAGCGGAATCAGGAGGCCGGGGGGTCATATTATCCTGGTCCTCGGAAGCAGTCCTTCTTAAGTTGTGGTTTCTGGCGTTATTGGTGGCTACATCTGGATCTGTTTTACGGTGTACCGGATTTCATGGGGTCTGGTCTCCGGTGGTTGCCTGCAACAATTGCCGATTGAATCTAGTGAGATTCACGGATGTTGAGCGCGTGGGTTCCGTGCTGGTTTTGATCAGACCCACGTGGGTCTGTTTTCTTGTGCAGTGCTACATGAAGACTCACGGTTTGGAATACGAATTGCCCACGTGGGCTGCTCCTCATAGCTGGATTTAATGGGCTGCCTTGTGAATTTGAAGCCGAGTGGGCTGCCCATATGGGCTGGATTGTTTCTGCTGATGGGCCCATTGTTGAATTACTTTCCGGTTGGCTTGTTTGTGGATTTTTGATGTTACTAATTGTTAGTTATTTTCATTTATCTAGTCACGTGTTGTGAGTAAATATGTAATTAAGTTAGGTAAATAGGTTTCCTAGACCTATCTTGGTGGTTTAGCCCTCTCGGGAGAAGAGAACTATGATGTGATCTTCATTGTAATATTTTTATTTTTATTTTTATTTTGCAATTTAATATATAAGCGTTAATAAATAAATTTTTTTTATTAATATATTTTGACCTCTTCTAAAAATATTTTTAATCCCCCGCTGGGTTAACTTATGTTGTTTATGTCTGAGATCAATTTTTTATTTTGTATTTTGAATGCTGATCATTGTTATAACTTATAAAGACAAATAATGTAGACCAACTTTTTGAAAAAAGAGAGAGACCAATTATATATACTAGTTTTCTAACTCGTGTGAGGCACGGGTCTATTTAATTTTTTTAGCGAATTGTGATTAATTGAACTTGCATATATTAATACACCGCATGTTTTGAGTAAAATTCATAATCCAATATTGAATATTTCACTAAGTTTAAATATTACTCCCTCCGTCCCAAAATAACTGTTCAATTTTGATTTTTTTTAGTCAAATTGACTATTTTTAAAATTAATAATTAAGTATGTATAAATATATTTTTAACATTATAAAAATTGGTATTAGTAATAAATTGTATATACTTTTTTTTTGTTATAACCTCTTACCTATATTTTGTAAAAATGATATAAAAAATAGATTTAAAAAATAATCAATTTGACTTTAAAAAGTCAAAACTAAGCAGTTATTTTGGGACAGAGAGAGTAGTTAATAACTTTATTAGGAGAAATGGGAAAATTTTGTTGGGCTTGTGGGCAGTTGGTGATCATAACGTAATTATGATCGTATTGATGATCATAAGATAATTAGGATTCTGTGAGTGATCATTCTCCTAAATAATTTAGCCGGTTAAATATTTTTTACATCACTGTATTTTAGGTTAACATACAAATATCTAATTAATATTTTTTTTTTACAGTCAACTAATTCAACTTTTGTTTTCTAACAAAAAGTTACAAAAACCGTTGAGCTAGTTTGGCTTTTAACAAATTTAAAAAACTGAGTTGGCGTATAATTAAGAGATAGAAACTTCACCTTAATCATGATTTGGCAATCTAACTGATGAGGTGTTTTATTACTCATTTATAAAAAAATAATAATAATAATTAATCAAAAAACTAAAAAAATTATTTCTCCTCTCTCTATCCACACCATACCATCGCGCGACATCAATCCCACAAAATTTTCTTCTTCCATTTTTAGATCTTCAAATTGGAGAGAAAGTTAAGCAGTGAAAACAAACCTTGACAACCAAAGTGAAAGAAAAGCTTCATGCTCTAATTCCCCATCACTTTCCATAAAGAAATTTAACCAAACACAATGCTCGGCCTGCAATCCCAAAAACCAACTCATTATTTCTTCTAATTTTGCAAGTAGAAGCCACAATAGCTTCATAAATCCCAGCTTCTTTCCATACAAATTGATGTGGGGTGTAATTTTTCAACCCAGTTTTTAGTGCCGACGTTGCCTTCCTAATGCACCTTCGTTCCCGCTGGTTAGATCTGAGTATTTCATGGCTGTAGGCCATTAACGGATCCTATGGTTCTGACTTTGATTTATGTACTCTAATTATCTCCATTTGTTTTCCGTATTTTCTCTCTCTAAATTTGTTTTCAGTAAACAATTGCAATTTAAGATTTAGGGCATATAAGTGAATTTATAGTCCCTATTTCAAAAAATTGAATCTTGGTTTTTTTATCGCCCCATATCAACATGGGGATTTAGCTAAATTCGGTTTTGAATTATGGGAAAAATAAATTTTTTCCATAGAAAATAAAATAATGCTACTATCACATAATTTTGGGTCACATAATACTCACATACACATATACATAATATGGGTCCTGCGTGACATGCAGAGCTCCGTAAATATGCATGTGTGTATGTAAACTTTATGTGACCCAAATTATGCATTGCTCTATAAAATAAGGGATTTTATTTGGGCTCATGAGTATTTAATTATAGTTGAATAGGTCTATATTTTTTAAAATAATTAATTTTTTACAACTATGATTAACTAGACACCTCAGTGTGTGCCACGTCACTCCTCTGTTAAATATTTAACCTTCAAGACGGAATTTCAATTTTTTATAAGTAAATGAAAGTCTAATACGTTGATTGTAAGAAAAAAAATATAATTAGTAATCTGTAAATTGACATAAAATACAATGATGTAAAATGTAAAGAGTATTTAACCCATGATTTAGAAGTTATATAATTTTTTGGAGAAGTAGACCTGACAAACGGGCAGACTTGGCCCAAACGAGCCAGGCCAAAAAAGGTTTGTTGGACTAAAAATGTACAGTCCAACGCCCGACCCCGCCCGCGGGTTTGGATCAATTTATATCTATATTTTGCTATTGTTTTTGGTTTGGCCCAAACGGACCGGGCCGTCAACGAGCGGGCCAAAAAGGCCTAGCTTTTGTTGGGCTAAAAATATACAGCCCAACGCCCGACCCATGTGCGGGCTGGGCCAAGTTTTGTCAAGTCTAAGAGAAGAAATCGAAGAGGAAGTGGCAGAGTTTTGGGAGATAACGACTCTTCGATCTTAAATTGGAGAGTAACTCGTACAAACGAAATTAACTTATATTGTATTTGTACGTAAGTGAATTTAGATAAAAGTCAATTTAATTTACTTCTATTTTAAATTGAACCAAGCTCGGTAAAATAACTCAATACAAACGAAATTGACTCTTAATTAATTAAGAGTCAACTCAAATTTAAATCGTCTTAGCGCTTTTTATATATTAGTAAAGATTTGTTATTTATATGGTTTAACAATTGGATAAATTTGAAAGAGTTTTTTTTTTAATTAATGTATTTGTTTATAACGCAATAATTGGATTATATTATGATAGACATATTTAAAGTGTACCAACCAAATTTTAGTAGTCGACTCAGGTGCATATCAATAGAAGTCAAGTCAGAGACTAGTATCCTAGACTCAAGGGTAAAGTAGTAACCTAGTTTTCCCAATTTAATCGAACAGTATCTATATCTATATCTATATTATAAATGGAGAGAAGCAAAAATAATCGTTTTTTTAGAACTGTGTCATATTTAAGTTATAATTTTTTAAAAAATAATGTATATTATAAAAGTTTATGTCAATTTTTTGATTGTCCTTACATAAATAAGTATTAGTGTAACTTTTTTACATAGATGTGAATAAATAAAATTTTCTTATAATTTTTATTTATCACAATTATAATTTAATATAAATTTATCATAATTATTTCCCCTCCTTTTATCCCAATAATCTATCCTGTTTTTCTCACTCATATTTATAATTTTTATTAAAAAAGTATTTATTTATTTCAATTGCACACAGTGCATATTTTATAATTCTTAATTAAAATTTATTTACTTATTTTGACTGTACTCGCATAGCGTGCGGGGTAAATTTTATAAAATATTAGAAAATAAAAAGGAAGATAAAATGAAGTTAGGTCATAGGTCGGGTCACGCAGGCGCAACCCACCCGGTCCAACGCCTTCACATCGTATATATCATCGTTCGTCCTTTTAGTTTTCCCCGTCACAGCTTTACGATTTTGAAATTAACTTCCCCTTTTCCCTAACCCTCACTAGGGAGAGACTGATACAATTGTGTATATATATTTTATGTATCTATAATTTAGAGAGAAAAAGATGGCTGCGGCGGGTTATGGTCAGCTCAATCTGGAAGAATCACCGTCATGGGGGTCTCGAAACGTGGACTGCTTCGAGAAATTAGAGCAGATTGGCGAAGGCACTTACGGGTAGAACTAATCACTGAATTATGTATTGTTTTACTTAATTTATAACTATTGTGTTGATTGTTGTTTCAAATTGTATTGTTTTCTGAATGTTGTTGGTATAATTCGTCAATCTCTCAATTTGACCCTACTATGCTGGGGTGATTCAACTAATTTACATGATTTTGAAGCACATTGTGGTAGGCTTAATTACACAGATATATACAAGTAATTTTATTACTGGCAGCATGAATTGATATTCAAGACTTGGTTTATATTATTGGCAGCATGAATGGATATTCAGGATTTGGTTTTTGTTTGTTGTAGTGGAGGTTCTGTAGTGAACTGACTGTATAAGGTAATTAAGCTGTGATGAAATACCTTTAGCAGAAAGTTCCATCTATTAGTTATCAGACTTGTCATTCTTTTGGTTTAGGTCTGATGTGGCGTAATGTGTGTGTGACTATGTTTGCATTAACTTAAGATAAGGAAAACTACTGGGTTTCCCTTTTGGATTTTAAGATCCAATTTTGTCGGGATGGTCGTTTGTAATAGCTGTCTACATGCTTGAAAGGGGTAGTGGTATTATTTCTGAACCCCAATTGTATGGATTTTTCTTTATGGGTATTTCAAATGTAAAATTGTAATATTAATTATTATTTAAAGAAAGTTGTTCTTGTGAATTTTGTTAGTTTGTATATATGGTATTTTTTTGATAAGTAGTCCGCATAAATGGTATTGTTGTGAGAAAGTCAGATAAGTCAACTTTGTTTAAGTTATTGATACCTAATTAAGTGTCAACAGTTATTTATCATGATATAAGACACATCCTATTATTGTACAACGATTAATATGTAAGGGAGAATATTAATGATATTGATTTGTTATTAAGTATGCATCACATCACATCACATACCACATCACATGGATCAATCTAGTTTCAAAATTTCAGTTGTTGAGATATTGTTATGCACAGACAACAAAACATTATAGGGTTTAACTCATTGTTTTGCAATTTGGACGAGAAAAGGCTAACGAACCTTAGGGTACTAAGGCCAAACTTATTGCATCCCGCATGACATGATGTATTGCAATTATTTAGTAAGAACTGCTATTCAAACCATGTTACTTCATTCTAGAGTCCTAGACTTATTTTTTTAGAGATGTATATATATCTGTGTGTGCACTTTATCAAAAAGTTAAGTGTATCCCTAATACCTCTATTGATGAAAGCCTATTGAATTATTGCACACTCTACCCCTACCTAATAACCCTAAGTCCTGTGATTGTTCTCAAATCCCTTATTCTTCCATCTCTCTTCTTTTCCGCTCTCTGTATTGTTAGAAGCAGTAATTACTACTATGTCCTACATCCATCATAATTTCTTTGGGATGTAAGATTTTGTGTGTGGATGTAGGAGAAATTGATTTGCGCTCACATTGTTGAGAGTGGGCGAGATAGGAAAAGGAGGGTTATAAAAATCAGTAAGCAATACAGGTTTAGGGGTATATTAACTTGTTGAACTTATGTTTCATTGTTTTGGATGCTAAATATAAAGTGTACTAATTTTATGTCTATGAAAGAAAAAATAACTTAAAAGCACATATCGTATCTATATATGTCCAGAATACTGCACAAGCTGAATAGCAATACATTGTGCCTTGCAAATCCTCAAAATGTTTGGTCCGAGTATTCTAATGTCCATAATTTACAATACTTCTTCCATGTGGAATAGTAGCGAGCTATAAGCCTTTGACGCTTCTATAACATTTTGTGCATATATCAAGTGGTTAAATTCCTTTTTGCTTCATAAGTAAAATAATAACCACAACGACACCAAAAGGGGACGCTATTCCAAAACCAATACATCCATGGTCACCCTCTGCTCAGAAGGAAACTTCAAGCCAAATTAAACTCTCCCAAAAAATAAATAAAGGATATAGCAGAATTGGCATAGACCTCGTTCTACTAGATGCAATAAGCACAACTGCACAACAACAGGGACCTAATATGAAGTGACGCCTACACCCTATACTCAAAGTAGCTTATGTTCCATAAAGCATGAAAAATCATGTCCACTTCGTTCTATTCCTCTGAGGAACTTTGACACCCTCTAATTGTGTACGAAGTCCAAAATTGAGATCGGCATAAGACCTATGAAGGAAATAAATGTAAGCATGAAAAATATTGATGTCAAGGTCCCAAACATGGTCAAATGGTGTGATCAAGGGATTATTGCAGCGTGTGCAGATGGAAAGGAAAATCAGAAGTTGGAGTAAAGTATAAAAAAAACTGAAAATGATTTTCTAAAAATGGAGGAATTTGTCAAACAACAAAAAAGATATGCTTGGGTGGAGTGTAGAGGAATTCCGCTCCAATATTTGTCAAGAAAAACAATGAGAAATGGGGAAAATTCATGGGATTGGAGAAAGAGAGAGCGTGTTTGAAGAAGTTGGACTATGCAAAAATCTTGATCGAAATGGATTGTTTGGATGACATTAACGATTATATTAAAATCAGATTTGGGAATAGATTGTATAAAGTTATAGTTATGGAAATTCGATTTCCGGAGTTGTTCGAGTAGAATCCATCAGAAAAAATCACTTCACTGGAAAAGATAAAATCGTGATCTTTGAGGTGAACCTCAAAGACAAGTGGAAGCTTTTCATTCGTCAAGTGAAATGACACCTTATGTTAGTTATTTTCAAGAAGTTGGGAAATGTAATGATTTAAATGAGGCTGCTTCGGTTAGTGGAGGAATGGAGTCTAATGAGGAGTTTTTTGAGAAGGAAAATGATAAGGTTATATTGGAAAATGATTAAGAGATAGTGTTGGAAAATAACGTTCGGAGGGTACTCAGAAAATTGCGGGAAAAAGGGGCAGATATTTAATGGTCTAGAATATTATATTTTTAAGTGTAATCTCAACAGACATATAATTATCAATGATGATAACAAGGGGAAGGAATATACGGTATCTATGGAAGCAATGGAAGTTGGTCGGCTCTTCAAGAGAAAAAAAACAAATTAGGATAAGAGAAGTGTAAAGGATGTAGAAAAGGAAGCAAGTAAGAAGAAGATATTAAAGAAAAAAAAAGATATACGAGAAAAAATCAATAGAAGATGGTAGAAAGCTTTTGATCGAGCAAGAAATCGTAGTGAAAAAAACCGTCAAGATTTGGGGCTGTTTTTTTCTAATGGGGAAGAAGGGAATGAAGTTAGGAATTTTTTTTTAAAATTCTTTGGTGATATTGATTCAAGGTAAAAGAAATCTGAAGATTGTAAAGAAGTATTTTAAGAATAGGCATCATCTTTAGGAGTTGGAAAGACTGAGATCACTTAACTCAGTTACGTGCAGAGGACTTGCATTATGGAGTAACTTTGTGGTTTATTTTGTGAGAAAATAGAAGCATGTATAGTTCATCAGTAATAACCCAACTAAGCAGATCTTTGTGAAATGTTAAAGACTAGAGTTAGTAAAGTTTTCATATGGCTTTCAGATCTTAGTGAAATTAATGGAGAGTTAAAGACTTAGAGGTAGTAAAGTTTACATATGGCGTTTATGGGGGAATCAGTATCTGACTTGAAGTAAGGTTTTGGAAAGCTCTTTCAACGCTATGTTTTTGCAAAAGGGATTTTCTAGCAGGTCGCAGTATCGAGTAATGTTGCGTTTGATTGTTAAGGTTTATTTATTGCTAAATTGAGGGATATGATATATTTGATTTTCAGTATTTTCAGTTTATAATTTTTCATAATCCAAGCCTCTTGGGTTATTGATTTTATCAGAAATAAAATTCTTTTGCCTTTTGCTAAATAAAAATATCATTTCTATTCTACCATTTATAAATCTTTGTAAGAAAAATAGGTTATACCTTGCTTTATAAAAATTAATTGTGACACTTGATGGTTACATTGTTATATATTTTCCATGCTATGTATGTTAAGCAGTTGATTAGATACCAATCTCTTAATTAATAAAAAGGTATCTATGTCACATAAATGTCAATTATGTAGTAAAGTAATTTCAAAAAGTAAATTAAAGTATTCAAAATTACACCAATCATAAGGTAACACAATGGAATTATACATTTAATGTATAAAAACTTCAAAAAAAAGAAAGAAAAAAGAATTGAGAGATCGGAGCTCAAAGAACTTGTATTACTCTTTTTATGTCTTTTTTTTGTTTTGTTTTTGTTTTTGTGTGTTATTTTTCTAACCACGCTAAGAATTGAGTATGTTAGGAATATTCTGGAGTGCTTAATTATAGGAGAGGCATTATAGGGCTTAATTATAGGAGAGATATTAGAAGCATTAATGGTCAAAGGTGAAATTATAGAGAAGCTTGCAACATTCTTATTATTTAACTTTTAAAATTATAGGGAAATTATTGTCACCAACTTCAGTTAGAATAAACTTGCAATCAGTGCCAAGTATTGTTATAAATTTTTTACTATATGTCAAACACTAGTTTATCCTTGATTTATAATGTTGTAAGGACATTTGGGGACTTCTTAGTATTCTCACCTTTGGGCACAAATGCTAACCTATTCCCTTTGGGGTGGTTAGCAAAACCCACACACATTTGTGTCATTGTGTGTGCATTTATGATAGTTTTTACTTTTTTTTCAAGCTACGAACATCAGAGCATTTGATGTGAACTCTAGACATTTTTCATGAAAGTAAAAAGATTAAGACTCTGGAGTAGAAGCATACCAGTGAAAAGTTGGGCAGTAATAACTAATAATCAATTTTGGAATTTTTTCTTGTTTCTTTGAGTTTTTTTGTATGGACATAGTCAACTATGAAGTGATTCTGTTGTTTCAATCCTGTTGTTTCAATTGTTAAAGTTTTCACTCTATGCTTTGTTTGATTGGTTTGCTCCTATTTCCCCCAGTCAAGTATACATGGCCAGAGATCTTAAAACAGGGGAAATCGTTGCTTTGAAGAAAATACGCATGGACAATGAAAAAGAAGGGGTATCCTTTTTTCCTTAGTTATTAGGTTAATTTAGCAGATAATATATATATATATATATATATATATATATATATATATATTGGTGAAAAGCTCTCGGTTAGCAGTTAAACATGGTTAGAAACCTGTAGTTAACTCTACGAAATGTTTTATTTTGTTTGCTGCAGTTCCCTATCACTGCCATCCGGGAAATTAAAATTCTGAAGAAGCTGCAGCATGAAAATGTTATTAAGTTGAAAGAGATTGTGACATCTACAGGTACTTTCTTTGTATGCATAGATCTGCCATATTTCATATATCAGCTTGACCGTTGTATTTGATCTACTTTGTAATACTTATATTTTGGATTTTTCTTAAAGGTCCTGAGGCGGATGAGCAAGCAAAGCCAGGTGACTAGACTTATTGTGTGAATCTAGTTTTTGTCTTATTTTGTTGATTCCAGTTCTAGTATTTATGATTTGACATGGTAACTCAAATATTGATTGTCTAGTAACTCACCAATTTTTTGATGAATGGCAATGTATGACACAAGTTATAATCTCTTTGAGAATACAGATGGTGATAATAAGTACAAGGGAAACATTTACATGGTTTTTGAGTACATGGACCATGACTTAACAGGGCTTGCTGATCGTCCTGGACTTAGGTTTTCAGTTCCCCAGATCAAGGTACTGTAAGACTATATAATTAAAAACAATGCTTATCTGATGATCATTCTATACTTCACAGTTTGGTGATTGTATCTGTTTGCAGTGTTATATGAAGCAACTACTGACAGGGCTTCATTACTGTCATGTCAATCAAGTACTTCACCGGGATATCAAAGGTCATTGCTAGACGGACTTTTATTATCCTTGTATCTGATTTAATCATCTGCACCAAAGCTTTTTCTGTCTGACACCTGTTCTTGCAGGTTCTAATCTTCTCATCGATAATGAGGGAAATCTGAAGCTTGCTGATTTTGGGCTTGCTCGGTCATTTTCCAATGATCACAATGGAAATCTCACAAATCGTGTTATTACCCTGTGGTATAGGTAAATTTCTGAGTATGATGCCATGTCTTCCTTGTGTTTATGCTGACTTGCCGAGACTATTCCCTTTCAGTCACTTGATTTTGGTTGATTTGGTTTAAGCAGACCTCCAGAGTTGCTTCTTGGGGCTACTAAGTATGGTCCGGCCGTTGACATGTGGTCAGTTGGTTGTATTTTTGCTGAGCTCTTACAAGGGAAACCGGTTTTACCTGGGAAAAATGAGGTTTGCTCGTTTTCAGTTATTTATCTTTTTTTTTTAGTTTGGCTGATAGTAGTAAGTTTTATGAATATTTGATACAGTTTTTTGGCGTGTGCTTATATCATATCCTGATTATATTTTGAGTCCCTCAATTCAGGAACAGCTATTCCTGGCTATCTCATGCTTACAAAATCAATTACATGTGCAAAGTACAATTCGCACACATTAAGAAAAGTAAAAGTAGAGAAAAGAGAGTAAAAAAGTTCCAAATTTATTCTTAGGTCCCCGCAAGATTATATAAAGTGATGCGTACTTGTAGTTTTTTATACTAATGGACCCTACTAAATGATATATTTATCCTTCACTTTATTTTACGTACTTTATCTCATCCTTTTGGGATAAAAAAATTTGTATCTTTAGTCATCCTTTTGAGGATGGAGGGAGTAGATATTAAATGTGGACCGTAATATTTCTTAAATTACATGTGTGTTTGTACTTTGTACATGGGTGGCTCCCGCTCCCTTGATGCCTCGTTGAATGAAATTTATTTGAAAGAGATTCCAGTGACATTTCTACTACAGTAATTTGTACTGGGAGAACTGAAGTATTCATTGGTATTGGTTTTTGAGTAGTGGTGAGATCTTGGTGCATTGGAATTTCCCTATTCTGCAACATACATACTTGCTTTGAGCAAGTCCATCATAGAGAGGCGTGTTTTTAAGGAATTTCCAATTTCCATATTTACTTCTGTATATGCATCAAGTTTCTGAAACTTGCATTATGCAGGCCAAATGCAGTGCCTTACTCTTGTATGAGAACCTGCCAACTAGTCCATGACATTATATTTCCTCTAGTCACATGTGTGCAACCTAAGTGAATCCTTCACTCTGACATCTGAATAATACCTTTGGCTTTCAAGACTTATTACCTTCAGTTTGGGCTAAAATTTAGGTCTTCAACTTAGGATTTGAATTTTTGTTATTTACAAGTACGTTATATTTCGAAATTTACTTATAAAAATAATAATAATGACAAAACAAAACTTCTGAAGTTATGGCAAATGAATATGCACATTTATTCCGTGTTTATTATGTACTCTATAAGGTTGGAGAAATTAATTATAATTTTTTTCTTGATTTGTTGTAGCCTGAACAATTGAACAAGATATTTGAGCTCTGTGGAACTCCTGATGAGATTAACTGGCCTGGAGTTTCTAGGATTCCGTGGTATAACAAGTTTAAGCCAACAAGGCCAATGAAGAGGCGAGTTCGGGAGGTGTTTCGACAGTTAAGTGAACAAAACTTTAAATTGTTATTAAATTTATTTCGTAGTATGCAAGATGTTCGATTGCTGTAATAATTGATGTTCCTTGCAGTTTTGATCGCCATGCTCTTGATTTACTGGAAAAAATGCTGACTCTTGATCCAGCTCAGGTATCACTTCTATTTGGCAGATCTAATTTCTTATATTAACTTAAGTTAGAAGACTCACTGTAGTTTAAACGACTCAAACTCCTTTTGAATGGGGACAAGCTTCAGTTATATGATTAAAGATTATATAAATTATTAAATTGTGTGACATTTACGTATGAATATAGTAGTTGCAAACAGAAGTGTGGTATGCTAATCACTGATCTGGACATTTTTCTGTCTACTTGGACTTTTCTTAAACTGTGTAAGTTTGAAATTAGTCATGCAGGTCAGTTGTTATATTGAGTGTGCCTTATTTTGACGCCTTCACATGAAGAGTAAGGAAATTTCTTCACTGAAACTGCCATTAGATTCTGTTGTGGATTGAAAATTTTCATGATAAACTTGTGAAGGATTTTTGGAGTGGAGTGTTGTGTAAGACGTTGTGGATGAGAACTTGAATGGCGGAGATGTGACTGAGTCGAGTTAGTCCGAACCACTGATCTCATTGGAAATAGACCTGAATTGATCCTAGAAAAAGCTAAATTTCTTGTGAGAGTGGATATAGAGAAAATATATGAACGTGAGCCCAAAAACAGAAGGGTGAATGATGATCTCGTTGCATTTGTAGGAGTTTGGGAGGTTTTTAGGGTGCTTTCTGTTGTTACCATTTTGAAGCTTCATACTTCTTAATGAGCCTTTGTTTTTGGTAATTGGGGACTTGGGCTGCAAGTGATGTTTGTTGGTTGTAGGGCTGTTGGGTGCTAATGAAGTGTTCGAGCTTTAGGGTTACGTTAGTGGGTTCTGGTGGTTGGCTATTGGGCGGTGGATAATGTATGGTGGTGTTGGCACAGGCAGTTGATTCTTAAGAGGTGCCATGGTAGAATTGAGTTAGCAGAGCCATTTTAGTCATATTGCAACCATGCAATTGCAAATAGGTCTATATTTTTCTCGTTCGGTTTTGAGGGAGAGGGAGAGAGAGAGGGAGACATATATGATAGAAAAGCATCACAGATCCTTCATTGTCACGGAGAAAAGATGGTAAATCGTTTGAACATTTCTCATTTCTAAGGAAATTATTAGTATAAAGAATTTTGTGTTTCACGGTACAATGAAACACAATACAGGAAATATGAGGGCCACTGGGTTGCCTAGTTCTATAATCTCTTGTCGAAGGGGGGGAAATATTGTCATTCTAAGTTGTGAATGGATAAGCAATTCATCGGGTGGAACATTTAATCTCCTTTTGATTTTAATCACTTATTCTATCATCCTTCTTACAATGTCGTGGCTAACATGAGCATGAAGTCAGTTATGGAACTCTCTTTTGACATGGTTATTTTCCGATTCTATATTTCTTGTTAGTTATGCAATTAGTTTATGTTGTTGCTTAAACTTATTCTCATTCTTTAATCTTGTTTCCTTATCCTATCACCTAATCTTGTGTAGAGAATATCTGCTAAAGATGCGCTTGATGCTGAATATTTCTGGACTGATCCCTTGCCATGCGATCCCAAGACGTAAGTTCTTGCATTGACAAGTCTATTTTACGTATTCATTCAATTAGGGAAACATCTTTGTCAAAATTCAGCTTAAGCTGAGTTCAGGAACCTCAATTATGGTTTTAATTCTATCCTTGCATAGTTGCATCATGCATGCATGTTCATTTCTGATTGACTTTTCAAAAGTTCAGGAACTTCTAGGCTTACTTTGCCTTGCTATGTGACCATGATCTATTCTGTTATTCTGATCACAGTTTGCCTAAATATGAATCCTCACATGAGTTCCAGACGAAGAAAAAAAGACAGCAGCAGCGACAAAATGAAGAAATTGCGAAGAGACAGAAATTGCAGCATCCACAGCAACATGCTCGGTTACCTCCTATACAACAAACTGGGCAACCTCATCCACCTCAGTGGACAGGCCCTAACCATCACATGAACAATTCCCAGCCTCCACTGTCAACTGGACCCGGCCATCATCACTATGCAAAGGCTCGTGGTCCTCCTGGAGGGCCAAATAGGTACCCTCCTGCTGGGAACCCTGCCGGTGGTTATTATGCAGATCGTGGGGGACAAGGTGGTGGTTTTAATAGTGCACCATATCCAGCACAAGGGCGGGGACCACCAAGTGGTGTGCCCTGCCTCTGGTTCTCGAGGAGCCTCTGGTGGTTACGGTGTTCCCCCACCTAATTATTCCCAAAATGGTCAATATTCAGGTTCTGGTGCAGGGAGAGGTCCGAATCCAATGGCAGGTAATCGAAATCAGCAGTATTGGCAGTAAACGTAGTGAGATGATGCTTGCTATTTTTATGAAGCAGCTAATGATTGCAATTTAAAATAGACTTGAGTGACGAGCACTTGCCTAAAGGCAAAGGAGAATAATCCTTTGTGGATTGCATTTTACAAAGCTGTTAGGACTGACTACAGTAGGAACTTGTGGACATGTATAGTTATTTTTGGAACTTGATTATTTAAGGGAGCTGTATTCTTGTATAAACTATAAATTACTGATATTATGTGGTCCAAGGTGATGAATACACACAAATATTCTGGTTTTGACGTCAGGTCTCATTCTTATTTGAAACAGAAATAATGATAATATTCTGGGTCCTTGTTCCTCTACATTTTATCATATTTTTCCTTCCTGTTTTACTCATCTTTCCTTCACGGAAATGGCATGGAGCTAGGTATAGTTTTTTTTTGGTGCTCCAATTTCAATTCAGAAGCATTTGTGGCCCGATTTTGATTGCAAGGCTGACATCTTCTTAGATGGTGCATTGGCAACACATTTGCTGCAAGTGCAATTTAAAAATGGATAATTCAGACTTGCAAGTGTTTTAAAAGGAGGGCCCCTCCACCCCAAAGGACAGTTTGATCTCTTAACTCTTTTTGAGTCGTCTTTAATTGAAAAACTTTCGGCACCTTTAGTCATAAAGTTCTAACTTTACTCCCTTGAAATAGCCAAGGAAAGACACAACGATTATTTTGAAACTAATTAGATGTGCAAGAAGATGTCCGGGTGTTGTACCCTTGTTTTATGCTACCAACAAGAGCCGTACTGGGATACATCATCAAGAACTCCATTCGACAGATGAACTCCTGTCCATGATGCACAAGCTCTATCCAGCATCATATTAGTTGGAATCATGTCTTTATGCTTACTCTACTTTGAGAACTATCTTCATGAACTCGTACACAAAGTAACTAATGGCAGCCGATGGTAAAACCTGAGAGCACAAAACAAAAAAAAATAGTTATCAGAAATTAGAATCTAAAAATAGTACATCAGGAAAAGAGTCCCAAATTTTGAGAAGATGCAATTAATACTAAAGTTTTTTGGTATGGAAAACTGATACCTAGCAATAGGCACAGTGAAGACATCAGAAGTGGAGAGGAGACATAATCAATGATCAATCATACAGATAGATTAACGGAATAGAAAACAGATTTGGATTCATATTGACATGTTACACTGAGTTTTGTTGTGGCCGACGGATATTATTGGGTTTAGAGCAGTTTAGTAGCTTAATATTTTATCATATTTTTGGTTTTGCATTCGTCCCTTCATCGTGTTGATGCAATTTGCACCGTGTATCGGATGCTTCACTTTCTTCATTGTTAGGCATTTTCCAACTTCATCTTTCAGAGGCCCCTACCCAATCTGTACTTGGAATCTTGGACATCAGTAGAAGCGGTTTCACTCTAATGTTTTACATTCTAGGGTTGCTATATAAGGTTTAGGAAGCCATCTTCCAAGTAATAAGATAGCAGCTTTAAGATTTTTACATTGGAATACTCTCTCCCTGACTCTGTACCTCCCTCCCTCCTACCATCTTTTCTATCAATTCCTAAACATTTTATGCCGCGAAAAAGATAATTAACTTATATTTCACACATACAAGTTACACCCTATTCCACAAGCCGAACCCATTACTCCATCATCAATCATTGACATAGCAAATAGAATAACCTTAAAATAGAAAGGTCAAAAATTCCACAATGCAAGAACAGCATGAAACTCTGGCTTCCTTAGCCTTATTGTTCCACAAAACCATACTCCTTTCTGCATCTATACAAACCAAAGATAAGCCCCCACTAACTTCTTTAACAAACACAACTATCACATAAAATGCAAAAAAATTAAACGAAGCAGAGGCCACCTATATTTAGGCATGGCTCATTTAGCAAAGAAGATAGAAGATTAAAGTTTAGCTTGGCTAGTTTTTCAATATAGTAAAAATATAATATACAATTATATTAATATATAAATTGTTAAAAAGTATAATGGATACATATATTGTTGACATGTCACCAAATCCGAGTAGAAAATGTTCATAAGTTTTTGTCATATAAAAAATGGGACAGGGAGTATTAAAGATTTATATATTGATCTATGGGGCACAGGAGGGTAAAATGCTGAACAAAGACACCCTGTGAGACAAGGGCCAAGTAGTAAGTAGGAAGTAAGAAGAAAATGAGATTCACAATGGGATTCTAAGCTTTTATTGCCTACTTAATCCTGGAAATTACATTGATCAATTTTCAATCAAAGTGCCTACTGCTACTTTATATTGCAAAAGTATTTCTCAAGTAATTTAGGTAAAGTTACACGTGCGCGCACACACACAAACACAAATATATTGATAGATAGACAGATATGCAACAATAAGGTAGTTCAAGTAACCGAAAACATCCATTCATCACCTGCAATAAGCTGGGAGTCAATCCTGCATAAAGGGCGGGAATGCCACCTTGCTCCATTATCTTGACGCAAGTTGCCACTGCACTCATCTTTGTTTCCCTGACTTGCATCTGAAGCTGTCTTCTCACAACTTCAAATGGGTACGTAGCAGCCTCGGCACAAGCTCCAGCAATCGCCCCATATATTAATGTTCTAAAGGGACCCAACTCTAGTTGTTCAAAAGCATTAAGTTCCTGGTCTGGTTGTTGCATATGCTGAATTCTTTTCCTCCCTTCCGGTGAATGCAGATAAGCTGTTTTCAAAATGTCATACACTCCATAGAAAACAGCACCAGAAGGTGCCATGCTTATTATAGAAGGCCCTAGGCCCTTGTAAAGAGAAAAGAATCCTTCAGTTTTGATCATGTGGCGGAAAGCACCAATTACACCACCCAGGGCTTCCCCCCCAGGTGCTACCATTTTTGTCCTAATCTGAAGTTTTTTACATATTAGAATATCACGAGGGAAAGACTACTGGAAATCTGATAGGACAATATAGTACTAGGAATTAGGAAAAAACAATTAATGGTGGAAGCTATTTGAAACAGGAAGTTTCACGCAATTATGAGATGTGCAACATAATTAAAATATAATTTAAATCAAGTAAGATGATTCAATAACTTATATCATGAAAATCAACTTGCGAGAGCATAACTCTGGGAAAAAGCCCAAATGCCTATTCAATATCTTCTTATTACTCTTTTCGTTTAGTTTTTCTAACATTTAGCTTTAGTTCAAAGTTCAGTTATTCAGGCGATCTTGTTTTTTCCATCCACATTTACAGGCTTGAGAAGGCATAGTTTTTTGAAAATAAAATAAAATAAATAAGGTCAGGCTTGACAAGGCCTAATTAGGAGTTGACAGTCAGAATCCTCATCGATGCCTATGTTTTCT
Organism: Panax stipuleanatus; assembly: GCA_020205555.1. Taxonomy (NCBI): domain Eukaryota; kingdom Viridiplantae; phylum Streptophyta; class Magnoliopsida; order Apiales; family Araliaceae; genus Panax; species Panax stipuleanatus. The sequence goes on from CM035117.1 coordinate 24,498,230, forward strand.
CCCAATTTTAGATTTAGATAAATTATGTTTACTCCTAAATTTTTACTTTACAAGCTCGTCTTGTTGTCAACAATAGATCATCAATGAAATTTCAATGCTGCGAGGAAAAGGGAGAAAGAAACTTTCCAAAGCCATATAAAGCAGAATGATTTCATGCCAGTGTGATGTTCAAATTCCTTCGAAATTATTAATAATTTGATTATGAAATCCAACTCAAATATTAGTTAAGCAGAATCGCTCACCTTCAACCTTAGCTTATGGAAAACACTGATTGTACTTATCAGACGGTAAAAAAAATAAAAATAAAGATTTTCTATGTCAGCTCAATCTATAGGTGAGTCCCTGCTCAATGCATCCCCACATGCACAGAGACGAGGAAAATTCACTATTTTCCAGTCCTATCCAGACTTTCATACCTCCCATGACAGTAAATGAATTATTTTTGACAAGGAAAATGAAAGCTCAATGCAGGAAACCATGAAACCACACATAAGAAATTTCTTTATTGTGACATACAGTGTCCATAGGTATGCAGAGTACTGTTGCCGTGATTCCAGCTGCAGCACCGGCAACAAACCTTTCAAAATTTGTTGTTTCCTCGTTCCCAGTTATTCTGAGCAGTTCATTCCTGTATGTGTCGTAAGCGTAGAAATTGATAGCCTTAAAAGGAGCAGTGCGAAGAATATTAACAAAATTTCCTTTCCAAAAGCCCTTCAGGCCTTGCGAAGCTGCTATTGACTTGATAAGCTCCATAAGATTCTTTTGTTCACCACGCACCATATATTCCAGCTTTAATCTCTCGAGTGGGGCAACAAAAGTTCTGATATAACAAATTCAATTCATTAGGGATGATGCTAGTCAATGGAAAATCATACTAAAATTAAAAGAAATGGGCATGTGCATCATAAACGAGCAACAAGATGAAAAGTGAAAACCAAGCCTAATCCACCATTTACCAGAAGAACCATTCAGTGATGGAGAAATTAGTTCAAAGTGAACTGATGTGCCTTGAAGTGATGTGCAAAAATAGGTGTACTTTTGAAACCAATCTAGATTATCTCCTCTTCTCCAAAATTCTCAAATCACTTATGCTTCTAGAACCAAATTGAGTATTTTAACATCAAGCAAATTCAACAGGCTAGTTAATCACGTAAAATTCCATATTCTGCTCAATGGTCTCCAATTACACTAGTTATATTATGATCCATTAGAGAAAATCCCTTGTAATAGCAATCTCAAAATCAAACAGATATAGTATGTAGTCAATGTAGGAATTTAAGCATGGGCAATAACACAAGTTCACAAGTTTTCATTTCTTTTTCTAAGCTTTTGAACTAGAAAATGCAAAACTAGACACGCAATACTAAAATCAGTTAAACTAGCACAAGCAGCTTAGCACTGGGCCACTGCCAAACAGAGACATTATATACGCATATATATATATATATATATATATATATATATATATATATATATATATGTACAGAGAGAGGGAGAGAGAGAGAGAGAGAGACGAACCTAGAAACCATAGCAGAAACAGCTCCAGCCCAGAGATGCTTAGTTGTATTGAAAGCACCTCCTCCTCCTCGTAACTTAACCTTCTTCTTTTCCTGCTGATGATGATGCTGATGCTTCTCAAGCACCTCAAACGCTGCCGTTTCATCCTCAGCATTTTTATCCCCATTTTGCCCCAAAATTTCACCTGAATCCTGAACAAAACCCTCACCGCTCCCCTTCACTGACAAGCTCACCGACAAAAATCCTCCGCTCCGTACCGTACCACACCGGAAAATCTCATTTCCCCCTTGTCTCCTGCGAGTCTGCGGCCGCGTAGAACATGAGATCGAGGTCGAAAAATCAATCGAAGAAGAATTACCGTTCTGTAATGAAATAAAAGACGAAGGAACAGATTGTTCGAGAAATAATCCGCCATTAATGAAAGAAACTGAATTTGTATCAGGTAAATCAACGTTGAATTGAAGTGGTTGTGAATCTTCAGAGGAGATCAAATTATGAATCCAACGCTCAAATCCCCGCATTTCAAAAGCAGTAGTATAATGTATCGATTTGAAGCTAATAAATTAGTAAAAAAAAAAATCAAATGCAAACAATATCAGTGTTTGATTGAGAGAAAGAGGATGAAATTGAGTGTTAATAAGAAGAGAAGAAGGGGGAAGAGGAGACTGGGGGAGGAGTGAGAATGAAGGAAGAGAGAATAATATTACTACTAAATGGAAAAATAAAGCAAAAGAGAAGTTGTTGGAATGCATTGCTTTGCTTACATCGCCGCATTTGCTGTACAAAGTTTTTTGTTTTCTTTTGTTTTTGTTTTGTCACATTTGTTTTGTTTATGTTTGTTATTTCGGTCGGGCGTTCAAACCGGAACCTCTCGTAAAATTTGATGCATTATAAAATATAATTTATATATATATTAAGAAAAATAAAAATAAAAATAAAAATAAAAATAAAAAAAATAATTAATGCTAGAGATACAACTTATTTTATAATTATTTTATATTTTGCTTATGTAACATCCTCTATCTCAGCTTTTATGTGGTGGGGTCAAAGACTACATTGAAATAATTTGTTCATCAATATACTGAGATGGAGTATACCACATCAGCAAATTGTAAAAATAATTATAGAATAAGTTGTGTCTCTAGCATTACTCAAAAAAAATTAAAAGTTATCTTTAGTCGTCCCACAAATTATACAAAATAATGAATTCCATTAAATGACATATTTATTCTTCACTTTATATATTTTATTCATTTACAAAAAAAAAATTCAAATTTTTATCAAGAATAAAATAATAAGATTCTAATATTATTTGGTAAATGGTAATGCCATAACAATATTCATGTTGTTAAAGGAAATATATGTTTTTGTTTTGTCACATTACACTTTTCTTGGTGCATTAATACATATATTATATTTCCCCTTTATATATTGGTGTTTTACCCGAGTTCAAAACTTCAAAGAGTTTATGAGAAAAGATATAAGCATTCCTCTATAACAAAATTAAACATGATGCACAATATGAATACACAGTATAAATTATTGATAATTTTTAAGTCAGAGATTATTAGACATCATTTACTTAAAATCGCCATAGAAAATAAGAGAAAACATTATAAGTGCATAAACTTGTGACATTTCTTTTTTTGGGAATTGATATTTAAATATGGAAAAAATGAAAGTACACTGTATAAATTTCAAATATACATATATTACGATCGTAGAGTTAAGCCACCCTACGATCGTAGAGTAGCCTCTGCTCTTAAATAACTGATGTTTAAGGATGTTGCACACAAATTAAGAAAGTATTTAATATTTTAAAACATTCATAATATATCCTTAATTAATACCCTATTAAATTATTTATCTCCACCATTACTCCACAACTTTTCAATTTCTTGAAGTAATGTTAAATAGAGTACTCCCTCCGTCCCTTAATGTAAGATTTTTTAGAGTTATGCACAAACATTAAGGAAATAATTGTATAACATTAAATATAATATCAAATGTCTATATTGTCCTTGTATTGGAAAAAGATATTGTTATTTATTGAGTAAAAAATAGTGAGAGAACCAAAGTTATATTTAATACTTGGGGTAATATTGAAAACTAAGCAATTAATACTTACTTGAAATTCTAAAACGTCATATATTAAGAGACAAAAAAATTTCTCTAAAATGTCTTATATTATGGGACAGGGAGAGTATAGTTTAAAGAATATGAAACATCAACTTTGAAAAAGAGAAAGAATGTGAAAAATAATTAAGGTGAGTATTAATGAAGCTAATAATAACAAGGGCAAAATTGAAAAAAGGTAATAAAAACATATTGATTTCTTAAAACATCAAATATTTTAGAACAAAATCATTCTTCTAAAACATCAGTTATTTAGGAACAGAGGGAGTAGTAGAGTAGTCAGTCTATTACTGTTTATGTAGAGTGAATTCTCAGATAGTAGAGTGATTACTCTACGATTGTAGAGTCACTTAACTCTACTATCGTAGATTATGTAAGTTTGGGAGTCTGCACAGCTGTGTAGCTTCATTTTAAGAACATACCCTTTTATTTTATATACCATGCTCACCACTAGACCTGACAAAAGGGCAGGGCCATCGCCGGACAGGGCCAAAACGGCCCAGATTTTGATGGGCTGAAAAAGTGAAGTCCAAATCCCAACCCGTGATGGCGCTGGCCTGAATTGATTTATGCCTATATTTTGACACATTTCTAGGCCAAACAGGCTGGGCCATCGTCGGGTCGGTTCAAAACGGCCCATATTTTGATGAGCTACAAATGTGAAGTCCAAAGCCCGGCTCGTGGCGGGCTGGCCAGCCCGGACCGCGAGCTTGGTCAATTTTGTCAGGTCTAATCACCACCTTTAACGACGGATCGGACGACGGTTCGGTCCGTCGCTATAGAACAGATAAACGATTTATATGTTATAGCGACGCGACAGTTCGATGCTTCGCTTAAAGTTTGATATACATGATGGACCAGCTCCGTTTATAGGTAAACCTCTTTTTTTTATTTTGGCAAGATCACACGTTTAAATTTATCTCTCAACAAAATTAAACTTCTTACCTAATGAATAAAAAGAAAATTAAGAGGTGGATTGATTAAACGAGATCTCAATAACTCTGCACAGTTTATAAAATTAAACATGATATACAATATGAATACACAAAGTATAAATTATTGATACTTTTTAAGTCAGATTATTAGACATCATTTACTTAAAATCGCCATAGAAAATAAGAGAAAACATTATAAGTGCATAAACTTGTGACATTTCTTTTTTGGGAATTGATATTTAAATATATATATATATATATATATATAACTCCTACCAGCTCCGTTTCTGGGTAAACCTCTTTTTTTATTTTGGGCAAAGTCACACGTTTAAATTTATTTCTCAAACAAAATTATATGTCTTACATAATGAATACAAAGAAAATTAAGAGGTGGATTGATTAAACCAGATCTCAATAACTCTGCAAAGTTTATGTACCGTCTTCTTGACGACAAAGAGTACCATTTTTAATAAAATAACAATAAATTACAATTGTTTTTTTTTCTTACTAACCGAGAAATATTTAACAATAATGCTAAGAATACAAGTGAAGTCCTAAACAATTGGCATGTTTGATCTTTAATCTTTTCAAGGGAGTGTTTGTTTAGAGCTCAATGAAGTTGAATGGCTGAATCAGTCAGCCATTCAATGCATTTGTTTTTAATAAAAATCGTTTGAATGGGCAAGATTTTTTGGTTAAATGGCCAAGTGTAATTTTTTTGGCTGATGACTGTTAAATGAAGTATTTATATTTATTTTTTTACAATATTAACTATTATATTAAGTAATATTAAATAAATTTATAACAATTTTAAATTTTTTCAGAGGGGTAAAATAATAAAAATCTGTTATTCAGATGTTTCAGACATGTCAATTATCAAATAACTTTTTTCATTCAGTATTTAGAATTTTGCTTCATTCAGCTCATTCAGATTACTTAAACATTCAAAACTATTTCATTCATCAGTTTTATCAAACACCCCACAAGTCACCTTTAGGTCCCTTATCCATCATCCAAATGTTTTTTTAATGAGTATTCATTTACTAATATTTTTTCTTAGAGATAAATCAATTTAAAAATATGATCTTGTGATATCGATCACCCATAGAACTTTCAATCATGCTATTATCACATAAAATAGTTACATAACTCTCACATACTGTTGAGGTGACAGTATGTGATTTGTTATTGATATGATCCACTTAACTCAACAACAAATTATATACTGTCACATCAACAGTATATGAGAGTTATCTTACCATTTTATGTGATAGTAACATTATTCTAGAACTTTTAAGAAGAAGGCTACATGCTTTCTATGTCCATCATCCAAATGGGGTATAATATCCTGCAAAAAAGCATGTAAACATTATAATGACAATCACTCTACTAGAAATAGAAAGAGCATATGAATATGATTCTTCCCGCGGTTGGTGTGATTCTTCTAATTAGGTTGCATGAGAATAGGGTATTGGGTACCATCAACATGACAATGTCTTTTTTATCATATATGGTAGCTCATACATGCACCAAAAATCGATACTTTTTAAAGAAAATTTGATAGTTTCAAGATTTTTTTCTAATATAAATAGTAAATGACATCCATATTCAGTAGATATTACGTAAAGAAAAATGATACATATGAAAAATGATATACAAGTCCGTCATGACGAAGTTAGATTGCAAGAACTCTATTGAGTTTCTCTTTAATTCCAATTTATCATCATTTATACCAGGACTCGATATATATTGCGAATATTTGCGTCGACTTTTTGATTGTATGTTACGTAGGTAAGTATTAGTGTCAATTCTTTTGGAAAAATATATAATAAGTGAGGTTCTCTTATAATTTTCTATCCAATCTCACATATTAATATATCTTGTAATTATAATTGAACACAAATTTATCGCACTACATAACAGAATTCTTGTGTTTAATACTCCCTCCGTCCCTTAATATAAGACGTTTTAGAGAAGTGTTTTTGTCCCTTAATATAAGTCGTTTGACAATTTTAAGTAAGCATTAAGTGCTTATTTTTTAATATTACCCCAAGTAATAAATATAACTTTGGGTCTCTCACTATTTTTTGCCCAATAAATAACACCCTCTTTTTTTCAATACAAGGACAATATAGATAATGGATATTATATTTAATGTTATACAATCATTTCTTTAATACTTATGCACAACTCTAAAACGACTTATATTAAGGAACGGATGGAATATTTAGTATCCTCTTTAATCAACAAAACATTAAAAATGGACTTCTCAAGTTAACTTAATTCTAAGCTCTGACCCGGTTATCCCAATGAGATCCTACTCTTTCCAAAATCTCTAGAATCTAAAGAGAGGCCCAAAAATCTAGGTGTAGGGTGTTCACTTTATTTTTAGAGGTCTGATTTGGGCCAATGATCTGGGGAGGGGATAGGGTAACAAAAATTTAGAAGTGACTAGTAACAGATGACTTTGAAAATTCATAGGTTTTCAAAAGCCCAGTACATGTATAATAGTTCATAATATTGGGCCTTGTGGTATGCATTATTATCTACACTCTAGCTTAAAGTAGCATCAAATGGTATAATATTCTCCTTAAAGATTGTGACTTTCAAGGTGAGTAGTTTACAAATTTTATGACATCTTAAAAATATACTTAAATTTAATACTAACATGAATACAAAATAGAGGGCACGGAAGGTGAGGGCTATCTAATAATAATGTATAAAAATATTATTTTGTGCGTAACATGGGAGTGAGAGTATTCAATTATACAAAACGATATCATTTTGAGCGTGAGTTAGCCATCACGTCCCTTTTTGTTTATAAAATATCATAAATATATCTATAAGTATAATCTCAGCACATTTTAATTTTTTTTACCATAATGTTCTAAAAATCTAATAATCTTTGGTGGACACTCTTCATGTTACTTGTTGCACCTTATTGCAAAATAATATTTATTTGATACTCTCCTTGTTTCATAATTAAAGAATTGATGTGAATTATACAAATTTTAAGAATTATAAATCTTATAATTAGTAATCTTATAAAAAATAAATATTTTCACATGAAAATCGTCGCAATAGACCGTCGCTATATATCTATAACGACACTTTTCATGTGAAAATATCAATTTCCTTCTTTTATTGGGGTGGAAAGGAATGGCAGGTGTTATAAATTAGAAAGATTACATATGTAACAATTCTTTTTTATACAAATATAAGTTTTATATGACCAATTAAAATAATGTTGCTTTTTACTATATCAAGACTTGCATTCGTGTGTTTTTTACACAATTTGTTCCCGTCCTATATATCTTTATTGAAATTCAAATATACACAGCAGTACTTATTTTCTTAACATCAAGGAAATTGTTAGGTTTGCAATAGTAATTAATTTGAAATTTTCATAAGCATTCTTGTGATACAAATGTTGTAACACCCAAGTCACAGCATAGTAGACCGGATATTTGAACGTGTATATAAAAACTCAAGTTTCTATCATTAATATGTTCAGTCATTATTTTTTTGGCGAGTCTGCAGTGAGCTAATTAGTCATATTCTTCCATCAATAATGGTAGGGAAGAAAAGACAATAAGAAGTGAGTGAGTACAATTAATTACAAAACTAACCAAAAACTTCTCTTTTCTTTCTTGTTAGTTGTGAATGGAGCACTATTTTCACATGTATTTTTGATATTTTTATATGATTTCTTCTCACATATGAAGGTGAGACTCATTGTATGCTCATGTGAGAGAGAACCATGTGAAAATATCAAAAATACATATGAAAATATCAGTTCCCTAGTTGTTACTGTCATTCTTAATTCTTACCCCCTTTAATATGTCTTTTTAGATTTGTACACAAAAATGAAAAAAATAATTGGTGTAACATTAAATATAATATCAATTATTTATAATACCTTTAAATTTTCATAATTAACATACTTATCTCATACTCTCTCTCTCATCTGTAATATTTTCCCATGAGAGGTAATTTTAGAATGAATGTAGTAAATTCTCTCAAATTAGAAAAAAATAAAATCATCTAAAACGACATGCATTAAGGGAAGAAGAGAGTACCAAACAACTACTACAAAATTTTGGTTTTCTTTTCATCTATATCCTACTGTTCCATTACCCCTATTCGGATCAGGTTATCATAAAAAGTTAACTTCATGGTAAGTTGGTCAATTGACCAATACAGTGCTGACACGCAGAAAAAGAGATCACCTCCCGACCTGCGTGTTGACACTCTATTGATCAATTGACCAAAGTTAACTTCATGCTAAGCGCTAACCACTCCCCTCCTATCCATTATCCCATGAAAGTGAGTTGCTGAAGATTAGACCTGGCAAAATCGGTCCAAGCCCACTGGTCGGGCTGGCTCGCCCGCCACGGGCTGGACTTTGGACTTCACATTTTCAGCCCATCAAAATTTAATTCGTTTTGGCCCGGTCCGTTTGGGCCAAGCCCAGAAATGTGTCAAAATATAGACATAAATCAGTCCAGGCCCAGGAGCCGGACTTTGGGCTTCACTTTTTTAGCCGATCAAAACCAAGACCGTGTTGGTCGGGTCCCGTTTGGACCAGCCCGAACCGTTTGACAGGTCTACTGAAGACCAAATCAATTGTCATAAAAGGGTCACATGCTTAGCTTAAAAACTTGACCTACATTTATGCCATTCCTTAAACTTGCTGTTTACAAGACTTTGTTGCAACAAGTGGTACTGAAATTATTTCTCCCTCCTTGTATGGGCAACCAGGCCCATCCACCATTACTCCTGATATTACTCATCACCAAACCCTACATATATAAACTCGTTTTCTTTTTCTTTCAATGCTAATGCTAGGGTTTCAAAATTTTCTACCAAATTGCAGTTCCAATGAGTTTTCTAATATACATTTTTTATACGATCACCCACGATTTGTGACGTTGCTATGTAATGATCGCTATAAATTAATTAAAATAATTGTTATATTATTTGTTGATTTTAAAACTTTAACGGGTTGTATGAATTTTGAATTTTAAAATTTTGTAAACTATATTTAGAAAGTCAAAATGTATCATTAGTTTGAACGGCGAGGGCGAGTGAGAGGGAGGGGGGGTGTCCTTATTTTTAATTGTACGATTCACAACCCACATTAATTAATCAAACTGGCCCAATAATCATGTTGGACGACCTCCTTACCTAATAGGTTAACCTATTAGGTTGAGGCTCCACCATACTTATCAACCCATCTACACTCAATTTATCCGATATGAGATTCATCTGAACTATCCCAACAATTCCAAGTCCCATAAAGTGGACAATTAAATTAAATTTTTTTTTTAAAAAAACGTTTTTATCGTCTAATAGCATTCTTCGCAAGACGGCTAGTTTGAAATTAAGAAGAAAACAAACAATTTTGAAAGGAATTAATTCATTAAAAATATGTATTTGATGTTTTTACTCTCATCCATGGCCATGGGGTAGTTATCCCACGTTGGTAAAAGAGTTCATTATCCTCCTCCTATAAGTCCCACAGGAGGACAAAACGTTTTATCGCTTAATAGCCTTCTTTGCAAACCAATTTCAAATTTCTGAAGAAAATATATAGTAGTGGTAAAACATTTCAAAATGAATTATTAAAAATAAATACGTGCTTTACTAATAAATCAAACACGTGAATAAAAGATATATTTCTGAAATGAAAGAAAGGAGATGTGCTTTGATATATTGGGGGGTTTTAGATGATATCTATTTATAAAGTTTCTTTATTCTTATTTTATCTCTCTTAAATCACGATGCTTTTTATTATTATTTTATTTTATTTTGAACACAATTTATATATATATATATATAATACACAATTTTATGTATTATTTGGAACTTTAGTAAGAAAGGAAATAAAGGAAGCTATCCATACTCTTTATCTTTATGTCACTTTGTGACTTTGGATGGAAAGGAAAACAAAAACTTGTAGAACAAAAAATACTAAAAAGTTGTGAGTTTATAAAAGAAATAACTCAAATCATATAAGTTGGGGACATGCCAATTTTTGTACAAGTACCTATTATAAAATATTTATTTTTGTTCTTATTTTTTTTCATTTGTATATTTATTTTTGTTTAAGTACTATATAGAGATTTAGTAGCTACTCTGAGAATATTCTTATCGTTCAATAAAAACAGAGTTGTCATATTTGGATAGTTTTAACTCCGTGTAATAAAAAAATTAAAAAAAAAATAGATTTCTTCTCTCCCTTCGTATTTCATTCCTTTAGATTACAGCGGTAAAGTACAAATTTCTTTTTTATTTTTCCTTCTTTTTTTGAAATACAAATTTACTGGCCACTATCAAAGGTCTTTGACCTAGTGGTATGACCCAATCCATATTTATTATGAGGTTGGGGGTTCAATCCTTGAGGGATGTGTGTAAAATCTTAGAAAATTACATCTACTATATACGTTGTATAGTATAACATATATATATATATATATATATATATATATATATATATATATATATAATAGAAAATAAATAAATGAGACTGTTTAAGAAAACGTCTAATGCGCCTAGAAAAACGCCTAGACGCTCCCTCCACCATCTAGGTCCGCCTAGCGACTTTTATAACACCGAAAATAAGTACAAGATATATTATTAAGTACAAGATTGTTATTTAAAATTAAAATAAGTTTACATTATAATTTAAATTTAATAAATTAATTAAAAATAAATTCAAATAAAACTCCTTTTGTATAACGAATAGAATATCATTAATAAAAACTAAAAAGACACCTTTTATAGGGATTCCTGTAAGACCCCAACATTTATGAATAAAGATTTAATTTTCTTTATATATTATTTCGAAATAGTAAGGTGTTGATTTGATAAATATGAAAGTTATGGGTGAAATGTGCAAATATTTTTAAAATGAGCAAGTGGTTATAAAATATTCTTGTTGTCGGGGAATATTCGTTTAGTCGTGGAATATTTTTGTTGTCGGGGAATATTCGTACGACGGCGCAGCTATTTGTGGGCCCCCACAACGGAATAACTGTCGGATATAGAAAGCGACAGAAATAATTTTTTATAAAATAACGGCGTGGTTGTTACTGTTAGTACTGTTGAAATACCCGGTGGTTAAAATACGGTGATACGCGGTGTTGCACAGTAGCACACGGTATCGCACAGTATTTTGAATTATTGAGTCTTACGTGTGAAGCCATTACTCAATAATGGTTACAGTAATTACTGTTCAATATTTTATATTATTGACTCAATAATTGCTACGTTGATATTTTATATTATTGACTCAATAATTGCTGCATTGATATTTTATTGACTCAATAATTGCTACGTTGCTATTTTTTATGATTAATTCAATAATGGCTACAGTTGATATTTTGTAGTATTGATTCAATAATTGTCATTGCACAGTATTTCACATTATCAACTCAATAATTCATATTATTTGAATAATATTATTAGATAGCATTATTGACAATGTCTAAGAAAGTTCTGTCTAGGAGGGGTTATTTAATTGCGCGCCAGTAAGGAGAAGTCCTTATCGGAAGGCCCCCTCTTTCCTGGGAACTACCTGGTTGTCAATATTGTAGTTCTGTAATATTATCTATGAATAATTAATTATTGATATATATGATAAGAAAATATTTATTTGGTGGATATTAAAGAAGGAATTGGCGCTGATGAGTTTTTATCAATATTTTGGTATGAGAAATCATCTGTTTATGAATTTCGGATAATTTATGTTTGGAATTTGGAAAAACTTTCTTCTGCAAAGTTGTAGAGAATTAAATTTCCTATGAAAGGACATAGAATTTGTATTTTTCTGACAAAGGGGCTATTTGTTATGAATTATTGAAGTTTCGGAAAATAAATATTTTTTAAATAAAATGGTGGGCCCCACTTTTGTTGTTGAAAAATCTGAAATTTTTAGCCGCCAGGCGGCGGAATTTTTTTTTAAAAATATATTATTTTATTATTTTAGTCTCCTTTGGCATCGGTGCTTAGGTTATAATTGAAAATCACACCAGAATCAGAAGTTTTCTCTCTCTATAATATTGAGCGTATTTTTGTGAGTATTTCAATACTTTGAGTATTACTATTCAGTACAAGCTTCCGTCGGTATTATATCCGATATTCCAGTCAGAGATACTGTTCTTTTGAGGTAAGGGATGTTATTTCTTTCGTAAATAATGTTATTCTTTTCAATATCATTATACAAAAATATTGTCATGGATTTTATGTTGAAATTCTTACTTTTTCCGTCGGGGTTACTATTCACGTATACGGCACTATTCACGGAAAAACTAAATTTTCTTCTATTTGTCCAAATTGCTTGTTAAGGTTACTATCTTTGATTGTATCCAAGTTTTGAGCTCTATTCTTGAATTTTGCTCCATAATTGATTATTACTAGGTATTTTTGAATTGGATATACTAAAATACGAATCCTTAGTCTTTGTCTTTTATCTCACTGGATTCGTTTTTTTTTAAAATATTTTTCATCATTCTCAGTCCTAAAAGGTGATGTAACTGAATATCTTTGGCCTGTAGAGCAAAGATGAATGATTACCTGATGAATATCTTTGGCCTGTAGTGCAAAGATGACAGGTGTTGAGATGAATATGACCACTGATGATACAAATGAATATCTTTGGCCTGTAGTGCAAGGATGAATATTTGATACGAGATGTATATTGATTGATGTTACAGGGATAAAATATTGATGATGGACTTTTAAATCATAGAAGATAGTAGACTTCATTCTCTGCTTAACTCTTCTAATGATTTGTTATTTCCACTGCGAATATTGATCTAAGATTGGTTGTCCATTATATTTTATCTGATTTATTGAAGGCTAACGATGATTTATTTTCCATTATCTTAGTCATAATATTCTTTACTGAGCTAGTTGAGCTCACCCTTTTCATCTGTTGTCCTCTTCAGGAAATGAGAATGTTGCGGGAACTAGTCGGGGGACAGAGTGATGGTCCGAGTTAGAGCAGTAGTAGTCCTCACTATTTCTGATAAATAGTGTGATAATAATTGTAATGAGGACTTAGTTTGAATCTTAATATTTTCTACATATTTGTATTGAGACTTACAGTTGTGTGGTCGTATTTTGCACGACCGTATGATATAAAGTTGTATTTGAATTCTGTACCATGTATTTGACGACTCAGAATGGGTTGGGTTGACTGGACCTATTCTGGGGGCGTCACAATTCCCCCCTAAAGTATACTATTACCTCCATTCCATAATAACTGTCATTTTAGATTCATGCACATAAATTAAGAAACTCATTTAATACTATCAATTAATAATTAAAATTTATAGGAAATTCCATCACTATCCCTTTATGAAAAATTGAAAACTATTAATACAAGAGAAAATTTTTTTTGGGACAATGAAAAAAGTTAGGGGTAGGGCTAAGTCAGGAACGAATTTAAAATCGAAATCACAACAAAAACCGCACAAACCACACCAATTAAAATCGCACCAACGGTTTCGGCGTATGTAACGATTTAAGGTGGGTTGAAAAACCAAATTTACGATTTCGGTTTGATTACTAGCCAAAATCGCAAACATAAAACCGAAACCAAACCGCACAATGAAAATTAATTACTTATACAATACTATTACAGGAGAGATGTTTCATTTAACCTTGTGTAATGAACCTCCCATGAAAATTATGCTACTAATTTTGAATTTGGATGGTATCGAACTACATGATCACCATCACCATACAAATCTTATACAATTATTCCTTAATTGTAGAAAATTATTGAACTACACAATGTTTGAGCATATATATGAATATATACTTCATAAATTATATATATATATATAATTATATTTGGATTCAATATCTTTTCTAGTTAAAAGAATTGAAGTTATTGAAATTAGGCAATCACGAGTAGAACGAGAGATAAAAACTCTGATGGCTTTGTATCTCTTTTATAATTTTAATATTGTGTGATGTTAAATTGTTAATTTCAATTGCATAAAATTTTATTGTTTCAATTGATTTTGAAACCAAAACCGCACCAAATGAAATCTCACCGCACGATTCAAAATCGTATCGCACCAATCACAAGTAGTTTCATGTGCAATTTTGAATTTGTCAAGCCGCACCTAAGCGGTTTCGTGTGTGATTTGGGCTTCAAACCGCACCATGCTCACCCCTAGTTAGGGGTGATATAGAAAAATAAATACTTTATTCTCCTAAAAAGTTATAAACGACAAATAAATTTTTTCTTCTAAAAAGACAGTTATTATGGAACGGAGATAGTACTATTTATTTATTTATTTGTTTATAAATTGAGGGTTTAAATTCTTTGGAAGGAGGCCTCTATATCCAGATTCACGTGTTCACCTTATTCGGCATGCTTTTGTAATAAAAAATCAAAGTAAAAATGTTGAGATTTCAATTAAAAAATAAAAATAAAAAATTACTTTGATGTCACTTTGCTACGAACAATGAAGTCCGTACATAATATTTGACCAAATTTCCTTAAACTACCAAAAAAAATTTCTCATTTAAATTTTATTTATTATACAATACGAGTCTCTTTTTTCCTGGTTATTAATTAACTAGAAAAATTAAAAGAAAATAAAGTTTTATTTTATTGATGATAGAAAAGTATAATGTAACATTCTCAAATTTAAATATAATTTTATTTTTATACATTCGCTACAAACTAAACTCTCGCAAATTGCATAAAAAACACTCGCAAGTTAGGGATAATTATAAAATAAAAAAATGATATACATGTCAAAAAATATTTGACGAAATCAGATTGCGACTAATATAAAAGTGTATGAGAAAAGATAAAATAAATTAAAATGAAACCTTTTTAATTATTACCTATCTCATGTATGCACATACGTCGTAATCATAATTCAGCTGAAAACTTTGGTAATGTATAACAGGAGTCTTATAAAACATATATATATATATATATATATTTTTTGTTCAGATCCATTCTCTACCCTCAAAATTATTTTTCAATATTTCCAGAAGAAAATAAAAATCATTGCTTTTGTAGAATTTTTGAACTCAAAATTTATACAAACTTTATTAATATAATATAATATACTAAAAATAAGTTGGTTTTTTTTTTTTTGTCCTTGAATCATGTGAACTTTTATTTGGACATTTGTGGGTGGTGTTATTATTTGAAATGGGACAGAAAGACTGAATAATATCAACCACCCGTGAATGTTTTTTGTTTAGTTCCAACTTGAATTCACAAGAAGCTATGTGACAACCAGGTAAGGAGACAAATGACAATACCCTTCATTTTCTACAATTATTTTCCAACTTAATATACAATTTTTTATTTTAATTTGAGTGTTTCATATATACCATAATCTATTAGAAATCTAAATTTTACTTTTAATTTTTGATAGCTTAATTGGTACTAGTAAATAGTAGTAATGCTTAAACATCCATTTACCTGAAAATATGAGACAAAAAAACTAGTCTACATTTAGGCCTAGGTTTGGGATCCGAGTAGTAGATGTTAAAAGAGTAATGTTACTATCACATAAATATCACATACTGCTGACGTTGCAGCATGTAATTTATTGTTGACATGACTCACTTAATTCAACAACAAATCACATACAACTACATCATCGTGATAGTAGCATTATTTATGTTAAAATTATGTTCATTGTTATCGTTGTTAACTTTTACTACTACTTTTAATGATTAATGATGATGTGATCTTTTTACCGCGCATGTTTACATGTTCAAATTTACTTGGCAGCATAGTCGATCACCAGCTACAATGAAATACTCCATCTGTTAGTAACTGATAGTAGTATTTAAGAATGTTGCACACAGATTAAAAAAGTATTAGTAATATTTTAAAATAGGAATTTCTTAACATGTGTCTTTAGGGCATATGCTAAGCACACCTTTCAAGAAAATATTTTCTTAACATGTCTTTAGGACACATGTTAAGAGGACCCTTTAAAATATTCCTAGTATACCCTTAACCAATACCTTATTAAATTATGAAATTTTTTAATATGTGTCCTTAGGACACATACTAAGCACACAGTTCAAAAGAATATTCTCTTGAAATGTGTGATTAGCATGCACATATTAAAAAAACCCTTAAATTATTTATCTCCACCATTACTCTACGACTTTTCAATTTCTTGAAATACTCTCTTCGTCCCTTAATATAAATCGTTTTAAAGTTGTCCACCGTTACTCCACAACTTTTCAATTTCTTGATTTATCATATCTGATTTATCTGTCAACAGGACACTCAGTTGGAGTAGGCAGGACAATGTTCATTTAAAACATTTATTTCAATACAACCATTTACTTTCCTTTTACAAATATAGTAGTAGTAGTAGGAGTATACTAGCAGCACTATAGAGACAGTTTAGCAAGCAGCCTATAAACACTCCTAATTAATTACTCCACGTAATAAATTGAAATGAATTGACTTTCGACGTATGTACATAACGCTTTCTCGCTTTTAATGGTATTATTATGTGCACGTAGTTAATAATACAATAAATACAGTTACGAAATTTATTACTCTTTCCGTTCTTAATTATTTTACGTTTTAAAATTTTTTATTTGTTTTTAATTATTTAACATCATTATTTTGTTTATTTTTTTTATACTTCAAACTCTTTTTCTTTTTTTCTCTCTTTATCCCAACAAAATTCTTCGTATCCTAACAAAAAATTTAAGGGTATTATAGACAATTGAGTACTATATTTAATATTTTTCAATCATTATCTTAATTCTTATGTCCACCTCTAAAATGTCAAATAATTAGGGATGGAAGGAGTAATATATAGATCTTATTTATTACTCCTATTTTTAAAAATATTATTACCTTCGTTTCTTAAATAGTGCAGTTTTAACAAAAAGCACACAATTAATAAGTGGGATAAAATGACAAAGTTAGCCTTTCTCTTCATTTAGTGCATTAACTTTTCTATTTAGTGCATTAATTAAAACAATAACATATTTAAAAAAAGAAGACTTTGGGTTCTTAAAACTGCATTCATTAAGCAACAATTTTTTTTATATTAAAACTGCACTCTTTAAAGAACGGATGTAGTACTATCGCTTATACTTATTCAAGTAATTAGCAATCAAAAAATTTACATGAATATTTGCAATACATATCATTTTTTATAATAGAATATATATATCAGTAAAAAACGAGAGTTGTTAGCATGAAGTTAACTTTGATTAATTGACCAATGTTGACACACAGGCCGGGAGGTGATATCTCTGTCTTCGTGTCAGCACTGTATTGATCAATTGACCAACTTACTATAAAGTTAACTTCATAGTAATCGAATCCGTAAAAAACAATCAAATAAAACCCTCTTAACAATAATATTTTGGTGACTAAAGAATTATTACAAAAATGAAAATACAAAATACTCCCTCCATTCCTTAAAAATTGCAGTTTTAGCAAAAAATACACAAACTAATAAATGAGATAAAATGACAAAATTAGCCTTATGTGTTCATTAATTATGTGAAGAGAGAAATTGTTGGTGAACGTAATAACTCTTTGCTGTAATAAATTAAAATAAGGGCATATTTAGAAAAAAAAATATAAAAACTATATTGAGTTCCTAAAATTGCATTCTTTAAAGAATAATTTTTTTTCTAAAACAGTAATATTTAAGAAACGGAGGAAATAATATGTATGACTTTGATTGAATAATATCATTTGACCCACCTATATATTGTTAATCATCCATTAATTAAAGTTTGACACATTATTTTATAAACTAATTTTTATAAGAGTTGTTTGCAATGAAATACAGGATTAATGATTATCTTTTTTTGGGATCCCAACGAGATTTAAAGAGTAAAATTAATAAAAGTGTTATTCGATAAATTTGTTTTGAGATTATATATCTCTGATAAAATAAGTTGACATATAAATTATTTTTTAATTTACAATCAATCAATATTAAAAAAAAGGACAAGGTTAATTTGGTCCGAAAAGAAATATTTGTCGTAGTCAATCAAATGTCGTGATCAGAAGCTTTCCTGGCAAATCGTGCCACTCCCCAGAAATAAATAAATAAGTAAAAAAATAAATATGCCAGTTGCCACCCCCTTTCGATGTAACCTTCATCTCATATATATATATATATATATATATATTATTTTTGTTCCACGATAAGTGATTTTTTAAGTTTAATATTTTTTTTAAAAATAAGTGATGTGTTAGAATTTTAATATAATTTTTATAATATTTTTTTATATGTGTCTTTATGCAACTAATGATATTTATTGCGTATTTATTGAGAAATTAAAAGGTTGAATAAAGAGAAAGAGAGACTAAAAAATAATAAAAAAAGAGAGCAGATCCTCTGTCCCAAATCTCTTGTCCCCCTTGTGTCCCACCACTTAAATGTTGTCAACATTTAAAAAATACAACATTTAAATAATAAAAAAACATAAAAATATATTAAGTATATATATAATTTACTTAATATATTTAATGAAACATTTAAATGTTGTCAACATTTAAGTGGTGGGACACAAGAGGACAGGAGATTTAGGAACAGAGGATCTGTTATCATAAAAAGTCTCAAATAAAATAAAAAAATATATTAAGGATATATTAAGGATAATATATATATATATATATATATATATGCGTCTGCTTCGAAAAGCGAACTACACAATGAGCTTTCTGTCTCTGAAGGGGTGACTTATTAAGCGTTTTTTTCTCTCTCTCATTTTTTAACTTTCTTTTGAGTGTTTTTCTCTGCAATGGCGGTGAATTCAAGCGAAGAGGTGAGATTTATATTTTGGTTGTGACTCAATCTTAGCCTAATTCTGGCTATAATTTTATAAAGTAAGCTGCATTCAAGTTTTTTTCTCTGATTCAACAACTCTCTTTTTATTTATCTTAATTTTGGGTCTGATTTCTTTGTCTAAACAGCTAGCTGTTCTAATGGGTAAATCACATTGTTTCTGGGTTCTGTTTGTTTCTATTGAAACTACTAATTAAAAGCAAATAACATAGTTTTTGGATATAGAATTTCAATTTTCAGTAAAAATGTAACAGCTATGTATGTGTTTGCACAGGAGCTCAAATTGCCTCAAAAAATAAGAGAAGAGGGACTATTTTCAGTTAAAAACAAACTCCGTTTACTATTTTCACTCGAATTTTGTGCTGAAATATGTTTTGCTACAACAGGACAAGTTTTCATATTGAATTTATACTATTTTTGCTGAAGGAATGGAGGATGCCAGGATTTGTTTGGTCTGGTTTCTAAATCTGCCATGTTTTTTCACCATCATACCATCATGATAATCTCCAGGTCTCCATTAAAAGGAAATTGTATTTTATGCATCACAATAAGATTTGTATGTGGGCAAGATTTCAGATTTTTTTTTTTGCCAAGTAATATTTCAGATTTGTGTCTGCCTTTTCTATCTTTCTATCTTTGTAATGTGGCCCTCCTTTTTTTCCTTGATTGGGACTTGTGGGCCTCTTTTATTTACTTTTATATGATATTGACAATCTATGCAAATTAACATTGGCAATTCTTATTGTTAAAGCAGTTTTGGTTAGCCCCAAAGGTATGAGTTGATGTTAACAAGGGCAAAAGCCAAAGCTTTCTTTGGCAGTAGGGGTAGCCAAAGTGGACCATGGAAAGGAACTAGCTCATTCTTTGTGTTTGAGATTAAAGCATAATCAACTTCAACTTGGTACAGCAGCTTGAAATTATAGATGAAGTGTCCTAGTTTCTAATTTTCATCTTCATACAGTTGTTCTTTAACTAACTTTAGCCTATTATACTTGCCGATGGTTATTTTTCCGCACATGAATTGTAACTGCCCTCTTAGTTGTTCTCTAAGTGGAGTCTTGATTAGTTTGATTTAGCTTACTCTCAAGGTGATTATGTATTTGTACTACCTCGATTGGCACATTCAGTGGTACTGGTTTCAAAATTCAAATACCTTTGAAGTCAAAATTTTCTTGTGCCAATTAGTCAATTACACATTATGGTATGTTGAAGATTTAGTCCAAAGATTCATTTGTACTCTATTAGTAATGTACAACTTAAAACTTATATTTTCTACTGTACTGTTCCCTATGCATTATGAAAGTGTTGCCAGTAATACTCTGTCATGTATAATATTCATTTCAACAGAATTCATGTGTTATTTGTGTTGCCAACTTTCTCCCCACTCTTCCCTGTTTGCGTGCTGAACCATTTTGGCTCTCTTTGAAATAAGTTTTGCTTTAGTAAAAAAGATAAATTGATATTTAATGGAATAATTTCCTTTTTTGTACAGGGCCAAGATGCCTATAGCCTTGCAGTTTTGCCTGATGAAAGCACTACTGTTCCCCTATCTGAATCACAGTCTTTCTTAAGCCTCTTAAAAGTTCCCAAGCCATTGAAGCATTCTATATCCTTGGATGTGATTTTGAATAGCCAAAACAAAGTCAACTGGGAGATGGAAAATGTAGGTGTGTATTCGCCATGCATTGTAGATATGGATATAGAGAAGGGAAAGTCAGAGATACCTAAAACTAAGGATGAGCCTATTGGAAATTTGAAGACTGAGGATCCTTTACCAGTAAGTTCCATTTGTATGCACACAATATATAACCTCCTGATCTAAGATTCCAAATGTCAAGTACAATTTATTAAAGCTCAGGGATGGTATGAGAACCTTAATGCTATGTTTGGATTGAAGTAATGAAAGTGGGAATGGAATGACTCATTCATATGGAATGAAAAAAATTGTGTTTGGTTGCGCTTGGAATGAAAAAAATTGTGTTTGATTCCTTGGGGGAGGGAGAATATATGGAATAACTCATTCCAACTAGAATGGAATAAATCATTCCACTCGTCATTCCATTCCTTCAATCCAAACGTAGCATTGGTGTAATTATATAGCAACCCTTAATTTAGACTTTTGATTGGGCATCTTCTGTTTCTTACATCTACTTCTACCAATGTAGTTCAATCAATTTGACAATCAAAAGCATTTTGCAGAGGGCACTGCAGAGACAGATAAGCATACAGATGAGAGGGAATTTCATGCAGCTGTTAATGGACCAGTTCCACAGTGTTGTATTACCGAAATTCAATTTCAGAGGTACATATAATCTTCTAGCACAACCACCATCTGGTTGTTTCCTTGATCTATTTTTCATGTAATATCCAGGCCTTCTCTCTGTTATATATGCTATAGCAGATACATAATTCGGTTTCTGCATTTTTTCTGTATAACCGACCCGAGTTATTTCATTCATTAAGTAATCATTCAATAGAATAAAACATTGTGCCACTTGAAGACAAGACAGTTTCAAACTTTTTCCTCCAAATATATTGGAAATTGGAAATACCCTATGAGAAATTATAATATAACATAGAAAACTCCTATATGTTTATAAAACTTGTCACCTATAGTGCCGGACCTATGGCGTTGAATGAGTTGTGCTAGGTAGATAGTTGTTATGAACACAAGGTTCCTCATGACAGACAACTAACCACACTTTCCTGGAGGATAAGATGAACACTTCAAACTTTAAACTGTACTAGGATCAGGGCATTTGGAAATTGCTTTAAGAAAATTTGGAAAACTCCTCGTCTTTTAGAGCTCCAAGCCTAAGGCCTGGAAGAGGATAGTTGTGTTAGTGTATTAGGTAGCCATGACACGAACCTCATGACACTACAAGGCTTTTCTGGAGGCGGGGCATCATACCCTCAACTTTTGGATTATGCAAAATCATGTAGGCTCACAGTGTCGCAAGATTTAATGTAGAATTCCCTTGCTTCCCTCTTCTTCCTTTCCTTTTTCTTTTTATTTTTTCAAAAAGAAAAAGAAAACAGCCACATAGCATATCTTGTTTCCTTTGTACCATGGGAAATTCGGTATTCTAGAAATCAGTTTTTCCCTCATTAAAGTGTTATATATTTAGTGTACTGTTAAGGTTAAAATCCATCTCACTTTTCCTCTTTAATAAAAACATGTGTACATTTTTAACTCATGTTTACTATATAGCCTGTAATTATGCATTCACAAAAAGACGTGTCCTTTGATTTCACAGATAAATCTGTTATCGAGAGAGTTCATGAGATGCCAAATAACAGGCCGAGGAAATATAAGCGGTCTGCCTCGTTCAATTCAAGAAAAGTTGTTCTCCTGTTCTCTGTCTTGTAAGATCACCATTATACTCATTTTAAAGTTCTGGATAAGATCTTGATCCAAAGAACTCTTATTTTTGTACTTCCTCCGTTCCAAATTATAAGATTATTATTGACTTTTGAAAGTCAAAATAAGATATTTTCAAACTTAAAATTGCAATGATTCATTAAAAATTATGAAACAATAAATCGTACAATGAGTAATACTTTTTAAATAGTTTACGATATTCATCTTATCGACTTAAACTAAAGGAAATTATGTCAATTTTGAATTTGAAAATATCTCAAGTTGACTTTAAAAAGTCAATAATGATCTTATATTTTGGAACAGAGGAAATAGTAATCTTGGTTCTAAAGATATTTACTTTACTGAAATTTGAATTTATCCGACTTGTGGTAATCGGAGAGATACAAATTTCTGTACAATATAAAAGGCAAACAAGGATACATATCATATTATTAAGGATAGTAATAGAAAGCAGTTATACAGAAACTAGTATCCCTCTGAAGAGGATCAATCAACCTTCGGAGAGGCCCCATAACCAGCGAACTTAGACCACAAAGCAGCCACTCCATTTACCTTGCCACATCCAAACATAAATTAGCAATTCCTTAAAGTTCCATGAGATTTAGTGTCTCTCATATATTGACTTCGATTTCTGATGAGACTTGTTGACTTTGGGGTCATTATTACTTTTATAATTGACGGCCAATGGATTCATCGTGTAAGAATAAACCTGAAACTAGTAGCTGATAGCATCATACGCATGAAACGCACCACAGGGGCTGGGGGTTTCTGTTAGATGCCTACTTCTCATTGAAAATCTCAGGATTCTTTTATCAGTTACTGGAAGAACATTTTTGATTCACAAAAGTATTTGTTTATATAATTTTTTGGGGACTTTTTGTAAGTCACAAATTGGGCTGCGAGATTTGTTTCAGCTTGTGATGCTCAAACATTTGTGTAGCTAATTACTATTCATCATCTTTCATTGCTTATCTAATTATTGACATTTTTTCCTTTACAGGTCGAGTGTGGGAACAATGATTTTGATTTATTTGACCTTAAGAGTTAGGCAGATGGCAGATGGATCTCTTCATGGGTGACCAGACTTTCCTTCCTAGTCTCATGGTGCTGAATCTTCTTTTCATTTTTTTTTGGTTGTTTGGACATGCTCAATTTTCGTTGGTCTCTTTAGGGATGTTAGAGGTTTCTTGTCTTCTATGTATATAAAATTGAAATCAAATTTTTACGTGATTTCATATTTTCATTAATTTTATCCTCTCCATTATACGACTATCTTGTGTGTAATTGCTTGCAATGGTTTCAGTGCTTGTTTGACAACAACCAATTGGCTACATTGGAATGTTTCCGGTGAAGATCTTCCTAATCCTATAGGATGGAAAAAGTAACACATTTTTCCTAGCCTGTCAGTTGTCACAGAATGTTTTCTATGCAATGTATTTGTGTGTATAGTGTACACACACACACACATATATATATTCTGATTGACACGAAAAGGATGGTTCAAGCTACTAAGGAATAGCTGGTTTGGATTCCAGAGGTGGCCAAGTTTCGCTCACCAAAACTAGAGAGGTACCAACGGTTAAGAGAGTCGGAAGAAGAATTCCTCAAGTGATTGCAAATTGTTACACACCGTCTTGGATTAGTCTCATTTATATCTTGTTTTGGTTTGTTAGTACAGTAAAAAAGACTGATGCTACCGTCAATCTAATTAAGGGTAAATTAGATTAAACAATTCAGAACGCCAGTGAAGCACGAGTCCTGAGATAAAAAAATGAAATTGGAGGAATTGTGCAAATGAGAGGTGCAGGGCCAGGAAATATTAATCACTTGCAGTAAGCATTCAGCCTAAAAGGATCTACGGCATTTAAGGTTTCAAATAAAGTTTAAATATCAGATGCCCGAATACAGGAAAGGGTTAAACTAAAGGCAGGGAAAGGAATAAAAAAAAAAGGGAAGTAATATAAAAAACAATAACACATTTATACTGTCGATTAAATGTCTTTGATATGATTGCTGCCAACTTCTTCTGTCTAGAGACTGGAAACAACTTGACACTATACTTGAAGAGTTAACACGAATTACCTACAGCATTTTCATCTCACTTCAGATTCTGAAATCAACTGATATGAACACCATCGACCTGAGCTTCAGTTGGGGTATTATGTGACTGAAGGAGCTTTTTTCTGTTATCTTCCTTTCAAGTGCTTTCTCTAGCATGCGCAGCCTCCCCCTTGCTGCTCTGTCTGGGAAGAATTAATAGTAGGCTTCAGATTCACGTCAACCATGTCTTCCTGTCTTGTTGATGAAAGGGTTTCCATCCCTGGCAAGGCAGCAGCAATCTTTCGAAATAGAGGCTGAAAGTTAACGTTTGTATTAGATCATGGTCTCATCTCAAGAGGCATTATATCAACGAATATCATCGTGTGGTATCTCAAAAGATTACAAAAGGAAATATCCTAGAAATATTAATACTGTGTCAGGATGCAACGGATAATAAGCATCCGATGCAGGATTTTTTTTTTTGTTAAACAAACAAATATATGAAGAACTTGAAAATCTCCACCTTGATATTAAATCCGGCTTTTGCACTTGTCTCTATAAACATGATTCCAGACTCACGAGCTTTAGCGTCTCCTTCTTCAATTGAAACTTGCCTATTTGGTCACCAAGAGCATTATCATTAGAATAAGTATAAAAAAATGTAAACTGTAAGTAAAGGCTGCGAGTGTATAGAGACGCATAATGTACGATCCAGAGTTTATGCCGTTCTCTACAGCCAGCATACAAAAAATGATCATGAGAAAATGGTGTGAGTTGCCTTATAATAACGGTCTACATAATGGAGGATATACTTGTTTCTATTTAAACTGCAGTTATAGATTCTCTTGAGACTATTGGCTTCTTCTTCTTCTTTTTTTGGGGGAGGGGGGAGAGGGAGAAATGGTCACACCACGTAGGGCAGTAGAATTGATAAAGCCTCTTCTAAAGTGAAATCGATTTGTATAAAGCTACAAAGCAATACTGTAATATCGAACCAGCTGATACAACTACAATATGAAATATTTTCCATCAGAGATTTCAAGCACTGGAAAACCCCAAACAGAAAAGTATTTAGTCCAACAGTTTGTTCCTACCTTTTATCAACAAGATCAGTTTTGTTCCCAACAAGGACTATAATGACATCACTGCCTCGTTCGGTACGTACTTCTTCAACCCACTTAGACGTGTTCAAAAATGATTGTCGATCTGCATGGTGAGTATTCAATTTGTTAAGATAAAAACAGAAAAGAATGAATCACATCAATTCATATTAGAAAAATTATATAACCACAGTACATTTATATATGTATGCAAGGTTATTAGAAAAATTATATAACCACAACACATTTATATGTCTGTAAGGTAAAAGGCCCGTCATATTGACTTAACGGCTCTTATATCAGGTCAAGGTATAGGAAAGATCTGCATTTGTATAGCACAGACTTGCATTTCCATGGCCTCCTTGTAACCGATACCGAACAATGCCTAGGATATTCTACTGTGTCCTATAAGAGAATTCTACATGTGTTCCCCATAATGATCATGCACTTCTTTTTTTGAATCAGCTTTTATGAACAAAAGCAGATACAGAGGTGAATTATTTTTAAAGAAAATTAACCATAATTTTACTCATATGTACTAGAATTATATTTGGCATCAGACTGAGAAAATACTGCAACACTGACAAACACACTAGCAAGAAATACATCCAAAATTCCAAATGTCTATAGAGCATTTTTTTTCTTTATTTAAGCTGTACTCACTTGCAACATCATAAACAATCACTGCAACAGAAGAATCTCGGATGTAGCTGGGAATGAGACTCCTAAACCTCTCTTGCCCGGCAGTATCCCTGCAAAGTTGCAGCAATACATGTTCACAAACTAAAAATTGAATTACTGATGCATGCATTTTCCAAAAGGGAGAGGGAGAAAAAAGATGAAGAAGAAGAGAAATGTCAATAAGAGTTCATTCTTGTGCAGGGCAAAAAGATAATCAATGAAACACACATTAACAGCATCGAAAAAATTGATAAATTTTATGCCCCAATAAAAGAAATGCTGACATCCAACATAAATATTTATTTTATTTTATTTAACATATTCACGAATTAATAATAAAATTTTACAATAATTAGGCCATATTCCTAATATTCTAAAACAATTTTATAAAGAACTTTGAATGTGTTTCTTAAACAATTTTATCATTTCTAAGTTAATGTTCCAAAGAGTTGAGTACATGAGGAAGCATCTCACTAACACTATTTTTTTGAGTTTTGAACAGAAAAGAAAAGAACATGAAACTTAAACTATGATATGGAAAAAAATAATATATATATATATATAGAAAAGTTATAGATTTTCTTTCATGTTGTTACTGAGTTTATATAGAAAAGGTTAGAAAATATAAGTTTTACATTTAGATTACTATTTTACACTTATATTAAATTTATTGTGTTTGTATGTAGAGGGTATAATATGCGTGCTAGTTTTTCGTCCAAATCCGTCCATATTTGAAAAGAAAACTTTGGCAAGTAAAGTGGCCAACTTTTCCATCCATTTCTTCTATTTTGTTCATTAAAAAACTCAGAAACTAGGAGAACTGGATTACTGGACTGAAAACTTACATTGTTCGTCATTTTCTTTTCTTTTCCGTCCCATTTAAAACTCAGTATAGTAGTTTATGTATTTAAACAGGGAAGATCAAAAAGAAACCTACCAAAGTTGCAAACGAACTGTTCGATCTTCAAGGTACATTGTTTTTGACAAGAAATCAATTCCAATAGTAGCCTGCACTTCAAATGCCAAATATTAGGACATGATTCTAGCTTAATTCTGAATTACTTCAAATGAACTAAATTAACAACTAGAAGTATATTGAAAAGTTGATATATTGGAGATAAAGGGAAGTGCGAGACAGTAGAGAACTATGCTCTATGTTACATATACTCTTACTTTGTAATTGTGGGTATCCAGTAAATGATGACATGACAGAGCCTTCATTAAAATCCGCATGTTTTGATATTACTATTTATGTTACATGTACTCTTCACTTTGTCCTAAACCACACGTGTTTGACACTTGACAATTTGACTACGGAATGAGAGTTGAACACTTTATTTTAATGTAAAAAATTGGTAAATTAGGAGTAAATATATTCAATTGGAAACTCCTCATTGTAACTTTGACTACGTTAAAAATAATTCAACCAATTTTAACTATATTTCAACTAGTTTTAATTATATCTTTAAGAACTCTTTACTAGCGTACCACATTCTAAATAAAACATATTTCATACCCAAGTGATGATTTAAAGAAACCTATTCCTACCTTACATCGTATCACAAAAAGTGGTGTTGCCATTATTGTTCCTCTTTTCGTTCCACATATCATATCGAGCCACGATTCAAGTAACACGGGTTTGGGTTTAATCAGCTCTACTTTTCTATTGAAAAAAGATATGTCCGGCTTAACTAAATTACCCAATCTTTCACATTCATCTCACAAGGAGAGTCACTTTCAACCTTAATATACCAGTCAAATAATATTTGACTAAGTTGCGATCGTGACCATTAACTATATCAAAAATAAAAATAATCATTATGTTCATGTCAAACTTTTCTTGAAAACTTTGATTTTTAAGAAGTGGACTCTAATATTCGAAGGATATAGTATCAATACCACGTAAGAGATTGCTACCCCAATAAAATGGAGCAAGATGATGCATTATAAGCTACTAACTGCCACAGATCAAATTCTGCCCGAGCAAGCTAACTATAAGCTAGTTCTCAACTGGATATATTCACAACATGGTCCAAATTATAATCTACCATCAATACAACCATCAAATGAGATATATAGATACAATACCTATGTACACACGCAAGTATGCAATTACACCAACACAAAGTATAAACGATTGAATTTATAAGACACAAAATTAGCTTCACGATCTCAATTGCATAATCCCTAATTCCTCAAACTAAAATTTTCCAATCGAATCTCATAAACACTCCCGAATTAAAACAGGATACGAGAGATAAAAAAAATGGATTCAATTAAAGGAAATCATAAAATCATTACCTGATAAGTGGTGTCGAATTTATCGTACATGAAGCGAGTGATAATGCTTGTTTTACCGACGGATTGATCTCCCAAAAAAACAAGCTTGTACTTGGCCAAAGGTGACACCACCGCCATGCTTATTAATTACTTAATTGCTTCTTTTTGCTATGAGTCGACGATCGGATCTGAAATCTGTATATATGTGGAGAGAGAGAGAGAGAGAGAGAGAAATGGTTCAGAGGGGAGAGAAAACAATTAGGCCAAAAAAACGCTGCATTGATTTTCAAGCTCTATATATATATATATATATAGAATATTGTATGTATATATAGGCGTAGAGTGCGTTGGAGAAGAACCCGCCAAACTTCACACACGACGAAGTCGGCAAGGTCAAACAAGCAATATATACACGTATTTGAAAAAAAAAAGTTTGCCTGCGTCACCATTTTATGCCACTTCTTTCTTGAAGTTAAATTACGGTCATGCCCCCTGCATGGAAACAATACATATCCTGCTGGCCCACCTGACTGCTTAGCTGGGCAAATCTCGCGAATTTAATCACCAGGATAATGGATACTAGTAATGCTGCATATATAAATTATTTTTTAAATATTTTATAAATTGTTAATGTGATATATTTTATTTTAGTATATTAATTAATAACTTTTTTTAATATAATTTTCGGTTTTATATAAAAAATTGAGATAGAGTATGTCACATAATTGTAGAATAATTTTGTTTGTAACATTAATATCTTTGATTTTATTGTTCCTTATTTAATTCCCTTTTTTTGGTGCAATATTTAATGGAAATAATGCTACTATCACATAAATTCTATCACATAAGTCTCACATACACAAATACATATTGCGTGTCCTGCATGTTAGGCGAAAACCCACAGTATGTATGTGTGTATGTGAGAGTTATGTGATAGTAGCATTGCTCATTTAATGGGAAGTGGGAACTGATACTTCCACAATATTTTTTTTTCATATTTTCACATGTGGAGCCCACACTTTACTTTCAGAAAAAAATGTTAATATCTCTTTTTTTATTATATGTATTCTAAAAACAGTAAAAGAAAAATAAAAAAAATTGATTCAATTTTTTTTTTTTAAAAATAATTATTATTTTCAGGAATTTTTTTTAATAAATAATTAAGATTGAATCCCTAAAGTTTTTAGTTTTTTCTAACTTTTTGTCTTGAAAATTTTAATTATTTTTTTTAAAAAATATTTATTTATTTATTTTAAAAAATATTGAATCATTTTTTTAATATTTTACTTTTTTTTTCTATTTTAATTTCTATTTTTAGTTTTTATTTTTATAAATTCTAATATTAAGAATACATATAATAAAAAAGAAATATTAACTTTTTTTTTGAAAATAAATTTTTACATAAAAAATGAAAAAATATACTTTATTTTTTAAAAATTAATTTTTTATTTTCTATGTATTTTTTTGAATCTATATTTTATGAAACTTTACTCATTTTTGAAAAAAAAATAAAAGTTTCTAATATTTTTTCCTTAGAATAATAATTATCTTTATAATTTTTTAAAAAGAATATTTTATTTTAAATAAAAATATAGTTATTATTTTAAAATATTAAATAGAATTATTATTTTAAAAATAATAATTATTTTTTAAAAAAAATTACTTTAAAATATTAAATATAATTATTATTTAATTTTTTTTAAAAAAAAAAACAGCTATTTTTAAAAGAATTATTATTTTGAAAATAATAATTTATTTTAAAATATTAAATATTATTTTTTAAAATGTTAAATATAATTATTATTTTAAACTTATTTTAAAAATAATAGTATATTTTAAAATATTAAAAATTTGGGTTGGATCAAACTGGGTCGGATTGGGTTAAAATGGGTAGGGTTGAGGTCAAAATGAATTGGAGAAACGGAAACGCCAACAAAATGTCACTTTAAGGACCTAACTGACGAAAATAAAACTTTAAGAACGACTTTAAAATTGGGTGACAACTTGAAGGGACAAAAGTGTCAATCAGCCAAAGGAAAATAGTAACTCTCAATCAATTTTGAGTTATAGAACAAGATTCTTTTATTATTTACTGCCTCCGTTTTAAATTATAATATCAATATTTATTATCAATAAATTAATTTAAAATATTTTTAAATTTAAAATTGATATAATTCAATTAAATTTTGAAAAATAATAAATATTATAATTAGTAATACTTTTTAAATAGTTTATGATGTTCATAATTGTATTGACTTAAATTAAATAAATTCATGCTAATTTTGAGTTTGAAGATGTTTGACATTAACTTGTCAAAAGTCAATAATAATCTTATAATTTATTATAATTTTAAAAAGAGGAAGTATTATTTTATACTTTTAGATCTCGAATGCATTTGAATGTATAAAGTATTAATGTATTATAGTCCATCCATTAATTCAATATAAAATATGAAAGCAAAATAATCTACAATTAAGTTTAAAATAAATAAACAAAACAATGTTAAAAGTATAAATATATAAGTGAATAATTGTCTCTTCATGTCTTCTTTTATTTTATATTTAAAAACTCTTATATAATAATCTAAGTATGGTAATTGTTAAAATAATTTTAAATTCATTTATGAAAAATTGTCCAAAGAAAACAAATAACAGAAAAATTGTTCAAATAATTTCATTTTCAAAATTTGACAAGGAGGTATCCGGATACCATGAAATTAACTTCGTGGTAAATTCTTAGATGCTTTTTTTAAAAAAAAAGAAAAATTTGAGTAATAGTAAGATCATAAAAAAAATGACAAAAAGCTCAATATATTGAAACACCTATATATCATATGGCATGTATATACTATATAGAAAGTGTCTTGTTAATACAAACATAAGCTTAAAAAATGACTAAATTGACAGCATACACAAACGTGCAGGCAGGATTCCCTTGTAACAGATGATGTGGAAATCACAATTTAAGTGATTTCCACATGTATTTTTGATGCCTTCTCAGATGAAGGTGGGATCCACTGTATGCTCATGTGAGATAGAAATATATGAAAATATCAAAAATACATGTGAAAATATACATATTGACTGGAAGGAATATGACGGACAGTTTATTTTTCAGCTTCTTTGGTCGATCGCATTCATATGAAAAATGATACATATATGTGTGACAAATATAATGATGAAATTTGAATTTCACCAACTTGAAACTCAAAGCGATAAGATAGAATAATAATGTGTGAGCCTAATACCTTCTTATCTCATGTATCCACATCCCTGATCCCTCGACAATTAATATCGATATAAATTTGTTAGCAATACTCTATTTATATTTTGCTTCCCTTCTCTTCAAAGGTGTTTAATACACCAGAATTGAATCTTCACCTGCAGAAAACTCTCGAGTTCACAAGGCTATATGATCTTAACTTCCATGGAAGTCAAGGCAAAAGTGCAACTTTAATGATACTTCAAGTATACTAAACATTTCACCATGTGCACACGTTTGAGCTCAAAGCTAGGCTTGAATAATTTATAAATCACATTAATTATGTAGTAAACATTTTAAATTAAGCAGAGCAACATGTATGCCTTTAATTTGCAGCAATTCAAAGACGTGTCATAAACACAGTATTTACAAGTAGAAGTCTGAGCTCATAAGAGAAGAGAAGAAGCTCTCTTCGCCTGTCAGCTTTCAAACATTTTCTCAAGCATAAACACTTGAAACTGTAAATTTCACGACAAGGCTCCTAAAATCTAAAAATTTACTGCACGAGGTCATTATCAGTAAAGCACAATCATTTATTTGAATACCTCCGAATTTCACATATAAATAGTTAGAAGAAACGTGTAGATCACCGTTCCACAGCAAGCAAATAATGAACCAAGGAAGAAGAAATAATACTCCTGTATATTTGAATGGACTACACAATAATTTCGCCACAAGACTAGCTTTTATCGAAGCCACGCAATGATCTACTGCTCTAATCGGTATTAGCGTGGTTTGAATTCAACTTGTCATAAACATTCTTTTTGTTCTTGTGGACATCACCTGAGTTGTCCCTTTACCTATAAATCCAGAATTTTGTGACAGTCAACTTGTATGAAATTTAAGAAGCCATCCCCCTACCAACTTCTTTGACAACACTGCTTTTTCTACCACAAACTCACCTTTCAGACATAACTCCCAGCTATGCCCCACTGGGTTTACACTTGTTTATCAAATAAATAGTTTCACATAACAAAGTAGGCAGCAGCAACAGACTGAATCACCATGAACAAGTCGTTTCCAATGGTACAGACACATAGCCCCGGAAGTGATTCCGATGGCAATAATCAAGTTCATAACCAAAGTATAGTAGTAGTTCCAGCCAGTATCATTGCAATAACAGATGGCTTTGAAAAGAAAGAAAATTCCTGGTAACAGCACCAGACTCCAACTGTCCCACCATTCTACTGCTAAAAGCTTAATTAAATTGCCACGACAATCATTTTGACTACAGCTTCTTTTCAAAATCTTACTTCCTCTTTCATTCATATCTATGCACTTAATTTTCTCTCAACCTATACTATTTGGTGCGCATGGCAGGTTTGCCCGATCTCAAATCCCAGCAGATCTATCCATTCAAGTTCAAGGCATCACTTTTTCTGTTCACAAGGTAAACAATTATAGATATAACTAGTTAACTACTAAAAAGAACATGCAATATGAATTATTTATTTTACCACATGGTATTTGGCCCGCCTCATGGTATCCATAAGGTCGAGGGTTTGATCCTTAGTGGTAGTAAGGAGGGTGTGTGTGTCAATGTAGCAAAGAAAAAGGAAAGAACATGCAACATTCTTTCAAATTTTCTTGTCAAAGATTTTGTGAAAAGGTCATGACAAGGCAATCCAAACTGTAATGGTCAGTTTGGTAGGAGGATGAAAATATAGGAGAGATGAAATGTCCACCAAGGGAAAACGTGTCTTTCTATCATGTTTGGTACAATAGGAAGGAAATATAGGAAAATTATGAAGCAAGAGAAGCTTTCCTATATTTATGTATAATGGATCTGATATACACACGCATACTATCTAACTATATGCACTATTTTTTTTCTTACTAGGAAATCTTGAGATGTGTTTTACTTCTCGCTTTGTCTTAAATATTTTGTTCTAATTATGTGCCACCTATTTCTCCTGAAAACAGCATCCACTGATTTCAAGATGTGGCTACATGAGTCGAATTGAATTACAGCATCCAAACTCAAATTTATGTTATGACCTCAAGCTTGAAAACTTCCCAGGTGGATCAGACACTTTTGAAACCATTTTGAAATTCTGTTATGGACTCCCAATAGGCTTGAACCCAAACAATGTCGCTGTACTCAGATGTGCCGCAGAATTTCTGGAGATGACAGAAGAACTGGAAGATGGAAACCTCATAACTAAGACGGAAGCTTTTCTCACATTTGTAGTCCTTTCTTCATGGAAAGACTCCATTACTGTCCTAAAATCTTGTGAAACTCTGTCTCCATGGTCACAAAATGTTCAAATTGTACGAAGATGTTGCGACTCTATTGCTTGGAAGGCTTCCCGAGAAAATTCAACCACAGGAAATATTGTTAATGAAGAAAACTGGTGGTTTGACGATGTGGCTACTCTACGCATTGATCATTTCATGAGGATTATAACAGCACTTAGGGCAAAAGGATTGAAATCAGAGAGTATAGGTTCATGTATCATGCAATATGCAGAGAAATGGCTGCCGGGCATGGACGTAGATATTGAAGGAGTACGAAGATATGGTTGTGGAAAAAATGAGCTGCAATGGAGTATATCAAGTGGTACAAAGCACGAAGGGGGCGCCGGACATCACAAAGAACAAAGAATAATTATAGAGAGCCTAGTTAGCATACTGCCGCTTCAGAATGAAGCTGTTTCCTGTAAGTTCTTGTTGAGGATGCTAAAGATGGCTACAGTTTATTCAGTGTCACCCGCTCTTATTTTTGAGCTTGAGAAAAGAGTTGGGATGGTCCTTCAAAATGCCAACGTAATTGATCTTCTAATTCCTACTTATACAATTGGGGATCAAGGGATGCCAGTGAAGTGAGTATTTTGCAGTCGTTTACTAAAGATATAGTTTTGATAGTTAATGAGTGGCATTTGATTGCATCTTAATGCATCTTAACAGTCCACCTCTTAATATATCTTAACAGCCCACGTCTTTGTATTAAGAGTTCCTCTGAATAGTTTAGACTCATATTTATATATTAACTATTCAGAGGACCTCTTAATACAAATATGTGGGCTTTTAAGAGGCATTAAGAGATAGACTGTTAAGATACATTAAGATGTAATCAAACACTACTTTATTAAGTCCCTTAAATTAGGTTTCACTGACATTCTTAACAATTCCTATCAACAGCTATCCTAGTTTAACAGAAGAACACACGATGCACAACATAGACACAGTGCAAAGGATTTTGGAACACTTCCTGATGCACGAGCAGCAGCAGCAGCAGCAACAACAACAGAAACCAGCCAAACCATTCATTAGTAAGCTCTTGGACAACTACCTAGCAGAGATTGCAAGAGACCCCAATCTCTCTGTGACTAAGTTTCAGTTTTTAGCTGAAACCTTGCCAGAAAATGCTCGGACATGTGATGATGGCCTCTACAGAGCTATTGATATTTATCTCAAGGTCAATTATAAAATTCTTCATTACCTACTATTCTAAGTCCTTTCTATCAGGTATCTTATCAACCAGGGGAAGGGATTTTTTTTTTCTTTCAGCTTTTTTTTATATATTTATTTTTGGCTAGGTTCTCTCAGGTAAAATTTATGAAGACTAATTTTCTGATCTTCTTATAGACTCATCCTTCACTATCAGAACACGAACAAAGAAGACTGTGCAAAGTCATGAACTGCGAGAAGCTATCACTTGACGCATGCATGCATGCTGCACAAAATGATCGATTGCCCCTAAGAAGTGTGATTCAGGTAATGTTTGTAAGTGATTCTGGACTAGAATCTGATAGAATCAATTGTACACAAAATCTCAGTTTAAAGTTCCATACTGCGAATGAATTTAGGCTACGTTTGTTTGCAAAATGATGGGAGGGATAGAACTATTTGTACTAATTTATTCCTACTCGGATTACTTTATCCCATGATGCTAGTAGGTATTGTTTGCGGAACAAGTAAAGATCAGGACAGTAATGCAAGGAAAGGAGCAAGGTGATAACTCAGAGGAGGACCATAGTTGGTTGTCTACAAAGTCGGAGATCACAACTCTCAAAGTAGAACTGGAAAAGGTAAAGTTGCAAATGGCAGAGCTGAAGAAAGACTACTGTGAGCTGCAACAAGATTATGACAAGCTAAAGAACAAGCAAAGGAGTTTACCAAATTGGACTTTTAGATGGCGTAAGATAAGAAACTCTTCTCTTTTCCACAAAAAAACAGATGTTGAAGAAACTGGGGAAGGACAGCAGAGAGAAACCTCTACTAATTACAGAGTTCGCACCGGTCGAAGGCAATCCATCAGCTGAAACTATACAAATTAAACTACTCCCTCCATCCGGAGAACATAGTCAGGGAGGGGGGTTGAGTGTTTGTGGTGCGAGTTTAAAGACATGCTAAATAAATTTCCTATTCTCAATATTGTTTTTACTAATGCTCATTTTATAAGTATTAGGGGTGAGCATATGAAATCTGAAAATGATCCCTTACCAATATATATATATAGGGTCCCCATCCGTAGCAACTGGTTGTTGGGGACACTATTTCAGCAACCACATTTTACACTGCCATCATGATATACAAAGGTTGGGATTGAATTAGACTTGGACCATGCCGTTACCTAAATACCATTCCCTTAATCTGATCCCTATCGCTAGAAGGAATAGAAACAAGTTGGTTAATTGCATCATTGCACTCACTTAATTATTCACTGTCTTCAGATATTTTTATTTTCTTTCCCAGATCTGGTCGTCCACTCTCACTCCCAAGTTCAAGCAGTTGTGCTCCGATGATTCAAATTACAAAGTTCCTTTTTAATCAAGGAAAGTTTTTCAAAATGACAAAAAAAATGCCTGCGCATAATCTATTTCTATCTAGTTCTTCAGATGCTATTGATAGTTTAAATTGTACAAATGTTTTTTTGACAAATTTTGGCTATTTTAAAATTTAACTCTATTTCCCTAAATGATTTTTGTTTAAAATATTTATTTAAATATTGAAAATAAAATATTGGAGTATACAAATTTACAAAAAAAATGTTATAATAGTAAAGTAGCTTTGCGATAGTAGAATAGCTCTATGATGGTTAAGTCGTAACTCTACGATCCTTAAATCATGACTCTACTATCTACGTTATAACTATACGATCACTAAGTCATGACTCTACGATTGTTAAGTCATTACTCTACGATTTACAATGGAATCATATTTTCTATTATTCTATATCTTTCAATTTTCAACCTGTGCACAAGTGAAAATGATAAAAAATTGACTAGGACAAATAACAACAACATCCATTTTCTAAAAATAAAGAAGATACCATCGACAACAAAAACATGGAACTTCATTTAATTAACCAAAAGTTTGGTCACAATACTTTATATATCAAATGTTTGGCCAAAAATACGTACTCATCAAAAAAATGGTTCATGCTCCTGTTTTTTTAAGTGGTTGTCATTCCCGCGACAAAATATCTCTTTGTAAACGCAAGGAATCCATTTCTCTCGTATATCATACGTATGGAACCATTACAGATTTATTACTTTCAACTTCATTTACAAACTCAAATGCATTTACAAACTATCTGGTATAACCAACCTGCCGCTAGCGGCAATGAAGAATTAAGTGAAGGCAATGATGTAATTAACTAATCTGTAGTTTGAAAGAGCTATAGCCTATAGATCCAATCATCCAAACAATTAAAGACTCCTTACAGCTGCATTTTATACTCATGTATCGTGATTTGTAGATAGGATTAGCCGATTGGGTGCATCCGTGCTTGTTTTGGATTTCCTTTCCTATGAAGGACCGAGTTATCCTAACAATATAAGCTCAATTCCCAAACAGTTCTAACTTACCACCATCACAATTAAAGCACTAAACATTAGTCATTTCCACATTCATGCAACGCAAATAAATCTGAGACAAACTAACTGATTAACATTTCTCAAAGAACATCATCTTATCCTTATTATCATAAACTCAGCCAGCCAGACAATTCATCAAACACCTACATACCAATAAGTCAAAACAGAAAAACAAAACTACCTAGATGAAGGCCTCATACTGCTCCATGGAAACTTCAGCTGCGCACCGCCGGCACCGCCCTGACTAGCTTTACCATCTCTTCCACCACCGCCTCCCTGGTTGCCAGCACGATCTCTGCCGCGCCAGCGGCCGGAACTTGTTTCCGGCTTGGCATTGCCGTCAAGCCAATGCGACTTTTTCTTGGCTTCATCGCCCTCCAAAAAACTCGACTTGGATTGCTTGTTCAAGCTTTTCTTATCTTCCTCAATTAAACGGATCGGGTAGAGGTCAGGGGATATGGATAACGGATACTTAAGGGTAACATAGGCCTTTTTGTAATCGGGTTTGGCAATTAAGAGTCCGCCCCTCTTCTTCTTCTTCCCGTCCATGTTTAAAGTTTGGACCTTTTCGACTTCGAAACCATAGAGGGATTCCAGTACCCTCTTAATTTCAATCTTCAATTGAAAAGTCAAACAGAAAAATTAAATTAAATTGTTTTTGAGATTATGTATATCTGCGTTACAGAGAAATATGTATAGATAGATATGCTTTGTAAGTAGGAATTGGTGTTACCTTGGAAGCAGAGGGGATGGTTTTGAGGGCAATTTCAGTGATGTTGGAGAAAGAAGAAGGCATGAGAAGCTTAATGGGTAGGTTTGCGAAGTTCACTACTCTTCTTCCCAATCTACTCCCCATTTTCTTTCTTCTACTTCTTTAGTGATGTTGTAATGCCTGAAGGGTTTTATGAGAGGGATGGGTTTTATGAGGAGCAATGCTAATGTAACATAGGTTACATAAAGTTTACATAGCCAAGTTGACATGCAAGGCCAACGGTTATGGGATCCAAAATTATGTGATAGTGCATTATTTTTTTATAAGTGGTTGACAGACCCAGATGGATACACAAAAAAAGAGCAATGTTACTATTATATTATTTGGGTCATATAAAACTCATATATATATATATATATATATATATATATTTGCGGGCTTTGTATATCACGCAGGACCCACAGTATGTATATGTGTGCAGGGACGAAAACAGGATTTTTTTTGGGTTGGGTGGGGTGGGGTGGGGTGGGGGGGGCAAGAATTTTTTTAATAACATAATATACATCCAGAAAAAGGGTAATCGAAAAGACTGTATTGGTATGGACCGTAATAGATGTAAGCTCGTCGAATTTCATCACACCACGAAAATTTTATATTTCGATACGTTTTCCAGGATCACGTTCCAAATAATTAATATCTCATTCTTCACCTTCAATTCTTGGTAATTTTAGAGAACGTTGTTCTTGTTCAGAGGTAGTCATAGATGTTTGAACATTAGGCTCAGGGATAAGCAGAGATAGTGTCAACATGATTTGATTACTTTCTCTTGAAAAATGAATCAATAGTAGGTGATTTTCTCATAATTCTAAAACAAAAAATAAAAAATTCAATTATCTACACTACAAGAATGAGTTAATCAATATTATTGGACAATTTATTGAACTTTTTAATAATAAAATTTTCTTAAATTTACAATCAAATAAGTAAGGTTTTAGAATAACCCATACAATATTATGCTCAAATTATACAAACTTGCAATTATAATAATTTAATAATGATATATTTTCAAACTTTAGGGTGAACCTTGTAAGTTTTTCAAACCTTGGGGGGGCCGTGGCCCCTCCAGTTCTACATTAGTTTCGTCACTGTGTGTGTGTATGTAAGCATTATGTGACCCAAAGTTATGTGATAGTATTACAAAACAAACAAACAAACTATTCTTACTCTTTGAGTTTTGTTTGATTTATGCAGAATAGTACTACCCTATCTGAAGGCACGGACCACGACCATCAAGCCAATATCCGAATGGTTCAAATATAGTGGCATGTATACATAAGTCGTGATGCACATAAGAAGGACGTCTACACGGGCAAGTTGCCACTCATCTGCTGAAATGATAAATTTCCCGAAGTGTCGATCGTAGCAGATGTCTAACCTGCCGAAGCGATCGATCAGAAAGTCAATGGATATCACATGTCCTGAAATGATCTCCTCAGTGACTACTCTACGTCTCAGAATTCAGTGATTTAAGTGTTATTTGGGTACATATTACACAACTGTAAATTTATGTTTTTTACATATATCCAAATGACATATAAATTATTGAATTCTGTAAAAATTC
Source organism: Panax stipuleanatus (assembly GCA_020205555.1). Classification (NCBI taxonomy): domain Eukaryota; kingdom Viridiplantae; phylum Streptophyta; class Magnoliopsida; order Apiales; family Araliaceae; genus Panax; species Panax stipuleanatus. The sequence goes on from CM035117.1 coordinate 24,538,549, forward strand.
TAATTTCAATAAATATTATAGTAAATTATTTGAGAGTCATAAAAAAAAAAAAAAATCAACCGGTCCCGGTCCCGGTCCCCATAAACGGTCACCCTAGACTACTTTGTTTTATTTTTTGGCATGTAATTATCCAGGTTTAAACTTCAGAATTATAATTCAGAACTCAGAAGACCTGTTTTTATTAGTGTAATAATGAAGGGTTGAATCCTCTTGGAACATAATTAAATCATACCCCTTATCTTCAGCAAAAATTGTTTCACAAAATTTGTAAATATTACAGATATTTTTGTTTTATAATTACCCCTTAAAATTATATGTTGTTAATTTAGCAAGACTTGCAATGAAATATTAATGATTAAAACAGCATCCATCTGCAAATTCATTCAGTCATACTCTTCCTGCTTTTTAAACTATAAGGTCAGCACTCTACACTGATTAAAACAGTGTTGCTGTTGCCCAGGTTGTAAGATACACTTCTGTTCATCATACATGCTTCCACTGAACTAGGAAAATAAATCATGAACTAAATAAATACACTATTGAAATCTGAATGGAACTGATGAAACAAAGAGGAGAATGCCTTCTTGATTTCCTAAATTAGCCTCTGACCCATCTACAAAGAGGCAGTATGAAGTCGAACAGCGATAACTGTATTAATGGGGGGGGGGGGGGTGTATCCAAGTTCAGGCTTCCTTCTTCTTAATGCGATATGGGTACTTTTGGTATATTGAAATGCTGGTCATCATGATTGGAAGAGCCATAAGGTGATACAATGAAGGTGGTTTCCCATCGAAGAGGAATTGCAACGAAGCTGTGACAAGGAGTGCAAACACAATGACAAATCCCTGCATGCATTCAAGTATAAAAATTAATTGAAATTTAACAAAAATGTAGACAACTGCAAACAAAAAACGAACACGTAAAGAGTTGAGAGAAAAAAATGAAAGATCTGAATCACTTGGCGTCTAGGTCACCACTAGAATGTCCTAAAATGTTGCTCAATTGTATAGTTAGATACTAACTGATGGCCATAACTTGATAATTTCCTAGTATAACTTTATTTTAATGATTCTCAGCCAAAACATATTTGGGAACTCAGTTTCATAGTTCTTCAGTTGCAGCTGAATTTGTGCTATTGAAATATCACATACAGGCAGCAAGCCAATTTCTGATGTGGTACCAGATGGATTCAAAAACAAGTCGCAAAGAGATAAAACAGAAAAGAAAATATGGGCACCAAGGTGCTTTTGTGGCTTCTAAAGCCATAATCCAGAAATTTGGAATCTTAAGAGCAAGAAATTAAATATAAACTATTAATAGGTTGAAAAAATATTGGTTTGCTCATATATAAGTATATAACCCCGAAATCTGTCACAAAATAAGAGTTTGCGGCAACTTGAGCCCTTCATCTGATAACAACTTTCCTTTCTTGCATTCTACTTGCTACCAAATTATCTAAATTTTGTATTCAAACTTACCTTTCGAACACCACCAGCATAGGATGTCACCAAGCCTACAAGAATTCCACCAACAGCATTGAGCATAACAGGGATCTGTAAGAAAAACATTTATGCATTATCCCATTGAAATTAGTAGCACTCGCATATTTATATAAGTGCATTCTTCATAAACAAAAGCATCATGCAATCACATTTCACCCTTCAGACATAGACGGGTCTGGGTTCAGAAACATTTGATGCAATGAAGCTAATACAGATATCAACATTATACCATTCCAAGATGTAAATAAAATGGACTAAAACAGCTCAAAGAAGCTCAGAATCTAGGAGCATATACGTATCTCAAATAAGAAAATTCTAAATTCAGTGAACTGGATCAGATGAGATTGACCAATCATAATTTTTGTGGGACAACTGTGATCTCTTACTTTGACACTATACAGGTTCCAAGCTACCTCATTAGCAGTTTAAGAAACCAATGTTTGCATTATCAGTAATAATTACCAAAGTAAGTGGAGTCCAGCCATAAAACATTCCATGCTGTCTAATTGCTTCTCCATCAGGAGATTTATAGGTACTAGCCAGCAAGCACAAGCTCCCAACTATGGACATTTCTACAGTCATCAAGTATGATGTGCGTTTCTTAACCTGAAAGTTTTAAATCAAAGACATGGACAGGGAAAAATGACCTCAGCAGGTGAATGTTAGGTTCAAATTGGAGATAAAGGCTTCTTCTGCTAACCTGAGAAGCCCATTGACATAGTGCAGAAGCAAGACCTGAGAGTACAGAAGCTACCGAGACTGGAACAATTCCATAGAATAGAATTTCATCAGGGTTACTGCTAGAAGAGCCTTTGCTGGAGCCTTCACCAATGCTTAGAAGAACAGCTGCAATTATCAACAGGAAAAGAGCCCCAATTTGTTGGATTGATTGCTTCTGTCTGATTGAGAAGGAAAGAAAGGCTCTTAGAACCTCAGAAGTCAGGTGTTAAAAGTATTTATATATTATTAGGCAACCTTAACAGATCTATCCAAGAAACTGACACGACCAAAGTACATAACCATATTCAATTGAAGATGGATGTCAAGTGCTACTAAAACATTGAGTTATAAATAAATAAGTAAAAGAGAAAAAGAGGAGGAGGGGAGGGGGAGGGGAGGGGGAGGGGGAGGGGGGGGGAATGAAGGTGCCCCTGATCTTAATAGTAAAGCATTTAGGTCATCTTAAAAGAGAACCGGGACAAATCCTATCTTCATCATGGTTGCATGATTTTCAGTAGATGGTTGGTTAATCTTGTCGCATACTCGCATAACCCATAACCACCCTCAAATGAACAAACGAGAAGAAATAGTGCAATTCTTAAAAATAACAGACGAAAGATAGGCAATAGTCTTTGACCGAGCCTTCTTCAAAGGAAGATGGTATTTCAATATTTCAACTACAGAAATTGAAGGAGCATTACTACATTTTATTTTATTTTTTGGCTAGGCTGATGAATTTTAGATGTGCTCCAGCTGAAAGGTAACAAATGATCGTGTTTGCTATTTTACATGCATTGAAATAGAGTAGTCTCACAAGACTCTTTCATTTTGTCATAAAGATGGCAGAAAATCACGATCGACCAAGCAAAGGCAATATAGCTCATCACTGTAACAATAAAGATACAAAAATGGAGTTGATAATGTATCCCAAACCACTTTGTCGGTGGTGAAGGAGATTTAGAGACCAAAGACATATTGGGACTGATTTGCAGCAGAAAGTTGAACAAACATATTCAGTAAATTGGATTCAGTGTGCAACATATTTCTTTGATTAACATACCTCAACAGTATAAAAGTAAAGAAAGCAGTGAAAAACAGTTTTGTCTGGTTCAGCATGGAAAATGTGAGTGAATCAAGATTTTTGTACGAGATCTGCAACAAGATATTCTGCAGTGCATAAATAGCTGCTGGCAGTCCTGATAAAGTTAATGAGCCAATCAAAGTCCATTCCTTGAATACTTTCTTGAAACTGCCTTCTTTTGCCATGAGAAGAAGAGCATAAATAACCTAATAAACATATTAAGCGTTTACAAACATGAAAACCTTTGGAAGTAAATCTTGAAGATTGACTAGGAAAATTGAAAAAGAACAAAAATAACCTTTGCTGTCTCGCATGCTAATACAGATGAAGTCACAATCACTTCTCGCCTATAGGAAGAATTATCAGAGAATATCAGAATAAAGACCAAATTAGTTTGGAAGTAGCTCTACAGAGGACGACATATAATTTTTCTTATATTGCTAACTTACAAGGTTCCAAAAACAACAAGAAGATAAATATTAAATAGTATATTTCCTTATATCCCTAACTAACAACAAAGCATGGGAAGAAGACAGAAAGTACCATACGCCCAAGAGCAAGTATGCAGATATAACACCAACTAGCTGTTTTCTCGGCATTAGGTATATAAATACTTCTTTCTATTATGAACATGAATCTTGACTAAGCGATTCTGATACTACGAACATAGGTATTAAAATTAGCACCAATATGTTGAATGAGCTCGATGAAGAAGTATTTGCATCCTAAATAGTTATGAGCTCCTTGCTAGGAAGCATAGACATGTCCTAGAAGCCTACGAATTTGTGCCGAACATGTGTCGGACACGAATTCGCTCCGACATTTGTCCGTGAGCTTCCATTTTTTCTTTTTCTTTTTTAAAACTCTGACACATCTCAGACACGTCCCGACTCGCCTTGGACACGCAAGGGACATGCCTGGGGTAAAAAAAAATCTAGTACTTAAATTGCAAGATAAAAGTAAATTGAGGGTAAGTACCCATATGCAATTGGTACATTGTTTGAACGCTACATGCAAATTGCAAGTAAACGACTACATTGTTTGAACTCTTTCTATTCTTTCGTTTTGGTTATAATTGTTTGCTTTAACACTATCCCACATTATTACGCCTTTCCCTCCTTCTATAGTTCTTCGTTTTCTTGTAATCAGCAACCGATCTTAGCAGCAAGCTAAACCGTTAAATACATGACTAGCCTGATATACGTCTTCGATATATTACTAAAACTCTCAACCTAGCAAACAAAAAGAAAAGTCTGATTTATAGTAGGACCAAAGTTTAACTTAAAAAAAACCCTAAAATTGGAGATCAAATTTGTAAGATGTTTGAAAAGAATCCAGCACATTGTGTTATGACAAAATCAAGCAAACAGTTTTCTAAATTATGTTAACTTAGCTGTAGAATTATGCATTAATCAAATTATCAGAAAACATCTTTCCTTCCAAGAATACGGTATTTAAATAACTTTTTCATACATATGAATTTCAATATTAAGCCTGCAAATTCTAAATTTTCTGTCAGTGACCTAAATGCATAAATGCACAATTGTTGATAATTTATAATTTCTTCAAATCAAAATAAATGTAACTCGCACTCCACTAAACACCAATGAAATGGAAGGATCATAAAGTGAAAAGTGTCCTTTAGTGTAGGATTAAGACGATCAAGGTTTCACAATGAGCTAAAACATGAAGATATATAGAGAGAGAGAGATTGGATACACCTGATGAAGCGTTTAGAGATGAGCGGCTGAGCACCGTACTGGAGGGTGAGCAACAGGGAATATAGCCAGACTCTTGGGTTTATTTCGTTCTCTGAGCTTAGTTTTGAAGACGAAGCAGCTTTAGGTTTGATTCCCGCCATTAATGGCCACCTGCGGGAGAGAAGAGGACCACTAATGACTTTGCTTGATGCTTCTTTTTCCTTTTTCAGTTTTCCCATCGGCGTGTCACTGCCTCATATACCGAATACGACGTCGTTAGAATTGAGGTCAGTACTAAGCGAGTAGAAATCATATTTCGTCTTTGCCGGGATTTGATTTTCTTTATGAAAACAACCATTTATGAATACTACAATTTAAAACTGTAGATAAAACTGTAATACTACAATTTAAAACTGTTTATAACTACAATTTATGAGTACAATTTAAAATTGTAATACTACAATTTGAAACTGTAGATAAAAAAGGATAATGAACTATTTTTGTTACTTTGCATTCACCGTTGCTTGTTATTTATTGTGATTATTTAATTATTCAAATAAATTAATTATGATAATCGATAAAATTAATTAGAAAATAATAATTTTCCTTTTTTTACGCTCGCGGGTAGATTTGAACCTAATTTATGAATTTGTGTTGATGGATAGACTCCAATATGTGATCATACCCAATAAAAAAAGAGACATTTACCACTAGGCCACATATAAACAAATTGATTAAATGAAACCAAACAAAAAGGCAATTTGGATTATTACTAGGTCAGCGCTAGACAAATGTGATAATCGAAAGGTAATTTTTCTACATTTGTTAGTGTGTGGTTAAAAAGTATATATGACCAATATTAAAATTATGACACCTTATTAAAATAAGGTGTTAATGTATAGCATAAATACTTTATGAATAAAATATTATAATATTAATGTCACTTGTGTATACATTGATAATATATGAAACTTTAATTCAATTAATAATGTGTCCATAATAAGGGTAAATTTCTTCTACTTTTATAGTAAATGGGGTATTAACACTTGCACCCGGTTCCCCAAACTTTTAAAATTGAAATGTAATAATATAAATTGATAAAATAATTTTAAAAAAAGGATGTTAGCACTCCATTTGTTATCATTACATCTATGCCTACAAACGAACCGTTTCGTTCGCGAATAGGTTCGGTCCAGTTCGAGTTCGGTTCGAATTCGGTTTGATTCGAGTTTGATATCTTACCGAGTCAAGTTCGCACACGATTTTACGTTTGATTGTTCGATCAAACATGTTCGCTAATCATATAATTCGATTTGTTTGTGTGCGTGAACATTTCGATTCGAGAATAGTTTCAATTTCTTACATGTGATTTTTTTTTAAAAAATATAATCAACCGACGTGATTCGTCAAAATATTAGCGAACTTGATCACGTTCGCGAATGAGCACGTGTTCATGAACATTCACAAACTATTCATATTCGTGAATTCAATCATGTTCGATTATGTTCGTAAACTCGATCATGTTCGCGAACAGCTAAAGATTAAACTCGCACATGAGTAGTGGTTGATCATGTTACTCGAATATGTTCGAGTTTGACAAAGTTCGGATCAGTTCGATTCGTTTGCAGGCCTAAAATGTACAAATGAATTTTAATATACTTCTTTTGTTTCAAAATACAATATGAAGTTTGATTTTGTAAAATTAATTTTAAATACTTTTTAAAAATTTAGAAATCATAAATATTTGTTCATCAAACACTTTTAATTGTGTGTATATATATATATACATATTTTTATCATTTGCACTTCTCCTCGAACATTGTATCACATGCACTTCACATTCCATCATTTATATTTTATTGTATAAAATTAATTACTAAATCAATTTTTTTTTAACATACCATTAGTTACCATTATATGTAGTTTGAGTAAATCGCCCCCTCACTGCCGTCCACGTCCAATAGAAGAAAGTTACCTTATTTGGAATACTCACCTTCCGAAGAAAACCCACGACTCCGCTTCCCGATGATGAATTAATCTGCAAGCGTGGCTCCCTATTACCAGCAGTCATTACGTTCATTCATTCGATCCAAACGTAACATAAGAGATAAGAGAAAAGCTTTTGGGGGGAGAGTGCTCTACTGTGACCCTTAGTCACTGGATGGTGTCTGGCTACCACACTGCCAACCCTCCGTCAGCCGAAGAGGAACACAAGCTCTCACTGCTCTCTTCATAGTCTTAATAATATTTCTCAACTCGTGCCCGGCTCATTTGTCCACTACATTTGCTCTCGTGGCTAATTGCTTGCATCCCTTATTTTTACACAATTTCTTACCTTGCCATTTTTGCAGAATGCTGCAAGGTCAACAGTTCCGGCAGGCCCCAGTGTGGCATGCAGTACTGCAAAAGCATTGGAATGGGATATGCAGCATGGTCCAAAAACCCTGATCCATCCGGCCGAGCTGAGCTTGGTGTTCGTTCATTCAGCTGCTTATGAGGACCTCAAAGCTTAAGAAGAATGTAATTGATGGCTCCATTTAATATCAGAAAGCAGGAATAGAGAAGATAGGCAGCAGTTTCTTTACTAGATTCTATTGCATAGATTCAACTTTCAGTAAACTTTTTTTTTGTGAGACGGAGGAGTAATTTTCCATTAGTGTCCTAAAATAGTCCATTGTATCACCCAAAATTGGCCAAGAATATTACAACAGAAAATTGTATACGGTGCAGTGTGTGTGTGTGTGTATATAGATAGCTAGCATTGCAATTCAAAAGCATGTCTAGATCTTTTTATTATTCTTTTTTCCTTTTTATGAGGAGGCAGGTTTAGATATATATACAATAGTTCTTCTGATTTCACTTGTTTGGTCGGTATCAAGCATATATCGAATCTAAATTGCCAGTAGACTCGTTCACCAAGTTACCAATCACCACAATAAGATGAGGAAGTTTGCAACTTTTACCAACGGCAAATACCTGGGGCCTCAGTCCGCAACGAAGAAACCATCTCCTCATACTTGGAAGCATACACAAAGCCCCACAGCTGCATAAAAATAATAAAGTGCATTATATATTATTTGATGGTAATATCTTTCATCTTCTACTGTAGATATAGTAAACGAAATTCTTTGAACAAATGCCGTATGTTTATCAAACTCATGACAGTAGTCGACACTTGCAGGAGTAAAATCAGATGTGTATGTGTATGTGTATGTGTTTGTGTTTGTGTGTGTGTGTGAGAGAGAGAGAGAGCTATTTGAGCACCTCAATTTCCTTCACTTCAAAATCTTCAGAGTACGCCAAACAAGGGTTTCCATAGGTTTCCGAGGATGAACTTGAACCAATTAACCTTGAAAAGGAAAAATAAAAGATGTAGCAATATGTTGAGAATAATATAAGTCATCTTTCAATCAGGATCATAAGAATTTTATTAAAAATTAATAATAATAATAAGGAAAGGGAGTAGAATTCTCACAAATCACCATCCAAATAGAGTGCAAAGTGACTACCCCCACCCAAGGCTAGATAGTCAGTAGAGCACAAAGTGAAATATCGGTTCATACCTGCATGATGTGTTAGACAGACGTCAATTGCAATAAGTTTAAAGAATACAAACTTTTGACCTAAATCACCTTGAAAGATTCAAAGCAAATTAAAATGAGAACCAAATAAGTAAAAAGCATGATAAATCATTTGACTTTGTACTATATGATGACACTAAATGTTCTAATGATAGCAAAATGTGCGCGACTGCTAGCCATTGAAGTTCTCAGTGAACATAATGAGACTTAAATAATATATACATGTTTCTATAAAGCTTTACAACAGTTTTTGTTCTTTCAGAATAACATAAACAAAGCTATTAGAATATCATCAGATCTATAAAGCTACAATCATGACTAGCAAATTACCTTTCCATCATTAGAAGAAAAAAAAACTAGAAGGAAAAGAATTAAAGAAATCTTGATGCTGAACAGATAAATGCTCAACTCAACACCACCTTTTATTCCAAATTAGTAGTGGAGTAGGTTAAAAATGAAAAGAATAAAATAAACTAAATAAGAAAAGAATAAAATAAATAATCTAAAATAATAGAATAAAAATAACGGATTTAAGTAGAGAAAAATACATATACACATAAAAAGCTAAATAAATAAATAACTAATTCATGGAATGCTGAACAGATGGATGCTAAATGAAAATTTCATTGGAATGAAGGAAAAAAATGCTAAATACCTGTGGGACGATATATTACTGGACAGCCAGTTGTATTTGTGAAAACAAATGTATTATTTGTTCCCTGGAAGAAAAAAAACAGCGTAGAGTAAGAAAAGAGAAACAAAATCCATGCCAAAAGTTTCCGGGAAAAGTTAATTTGCATCACCTGATATCTTCTCTTGTTAGTTGGTCTTAAGGGTGCCTCAACCAAACCACCAAATATTGCACCTTTACGGTCTCCAACAACCTACAAAATTTAACAGATTGCATATAAGTTGTTAAGTAGATTAGAAGGTCAAAAGGTCAAAGACATGCGTGTATACATACATACATATATATATATATATATAAATATTATATGTCTAAATGAAATTCATCCATTTGACGCAAGTACGCAACCTATGGGTTTTCAGAGAGTACACATTTCTGAACCCAAACCTCATAATCACTTAGCTCAACCAAGAGGGTAGGAGTCAGCCAAAGCACTTTCTAGATTTGACAAGTCAATATGAAATCTCAAACATCAAATAGAAAATTTAAGACAAAAAATGTAAAATCAAGGAAGCCATAAAAGATAAATGATAATCCCACAATAGTTTTTGTTAATGTCAACATAAGATACAACTCTTACAGCATATGGTACAATATTATAATGCACCACATGCTTTGGCTTTATCAAGAGCTGTTGTGGAATTATTGATTCCCTTGTAAAATTTGTCAATGTAATGTGGCTTGAAGTATACCTTCCCAGATCGTTTAATCAACATCCTGATGGGAAACAGTACATGCACAATGATATGTAAATCAATGATGTTGGCTTTTATCTTTAAAGCATAAACTCTAAAAGCCTGCAAAACTGGTATCTCACACTTAGATGCCTAAGATACTAAACTTTTCTGTATGCAAATACACAATGTCTTGTAAACTACACTGACTATTTCGGTCAATTGATCAGAACGATGCTACAATCTATGGTAAATTACTGAAAGTAGAAAACTTTTTTGGTTGATGATTGTACAAATCATCTGCTTCTAGTCTATAACCTATAAACATGATAAAATTAAAAATGTACAATTGTAGATCAAAGAGTTATAACTAATTTGGTATGTGAAAGGGAAATATATCCAAAGCAAACTATTATACCATAAAAAAATAAAAATAAAATCCCCAATCAAATACTGCAACTTAGGACATAGAATAAATAAGGAGATCATTGTTAGACCGTCATTTTTTGGTTAAAGACTCATATGTGGTGACATTTGACAAAATAATATTTAATTCATCCTTTACAAGTTTTCATCTTGAGGGGGACAGAGAGACAGAGTGAAGACACCTTTATTCAAGTAAAAATATCTTACGTTTGATACAGTTAACAAACCATCTAACTTACTCATAATCACATAGGCGAAAGGCAGACAATAATAATCTTAAGACAAAAATAAATAGTATAATCACATGTTTCTGTGGAGATCTATTTTTTCCATACTATTTGGAACAAGAATTACCAGCAGACTTGGGCCTGGGCAAAGCATACTTCTTCTGTATAAAGTTGAAAGTGATATGCCATGCCTCCACGTACTGCAGATGACGAAACAGAGATATTTTAAGTTCCAAAGTTGTCATAAAATTAAGATGGTCGACTTGTGAAAGATTAGCATTCAATTTAAGAGAAAGAAGCATTAAATCCTTTTTTAATGGAACAGTTCATGTTTACATTGATGATAAACTTTATGATGAAAGTATAGACTGGTGGAAATATAGCTTGGTTGGTATGGTAGATTATCTTATCATTCCTTGCCTGTATATCAATATCCATTTCCTGCCCTGTACAAGTATGGGAAATAAAACATAAAGAGCTCCTCGTGTCTTCTCGGACAGAAGCAATGAGCACTCGGAAGTTTCTGGAAGATTGTCCAAAGGAATAGACTTGTTTAAAGTTTGCATTGAAATTCCATCATCTCTAAAAACTGTAGAACAGTTTTCTTCATCAATAGACATGTCGGAATTACTCTTGGCTGAGGCTTGGCGATAGCCACTAAATCTAGCAGCCTGATAGATAGCTCTCCCAAGGGATTGTTTACCCCTAGAAAGCAAACTTTTCTTTCCACTACTCTCTTTCATTGTTACATCAGATGCTGATTCATTATCCACTTGATACTCATAGGATCCATTGATGTTAGAATTACTTCCAGAGTCTGAAGTAGACAGTAAAGAATAAAGGAATGCAGAAAAGGAAGATGTATCAGGCCCTTCAACTGAATCCCCGGTACTTTCCATTGAAATAGTCTCTAGTTGACTTTTTTTTGGCTCGGCGGCATCTTCCTGACAAAGCAAAAAAAATATAACATGAGAGGAAAAGGGGCAGTCACAAGGGGGGCAGTCACAAGGGGGGCATAAAGTGGGATTTCTATTAACCTTAGAGCATTAAACATTTCAGAGCAATTGATTTGCAATTTCGCAAATTAAAGAAAGACAGTTTTAAGTTTTTTTCTTTGTTTGAGATGGCATGCCTTTAAACCCTAACTATTTGTTATGACCTTATTATATTTTATTCTTGCCCCTTTGGGAGCACAAAATTGATTTCGTGAGAGGATGTAGAGGAGAAAATGGTCGAATTAACTGAGAAATGGAAAGAATTTTTTTTATCATAACATCCTATGCATTTGATGAAACGGGGTGACTAATTTGGTAATATTTGTAGTTGTAAAAAGTGTCTAGTTTCTTCATTAATTAATTAGTAAGATAAAGAAATGATATTTCTGGTATTACAACCCTATTTTTACACCTGCAAAGATATATTTGAGCTACATCTTATAACACACACACATATGAGCTAGGCTATAATAGCGAACTGTCCTACTCATTTGATAAACTTAAAATTTCGTACTTGCTTTAGCATATCTTCTTATGATAACAAAAAAAAACCCTTAAATATTTCCATGGAGATCAAAGTGAGAGCCTAGGAAAAGATCCACCAACTAAGTAGAAATACAGATTCAAGTCTGATTCCATTCTTAAAAAATAAATGCACAATTCTTAATGAAGCCAAATATATGTATATCAATAATTAATACAAATTGCCACTAGACCCCTAACACTGAACTCCAAAAATGACATGTAGAGCTTCCCAACAGAAACAATAAAGAACACCATTTTTTGAGTGGAGAAATTACAACCAAGAATTGGGTCTTCATGTATCAATCGAAAATATGCATCTTCCTAGTAAAATCGATCAAATAATATACAGACTAGCAAGAACTAAGAAATTAAGAGAGAGAAACTTACAGAGGGTGGATGCAGAATAATGGGTTTTGATGAAGGTTTATCAGAGATGGGATTGAGGAGGACAGTGGTGAGATCAGAGACGAGGTGAGCTGCTTTACTCCTTAGCGATGAGGCCTGTGGCTGCTGTCTTTGCTTTCCCATTTTCATTATTTGTGAAAAAATCCACTACCCTTTTGGCTAATAATATACATATTCATCCCACAATCCAAAAGGAATATTAGGCCCCGTTCGGGAGTGACTTATCTTAAAATGATTTATAAGTTAAAATATAAGTTAATTAGATGTCTAGATGTGTTCCGTACTTGCTTTCGTCATTACATGGATGGTAAAATTTATCTTAAATTTTGAACGACCCAAATAATTTATTGAGTGAGCGAAAAATTTAAATTTATTTGTATTTTGTTAGATAGATTTATAAGTTATTTTAAGTTAGGACTTATAAGTAAGGGACTGTTCGGTAATTATTTATAAGTTAGTTTGACCAACTTATAAGTAATTTTTTATTATTTGAGTGTTCGGGAACGACTTATTTTTTGACTTATAAGTCAAAAAAAAAATAAGTAACAATTTCGAACTTAAAATAAAATGACTTATAAGTCATTCTTAATACTCCCTCCGTCCCATAATAAGTGATATTTTAGAGTTGGGCACAACTATTAATAAAATAATTGTATAACATTAAATATAATATTATTTGTCTATAATACCCGTTGTATTAATAAGAAGAGAGAGAATTAAAAGTATGTGAGTATTGAAGTAGGAGTAATGAGGGATAATTTTAGAAATATTATAATTAATGCTCCTAAATTTTCTAAAACATCAAATAATTTGGGACAAATAAAATCACCTAAAACATTACTAGTACTTATTATGGGACGGAGTGAGTAAGTTATTTTGACCAAATGTAATGACTATTTTGCCCCTTCTTTGTTTTAACAAATTACATGTGTACCCTTCAACCTAAAAAGCCAAATCTCTTTCTAACGTAAACATTTCTTCCGATCTGCTCTGCCTCTCTCCGCGCTCGATCTTGGTTTCTCCCTCCTTGATCTGCGACTGTTACTCCTGCTACTCATTCTACGCTGCTACTCCTTCGATTGTTGTTAGTTTCCAAACCCTATCAAATATTTGATATGGATATATATATATATGTATATTATATGTGATGTTTCTTTGGCGTGATCTAGTTTGATAAATGACTTCGATCTATACTGTATTCTATAATCAGTAGCTTTATTGTTCACAAATGTTTGTAGTAGCATTGGATCTTTTACTCGGTTCTGTGGCGACATATGTCTCACATGTATCCAGAAGCAAATCTATACTGAATTCGAGTGCTAGTAAATAGTAGGATAAATTTTCCAAAACACGAAGAGGACCACAATCACCGCCGCACTTTCACAAAATTGCACAAATACTGGATGTCGGGTTGTTTGTTTTTACTTTAAGAGCAATCACCACCAAAAATTCCACAAAATTGTTCACAAACAGGAAATTGGTTTGTTTGTTTTTACTTTAAATTTTTATTTTTTTCTTTTACTTGAGCTGAACCTGAACACTTTTATCAATTACAATAGCTAAAGGGGTAAACTGAAATGCATTTGTAAACTATAAAATTGCACACATATGATATCTAACACTATTAGCAGTTAGCTAGGATCTGTTTTGGAGTGGATTATTTTTCCTTTCCTTCTTTTATTTTGTTGGAGAGGGAGGGTGATTGGGGGATTGGACTGATATTGTTCTATAATATACTACGAACAATTGTAAAGATCAAGCATTTTTCTCCACGTAGTACTACTAATCTGCTCTAGAATTCACAAGCTGCAAGTGGTAGTGCATTTTGTTATGTGTTATTTTGGTATTTATGAACTAGTGAAGCTATCATTTTCACTTGTTATGCGTTTTGTTATGTGTTGTTTTGGTATTTAGGATACCAAATTAGAATTGTTTTCATGATGTCTCATTTTCAAATATTAAAGGAGTCATAGTTACTATGTATGTTATACTATGTATGTTGGTAGTGTGAGTATCATGGCTCATGTTATATTATTGTTTGGTGTTTATGAATTAGATGGAAAGCGAAGGAATAAGGGGATCGGAAAAACTGCAAACAAGGGGTATATTATTGTTTGGTGTTTTTTCAAATATAAATGTTTACCAATAAGCTGTTTAAATAAGTTGTTTATCAATAAGCTGTTTAAATAAGTTGTTTATCAATAAGCTCTTTAAATAAGTTGTTTATTAATAAGCTGTTTAAATAAGTTGTTTACTAATAAGCTGTTTAAATAAGTTGTTTATCAATTAGGTGTTTATATAATAAGTTGTTTACCAATAAATTTTTTAAATAAGTTGTTTATCAATAAGCTGTTTAAATAAAAAGTTGTTTAGCAATAATAAGTCATTTACCAATAATAAGTTATTTATCAATAAGCTGGTTAAATAATAAGTTGTTTACCAATAAGCGGTTTAAATAAGTTGTTTACCAATAAACTGTTTAAATAATAAGTTATTTAGCAATAATAAGTTGTTTAAATAATAAGTTGGTTACCAATAAGTTGTTTAAACAATAAGTTGTTTATCAATAAGCTGGTTACTAATAAGGTGTTTAAATAAGTTGTTTACCAATAAGTTGTTTAAATAATAAGTTGGTTACCAATAATAAGTTATTTACCAATAAGCTGTTGAAATAAGTTGTTTACCAATAATAACATTCGATATGATATTGAATTTATCTTTTTATAATGTCCTTTTTAGTAATCTTTACATTTTATTTTAGCTTATAAGTCTTTATCAGCCGAACACCTTCATAACTTATTTGAACTTAATTTCTGACTTATAAGTCATTATCAGCCGACTTTTACTTATAAGTCATAACTTAAAACAACTTATAAGTCAACTTATATTTTAATTTATAAGTCATTTTAAAATAAATCACTCCCGAACAGGCCCTAGATACATCCTCACTCCTTCCCGATTCCCAGAAGCTAATTATTTTAATATATATATATATATATATATATATATATATTCCATTTTTGTGATTGCTACTCCCAATATTTGAAGTCTGCACCCTCTGTTCACTCTATGTAAGATTGTTAATACTTGTATATGCATTTGGTTATAACTTCTTATATTGTTGGAACTGTGTGTATTTATGTATAGATGCCTATCTGATTGTCTAAAGTTGATGACAACCACTTTCACACTTCTATTCAAGTACAAAGAGATTGGTTATAATTAAAATTTATTTATTTTAGTCAATTACTTAATTCAATTACTGGATTCCATATTAAGGGTGTGTGTGTTTCCACCTAGCCGGGTCAATGAAGCTACAACTGCAATTTGATTAGCTTATTTTAAAACACTGTTGTTCTGAAAATCATGTTAGCTCATCTGAGATTTATTGGGTGGCTAGGTGGCATGATTTAGGAACCTCCAAAGGGAATTGAGATCTCTTGATTTAATTAATGAGGCTTTATTGTGGAAGTTCCATGGGGGTACTGAATATTATTGGTTTCACTTTGCATATTAGGCTAGTAACTGAATATTGATAGGAATGTTGATTGCATAATTGTTTCGGCTGCCTCAGAGATATCTGTCACCACTTAACATCCGTTATTTCCATCTGCAAAATGGGCCTCCCGGAGGCCATTGTTATTCATCTCTTTGTGGCGCTGGATGCTTTTGCTGTCATCCTTTACTATTGCATGCCATTTTCTAGATTTTTTTTTGTTTCCAGAATTGGTAAACTTGTTATCAATTCTTCAGCTGCTCTTGTAGCTTAAATTGCAGCAATACTGGCTTCTCACAGCTGCTATTGTTGCAACTTACTTGATGGAATCATGGCTGAAAAAACAACCGGTACAATATATATAGATAAAAACCTTACCTTGTTGGTACCAGATTGGCTAACCGGTTCGGGATACCGGTCCAACCAGTACCGGTACCCAATTTTGGGTAGTTCGGTCCGGTACGGGCCGGTTAATTACCGATGAACACCCCTAATATCACCATCCTTATAATGTTTGCAAATAGTATAAGTTGAAAAATGTGGTATTGCATACTACCTGTTTGATGAAATGTATGTGAGAAGTCATTTGCTTTGATTTGTATCTCCAGTGGGGTTTCATTATTGATTATATGCAATTTTCAGGTGGTTTTGTAGCAGGCTATGGAGATTTTGGGTTTATATGAGTTATGGGTGAAGGGTGATTTTCTTGAAGAAAATGAGAGGGAATGAAGATTTTAACTTTTTGATTAACAAAGAAAATGTGGGTTGCAGGTTTACCAATTGTTTTCAGGAGATACTTGCTGAGATGTACCATAGAGGAAAGCATGAGTCTTGTTGGTGTCAATTCTTCGGTTGTTGGTATAGGTAATCACTTGCTAGCTTACTCAATTATTGTAAGAATATGTTATGAATTGGGTGTGGAAAATATGTAGGAATCGTGCTATAATGCTTGTTAGTTGATGATTAAAAATTTATACTTTGTTTGGCATGAAATGAGTTTATTCTTCGTGTTTTGTGGCATAATAAGAACACTATTTGCTTGCTTATAGCTAGAAAATTTCCAATTGAATTGAAACTACTGGTTACTCTACCTATAATTCATCTTTTTTGTTTGTTGTAACAGGGAGGTTGACAAGAAAACCACTATGTCATTCAGTTCATTCAACTGTGGCAGCCGTTAATGATGATAATACAAATAAGCAAGGAAAAATGGCTCTTGCGAAGAACCTAGCCTGTTTACTTGAGGAATCCTCTAATCTTGAAGAAAGCAAACCCAAGACTCGGATGGAACTGAAGAGACTTTTTGAGCTTCGTATAAAGAAAAGGGTGAAGGAACAATATATCAATGGTAAATTTCATGACCTTATGGTGAAAGTGATTGCCAATCCAAAAACTCTTCTTGATGCTTACAATAGTATTAGGGTCAACTCAAATGTTAACTTAGAACTGGAGTGTGAAAAAATCCCATTTAAAGAAATGGCAGAAGAGCTTGCATCTGGGAATTTTAATGTCAATGCTAATACATTCTCTGTCTCGACGAGGGGACCAAATAAGGAAATCCTTGTCCTTCCAAATCTTAATTTGAAGGTTGTTCAAGAAGCCATCAGAATAGCCTTGGAAGTTGTTTTCAAGCCACACTTTTCTAAGACATCACACGGTTGTCGAAGTGGAAGGGGTCACTCATCGGCTTTGAAGTATATCCGTAAAGAAATCTCTAATCCTGATTGGTGGTTCACCTTTCTCGTAAACAAACAGCTTGATGCTGGTGTTCTCACTAAGCTCATCACAACCATGGAAAGTAAGATAGAAGATTCTAGTTTGTATGCTATTATCAGAAGCATGTTTGACGCTCGAGTACTGAATTTAGAGTTTGGGGGTTTCCCAAAGGGGTATGGTCTACCACAAGAGGGGTCATTGTCCCCAATTTTAATGAATATATACCTCGACCTCTTTGACTGTGAAGTTTATAGAATGTCAATGAAATATGAAGCATTTGATACTAGGGCTCACGCTGAACAGGATGGGTCAAACTCAAAATTACGCAGCTGGTTTAGGAGACAGATGAATAGCAGTAGTGTGCAGTGCACTTCTGAATTGAACTCTAATGCGAGGGTACATTCTTGTCGCTTTATGGATGAGATATTTATCGTCATTTCTGGTTCAAAAGAAGTTGCCCTTGCTTTCAAGTCTGAGATACAAAACTACTTGCATAATTCACTCCACATAAATGTTGATAATTGTACAGTTGTCTCTCCATGTAATGGTAAAAAAGGTATTCGTTTTCTTGGTACTTTAGTTAAGAGAAGTATGAGAGAGAGTCCTGCAATTAGAACAGTTCACAAGTTACAGGATAAAGTCAGATTATTTGCTTCACAGAAACAAGAAGCTTGGGATGCAGGGACAGTCAGAATTGGGAAAAAATGGCTGGCTCATGGACTGAAGAAGGTCAAAGAATCAGAGATCAGACATCTATCTGATACTCGTTCTTTGTTGAGCCAAATTTCCCACTTTCGTAAAGCTGGGATGGAAACTGATCACTGGTACAAAGTCTTGCTAAAGATTTGGATGCAACATGTGAATGCCAAATCTGCATTGAGTGAGGAATCTATCTTATCAAATTATATAGCTGAACCATCCCTTCCCCCAGAACTACGAGATTCGTTTTATGCATTTCAGAAGCGAGCAGAAGAATATGTATCTTCTGAAACAGTTGCAACTGCTGCCCTCTTGCCCAATTCCAGCTCTTCTTCTGAACCTGTTTTTGATATAAAGATTATTGCTCCAGTAAATGTCATAAAGAAGCGTCTTTTAAGATATGGGTTGACTAATACTGAAGGGCACGCTCGTACATGTCATGTGCTCATCTTACAAGATACTGATCAAATTATTGACTGGTTTTCGGGTTTAGCTTCCCGGTGGGTCAGATGGTTTAGTGAGTTTGACAACTTTAGTGAAGTAAAACACATAGTTTCTGATCTTGTAAGGAAGTCTTGCATCCGCACACTTGCAGCAAAGTATAGATTACACGAAATCCTGATAGAGAAACGGTTTGATTCAGAACTGAGCAGACTCCCATCGACTGAAGATATAGAACAGGAAATATTAAATGAAACATCAGAACATCAGCATTCCAATTATGACGAGGCATTAATGTATGGGATATCTTATAGTGGCTTGTGTTTACTATCTTTAACAAGAATGGTGAGTCAGTCACGGACTTGCTGCTGTTTTGTTATGGGTTGCATGGCTGCAGCACCATGTGTTTACACTCTCCATGTAATGGAAAGGCAAAAGTTTCCAGGATGGCAAACGGGATTTACAACTTGCATCCATCCCAGCTTAAACAGAAGGCGAATTGGTTTGTGTAAACAACACTTGAAAGATATATATCTTGGTCATATATCTCTCCAATCTATCGATTTTGGTGCTTGGAGATAAGCAGCAGGAGGTGATTGTCTAATGAGCTCAGTGTAAGAACAGAGGGGTAACATATTAATGTCATAACTGAAGCTTTCTGTACAAAGGAACTCTTATCTTGTTCCAATTGGAGAGTGCACTTCAGATGCTAGATATTTGACCATGGTTGCGAGGAATGCTGATCGACTAGGTACACGAATGGTAGAGCACACAAGGTATCTAGTTCTCGTACCATGATTTGGAACAATAGTACTTGGTACGAGGCACACAGGCGATAAGAGTTTCCTGGTAACCCTGATTTGACCACACTAGTTATAATTTGGCGTTTGTAATTTTGAGTTGTGAAATGAAATTATTTCAAACAATAGTCTCAATTTTTTATGAATTAATTCAGCTAGAAGATGATTTACACTATACTTCTGAAGGAACCCAAGTATAGTTATTGGGATTCTGCTTGTAGATTGGAGTAGAATAATTTATGAATTTTATATTGATAGAAATATTTAAAAGATAGTAATCTTTTATAGTCACCAACATCACATTACTGAAATCTAACTTCCGCTTCTTCAACATTAGTTCATTAGGTCATAGATCAAAGCTATTTCATAATGATCTAGATTTTATTTTCATAATAATTAAAAGCATGTCTCATAATCTAGATTTTATTTTCATGTTGGTTGATTGTAATAACTTTAGGTTTTGTGTTAATCTTTATAGTACTACATTATTCTTACTGAGTTTCTTAATGAGGGTTGGGCTGAACTCATCCGTTCCAGTAACATCAGTCACACTCCAACTTGGCTAAAAACAGAGTCTCACCCACAACAACAATACTAAGTTTTTTTTTGGGAGAACCTATACTATTACAATTCAATTCTGGGGATACATTTCAGCCTAGGGTCATGGGGGAGACTGGGGAAGGTTCCAGGGGGGAACGAATGGGAACTTGGGGGAAACTTACCTTCGATTTTCTGTAGCGCCCCTATTGAAATCTTGCTAAGAGATAGACTTGAACCTGATCTTTACCATTGGGCTATCATCTAAATCTGGTGTTGATGCCCAATTATAGAGAAGGCAGTTTAATTTGTGGTATCTTCTTATTTGTTGGAATAATCTGGTGTATGTTTTTATGTTAAAGCTGGTACTACAAAGTTTATTAGATGTGGTTGGCTTTTCTTGATGTTTATATGCAGATGATTTGCCAGAACCACTTTTCATCATTTTAGTTTAGAGTTAAACGCACTTTGCATTCCTGAAGTTCACCCCATTTTGCACATTACTTCTTATACTTCAAAACGTGACACTTTGCATCCTGCAATTTTAGCGGACCGGCACATAACATCCTACGACCCAAAATTTGTCACTTTTAAACACCAACTCCGTCACTTTTAGCGACGGATTTTGGGCCGGAGGGTGTTATGTGTTAGTTCACTAAAAGTGCAAGATACAAAGTGTTACATTTTGAAGTATAGGATGCAATGTGCAAAATGAGGTAAATTTTGGGGATGCAAAGTGCATTTAACTATTTTAGTTTACTTTGAAGAGATTTTTTTTACAAAGGAGATAATAAGAATTTGTTTTGAAGTTACTACTGTATTTTACAGAAACACAAACTGATATATACAATGTAGATATCTGAGCTATTAAACGAAACACGACATCAATATGAAAGTGTTGTTCTTATGTGACACCCTATTTTGGGCCTTCTTTGTTTCATTTTACAGAATTTCATAGTGTTATCATTACAGAAGTCCTCAGAGTTACCATTTATCACATTCTATTTTGTTTCCTTCTCAGTCACTTATCATTTATTACATTCTACAACCCCCATACTTGGGGCCAAATTACCTATCAATAGAAAAAAAGTCATTCACATTCTCTGGGTTTTCACTTTTATTCACAGATATTGGAGCTGGCTTCATCAACTGTGATTGCAAGTTTTTGTAATGTCATGTATTCATGTTTGATAGGCTCATGCATCCAGGCTTCCAGCAGGCATCAGATAGGATTAATTATTGTACAACTTCGCCTTGATTATTAAAGAGTCTGAGCCTCTCTATGATGTAAGTTACCTGGTACTTGAAAGCTGATTTTAATTGCTGCAAATTCATTTTTCCTAAGTTGTGTTGTTGTTCATGTTGCATTCAAAACATTGACAATTATAATTATGTTATGAATAATGCTGTAGTTGTTTTCTGTGGTATAATTATGTTATGAAGGGTTAAAAATTTAAGATGTGATCAGGCATCAAAGTTAGTCTAATCACAGAGAGCTGATATTATAAGTTTTTAAGGTACATTATGTTCTAGGATTATAGGACTGCCGGTCATGGTTGGAGGATATTTAAAAGTATATTATGCTTCTTTGCCTATATTTAATGTTCCATAATTGTTGTGAAACCTATAATTTCCTTGTTCCTTTATTTTATTTTCTCTTCTTTTTTTTCCCTGAATGTTTTAGGGAAATCTTTGATGTTGCAAGTCCTTGATAGTAGAACAAACTACATTGATCCTTACATCAGATTTAGTTCCTGTTGAATTCAAGCTTTATTATTTGAAGCTCATGCATCCCCAATCGTGCAGACAAAGGTAAAAATTGTGATTTCACTATTTTGACTTTTGAGGGAAAAGCTTTATGCTTTCTCTGTGCCTCTCTACTGGGTTTCTATGTTATAATATCCTTTATGTTAGTTCTTTTGCTGGAAGTGAATTAGGGATTAAGAAAGTATTCAGCTGTATTTATTTTATATAATGTAATTTTCTATCAGCACAGATGTTTACGTTTGTGGTTACATGGTTTAATGCTGAAGCCTGAAGGTGCATATATATTATGTTAGTTCTTTTTGCAATTACCTTTGTGATATTATATATTTAGACAATATTATATATTACATCGAATAATTTTGGTAAAGTTAAGAGATTTGGAAGTAATTACGTGGTTTACTGCTGATTGCTGAAGCCTGAAATTTAAGAGGCTAATAATCTAAATTTCTTTCTTCAATTTTAATTAATTACATCCACCCTGAACTGTGTGAGCTCTAGACCCTTTTTATCTTTTTAGTATAGACCTTTTTTGCAATTCATCAAGAACATAAGTACATAATATTCCCTGATTCATATTGAATTTAAACAGTTTTGACTAAATTCAAGTCTTTTGATAGGGATAGCAAGAAGTGATACCATTTAAAAAATGCTCCAAGACCATTAACTCTTTGGAATGGGTGCTTTTGAGAGAAAGGATCAATCGGTCCTGAG
Source organism: Panax stipuleanatus (assembly GCA_020205555.1). NCBI lineage: Eukaryota > Viridiplantae > Streptophyta > Magnoliopsida > Apiales > Araliaceae > Panax > Panax stipuleanatus. Next base: position 24,561,240 of record CM035117.1, read on the forward strand.
GACAAACAAAGATCAATTATCCATAGTATCAGTTCATGTTTTGAGCTTGTTCTAGTTTTGGCTAAACGAGAAGTATCCAGTGTTATAAAAAACACTAGGTGGCGGAGGGAGTTTCAAGCGCTTAAGCCTTATAAGCGGGGCCTAGGCTTTTTCCTAGGCAACTTCCCTGGGCAGTGTAGTTTTATTAATTTTTCTTATGTGTAATATAACTAAGGCTATTCTTTTGTATATCTAATAAATTAAAGTTATGATTATCTAAAGTAGAAGTTTAGGGATTGATTTAAAGCATGCAAGTTATAGGGCCAATTTTGAACTGCAATAGAAATTTGAGGGTCTTGGTATTAATTTTAAATATTTTTTTAAAAAAGTATTATTATCCCATCCCAATTTATTTAAAGAAAACAGATTGCAGTCGCGCATATTCTTGGGGGAAGAGGAGGAAACAAGTTGGAACAATGGTGGTGGTTGATGACGATAACGCTGGTGGCAGATGGCGAGAATAATGGTGGTCGATGGGCAGTGCGTAGGCCGGTAGGCGGGCACATAGCATTTCCTTACCAAGGTGGGCAGTGCCTAGCACTTAGGTGGGGCGCCTAGAACACTGGGTGTATCCCAGTCCGCTGCATCTTTTGTAGAGTTTTTGGGTGAGTTTGAGTTGGGAGCTTAGTTGTGATTAAGTTTTTGGGTGCTCTAATGGAGTTAGAACTTTATATATTATTCAGCTTAGTAGGGATATTATGCATTCTGCATGTATTCCATACTATAATGAATGCTACTCCTACTATTCTTCAAGTATTATGAAATAAGCTTAGTTAAAATGGAGAGCATTATATTTCAAGCCAATTAGGCAGTGTCAAATGATAGTTAGTCACTCTCTACAGTAAGCATTAGAATTACAGTACAATATTAATATAAGCTTCGTTCATTTCTGTATCTGTGATGTACTCTTCCAGATATCATAATCCAGCCATTATAATCCTTGATTTACCACTCTCAATTTTTAAAGTAAGAGATCATAAAATTCCGGTTAGTCCAAAGCAATTAAAACAAAAGAACGATATGTTCATTATTGGTTTGTAAATAGATTACAAAAATCATATTGGAGATAAAAAGCAACCAAGTGGGAGGGGGTTGGAGAATCACAGGCTGACATAAACTTCCTCAATAAATTTTGAAAAGCACCCAGACAGGACCTAAGTAACTGAAATGTTCTTTTTAGATCACAATTGTCCCCCTTTTTTAGCAACTCAAATCAATAAACAATCCCCTTTTTATGATGTTGAATGTGTTTTTATAAGTCAAAAAGAAAAAGGAACAGACACAAAGATTTATCAACTCAATTAGACCTAACAACCAAAATACACTGCTTGAATTCAGTTATAATCTCACAAATTCTGTATGGAGTATATGGAAATTATTTTCATTATACAACTTTTTTATAATAAAAAAATATCATTTAATCGAATCCCAAAAATCAACTAGTGTCACTAACTACTACTACAACACTCATTTGTATGCGTTTCAGTATATGCATATTACAATCACCTCCCTAGTGGTATGTGGCACCAGTCTAAAGATTTTGAATTTTGATTCTTGGTATAATTCTTGGTGTCCTTTTGCTAACACAAAAGAGTAAACTTTGAAATAGATCCAATCAATTCTAAAACTTAAATGAAATTAATTATTCAACATTTTGAATTAAATAAATCCACGAAGATACTTCAAGTCATTTTCATTACATAAGTCCTCTTTACCAAAAAAAGTAGAATAGATTTTGCCAAAGTATATATAAGTAAGATGTGAAACAATTATGACATCATTTGCTTTAGTCGAAGTTACCTTCATTTTTTTTAATTAAATGTTTAGTTTGTCGAATAAGAGTACTGCGTGCTTACCTACTAAAAGAAAATAATAAAAAGAGGCGTACAACTTATTAAATGTTTTAAAAAACACACTTTTTCGGATTCTATCACGAGATTTTCATTTCCAAAGTAAAAATAAATTAAGTATTATCATATAAATCAAAAGATGAAGGTCACAAAGATCTTGGATATTGAAAAATAGGAAGGTAATAACTATTCTGGGACAAAAACATCAGTTATTCCTACTATATTCAAAAGGAGAAAAAGTAAAGGAAGAGTCATGTTGTACACGTGTTGTTTCATATAGTTTTGGTGTATTTATTGAGGTTCGTCTAGGTATGACGCAATGATAGCAAAGTGGCCAAGTCCAACAAATATACATAAATGATCTAATAGAAATTAATAGATTTGACTGCTAAGTTCTCTCCGTTTCATCAGCTCAAGTGCTCAACTCTAGGGCTTTTCTTTTCTGCTCTTCTCCTTTTCGTTTTGGTAATTAGTTCACCTTAATTTCTCAATTTTGATATGTTCTCTTTCAATTGCATATGAATTGTATATATATACACACACACTCACTCACTCATATATGTTCGTATTCAGTTGTGATTGTGTACATGCCATCATTTTTTTCCTTCTTAGAGTTTTTCCCCCGTTTTTAAGTTTTTCTGTATCAAATCTTTGTTGAGTTTTGTGTTCCAGTTTTAAGTTTCCTGATTATGGTAATGTTTGGTTAAAATTTATTATTTTGATTCTGATAGTATGGGAATTGGGTCCAAATTTTGTTTTAAAATGGAGTTTTTTGTGTTGGGTTCATGTATACCTCATAATTTTGTTTGAAAAGAATGGACATACTTGAAGGGATGTGGTCCACAAAATAAGTGGTCTTGCCATACCTGAAACGTTTACTGTACATGTGACGCCCTCAAAATAAGTTCAATACCAACCCATTCTGAGTCGCCAAATACATGGTACAGAATTCAAATACAATCTTTTATAACATAAGATTGTGCAAAATACGACCACGCAACTGTGAGTGTCAATACAGACATGTAAAAAATATAAACATTCAAACTAAGTCATCATTACATTTATTATCACACTATTTAAAAAAAATAGTGAGGACTTCTACAGCTGTAACTCAGACCATCACTCCATTTCTCGACTAGTACCCTCGATATTCTCATTTCCTAAAGAGAACAATGGAAGAAAAGGGTGAGCTCAACTAGAACTAAGATAATGAAAAATAACTTATCGTTAGCCTTCAATAAATCAGATAAAATATTATGGACAATAAATTTTAGATCAATATTCGCAGCGGAAATAACAATTCATTAGAAGAGTTAAGTAGAGAATGATGTCTATTATCTTTTTTGATTTAAAAGTCCATCATCAATATTTTATCCCTGTAACATCAATCAATATACATATCTAATTAAATATTCATCTTCGCACTACGAGCCAAAGATATTCATTTGTATCATCAGTTGGTCATGTTCATCTCAACACCTGTCCATCTTTGCACTACGGGTCAAAGATATTCATCAGGTAATCATTCATCTTTGCACTACACAAAGGCCAAAGATATTCATCACGTAATTATTCATCTTTGCACTACAGGCCAAATATATTCAGTTATATCACCATTTGGAACTGAGGATGATGAAAAATAATACGAAAAACGGATCCAGTGAGATAAAAGACAAATATTAAAAAATTTATCCAGAGTTCAAGAATGAAGATCAAAACCTGGATCCAATCAAAGATGATTTGGAAGAAAAAAAATATTTTTTTTTACCGTAAATATTAACTCATGAATAGTAACTAGTGAATAGTAACTCGACATGAAAAGATAAAAATTTCACAAGAAAGTTCAGACCAATATTCCAGTGAAATGATATTAGATGAAGCGCAAAACTCAAGGAATTTCTGATCATTTCAGGAATTATAGAAGCAATACTTACCGTAGTAAGTTTAGAGTTAAGATTCTGAAATGAAACAATATACGAAACTGTAATTGAATTTTCACCTGTCAGGCGGTAGTCCGCTCAGACAGATTATTTTCACAATTTAATAACAACTGAATACGAAGGGTTATTCACCAGGCATGCGGTAGTCCGCGTAGACAGGTTATTCCCACAAAATACTAAAGAATGGAATAACAACAGAATTTTACCATACATGCGGTAGTCCGCGTAGACAGATTATTCCAACAGAATAATAAAGAATGAAATAACAACCCTTACGAGTATTGAAAGAAAATAACTCTCTTCATGAATACGAAAGAAATAATACCCATTACCTTAAAAATTTGGAGACTGCAATAGCGTAATAGCAGAATACTCTTTTTCTTTTTCTCTTATTCTTTCTATACTTTCTCTCTCTATAGCTTTAGTAAATTGGTGAGAAATAATGAAGAAATGAGCTTCTATTTATAGGCTCGGCAGAATAAGGATAAAATAGTCTTTTCGTCATAATTTATGATATCATCACTTTCATCATTGATCCTATGACATTATTGCTTACCTCATCGCTTCGATGACATCCTTTCTTACCTCATCGCTTCGATGACATCATTATTTGCATCATAAGAGTTCAAATTCAATTTGCACTCTTCTAACTCGTTTAACTTTTATACCATGAATTTACTATAATAATGTTATCATTCTAATTATAAAAATCATACTATTATATAATCACATCATACTACTATAATGTAATATTATAACAATATATTTGAATGAATTATTTTATCGAAAAAGATAAAATACCAACTTTCAACAAATGTCACATGTTAAAAATTCCTCCGTTTAAATCCACATTGAATAAATATTTCCTTATCATATGCATCAAAAATTAATTATTCACAAATAATATTACAAAACTATAATATTGACAATCAGGTCGTTCCCAAGAAAGAGGGGGCCTTCCGATAAGGATTTCTCCTTACTGACGCGCAATTAATCTACCCCTTTCCTAGACAGAACTTTCTTAGACATTGCTAATAATACTATCTAATAATATTATTCAAATAATATAAATTATTGATTTGTAATTTGAAATAATGTGCAATGACAATTATTGAATTAATAATATAAAATAGCAAAGTAACACTTATTGATATAAAATATCAACGTAGCAAATATTGAACCAATAAAATATTATGCAATTATTGAATCAATAATATAAAATATTGAACAGTAATTACTGTAACAATAATTAAGTGACTTCCTACGTAAGAATCAATAATTCGAAATACTGTGTTATACCGTGTGCTACTTGTGCAACACCACGTATTACTGTATTTTAACCACTGAGTATTTTAACAGTACTAACGGTAACAGTTTTGTCGTTATTTTTATAAAAAGGTTACTTCTGTCGCTTTTTATATCCGACATTCATTCCGTTGTGGGGTCCATCAATGACTGCGCCGTCGTACGAATATTCTCCGACAAAAAGAATATTCCTCGACCAAACGAATATTCTCCGACACAACGAATATTTTATAACCACTTGCTTACTTTGTAAACTTTGCACATTTCACCCATAACTTATCACATTTATCAAATCAACATCTTACTATTTCAAAATAATATATAAAGAAAATTAAATCTTATTCATAAAATTTGGGGTCTTACAGTAAATGTGACTACTAATTGTGATTTTCTTTGTCTACACCTAGCCTAATGCGTCCGTTTCAGCAACTATTAGACCACGAGAAGGTAATTTTTCGTGGGCTTTACAACGTCGTCGAACTCAACCACAAGCACATCTACTATCTAAATGCCGAAAACTTATTTTGCAGTGGGGTAATACCCATCACCGTACTGCATCACGGTTACATGCCCAACCTCGACGTTCATCTACTAAAAATTTGAAAAAGCCACCTAGACATCATTTCGAACAGGGCTTGACGTCAGGCGCATCTAAACGAACACAATGACAAAGTATTCAATTCTTAAAAAAACAAATTTAACTTATATTCTTTATCTACCGGATTTTATTTCTTTCACACTAAAACGTTTTTTCGACAGAGGTTATAAATGTTGTGCTTACCTCGTCCATTGGACGCCCACTCAGACATCAATTAGAAATTGGCTCGACGTCAAATCCACCTAAACAAACACCACTACAAGGTATTCAAATCTATATAATAAGGAAAGTTTCTTACAATATTATTTTTCAGGATTTTTTTTACTAATACTACGATTTTGCGTGTGTCGCTGACATGTACTTTTTTTCTCATTTGTGTTAGGTATCTTGAGTGCTAATAATTTTGTACATAAATGACAGACACTTTATTATTATGAATGCTTTGTTGATCCATCCTTTGGTGGTTATTAATCTCTCTACGTGGGTGTTGGCTCTACATTTAACCCATCTTTCGTGGTAGTTGTCGGTTCTGCTGTCAGTCGGTGGTCCTTACAAAAATTTGAAAATTTATGCAATCGTATTAACTTTTAATTAATTTACTATTTTAAGTAAATTATTATCAGTAATTTTAGATATCATTATTTCACGATAATTTTATTCGGTGTTCTATTTGATATTTTACCCAACATGTTAAATGTGACGCCCCCAGAATAGGTCCATTCAACCCAACCCATTCTGAGTCGCCAAATACATGGTACAGAATTCAAATACAAATTTTATATCATACGGTCGTGCAAAATACGACCACACAACTGTGAGTGTCAATACAAATATGTAGAAAATATTAAGATTCAAACTAAGTCCTCATTACAATTATTATCACACTATTTATCAGAAATAGTGAGGACTACTACTGCTCTAACTCGGACCATCACTCAGTCCCCCGACTAGTCCCCGCAACATTCTCATTTCCTGAAGAGGACAACAGATGAAAAGGGTGAGCTCAACTAGCTCAGTAAAGAATATTATGACTAAGATAATAGAAAATAAATTATCGTTAGCATTCAACAGTTCAGATAAAATATTATTGACAACATGTTTTAGATAAATACTCGCAGCGGAAATAACCGTTCATCATCAATATTTTATCCCTGTAACATCAATCAATATCCATCTCATCAAATATTCATCTTTGCACTACAGGCCAAAGATATTCATTTGTATCATCAGTAGTCATGTTCATCTCAACACTTGTCATCTTTGCACTACGGCCAAAGATATTCATCAGGTAATCATTCATCTTTGCTCTACAGGCCAAAGATATTCAGTTACATCACCTTTTAGGACTTAGGATGATGAAAAATATTTTAAAGAACGAATCCAGTGAGATAAAAGACAAAGATTAGGGATTCGTCATTTAGTTTATCCAAATTCAAGAATAATCCATAATAATACTTTGTGGAGCAAAATTCAAGAATAAAGCCCAAAACTTGGATACAATCAAAGATAGTAACCTTAACAGACAATTTGGACAAATAGAAGAAAAATAAATTTTTCCGTGAATAGTGCCGTATACGTGAATAGTAACTCCGACGGAAAAAGTAAGAATTTCAACATAAAATTCATGACAATATTTTTGTATAATGATATTGAGAAGAATAACATCATTTACGAAAGAAATAACATCCCTTACCTCAAAAGAACAGTATCTCTGACTGGAATATCGGATATAATACCGACGGAAGCTTGTACTGAATAGTAATACTCAAAGTATTGAAATACTCACAAAAATACGCTCGATATTATAGAGAGAGAAAATTTCTGATTCTGGTGTGATTTTCAATTCTAACCTAAGCACCCTAATTATAGGAAAAGCTTAGGATGCCAAAGGAGACTAAAATAATAAAATAATATATTTTTTTAAAAAATTTCTGCCGCCTGGAGGCTAAAAATTTTAGATTTTTCAACAACAAAAGTGGGGCCCACCATTTTATTTAAAAAATATTTATTTTCCGAAACTTCAATAATTCATAACAAATAGCCCCTTTGTCAGAAAAATAAAAAATTCTATGTCCTTCCATAGAAAATTTAATTATCTACAACTTTGCAGAAGAAAGTTTTTCCAAATTCCAAACATAAATTATCCGAAATCCAAAAACAGATGATTTCCCACACCAAAATACTGATAAAAACACATCAGCATTAATTCCTTCTTTAATATCCACAAAATAAATATTTCCTTATCATATAAATTAATAATTAATTATTCACAAATAATATTATAGAACTACAATATTAACAACCAGGTCGTTCCCAGGACAGTGGGGGCCTTCCGATAAGGACTTCTCCTTACTGGCGCGCAATTAAATAACCCCTCCTAGACAGAACTTCCTTAGACATTGTCAATAATGCTATCTAATAATATTATTCAAATAATATGAATTATTGAGTTGATAACGTGAAATACTGTGCAACGTCAATTATTGAATCAATACTACAAAATATCAACTGTAGCCATTATTGAATTAATCATAAAAAATAGCAACGTAGCAATTATTGAGTCAATAAAATATCAATGCAGCAATTATTGAGTCAATAATATAAAATATCAACGTAGCAATTATTGAGTCAATAATATAAAATATTGAACAGTAAAATACTGTAACAATAATTGAGTAGGTTCCTTCTCACGTAAGACTCAATAATTCAAAATACTGTGCAATACCGTGTGCTACTGCGCAACACCGCGTACTGTATTTTAACCACCGGGTATTTCAACAGTGCTAACGGTAACAACTACGTCGTTATCTTGTAAAAAGTTATTTCTGTCGTTTTCTATATCCGACAGTTATTCCGTTGTGGGGGCCCACAAATAGCTGCGCCGTCGTACGAATATTCCCCGACAACAAGAATATTTTATAATCACTTGCTCATTTTAAAAATGTTTGCACATTTCACCCATAACTTTCATATTTATCAAATCAACACCTTACTATTTCGAAATAATATATAAAGAAAATTAAATCTTTATTCATAAAAGTTGGGGTCTTACATTAAATAGTACTGATAGTATTCACTTGGAGTACCAAAAACAAAATCTAACTAATTCATCATGCGCTAAATTAATTATCCTTTTTTTCTCTTGCTGTTAGTTAATTCATATTAATATTTTTTATTTGCATCTTTTAGTACGCTAAATTTGGGCTACCAATCAATTTAATTACTTGAATTTTCTAAGAAGCAGATGTTTTTAATACGCTAGATTTTGGCTACCAATTAACTTAATTAGTTGATTTTTCTAAAACACCCTCTTCACAATGTGGGAATACCCTTTTTACCACACGTCCACTTTCCTTTACACAAAGTCAGAACACTCTTCACAAATACATTTTGATCTCTTTCACACTAATACATTTTTTCTACAGAGGTTACGAATTATGTGCTTGCACCGTCCATTGGACGTCCACTAAGACATCAAATTGAAATTGGGTCTACGTCAAGCACACCTAAACCAACACCACTACAAGGTAATCGACTATACAATAACAAATATTTTACTAATATTCTTTCTTCATCGAATTTGTTTCATTTAACACTAATACATTTTTTCAATAGCGAATATGAATCATATGGTCACCCTGTCCACTGGACGACCTACTTATACCGTGTTTGGATATGTAAGTTCCTTTTTCAGTCTTAATAAAAATTGAACAATTACTATTCCTTTTTGAAATTTCTAACGTGTCTTTCAATTTGGGACAGGAGGATTATCATTTGCAATGCACGGTAAAATTATTTTCTTCTTTTATAGCAAACTTGCTTTTTAATAGTTCTTTTTTTATACTTTTTAGATTTAATCTTCTTTTTTCCTTTCTTTAATAGAGAGAACATTACCAGGAAAAAAATATTAGCATTGTCATTCGAGAAGAATCTGAATTGAAGATTATGCGTAAGGCAAGATAAGATTACTTTTTCTTTTCTTAATCTCATACTTTATTTTCCAAAACAAAGCATCTTATATTTGTACGCTATCAGGAAAATCAAAGAAAACTTCGAGCAAAAGAAAAAGGGAAGGAGAATCAAAAAGGAAAAGAAAAAGAAAATCAAGCTCCTAATTTGCCAATGGTAAGTATACAATATTCCAGACATTTACGTTAGTAGTTACAAAGATTTCAAATTAATTCTTATAATCCCAACAATAATTAATTCTTATAATCCCAACAATAATTAGTAGTTACCAATTTGCCTATGGTAAGTATACAATATTTCTATGGCTATTGAATGGAAACGTGTTCCTTTAACAAGAAGTCGAGGATGGAGAAAAGTTAACACGGTTATGTGTATTTTATAATTCTTAAATTGTATTCAAGTAATGACGTGTCAATTGTTTCTTTCTTGCGATACTACTAACATTTTGCTTTCTCTTATAAATAACAGATTTTTGTTACAAACAATATTTGTTGGCCGTGGACGTTGCCGATGAATAGTCTTTCTTTTCAGAGATTTATGTACTGAAGACATGGTAGAGCTTGACAAATCTACAAGGAAAATATTGTTATATGTATTTTTAAGAACATAATTTATTAAAAGTGGTAATATTTTTGGTAGATAATTGGAAAATAAATTGTTGTAAACGAATTTATTAATATACGCGATGTTGTATTTATTATAAATTTGGTATATAATTGAAAAATAGATTGTTGTAAAAAATATTATTGATATACGCGCTGTTGTATTTATTATAAATTTATATTAGTAAGTGTGTCATCCATTATGTATATAGAGTTCGCAGGTGGTCGATACAAAAGAGACATTGCTGTGAAGGTACATGTATTTTGATTATTCACTTTTCCCGAGGAAGTGTATAAGTGGAAAGTATTTTTTGTCCATAACTTATACAGAAATTGAAGATAATCTTCATTATTTTATTTACTTTACGTGCAAAGAAGGGAAAACATTTTTTCTTTGAATGACTAACTGTGTTTGAAGGACTAATATCTACTTTTTAAAGCTCTGTATGACACCTTCAGTGGAAGATTTGGCAACATCCATTTTGTGTCATTAATTTTTTTTCCTCTTTTCAATGATTTCGTATTATTGATTTGAGTCGAATTGAAAATAGGAACTCAATTTTCTCAATAGTGATGGCGACAGGAGACTTCATATTGGTGCTGTCAATTTAATGTTTTAGGTAAATAATCAGCATGTAGAGAATTTTGATGGACAAATAAATAATGAGCATGTAGATATTGGAGCTATCAATTTAATATTTTAGGTAAATAATCAGCATGTAGAGAATTTTGATGGACAAGTAAATAATGAGCATGTAGATATTGGAGCTATCAATTTAATGCTTTAGGTAAATAATGAACATGTAGCGAATTTTGATGGACAAGTAAATAATGAGCATGCAGATACAATTTGTGGCAAAATTCTTGACTTCTTTATATTTTGGGTGGCATGTCTATCTTGATTAGAAAATTTCTAATTTACAACAAATAATTACGAAATTTTCTAATTTTCATCGAATAAATACTCTTTTCACATTGTCAACTCACATTTTTTATTTAAATTCATCTTTATGTATTAAATAATTACACGAGTATTCGTAGTGCCGGAGACACGGGTTAATCCTAGTATATTTGTATTTAAAAAAATTAGCTTCTGGGAACCGGGAAGGAGTGAGGATGTATCTATACCCACCAAGACACCAACCCTTTTTCTCTTTCTGGCTTCCTGTTTCTGCAAAATGATCTGTTTTGGGTAGGAATGGATTAGGGATTCATCAGCTGGTGGAGAAGAAGAGTCTTTTTCAAGTGAACCCTGCTGTCTATCAATTTTATTTTTTTTTTGTATTTTCATAAATGATCAGCTTTGTTTTTCTATGTGAATTATCTACATAGTTTCATAATTTATATATATTTTATTAGTAGTGGAGTATTGTTTTTATGGGTCAAGGAATTAGTCAAAATATTGACTAGTCGGAAATTGGGCACCTGATCAAAAGTTGAATAAAACAAAATTACTAAACAATGCTAGTATAACTTTAAACACAAGACTCTGTGGCCCAATGGATAAGGCGCTGGTCTACGAAACCAGAGATTCTGGGTTCGATCCCCAGCAGAGTCGTATATATTTTTCATACCTTATAGTATAGGTCTAAAGTTGGAGAATAAAGGTTTTTTAATTCGTTCATTTGATAATTCTTTTATTACACAGAAAATAGTTATTTTTAATGCTGCTAGTATTTAAAAAACAAAACACAATATCCTCAAATTTATAATCCTAATTTTATTTTCTTCCTCATCTGTTTTCTCTTGTGTATCGCGTCTAACGAATTGGATGAGTTGTTTTATATATGGGGACAGAGAGAGAGAGTCCAATGAGTAAATGAGTTTCTAAGGAGATAATTATGTGAAAATGTGTGCGAATGAATATGAGGTAATTATGACAAAATAAAGATTCAAGGGTATTATAGATAATTGAGTACTATATTTAATGTTTTTCAATTATCTTAATTTTTGTGCACACTTCAAAAACGTTAAACTAACTTATCCAATTCTTATAGGAAGTTTTAGAGGGGTGCACACAAATTAAGATAATGATTGGAAAGCATTAAATATAGTACTTTTCAATTATCTATAATACCCTTAAATATTCGTAAAGTCAATAAAATTCATGAAAATAATATTTAAAACGTAACCTATAATATAAGAGTAATTTAAAGAGTAAAATTTTGTATTGCATACATTGCGTTAAATTAATGTCCATATTTACACCATTTTATTAACAACAGTTTAAATTTTAAAATTGATATGAATTTGTTTGATGTAATTGTTGAATATTAAGAGTTCATAAATTATTTTAAAAACTAGTAATTGTACCCGTGCGATTCACGGGAATTAAAATTAAACTATTTCACTTGACTAATAAGATAAGCAAAATAATTGAATATAAAAATCTTTTACAGTATCAAATTAAAATATATTATTCATTTTATTTCATGTTCTAAGATTTTAGAAATCGTTCCGACCATTCAAACATGGATCAAGTAATATAAATATTCTCCAATATCATTAAAGAAAATATTTTACTACTTTAGTTTGTATTTAACAAAACAAATGTTGGCTAATAGTGTTTTAGAACCAAAAAAGACTAATATTGATCCATTCGTATTGATATAGATTATATGGATAACAAAGTTCAATTCCACATCTTGTTCCAATACCTACCAAAGTGTAATTTATTCTGGTTATCCAAACATGGATCAAGAAATATAAATATTCTCCAAGATAATTAAAGGAAAAAAATATTATTTTAGTTTGTACTTAAAAACAAATATTCGCTAATAATGCTTCAAAACCCAAAAAGAGTAATATTGATTCATTCTTGTTGATAAAGAATATGTTCAGAACTATTAAAGTAGTCATATGTCATCTCAGGTGTAAAGTAAATGTAATTTTTGTTAACTCACTACTTTCTATTTCATGTCACAGCAAAATAGGCATCTTTGCCTCGCACAATGTCAGATCTTGAGTGCCCCATTCGTCCCAAGAGGAAGAAGATCTAGGTGGATTACTTCGTCAACTTCCGCTGGATTATTGTTATCTTTGTTGCACTTCCCATTTTATTCACACTGTACTTCGTTACCTATCTTGGGGATGTCAGATCAGAGTGAAAGTCTTTCAAGCAGCGTCAAAAATAACATGAAAAAAATGTCAAGAAAGTTGTGAAACGCCTCAAGCAGAGAATGATTGCCAAAGTTGAGCCTCTAGTCAATATGGTGCAGATCACCAGGGTGACTTTTTCAATGAATCTTGCCCTTGCTGTAGAGCTTGATGATCTGCATATATATTAAAGTACTCATATTGTTAAAAAATCAGTTAAAATAAAATGTGACAGAAAAAAATAAGTGAACTATTCAAATTAAAGTTCGGTATAGTAAATTATTACTACCTAGTATGACTCATAATAGTAGTTGCTTCAACCATCATCTAATAGCTCCAAACCAAAAATAAAATAAAGAAAACACAACAGAGTTTAGTGTACCTGAAAAAAAGGCAACGACAATAAAATGATATATGTTCAGTGAATATTTCGAAATAAAAAAAAAATCGTTCTTGAATATGTAACAACTTTATTAAACAAATAACTCAATAAAAGAATTGGACTTTAGAATTGATCTGGTGTAGAAAGATAGAGAAAGAATAAGAGATTATAACACAACCCACATCTCATCCATTCTAATAATACCTATCACAGTACTGATATTGTTAATTAAATAGTCCAAATCTAATTAAACTTATTTATAGTAAAAAAATTAAATGAACCATTCAAGCATAACAAATTAAACTTAGATACAATAAATTATTACTACCTAGTCATACTTATAATAGGAGTTACTTCAAACATTATCCAATAGCATCCAAACCAAAAATAAAATAAAGATTAAAAAATTTCATGATGTTCTGGATCGCCTTTAACATAGATTAAAAAAGTTCTTATTTAAGGTTTAGAATCCAGTTACGATACTCTCTTTTGTTATTTTAAAAAAATGGCAATAGAAGAAGAAAAATAAAATATAAGATGGTAGTTAGACTGGATCCAATCATCATTAATGAAGAGTTTTTTTTTTGTTATTGATGATAATAAATAGCATTAAAGAAAGGGAGTGAGATAATGAACGTTTTTTTTAAAAACGTGTAAAAAAATAATCTGATTTTTTGGAAAAAGTAAAAGGGAGAAAAGTGTTTTGTTAAAAACATATAAAAGTATAATCTGATTTTTTGGGAAAAAAGTCAAGGGGGGGAATATTTGGTTTTGGAGAGAATTCTTTTGTGTTTTGGGGGAAAAATTAAGTGTATTCTATTTTTATATACAGTATGATTGATTATTGATGGTAATAAATAGCATTAAAGAAGGGGAGTGATATAATGAAGATTTTTTTTTTGTTATTGAATATTGATGATGATAAATAGCATTAAAGAATGGAGTGAGATAATTAAGAATTTTTTTTTTGTTAAAAACGTGTAAAAGGATAATCTGATTTTTGGATTTATACGTGTTTTTATTTTTGAGGGAATTGTTATTGATTATTGATGGTGATAAATAGCATTAAAGAAGGGGGTGAGATAATGAATTTTTTTTTGTTGTTGATGATGATAAATAGCATTAAAGAAGGAGAGTGAGATAATGAACGTTTTTTTGATTAAAAACGTGTAAAAAGATAATCTGATTTTTTGAAACAAAAGTGAAGGAAAAAAATGTGTTTTGTTAAAAACGTATAAAAGGATAATCTGATTTTTTTGGAGAAAAGTAAAGGGGGGGAAATATTTTGTTTTGGAGGGAATTGTTTTGTGTTTTTAGAGAAAAAATTAAGCAATTAAAATTAAGTGTATTCTACTTTTATATATAGTATGATTGATTATTGATGGTGATAAATGGCATTAAAGAAGGGGAGTGAGATAATGAAGAATTTTTTTTTTGTTATTGATGATGATAAATAGCATTAAAGAAGGGGAGTGGGATAATGAAGGTTTTTTTTTTGTTAAAAACGTGTAAAAAGATAATCTGATTTTTTGAAAAAAAAGTGAAGGGGAAAAATGTGTTTTGTTAAAAACGTGTAAAAGGATAATTTGATTTTTTTTGGAAAAAGTAAAGAGGGGAAAATGTTTTGTTTTGGATGGAATATTTTGTGTTTTGGAGGAAAAAATTAAGCAATTAAAATTAAGTGTATTCTACTCTTATATATAGTATGATAGTATGATTGATTATTTATGGTGATAAATAACATTAAAGAAGGGAGTGAGAAAATAAAGAGTTTTTTTTTGTTATTGATGATGATAAATAGCATTAAAGAAGGGGAGTGGGATAATGAAGATTTATTTTTTTTGTTAAAAACGTGTAAAGGATAATCTGATTTTTTAGGGAAAAAGTGAAAGGGGAAAATATGTTTTGTTAAAAATGTGTAAAAGGATAATCTGATTTTTTGGAGAAAAAGTATTTTGTTAAAAACGTTTCAAAGGATAACCTGATTTTTTTGGAAAAAAAAGTAAAGGGGGGAAAAGTATTTTATTTTGAAGGGAATTATTTTGTGTTTTTTAGGGGAAAAATTAAACAATTAAAATTAAGTATATGATTCAACATTCTATCTATTTTAATTAACCTTTACATATGTGTTTTTCTGGCCCTATATGTTAATCAAATACGACCCCTAGCTTCATTTTTATATAATTCAACAATTGCACATCAATTTCCTTAAGAAAACATATAGTCCCCAACCCCAACCATTATTATAATTAAAAATTTACAAGGAAAATGAACGCCTAATCCTTTTGAGACTTGTATAATAATGAAATAATAATATAAAAAAAACCCATTCCTTTTGAGTGATTGTCATAAGAGTTAAGATAAATTTAAATTGAATTATAATTATAAAATTTATCAATACACGTGATTGATAGGAATTACGCGACTTCGTTTTTATATATTTCTTACAAAAAGTTATTAATACTTATTCATGTAGTTGAGAATTAAAAGATTCTGACATAAACATTTACAATATGTATCATTTTCTTTGTAGTAATCAAACAAATCCACCTAACAAAATACACGCACAAATCACCATTAGCGGAACCAGGGGGTCGAGGGGAACATCTGACCCAAACAAAATTTTGCACAGGCTATATATATATACACACACACACATGTATATATGTATAATAATATTAATTTATATTAGCAGTCCAAAATTTTTTACACGCGCTCCATAAATTAAAAAATAGAATAAATTTTATTTTACAATGAAATTCAAATGAAATAACTTAAAACACAATCAAATCTAGGTCGCTACTTGAGATTGAAGAATGATCATAAAAATCAAGTTCTTTATTTACCAAATTATTTTCTACAAATATTTTATATTTTTAAACATCATGAATTTACTTCAAAGACTCCCTTTTGTTGATTTCTTTCTGGATTAATTTTCTTTGTTCTATATAGAAAATTGATATTTTCACATAAAAAAATAACATTTCTACATGAATCCTCTCTCACGTATTTCTACATGAAATAATAAAATAATATTTTACATAAATTTTAATATTGACCAAAATTTTGAGACGTTTTCAAACTAAGTAGAGTCGCAAGATACAGTTGCCTCCTCTCAGTCATACAGGCGAAAGAAGTACTCCAAGCGTCAATAAATAAAATTTTTTTACTCATGTATTTTGACCCCCTCTAAAAACGTTCTGATTCCGACCCTACAAATCACGCGAAATATATTTATTTGTTTCAAATGTGAGAGAGCTCTAAATCAAGTTCATTTCACATCTATTTTGAAACGGATTTTCATTATTTAAAACATTTATGAAATCGGTTCCAATTGTGTCCGTTTCAACACTCCATAATTTAAGCCCTTTTATGCTTCTTTCTGTCCGAAGCTAACAAATTTGATCCTATCCGGTGTCTCACTTGATGTGGTTGAGATTTTAAATTTCAAACACAATAAAATATAAAAAAGTTCTGCTAATTAACGGAAGTTGATATATTATTAAAAAAATATTTTCCTCTAAAAATGGGTTTACAATCCCTTTTGGAAATGTTCAAATTTAGAGTTATGTGTATTTCCAGTGTGAGGAAATTAGTATCCGATTTGACTTTTATTTTATTTTTTTGCATAAATAAAATTTATAATTATTAAAATAAAGATCATACTTTGTTATTGGAAAAAATTTCGCAAATTACGTGACTATTATTATTTAGTAGCGGCCGATAGTATTATTTTCAGCTTTATCCACTACTATTTAGTAGCCACCGATAGTATTATTTTCAGCCTCATCCGTTACTATTAACAGTGGATAACATATGACATAATACGTCGTCTGTTATTAATAGTGGACGTAACACATCGTTCTGTTATTAATAATAATAGATGTGGATTAATCTCAGCCGTTGATTTATCCTATATTGAAGGCTAAAAATCATGTATGTCTATTTTTAATTCACGAATTATTATTTATATATATCATCCCTGGCCCGCAATCACATCTAATTAGTACAATTACCCACTAATTAGCTGTTAGTAATCAAAACGTGGATCCCAATGCGACATTTGCGCTCACACCTGCTGCTTTAAATAGAGCAAATGGGCCTAACTTTGGATACCGTTTTCGATCCCAAACACACACAAATAGTATTACGCACATTGATATATATATATAGAGAGAGAGATAAGAGGAGAGAGAAAAAGAGTGAAAAACAATGGCTACTCTCAAAGTTCCTGCATCGGTTCCTTCTCCAGCTGAGGATTCTGAACAACTCAGAAAAGCTTTTGCAGGTATTTTTTTTAAAATTTAAATTGCTGAATTTTGAAACTATTTATACTCAATTTGTCACTCTTAATTTCATTTTTGTTAGTTCTTTCAGTACTGTTCAATTTTATCACCTTCATCGACTTGGATCGGTTGTCATTTACCTAATTGACTTTTGATCTGTTAAATTATGTAGTTTGTTTCAATCTGCTGGAAGCGTTCAGATGATCATTTGATATTGATCTGTCATCTGTCTTTTATATACTCAATCTGTTTCAAAATATAGAATAGTTTGACGTTTTGAAGTCAATTTGAGGTATTTTTAAATTCAGAATTGATTCGTTCATTTAATTTTAGGCAATAAAATTATGAAAACTGCAAATTATCTAACAAGTGCTACAAATTACAAGATTTAATTTTCAAAAGTTAAAATCAAATTAACTCTGTTGAATGTGAAAATATCTTAAATTGATTGTAAAAAGATCTTATATTTCGGAATACAGGGAGTATATTATATATATAAACACACATTACTATTTTCATTCTGCCAATATGGAAATGAACCATGTTTAAAGTTTGTTTGACTTTTACGATGCGTTATGCAGAGTTCATAGTCGATTTGATCTTGTTAATTGTTAGTGTCAGCTTTAGATCAATACATGATAATAACTAAGATGGTTCCAATATTTGAATTTTAAATATCTTTGATTTTTTCTTTCCTATTTACTTTAATTTTTAAGATCCAAATTTGATTTGAATTGATTTTTGGTATAACAAGAGTTAGATAACAAAAACATATTATCAAATGTTGACTTAAATTTGTTACTGAAAGGGGAGTTTGAGATTTAGTGGAAATAGTTCTCATCCTGATACGAAATGATTGGAAATCTGTGATGATCATGACAATAGATATGAAACTTACCAAATGTTTCAATTATTTACAACTTTTATGTAATTTAAAATGTTATTCTGTGAATATTTTTAAATTTCTTGATTATCTGTCATTTATTTTACTGAATATCGCACTCCATTTTAAACTAGTTTGTCTCATTGAATATTCTAGCTGTTGTGCCTGATCCAACATTTCAATCAGTTGAATCTTGGCATTATGTGAAAATATGTATTCAAACGATGAAATAGAAAAAGAACTTAATACTTGTAAATTACAACTACCCTCATATACTAAACATTGCTATGCATCCAAATGCATCACTCCTGTCACACCATTACTATGTATGTTTTAATGTGTGGGATTTTATTTTACTGCCATTTTCTTAGTTCGATCGGTAATTTGATTCCTACATGGCAAAATGTTTTTATTAATTAAGCATCTTTATGTTATTGAAATGAATATCATGCTTGTAAATTCAGATTTAATACAAGAATATTGTGTAAAGTAAATTTGATTGTTATGCTATTTTTTTAGTTTGTGCATGTATTTGTGGATCGAGATTTGAGAATGAAGTGTGTATATAAACCATTGCAGGATGGGGAACAAATGAGGCATTGATTATTCAGATTTTGGCACACAGGAATGCATCACAGCGCAAATCTATTCGAGAAACTTATGCTGCAACATTTGGAGAAGATCTACTGTCAGCTCTGGACAAAGAACTTTCAAGTGACTTTGAGGTAAGTTTTACACCTCCCTTTAGTTTTTTTCAAATGAGAAGGCTATGTATCATAGCAGATTCTTACATTGCCTAAGAAGGCTTGATCTTTTACTTTTTTAGATACTATTGATTGGTTGTTTTGATGGTAATGTAGGAAGACTAATCTTTTGTTTCCTATAAAATAATAAAACAGCGTGCAGTCTTATTATGGACGCTGGAACCAGCTGAGCGAGATGCGTACTTGGCTAACGAAGCCACAAAGTTGTTAACAGCAAACAAGTTGGTTCTCTTGGAAATTGCTACCACCAGATCTTCACACGATCTCTTTTTGGTAAGGCGAGCTTATCATGCTCGTTACAAGAAGTCTCTGGAAGAAGATATTGCGCATCACACAACTGGGGACTTCCGTAAGGTACAACTATAACCTTCGCGGTGTGATTACTAGTTTGAACGGGTGTAACATTGAACTAGTGTAATGGTTTGATTTGATTCACTAGTTTGAACCGGTATGACCTTTAGAAAGGGCGTGTTTAGTTCATATATTTTCAAATTGAAAATGTGCCTTTTCAAATGGGTGTTTGGAATCCTATAAATGGATTAGAAAACTCTCATTTGGGATAACAATTCATTCACAAGAAATGAATCCATAATTCTTTTAAAAGAAATTTGGTGTTATTATTTTCTTCCCTCTCAAATTATAGTTTTGAATAAATACTATTCTGCACATAGTATTTAATATATATTAATTTCTTGGTCTGTCTTATTTTGGGAGACGGATTCGCTGTAACCGTATGCAGTTTATATAGGGGGGCGAATACTGTGTTAAGAAGAGAGTGAATTTCCATTTGATTCAGGCGGTACTATTATTATTTTTTTAGAATTTCGAAAATGTCCTGCAGGAAAAGTTTCAACAATGATTACTATTTTTTTGTACTAAATTTGTTGCATTTTTTGTTGGCCTTTATAAAATATTGTTCTTTTGTTATAATGGCGAGCCATGTGTTGGATGGTTATTAAAGCAGTTCTATTTCCATGAAGCTTTTGGTTCCTCTTGCTACTGCATTCCGGTATGAGGGTGATGAGGTGAATATGACTTTGGCAAAATCAGAGGCTAAGAAACTTCATGAGAAGATATCCGAGAAGGCCTACAATGATGATGAGATCATCAGGATTTTGACTACAAGGAGCAAAGCACAGCTTAATGCAACACTCAACCACTACAACAATCAATTTGGAAATGCTATCAACAAGGTAATACATTTTCCAAGACATTACTAGAATCATGTCAAAACTAAATTTGTTCCCTGTTTATCTGCCTTCTAGTAAAACCTAAATTCCATTATTGATGCTCACTCGGGGTACTCCCTGATCACCTATTATGCATGTCTGGCATTAAATGTCTGTCTTACAATGAAGTTTTAGAAAGTTATATTTCCAATTTTAATTTTGTAAATAATCTCAAAGCACTTCTAATTTGAAGAAATTAAAAAAGGTCTCTCAAAACCTCTCTATGAACATTTGAAAAATGCATTATAAAGTCTTTGTTTTAGATGCATGATAGTTTGTGTAAAACATTTTTGGATGAACTTTTGCAGGATCTGAAAACTGATCCAGAGGATGAGTACCTCGCTTTTCTGAGGGCCGCTATAAAGTGCTTGACTTATCCTGAGAAATATTTCGCAAAGACACTTCGATTGGCAATCAACAAGTTGGGGACAGATGAGTGGGCTCTCACTCGTGTTGTCACCACCCGCGCTGAGTATGACATGCAGCGTATCAAAGAGGAATACCAACGAAGGAATAGTGTCCCTCTTGAACGCGCAATTTCTGGAGACACTTCTGGAGACTATGAGAAGATACTTCTCGCCTTGATCGGGCATGGGGATTATTGAGTTGAGCATTTTGTGCTATGAGTGCAGTTTCTATATTTTGAATCCGGGTTCTTTTTGACTGTTTGAATGTCATTCGACTGTCTTATGTACTTCTCTACTGGTTTGAAACTTTATGGTTTGAGTTCTGGATGATGCTTATTGGAGTAATATATTTATGAGTTCTGCTACTGCTTCACTGCAGTCTTGTTTATGTTGTGTATACCATAATCCCTATATGCTTCCTCCCTTGATAGATTTTATTATTTAGCCTTGTGGCCATGGGCGGATCGGATCTATATAGGTGCAACATAGGTAACTGTCCTTGCTGGATTTTTTTTAATAGATATAGAGGCAGGGCAGATATGTAAATTAATAAATTCAGGAGGCAAATTAATTGAAGAGTTAAACTTGAAGGTGGTAAAATAAATTTCATAAATCAATTCTAAATACAAGTAAAAAAATCTTCTTAGTTTTAATTAAAGGCTTGAAATCTTAGATGTAGAAATCTAACTTATGCTTTGAAATTAATTCATGGTTTTGTTTGAATATAAAAAACAAATTTGGTTTGAGACTTTGAGCATTTGGGAAATCTTTCAAATTCAACAATGACAAATAAATTTCTAAATTGTATTTAAATATTTTTTATTTGAAATTCCTTTTTAGTTTGGATTATGAATATTTATTGCAATTTGTAAACTGATTAGTTCAAGTTTTTTTTATTTAACTTCAAAATTCATGGGCCCGCCCCCCTGCTTGTGGCACATATTGCTTATTATGATGCTTATTAATTTCAATTTATGTAGTAGTAGATAAAATAATGGCTCGTTAATTTCAATTTATATAGTAGTAGTAGATGGTAATGCATACTATTTTCATTTTATTTAGTACAATGGTATTTGTATGCATTACCTTTTTCGTGTTCTCCTTTTCTCCGTTTAATTTGTTAAAGAATATGATATTGTGCAATAATTGATTCATGATTTTGTAGTTAATAACAAAATTAGTGGATTTATTAAGATTATTTTAATGTTTCATTCCACTACTATGTTAATGCGATGCTTTTGGAAAAAGCAATATTATCCTACATATCAAATGAATCAAAAGGATATATGAATCGATGGTTTGGTTGAAGTAGAACATATTAACTTCTCATCTGAAAACAAATATAAATATGAGAAGATATATATATAAAAGATGATTTTTCGTCTATATGATCCCAACTAATTCAAGATTTGGACAAGCGAGCTCTACTTTATCTGGAGATATTATACTCCTCCCTCCTTAAAAATAAATAAATTGGGAAATGATATTTTAGAATAAAATTTGGTGGAATATCAGGTACGTACGAGTAATACTGTTCAATTTCCATCAAAACTCTAATTGGACATGAGTGTTTTAATTACAATTTTACTTATTTGTATTTTGACCTCCCATATGAGTGTTTTATAATTTCGTCTATTTATATTTTGACCCCCAATAAAGAATAAAAGTACAAATAGGTGAAATTGCAAAGCGCCATGTTCAATTATCACGTCCCCATAAAAGATCTCTAAAAACAATTTGGTAGATCTGTTTTTCTTTTTCCTTTTTTTTTGAACGTGTTATATAATACTACAAGAAGTAATAATTTATATTTAAAATAATTACACGTGGAAGATGAATTTGGATAATTATGTAGTTAGATAATGTGCATCCATCCATCCATCTTATTTTTAGTGAAACGATAATTATCAAAGATGATATATCACAAGTAAGTAGTTTTTATTTGAATTACAAACTCTTCCGTTAAACTTATCACAAGATCATATCGTTCAGTCGTATCACTATAAATAGCCCACATGCATGCATGCATTGGGATTTTTACTATAGACAGACAGACAGACAGACAGCACCATGAAGTTTAGACTTTGCAATTGCATAATGATCTTCTTATTTGTCTTGTGTTTTAGTATCGGAGGAGCATGGTCGGAAAAACCATTACCATCTCATCATAAATTCCATCCTCACCCCTCAAAACAGATGGAGGCTGCCGCCATCAAACCCCAAGAGAACGGCGGCGGATGTCTTTTTCCACCCAACTTTCCATTCCCACCCAACTTTTTTCCGCCCAATTTTCCCTTTCGTCCACCGAATTTTCCATGTATCCCAATCCCGAATCCTAATCCAAATCCAAATCCGAGCCCGGATTATCCGAATCCGAGCCCGGATTATCCTAATCCGAATCCGGGCAGAGGATCGGGGATTAACCAGAATTGTCAAAATTTTGGTGAACTAGACCCAAATGATCCAGTACTACATCTTCCAGATAATCTGAGACCCAATTATGCAAGAGGGATAGAATGCTGGTCACCAAGGACGGATTCAAGTTGCAGTAATGTTCAAGAAAATACTTCTAATGATGATGGCAGCACCACTATAAGTTATGATTGTGCCAATTGTTTTTATAAGTTTACCACTAATTACAACGGCGAGGTCTCCGGGGCTTGGTCTGGTTGTCATTCTTAATTTCAATTTATATTCTAGGAATAAGTAATACTTGTAGTTGGTAGTAATATATGGTGGTAGTTTTTAGTGGTAGAGGGTAAAAATATTTTCATTTTGTTTACTTCATTACCTTATTAATTATGATAATAAAATTTCTTTCTTTTTGTTCTCTTCTTTATAGGTAAGTTGGTCAATTGACCAATATAGTGTTAATACGCGAAATCATCTCTCAGTCTGCGTATCAACACTGTATTGATCAATGGACCGAAATTAACCTAACTATTCTCTGTTTCTCCGTTACTTTGTTGAAAAATGTGATAAGGTGCAATAATTGATAATGATATGCTGGTAAACAATAAAACAAATGAGTTGAACATGGCATATTTTTCAATCCTAATGTTAATTTCACCAATATGTTAATATTGGATTATTATGGAAGCAATATTATTTGTGAATATGCACATATTTTTTGACTTTTTGTAGTCGTTTCACAAAATCTTAAAAAATACAAAATTATTTAGTTTTAATGTGTATAAATATCTATACAAAGTTATAAATCAAGTATAAATAAAACACTAATAATTACTATTTTATTTGTTGTTTACAAAACTTATAAAAAAGAAGTTATCTATTATAGATAAATTACAACTTGAACTAAACACTAACCTAATGAAAATTATGTAAAGGTCTCATCTGAAAACTTTTACATAATAAGAAAAAAAAAGAAGATAATTTTCTTGCTTTCGTGTGGTAGTTTGGCAAAATAAAATAAAATCTATACATAATCTCACTTTCTCTTTCAATTATTTTAATTTTCGAAATTAATTTTTTTAGGAAAAGAAAATAGAGTGAATTTTCTTTTGAAATTCTTTTTAAAAAAATTCAAACACCCAAATTTTCTTTCTTTCTTATCGTCCTTCCTTTCTCTCGTTTTTCATATTAAAAACCCTTTGGTGCATGACCACCGACATAACATATTTAAAGTCGTCGGTAGCATAATTTTGAGTGACGCGTCTGTTTGCTGACGTTTAAGTCAAATAACCACACTGGTGGCGGACCCACAACCCCAATTTAACATTTTTTATTTTAATTTTTATAACTTCTAGTGTATACGATTTGATTTTAGAGAATATTTTAGCAATAACATGAATTTGAATTTGATTTTACTATCTTATTTTAAAAATTAAATATACAATTTAATTTTTCAAATAAATTTAGTAATTATTAGCTTTTGCAATATACTATATAATCAAATAATTATATCAACTAATATTAAATAAATTATATTAATTTAAAATTTAATATGCCGTCGTTTGACCTCAAAAGTCAAATTGTATATCTAATTTTAGAATAGAGAAAGTATTAAATTTCAAAATTAGTATGACTTATAAAAATTTAGAATGAAACAAATTTTGGGATTAATAATTTGTGTTATATAGTATATAATTATAATAATTATATAAATTAAAATTAAATAAATTTATATTAATTTAAAATTTAATATGTCGTCGTCATTTAACTTTAAAAATCAAATTGTATTTTTAATTTTAAAACAGAAAATTTTATAGCTCAAAGCCTAACTTTGCATAGCAAAAATAAAGAGCTCTATCACTAGGTTATCACACTTGTCACATTACTTTAATTTCGTGAATTATTAAAATTAATGTGAATCCTTATTAAGAGTCCAAAATTAAAATTATGAAACACAGTTAATTAAAACATGAGATCAAATAAAATTATAAAAATGACTCATCATATTATACATATTTTTTAAAAAATTATCACAAAAATTTATTCATGTAACTATGAACAAAAAAGCTGATGTATAAATTTGTAATATAATATTATAATTTGCCATTTTTTTATTATAAAAATTGTTATTTTGTGATAGTGTCCGCAAAGTTTCTCATGTAAAATCCACTAATTATTAAATTATGTGTAAATACTTTTGTAAGAAGAAAATAATATTACTTCCCTTCCTTGAATTGCTTAATGGGCAAATAGCTTGACTGTTTCTTGTTTGATTTGAATTTGGATAACAGTTTTTGAGTTTATTTGGATAACAGTGTTTGAGTTGGAATTGGATATATAACAGCCTGATTTTGAGTTGGAATTGGATATATAACAGTGTTTGAGAATAACAGTCTGAGTTAGAGTTGTTATGTATAACAGCGTTTGAGAATTGTAACAGTGTTGGAGTTGGAGTTGGAGTTGTTATATATAACAGTTTGAGTTGGAATTGGATGTGTATTATACATTTGCTAGTTCAACTAGCGGATGGGCTGAAACAATTATTTTCCACCAACACGTTAATGGGACTTGGGGGGCAATTTGGGCCTAATTTTTTTTATGTCCACTATTTCAACTAGCGGATGACTACTTATACATTTAAATCTTTGCCCTTAATTTATGTAATGGATGATAAAGATGTTATTTGTCCATTTCTCATTCATAACAAATATTTGTTATGGATCATTTTATATATATATATATATATATATATATATATATAGCTGTGTTTTACATATTAGCCCTAAGGCGACAGTTTTTTTGGGTTATAGCGACGGTTCACTCGTTGCCATAGACCAGAATAGCTATAACCGTTGTTATAGTCCAAAAAAATCGTATAACACTATTTGAGAGATCCCTCAACTGAAGGGGACTGATATATATATATATAGGGAAAACTGTAAGTACACATCTGTGTAGTGCACAGTAGGCTATATCGACAGTTTTTCAGGGCTATAGCGATGGTTTGTCTGTCGTTATAAACAAAATATCTATGGCGACAGACAAACCGTCGCTATAACCTTAGAAAACCGTCGCTATAGCTTATTGTATAGCTACACAGCTGTGTAGCTACATATAACCCATATATATATATATATATATATATATAAAACAACAACTTTTATTAAAAAATATTTTTAAATATAATACTAATTTTTTTATGTCCGCTATTTCAACTAGCGGATGACTACTTATACATTTAAATCTCAGTCCTTAATTTATGTAATGAAGGGTAAAGATGCTATTTGTTTATTTCTTATCCATAACAAATATTTGTTATAGATCATTTTTCATATATATATATATATATATATATATATATATATATATATATATATATAGGGTTATATGTATATACACAGTTGTGTATTACATATTAGACCTAGGACAACGATTGTTTTAGGTTATAGCGATGGTTCACTTGTGGTCATAGACCAGAATAATTATAACTGTTGTTATAGTCCAAAAAAATCGTCTTCATAGACGATTGTATAGCTGTGTATATACATTTTTCTCATATATATATATATATGTAAAACAATAGATTTTATTAAAAAATATTTTTAAATATAATACTAATAATTGATAAAAATATAGTAGTGATATTACGATAATATTTTATTTAAATTAAGATTATAATCTAGAATGATCTATATTTTTGAAAGAGTTATTCTACACTGATCAGAAATTCCGACCTATCTAATAACTAATAAAAAATAAATAAATTGATCGATCACTGAACCGGTCGAAATTACCGATCCCCTAAAATAATTGTTTTTGAAACGAAGAGAGTTTAGATTTGTACGTCTCCAAGGAAACAGTAACAAAAAAAAAAGATTTCATTATTCTCAAATAAAGTTGAAGGTGATATTGTAATTTTTAATTATGATAACTTTTACACAGATTACAAGAAATCTAGAAGAGCGAAATTTTTCGCAGCTTTTACGGAAATAACCCAAAAAAGGCTTGGAGAGAAAAGATTTAAAATTTTTTAAAAAAAGAGTTACAACAATAAATAAATAAATAAGAAGAAAATCCATATTAACTCTTTTTGCCTTCGGCACCACCTTCTTCTAAGTAAGCTTTCTTCCTTCTCTCGGCACTATCTAACAGACAAATCACGAGGAAACACGTGGCATAAATTGAGTGAACCTTCCAGCTACTCTTGGGCGGTTGATGCAACACCGCCCTGTGAAACACCGTCACGTAGTAATGTAACCCAACAGCGAAGCCCACAATAGTCTGGCCCAAGGCCAATAACTTGGAGAGCAGCCCAGTCTCGGTTGAAAACACCAGAATCAAGTACATCAACAGCAGCAAAAGGTACAACACATAGCCAAGTGTTTGCAGCACCTGTATACAGACGTAGGTGGACTGCGAAGTAGTGTAGAAAAACCTAAGCGGCTCCAAGCCGGTCACCAGGGCGGACAGGGAGAGTATGGAGAAATAAATGGAGAGATAAATTTGGATGAAGATCAGAATCTTTTGGAGAGAGAAATAAGCTTTGATTCTATTGAAAATGAAAGAGACTAAAACAAGAGGGATTAATACGAATGCACAAGAGACAATTGAAGCGATGGCGGGTGCATATCTGTTACCCACCAACGGTTTGAATCCATTTGTGATCTCTTTATTGGCCTTGGTAAGAAACACTTTGGAATTCGAGGAAATTCTCTCTAAATCTGGCAATAATGTTTCTTGAAATCTTGACGGTAGATCTCTAAATTCCGAAACTAAATCATCCTCATCTACCCAACTGGGTTGTTTTGGTTTTTGGGTAATAATGGGTTTGGTTGTTTTCATCTTTGGTGTGGTTGGTTTGGTTAGATCTGAGGATTTATTTGCGGAAAGTGAAGTGGGTTTGGTTGAATTAGATGGTTTTGAGGTGGAATTGAGCTTCTTGAGCTGGGTTTTGATAGTGGGTAAGTTGGAATCTGTGGTGGGTTTGATGAGTTTGGTTTTGTTTTTGGGTAATGAATTGGATGTGAGCTTGAGAAACTTGGTTTGGTTCTTGGTCGAACTATCAATGGTGGTTTTGATGAGTTTGGTTTGGTTTTTGGATGATCCACTGGTGGGTTTAAGTAGTTTGGTTTGGTTTTTAATGGTGGAAATGGTAGAATTGGTTTTCTTCTTAGTTGGATGAGCTCCTTCTATTTGTAGCTCTAGTAATTTTCTACTATTTCTGCTCACTATCAGCTCATCACTGATAAGAGTTTGGGTTTCAAAACTGTCGGCAGAAGAGTGCACAACTAAATGACTCGAACCAAATAAAAGAAGTGGAAAATAAAGCAAGATGAGTACCTTTTTGAAACGGAAATCATGGAGTGGAGCCGCCATATCATGTATGATATGGTACTGAAAAACTGTATCTATATATACGTCTGTTTTTGCTGTGAAGATCTAATTATGAAAGTGCCCAAATTTTTCTTAGATTCAGAGCCCCAATTGGGATCTAGATTTATAGAAGAGTCCCTGACACTAAAGAGACCGACGAGATTTTTATAGTAATGGCTGGGGTGATACTACTTTGCTGGAGTTTGTGTGAAAGGAGAATGGAGCTTTGTGAGGACTTTAATGGAAGAAGGTAAGGAGAGGGGAGGTGAGGTCAGTCACATGGTCCAAATAAACTAATTAAGTTTGATGGACTCTAGTCCATTACGCGTTTTACTACATCATCTCGAATCCAAGTGTTTTTGGGTTTGTTTCATGGATTAATCTTTGTGTTAAAAAACTCGCAATAATTCTTTAATTCCATCAACATCAAAATGATAGGAAAGGAGAAAACGACCACCTTTCACTCTTTACAGCTGAGCAATGACTATCTAAATCAGAAAGTTGACTACCGTCTATCCAAACATACATTGTAGTCTTACATAATCTACTTACTAAGATCATTAATCGGGCTGGCTGATCCAGATTTTTTTTTATAGAGGATAATTTTAATTAATTTTTTTATTGAAATTAATTAAATAATTTTTTTTGAACTAATTATAATATTATTTACAATAAATATTCATAATTCAAATTAAAAAAAGAATTTCAAAATAAAAAATATTTAGATACAATTTAGAAACTTAATTCGGTTATTTCTCATGGTTAAATTTGAATGATTCTTCAAATACTCAAAATCTCAAGCCAAATTTGATTTTTATATTCAAACAAAATCATGAATTAATTTCAAAGTATAAATCAGTTTTGGTATCTTTTTTATAAGTTTCAAATAAGCCTCAATGTAATTTTTTTATTATTCCATTTTGTAGGGTTTGTTTATGATAATTATTTTATTTATTCTCAAAAAGGTAAAAATGAGAGTAGTAGTAAATCAGTACTATATTGATTAATCGGTGCTTCATTTAGGGCTTATTTGTGCATTTAAGAAATATGATTGATTTATCGTTTAACCACCTAGTTCTAATACTAGCAGTCAAATTTGGAAAATCATAAACTATAAGTATTGGAAGAAATCTTGAAAAAATAACACTGATCCAACTTTTTCCTGTATGAATGTAGAAATTAATGCATACTGTTAGGTGTGAGCATCGTGTGGTTTGGTGTGATTTGAAGCTCAAGCCGCACACAAAATGCTTAGGTGCGGTTTGACAAATTCAAAATCGCACATGAAACCGTTTGTGATTGGTGCGATTTTGAACAGTGCGGTGCGATTTCATTTGGTGCGATTTCTACTCCAAAACCAATTGAAATAACAAACCCAAAAATATCACAATCACTTCTTGGCTTTAAACCACCAAATTTTTATGCATAATATGTTCAATGTGGTGGCCACAACTCATGGATATTTGAAGAATTTAAAAATCTGCAAACGTATTACGCAGTGAACACAATTATGGAGCTAACTTAGCAAAATAGTTTCAGGTATCAACAATTATATGGTTGATTAATACTATGTTATCACATTTGACTTAGAAAATAGCAAGCCACTTTTGATTTGAACATAATTAATACTGCTGATTTTTCATTCAACCCTGCAATATCTGTCTTCTAAAATAAAATGAGGAGAATATGTTAAAGTAGAGAAATTATTTGTACTCGTTGCAAAATTGAGAAAACATGATGATTATTTGGTGCGGTTTCGGTTTTATGCGTGTGATTTTGGCTAGTAACCAAATCGAAATCCTAAATTTAGTTTTTCAACCCACCTAAAACTGCAACATATGCCGGAATCGTTGGTGCGATTTGTGCGATTTTTGGTGCGGTTTCGGTTTTAATTTGGTACCTTGCTTAGCCCTACATACAGTTTTGATTTTTTATTTCAGTGTCCTATCTTTACCTTTTTAGAGAACACAACTTTCATTGAAACTCACATTAAAAAAAGGGACAAAACTGTGACGCCCCCAGAATAGGTCCAGTCAACCCAACCCATTCTGAGTCACCAAATACATGGTACAGAATTCAAATACAAACTTTTATATCACACGGTCGTGCAAAATACGACCACACAACTGTAAGTGTCAATACAAATATGTAAAAAATATTAATATTCAAACTAAGTCCTCATTACAATTATTATCACACTATTTATTAAAAATAGTGAGGACTACTACTGCTCTAACTCGGACCATCACTCTGTCCCCTGACTAGTTCCTGCAACATTCTCATTTTCTGAAGAGGACAACAGATGAAAAAGGTGAGCTCAACTAGCCCAGTAAAGAATATTATGACTAAGATAATGAAAAATAAATTATCGTTAGCCTTCAATAAATCAGATAAAATATAATGGACAACTAATTTTAGATCAATATTCGCAGCGAAAATAACCGTTCATCATCAATATTTTATCACTGTAACATCAATCAATATACATCTTAAATCAAGTATTCATCTTTGCACTACAAGCCAAAGATATTCATTTGTATTATCAGTGGTCATGTTGATCTTAACACCTGTCATCTTTGTACTACGGCCAAAGATATTCATCAGGTAATCATTCATCTTTGCTCTACAGCCCAAAGATATTCAATTATATCACCACTTAGGACTGAGGATGATGAAAAATAATATAAATAACGAATCCAGTGAAATAAAGGATAAAATTAAGGATTCGTATTTTAGTTTATTCAAGTTCAAGAATATTCCATAATAATACTTTGTAGAGCAAAATTCAAGAATGAAGCTCAAAACTTAGATCCAATCAAAGATAGTAACTATAACAGACAATTTGGACAAATAGAAGAAAATTTAATTTTTTCGTGAATAGTGCCGTATACGTGAATAGTAACCTCGACAGAAAAAAAATAAAAATTTCATAACAAAATCCATGCCAATATTTCGGTATAATGATATTGAAAAAAATAACATCATTTACGAAAGAAAATAACATCCCTTACGTCAAAAGAATAGTACCTCTGGCTGGAATATCGGATATAATATCGAAGGAAACTTGCACTGAATAGTAATACTCAAAGTATCTAAATACTCACAAAAATACGCTCGATATTATAGAGAGAGAAAACTTCTGATTCTGGTGTGATTTTCAGTTCTAACCTAAACACTCTATTTATAGGAAAAGCTTAGGATGCCAAAGTAGACTAAATTAATAAAATAATATTATTTTTTAAAAAAAATTCGCCACCTGGCGGCTATCAAAACATCAGAATTTTTCAACAAAAGTGGGGCCCACCCATTAAAAAAATATTTATTTTCCGAAACTTCAATAATTCATAATAAATAGCCCCTTTGTCAGAAAAATACAAACTCTATGTCTTTCTATAGGAAATTTAATTCTCTACAACTTTGTAGAAGGAAGTTTTTCCAAATTCCAAACATAAATTATCCGAAATTCATAAATGGATGATTTTTCCCATCAAAATACTGATAAAAAACACATCAGCACTAATTCCTTCTTTTATATCCACAAAATAAATATTTCCTTATCATATAAATCAATAATTAATTATTCACAAATAATATTACAGAACTACAATATTGACAACCAGGTCGTTCCCAAGAAAGAGGGGGCCTTCCGATAATGACTTCTCCTTACTGGCGCGCAATTAAATAACCCATCCTAGACAGAACTTCCTTAGACATTGTCAATAATGCTATCTAATAATATTATTCAAATAATATGAATTATTGAATTGATAATGTGAAATACTGTGCAGTGACAATTATTGAATCAATAATACAAAATATCAACTGTGGCCATTATTGAATTAATCATATAAAATAGCAACGTAGCAATTATTGAGTCAATAAAATATCAATGTAACAATTATTGAGTCAATAAAATATTATGCAATTATTAAATCAATAATATAAAATATTGAACAGTAATTACTGTAATAATAATTGAGTAAGTGTCTTCTCCCGTAAGACTCAATAATTTGAAATACTGTACAATACCGTGTGCTACTGTGCAACACCGCGTATTACTGTATTTTAACCACCGGGTATTTCAACAGTACTAACGGTAACAACTACGTCGTTATTTATAAAAAGGTTATTTCTGTCGCTTTCTATATCCGACAGTTATTCCGTTGTGGGGCCCACAAATAGCTGCGCCGTCGTACGAATATTCCCCGACAACAAGAATATTCGACGACCAAACGAATATTCCCCGACAACAAGAATATTTTATAACCACTTGCTCATTTTAAAATATTTGCACATTTCACCCATAACTTTTCACATTTATCAAAACAACACCTTACTGTTTCGAAATAATATATAAAGAAAATTAAATCTTTATTCATAAAAGTTGGGGTCTTACAACCTCCCCTCCTTATGAAATTTCGTCCTCGAAATTGACGTACGTACCTGGTATGTCGGAAAGGTGAGGATATCTCGCTTTCATTTCTGATTTCAATTCCCAGGTCATTTCCTCAATAGCATGGTTTCTCCACAAAACTTTAACTTGAGGTATAATTTTCGAGCGTAGGACATGCTCCTTCCTATCCAAGATCTTGACAGGTATCTCCTCGTACGTTAAATCTTCAGTTATCTCATCCAGTTCTAACTCAATAATGCGGTTTGGATCTTTCACATATTTACGAAGTACAGATATGTGAAACACATTATGACCACGAGACATGCTTGGAGGTAAAGCGAGTCTATAAGCCACATATCCTACTCGGTCAAGAATCTCAAATGGACCAATGAATCGTGGGTTGAGCTTTCCTCTCTTGCCAAACCTCGTAACTCCTTTCCACGGAGCAACACGTAATAACACATGGTCTCCAACATTAAATTCCACGTCCTTTCGATGAAGATCCGCATAACTCTTTTGTCGATCTTGTGCTGTTTGTATACGTTGTCGGATTATTTGAATCTTTTCCGTAGTCATACGTACTAACTCCGGTCCCAACAATGTTGCTTCACCCACCTCATCCCAACAAACTGGAGAACGACACTTTCTCCCATACAACGCTTCGAATGGAGCCACACCTATACTTGCCTGATAACTGTTGTTGTAGGAGAATTCCACCAATGGTAAATACTTATCCCAACTCCCTTTGAAGTCTAGAACACAAAATCTCAATAGATCTTCAAGAGTTTGAATAGTTCTTTCCGATTGTCCGTCCGTTTGAGGATGATAAGCCGAACTGAATCGTAAATCCGTGCCCATAGCTTTCTGTAAACTGATCCGAAATCGTGAAGTAAATCTGGGGTCACGATACGAAACTATGGATACTGGCATGCCATACAATCTCACAATCTCATTCATGTACATATGAGCAAGACGTTCAAGGGAATAAGTCTCTCGTATCGGCAAGAAATGAGCAGACTTGGTTAACCTATCAACAATAACCCAAATTGCATCTATGCCTTGAGAAACCTTGGGAAGACCCGTAACGAAATCCATCGTAATGTGTTCCCACTTCCATTTCAGAATCTCCAGTGGTTGCAATGGACCTTCGGTACTTGATGCTCCGCCTTTACACGTTGACACGTTAAACATCTCGAAATAAACTCCGCGATCTCTCTCTTCATATTGCTCCACCAAAATGTATGTCGAAGATCACGATACATTTTGGTACTCCCAGGATGGATTGTAAATGGTGTGTTATGTGCCTCCATCATGATTCTATGCTTCAAGTCAGAATCGTTAGGGACACAAAGTCTGGAGTTGACTCGAAGTATTCCCTCTTCATCGATTCTTGCTTCTGGAATGGCACCTTCTTGCACTTTCTTCTTCATCTTCATCAGCTCCGTATCCGTAGCTTGAGCAGCTTTAACTTTATCAATCAAAGCTGGTTCTACGCATATACTTGACATCATCGCACTCGTTCCCACATATGATCTTCTACTCAACGCGTCAGCTACCACGTTTGCTTTTCCAGGATGGTATTGGATGGTATGATCATAATCTTTCAACAGCTCAAGCCAACGTCGTTGCTGTTGGGTTTGTACGTAACACAATCATGCAATCAAATCATATAAATAGGGCGGAAGCATAAAAAACTAGGTTTTCAAAAATTTATACAAACCCATTACCATGATCATTCTTATGCATCAATTATCAGTGAATGAAGGAGAAAAATAGAATTATACCTTTGAAGTTCCAAGCTCCCTCAGGTACAAGTTCTACTCCTTTGATTTCTTTGATTCCTTTGTAGTGACTCCTTCCCTTGATCAATGTCAGCCACCCAAATGTTTGGCCTCTAACGGTGATCCACCAAGGAAGATGAAGAACTCAATAAGATGGGGTATTGGCTTGACCCTTGTTTCTATCTCTATAGAATATGTGTACTCCCAACTCTTGAAAAATTCACGTACCTTATTTCTGATATAAGACTCTCTTATATAGATATTAGGTTAACCCTCCTAATCCAATTAGAATAGGGTTTTATTTAATTAATTAATTAAATACTTTTAATTAATTTATATCAAAATCTTTATTAGGATTGAGAGAGAGTACTGATATTATATTAATTCCTAAACTCCTTTAGAATTAAAATAATAATAATAATATTAATATTAATAAGACTCCTCTTATTAATTTATATTTAATATTTTTAAAATATTAAATAATAAATATTAAGCTATTTAATTTATTCTATCATCATAGATTAAATTAATTATACTTAATGCATTATTACTATCATGCCATTTTCTTCTTAAATAATTATTCTTCCTTTTATAGTGTGACCCTTTAGGTTCTCCATATTAAATCGGTTGTGAATAAATCAATTAGAACAATTCTAATCTTATTTAAATAAATAAATTAAACTAATAATCTATTTAAATAAATAACATTTATTCTACAATAGGGATAAGCCTCCCTAGCGATCAACGACTTTTTAGATAATATAGATTTCAACATTAATCATAAAAGAACCTGTGAGTTAATAGTTACCGTACAATTCAATCCTTCCACCATACAATGTCCCAATTAAATATAAGACATGGATTTACTGTCAAGTCTTAATTTATTTAATCATATGTATTTCGATTAGAAAATGCACAACTCCAAATAATGCAAATTAGAAACCTCTTTCTAATTTCATTCTACCTTGGCCAAGGATTCCTGAGTTATCATTTAACGAATCACATAGGACATATCTCCTTTTTTACTAGAGGTGGTAGATTCTTTATTGATCATTCATTATCTCTATAGTTCATTACACCCAAGCATACCCTATATATGCCTTAAAAGGCCTTAAGGAATTAGTCAAAGTATAATTTGTTACATACAAGATACTATGATGATCTCAAGTCTAAGGATCACATGTACTACTATCATATTAGGAATTCCTATTGACAGGCGAGTAAAACTCCATTAGGTATTCCATAGCGAGTCACGTTCAGTGAACTTATTCTCCAATAAGCACCTACATACTTGCTTTAGTGTCTCCACACAAATGACCATGAGATCAGTCATCCTCATCCAATGAGCAAGCAACATATGTACCAATCTATCCGGATTTACTAATCCCCATTTTAGTAATCCCACAATTGGGAACTATTTTAGTTTTTAAGCTTTCTAAGAATTTAGATTTCATTATCATGATCTCATCATGATTCTAAAAGCATTGCTTAAAACTATGGGTTATTTACATATTATAAAAAACAGCACCATGTAGATAATTATATGCCTTAAATAAATATTTTATTAATAAATAAATAAGATTGTTTACAAAGTATGTGCTTTGTCAGCATACATGATTGGCTTGTATGCACACTACTATCAATCTCCCACTTGCACTAAAGCCAATCGCCATGGTATCTCATACCCATCTTCTCTAAGTGACGATCAAACTGCTGTTGTGTTAAAGCTTTAGTAAATGGATCTGCAATGTTGTCTTGAGAGTCTACACGCTCCAAGGTGACGTCTCCTCTTTCAATGATCTCCCTGATCAAGTGAAATCGCCGCAACACGTGTTTAGATTTCTGATGAGACCTGGGTTCTTTAGCCTGTGAAACCGCTCCGGTGTTGTCACAGTATACGGGAACTGCTTCTCCAATGCTAGGAACCACACCAAGTTCAGTTATGAACTTCTTCATCCAAACAGCTTCCTTTGCAGCTTCACTTGCAGCTATATACTCTGCCTTTGTCACTGAATCAGCAATCGTTTGCTGCTTGAAACTCTTCCAACTCACTGCACCTCCGTTCAAGGTAAACACATACCCTGAAACAGATTTACTGTCATCTTGGTCTATTTGAAAACTTGAGTCCGTGAATCCCTCGAGTTTTAATTCAGACCCACTGTAGACAAGAAAAATATCTTTAGTCCTTCTCAAGTACTTTAGGATATTTTTCACTGCCTTTCAGTGCTCTTCTCCTGGATTCGACTGGTATCTGCTTGTTACACAAAGTGCGTGAGCAACATCCGGTCTAGTACATATCATACCGTACATAATAGATCCTATTGCAGAAGCATAAGGGATCTTACTCATACGGTCTCTCTCCTCAGGTGTCTTTGGGGCCTGTTTCTTGGAGAGATTTATTCCATGGCTCATCGGCATGAGACCTCTTTTGGAATCTTCCATGCTAAACCTCTTTAGCATCATATCAATGTACGTTCCTTGGGATAAGCCGAGCATCCTTTTAGATCTATCTCTATAGATCTTTATCCCCAAAATATAGGATGCTTCACCCAAGTCCTTCATGGAGAAGTTTTTAGATAACCAGATTTTAATGG
The DNA here is from genome assembly GCA_020205555.1 of Panax stipuleanatus. NCBI lineage: Eukaryota > Viridiplantae > Streptophyta > Magnoliopsida > Apiales > Araliaceae > Panax > Panax stipuleanatus. The sequence goes on from CM035117.1 coordinate 24,599,143, forward strand.
ATTGTAACATAGGAATGTCATTCCCTATCAGTAATATATCATCAACATATAATACAAGGAATGATACTGCGCTCCCACTAACCTTCTTGTATACACATGGTTCATCCTCATTTTTGATAAAATCAAACTCTTTGATTGTCTCATCAAAACGAATGTTCCATCTACGAGAAGCTTGCTTCAACCCATAAATGGATCGTTGTAGCTTACAGACTTGATTTGTTCTAACTTTTGAAATAAATTCCTCTGGTTGTGTCATATACACATCCTCCTCAAGTTTTCCATTGAGGAAGGCCGTTTTCACGTCCATCTGCTAGATCTCATAGTCGTTGTAAGATGCAATCGCAAGCAAAATCCGAATGGACTTGAGCATGGCTACTGGTGAGAAGGTTTCATCATAGTCAACTCCTTGTCTTTGTTTGAAACCTTTTGCAATCAGTCGGGCCTTATAGGTCTCTACCTTTCCGCCTGCTCCAGTCTTTTTCTTAAAAACCCATTTACACCCAATAGGTTTAATACCTTCAGGTGGTGAAACCAAATACCATACTTTGTTTTCATACATGGAGTCCATTTCGGATTTCATGGCTTCAAGCCATTTCCCTGAGTCTTTATTACTCATAGCCTGTTCGTAATTCAATGGATCATCACCATTCATGATGTGTACCTCATCGTTATCCTCTATAACGAATCCATACCTCTCAGGTATCTTCGGTACACTTCCAGATTTACGAACAGGGTGTGGTACAGTAGATTCTTCTACTTGGTTAGGTACCTGACTTTGGTCCGTGGTAACTTGTGGTTCTTGAACTTCTTCAAGATACTTCATAGATAAACTCTTTCTCCAAGAAGGTAGCATGTTTCGCAACAAACACCTTTTGATCAGTTGGATGATAGAAATAATACCCTACGGTTTCTTTAGGGTATCCCACAAATCTACACTTATCGGATTTAGTCTGTAGCTTATCATTTTCAAACTTTTTGACATAAGCTGGACAACCCCAAGTCTTAACATGCTTAAGATTTGTTTTCCTCCCTTTCCACATCTCATATGGAGTCTTTGGGGCAGATTTGGTAGATACCTTGTTAAGTAGGCATGCAGCCGTTTCTAGGGCATATCCCCAGAAGAAAATTGGAAGGTCGGTAAAACTCATCATGGATCGAACCATGTCCAACAGTGTTCGATTTCTCCTTTCAGATACTCCATTTAACTGTGGTGTACCTGGAGGAGTCCATTGTGAGATTATACCATTTTCTCTGATACAATTGAGAAACTCACTACTTAAGTATTCTCCACCTCGATCTGATCGAAGTATCTTAATACTCTTGCCCGTTTGTTTCTCTACTTCACTTCTGAACTCTTTAAACTTTTCAAATGATTCTGATTTGTATTTCATTAAATACACATAACCAAATCTTGAGTGATCATCAGTGAAAGTAATAAAATAAGAATACCCACCCCGTGCACTTGTTGTCATAGGTCCACAAACGTCTGTGTGAATCAATGCCAATAACTCTGTAACTCTCTCTCCTTTTCCACTAAAAGGAGATTTAGTCATTTTACCCATGAGACAAGATTCACAAGTTGGATATGATTCATAATCAGATAGCTCGAGGAGCCCATCTTTATGCAACTTGGATAATCTTGTTTCATTGATATGACCGAGTCTACAGTGCCACATATAGGTATAATTAATATCATCTCTTTTCCTTTTCTTAATTTGTTCAATTTGAAATATATTTTCTTGTAAGTCAAGTGTATAAAGTCCATTTCGCAAATTTCCAATACCATATAAAACATCGTCTTTATAAATAGAACAACCATTGTTCTTTATAATAACGTCAAAACCTTCCATATCCAATACAGAAATTGAAATAATATTTTTAATAATATTCGAAACATAATAACAATTATTAAGATAAATGGATTTGATCGAAGGCATTGCTAAACAATAAGTTCCTACAGCTAATGCAGCAACTTTTGCTCCATTTTCCACTCGTAGGATCACCTTATCTTTGTTCAGCTTTCTACTTCTGACCAGTCCCTGCACAGTATTACATATGTGAGAACCACAGCCGGTATCCAATACCCAAGTAGAATTATGACTTTCAGAAAAATTAATTTCAATTATAAACAAACCTTGATTGGAAGTCGAAGCTTCTCCAAGCTTCTTCTCTGCTAGAAACTTCTTGCAGTTCCTCTTCTAATGTCCCGGCTCATTGCAATGAAAGCACATTCCTTTAGCTGGTTCAGGTTTCTTTTGCTCCTTTTCTTTCCCTTTTCCCTTAGCCTTCTTAGATTTCTTCTTTTCAGAAGACACCTTGGGCCTCTTCCTTTTATTAGAAGAATCCACCATCAAGACATGGTTCTTCTTGGATGAGAAGTGACCTTCTGCAGTTTTCAGCATGTTAAGCAGCTCAGGTAAGCTGACATCTAGCTTATTCATGTGAAAATTAACCACAAACTGCGAGAAGGTCTCAGGGAGTGACTGCAAGACCAAGTCTTGACTCAACTCCCCATCCATGACGAACCCAAGCTGTCCAAGGCGTTCAATCAAATTGATTACCTTCAGAACATGAGTCTCGACGGCAGTGCCCTCGGTCATTCGAGATCGGAAGAGCTCCTTAGATATCTCATATCTAGCAGTCCTACTCTGTTCACCATACAACTCCTTGAGGTGAAACAGCATAGCAGGAGCATCCATTTTTTTGTGCTAACGCTGAAGCTCGTTATTCATGGATGCGAGCATGATTCATTGAGCCACAGATGCATCATCTTGCCACTTATTGAAAGTGGCAATCTCTTCCTCAGAGGCTGTTTCTGAAACAGATTCAGGGATAGTGGAATTTAGGACATAAGAAATCTTTTCAGCAGTGAGAACAATTCTCAAATTTCTTAGCCAGTCCTCATAATTCGGGCCGGTAAGCTTATTTGCATCAAGTATGCTTCGTAGTGAGATTAGTGATTTTGACATTTTTAAAATTCTGCATGTGAAAAGACAACATTTTAGCAAACATTTATTTTATTAACTTTGCATACCAAAATAAATTTAGGTCTTTATTTTAAATTGGTATCTCCCACTATTTTTATCAAACTATATTACCCTCACTCATATAGTTCGGCAACATCTAATTAAAGATTTGCTAGTGAGATTAAGGATCCCATTTCAAATGTATATAACCTTGTGGATAGCACAACAAGCGATATACAAATAAATAGGTAGACAACTCTTGTCAATTACATCACCATGTAACTCCTTTTATTTTGCCTCTTAAATCATAATGGTCATGTGTGTGCACATCCAAACTAAAATGATTTAAGTTAAGTCCAGCCTAGCACTTCCATAAATTCAAAAAAGAAAATTTTTCGTCCTTGTGGATAGCACAACAAGACTAGATCGTTCAATTTTCTTGATAAGCATCAAATGTGATTAATTAACATCTTAAATATTCAATACTCGCCTTGTGGATAGCACAACAAACTCATATTAAATATTTAATACTCTATTAACTAATCATGCTAGAAGGCGACGTTCGATTTTCCAAATATCATTTGAACGCTTCAGACTTAATAATATTTCTTTGAGGGGTTTGTTATTATTTGTCTCATCTTTTTAAGCGCGCATGCACATATATATATAAAATACGCGTCATTTTATTAAACATGCGAAGCATGTTTGTATAAAATATAATATATATAATATTTAGCATGCAATATAGAATACTATATTCTACCCGGATTGATTATGAACTTTTATTCTAGTTTGGTTCACTAGAGCCACCAAGTGAACCAAAAGGTCAAACCTAGGAGTGCAAAAATTTAAATTTAAACGTAACTGTTACATTTAAACCCGGGCTCCATATAAACGGGTCTTCACGCGCTCCTTGCTCCTTGGTCTCCAGTTTCTTCAAGATAATTCTAACTATCTCTATTACATAAATTATTTTTAAATAGAAACCTTGATCAGCAGTCAAGAGGAAGTACATAGAAGGGAGATAGAATTTTACACCGAGAATAAAATCAGAGAAGACGAGGTACGCAGACTCCATTTTATAAAACCCATACATTTAAGCATCCATCCAAAATAAAATCCAATCACATTGGTCATAGTCCATAATCAATCCCTTTTATTACCATACATATCATCATACGTATCGATAAAGCTTATTCATCTCATGAAAGTAAATTCATTCCATATATGTATTAATATCAGTTAATGGGCAAAAGTTTGCTAAACTTTGTTTTTGGAAAAATAAACTCCTTTATTTCATTCAAAAACAATTCCAAATTAACCTCTTTAATTTTAGCAATTCTGAAATCTCATTTCATATAAAATAAACATCTTTATTTTAAATATTTATTAATTAAATAAACCATTCATTTAATTAAATAAAACAAAAAAAAAATTAGTTCCTGTCCAGTGGCGCAGCTGCGCCAAGAATGTAAAGGGAACCGGCGCAGCTGCACAGCATGGAAACCAGGAACAGCACCCGGCGCAGCTGCGTAGCAATATTGCCTTGTACCGGCGCAGCTTCGCAGAATCTGAAAAATTTTTGTTGCCCAGAACTCGATCCAATCGCATATCATACATATATGGAATCACATAGACTGATAATTAGCACAAGATTGGCTCTGATACCACTGTTGGGTTTGTACGTAACGCAATCATGCAATCAAATCACATAAATAGGGCGGAAGCGTAAAAAACTAGGTTTTCAAAAATTTATACAAACCCATTACCATGATCATTCTTATGCATCAATTATCAGTGAATGAAGAAGGAGAAAAATAGAATTATATCTTTGAAGATCCAAGCTCCCCTAGGTACAAGTTCTACTCATTTGATTTCTTTGATTCCTTTGTAGTGGCTCCTTCCCTTGATCAATGTCAGCCACCCAAATGTTTGGCCTCTAACGGTGATCCACCAAGGAAGATGAAGAACTCAATAAGATGGGATATTGGCTTGACCCTTGTTTCTATCTCTATAGAATATGTGTACTCCCAACTCTTGAAAAATTCACGTACCTTATTTCTGATATAAGACTCTCTTATATAGATATTAGGTTAACCCTCCTAATCCAATTAGAATAGAATTTTATTTAATTAATTAATTAAATACTTTTAATTAATTTATATCCTAATCTTTATTAGGATTGAGAGAGAGTACTGATATTATATTAATTCCTAAACTCCTTTAGAATTAAAATAATAATAATAATAATAATATTAATAAGACTCCTCTTATTAATTTATATTTAATATTTTTAAAATATTAAATAATAAATATTAAGCTATTTAATTTATTCTATCATCATAGATTAAATTAATTATACTTAATGCATTATTACTATCATGCCATTTTCTTCTTAAATAATTCTTCTTCCTTTTATGGTGTGACCCTTTAGGTTCTCCATATTAAACCGGTTGTGAATAAATCAATTAGAACAATTCTAATCTTATTTAAATAAACAAATTAAACTAATAATCTATTTAAATAAATAACATTTATTCTACAATAGGGATAATCCTCCCTAGCGATCAACGACTTTTTAGATAATATAGATTTCAACATTAATCATAAAAGAACCTGTGAGTTAATAGTTACCTTACAATTCAATCCTTCCACCATACAATGTCCCAATTAAATATAAGATATGGATTTACTGTCAAGTCTTAATTTATTTAATCATATGTATTTCGATTAGAAAATGCACAACTCCAAATAATGCAAATTAGAAACCTCTTTCTAATTTCATTCTACCTTGGCCAAGGATTCCTGAGTTGTCATTTAACGAATCACATAGGACATATCTCCTTTTTTACTAGAGGTGGTAGATTCTTTATTGATCATTCATTATCTCTATATGTAACTCATTACACCCAAGCATACCCTATATATGCCTTAAAAGGCCTTAAGGAATTAGTCAAAGTATAATTTGTTACATACAAGATACTATGATGATCTCAAGTCCAAGGATCACATGTACTACTATCACATTAGGAATTCCTATTGACAGGCGAGTAAAACTCCATTAGGTATTCCATAGCGAGTCACGTTCAGTGAACTTATTCTCCAATAAGCACCTACATACTTGCTTTAGTGTCTCCACACAAATGACCATGAGATCAGTCATCCTCATCCAATGAGCAAGCAACATATGTACCAATCTATCCGGATTTACTAATCCCCATTTTAGTAATCCCACAATTGGGAACTATGTTAGTTTTTAAGCTTTCTAAGAATTTAGATCTCATTATCATGATCTCATCATGATTCTAAAAGCATTGATTAAAACTATGGGTTATTTATATATTATAAAAAACAGCACCATGTAGATAATTATATGCCTTAAATGAATATTTTATTAATAAATAAATAAGATTATTTACAAAGTATGTGCTTTGTCATCATACATGATTGGCTTGTATGCACACTACTATCAGTTGCCGCATGTTGAGTTTCTTCTGAGTGAAGAAATATTTAAGGCTCTTATGATCTGTATAGATCTCCACTTTCTCTCCGTATAAGTAATGTCTCCAGATCTTCAACGCGAAAACGACAGTTGCCAACTCTAGATCATGAGTAGGATAATTCCTCTCATATTCTTTGAGTTGTCGCGAGGCATAGGCTATGACTTTCCCATGTTGCATGAGAACACATCCTAACCTTTAGTCCGAAGCATCGCTGTAAGTAACAAATCCATCCGAACCAGATGGTATTGTCAGAACAGGTGCCGAGATAAGTCTTCTCTTGAGCTCTTGGAAGCTCTTCTCGCATTGCTCGCTCCAAACGAATTTTGTATCTTTCCGAGTCAACTGAGTTAATGGAGTAGCGATTCGAGAAAATCCCTCTACGAACCTCCGATAATAACCAGCTAAGCCCAGAAAGCTTCGTACTTCGGTCACCGACTTAGGTTGCTCCCAGCTTTGTATTGCTTCAATCTTCGCCGGGTCAACAGATACTCCACGTTTCGATACCACATGCCCAAGGAATGCTACTTCCTCAAGCCAAAACTAGCATTTCTTCAGCTTGGCATATAGCTTATTCTCACGAAGCTTTTGAAGTACCAACTTCAAGTGGTGCTCATGATGACCAATTCTATTAAGTTCTGAATAATAAGGAATCCTATCTTCTTTTTTACCAAAAAAATCCGAACTACCAAAATTAAATCGGTATTCTAAATCTAAATTATAGGATTCCAGTAGTCAAGTCGAGAGAAAACTTTTAGGTGGAATATTCACATTATGTATAATATCTTCACTCTCAATAGTTACATACAAGTCTATAGAACATAGAATAAATGAGGATGTCATCAATAAAGACAACAACGAACTGATCCAAATATTCCTTGAATACACGGTTCATCATATCCATGAAAGCAGCAGGAGCATTAGTCAATCCAAAAGACATGACTAATAACTCATAATGCCCGTACCGAGTTCTAAAAGTAGTCTTCGGAATATCCTCAGTTTTAATCTTCAGCTGATGATATCCAGAACAAAGATCGATCTTTGAAAAGAACTGTGCTCCTTGCAACTGGTCGAACATGTCATCAATACGAGGTAACGGATACCTATTCTTGATGGTGACATGGTTCAACTCCCGATAGTCAATACAAAGTCGCATACTCCCGTCTTTCTTCTGTACGAATAAAACAAGAGCACCCCAAGGAGACGTACTAGGACGAATAAAACCGATGTCTAACAACTCCTGTAGTTGGACCTTTAACTCCTGAAGTTCAATAGGAGCCATTCGATATGGGGTTTTAGAAATGGATTTTGTTCCGGGTTCAAGGTCAATAAAGAATTCAACTTCACGTTCTGGGGGTAGACCGGGAAGTTCTTCGGGAAATACATCAGGAAACTCATTAACAACGGAAATATCATTCAAATCTGATGTATTCTGGTTTAGATCAGTGACATGAGCTAAGAAAGCTTGACATCCGTTTTTCAATAAACGAATAGCTTTGTGACTTGAAATGATATTGACTGATTTTAGTGGTTTGGTGGTTTGGATTCGCACAACAAGTTGATTAGGAATATGAAAACTAACAACCTTATAAAAATAATCAATTTTGGCATGGTAAGTGGTTAACCAGTCAATTCCTAAAATCACGTCAAATGCAAGTATTTTTAAAGATATAAGATCAACAGGTAAGGTAAGGGTACCAATCTGAATCAAGCAAGATTTGTAAACTGTGGATGTAACAAAGGTTTCTCCCAACGGAGTTTCAACAAATAAGTCAAAGTCTGATTTATCAGAAGTCAAGTTCAAACGTTGAGCACAAGTAGGTGAAATAAAAGAATGGGTAGCACCGGTATCTAACAAGGTGTAAACTTCGCAAGAGTTTATGATTGGCTTACCCGTAATCACCTCGTGTGGGTTCCTCGCGTTTTGGGCTGTCACGACAAACGCTCTTCCAGGAATCACCGACTTTGACTTGTCTGAAACCGTCTTGGGAATCACCACCCCCGCTGGATTTGGTTTCTCAACAGGACAATCTCGAGCTATATGTCCTTCTTTTCCACAGTTATAGCATGCTTTGAATTGTTGTGGGCAGCTTGGGCTGATGTGTCCCTCTTTCCCGCACTTATAACATACGACCGGTGGTCGTTCTCCTCCCCTAGAAACAGTTGATGTTGGTGCTGATGTTGACATCTTCACGTTCTCATTGTTATACCTTCTCTTTTTAAAATCTCCTCTCGATTCGCTTTTTCTACTATCATGGCCACGATTACCACCGGAGTGGTTACCATTTCTGTCATACTTTCCTCCTCGCTGGTTGTCATTGCTCCGATGACTGCTGCCACCGGTACGACCTTGGTTATTGTCCCTTGGTTGAACATAATCATTATCTCGTTCTAACAACTGGGCCCTGTTCACTACATCCTAATATAGAGAAAATTTATGAAAAATGAGGTATTGACGTATTTCGGGTTTCAAACCTCTTAGAAACATCCGCGTCATACGTTCCTCATTCTCCACCAAATGAGGTGCAAACCTGGACAGCACCGCGAACTTAGCCTCGTACTGGGATACCGTCATATTATTTTGCTCGAGTCTGATAAATTCTACTTCCTTCATATGACGAATACTTTCAGAAAAGTACTTGTCATTGAACAGTTTCTGGAAGGCTTCCCAAGATATCTTGAGTGCGGCAGGCTGGGTACTCTTCACAGGCTCCCACCAGTAATATGCTTCTCCATGGAACATAAACGTGGCAAATGGAACCTTCTGTTCCTCCGTGCATCCCAAGACATCAAATATCTTGGTAATTTGTTTAATCCACGTCTCTGTCTTGATCGGATCCGGCTTTCCTAGAAACTCTGGTGGTCCCAATTCTTTGAACTGCTTGACGGTAATAATTCGCGAGTTATTATTATCTCCACCTGTATTTTGCACACGAGTCTCCCTCGTAAGGTTTTGCATGAACTGCAAAAAATTTCTAAACATCCCATCGTTTATCATCTGACCAGCGTTGTTTTCAGGATGAACATTGCCTTCTTGTTGCACGTTCTCCTGGTTAGTGATTAAAGGTGTCTCCACGGTCTCATTCACTTCGTTGTTAACATTCTCAGCTGCCATTCTCAAATACTGCCATAAAACAAGGGTTAATTAAATAAATAACATATCACATATTAACCCTATGCTCCGACTGACCAATTAAATACCACATAAGCTTAGGTAGGACATACTAGTGAAGGATTTACTCGTTTCTCCGCTCCTAGTTCTCTTCCCCGATCTCCGCCAGAGATCATATCCCTAAGCTCTGATACCAACTGTGACGCCCCCAGAATAGGTCCAGTCAACCCAACCCATTCTGAGTCGTCAAATACATGGTATAGAATTCAAATACAAACTTTTATATCACACGGTCGTGCAAAATACGACCACACAACTGTGAGTGTCAATACAAATATGTAGAAAATATTAATATTCAAACTAAATCCTCATTATAATTATTATCACACTATTTATTAAAAATAGTGAGGACTACTACTGCTCTAACTCGGACCATCACTCTGTCCCCCGACTAGTTCCCGCAACATTCTCATTTCCTGAAGAGGACAACAGATGAAAAGGGTGAGCTCAACTAGCCCAGTAAGAATATTATGACTAAGATAATGAAAAATAAATTATCGTTAGCCTTTAATAAATCAGATAAAATATAATGGACAACCAATTTTAGATCAATATTCGCAGTGAAAATAACCGTTCATCATCAATATTTTATCCCTGTAACATCAATCAATATACATTTCAAATCAAATATTCATCTTTGCACTACAGGCCAAAGATATTCATTTGTATCATCAGTGGTCATGTTCATATCAACACCTGTCATCTTTGCACTACGGCCAAAGATATTCATCAGGTAATCATTCATCTTTGCTCTACAGGCCAAAGATATTCAATTATATCACCACTTAAGACTGAGGATGATGGAAAATAATATAAATAACGAATCAAGTGAAATAAAAGATAAGATTAAGGATTCGTATTTTAGTTTATTCAAGTTCAAGAATATTCCATAATAATACTTTGTAGAGCAAAATTCAAGAATGAAGCTCAAAACTTAGATCCAATCAAAGATAGTAACTATAACAGACAATTTGGACAAATAGAAGAAAATTTAATTTTCCCGTGAATAGTGCCGTATACGTGAATAGTAACCTCGACGGGAAAAAAATAAGAATTTCATAACAAAATTCATGCCAATATTTTGGTATAATGATATTAAAAAGAATAACATCATTTACGAAAGAAAATAACATCCCTTACCTCAAAAGAATAGTACCTCTGGCTGGAATATCGGATATAATATCGAAGGAAACTTGCACTGAATAGTAATACTCAAAGTATCTAAATACTCACAAATATACGCTCGATATTATAGAGAGAGAAAACTTCTGATTCTGGTGTGAATTTCAATTCTAACCTAAGCACCCTATTTATAGGAAAAGCTTAGGATGCCAAAGTAGACTAAATTAATAAAATAATATTATTTTAAAAAAAAATTCCATAGCATATCGGCTATCAAAACATCAAAATTTTTCAAAAAAAGTGGGGCCCACCCATTAAAAAAATATATTTATTTTCTGAAACTTCAATAATTCATAATAAATAGCCCATTTGACAGAAAAATACAAACTCTATGTCTTTCTATAGGAAATTTAATTCTCTACAACTTTGTAGAAGGAAGTTTTTCTAAATTTCAAACATAAATTATCCGAAATTCATAAATGGATGATTTTTCCCATCAAAATACTGATAAAAAATACATCAGCACTAATTCCTTCTTTTATATTCACAAAATAAATATTTTTTTATCATATAAATCAATAATTAATTATTCACAAATAATATTACAGAACTACAATATTGACAACCAGGTCGTTCCCAAGAAAGAGGGGGCCTTCCGATAATGACTTCTCCTTACAGGCGCGCAATTAAATAACCCCTCCTAGACAGAACTTCCTTAGACATTGTCAATAATGCTATCTAATAATATTATTCAAATAATATGAATTATTGAGTTGATAATGTGAAATACTGTGCAGTGATAATTATTGAATCAATATATAAAATAGCAACGTAGCAATTATTGAGTCAATAAAATATCAATGTAACAATTATTGAGTCAATAAAATATTATGCAATTATTGAATCAATAATATAAAATATTGAACAGTAATTACTGTAACAATAATTGAGTAAGTGCCTTCTCCCGTAAGACTCAATAATTCAAAATACTGTGCAATACCGTGTACTACTGTGCAACACCGCGTATTACTGTATTTTAACCATCGGGTATTTCAACAGTATTAACGGTAACAACTACGCCGTTATTTATAAAAAGGTTATTTCTGTCGCTTTCTATATCAGACAGTTATTCCGTTGTGGGGCCCACAAATAGCTGCGCCGTCGTACGAATATTCCCCGACAACAAGAATATTCCACGACCAAACGAATATTTCCCGACAACAAGAATATTTTATAACCACTTGCACATTTTAAAATATTTGCACATTTCACCCATAACTTTTCACATTTATCAAAACAATACCTTAATGTTTCGAAATAATATATAAAGAAAATTAAATTTTTATTCATAAAAGTTGGGGTCTTACATTTGGCCTGTAGTGCAAATATTTTAAAATAAACAAGTGGTTATTAAATATTCATTATTGTCGGGGAATATTCGTTTGGTCGTGAAATATTCTTGTTGTCGGGGAATATTCGTACGACGGCGCAGCTATTTGTGGGCCCCACAACGAAATAACTGTCGGATATAGAAAGCGACAGAAATAATCTTTTTATAAATAACGGCGTAATTGTTTCCGTTAGTACTGTTGAAATACCCGGTGGTTAAAATACAGTAATACGCAGTGTTGCACAGTTGCACACGGTATTGCGCAGTATTTCGAATTATTGATTTTTACGTAAGAAGTCACTTACTCAATAATTGTTACAGTAATCACTGTTCAATATTTTATATTATTGATTCAATAATTGTATGATATTTTATTGGTTCAATAATTGCTACCGTTGATATTTTGTATTATTGATTCAATAATTGTCACTGCACAGTATTTCACATTATTAACTCAGTAATTCATATTATTTGAATAATATTATTAGATAGCATTATTGACAATGTCTAAGAAAGTTCTGTCTATGAGGGGTTATTTAATTGCGTGGCAGTAAGGAGAAATCCTTATCGGAAGGCCCCCTCTTTCCTGTGAACGACCTGGTTGTCAATATTGTAGTTCTGTAATATTATTTGTGAATAATTAATTATTAATTTATATGATAATGAAATAATTATTTTGTGGATATAAAAGAAGGAATTAGTGCTGATGTATTTTTATCAGTATTTTGGTATGAAAAATTATCCGTTTGTGAATTTCGGCCATTTTTGGTTGGGAATTTGGAAGGATTAAAAAGCGTTGATTAATTGTGTGATAAGTAACATAACCATTAGAGGAAGTTATGGTGATATGTGGCATTTTATAAGTTGGGACCCATAGGTCATCATCTAAGAGTCACTTTCGTAAATAGTAACTCAAATAGTAACTTGCCTTTTTATTTTTTCAAGAGTTACTTGCCTCTTTGTTTTTCTAAGAGTTACTTGCCTCTTCGTTTTTTCAGGAGTTATTTGCCTCTTCGCAAATAGTAGTTGCCTCTTCAATATTACCAGGAGTCATTTTGGACATTCGTTAAAGCCAAGGGCCACTTTCAGTTCTTCTATAAATAGAAGTTCAATTCTTCATTATTTCACACCACCAATTCACAGAGTTATATAGAGAGAAGCTTTAGAGAGAGAATAAGAGAGAAAGAAGAAGAGTATTCTGCTACTACACTATTGCAGTATCCAAACTTCTACTAAGGTAAGGGGTATTCTTTCTTTCGTATTTGTAAGGGATGTTATTTTCTTTCGTTAACGATGTTATTCTTTTTAATATCATTATAACAAAATATTGTCATAGATTTTATTATGAAATTCTTACTTTTTCCGTCGGGGTTACTATTCATGTGTACGACACTATTCACGTATACGACACTATTCACGAAAAAATTAAATTTTCTTTTATTTGTCCAAGTTGCTTGTTAAGGTTTCTATCTTTAATTGGATCCAAGTTTTGAGCTCTATTCTTTAATTTTGCTCCACAAAGTATTATTATGGAGTATTTTTGAACTTGGATAAATTGAAATGCGAATACTTAATCTTTGTCTTTTATCTCACTGAATTCGTTAATTATATTATTTTTCATCATCATCAGTCCTAAAAGGTAATATAACTGAATATCTTTGGCCTGTAGAGCAAAGATGAATGATTACCTGATGAATATCTTTGGCCGTAGTGCAAAGATGGACAGGTGTTGAGATGAACATGACCAACTGATGATACAAATGAATATCTTTGGCCCGTAGTGCAAAGATGAATATTTGATTCGAGATGTATATTAATTGATGTTACAGGGATAAAATATTGATGATGGACTTCTAAATCATAGAAGATAGTAGACTTCATTCTCTACTTAACTCTTCTAATGAATGGTTATTTCTGCTGCAAATATTAATTTAAAATTTGTTATCCATAATATTTTATCTGAATTGTTGAAGACTAACGATAATTTATTTTTCATTATCTTAGTCATAATATTCTTTACTGGGCTAGTTGAGCTCACCCTTTTCATCTACTGTCCTTTTCAGGAAATGAGAATGTCGAGGGAACTAGTCGGGGGACAGAGTGATGGTCCGAGTTAGAGCAGTAGTAGTCCTCACTATTTCTGATAAATAGTGTGAGAATAATTGTAATGAGGACTTAGTTTGAATGTTAATATTTTGTACACATTTGTATTGACACTCACAGTTGTGTGGTCGTATTTTGCACGACCGTGTGATATAAAAGTTTGTATTTAAATTATGTACCATGTATTTGGCGACTCAGAATGGGTTGGGTTGACTGGACCTATTCTAGGGGCGTCACAGTTGATATCAGAGCTTAGGGATATGATCTCTGGCGGAGATCGGGGAATAGAATTAGGAGGGGAGAGACGAGTAAATCATTCGCTATAGTGTCCTACCTAAGCTTATGTGGTATTTAATTGGTCAGTCGGAGCATAGGGTTATTATGTGATATGTTAATTTATTTAATTAACCCTTGTTTTATGGCAGTATTTGAGAATGGCAGCTGAGAATGTTAACAACGAAGTGAACGAGACCGTGGAGACACCTTTAATCACCAACCAGGAGAACGTGCAACAAGTAGGCAATGTTCATCCGGAAAACAACACTGATCAGAAGATAAACGATGAAATGTTTAGAAGTTTTTTGCACTTCATGCAAAACCAGACGAGAAAAACTCGTGTGCAAAATACAGGTGGAGATAATAATAACACGCGAATGGTCACTACCAAGCAGTTCAAAGAGTTGGAACCACCAGAATTTCAGGGAAAGCCGAATCCGATCAAGGCGGAGACGTGGGTTAAGCAAATTACCAAGATATTTGATGTTTTGGGATGCACGGAGGAAAAGAAGGTTCCATTCGCCACGTTTATGTTCCATGGAGAGGCAGATTACTGGTGGGAATCCGTGAAGCGTACCCAGCCTGCCGCACTCAAGATGTCTTCGGAAGCGTTCCAGAAACTGTTCAGTGACAAGTACTTTCCTGAAAGTATTCGTCATATGAAGGAGGTAGAGTTTATCAGACTGGAATAAAATAACATGACGGTGTCCCAGTACGAGGCTAAGTTCGTGGAGTTGTCCAGGTTTGCACCTCATTTGGTAGAGAATGAGGAACACATGACGCGGATATTTCTGAGAGGTTTGAAACCCGAAATACGTCAATACCTCATTTCTCACAAATTTTCTCTATATTCGGATGTAGTGAACAGGGCCCAATTAGTAGAACGAGATAGTGATTATGTTCAACCGAGGGACCACAACCAGGGTCGTACCGGTGGCAACAGTCATCAAAGCAATGACAACCAGCGGGGGTGGTGATTCCCAAGGCTGTTTCGAACAAGTCAAAGTCGGTGATTCCTAGAAGAGCGTTTGTTATGACAGCCCAAAACGCAAGGAACCCACACGAGGTGATTACGGGTAAGCTAATCATAAACTCTTGCGAAGTTTACACCTTGCTAGATACCGGTGCTACCCATTCTTTTATTTCACTTACTTGTGCTCAACGTTTGAACTTGACTTCTGATAAATTAGACTTTGACTTATCTGTTGAAACTCCGTTAGGAGAAACCTTTATTACATCCACAGTTTACAAATCTTGCTTGATTCGGATTGGTACCCTTACCTTACCTGTTGATCTTATATCTTTGAAAATACTTGCATTTGATGTGATTTTAGGAATTGACTGGTTAACCACTTACCATGCCAAAATTAATTGTTTTCGTAAGGTTGTTAGTTTTCATATTCTTAATCAACCTGTTGTGCGAATCCAAACCACTAAAATCAGTCAATATCATTTTAAATCACAAGGCTATTCGTTTATTGAAAAACGGATGTCAAGCTTTCTTAGCTCATGTCATTGATCTAAATCAGAATACGTCAGATTTGAATAATATTTCCGTTGTTAATGAGTTTTCTGATGTATTTCCTGAAGAACTTCCCGGTCTACCCCCAGAACGTGAAGTTGAATTCTTTATTGACCTTGAACCAGGTACAAAATCCATTTCTAAAACCCCATATCGAATGGCTCCTATTGAACTCCAGGAGTTAAAGGTCCAATTACAGGAATTGTTAGACATCGGTTTTATTCGTCCTAGTACGTCTCCTTGGGGTGCTCCTGTTTTATTCGTAAAAAAGAAAGACGGGAGTATGCGATTTTGTATTGGCTATCGGGAGTTGAACTATGTCACCATCAAGAATAGGTATCTGTTACCTCGTATTGATGACCTGTTCGACCAGTTGCAAGGAGCACAGTTCTTTTCAAAGATTGATCTTCGTTCTGGATATCATCAGCTAAAGATTAAAACTGAGAATATTCCAAAAACTGCCTTCAGAACTCGGTACGGGCATTATGAGTTCTTAGTCATATCTTTTGGATTGACTAATGCTCCTGCTGCTTTCATGGATATGATGAACCGTGTATTCAAGGAGTATTTAGATCAATTCGTTGTTGTCTTTATTGATGACATCATCATCTATTCTAAAAGCCGTGAAGATCATGAGCACCACTTGAAGTTGGTACTTCAAAAACTTCGTGAGAACAAGCTATATGCCAAGCTGAAGAAATGCGAATTCTGACTTGAGAAAGTAGCGTTCCTTGGGCACGTGGTATCGAAACGTTGAGTATCTGTTGACCCGACGAAGATTGAAGCAATACAAAGTTGGGAGCAACCTAAGTCGATGACCGAAGTACGAAGCTTTCTGGGCTTAGCTGGTTATTATCGGAGGTTCGTAGAGGGATTTTATCGAATTGCTACTCCATTAACTCAGTTGACTCAGAAAGATTCAAAATTTGTTTGGAGCGAGGAATGCGAGAAGAGCTTCCAAGAACTCAAGAGGAGACTTATTTTGGCACCTGTTCTGACAATACCATTTGATTCGGATGGATTTGTCATTTACAGCGACGCTTCGGGCAAAGGGTTAGGATGTGTTCTCATGCAACATGAGAAAGTCATAGCCTATGCTTCACGGCAACTCAAAGAATATGAGAGGAATTATCCTACTCATGATTTAGAGTTGGCAGCTGTCGTTTTCGCGTTGAAGATCTGGAGACATTACCTGTACGGGGAGAAGGTGGAGATTTATACGGATCATAAGAGCATTAAATATTTCTTCACTCAAAAGAAACTCAACATGCGGCAACGACGTTGGCTTGAGTTGTTGAAAGATTACGATCATACCATCCAATACCATCCTGGAAAAGCGAACGTGGTAGCTGACGTGTTGAGTAGAAGGTCGTATGCGAGAACGAATGCGATGATGTCAAGTATACGCGTAGAACCAGCTTTGATTGATAAAGTTAAAGCGGCTCAAGCTACAGATCTGGAGCTGATGAAGATGAAGAAGAAGGTGCAAGAAGGTGCCATTCCAGAAGCAAGAATCGATGAAGAGGGAATACTTCGAGTCAACTCTAGACTTTGTGTTCCTAACGATTCTCACTTGAAGCATAGAATCATGATGGAGGCACACAATACACCATTTGCAATCCATCCTGGGAGTACTAAAATGTATCGTGATCTTCGACATATATTTTGGTGGAGCAATATAAAGAGAGAGATCGCATAGTTTATCTCGAGGTGTTTAACGTGTCAACGTGTCAAGGCAGAGTATCAAGTTCCAAAGGGTCCATTGCAACCACTTGAGATTACGAAGTGGAAGTGGGAACATATTACCATGGATTTCGTTACGGGTCTTCCCAAGGTTTCTCAAGGCATAGATGCGATTTGGGTTATTGTTGATAGATTAACCAAGTCTGCTCATTTCTTGCCGATACGAGAGACTTATTCCCTTGAACGTCTTGCTCATATGTACGTGAATGAGATTGTGAGATTGCATGGCATGCCAGTATCCATAATTTTAGATCGTGATCCCATATTTACTTCACAATTTTGGATCAGTTTGCAGAAAGCTATGTGCACGAATTTACGATTCAGTTCTGCTTATCATCCTCAAACAGACGGACAATCAAAAAGGACTATTCAAACTCTTGAAGATCTATTGAGACTCTGTGTTCTATACTTCAAAGAGAGTTGGGATAAGTACTTACAATTGGTGGAATTCTCCTACAACAACAATTATCAGGCAAATATAGGCGTAGCTCCATTCGAAGCGTTGTATGGGAGAAACTGTCGTTCTCCAGTATGCTGGAATGAGGTGGGTGAAGCAACATTGTTGGGACCAGAGTTAGTACGTATGACTACGGAAAAGATCCAAATGATCCGACAACGTATACAAACGGCACAAGATCAACAAAAGAGTTATGCGGATCTTCATCGAAAAGACGTGGAATTTAATGTTGGGGACCATGTGTTATTACGTGTTGCTCTGTGGAAGGGAGTTACGAGTTTTGGCAAAAGAGAAAAGCTCAATCCACGATTCATTGGTCCATTTGAGATCCTTGACCGAGTAGAAAAGGTGGCCTATAAACTCGTTTTACCTCCAAGCCTGTCTCGTGTTCATAACGTTTTTCACATATCCGTGCTTCGTAAATATGTGAAAGACCCAAACCACATTATTGAGTTAGCACCAGACAAGATTGCCGAAAATTTAACGTACGAGGAGGTACCTGTCAAGATCTTGGATAGGAAGGAGCATGTCCTATGCTCGAAAATTATACCTCAAGTTAAAATTTTGTGGAGAAACCATGCTATTGAGGAAATGACCTGGGAGTTGGAATCAGAAATGAGAGCGAGGTATACTCACCTTTTTGACATACCAGGTACGTACGTTAATTTCGAGGACGAAATTTCATAAGGAGGGGAGGTTGTAAGACCCCAACTTTTAAGAATAAAGATTTAATTTTCTTTATATATTATTTTGAAATAGTAAGGTGTTGATTTAATAAATGTGAAAGTTATGGGTGAAATGTGCAAATATTTTAAAATAAGCAAGTGGTTATTAAATATTCATTATTGTCGGAGAATATTCATTTGGTCGTGAAATATTCTTGTTGTCGGGGAATATTCGTACGACGGCGCAACTATTTGTGGGCCCCACAACGGAATAACTGTAGGATATAGAAAGCGACAGAAATAATTTTTTTATAAATAACGGCATAATTGTTACCGTTAGTACTGTTGAAATACCCGGTGGTAAAATATAGTAATACGCGGTGTTGCACAGTAGCACACGGTATTGCGCAGTATTTCGAATTATTGATTTTTACGTAAGAAGTCACTTACTCAATAATTGTTACAGTAATCACTGTTCAATATTTTATACTATTGATTCAATAATTGCATGATATTTTATTGGTTCAATAATTGCTACCGTTGATATTTTGTATTATTGATTCAATAATTGTCACTGCACAGTATTTCACATTATCAACTCAGTAATTCATATTATTTGAATAATATTATTAGATAGCATTATTGACAATGTCTAAGGAAGTTCTGTCTAGGAGGAGTTATTTAATTGCGTGCCAGTAAGGAGAAATCCTTATCGGAAGGCCCCCACTTTCCTGTGAACGACCTGGTTGTCAATATTGTAGTTCTGTAATATTATTTGTGAATAATTAATTATTGATTTATATGATAATGAAATAATTATTTTGTGGATATAAAAGAAGGAATTAGTGATGATGTATTTTTATCTGTATTTTGGTGTAAAAAATTATCCGTTTGTGAATTTCGGCCATTTTTGGTTGGGAATTTGGAAGGATTAAAAAGCGTTGATTAATTGTGTGATAAGTAACATAACCATTAGAGGAAGTTATGGTGATATGTGGCATTTTATAAGTTGGGACCCATAGGTCATCATCTAAGAGTCACTTTCATAAATAGTAACTCAAATAGTAACTTGCCTCTTTGTTTTTCCAAGAGTTACTTGCCTCTTTGTTTTTCCAAGAGTTACTTGCCTCTTCGTTTTTTCAAGAGTTATTTGCCTCTTCGCAAATAGTAGTTGCCTCTTCAATATTACCAGGAGTCGTTTTGAACATTCGTTAAAGCCAAGGACCACTTTCAGTTCTTCTATAAATAGAAGTTCAATTCTTCATTATTTCACACCACCAATTCACAGAGTTATATAGAGAGAAGCTTTAGAGAGAGAATAAGAGAGAAAGAAGAAGAGTATTCTGCTACTACACTATTGCAGTATCCAAACTTCTACTAAGGTAAGGGGTATTATTTCTTTCGTATTTGTAAGGGATGTTATTTTCTTTCGTAAACGATGTTATTCTTTTCAATATCATTATAACAAAATATTGTCATTAATTTTATTATGAAATTCTTACTTTTTCAGTCGGGATTACTATTCATGTGTACAGCACTATTCACGTATACGACACTATTCACGAAAAAATTAAATTTTTTTTATTTGTCCAAGTTGTTTGTTAAGGTTTCTATCTTTAATTGGATCCAAGTTTTGAGCTCTATTCTTGAATTTTGCTCCACAAAGTATTATTATGGAATATTTTTGAACTTGAATAATTTGAAATGCGAATCCTTAATCTTTGTCCTTTATCTCACTAGATTCGTTAATTATATTATTTTTCATCATCATCAGTCCTAAAAGGTGATATAACTGAATATCTTTAGCCTGTAGAGCAAAGATGAATGATTACCTGATGAATATCTTTGGCCGTAGTGCAAAGATGGACAGGTGTTGAGATGAACATGACCAACTGATGATACAAATGAATATCTTTGGCCCGTAGTGCAAAGATGAATATTTGATTCGAGATGTATATTGATTGATATTACAGGGATAAAATATTGATGATGGACTTCTAAATCATAGAAGATAGTAGACTTCATTCTCTACTTAACTCTTCTAATGAATGGTTATTTCTGCTGTAAATATTGATTTAAAACTTGTTGTCCATAATATTTTATCTGAATTTTTGAAGACTAACGATAATTTATTTTTCATTATCTTAGTCATAATATTCTTTACTGGGCTAGTTGAGCTCACCCTTTTCATCTATTGTCCTTTTCAAGAAATGAGAATGTCGCGGAAACTAGTCGGGGGACAGAGTGATGGTCCGAGTTAGAGCAGTAGTAGTCCTCACTATTTCTGATAAATAGTGTGAGAATAATTATAATGAGGACTTAGTTTGAATGTTAATATTTTGTACACATTTGTATTGACACTCACAGTTGTGTGGTCGTATTTTGCACGACCGTGTGATATAAAAATTTGTATTTGAATTCTGTACCATGTATTTGACGACTCAGAATGGGTTGGGTTGACTGGACCTATTCTGGGGGCGTCACACCAAAGATATTCATTTGTATCACCATTTAGGACTGAAGATGATAAAAAATATTTTAAAGAACGAATCCAGTGAGATAAAGGACAAAAATTAAGGATTCGTAAATCAGTTTATCCAAGTTCAAAAATACTCCACAATAATTATTTGTGGAGCAAAATTCAAGAATGAAGATCAAAATTTTGATCCAATTAAAGATAGGACCTATAATAGCTAACTTGGACAAAGAAAAGAAAATTAAATTTTTCGGTGAATAGTACCGTATTCATAAATAGTGCCGTATACGAGAATAGTAACCCCGACATGAAAAGGTAAAAATTTTCATAAGAAAAATTATACTTCGTGAATAGTACTCGTAAATAGTACCGTATTTATAAATAGTGCCGTATACGTGAATAGTGTCGTATACATGAATAGTGTCGTATACGTGAATAGTAATTCCGACGGAAAAGGTAAAAATTTTATAATAAAATTCATACCAATATTTTGATGAAATGATATTGAAAGCAATAACATCATTTACGAAAAAAAATAACATTCCTTACCTCAAAAGAACAGTACTTCTGACTAGAATATCGGATATAAAGTTGAAGGAAATTTGCACTGATTATCAACTCTCAAAGTATCGAAATACTCACAAAAATACGCTCGATATTATAGAGAAAAAAATTTATGATTCTGGTGTGATTTTTAATTCTAAACTAAGCACCGTATTTATAGGAAAATATTTAGAACGCCAAAGCAGAAAATTTAATAAATAATAATATTTTAAAAAAAATTCCTTACGCACACCACATCACTCTTATCAGCACCCACAAGTGGGTCCCACCCATATTAAAAATATTTTTTGTGAAAAAATATTTATAACCCCAAAAATTAATTATTCTGGAACATTAATAATTCATAATAAATAGCCTTTTATCAGAAAAATACGAATTTTATGTCCATTCTATAGGAAATTTAATTCTCTACAACTTTGTAGAAGAAAATTTTTTCAAATTCAAAACAAAAAATATTTGAAATCCACATACGGATGATTTTCTACACCTCCATTCCAACAAAATACTGATAAAATACATCAGCACTAATTCCTTCATTAATATACACATAAAATAAATATTTTCTTATCATATAAATCAATAATTAATTATTCACAAATAATATTACAGAACTACAATATTGACAACCAGGTCGTTCTCAGGAAAGAGAGGGCTTTCCGATAAGAATTTCTCCTTACGGGCGCGCAATTAGGTGACCAAACTCCCTTTCTAGACAGAACTTCCTTAGACATTGTCAATAATGCTATCTAATAATATTATTCAAATAATATGAATTATTGATCTGATAATGAAAAATACTGTGCAGTGACAATTATTGAATTAACAATAATATAAAAATACTATGAAATACCGTGTGCTACTGTGCGACAACGCGTATTACTTACTTTATCCACCGGATATTCCAACAGTGTTAACGGTAACAACTACGCCGTTATTATTAAAAAATTTATTCGTGTCATTTTCTTCATCCGATATTTTTTCGTTATGGGGCCCACAAATGACTGCGCCGTCATACGAATATTCTCCGACAGCAAGAATATTCCACGACCAAACGAATTATCTCCGATAAAAATGAATATTTTATAACCACTTTAAAATATTTGTGTATTTTACCCCTAATTTATCACATTAATCAATTCAACCCCTTACTATATCAAAATAATAAATAGAGAAAATTCAATTTTATTCATAAAAATTGGGGTCTTACACTAACAACAGTTGTACTCATCAGAAATTCCCAACCCACAAGGCCACAACAAATTCAAATAAACTATAAAACAAAAAAAAAACTAATTAGTTACCTCTTAAGTCGAAAATATAACAAATACATCAAATAAATTGAATTAGATATAAACCAAAGTTTTCAACCAACAACAAATTCAAATAAATTTTAAATTTTAAATTATGAAAAAAAAATTCCTAATTTAGAAGTCTGATTACTTTGATATGCGTAAGAGGTAGTGTCAAAGTGGAGATGTAGAAAAAGTAGCGGGCCTATTAGTGGAGCCACAGAGATGTAATACTCTTTCCGTCCCATAATAAATGATGTTTTAGAGTTGGGCTCAATCATTAAAGAAATGATTATATAGCATTAAATATAGTATCATTTGTCTATAATACTCCCTCCGTTCCTAAAAGATTGTCGTTTTAGAAGAAAAATTTTGTTCTAAAATATTTGTCGTTTACAACTTTCTAGAAGAATAAATTATTTATTTTTCTATATTACCCATATCTTTTCTCATTGTCCCAATAAATTCTATCCCTTGTATTAATAGTTTTCAATTTCCCATAAAGGGGTAGTGATGAAATTTTAAACAAATTTTACAAGTATTAAATGACTTTCTTAATCCATGTGCAAAAATCTTAAACGACAATCTTTTAGGAACGGAGGTAGTACCTTTTGTGTTGATAAGGAGAGAGAAAGAGTTAAAAGTATCTGGGTATTAAAGGAGGAGTAATGAGGGATAATTTTGAAAAGATTGTAATTAATGCTTTTAGATTTTTTAAAATATCAAATAAATTAGGACAAATAAAATCACCTAAAACATCATATATTATGGGACGGCTCCGTTCCTTAATAAGTCGTTTTAGAAAAATATGTTTGTCTCTTAATATAAGTCGTTTGAGAATTTCAAGTAAGCATTAATTGCTTAGTTTTCAATATTATCCCAAGTATTAAATATAACTTTTGTTCTCTTACTATTTTATGTCCAATAAATAACACTCTCTTTTTTCAATACAAGGGCAATATAGACAATTGATATTATATTTAATGCATTACAATAATTTTTTTAATACTTGTGTACAACTCTAAAACGACTTATATTAAAAAACGAAAAAAATATTAATTACCATTACATTAGAACCCTATTGCATTACGTAAATTATTACTACATTTTAACAAATTTCTATTTTGCGAACCAAACCCTACCTAAGATTATCTAATTTTTTAAAGGAGATCATAAAATGATTTTTTGAATTTGTGTCATGTTTTCCTCCTGTTTCTCTTATTTTTAATTTCTCTCCTACTCTTTCATAACTTATTCTCTTTTAGCATTTAGTGTTAAATTATTATTCTTTTCACACTCCTATGTAGTGTACGTGTACATGTCAAATGATTAATATGATATAAGATGTTAGTTTAATTATAATGACGCGATAATAAAATTATTTTGGCATTACTTAGGACATTGTGTCATTTTGTTTGCTATCTTTTTGTAAAAAATACGTTTTTTGTTCTAAATTAGAAGATCATTAATGATTTTTGAAAATTAATTTGATATATTTTTAAACTCAAAATTAAAATGATTCATTAACGATTATGAATAAATAAATCTTACAATAAGTAGTAATTTTGAAGTAGTTTATAATATTCATCATCGTATTGACTAAAATCAATAAAATTCATCATGCCAATTATGAGTTTAAAAATGTCTTTAGTTGACTTTAAAAAGTCAATAATGATCTTATATTTTAAAACGGAGAAAGTCTATCATTTTTCATTATTATTTATAACGGTCCTCTTTATGCAATGAATAATAAGTATTACTACATTTACAAATAACTCTTACAAAAACTAATTTAAAAAATGATCTGTTGAAATTTAATTCGTAGATAATTTACCATACATGGGTGAGTCTAATAGTTGTAACCAACCATAATCATACACAATATTTTGTATCTCATTTTTAACATAAATTTTAATTATTAAATAATAATATTAAATGACTTTTTTAAATCATGTATAAAAATTTTAAACGAAACTTATTTAAACACGAAGGGAGTATCTATACTAACTTCTTGACTAGGAGGAGACCAAAACTTGAAATGGTTGACTTTAGTGCATACTTATTTTATTTTAGTTTCCCATCCAACTAATCTATATGCAAGTGATTAGTAGTATATTTTATGGTACTAATGTGTTTTTGTATAGTAAATGTAAATGGCTGCATGGTAGGTCCGAGACACGTTAATCCTGCATGAGTTTCTACGTTAGAATCTTTGGACCAAATTATTGTAGGACCACAACTTTATTTAAAGGTCCAACTTGTACGAATAACTCATTATTCTTACAAGTTGACACTTATGTTTGTCCCTATACGTGGGAGTCTTTGCTGGTTATTAAGCTTTTGGCCTAGCCTACATGTGTATTGTAATACTTCAAGAATAATACTATAGGTATAATTTATTTTATAATTTATTGATGTGATATATTTTATTTTAATTTATTTTTGTGAGTTTGAAGATTATATTAAAATAATTTATTTATTAATATGCTGAGTTGGAGTATGCCACATCAATAAATTATAAAATAGTTGTAGAATAAATTGTGTCTATAGCATTACTCATATTTCAATCCTACGTCAAAAAATATGAAAAAAAATTATTTGTATATAAAAAATTAAGTTAGTAATAACTTTACTTTCAGTTATGATATTTTTAGTAAGCCTGTAGTGGGTTAAAATAATCCAAGAATAAACTATTGTGCTAGTGGTTTAAGATATTGTTTAGATAAATTTGATTTAATTCAGACTTAGGATTTGATCCGTGTTGTTTTGGAGTTGTTTGGATGGACTTGATTTGATCCGGACTCGAAATTTGACCCGTATTTTTTCAGAGTTGATGTCAAAACCGACTCTAAAATTCGGATCGAATGAGAACACAAAGACTAGTAATATTATTCCACAATAAAGAGAGGTCTTCAGCCATGACCTTTACCAACTCTTTGTATAGGATGGTATGGTGCTTTTGTTCTCTTTGATTATACACGTGTCTTAAAATAAACGACCTTAAAAATTAGAAAGTGATATTTTTACATGATTTTTTGATATTTCTATTAAATCAAAATTAAGTTTAAAAATATTCCATTAAGAATAAATTATGAGACTTTTGTACTTCTTTTTTATTTTTATTTGTTTTTGTAAACAATTGAAAAATTGACTATGGAGATTCCACGCGGAAATAATTTTTTTTTATCTTAAGAGAAAATTTTATCATTCTAACACAAAAACATTGTGGTGTGGGCCAATACAATAATGATATATGAAGAGCCCAGGATCTAATAAGTTAGTTGGAAAAGATGGGTTTATTAATTGAACCTTACATAATGAGGAGTATAGTATTTACGAGACGAAGGGGAAGCCAAGCCACAAGGCCCACATGGCCCACATGGCCCACAAGGCCAACAAGCACATCCTGTAATTCTGAGCCTGACTGTATAAGGTTAAGGTACATAGGATCCTAGACTTCCCCACCTTCTCTCAAAGTCTGTCATCATATTTACCAAAATAAATAAATTTATCAATTATAAACTAGAATGATATTTTCAGCCCTTTTTATTTTAATTCAACATAAACACACAAATATTAAAGAGCAAAATATAACTTTGCAATGCATCATTTACGCTGAATTAAAATAAACGACCTCAAAAATTTATTTCTGGTAACAAATTGGTGACGCATTTTTAATTATAGTGAATTGACTCAAAGAGCGTATAATGATAAAAAAGCTTTTCGAAATTGTCCAAATAAAAGACTTGTAATCTAACCATAGTTGTAAATAAATTATACAAAAAAATATATAATGTTTTTAAATTTATTATTAAAATTTTTATTATTATATTCTTGAAATAAATTTAGCAATAAGTATGAAATTAAAATACGTTCATAAAGTTTATAAACTTTACGAATGGAACTATTTTTGTATAATGAGAGAGTAACACTATATATGACCATATATTATACAATGAGAAGTTAATTACTCCATCCGTCTCTTTTTAAGTGATGATGTAGGAGTAGGCACATAGATTAAGAAATATAATTAATATTCTTTTAATTGAATAAAGTGGGTATAAAATATCAATATTATTCTGTTAAAAGTCATTGCAAAGATGATAGAGAAAATACATATGGACTATCTCATTGGAGTAAATTAGTTGAAAAAAGGAGAGACAAAAATATATGCTTGTTTAATGTTTTTTTATATAAAAAAAATCTACAAATAATATATAAAAGGGAACAAAATTTTATTTCTAAAAGATAAGTAAAAAATAATGGAGGGAGTAATGATTTTACAAACGCAAACAGGCAAAGAGGCAAACAGGGACCATACATGAACATATAGGGTTGATTACCTTCTCAAAGTCTTCCTTCTCCCTCGAGAGGTGAAAATGATTTCGAGTCGAGTCGAATAGTACTTTATTTGAATTTTACTCGAATTTTTTTTAAGGTACTTGAATTTGTACTCGGATTTGGATAAAATCTTATAATCTTACTCAGATTCATATTCGACTCGTTTTATTGTATTCGAGTCTGACTCGTTCTTTAGTCTGTCAAACTACTCGCGAGCACTTGAGACATACACGAATTAGAACTGTATCATTTATAATATGGTAATGTATATAAAATTAACTCAGCCGTGTAGTTAAAATAATTAAAATTTTAACACTTCAAATTAGATCTCTAGAATTCTAAAAAAAATTAATGAGATAATTTTATCACTCTTAAAACAATTAAGAACTAATTCTAATTCTGAAAGTATGTGAAGAATTTAATTATTAAATAATATATATTAAATAAATTGAGTATACTCAATATTATATACGCGTAAGGATCAACGAATTTGTATCGAGTATGTATTATTGAGGTCAAGAAAATTCGATACTCTAAATGAGTGAATAGTAAGTAACTCATATTCGACTCGTATAATTTTTCGAATATCAAAATGAATTCAAATTCGACTAGTTAAGTATCGAATTTGAGTCTCCCTCGAATTTTTCGATCTGATCTCAAACTGGATTTCGAACCACTCGACCCTACCTCTGTCTTTCTTCATTGACTTTATTACATCCTGGCCCTTGTGAAGGGGATTGTTTTCCCATCAAAAAATTAGTAGGTGGGACACTCAAATTACTAGTTTGGACATTATTGATTCTGTTCCCACTTCCCGCGAAATAAATAAATAAAATTCTTGACTCTGGAGTAGAAAAATAAATAGATGGTCCTAATGTTGGAGGTATCTTAATTCATGGAGTATGTGGGACTGTCACCAAGTACATACTACATTTATCAAATAATGTCTCTGTTATTAAGAAGAAAAATGAATATGGCAGGCAATATTGGGCTCAATTCAGAGGGATACATAAAAGCTAGAGACAGCATAAAAAGCTTTACAAGGCAGTATTGGGCTCGCTACTAAAATTGTCGCAAGCACATGGGGCAATCACAATGCACTATACGCTACTACTACTCTCTTTGTTGAGGCCAGCCCTGCATGTCCTGGATCCACCACATGCCCCGGCTAGCCTAATGTGGGAGTGTCTATATAAGTAGAGAATTGATATTTTTACGAGAGAAATTGATATTTTTATAAGGTTCCTCTTACATGAATAGTAAACGGGACTTGCATTATGTGAGTGAGACTTTGTGAAAATATCAATTCTTAGTTCAGAACGAGTCATTCAATTCCTGTTCAGAATGAGTCATTTAATACCCTCCCTTAAACAATAAAGTTCACAAATTTAGCAAGAATAAGAATGAATGATTCATTGCATTCCAATTTCCAATGGAACAAATCGAATACAATTTTCTTTCCATTCCATTCCTGCAATCCAAACGTAACATAAATTATTGAATAGTTAATTTAGTGTTGTAGTATGATAATGATGATAAATAAAGGACATTGTGTGCCATTTTATACGGAGTAAAGGTGATCTAAGACATGCTAAAACCAAGCTTGAGGCTACCTAACAAAACAACGTAAATTTGCATAAAATTTATAATGAATGATTTTATTTTATATAACCCTAGAATGGAAAACTTAACCTTAGGATAAAACTATGTCGTTGTAGTGCTTGGCTAGTCATGCCTTACAAAACATTATTACGTTTTTCAGCAGCAAACTTGGGTCTCCCTAACCTAAGTTATGACATGCTATGATGCTTCTGCATCTTATTCAAGCAAATCAAAGTTGTCCAGATATCATACATGGGCAATTCATAGATTTCTACTGGATTTCACAAGCAGCTAAGCAAATAAACATGGTGTCTTTTATGACAGAATCTACGAATGCGAATTAACGGGAAAGCAGTCTTTTAGTTAATTCATCAAAATCAAGAACTTCTGCAGCATGAAGTTGCGAATATTCTTCTCCTGAAGGATGATTTTCTGTCTCTGAATCTTGCACTTCTGACGCGACCAAAGCTTCCATTCGCGCAATGTCTCGATCTCGTGGATATGTACGGTATAGGAAGGAGTATATCAGAACACAAATTATCATTGGAATTCCGATTGCTGTGTAAAGAGCCTTGGCAAGCGCTGCAGCATTCTCTCTATCTGTTTCGATTTCTTTCGAGCCTGTGGATCCCTCTGGAATAGGCTTGTAACCGTAGACATGCTGGGCCAAAATTCCAACTATAGGGGGAGCAAATGATGCTAATATGGATTCGAACGACTTATCCAATGCGTATATGCTTGTTCTTGATCTCGTTGGAACAATCTCTGCCATTATTGGACTGGACAGTATATATATATATATATATATATATATATATATATATATATACCAACCATTCATAGTTTCAGATATAACTCACGTAACACTTTGGGCGAGTCTGTAGTGGGCTAAGACGACCCCAGAAAATACTATTGAGACGGTGATTGGAACAAGTCTACGTTTACCAATTAAATAGCTGAAAATTTGTTGAATACATACATACCTGTTTGTTGCTGCTGCATTCCAGGATATCATTAATCCCATCACGAACAAGACCAAACCATGCGTTAATTTTGTGGAAGGGTCATCAGGCAATGCCAGCAACAGTATTGCTGCTAGAAGTATGGCTGAACCAGCGCTTATCTGTGAAAGAATTATTCTCCCAGAATTGGGTAGGTGTTTGGCAAGAATATCCCCCAGTATTCCTCCACAGAGTGCACCAAGGGAAGAAGCAACCCGAAAAACAGTCCACAAGAAGGCCGTGGTTTGGTGGGAGAAGCCAATAAGTTCTAACCACATGGGAGCGAAGGACAAAGCTGACCAGGGAAATGTGCCGGAGGCACCTTGAGCTATAATTATTTGGAAAGACTGGGATTTTCATAACTTCCTTTGCTTCTTTAACCATGTTCTCCGTTTCGGACCAAAATGATGATTTGGGTGGAATTTGAGCTTCTTCAAATTTAGAATCAGAATCAGAATCAGAAAAGCGGGGATCAGTGGCAAAGAGGCGGACCAGAAGGCCAACTACGATACTTACTAATCCAACTAGATGGAAGGCAATGCGCCAACCGGCGATTCCCATGAAGGATGTTGAGGCTATTAGTACGGCAAAAGATCCACCCACGGTTGAGCCTAGGCTACTAGTTAGTTGTAGCCATCCAAAAGCTACACCGCGGTTGGTGTCCTCGGTTGAATCAGCTACAACAGACTGAATGGCTGGTATGACTATGGCAAGCCCTATCCCATTCAGTCCTCTTGAAATTGCAATCTAAACAACATTAAGATATCAACAAACTTTCAATGTTTCAGGGCTATGAATTAAGCATCAATTGATGTGAAGAGTAATAATTAACTAATAGTATGACAATATAACTTAACTTTCAAATTCATCTTATGAGCCTTTTTATCTACCCGATACCTTCCAAAATATAAGCTCATTATTGACTTTTTCAAGTCAACTTAAGAGATTTTCAAACTCAAAATCAACATGATTTCCATTAATTTCATTCAATACAATGGTGAATGTTGTAAACTATCTACAAAGTAATACTCATTATAAGATTTATGCTGCGTTTGGATTGAAGGAATAAAAGTAGTAATGAAATGACTCATTCCTATGGAATAAAAAAAAATTATGTTTGGTTGCGATTGGAATGAATTAAACCGTCCTTTTTTTTTTTGCTATTTTCGACTGAAATTTAACATTCTTGCCGAAGATTTCATGCCCAAAGCCTTGTGAGTAGTTTTTTTTATCATTGAGTCATGAGAGTCTTGGGGGAGAAAAAGTATGGAATAACTCATTCCAACTTGAATGGAATGAATCATTCCAATCTTCATTATATTCCTTCATTCCAAACGCAGCATTATAGTTTCATAATTGTTAATGAATTATCTCATTAATTTTGAGTTTGAAAATGTCTCTAATTAAAAATTAATAGTGATCTTATAATTTGAAATAGAGAAAACATGATCAACTAAGAATAGAGTATTTCTTGAGAATTAATGCCCACTCATCACACCCGAGTATTCAGTTTTTAAAAATCACTAGGTGGTGGAGAAGACATCTAGCACCAAGTCCGCTTAGGTATTTTTCTAGGCGGATTATACGTTTTTCGTAAGTAGATTTATTTATTTATTATTATTATAAATAATTGTTATATTATACAAAATATATTGTAGATGTAATATTTTTAATTTTAAATGAAAAACAATTGCAAAAAAACAATCTTTTAAGGCTTAAAATAACCATTTCAAGTATTGTAAAGTTTTAAAGTAGAGGTCTAGTTCTGCCTAGGTACCCAGCGAAATTGAGGTGTTAGAGGACCGCTTAGCGCCTAGGCAGATATTAATTGAATCTAGCTAGATATTTTTAGAATACTGTATATGTTTGGTTACACAACATTAATTTATGTTGGTCCTCACCCATTTATTGCCCTCCTTATTTTCTATTCTCCTCAGCCCTTTGAATTTGGCCTTTCCATCCCCTCAGTTTTTTGCTATAAAAGGCAGTCAAATAAGAAGGGAGAGATGTACCTAAAATTCATATACTCTCATCTGAGAGAAGGAAAGAGAAATGGAGAGAAAAACTTCTATTGAAACTTAGGAAAAATAGAGAGAAAGATAGTTCAAATAAAAAGGTATTTTATTTGAGTTCCATCAAATAGTTATTGTGGTGAAGTAATTTGAGTTTGTACTCAAATTAAGTTATCTTTGTATTCTATCAAATTGTTCTAGTGAATTGTTCGGAGTTTGTCCCGTAGTTTTTTCCTCTTAGTTTTAGAGGGGTTTTTACGTAAAATCTTGGTGTCTTATACTTGATTATTTTTCTACTCAATATTTCTTGCAATGATTATTATTTTGGTTGAACCAAATTTAATCTACTTGGCATGTACTGATATTTTTGCCATTTAATTTATCAAAGACAATATTATTTGGGAGCAGTGGCGGAACCAAAACGTTTTTAGAGGGAGATCAAAATATATCAGCAAAAAAAATTTATTTATTGACGCTTAGAGTGCTTACTTCGGCTGTACGACTGAGAGGAGACAACTGTATCTTGCGACTCTGCATAGTTTGAAAACGTCTCAAAATTTTGGTCAATATCAAAATTTATGTAGAAATATTATTTTTTTATTTCATGTAAAAATACGTGAGAGGGATTCATGTAGAAGTATTACTTTTTTTATGTGAAAATATCAATTTTCTATATAAAACAAAGAAAATTAATCCAGAAAGAAATCAACAAAGGGGAGAGTCTCTGAAATAAATTCATGATGTTTAAAAATATAAAATGTTTGTAAAAAATAATTTGGTAAATAAAGAACTTGATTTTTGTGATCATTTTTCAACATCAAGTAGCGACCTAGATTTGATTGTGTTTTAAGTTCTTTTATTTGAATTTCATTGTAAAATAAAATTTATTCTATTTTTTAATTTATGGAGCGCATATAGAAAATTTTGTACTACTATTATAAACTACTATTATTATACATATATAGATGTGTGTGTGTGTGTATATATATATATATATATATATATATATGTATTAATATATAGTCTGTGCATAATTTTGGTGGTCACCCCCCTTGGTTCCGCCCTTGTTTGGGAAGTGATTTTTCCTCAACAATTTGAAGGGTTTAGAGCATTTGGAACTTTTGAAAGTCCAAACCTACTTAAAAATCTTATTCGCCTAAAAGTAACTTATTTCAAACAAAACTTATTTTGAACGTATCTTATTTAACTCACAAACACAGCGCTTAACGCTCAAACGCAACGCATTGAAAATGATGCAATGCGTTTAGGCTCAACGGCTCAACGCTACCGCTGAAACATTGCAAACGCTAGTAGACTATCACATAAAAAAGAAATTTATCTTATTTTCCTAGATAAAAATAACAAAATCTAAGCCGTAAAAAGTAATACCTCCAAAATCTTAAATAAAATAAATATTTAAATATGTACCCGCTGTTTGCATTATTCGTAAAGTAGAATTGTTGAGTGGTTTTTCATATCGATCACTTTATATTTGAAATAACCTTATATGAATCTTAGACGACAGAGAGACCTGCAAGAAGGTGGAGGAGATGCCAACGAGGAAGGTGGCGGCGGCCCAGAGGAAAGCGCCGAGTGCAATAACGTGGGCTCGGTTGTGACGGAGGGAAAGGTAAGCGGCAATTGGGTAGCAAGCGGATTGGACAACGGATCTGAATAGAGTGAGGGAGCCTAACCCAGTTGGGTCAGTGTTAAGGGCCTCACCAACCTCCTTGTAGACTCCGGGCAACAGAGAC
Organism: Panax stipuleanatus; assembly: GCA_020205555.1. Classification (NCBI taxonomy): domain Eukaryota; kingdom Viridiplantae; phylum Streptophyta; class Magnoliopsida; order Apiales; family Araliaceae; genus Panax; species Panax stipuleanatus. The sequence goes on from CM035117.1 coordinate 24,633,098, forward strand.
TCGTCGGCCTTTTCCATTAAACCCGCGAGGTTCACTAGTATCAGTGTCAACATCTCTGATTTCATCTCCTCCACTCTCATTTAATTCTCTCTTATTTGGTGTCTGTATGTAAGAAAGAACGGATCTATGGTGATGATATGCTGACTTGGACTGTAAGCTCAGCAATACTATATATGTATACAAAATGTTAATTTTAAAAAAAATTATATATATATATATATATATATATATATATATATATATATATATGATAAGCCTCTTAAACGAACGGTTCGTATATGTAGGACCCAGTGTTGAATGAATGAGAATATTTAACACTAATTAAGAATATATGATGGTACATAATTGGGCCAATCAACAACCTTCAACACTGGGTCCGTTCGTTTACGAACAATTCGTTTCAGAGACTTATCCTATATATATATACATATACTTTGGCAAAATCGGCCCAGGCCCGCCCGTCACGGGCCAGGTTTTGGGCTTCACATTTTTAGTCTATCAAAAGCTCTGCCGTTTTAGCCCGGTCCGCCGATGGCCCGGTTTGTTTGGGCCAAGCCTAGAAACGTGTCAAAATGTAGGCATAAATCAATCCAGGCCCGCGGGCCGGGCTGACCCACCCGTCACGGACCGAACTTTGGGCTTCACTTTTTAAGTCCATCAAAAACTGGATCGTTTTGGCGCGGCTCGCTAATGATCTGACCTGACGATAGCCCGACCCGTTTGCCAAGTCTAATATACATACACATAATTGGGTCGGGAGTTTTGGTGAGGGAGTAGAGTTGCAAACGAACCGAACCATTCGCGAACCGGTTCGGTTCGGTTCGAGTTCGAATTGATCGTTTAATCGAATCGAGTCGAGTTCGCACAAGGTGCTCGGTTCGTTTGCTCGATCGAACATGTTCGCGAACCATGTAGTTCGGTACACTTGTGTTCGCGAACGGTTCGAGTTCGGTTCGACTCAATAAGTTCGAGTTCGGGTTCGACTCGATTGTTCGAGTTCGGTTCGATTGTTCGAGTTCGATATAGGTTCGAGGTGTTCGATTTCTTATATATATGTTCACTTTAAAATTTTAAATTGTTTCTAAAATTCTACATATAAATAATTGATTTTGGATATTTCATATTAAATTTTAATTTTTGTCTTATCAATAATGGTTAAATTTGTAGTAATTTTTTTTTTATTACTTAAACTTCTTTTTATGTTTTTAATAATTGATTATAATTAAATATTTTTATTAAATAATTAATAAATAATAATGTGTACTTTTTCACCTCTAAATTTTAATGAAAATAATTTTAATATTTTCATAAGAATTTTAACAATGATTGTTGGATTATTACAATTTACATCCCTAATAATTTAATAGATTATAATTATCATAATTGGCCAAACCACCACAATAATAATTATTATTGTTGTTGTTGTTGTTGTTGTTATTAGTATTATTATTAATAATAATAATTATTATTAGTACTATAATTATTATTATTATTGCTATTATTATTATTATTGTTGTTGTTGTTGTTGTTGTTGTTGTTATTATTAGTATTATTATTATTATTATTATTATTATTATTGTTATTATAACTATTACTATTATTACTATTATTATTATTATTATTATTATTATTATTATTATTATTATTATTATTATTATTATTATTATTATTATTGTCGTTGTTGTTATTATTAGTATTATTATTATTATTATATTATTATTATTATTATTATTGTTATTATTATTATGATTATGATTATGATTATTATTATTATTATTATTATTATTGTTATAATTATTACTATAACTATTACTATTATTATTATTGTTATTGTTATTGTTATTGTTGTTATTGTTATTTTTATTAAAATTAGAATGAATCTGAACCGTTCTTGTGTTTTTCCGCCCAAATCAATTAAAACGAATCTGAACCGTCCTTGATTTGTCAAATGAAAGATTCAAAATGGGTTCTGTTTTATTATATAGATATGATAATATGATATATATATATATATATATATATATATATATATATATATATATATATATATATATATATATATAATATTTATATCCTATTCCTAAATAAGTTAAAATAACAAAACTAATACAAAATAACCAAACTAATATTAGTTGTTAACTTTTAAGTTCTAATTTTAAATTCTAACTTCTAACTTTTCAGTAATCATTTTTGGGATAAATGATGATTATAATATTTGGTTTAATTTTTGATTGAATTACTTAGAGTTAGAGAAGATAGTTTTGGTATTTATTTATCTGTTTTTAATTTTCTTTTGAGTTCTCAGTTTTCTCAGTTCAGTGCATTAATTAGTAAATGTCCGCGAACTTGATTTGTTCAATTATGTTCGCGAACAACTCGATCATGTTCGCGAACTCGAACATATTTGCGAACAGTTCGTGAACACCAATCGATCGAACTCGCACAAAGCTTCTGGTTCGACAGAGCTACTCGAACCTGTTCGAGTTCGACTATAAGTGCTCGAGTTCGGTTCGAGTTCGAGAATGTTCGGTTCGGTTCGGATCGTTTGCAGCTCTGTGAGGGAGTATATAATTCCAAAGTTGACCTTAATCCTATATAGTTTTAAAAATCGGATCTCATTAGAATCAAAATCAAACGGGCCTCATCTAATTTGGGGAAAATTGTCAGACCTAATCGTACCATAATATATTTATAAGATAAGAGATAATTAAGAAAAAAATCATTTTAATTTAATTTATTTAATTATTTAAAATGATTTCATAAATTAATGTTATTATTATGTACTCCATTATGTGGGAACGGGAAGCGTCTAATACAAGATATTGGGGTTGGGGTTGGGGTTGGGGGGGGTTGGGGGGCGGGGGGGGGGGCGGAGCGTGAAAAGACGCATTGCTAGATTATTGGTGTAGTGTTGGCGCGAGATTAATTCACATTAGAAATCGTCAACATGTAATAGAAAAACTAAAATAGAAAAAAAAAAGAGTGGGTTAGACTTTATGTCCTCTGTCTCATTAAATATTCATAAAATCTTTTAATTTATGAAAATGACATGCAAAGATATGATTTTTTTATTATTTTTATTTTTGAAGTTTGACTTTCTAATGGATGTTGACATTAAAATTATTGAACGATGGCTACTATTATAATCTTTTAAGAGTTGAGAATGCAAATTATTTTTAAACACCAATTTTCAAGTGATGTCACTAAGGTTCCATTAAATTTTCATAATTAATATCAAAATTCATTAAAAATAATAAGTTAGCAAATTTATATTAGCGAAACCTTGGGTCTTAACCACCAAATTTAAAAAAATATCAACTTAATTTAATTAAATTTCAGTAAAAGGTGCGGGAAGAATATCGGTTGCTTTTAAAAAACTAAGAAATAACATTACTAAATTAATCACACAATTATTTTTAACTTTTCACCAACATTTTTAATTCACTTTTATAATTACTTAGTCAAATTAACACTATATAATTTCTTTTTCTTCTTTTTTTTATAAAACACTTTTATCAAATTTTATCTCCATCAATATACCGCACAACTTCCGTTCTCAAAAGGATGAACAAAGTATAATTTGTACATATACTAAGAATTTTTTTTTTTTGAAACACATACTAAGAAAATTAAACATATAAAAAATAGAATAAAAAAGTTTTAAATTTATCCTTAGTGGTCTCACGTGAAGAAAACTTGCAAAGATATGATTTTTATTTTCATAACGACTTGCAAAAAACATGGGTTCTATAATCTCTTGGAGTTGAGAATGAATATTATTTTTAAACTTCAATTCAAGGGATGTCATAACTTACCTCTCGCACCATGGAACCCATGTCGATGACAATCGTGTCATGTTAGCCGAATTCGTATCGTGTTAAATTATAACTATTACATTAAATAGGTCAATACTAACACTATCCATTTAATTATTCGTGTCAAGATGTTCAACACTAGCACTAGCATGTTTATTAATAATATTAACGTGTCGACCCGTTTACTACATGAGTTAAAATTTGCAAGTAAAAAAATAAACATCATTCACTTATTTATTGAATAATAATAAAATTTATTCATCAGAATAATATTTATTTAACAAAATACAAGATAACGTGCTTAGAAACATAACTAAAAAAAACTCAATATTTAAGCTAAATTATAACATTATATTATATTATATATATTTTTAATTTATTTTAAATAAACGGATCTAATCGTGTTAAATGTGTCAACCCACTGATTATACGTATTTAACCCATTTAAATTTCGTATTGAACGTGTCAATCTGTTTATGACACGAAAACTATTTATAATCAACACTAACTAGGGGTGCATCTTGGGTTGGGCAACCCACGGGTAACCCAAGACCGCCCACGATTTTATAGTACTTGGGTAATATCTTTATATAGTTTTATGATCTTGCCAACCCATGATCCGTCCAAATTTAATTTTGGTGGGATTGGGTTAAACCCACAAAACCCGAGCCCGCCCAAATTATATATATATATATGATACATATAGACATATATAAATAGATTAAGTGTATTATCTTTTAAAATTATTTACAATTATCAATATACTTTTAACTTCTTTTTTATTTTTATTGCATTTTTATTTTTTATAACTATTATAAAAAAAGAGGTTACCTTGTCTAAAAAACAAATAGTAAGAAACCTTTTTATATTTTTTTTGTTAAAATAAAGAGATAGAAATTCAAAATTTGCCCCATCTATTATTATTGTCCTTCCTATTTTTTTTCAAAAGTACTTTTTAAATTAGTCAATAAGTTGTCATCTTTCAACAATTTATGATTACCAAGTATTATTTTTTGACGAACTAAGTTTATTATAATTTTAATTGTTGTCTGTCCAAACCCGCCCAACCCAGCCCAAACTCGTAAACTTTATCATGGGTTGATACTTGGGCAATGAAAGACAAGTCCGACTTCTAAGCCCTCCCAACTCATGCCTAACAAATTTTGTGTGGATTGGAACTAATATGACCCCTAAACCTGTCATTCAGATGTTTCCTTTAATTTCAAATTTTAAGGTCATTCAAATAAATTTTTTAAATAACTCAGAGGGTTAAAATGGTAAAATAGTGTCATTCAGATATTTTACAATTTTTAGTTATCAAATATTTTTTTAGATTCAGATGTTATTTCATTCAGATGATCAAATTTATTAAGATGTATTAATCATTCAGATCTTAATTACTCAATTTTATCAAACACCACATAAGTAGGTTTAATGCATATTATATTAAGAGGCCTAAGAAATTCATATATGAGTTCTTTATTTTATTTTATTTAACCTTAATTGTAAGACCTAGATTTTTATGAAATAAAAGTCTAATTTAATTTATGATTATTATTTTAAAACTGTAAAATGTTAAATTGATAAATGGTCAAACAAACAATTAAATAGATAAGTGAGTAAATAAAAGAGGAGAAATTAAATCTTTCGAATGGTAGGCCATGAGGTAGGGATGCACAACAGGTCAAGCCTGGCGTAATCCGGCCTGGGCCTACCAGGCTTTGGCCGTTGACCAGGCCAGGCTAGGCCTTGACTTTTGAACTACGAGGCCAGGCCATGCCATACTTGGAAAAATAATATGCAGCCTGTTAGGGCCTTCAGGTCAGGTCAGGCCGGTCAGGCCTTGCCAAATCCAACTCGAGCCCAACAATTGAACTCCCAGTTTGGACTTTCAAGCTTAACTTTAAAAAACTAGTCATACTCTTCTCTATTTATAAAACAAAGATAGGAGAGAAGTGAGTAAATTAGGCGATATGGGACTTTGTAACAAAGATGAATTTGAACCAAAACTTCAGTCATAGAGTTTTCGAACTTAATTTCTTCTCTTCACAAAGATGTCTATATGGAGATCTTAGCAAGGCTGGACCCAAGATCAAGCTTGTTTCCAAATACTGGTACCATTTTATCTCTCATCCTTCATTTTCTAAGTTTTATTTCAAATCAAGACCCTCAATCACTGGTTTTTTTCTACCAAACCAAGGGTTTGAAATCAAGGGTTTTTTTCTTTTGAGGAAATGGATTGGGGTATGGAAATTGAATCCCTAGTGCCTAGTAATCATGAACCACCTTATTGTAGAATTAAAGGTGTGTTCTTGAATGAGTTTTTGTACTGGGAATTGAGGAATAATGAATTGCTTGCATACCATGTGAATGATCATGTTGTTTCCCTTATCAAATTACCTGTGATGGATAACTTGGTTGAAAAATTGGGGTTTATTGAACCTGGTTGCTTGGGAGAGTCTGGGGGTAATAAACTCCATTATTGTCGAGTGCTTGACACGTTGCTCTGTGTTTGGGACGCAAACCAGGAAGCTTTAGTGAACTCCTCTACTTGGGTTCATAAACATTTGGTTAATCTATGTGGTGTGATGTATAAAAGTCCAAGCATTAAGCCGCATGGATCGCAGGCTCTTGCATTTCTTGACGATTGTCAGGGGATTTTACTTGGTATGAAGAAAAAGATTGTTAAGTTTTCTTAGAAGTCTATAACAACAATCCTCACCACACATGTTTTCTAAATGACAAAGTCCCACATTGGATAGTTTAGAAAAGTCTTAAGGAAATTTTACTTATAAAAGATTTGGCAAGTAAGGTGTTTGGTTTACTGCATAAGGCCAGGCCTTAGGACCAGGCTTCCGGTCAGGTCGGACCAGGCTTCGGGCCAGTCCAGGCCGAATAATTTAGAAGGCCGGGCCTGAGTCGGATATTGCTTCATAAATCATGGCCTGTTCTTAATCTAGCAAGCTTGGCCTTGACCAGGCCTAGTGTTGACCAGGACGGGCCCAGACCGGACTAAGGCCAGGCTGCTGGCCGCGGGCCATTTGTGCACCACTAGCATAAGGGGGGCTGCTAATACTGATAATTTAGGAGAAAATGTTGAAATTGTTTTCTCCAACTACTCCTAAGCTTTTTTCTAATTTCCTAACCAACCTCTTTTTGATTGGCCAAATTTATTTTGGTGGGACATGAGATGTTGGCTAAATGATTTTAGCAAGGCAAACACCAACACTTCATCTCCTTATTTTTCCTACATTTCACTCCCGTAGAGAAAGAGAGGAAAGGAAAAGATGGAAAGAAAGAAAAAGGAAGAGGAAACTAAGGAAGGTTACTCCAAGTGTTGATAAAGAGTGCAAACATTGTTCAGGTTGATCAATTTCATAGAAAGCAACATTTAGTCACGTGCTAAGGTAAGCGATATCATTTTTTTTCAACTCCATATATTGGTAAAAGATTATTATCCATGGTGGAAATTCGTGAAAATGATTAAAATATCATTAATAGTTTGTGATTCATCTAAATCTTGACCTGAATTTTTCTATTAAATTCAAATTGTTATATTTGAGTTGTGAATCTAATAATCTCTTGAACTTTATATTCTATCAAGAACTCTAATAGATTTTTTTGGATATCGTATTGACAAATTGGACAATATTGGACTTTGGACAAATTGAATTGTAAATCTCTAATATTTATTCTTAACCTTAATGTTCTTATTATTTCTGTTCATCCTTTATATCATTGTTATAATCACCGTGGTGAAATTTCTCTTTGGCATGAGTGCAAAGAAGAACTGTTGACTGTCATGATTATGACTAAAGACTGTAAACTGGTATGATCATGACCATTGATATTACAGTTGAATATTTTTGGCATGTAGTGCAAAGATGAATTGACTGACATGATTATGTCTAACGGTTTTAGACTAGTATGATCATGACTATTTGTGTTACAATTGAATATATTTGGTCTGTAGTGCAAAGATGAACTGTTGATTTACATTATTATGATCAGGAACAGTTGATTTGCATGATTATGAACAAGAAATGTTGATTGGTATTACAGGAATAAATATTGATGGTGAATTTTTAAATTGAAGAAGACAATAGACATTATGGTCTCCTTGACTCTTCTAATGAATTGTTTGTTCCGTTGCAATTATCGTTGAAAACTTACATTATCTTTAAATATGTGATTCAACACTATTGAAGGCTATTGATAATTTATTTTTCATTATTAATGATATTCTTTACTGGGCTTTATGTGCTCACCCTTTTGATTCACAATTTTTTTCAGAAAATAAAAATGTAGCTGGGGCTAACAGAGAAAACATGGGAATAGAGTTGTGTTTCGAATTAGTGGTTGTACTCTTCAAGTTATAGAACAATGTGACATAATAATTGTACTGAGGACTTAAATGTGTGTTGTAATATTTTATACGTCATTATAATAATTTGAGTGTGAATATTGTCGTATTATATACGACATGATAATAATTTTAAATAAAAGAATTTGTGTTTGTAGGATTGTTTTTAGCAACCCAAATTGGGTGATAAAGACTCGAATTTGGGGTCGTTAAAATTAGTATCAAAGTATTGTTGTAGTATGTGTATTCTAGTGACCCAAGTTTTGAGATGGGTTTGGACCCTCGAATTTGGGAGCGTCACACTAATTCATACATATGCTTTCTTCTTTTTTTTTAAAATCCGTACTAGTACCTCATTATCCCGTATAACTGTAAATGGTTATCTGATATCAACGCCCCCAAAAATAGATTCACTCAACTCATTTTGAGTCGTCAAAATACATCACTACAAACACAAATTCGCCTCAGTCTCTTGATATATGTTGTTTTAGAGTTGTGTACAAGTATTAAGGAAATGATTATATATCGTTAAATATAATATCAATTGTCAATATTATCCTTGTATTGAAAAAAGAGTGTTATTTATTGGGTAAAAAATAATGAGAGAACTAAAGTTATATTTAATACTTAGGCTAATATTAGAAACTAAATAATCAGAGAAAAGGTAAAAAAACAAGAACTTCTAAGGACATACCAAATTTGTAGAAACCAATGTGACATTTCTCGTTATTAATTCTGCTTTGCATTCATTATGTCTGCCAAAATCTGAGAATTTCCATTACCGGGAAAGTAATCTTTTTTCATCATTCTCATCAAAATCAAGAATTTCTTCTCCCTCATAGCCTATTTCAATCACATTTCTCTGTTTTCCATGCATCTCATCTGATCCTAAAACATGAAGTCGAGCATATTCTTCTCCTGAATGATGATTTTCTATCCCTAATTCTTGCATTTCTGATGCTATCAAAGCATCCATTCGGGCTCTGTCTCGATCTCTTGGATATGTACAGTAGAGGAAGGAGTAGATTATAACACAAATTATCATTGGAATGCCGATTGCTGTGTAAAGAGCTTTGGCAAGTGGTGCAGCATTTTCTCTATCTGTTTCAATTTCTTGCGAGCCTGTGGATCCCTTTGGAATAGGCTTATAACCGTAGACATGCTGAGCCAAAATTCCAACTATAGGGGGAGCAAATGATGCTAATATGGATTCAAATGACCTATCCAATGCGTATATGCTTGTTCTTGATCTCTCGGGAACAATCTCTGCCATTATTGGACTGTGTATATATATATATATGTCAACAATTCATGGTTTCAAATAACTTAACAGTTTCCTTTTTCTCATGTCCAAAACAATAAAAAATAAATAACTTGACAGTTTATTACACTGATATTTTTCCCTGTCAAGTCTACATATACCAAATAGCACACTAACACGGGATTTGAAATCCAGCCGGTTAAAATTGGGCAATCCTATAAAAACAAGTTGCGTTTGTAAAAATGAGAGTTGCAAATGCATAGTATTTGTATAACAAAAGTCATCTGAAGTGCAACTCTTTCTTATATCAATTCAACTCGTTTCTATAGACTGTCCAAACGGACTCCCATTTTGAAATGCATAGAATCAAGATCCTCTAACACGTGATGCACTTGCTAAAAATGAAACGTTAATCATGAATTTAGTTGGAACCATTATTTGAACAGGTTTTCCCTAGCTAATCATACAGTTGGTATGATCCATGTGAAGAGTATCTCATCCTAACTACGATGAAGGGTAAAAGAGAACATGGGAAAAAAAGGATAGACAAGACATGCTATGTTTTCAGCATGTAGAATAGGAGAAATTAAAGCAGCATACTTTTGATTTCATAAAAAGGAATCCTTGCAAAACCTAAAATAGAAAATCCAGGTATCAAACAATATATAAAAGAAAATTTGTTCGAGATACCTGTTTGTAGCTGCAGAATTCCAAGATATGATATATCCCATTATGAACAAGACCAGACCGTGCATTAATGCTGTGGAAGGATCATCAGGCAATGCCAGCAACAGTATTGCCGCTAAAGGGATGGCCGAACCAGCGCTTATTTGTGAAAGAATTATTCTCCCAGAATTCGGCAGGTGTTTGGAAAGTATATCCCCCATTTTTCCTCCACAAAGACCACCGAGTGAAGTAGCAACAGCAAAAATAGTCCACAAGAAGGCGGTTGTTTTGTGGGAGAAGCCAATAAGTTCTAGCCACATGGGAGCAAATGACAAAGCTGACCAGGGAAATGAGCCAGAGACACCTTGAGCTACAATTATTTGGAAAGATGGAATTTTCATAACTTGTATTGCTTCTTTAACCATGTTCTTTGTTTCAGACCAGAAGGATCTATGTGGAATTTGAGTTTCAGTTTTACTACCAGAATCAGAAAACCGGGGATCATTGGCAAATAGGCGGACCAAAATACCAACCATCACACTTGTTAATCCAACTATATGGAAGGCAATGCGCCAACCGGGTATTCCCATGAAGGATGTTGCGGCTATTAGTACGCCACAAAATCCACCAATGATTGAACCGAGGCCTCCAGTTAGTTGTAGCCATCCAAAGGCTACACCGCGGTTGCTGTCATCAGATGAATCAGCTACAAGAGACTGAATTGCTGGTATGACTATGGCTAGCCCTATCCCATTCAGTCCTCTTGAAATTGCAATCTAAGGAAATATAGAAATGTAATTACAGAGCCAAAGTCTCAACTGTACGAAGCATAAAATGAAGTTTAGGGTGAATAGAGTAACAAAATAACTTGCTCAGTTACTCTCAACATATATCCTCCACTATGCATCTATTGTTACTGAAAAAGAAGTTCGTTTTCCTAATTCAAAGGGGCCAATTAGGAGACCAATCTCACTCTTGTCCTCTTATATCCCTCCAAGAGAATATTCAGACAGACACTTGATAACAATATTACCCTTCTTTTTCTTTCATCATATGACGGGAAACAAATACTCTATGTGGACATGAAAATTGAAATGGTGGGTAAAAATATAAGTACGTGAAATTCAAATACACTCCTGAAATCCAATTTTCATAGCTGCCTAGAAGAGCTCGACCGGAAATAAAGACACATTTTACGTAATCACAGTTGTTTTAAAAAATACATTCTCCATTTCATTCCATAACAAGCCAAGTAAATGATAACCAACTTTTCAAACTTAATTATGTTTCCATTCTTGATATCCTTTTCGTATCCCCTTTCCCACAATAACCAACTTTTCAAACTTAAACTGAAAATTGCTTACCTGTAAGAAAGTGGAGGAGAAGGCAACGAGGAAGGTGGCGGCGGCCCAAAGGAAAGCGCCGAGGGCAATAACGTGGGCTCTATTGTGACGGAGGGAAAGATAAGCCGCAAGTGGGTAGCAAGCGGATTGGACCATGGATCTGAACAGAGTCAGCGAGCCCAACCAAGTTGGGTCAGTGTTCAGGGCCTCACCAACCTCTTTGTAGACTCCGGGCAACAGAGACTCGTCGGCCCGTTCCATTATTCCGGCGAGATTGACCAGTATGAGCGTCAACTTCTCAGATCTCATCATCTCCTTCACCCTCACTCTGAAATGGAGATGATATGTTGACTTGGACTCAAAGCCTGATGATCTTGACTTGTCCTGAAGATACTAATTTTCACGTTCAATATTTGGAAATGTATGTGGGCCCATCCACGTCAGATACTAGATTTTGGGGGTTCTACACGTGTATAGCGAGATTGCAGGAGTAATTGGTGAGATCGTTGGAGAGAGATTGATATTTATATCCTGTTTTAGGAAGCCTCGAGGCCCATAGGTTGGTCTTGGCCCGGCAGACCCCTTACATCCGTTGAAGCCCAGATCTATTTTCTTGCTATAGGTCCAGTCCAAATCCATTTCAACATCTTTTTTCTTGCTATTATTAATTGAGTACTTTACAGAACTATACAACATTTAGAAAGTAATTACAAAAAAAGTGCATCCACAAAATAATTACAAAAAAGTGCAAAAAATTCAAACCATTCAATTTCAAATTAAATAAGGAAACCTAAAATCAAGGATAATTAATAATTCAAATTCAAATCTTTTGGATCTAATAACAATTTCAAATCCACAATTCAAAATTCAAATCAAAATGAGAAAATTAAAAATAAAAAATTATGAAGGAGTTAATGTTCATCATTCTCCTCCACCGCCTCCCGCCGCCGCCGCCGTCGCTACCACAGCTATATCGCCGGAGTTGCTATTCTGATTTTTTTGACGATTTGGTTACCCACAAAAATTAAAATGGTTACCTTTATACGAAGTTTGGCTACCAACTGCATCACATTCAAAATAAAATTGGTAATCAAATAAAACTGAATTGGTTACTTTATCAAAAGGTTTGGTAACTAACTGCATGAAGTTTGGTTACCAACTGCATCACATTCAAAATAAATTAGTAACCTAATAAAACTGAATTGGTTACCTTATCGAAAGGTTTGGTAACCAACTACATGAATTTTGGTTACCAATAAATTGGTAACCTAATAAAAATGAATTGGTTACCTTCATACCAAGGTAACCAAACCTTCATACCAAGGTAACCAAACCTTTATAACAAGGTAACCGAACCTTCATATTAAGGAAACCTTCATATTAAGGTTCGGTTACCTTGGTATGAATGTTTGGTTACCTTGGTATGACTGTTTGGTTACCAACATATAAAGGTTTGGTTACCGGTGGAGGTGAAAAATGGACCGGTGGCGATGGGAGGCGGAGGAAGGAGAAAGGAGGCGGGAGGAGAGGGAGGGGGGAGGGGGGAGGGGGTGGGGCGTGGCGGGGGGGGGGGAGGAGAAAGGGGGGCGGGAGGAGGGGGAGGAGAAAGGGGGCGGGAGAGGGGGAGGCGGAGGGAGGGAAGGTGGTGGGGCGGGGGCGGGAGGAGGGGGAGGGCGGTGGGAGGCGGAAGGAGGAGAAAGAAGGGCCGGGAGGAGAGGGATGGGATGGGATGGGATGGGATGGGATGGGGTGGGGTGGGGAGGGGGCAGGTGGAGGAGAAAGGGGGGCGGGAGGAGGGGGAGGAGAAAGGGGGCGGGAGGAGGGGAGGCGGGAGGAGGGGGAGGCGGGGGGCGGGGGAGGGGGAGGGGGTTGGGCGGGGGAGGAGGAGGAGGAGAAGGGAGGCGGAAATGGAGTGGAGAGAATCATGGGAGAGATAAGGGAGATAATCGTGGCCATAATTAAAGGGATAAGATTGCACTCTTTTTGTAATTAAGTATTGCATATGCATTAATTTTGTAAATATTTTATTTATGCACTTTTTTTGTAATATTTTATTAAAATGTACTATTATATGTAATTGTTCCTTATTAATTTCATCGATTTAATTAGAAAAATGGAGTACTCCTATTTTCTTTCACTAACCATTTTTTGTGTTTAATTTTATTAGGGAGCCATAATTGTATCTACAAACCCGCAAATCATAACTACATAAACAATTAGGTACTCATTATTTTTTTATCTCTATTTTAAAAGGGTCCTCTTAACATATACCTAGCACATGCTAAGCACACAGTTTAAAAGAATTTTTCTTTGAACTGTGTGCATATTCTCTTAATTTCTGCATTTAAACCAAGTTCAATAATATATACACACAATTCAAGTGAATAATTCCTTAAACTGTGTGCTTTAGCATGTGCCCTAAAGGCACATGTTAAGAAATTTAATTTTAAAATATAAAAATATGATCCAGTTTATTTAAAAAGAAATATTATTATTATATTATTAATTTCTTTTTAGAACTTTCAGAAAAAGAAAATGGATTTTATTTTATATTAAAAATGGGACTGTGGAGTAATTGAAATTAGAGAAAATAGTGAGGGGGGCATAATCATAAGGTGTGTGTACGTACGGGGTAGGGAAAGGCAAAGAGCCACCGACCATCATCTCTCCTAGTCCTTGTAATGGACAAAGACCATGACACCTCAACATTTTTATTTCTTAGACCCTGGGACCCACATCCTTAATTTTACACGTGTACTTTCCCAACACGGATTCTTTTATTTCTTTATTTCTTTCATGTAAGCTTGAGGTGCTGCTGACGTACGTCGTACAACATTCCCCATGCTCAATTATTTGCTTACATGCTAATACTAATAAGGAACTAGTAATATTTACAAATCTATTTTTGATATTTTTAAATAATTTTTTTTACATGAGAATACAATAAATCTCACATTCATGTAAAAAAGAATTATATAAAAATATCAAAAATATATGTGAAAATAGTATTCCTCTAATAATAATAACATTTCATCCAAAAACAAAAATTAATTTGATACAATATATATAGGTTAATGGCTCCACCCAACATATTTTTTTTATTTTTAAATTTATATATATTGTTTCTGATTTTTACTTGCAAAAATATTCATGGTATGATTTGATTTAACATTTTATTATCTTTAGGCCCCAGTTTGATAACCTTAGATCTTTTCGAGGAAATGACTCGTTACTTATTAGGTTACTATCTTCATTGTTTTCTCCATTATTGATAATATGTTGTAACATTTACAAATTGGGCAAAGGTTCAAAAAATGCCAATAATATTTTTTCCGAAATTTCACTTTCATTCTGAACTTTTTCTTTTTCTTTTTTCAAAAGTACCTCTGACGTTGTAAAATTCAGCTTAAATATGCCCATCCCGTTAACGATATTGTCAACTAGACAAACAGGTTAAAACATATCTGATGTGACTGACACGTGACAACTTCCTCTTTTGTCTATTTTTCTCTCTCTTCCAAAAGTTAGTGTCTTTCTCTTTTATCTACTTTTATTTCTCCTCCAAAACAGAGCAACAATAAGAAGAAGAAAATGGATGAAGACTGGTGTTTACTTGCGATGGTCAAAGACTGCTCCGCCGCTGCCACATCAACCAAACCCACCACCTTCACCTTCTCATCCTCCACCACCACAACCAAATTTTTATCGGTTTCCCCAATTTTCTGAGCAACCAAACAAACAAATAAGAAAGAAAAAATGTAAGACCTCAATTTTTACGAATAAAATTGAATTTCCTCTATATATTATTTTGAAATAGTAAGTGGTTGATTTGATAAATGTGATAATTTATGGAATAATATGTGCAAATATTTCAAAATAAGCAAGTGGTTATAAAATATTCGTTGTTGTCGGAAATATTCGTTTGGTCGTGGAATATTCTTGCTGTCGGAGAAAATTCGTACGACGGCGAAGCCATTTGTGGGCTCCATAACGGAAAACTGTCGGATGAAGAAAACTGACAAGAATAAATTTTTTAAAAATAACGGCCTAACGGTTACCGTTAACACTGTTGAAATACCCCGTGGTTAAAATAAAGTAATACGCATTGTTGTATAGTAGCACACGGTATTACACAGTATTTTATATTATTGTTGTTTCAATAATTGTCACTGCACAATATTTTGCATTATCAAATCAATAATTCATATTATTTGAATAATATTATTAGACAGCATTATTGGCAATGTCTAGAAGTTCTGTCTAGGAAAGAGGTTTGGTCACCTAATTGCGCGCCAGTAAGGAGATATCCTTATCAGAAAGCCCCCTCTTTCTTGAGAACGACCTGGTTGTCATTATTGTAATTCTGTAATATCATTTGTGAATAATTAATTATTGATAAAAATAATAAAGAAATATTTATTTAATGGAAGAATTTTTAAAGAGACAATTATTTAGAGTTGATATTTTATCTTTTTCGATAAAATAATTCATTCAAATATATTATTGTAATATTACATTATAAGTGTATAATGTGATAATATAATAATATAATAATGATGATATTTTTACAATAAATTCATGATATATGAATAAAATGAGGTGGAAGAGAGCAAATTGGGTCTGAATTGATTTTTGTTGCAAAAATTATTTAAAACGTGCTTTGAGTTTATTTTTTAAATTTTTCTAGATGGTGGGCCCCACATGTGGATTAAATGCTGAAGTTTGGTTTTTTCCAAGTTTATATGCGCGGAGGATTATCAGTAAAGAATTGTTAGAATGGGGGTGTGGAAAAAATTATCCGTATATAAAATTGGGTCATTTTTCGTTCGGAAATTTGAAAAAAATTTCTTCTACAAAGTTGTAGAGAATTAAATTTCATATGAATTAGACATAGGGTTCATATTTTTCTGATAAAGTGCTATTTATTATAAATTATTGAAGTTTCGGAATAAATATTTTTTTATTAAAACATATGGTGGGCCCCACTCTTATCCTTTTGTTTGTTGTAAAATGCTGAATTTGTTCTAGAATGGTGGGCCCCACTCATGTAAAAATGCTGAAATTGAAAAGTCAAAGGTGGAAGGCGCCCGATTTTATTTTTCTGCAGTTGGTGTTCTAAGTATTTTCTATAAATAAGATGCTTAGGTTAGAATTAAAAATCAAACCAGAATCAGAAGTTTTCTCTTTCTATAATATCGAGCGTATTTTTGTGAGTATTTAGATACTTTGAGAGTTGACAAGCAGTGCAAGTTTTCTTCAGCATTATATCCGATATTCCAGTCAGAAGTACTTGTCTTTTGAGGATAAGGGATGCTATTTTTTTTCGTAAATGATGTTATTTCTTTCAATATCATTTCATCGAAATATTGGTATGAATTTTATTATGAAATTTCTACTTTTTTTATGTCGGGATTACTATTCACGTATATGACACTATTCGCGTATACGACACTATTTACGAATACAGTACTATTCACGAGTACTATTCACAAAGTATAATTTTTCTTATGAAATTTTTACCTTTTCATGTCGGGGTTACTATTCACGTATACGGCACAATTCACGAATACGGTACTATTCATAAAAAAAAAATTCTTTATTTTGGCTATTATGGTTCCTATCTTTGATTGGATCCAAGTTTTGATCTTCATTCTTGAATTTTGCTCCACAATTAATTATTATGGAGTATTCTGGAACTTGGATAAACTTGTTAGTTCCCAAAGGCACGTTAGTTATCTAGAAGGGGGGTTGAATAAATATTTTAAAATTTCTTCTTTTAAAATACTCAGTCAGTATTGATGATACTGACTGCAGCGAATATATGTTTTGTTCCCCTTCAAGATAATGCAGTTAAGGTTAGATAAGCAGTTATAACAGATATAACAGTTATAGCAATTAATGAGAGACAATGAGACACAGGATTTTAAGTGGTTCAGAGCCAACACGACTCCTAATCCACTCTTCTACTCCACGAGTAGGAAATCCACTAAAGATATCTTCTTACAATTGGATCACTCAGATCCCTTCAAGGCCAGCAGCCTTGGAACTTCACTTAGTTCACTTTTGAACTCTTCAAGTCCTTTGACTTAGATCTGCTCTTAGTTCACTTCTGAACTTTTCAAGTCCTTTGACTTGGATCTTCACTTAGTTCTCTTTTGAACTCTTCAAGTCTTCTGACTTGGTACCTTACTTGGATCGACAGTTGATAGTTGAGGTGTGCTACTCAGTTGCAGTTCAGCTTCTGTCTTTCAAAGGACTGAGTTGCGAAGCAAGCTTTCTTCAGTATCGTAGTGTTGCTCGTTGAGTGTTCTTGAGCATTTTTAATGTATTCTTTCTTTTTGCGTCTTGCTTACTTGGTCTGAATCCTTGTCTGATTTCCTTATAAAAGAGCCATTCAAAAATAGCCATTTTGAATGCTCGCGTTGCTTCATTTAATGCTTCAGACGTTTTCTGTGCAGTGATGTTGACGTCCTGTTTTTCTGCTGCTTTGCCGCCTGGCTCACTGACACAGCAGACTATATCTTTCACCTAACACCTGAAAAGGTATTTTCTGCAGGCTACTTTAGTCCTATCCTTAGCTTCTACAATACGCATCTTCGATTTGGACTAAGGATGAATATGGAAGTATTAGGACTATCACTTTGTCAACGGCTATAAGCCTTTCTTCTTTTGTTGCTCTTCCTCCCTTCATTAGATCTTTAATCTTTGATGTTGACTGGAGGAACACTACGATTATGGTCATTGTGACACAATCGTTGTGTGTTGGCTTTGCACAGCGTGATACAGACTTCTTCGTAAAGCACACTACGATTTCTCTTAAGCTCTCGGTAGACTACGATTCCTTGCTTGCTTGTCTTGCAGACTTCACACTTCTAATAGCACTCTGCGTTTCTTAACTTGGCTCGGCAGATGCTTTTCAACTTTTATGACTCTCAGTGTGGCTTCTAAGGCAAACTACGATTCTTTGATGCTTTCACTTGAGCTCGACGATTCTTGCCTTGGCCTCTGCAGATTTGATTCTTCGGCAGACTTCTAGTTTGTATATCTTCACTCAAGCTCCACGTTTTCTGCCTTAACTTCTGTAGGCTTGAATATCTTGGCAGACTATGATTCCGATATCTTTGCTTAAGCTCCACGATTCTGCTATGTCTTTCGAATGCTGTCTTTGACAGACTACGATTCTATCAAGACTTTAACTTTTACAGCTCAAATAGATCAACCTAACAAGTTTGTTCTTTTCTTCTATACATTCATTTACAAAAATGATATACATTAAGGCTCAAATCAATCTAACACGTTTGATCTATCATCTAAGTCCTTGTACAATGATTCTCTTAAGGACTGTACACTTAAGCATTTATATTTACTTTCAATATCAAATCTGAATATGTAATTCCCAACAATCTCCCCCTATTTGATGTTGACATAATCAATGAGATTTAGATCATAGCATCATTTTCTAAATGAAAAATGCTAGAAAGTAAATATGGCTTAGTGTTTCAGTGAGCAACTAAAATTTCTAGAGAATAAGCATGAATTTATTGATGTTTGAAGAGATATTATATTCAATCATAAAAACATCAATACAAAATTAAGTTTAGGCTTATCTTTATTTTCTTTGTCTCTTGCTCCTCGAAAACTCAGCAGCTCTCATTCTTCTGGTTTGCTCATCTCTCCATTCAATGTCTTCTAGCTCATATCTAGACTGTGCAAAAGTCATACCTTGTGAGCCAGACGCTTGACCTTGATGTCTTTGAAGAGGTATTCCCACTGGAAGCTGCTGCAGATACTGATCAGATCGTGAAGGTTGAACATTTGGACTCCTGGAGTTGCCACCCGACGATTGACCAGTACGAGTTTGCCTTTGTCTTTCCTGCTGCAGAGGTGGTGGTTGAATGTGCGTCTGCCTCGGTCTTCCACCTCTGCCTTTATCTCCTTGCCCAATCTTTTCCCCCTTTATGTCATCATCAAGGGTTCAAATATCGTCTGAGAGCCGTCTGATTCCGTCTACTAGGGCATGCATTTGAGTTCTTTGTTGAGAAATGTCACTGGTTTGTTCAGCAACTAAAGCCTCAGTGACCCTTCTTTGTTGCTGAAGCATTTTCACGTCATCGTTGTTCTGGGAGATTTGAGCAGCACTGCATTCTTGGAATTTGTTCAAAGCAATACGCAGTGTTGAAATCTGTTCCGCCATCAGCTCATTTTGAGTTTGCTGATTCTTTTGCATTAGCAGCAAGGCTTCTTTCTGCTTCTTAGCCTCGGCAAAATGAATAGCATCTCTTGCCTTGATGCTTTCAGCCATTTCTCTGAAGATCGCCCTTAATGATTTAGTCTGTTCCGTTCCCAAATGTCCTGGCAGAGTCTTGACCGAGTCGAGAATGTTGTCGAATCTATGGTGAAGAGCAAGAGAATGTTCTTCAAGGACCTTTTCAAATTCTGACCCTATTTGACTCAGTGTGGCAGTCAGCTCCTCCTTTATTGGCATGAGAGCCAATTGATCTAGAATTTGTTGTGTTTCTGGAGGAGGAAGAGTTGCTGTAGTGTGTTCATCTCTCCTTGACAAACTTTCGAGAGCAAGAGTTATGTTAAAGTATTCATTGTTGGAGGATGATGGAATGTCTGCTTGGGTTAGAGGGTTAGGAGTTTGCTGGATAGGCATAGTGTTTGGCTCAGATGTATGTGTTTGTGTCTCTTTGAGCTGTTCTGGGCACTCTACAATTTCTTCTTCGGATTGATCAGTATGCCCGAATCGTACTGTGTCATCTAAGGTTGGTGTTTCACTGATTGAGTTTGCAAGCATTTCCTTGACAACACGTGTGATGTGCTTAATCATTATTGGATGGTTAACGGGTCGCTCGACGAAGATGAGTTGGTTATGTGGTTCATCAGTCACAGAGTTTTGGGACTTTGTGACTAGAACCTGATTTAGCATTACTTCATTCAGATTCTCTGGTAGCTCCCCCTCAATTTTAGCATTCTCTTGATTCTGAGCTTCCTTAGTTTCTTCTTCTTGTGACTCGGTGATCTGTTTATCCTTCTCATCAGCTCTTTTTCTGTCCTCTACCCTCAATACTTCCTCATTGATAACAATGTATTTCTTGATCAATGTCCTCTTTCTCTTGGGCTTGACTGCATCTTCAGAACTTTCTTCAGCTTCAGCCCTGTGTGTCTGTTCGGGCTGAGAGACTGTTGCAGAATCTTCTTCCATACTAGAAGCCTGCCTGGACTCTACGATTGGTGAAGACTTCTCAATCGTAGTAAGTGTAAGCTTCCTTGGTCTGTGACTGCGTTTCTTCTTCTTTTGAGCTTCAACACTTCTTTCAGCCATGTCCTCACTTGATTCCCTCTTCTTCTTCTTCTCCTTCTCTTTTAGAGTCTCCTCTGATGCTTAAGCTGCCTCAGGAGTAATAGCTCTTTCAGTCATTAAGCTACTAAACTCCATTTCAGCATCAGGGCAAGCTTGAAGTGCATCAGTGGTTGGGTCTTGGGGTTCCTCAGCCATTGATACATCTTCATTCATCTTCTTCTTTCCTTTCCTCCTTCTAATCAATGCTTCAGCATTTTCTTCAGTTACTCCTTCTTCTACCTCCCAGGCTTCCTCCCTTGCAACAGATAGAATTTCAGATTTTATCTTTACATTTTCTGCCGGGTTTTTCTTCCAGTTTTGAAATGTTATCTTCTGGTTGGGGACAATGGAGACGCCTTCTTCATCTTTAATCATGTTGATAAATCTCCCATAAGGCATTTTTGCAGTACCTTAGCAATTGACGCCATCGCAAAGCTTGCGCATACTCTTCTTTGGAATACTTCTGAGCAAAAGCCAAACCACGGAGCGCAAAGAGGGCTCGTAGTTGTGACTGGGTGAAGGGGATGCTGGTTTCTACGGTGATAGGAGTGGTGTCAGATGAGAACGGACGGTGAAGAGCCGAGGATGAAGATGAAATTTAGGGTTTATGGATGGGAAATTTCAAAACTACATGCCATGTCACACAAAATTGCTCCACATGTCTGTGTATCAGTGAGTTACAGTTACCCCATTTTTGTAGTTGTAATTTTTTTAATGGGAAAGGCATATCTGAACTAGATTTTACAACGTCAGAGGTACTTTTGGAAGAAAAAAAAGTTTAGGGTGGAAGTGGAATTTCAGGAAAAAAAATTAGAGACATTTTTGCACCTTTGCCCTTTACAAATTTCTTACACAACACAATTATATTACAAGTAATATGAGTAGAGAAATATTATTGATACTATTATAGTTTTATAATAAGAAAATTTTGTCCCCTATAACTTGGTAATTATAATATTCCATTATTAATAATCAATTTAAAATTATACATGTATGAGAGTTCGATCTTGAGCTTAATAAATCGTTTTTGTTAGGAATCTAATTGTGAATTAGAAGTTTGTTCCATTAAGGGGGAGATTGATTATATCCCTCATTAGATTCCAAATATATATGATTTGATGATGAGATACTTAAAGTATATTAGTATACATAAGTTTATACAGTCCTTAATTGAGATATCTATGTACAAGGACTTAGAATATAATGATCAAACTTATTAGGTTGATCCTTAACCTGTCTGCATATGAAATAGATAGGATCAATTGTAAAAGTTACTCTACATGCTAATAGTATAGTCAGCAGAATAATCTACATGTGCTTAAACATTAATGTATATTTGTATAAGTAAATTTTTTAAAGTCCTTACAAATGAATTGATGTACAAGAACATAGATTAGAAAGATCAAATAATGTTAAGTTGATCATATTGAAGTTGATTGATGTATAACGCTTTCTTTGACAGAACTTTCTAGACATTGTCAATAATATTTAGCCTAATAATATCATATCAAATAATATGAGTTATTGCGTTGTGTCAATTATTGATATAATAATATAAAATACTGTGCATTTGCTACTGTGATAATTATTGAGTTTAATAATATGAAATGTAAGACCCCGAATTTTATGAAATAAAAGTATTCAATTTTCTTATAATTATTATTCTATTCAGTAAATGGTTAAGTTGATAAAAGATTAAAATTAAGGGTGATATGTGCAAATTTTATAAAGTAAGCAAGTTGGCATAAAATATTAGTTGTGTCGGAGAATATTCGTTTGGTCGGAGAATATTCGTACGATGGCGCAGTCATTGGTGGACCCCACAACGGAATAACTGTCAGGATATAGAAAGTGACTTAAATAACATTTTTTAAAATAACGGCAAAACTTTTACCGTTAAACTGTTGAAATATCGGTGGTTAAAAATACAATACTACGAGTTGTTGCACAGTAGCACACGGTATTACACAGTAATTTTTAATTATTGATTATTACGTAAGAAGTCACTCATTCAATAATTGTTACAGTAATTACTGTTCAATATCTTATATCATTGACTCAATAATTGTTACATTGATAATTGCATAATATTTTATATTATTGATTCAATAATTGCTACGTTGATATTTTATATTAATGATTCAATAATTATCACAATAACCACTGCACAGTATTTTATATTATCAAATCAATAATTCATATTATTTGAATAATATTATTAGATAGCATTATTGGCAATGTCTAGAAAGTTCTGTCGAGAAAAAGGGTTAGGTTATATAATTGCGCGCCAATAGAGAGAAATTTTTATCGGAAAGCCCCCTATTTTCTGGGAACGACCTGATTTTCAATATTTTGATTCTATAATATTAATTGTGTATAATAATTGATGAATAAAATAAAATTTTGATGATAAATATGATAAGTAAATATTTGCTTAATTTTGATATAAATGAAGGAATTTTTGGTATAAGACATTTGTTGAAAGTTGGTATTTTATTTTTTTCTGATAAAATAATTCATTCAAATATATTATTATAATATTACATTATAATAGTATAATGTGATAATATAATAGTATAATTTTTATAATTTGAATGGTAACATTATTATAGTAAATTCATGGTATAAAAGTAAAAAGAGGTGGAAGAAATCAAATTGAATTTGAATTCTTTTGAGGTAAGCGATGATGTCATCGGAACGATGAGGTAAGTAATGATGTCATCGGAATGATGAGGTAAGCGATGATGTCATAGGAACGATGAGGTAAGCGATGATGTCGTAATGACAAAAAGACTATTTACCCTTACTCTGTCAAGCCTATAAATAGAAGCTCATTTCTTTATTATTTCTCACCAATTCACTAAAGCTATAAAGAGAGAAAGTATAGAGAGAATAAGAGAGAGAGAAGAAGAGTATTCTGCTATTACACTAGTGTAGTATCCAAATTTCTATTAAAGTAAGAGGTATTATTTCTTTCGTATTCGTAAAGGATATTATTTTTCTCGTAAATGATATTATTTCCTTTCAATATTCATAAAGAATATTATTTTCTTTCATATTATGAAAGTGGTAATATTTCATTTCATATTCCTAAATTTAAACTTACTACGGTAAGTATTGCTTCTATAATTCCTGAAATGATCAGAAATTCCTTGAGTTTTGCGCTTCATCTAATATCATTTCACTGGAATATTGGTCTGAACTTTCTTATGAAATTTTTATCTTTTCATGACGAGTTACTATTCATGAGGAAAAAAATTATATTTTTTTCTGTCCAAAGTATCTTTGATTGAATCCATGTTTTGATCTTCATTTTGAACTATGGGTAAATCCTCTAATATTTATCTTTTATTTCACTGGATTAGTTCTTTATATTATTTTTCATCATCCTTAGTCTTAAATTGTGGTGAAAGTTTTCTTTGGCCCGTAGTGCAAAGATGAACTGTTGATTGATGAATATCTTTGGTCCGTAGTGCAAAGATGAGCTGTTGATTTAATTCATCTTTGGCCTGTAGTGCAAAGATGGACAGGTGTTTGACATGATCATGACCACTGGTGATACAAAAGAATATCCTTGGCCCGTAGTGCATGGATAATTCGTTGATTGAAAATATTATTAATTGGTGTTACAGGGATAAAATATTGATGATGGACTTTTATATCATAGAAGATAGTAGACATCATTCTCTACTTTACTCTTCTAATGAATTATTATTTTCGCTGCAGTTGTTGATCTAAACTTGTTGTCCATAATATTTTATCTGATTTATTGAATGATAACGATAATTTATTCTTCATTATCTTAGTCATAATATTCTTTACTGGGCTAGTTTAGCTCATCATTTTCTTCAATTGTTCTCTTTAGAAAATGAGAATATAGCTGGGACTAGTCGGGGAATGGAGTGATGGTCCGAGATAGAGCTGTAGAAGTCCTCACTATTTTATAAAATAGTGTGTTAATAATTATAATTAATGAGACCTGAATTTGAGCGTTTATATTTTCTACATAATATTTGTATTGACGCTCACAGTTGTGTGGTCGTATTTTGCACGACCGTATAATAGTTAGAATTTGAAAATATGTATTTGGAGTCTGTATCATGTATTTGGCGACTCAGAATGAGTTGTGTATTGAACCTATTTTGGGGGCGTCAGATGAAATACTATGAAGTTGTTACTATAACAATTATTCAATCAATAATATGAAGTACTATGTAAAACCCTGTGATAGTGTGGAATGTCGTATGTCATTCTGTACTTTTATTACTGGTTATTTAAACAGTTGAAAGTGATAGTACCATTGACAATTTTTTATTAAAAAAGTTATTTATGTCGTTTTCTGCATCCGATAATATTACGTTGTGGGGCTCACCAATGATTGACTATTTCGGCGCCGCCATACTTTTACTTAATATTTCCGGCAAAACAAATATTCCCCGACATACTTTTATAATTTACACATCATCCCTTAACTTTAACATTTTTATCAATTTATCCATTTACTAATTATAATAATAATAAAAAATTGAATACTTTTATTTCAAAAAATTCAAGGTTTTACAATCACTTTTCATGTACTTTAGCTCTTAGTTAATGGAGAAAACCAATTAAAAATTATAATTAAAAAGTAAATAAAACTCACCATTTACCTCTGCGAACTCACCATCTTAACCTTCAATTAAACAAATGTGGAAAAAATTAAATGATCGATCACCAAAGTAAAAAAATATCAATAGTTCAAGTTAGTAATTTATATTTAAGCCTAATTTTTAATTACACGTACGCATTGATTAACCTAGTCAACGGGGCCACGTCATCAATTTATGACGTAGCAGGATCAATTGAACGAAAGTGAAAAAAAATTAATAGTTTAATTACCTGATTGAAAAAATTGAAAGGTTGGTCACCGAAATGGAAAAAAAAGTTAATAGTTTAGGATACTTATTTATATTTATGCCTATTAATAATATATGTGAACTTTTTAATGCATAATAATTGTAAATTAGTTGAAATATTACAGTGGAGTTCATAATTAAATTAAAATTTCTTAAAGCTTGAATTTCATGCTTTTGTTCGAATTAGAATTTAAAGCAAAATTTTCAAAATAAACAGTAATATAAAATTCCCTTACAAACTTAAATAAAATTAAAATAAATAATTTTTTTAATCATAATTAACTACGTATACACTCCATTCAAACGTTAAATTTTATAATTGATTGAAGGAATTTATAATATATAATTTAATAATTGAATTTTTAAATAAATATTTAATAAATTTAATTTTCTTTTCAAAATCTTAACTAAATATTTATTTATTGTTATCCACGCCATACTTTCTTTGCGCGGAGTGGGTGAGTTTATTTATAATAACACACAAATGTATAAAATTGGTGTGTAATATTGTGATTCTTTATACATATCTAATAGGAAAACAACTAAATTTTAATAATAACAAAAATTTACTTTTGACTTTTGAGTACCTACCTATAGTCAACAACTAGTTGGTTAGTAATGCTATTGCCTATTGCTAAGGTAAGTAATGAGAAACTACTTTTTTGGTCAGTTGATACCCCATCACCAACCCCTATTGACTCAATGGTAAAATAATTATCCAAAAGGGTTCTGGTGCAAAAAATCTTGTGATCCATTCTCATCAAAAATAGAAATGTTAAGATTTAAATTAAAAATTAGGGGGAAAAAAATTGATACCCCATCTATATAAAATATAGATAATTCATATTTCATAAATAAATTTGATACTTCTACAAAATCTTTTCTCACATGGAGTGGACCCCATTTACTATTTATGTGAAAAAAAATTATAAAATTATAAAATTTTCTCTATTGTTTTTCACAA
Organism: Panax stipuleanatus; assembly: GCA_020205555.1. NCBI lineage: Eukaryota > Viridiplantae > Streptophyta > Magnoliopsida > Apiales > Araliaceae > Panax > Panax stipuleanatus. The sequence goes on from CM035117.1 coordinate 24,659,751, forward strand.
TTTCTTAAAATTTGAAATTCTTTACATAGTACTTTTAATACTCACTTCATTTCAAAATTAGAGATACAATTTGACTTAAGGTCAAATGATGACATATTAAATTTTAAAATTAATATGACTCATAAAAGCTTAGAATGAAATAAATTTTTTGATTAATAATTTTAGTTATATACCATATAATTATAATAATTGCATTAATTAAAATTAAATAAATTTATATTAATTTAAAATTTAATATTTCATCGTCCAATCTCAAAAATAAAATTGTATATATAATTTTAGAGCTGATATAGTAATAAGATACTATACTATGGTGTGATTTAAATATTTTCTTTGGTCCACTATAAACATTTCAACTCACAACTAGAGGGAGTACTAGAAGGTAACCTAATCAAGTAGATCCATTTACACGGTACTTCTTGTTGATTTAAAATAATAAAAGCCCCCATCCATATCTTTGTGTGTATAAAATCTGATAAAAACTTTTTTAGAAAAATTATAGTAGTAAATTCAAGCTTTTCCGATTGTGACTGAAAGCTTCTTACAAATGGGTATATGCCAAAAAGGTGCGTCACTTTTTCATGTCTCAATATATTTTAAAATAATATTGCAGATACAAATTATTATATAAATATTTTATAAATTGTTGATGTGACATATTCTATTTTAATTTTTTATGTGGGACTGAAGACTACATTGAAGTAATTTGTTGATCAATATGCTGAGGTGGAGTATGCCACATTAACAGTTTGTAACATATTTGTAAAATAGTTTGTACCTATAACATTACTCTCTATTTTAAATGAACTCTTTTAGACGGAAATGAAAATTGAACATGAACGTATTTGAATTTCATTTATTTAAATTTTTATCTTCCATTGAGATCAATATATAAATAAATAAAAATTAAATACACTCATGTCTAATTTTTATATCAACATAGATTTTTTTTATTTTAAATTGGTACGTACGTAATTGGGCAGGAAGGAGGAGTTGGTGTATTCATTCAGGCTATGATGCCACTGAGCAGAGTGGTCAGTGGCACATTCTGTGGGCTGAGATGAGAAGAGTTGAGAGACAAGAGCCATCATTACTATGGCTATGAGGGTGTGGCCACCATTCATGATGCTTAAAGAATGTTACTGATCCTCAGAAAAGTCATATTGCTTTCCAAATTATAACCCAAAATCCCATGGTCAAAATCTTCTACTCCACTTGTTCCAAAGACTTTCATTTATTTTTAAAAACTTAATTTGAATTAATTTTATAAATTCAAAATAAATATAAATTTGTTTAATTTTAGTTAATACAAATAATTAAAATATAAATTATTTTAAAAAATATTAATTAAAAGAGTTAACCGTCGTTGCAATGTTTTTATTTTTTATTTTGCCAAGCTACGAGCGACACTTGGGCGCTCCTACATCTGCTTTTAATTTTATAATCCTACATAAATCATATTAGTATAAAATTAAAATTATATAAATTGAATTTTAAAAAATCGATAATTATCTCATATTTAAAACGGAGGTCAGGAGTATTTTTGTTTTGGATTGAAAATTCAAGTGTGAGCTAAAAAGACAATAAAAATGACACAAATGCTTATCATCACATCTTCCCATCAAAAAAATGACACAAATGTTTTCTAAAACTAAAAATACATATAATAATTGAAACCAATACATAAGTTCTGTATATGGGGGAAACATAAGCAGCTGTCCCTGCTAGTTTTTTTTATAAGTATAGGGGCAATTTAAGTGAACAGATTAATGGAAGAGTTAAATTTAGAGTGGGGTAAAAAAAATTTCATAAATCAATTCTAAATACAAGTACAAAAATTTTCTTAGTTTTAAGACTTGGTGAAATATTAAAAGTATTTTTTGTATAATTTTTAGTTTTGAATGTTCATCATCGTGTGAAGTGTGAGGGATTGTTTGATTATTTCTTTTTGTTATTGATTTGGTTGACTGTGGTTACTGTTTGTTTGGTCAGATTGAGTTTTTATTTTTGGGTTGTTTGATCTTCAATTAAAAATGATATCATATTGGTTGAGTAGTTTCTGTCTTTTATTGTGATAGCTTACAATGATTTTGCCTTATTTTATAATGAGAAATGGAAAATGACTATAGCCTTTAGCATCCCCTCATTTCTAGTTATTATAATCACGTTAATTACTTTCATGCATCTAACTAATGGACCCTGTATAATTTTTGGTGTTCTCAGTAAAAATTTTGAAGGGTTTGTTTCTCTTATTTCAAGCAAAACTTATTTGACACTCATAAAAAGATAACAAAACTAGTTTATGCTTTGAAATTAATTCACGATTTTGATTGAATATAGAAAACAAAGTTGGTTTGAGGCTTTGAATATTTGGAGAATCATTTAAATTGAACTATGACAAGTAACCGAAGTAAGTTTCTAAATTATATTTAAATATTTTTTATTTAAAATTCTTTTTTAATTTGAATTATAAAAATTTAATATAATTTATAAATATTATTATGATTAATTAATATTATGATTAGTTCAAATTTTCTTTATTTAATTTCAAAAAAAAAATAGTTAAAATTCAGAGAAAAATTCCTGAATTCGGCCCTACATAAGTCTGTTTTTATCCCCTACCATATGCACCATCACTATCATCATTATAAGATTTAAACCAAGGGTGGGAAATTTAGAGTACATATAATTGAAGCGGAAAAAGTTGATGATCTATCAATCAATGAGTTGGAAAAGATTAGGGGCTTTATCATAGAGATCACCCTTGAGTAAAGTTTCCAACTCTGTAATAGATGGAGGTCTTCGTTTTGGGTTCTCCCTTCATTCATTTTTAATTTAACATTAGATATATTTTACTACTCCTTGGTAACTAATTTTTTGAATACTAACTAATTAATCTACTTTACCTCGATGCTTTTTGAGAAAAGGTGACATGCATGTATAAGAGTACTTCCACCATGACTTGCAGCTAGCATGCATAAGTAGGTTACTAGACTATATATATATATATATATATATATATATATATATATATATATTGTGTGTGTTGCGGGGGGCGGGGGGCGGGGGGCGGGGGCGGAGGGCGGAGGGGAGGGGGAGCGGCATACAAATGGAAGTTAATATATATAGCATAAAAAATAAAATGAAAGTGAATATATGGTCCTGGTGGACTGGTGGTCATCCAAACAAAAGTAGGGGCGTGTACATTTAGTGGGATTTCGTTGAATTTGGATCAATAGTTTGAATTCCTAGGATTGTACGTACTATATATATCTATATACATCATGATGTTATGAAATGTGAAATGTTGGAATATATCTATCTAATAAAATACAAATAATTTTGAATTTTTCGTTCACTCAATAAATTATCTGAATCGTCCAAAATTTAAGATAAATTTCATCGTCAATGTAGTACCAAAAGTACGAAACACAGCTAGTATATATATATATATATATATATATGGATCCTCATTACAACATACATATATAAGCGCCATACTGACGCTACCTTACTTTACTACTAAATACTAATGCCTATATATATATATATAAACTAGACGACTACGTAAAAAGTGATCACTCAATATATAAGTAGCTCCGTACTGTTAAAAGTATATATATATATATAGCAACTTATAAAAGTTTGTAGCCTTTTCAGCATAGTTGTTAAATATATAGCAGTCTATATATAAACAAAAAAAAGAAAGAAAAGGAAATTGCATCAAACAGAAGGTTCGACATGTTGAATAAATTAGTTGAATTAAGGGGTTATAAGTTGGTTGAAATAAGTTGTGAGAAACAGGGGCATCGACTCCATAAAGTACAATTATGAAAACGCTTGCGTACGTATGACATCTTAGCTAATGGCTGATGAAGAAATATATTTTGATATAATGATACCATAACGTATTATACAATTTTGTAAAACACATCCCTAGCAATATTAAATAGGAAAAATAAATTACCTGCAGCAAGCATGCCTGGTCTCTAGATCAATGAGCATTTCAATACAAAAAACAAGAGAAATCGTATGTATTATACATTTGAATTCTATAAGAGATTAAAAATGAAGGGAAACTAGCTACTAGTACTAATTGAAAAAACAAAGAGAGAGAGAGAGAGGGAAAACCAGAAAAAAGGGATTTCTCCATGTATGTATATCAACTATATAAGAGAAGGATCTAGGGCATCTTACAGACTCAGCCTCACAGAGTTGGATATATATATATATATATATATATATATATATAGTTATATTATAAGTAGTAATAGGGCTGGCTTTGGGTAACTTTAAATCTCTCTATGTTCATACACATCCTTTTAAGTTTTAATAGCAGTCAAATCTCATGAATATAAAGTCCATGCACAGTGTACACCAATATAAAACAAAAAAAAACCCAACAATATGAATTACCAGTAGTCCAATTAATAATACAAATATATGTATGAAATACTACTAAACACTAGCTACTAGGAATATATATATGCTAGTATTATTATTTACACGTACAAAACAACGTACTAATACTACACAGTAAGGGAGTAGTGTATTTATCTATACCTTGGTGAAAGTCATGGTTAATATGATTAATAAATAAAATACCAATTAAGCACTTGATTAATGAGAACAATTCATCATTCTTTCTCTCTCCATATTTTCAATGATGTAATCATATGATGTTTCATTGAAATGAAAGGCCACTAATAATTAATCCGAAGAACAAATCCATGATTCCATATTCAAACCCTCACCTCTTGTAGTAGAAACAGAAACAGAAACATTATCCGCCAAACCCTTGCTGCCATGAAAATTCGACGAAGAACCCGAATAATTATAACCACTCCCATCTCCATTTTCGTTCCTCGGGCTGGCTCGGTCCGACGAGACGAGGCTCGGGAGGCCTGAAATTATGTGCGCATTATTAGTACTATTGGTAAGTACTTGAGGCCCGTGGGTCAAGCCAAATTCATCCAAAACACGTACACCCGTTTTAAGGTGTGACGAATCATTGGAAGCAATTTCGTGTAGTGGGTATTTAGGAGATTGGAGGAAAGATTGAAATGTGAGAATTGGGCTCTGAATTTGCAAGTTGTTGAGTGGATTTTTACCTGTAGCTCGAGGCGGATTCAAAAGGCCTAATTGAGAAGTACTAGTAGTAGTGATATTGTTAGTACCATTTATTAACGGCTGGGGTTTTTGAGGAAATGGACGAAGGAGATTATGATAAGGTGGTGGTTGAGAGGTGGAGGAGGGGATGGATCTGATGGAGGAGGGAGTACCGAACAGATCGAGTCTGGTTCTGGGGAACGGTGAGGATGATGTGAAGGGTGGAGCTGGTATGCCAGTGAACTCCTGAACCATGGCTCTGAAATTTGTGGTGTCTGTGGTCAACACAGTGGTAGGCGCACGCCGAGAAGCTCTGGATCTTTTCTTCGGGTTACGTGCCGTCTGAGCTTGATCCGCTGGAGCATTCAGCATTGACGACGATGCTGCTGCGGCTGATACTGACGGTGGTGTGTTTTGTGTGAGTTGCGCAAATGGGAGTGTTTGTGTTTGAGGGTTAAAGAAAGGGTTGGTCGGATTCGGATCGGAAGGATTTGAATGGGATTTGGGCCAACCCATGTCGAGATTTAAGAGTGGGTTTGAGTTATGTGGGCGTGAAGAAGAAGAAGAAGAAATGGGCGGGTCGAAATAGTTGGATAAAGGGTCAAACATGGGGGAAGGTTGAGATTGAGACAAGGGGTTAAAAATGGGGCTGAGGAAGGAGGAATCCGCGGCGCGTAAACCGTACTCGTCATCACCGCCACTCGATGATTGTAAGCTCTCACTGTTTCCAGAATCCATGTGGTCGTCCGTGTTTTTTAGAGAGAAGATGAAAAAGAAACGGAATAATAATTAAAGGTAATTAAAAGGGGAAAATCTTCAGACCATGAATATAATTTGCTCAGTAATTTAAGAACACATACTGCTACCACAAGTATTATGAGGAACTGCAAAACAAAAGGCAAAGCTATAAAAGTAGAAGGATTTTGATTTTTGAGGGAGAGGAAATATAAATTCAAAAAGTAGGCATATATGTCTTTAAAGCTCTGATGATCTGCAACTTAAAGAGTAGGAGTCTCTTTTGAAGTTTTCTCTTCCTGTGTAATTTGGATCGAGGATAAAAGAAGAAGAAGAAACAGCAGAAGGGTGATGAGGATGAGAGAGAGAGAGAGAGGTAGCTTTGTGTTTGTTTTTCAAGGAACTGACGATGGTGATATGGGTTGATGAGCTTGAATTAGGGTTTCACTACTATGAAGCAGAGGAGATAGAAAAATAGAAGAGAGAGAGAGAGGGGAGAGAAAGGAGGAGGTTGGTCTTTAACCATTCATATATTTCTGTAAAAGAGAGGCGGCTTCAGCTCACATTTCCACTAAAAAGATCAGAGTGGGGTCCCCTGAGAGAGAGAGACTGCAAGCGGTCAAAGTGTGCCGCGCGCAGAGTTAGTAAAAGTAGTATTCCGCTAGTTTCCGTTTTCAATGTGAAAAGTTAAAAAAATAGTAATCCAACGGTAATTAATACAACCTACTTATCTTTTTTACTAGTAGTTTTTACCAATTCACTTTGTGTACCACAAATACTACTACTTGTTAAATTAAGTGGGCAATCTCTCACTCTTTACCACGTCAATAACGAATATAAATAATGAATAATGTTAGAGACGTAATTTATTTTATAATTTATTGATGTAATATATTTTATTTTAATTTTTATGTGGAATCAAAAATTATATTAAAATAATTTATTTATCAATATGCTGAGATGAAATATATCATATAAATAAATTATAAAATAGTTATAGAATAAATTGTGTCTCTAGCATTACTCTACAAGTAATATTGTTTGTTGATATGATATGTATGTAACAACGTATTATTATTTATTTATTTCAATTATCATTAAATAATATTTTTAAATTTTAATGATTCTTAATATATATTTCATGAATTTATCATTACAAATGAGTTTATATGTTGACTAATTTTATATCCAATGTAAATTGTGACTATATAACGTGAAATTGACAACCAAAACATAAAATTATAATATGTGAACCTTACTTAGCTATCTCAAATCTGGCCCGTACATCAAGATTATCAATATAAATTTCTGATCATATGTATAGCAACACTTTTATCAATAACGTAAAAAATATTTTATTCATTTAAAAATATATATATATAGGATCAATCTAAACATTTTTTTTTATATCAGTTTGAGATATTTTCATTTTCAATACTTATATGAATTTATTTAATTTTAGAGAGCTAGTTCAACAACAAAAATTGTAAATTATTTTAAAAGCGATACTATATTAAATTTATTATTTTAAAATAACTTCAATAAATCATATAAATTCTGAATTCGAATACACCTGCCTCCCATTGTCTCTGAAAAGTCAAGGTTGGAGTACAAAAATAAGTTGACTACCTTAATTAAACAATAAGATTCATAAATAATAACTCGTTAAAAATACTTTATATGAAAAATGTAATAGATTTATTATAATATTATTGTGCATAATAAGATTACATACAATACCATTTCACTCCCCCGTCCCTAATATCACAAAATCCAGCTACCTAGCTACTACGTGCACCTACACTATAAAAGCCAAAGAACTAAAAGACAATATACATTCATTATTCGATAATGCAAATAAAAATGAGAAAGGTATACGATAATTCGAAAGTAGTTAATATGAAATTAATTTTGATTAATTAATTAATACAGTGTCATATGTAAGTTGATATATAATTTTTTTTTACGTGTCAGTACTGTATTGGTTAATTAAACAACTTATCATGAAGTTAATTTCATGATAACCGGATTCAAATAATTTCTTATTATGTTTTTCTCATCTGACTTTTTTAATTCCTTATTATTTTTCTAATCAGAATCTTATAGAGAAAAAAAATCAAGTTAAAAGCTTATTACAATATATATATTAGGTTGAATATAATCATGATTGTGTTTTCCTCTTTTATTTATTTATTTTTATATCTTTTTTCGTATTTTTTGATAGGTGTGTTTTTTCATTTCTAGACACCATAATTGGATTAAAAAAGAATGTGAATAAGTCATTTTTGGAGGCGAAAATATATGTTTTTCAATAGTTTTTTTTTATATTTAAAAAATGTTATTATTATACAAAAGTAACAAAATGTAATTTTCATATCAGAGGGCCGGAGTCTGATATCAAACTGACAACCTCAGTTTGTTTTTTCCTTGCATCACAAAAAAGTATAATCTCAAATTCTGAGGATTGTAATTGAGAAGCCACAGAGAATCTCCCACAGCGTATGGACGGTGGACGGATCCATGATACATCCCCTATTACTAGTATTGTTCTTCCTTTAACTTAACAAATTAAGTAATTGTCACCACTTTAAAACTTCTTTTTTTATAACGTGGAGTATCTGGTCCGCAGTCCGATTTATCTCTCCATTAATTTTTAAACTTTTTATACAAGTTTGCGTCCGCGTTCCCGTGATCCCATGATCATTTTATTGGCTTGACAAATTGGAGCTGGTAGTATTCGAACCCGAGACGTCCGAGTATATGGCTCTTCTCGGGATCTGATTTGAACCACTGCGTCAACTGCTGGGGTTAACACTTTCAAACTTTGTTTTCTTTTTCTTTTTTTTTATATAAAAATGGGTGATCCTTGCTCTTTGCTTGGCAACAATGAAAATGAAAGATCCACCTTAGCTTTTGGATGGTTCAGTTCAACAACACTTACAAAGTTAGCTGCAACCATCAGAGCTAAAAAGTTCACAATTATAATCAAACTTATGTTTTCTTTATCTTTTATTTATTTATTTATTTTCTAAAATCTACTTCTATGAATTAAATGATTTTTAAATTAATATATTCCCCTCCAATACAGAATATAGGTTCAATTAGTTCGATTTTATAAAATTAATTGTAAATACTTTTCAAATCATCACGTGATTGATCATTAACTCTGAATTAAACTAATTAATCTTGCGAGTACAAGTTAAATATATATATAATATATAATTTTGATAATTGTATGGTCTAATATATCTCACGGATTTGGTATAGCTACAATAAACTGTCCGTGTCACTTTTGTTGCATGTATTATATTCTTTTCTATTATACACGTAATTATAAGTATATATAGATGTATATATGTATATACATGTAGAGGAAAACCCCAAGGCTGGATTTAAGGTGAGAGAATTTTTGAGGAATTCTTGGTCTACACGTAATGTTATAAAAGTTGGTGGGAAGTGGCTTAACTATATATATATATATATATATATATGAGTTCTTAACCTTCAATACTTTCACCAGATTCTAAAACTTTTTGATAGTTACAGATTATATATGTATATCGGAAGTAATTAGCATAAAGTTTAATTTAAAATAAATTGATTAATTGATTAATAAAATATTAATATACAATTAAAATTATATATATATCAATATTTTATTAATTAATTGACTAACTTATTAAAAAAATAATTCCATACTAACCCAATCTATGTATAATACTGTTGGGAAAACTCACCTAAACATTCCTTCTGTATATACAAGTTACTTTGCTCTCTACCTAGTTATACCTACCAACCTGCAATTGCATTGCATGTTAATTATAACTTTATAATATATTATAAATTTTAATTTATATTTTAGTTTGGTAAAAATAAAATAGGAATATTATTATGTTTAATTTAGAGAGTAAAGTGTGAAAATATTTAAACTTTGGATCTAAGATTGAAAGAAAAACTTAGGCGTACGTGGGGACACTTGTATAATTTTCTACTCTTTAAAATTAACTAAAAGGTAATTTAGAGAATCATTATTTCCGAATAATTATATATAGTTACTAGCTAGTACCACTTCGGTTGCACAAATTAAATGTATCTAACTTACAAATTTTCATTTAAGAAAAAGAGTCTCAATTCTTTTTATGTTGGTATGTATTAAATGACATAATATGATGTAAAAATTTTAGATTTAATTATCATTTGTCATTATTATAAAATTATACAAGGTAAACATAGACCAAAAATATATTTTTAAGTACTAAAAGTTAAAAATACATACATTCGAGCTTTTTGTGGGAAGAAACTAGTAAGTACTATATTTCATATAGATTGATTGTATGTCTACCATTCCAAGAGCTCTTCTATATATGCGGACATCTTAATTAGATAGGTGTATTTTATAATTTCACGTATTTGTATTTGTATGTATTTTCCCATCTCAATGAATTTTGTACCTCACATATACTTTGTTCATGACCGTCGGTTTGATGTGATTGCTACCTATGTGACGATGGTCATGAGCTCATAGGTCACAATTCACCTCCTATGTAGGAGAGTATAATCAAAAGTATTAATAGTAAAATAATGCTACTATCACATAAATAATCTCGTATAATATTTACATACATATATATATATATATGTTACGGGTTTTACATGTCAGGCGAAAGTTCACAGTATACACGTGTGTATATGTAAATATTATATGAGATTTTTTTATGTGATAATAACATTATTGTTGATAGTATTAATTGAGTGTCCAGAAGCGAAACAAAATTTGCCAAGCAATCAAGTGTCACTTGATCTGCTGGTAGTATAATTTTTATAATATGAAAATTTATTTTCAAAAAGTTAAAGTGGACCGGAAAGCGACGATCCATCCGTTTTTTTTTTACTCTTAAATAAATTATAATATTTATTTTAATTAAAATTTTTATATAACTTAATTATTTAAGTGTCATTTGGATACCAATAAAAAAAAATTATATAAACTTTTTTTTATATATATCTAAATGAAATTTAAATCACCAAAAAAAAAAAGAGAGAGAAAGAAAGAAAGGGTGCCGTTTCCGGTCTCCCTAGAAAGACTGTTTTAATTTTATAGTAACATAAATGTCGAAAGTTTAAATCTCGTTTTAATGGTTACGTCATGAAGAAACTTATACTAACAAAGACAGATTTAGAGACTAAAGGCAGCTTACCTCTAGATTAAGGCATTATACTTAATATCTTATTAATTGAATAATTTATTTAATATTTTTTCCAAAATGGTATGCGTTTTGTTCACGACATCAATCTTAATTTCTTCCACAAATACCGAACAGATGGTCAAACCATGAATAGGAAAAGTCATGCTGGTTGACGGAAAATTAATGTTCAATTCAACAGTCATACTAATGTTTATAATGTACGTACAAAGTTTTTAATATATATATATATATATATATATATATATATTACTAGTATGTGAGACAACGTAACATAATAATATAAATTTTTAAATAAAATTTAACTTAATTTACATATATATATAATAACTATTATTTGGTCCATCCATATATTCGCCCATCATAGAAGACATGTATGTAATTCACTAACATGTGTTTGGAACAGAATGGGCATGAGAATATTTTCTGCTAAATCATAAAACTGGACAGCACTATCTTCGAATAATGTCCAACAAGACAATATCTTAGAATATTTTGGTATAGCCAAATTATCAGAAATACATCCTCCGGCATTCCTCATTTCATTTTTATATTAATTTTGTTCTCCATCTCTTTCAAATTATAAAATTAATATTGAAAAGTTAATTTTAAATATTTTTTATTTTAAAACTGACATGAATTTATTTTATTTATGTCAATAGAATCATGAATATCATAAACTATTTAAAAAGTACTACTAGTTATAAGATTTAATATTTTAAAAACTTAAATGAACCATATTAATTTTAAATTTAAAAATATTTCAAACTGACTTTTTGAAAGTCAAGAATGATCTTATAACCGAGAGAGAGAGTGTGCAATAGTCACCTATATAGGTGCTTGACCAAAAAAAACCGAAAATACTTTGTTTGTTTTTTTATGAACATGAAAGAAATTAACATTGTTTTAAGTCACAATTATGGTGTTGATGCAATAATTTAATATAGGTTAGTAGTTTGAAAACTAACAAATCAATTAGAGGATGAATGTTTGCTGTCTAAAAACTAACTTACAAGTTTATTAACATTGTATTTCTCAAACCACCGTCCCTATATACACGGTAATCAAACCCGGATCGGACCACCGGTTCGACCGATAAAAATCGGAATCGGTTGACTTTTCGGTTCGGTTCAAACAAAAAAAAATCGTTTTGGTCAAAACGCAGTCAAATCCGGTGATCCAACGGTTGAACCAGTCGACCCAGTGACCCGGTAACCTGGTCACCTGTGACGCCCCCAGGATAGGTCCAGTCAACCCAACCCATTCTGAGTCACCAAATACATGGTACAGAATTCAAATACAAACTTTTATATCACACGATCGTGCAAAATACGATCACACAACTGTGAGTGTCAATACAAATCGTATATAATACGAAATATCAACATTCAAATTCATTCTTTATTTATTACAATTATTATCCCACTATTTTACAAAAATAGCGAGAACTACTACTGCTCTAACTCGGACCATCATTTTGTTCCCCGACTAGTTCCTGCAACATTCTCATTTCCTGAAGAGGACAATAGATGAAAAGGGTGAGCTCAACTAGCCCAATAAAGAATATTATGACTAAGATAATAGAAAATAAATTATCGTTAGCCTTCAATAAATCAGATAAAATATAATGGACAACCAATTTTAGATCAATATTCGTAGCGAAAATAACAATTCATTATAAGAGTTAAGTAGAGAATGAAGTCTACTATCTTCTATGATTTAAAAGTCCATCATCAATATTTTATCCCTGTAACATCAATCAATATACATCTCAAATCAAATATTCATCTTTGTACTACGGGCCAAAGATATTCATTTGTATCATCCGTTGGTTATATTCATCTCAACACCTATCATCTTTGCATTACGGCCAAAGATATTCATCAGGTAATCATTCATCTTTGCTCTACAGGCCAAAGATATTCAGTTATATCACCTTTTAAAATTAAGGATGATGAAAAATCATATAAATAACGAATCCAGTGAGATAAAGGACAAAGACTAAGGATTCGTAATCTAATTTATCCAAGTTCAAGAATACTCCATAATAATACTTTGTGGAGCAAAATTCAAGAATAAAGCTCAAAACTTAGATCCAATCAAAGATAAGAACTTTAACAAACAACTTGGACAAATAGAAATTTTTTTAATTTTTTCGTGAATAGTGCCGTATACGTGAATAGTGCCGTATACGTGAATAGTAATCCCGATGAAAAAAGTAAGAATTTCATAACAAAATTCATGCCAATATTTCGGTATAGTGATATTGAAAAGAATAACATCATTTACGAAAGAAAATAACATCCCTTACCTCAAAAGAACAGTACTTCTGATTGGAGTATCGGTTATAATACCGAAGAAAACTTGCACTGAATAGTAATGCTCAAAGTATCTAAATACTCACAAAAATACGCTCGATATTATAGAGAGAGAAAACTTCTGATTCTGGTGTGATTTTCAATTCTAACCTAAGCATCCTATTTATAAAAAAAACTTAAGATGCCAAAGTAGACTTTTGAATAAAATAATATTTTATTTATTAAAAATTCCAGCCGCCTCCCCCAACCAAAGCCATCAGCCACCAACCAAAAGTGGGGCCCGCCTCCTAAAAAAATATTTATTTTTTAAAACTCCAATAATTCATAATAAATAGCCCCTTTGTCAGAAAAATACAAGTTCTATGTCCTTCTATAGAAAATTTAATTCTCTATAACTTTGTAGAAGGAAGTTTTTCCAAATTTCAAACATAAATTATCCGAAATCCATAAACGGATGATTTTTCACACCAAAATACTGATAAAAATACATCAGCGCTAATTTCTTCTTTTATATCCACAAAATAAATATTTTCTTATCATATAAATTAATAATTAATTATTCACAAATAATATTACAGAACTACAATATTGACAACCAAGTCGTTCCTAGGAAAGAGGGGGCCTTCCGATAAGGACTTCTCCTTACTGACGCGCAATTAAATAACCCCTTCTAGACAGAACTTCCTTAGTCATTGTCAATAATGCTATCTAATAATATTATTCAAATAATATGAATTATTGAGTTGATAATGTGAAATACTATGCAGTGACAATTATTGAATCAATAATACAAAATATCAACTGTAGTCATTATTGAATCAATCATATAAAATAGCAACGTAGCAATTATTGAGTCAATAAAATATCAATGTAACAATTATTGAGTCAATAATATAAAATATCAACGTAGCAATTATTGAGTCAATAATATAAAATATTGAACAGTAATTACTGTAACAATAACTGAGTAAGTGCTTTCTCACGTAAAAATTAATAATTCAAAATACTGTACAATACCGTGTGCTACTGTGCAACACCGCGTATCACTGTATTTTAACCACCGGGTATTTCAACAGTACTAACGGTAACAACTACGCCGTTATTTTATAAAAAAGTTATTTCTGTCGCTTTCTATATCCGACAGTTATTCCGTTGTGGGGCCCACAAATAGCTGCGCACTCGTACGAATATTCTCCGACAATAAGAATATTCCACAACCAAACGAATAATCCCCGACAACAAGAATATTTTATAACCACTTGCTCATTTTGAAATATTTGCACATTTCACCCATAACTTTTCACATTTATCAAAACAACACCTTACTGTTTCGAAATAATATATAAAGAAAATTAAATCTTTATTCATAAAAGTTGGGGTCTTACATCACCGATTTTACTGGTTCCCTACCTCAATTTTTTTTTGCTAAGCCTTTGAATTTGATTGAATGAATGTATAATTGATTGAGTTTTGAGTTCTGATCATGATTTAATATACTTCTTTTCATAAAGATTTAATATTTATTTGAATTGTATAAAGTAATTATTGTACAAATAGATTTAGTTTTTTTTTTTTACCGAATTTGATTGAATGTATCCTAGAAATGTTTATTATTTGTGTTTGATTTTATCACTCTTGAGTCTTGAGTTTTGAGTTATGATCATGATTTAATATCTTTCTTTTTAAATAAATTTAGTATTTATTTGAATAGTATAAAGTAAACATTGTACAAATAGGTTTAATTTTGTTTTTGGTATATAAATTGATTAATTTTAAATATTTACTAAATATCATATATAATATATAATAATAATTAATATATGTAATTATTTATTATTTATTACATATTAATGACGTCACTGGATCAATAACGGTCCGACCACAGTTGAACCAATGACTCATCCGCCCGGTAGCTTTTCCGATTCGATGAACGGTCCGAGTCTGAAAACATTGCCTATATATTATAGCATAATATAAGCCTTTTTATTTAGTTCATTGATTGGATGTGTAATTATTTTTAAACAAAATTTGCTTTTAATATTTTGTATTAAATTAATATATTATTTTAATAATTTTAGATTTTGTCATTTAAATAAATAATTACTTGATTGTCTGGACGTTGTGCCCTTACACCGTCATCGCCTAACTAACGCAGCCAAGAATTAGTTCACTACTTCAAATCAATTAGCCACAACTAGAATTAGTTTGCTACTTCAAATCTTTGATGTTATATAATAATTCAGTTATGACCCTATACATATCTTTCGAATTTATCACATTTGTGTGATTTTGAGTTTTTATATAATTTATTTTTGTCGATTACAAATAAACACAACCCTACAAGTTTTGACCACTATGGGAGATTTAGGGAGCATATATATAGAAAGTGGTAAGCATGAAGTTTATTTTGGAGTAAGTTGATCAATTGATCATTAGAATACTGACACGCAGACGAGGCTGTATGTATGTCTGTATTTTATTGGCCAATTAACCAACTTACCAAAAAAATAACTTCATACTAACCGGATCCATATATATACTAGGATAATATAAAAATTATGAATGTTCATTAGAATCGATTCGTTTTTTTTAAACCATTTAACTTCATACTATGCGAATCTAATTATGTTTTGAATTGCAAGTGTTACACGTGAAACACAATTTATAATTTAGGAAATTGATATTTTCACGACACTTTTTGACATTTTCACAGTAAAAATATCGTTATAGATGTATAACGACGGTGAAAACCGTCGCTATAAGATCTATAGTGACGATTTTGTTGTGAAAGTATTATTTTTTATTATAAATTTATCAGTTTCCTATAACTAATTATTAGTCGCAATCAAATGTACGCGTGACTAATTAAAGTCCTGATAAAACCTCTTTTTGAAATAATATTCCTGAAAATCAGATTTTTATTTAAAAAACTACTAATTGGAATATTTTTATTTAAAAACTACTAATCGCAAATTTAGAATCCAAACAAGTAGAAGGATGGATACTTAACCTGAAAAATTCATCTTTTTCCCCGACACAAGAAAGAAAAGAAAACTTGGAATAGACAATATACGAGTATAAAGTTAAATATTATAATTTTCAGAAGAGCACTCCGCATGGCATGTCACAAAATTGTCAACAAAAACTAGTTATATATAGGAATATGATATATTTTATTGTTCGATTTTTTTTTATTTCGAGTTGTGTGAATAATTATAGTTGAGAATTTTTTAATGATATATTTAATATAATAAGCCATCCGTCACCCTTATACTAATATACGTTTTAATCCATTATAATTCGATAGAAAATTTTTGCAATACATATAACGAGACTCTATATACTCTACGAAATGTTATTTAATTGTATTTGAGATGTTATGGGATGCAAACGAAAATATGTTAACGATAAAGAAATTGAAATTCTTAAGTTTTTTTCACAAGGTCTTTTTTTATTTACATGAATGCGTGGGATCCTGCACTCATTTTTCATTCATGTGTATACCTTCCAAAACTATCAAATTTTCTATAATAAATTTCAATAATTCAATAAATTTAAAATCTTAAATTTGATAAATACATTATTTTCTTTGAAATTGTTTTGGTTAAAGTTTTACTTGTATATTTCTTGAAACGACATAGAGTAAATGGTCGTTGTTAAATAATTATAATGTAATCAAATCAAATTGAAATTATGAACATTATATATAAACGGGACTCTATATACTCTACGAAACTATTAAGTAATGAAGTCTCGAAAAATGTTACTATAAATAATATTTGGGCATTATTTAGTTTTATAATTTATTTTATTATATATATATTTTTTTACAAAAATTTTTTATTTCAAATACCTGAGAGGTGTATCACATCAACATACCTAACTTTAGCTACTAATTTGAGCCAATATAGACTACCAAATAAGCAACAATTATTAAGCAGCCTGGCATAACAAACGGATTTCGTATTGTTTTCCCTCTTCTTGATACTTTTGATTAGTGACAGAAAATAAAATGGATTGGCATATACCTAACCCCATTAACAAATTAAACACTTGTAACGTTTTCCATCACTTAAATAAACGATTAGACACCACTAAGCTTAATTATCATCTGCTTTAATATTATTTCTTTAATCTTCACCAAATACTAACATTATGTTATAATATTTTCTAGACGTCAACAGGGTAGTAGGTTCACGGACTGTACTGTCATGAACACTAGCTTCATGAATAATTAATTAATCCAAAATAGTGATACAATTAATAGACATATCTTGAAAATTCAATTATTTATTTATTTATTTTTTTACTTTTGAATTTTCGTCTTCCCTCCCTTGCCAAATTTTAATAAAAATCAAATTTATTCCCATTAAGAGCCTTTTGTTTCCATAAAACCAACCGTGCTGCTTCCTTTTAGCTTTAGTTTTTGTTTACCTTGAATTTTCTTAGGGGAAAATGTTGACTTTTGCAACTCTTCCTTTGTTTTTCAACTTAAAATTTAATAGTCTCACTTTCTTATTATTATTATTTATTTTATCTTTTGGGCATGAACTATATAGAATAATATATAATTCCTCATTTAAGACCAAGTCCCCGGTAATATATATATATATAGTAGATCCTAAACTTGATTATTACCAAAATCCTCGTGAGATTAGGTCCTAAATTAATTTGATTGTTGTCAACCGTTATAAAATCCTCAAGTTTGTTATTATATTTCAAATTATACCATATTAATACGCTAACAACAATTATTTTAAAAGTACTCGCATAAGAAAAATAATTTTCACGGATCATAAAAATAAAAATAAGACTCTTTTATTTGATGAAAGGAATGTTAATTTTATTTTTAGTTAACTAAATACTATTATATTTTTACTTAATGATTGATTATCATTATAAATTTTTACAATTAGAATACATAACTACGATATTTAGAACTTAAAATCTCATGGGCACCGAGGGAATTTCGTTGACTGATGTGCATGATCCCAATGGCCTTGGATCCTAGGCCCTGAGATATTGAATGGCCCGTTTGGATTTTGTGTTTGACTTCTTGTGATTTTGACTATTTCTAACCCCATTTATCAATTGTTGCCTTCCAATTACGACTGGATTGATAACTCTAGCAACGCACGGGCCAGCGTCGGTAACGCAATTTAAAATAAGAGTACATGTCATTTGGTTTTATAATTTAAGTTAGAGGACAGCGCGCGGTACGGTTATAAGTTTTTACAGCAACTGCAACTGTAATTGTGATTTGCGATTTTGAAAATTAGCAACCGTGATTATGCAGTTGCAGTGGTTAAGGTGTGGTGTGGGCGTACGGTTATAAGTTATGACCGCAATCACAACATTCAGTTTTTGAAATTAGCAACTATGACTATACGGTTGCTTGAAATTATCCCTATTGATTTGGGCAGGAGCCACCCCGTGACTCCGACTTAGTAGATGGCAGGAAGAGCTAGAAAGTAGTATGTTCAATTATCATCAAATATGGTAAACTATTCTACATATCCGATCTAAATTTATAAAGCATATATAATAAACTCCAAATGTTTTGGGATTTAAAAATAAGCATAGATACCTAGATTCCCAAAATATATTTTAGTATGTGGTGCGGCGCAGTTTGTGGTGCGATTAGGGGGTGTATCCGTAATTGTAACCATAAATATGCAATTACTAAATATAAAAACTGCACCGCGTAATCATATCTGCATCCACAATTGTGCGGCGCGGTTACGGTTACGATTGCGAGCCCCTAATTTGAGTATAAATAGTATAGTTTGGACTGGTAGCAATACATTAAAATGAAATTGAAAAGTTGTATGTATATATATAAATTAAATTATTGTTTATATTTTCTAATACATGTACGTCGTTGAAAAAATACAACACGTGATTTTTTTTTTTTTATGAATATGACATACATTATATGAGCAGAGGTGATAAACTCGGTACTAACTTGTGACAAATCAAACAAGTCAATAAATTTGCTAAGATAAGATCTTCAATTGCCTTATTAATATAGTAGTTGTTAGAGTATGATTTGATGGGTCCGGGAGATTCGAGGGACCCATGCACGTGGTAGAATGTTACACCGACAATGAGGGATTTGATGTTCTAGAGGGGTTATAGGTTCAAATGATTTGTAATTCTCTTATCCAATTTAGCTTCCTATTTATGAGGAAGTCAAGCTCTATTCGATTACGAGACTTGCAGTTATGAGAAACCTCCATGTAGGACTTCTATTCCATTTGGGGGATTGAGGTAGTTTGATTAAGTTACAAATACACAATCATAATTTAAGTTTCAGGTATATTATCTATTTTTACGCATTAAAATAATTACGAACCTCCATTGTTGAAATTTTCTGACATGTACTTATTTGCACACTAAAACTATCTTTTGGTGGCCCCGACCGTCAAACTTTTTGATGTGATCGTTTGTTTATTGTGCAAGTTTAGTTCGTTGTTTAGTGATTTGGTGAGCGAATAAATTTTGACGTTAACAATAATAATAAATAATAGATAGATAGTAATACTAATATATTAGTAAATTCCATAAATTTACATATAGTGATCAAATTAATTGAGTGCACAGACTACAATCTCCGTAACAATTTATATTCAATGTACTTTATAATTACAATTACAGTTTGTATATTATCCGTTTAATCACTGTCTAAAGCTAAACTAATATTGGAATTAATGGATTAATAAGTAGAGAAGGAAAATTGGCTGGCCCAGGCGATGAAACGGGCCTATAAACTGTTCAACTAAACTACAAACTGTAACAAAAATGATTCACCAGCTGAATGTTTGTCTGTCAGGCCTGGCCCCCTTTAGCACAAACAAATATGGGGAAAGAGAAGGGGTCAAGAAGGGGCCCTGTTTTGTCAAGAAAACGGCCCAAAGAAAAATAACATATTACCAATAGCCATGAGGACATCCTATAACACAAGAACATGCAGAAACAATGGTTTGAAAGCCACGGATAAAACATCAAAGCTTTGAACAAGGAGTTGAAGATATATGATGGGCCCAAGTTACCCAGATAAAAACCCATTTCTTTAGTCCATTGTACTTCATAGACTTATCCATCCCGTGGTAAGAAAGTCTATACACATCCATTATCCAGTCCATTTGTTGCTAAATGGATGTCACTCTATTGTTATTCGGGAAAATGATATATATTGTGAAAATTTAAGTTGATATTTTAATTGTCAGTTACGTGAATAAGTATTAGTAGTAATTATTTTTGAAGAGACGTGCAAGGCTCTCTTATAATTCTTACCAATCACATATATTGATAAGTTTTGCAAATGGGATTAATTGATATTTTGTTCACTGTACTAGAGGTTGATTTTCATTTTTTACCGAATCTTTTTTTGTTACAAACACATTACTATACTAAAAAAAGTTACAAAATGGCCATTGCTTAACATTTTGTCCAAAAAAGTGAACGTAAGTGCTAGCTAGACTAACTGTTAACATGTGTTAATTATGTTGCAGATGACGTGGATCGAGTTAATTGATGTTTTGGTCATTGTACTAAGGGTTGATTTTTATTTTGGTTACTGAATTTTTTTTTTTGTTACATTCTCGTTATCGAAGTACCAAAAATATTACATGTTAGTGATTTTATAATTTTTCGTCCAAAATATTAACGGAAAAACTTATTTGCCAAACATTTGACACAATATTTCTCATGAAATAGCATGTGTAGGTCAATTTGTAGAAATAACATAAAATGTTCACCTATAAGAAAAGTAAAAAGATAAAGTCAGATTAATTATTTAATACACCATAATATTATAAGAAGATAATTAAAGTTTTAGGAAAAAAAGAACAATAATTTAAAGAAACAAAAGCAATTAAAATTCAAAGTTCATCTTCCTCTTCTAACCACAAATGACAGACTTATCGAAAAAAATGGTGTTCTACACCTTATGTACATCAAACTTTTCTCTCACCATGGACCAAGTCGAAATTACAACCTCTCGCCGTAAATCTAGTTTAGAAAATAAGTCCTTTTTATACTTCTATATACTCGTCGAAAAGGAAAAAAAACGGAGAAAAGAAAAGCGGCAAGTTGATGATGCAACGTCTAAAACTACTTGTTTTACTTCGAAATGAGAATGAAATAGTTTCTATTAAATCGATTTTTGCAGGATTCGACAAATCTAAGAGGGTTTATTGAGTCAATTTTTTCTCTCTTTTTTTTGCAGTTTTGTTTGGTGTTTAGAAGGTTTCAAATTAAATATGATTTTGAAAAATTTATGGATTTAAATTAGGTATGATGTACTTTCTCTTCATACATGTTGTAATATTTTGTAATAAAATCACTAATTTGTAATATTTGTAGCATTTCGATAACTAGAATATAACTAAAAAAAATTCAGTAACCAAAATGAAAATCGACCCCTAGTACAATGACCAAAACATCAATTAATTGGATCCACGTACATGTCACATAATTAACATTTGTTAACCGTTAGTTTAGTCAGCACATCCGTTTACTTTTTTGGACGAAATGTTAAGCAATGATCATTTTGCAATATTTTTTTAGTATAATAATGTGTTTGTAACGATAAAAGATTCGATAATTACAATGAAAATTGACCTCTAATACAATGACCAAAACATCAATTAACTCTTTATAATTATAATTCAACATATATTTATCACAATACATAGAAGATTCATTGGTATACCTTCCTACTTTCACTATGAAGAAATCTTAAGCATTCTAAAACATATTTATACAGTTATATATTTTCGATATTATTTCTAAATTTTAAATAAGATGCACCTCAATAGATTTTTTTGGCTAAGCAAAGAGAAATAAATATTTATAATACGAGCTTAGGTGCATATAAAAAAATGCCCAAAATGACTTGGGCATACTCTCTAGACCAAAATATACACCATTGATTCATTTCCACTAACATCAGTGATTTATTTCCTCTACCGATAAACCCCATTAAACACCACCATATTCATAAATTCGTAATATATTTGTATTATTAATATTTTTTTATCGTTATTTTAGATGGACAATTCTTAGATACATTTATGACATTGGGTTTAACACTTAAAAACAAAAGTCCCTCGGATAAAGCAGTAAAATAAATCAAACAATTCAGACTTGATTCGTACTTGTTCGACTAAAAATTCTATTCGAACTAGACTCGAAACTTTTCAAATTATAAATTTCTACTAATACTCGGATCATATTCGTTCGAAAAGTCCAAACTGCATAGGCTAAATTCGAGATTGTACTCGACTAAGTAGTTAAAGAGTCTCAATCAAATCTTATTTTATACTCGATAAATTTTGTGAACAAAATGTGAGCAACTCAATAGACTCGACTCGATTCATTTACACCCCTACCCGCGGATAAGGAGAAACTAACTATATGTTTATAAAAAATATTTTTTTTAAAAATTTATTATTATAATTTTATTATCATATTATTATTACTAAACTAACAATTAAATTATTTTTTGAAACACTATTCTAAAAGATTTCGACTTTCATGCTTTGGTGGGTCTCAAGATTCTTTCGATGACCTATGTTGTGTTTAAGAGAAATCTATATAACCTGATCGATTGCGTAAAACTCGATCTCGTGTCCATAATATGACTGGATTCTGAAAGGATTGGAAACTACATCGACATTGGCACATACAACAACAATGCTTTTGGAGAGTACGAAGATTTATGTTTTTGGTAAATAGTCGTCCGGACTTGGTAATTGCAACCCCTGAAGACACTAGCGGATCTACTTTGAGGGCAAATGGTCAATTTTTTTTATAGGTATAGCGAGAAGAGCAAAAATAAATTTAATAAACTTAAAATGACAAATTTATAAAAAAAATTAAACTTAGAGGGGCAAAAAAACTTAAACTACTACAGTACTACTACTCTAAAAAAAATTAAATACACGATGTATAATATATTCAAATTTTCGCTCTCTACCTCGTTAAATTTCAGTCTAAAAAAATCCGCTCTTGTTGAGAATAGATCATGGATCCGACTTGCCAGAGGCACTTGTTGCAAGTTTTTCATGCCCTTTTTATTGGTGGAGATATGCTTTCCATTTTTTTTTAAAATTAATATAAAATGACATAGTAATATCAACTTTGTCATATTTAATTTTTTTTATTTTAAAAAAGGGAGATATTCTCTTTTTTTATTGGGAAGAGGAGTAATATTGAGGCCACTTGGAGAACAAGAAAGAAAATAGGCGTATTATATTGAAGAAAGTTAAAACGACTTCGTATGGATCCTAATCATATTTGTACAATTGTACATAATTGTTTTGTGAAACAATAAACTGAAACGGCGACGTTAGATCTCATCTTCCTCGCGTTGCTACATTGATTCAAACCTCCAGAAAAAGGGCATAAACCCAGACAGTGAATGGGGATTTTTGGGAGGGTTTAGTGTGTAAAGAAGATTAAAAATGGCGAAGTATCCATTTACTTTCTTCAATTAAACGACCCAATTTGAGTTACCCATTAATATTTCAGCTCCCCCTTTTACACGAGAACATTTTTTATTTTTATTTTGATAAAAGTAAATCAAAAAATGTTATTGTCACGGTTTCTTTTCTCCTCACTGAAGAATCGCTTTGCTGGGAATATAAGTTCACCAATAAGGTAAGTTTCAATTCGACGTTGATTGCCTTTAATGTGGGTTGATTTTAGTTTGCTGTAATTAATGAGATTAATTGCTATATTGACTTGATTGTTGTGCTCTTTTCTACATAATTGGTTTGGGGTGGTTTAGTTGTTGTGCTCTTATTTACATAATTGATTTGGGGTGGTTTTGTTGCAAGTGATATGAATTTTGGTTGTGAAATTGGCTATAATTAGGTAACTGTGTTGGTTGGCTCATATAAGTGAAGAGATCTTTGTAGGGTTGAATTCTTATAGACCTTTCTAATACCTGAAAGTGATTGTAGCACAACTTGCAGAACTAATGTATAATTTAGCATCTCTTCAAGTAACTTGTGAAGTTGTTACAGAATATAATGGAGTTGTGTTGATTGATAATTTAGTGGTTTTAGGAATTTGTTTTCCACTTGAGTTTGTGGAATTTGTATACTAGTCCAGTAGTCCTTCTCTCTTTTACTTTTTCTCTGATGAGGAGCTTAACTCACTTGAGTATTCCCAATAATTCATCATTAGAAGACACTATATTCATTCACTTCTTTTCTGTTGCTAGCAGACTCCTCATCTTCCAGAAGTATCACTTTAGTTGTTTTATCACGAACCTGAACTTAAGATCATAGTTTGTTCATTTTCATTGATTATTTGAGAAAATTAAGAGGAACACTTATTTAGGTAAGGCCTTTATCTTTTATTTAACAAGCAAAAAAACTAAAATGATGCTAAATTGAGAAGACATTAGGAATTTTTTTTCATGCATTAGGTAAGACCTTTATCTTTTATTCAAAGACTTAAAATACATGTGAATATTATGTATATGATCTTCTTAGGAAAGTAGATGATTAATACTGCTTTAAGAAAAAAAAGAAGATGCTTTAATGATCAGTGGATGTATATGTAAACTAAATAAGTTTGCTACTTCTAATAATTAATAATGCTTCAATCTCACAATATTTTTAATTATTAAAAAGTCGACAATATGTGTCTTCTGTTCCCTGAATTCTTCTTGCTAATATGAACTTCTAAATATGCATTAATTAATGTGCCTTTCATGCAGGTTTGTTCCAGCCAAGAGATTTCATTGCTCAAGCTATTTGAGAACAGCAAGACAGACAAATAAATCTCTATTGCCCGATCACACACCAGAGTCCCAGTCATGGAGATCCTATATGCTTGTATGCTATCTGAACTCTATTTTTGTTTTAGACGTGTATCTGCCAATTCATTTGTTCAATCTGGCCTTATGGAATACCTGTTAACCTCAGGTAGTAATTGTTTCTTTATTCTTTGATGTAATCTACTGATGTGGATCTCTGGATAATGTCCCCAGCCTTCGTCCACCCCCTTCTTTCAACATTTACTCTCTTAAACATTGTTTTTCATCATTGCAGCCGACTGCTGTACTAGGTGGAATTGGTGGGATTGCACTTCTCCTTCATTATAATGATGAGCGGAGAGCTGTTTTGAAAGGTGTGATTTTATAAATTGTAGCTTTCTAATTGTTGTATATTCAAGTATTTTTGGCATGGCAGAAGTTTGAACTTCGAAATTATGGTTGAATATCTGCAGCATTGTAGGTGACTCTTTTATTGTATATTTTATTCTTCATTTTCCTTTTTACCATAATAGTGAATTTTCTTATCTTATCCTGAATTTAATAAATTATCTGAAAGGCATGCTTCATGCTGTAGTTAGTAATAAATCTTGATTGTCTTGATCCTGTAAAGGTTTGTTTGAGAAATTTCATTAATAATTGTTTTTTTCCCCTTTGCATGTATGTTTATATATATTTGTTTGTTTGTTTGTAGTTATTTAAGTCGTTAGTTCTTTTGGGTCCTCCCTGAAATGATGATCAATAGGGTAAAAACTTTCCAGTAGTACTAGCCTTCAACAACAAGACTGCCTGTTCGGAGCAAACAGCCTAGAATTTGACTTTTGCAATTTTCACCTGTAGGATACTAAACTCTTATTGCATTTAACCAGAGTCAGCTGCTGTAGTTGAGAAAGTGAATACTGCCACTGATTTGTTGCCATATAAGGAAAATGCCAGGAGAATACGGTAGATAGTTATCCGTTTTGAACCCCAGGAACCTTCTTGTTTTATATGTTACAAAACATCAAGAATTAGGTTTTTTCCCCCCTTCAAAAATGTACAGTTGCAGGAAGGAAACATGAAGTTTTCACAATTCTCAGCAGCTTTGCTTCTACAATTTTTCTAAATTATAAGACTCTAGTGGACTTCCTGACAAAATAGAATCCAGAGTGCTTATGATGCTTTTCTGAATTAGCTTAAGGAAATCTAAAATAAAAAAGTGAGTTAGAGTTTGAGACATAACCTGCTTTATTTTAAAGACCTCCAGAACTGCATAGGTAACAGTGACGTGTTGATAAGTATGAGATGATAATTAATACTCCCTCCGTTCCAACTTATAAGATCATTATTGACTTTTTGTAAGTCAATTTGAGATATTTTCAAATGTAAAATTGATATAGATTCATTTAAAATTACAAATCAATAAATCTTCTAATTAGTAGTACTTGATCACTTTTGTGAAATAACCCACTGAACTTTTATTTTATGTAATTGTCCCATTGAACTAATTAAAAGTTTATGATTAGGTCATTCCGTCTAACTAATTGAACATCCGTTAAATTATGGCCTGCATGGCAATTTTAATTAACATAAGAAATTGAAATAAATGACTTGGCTCCCACTTGAGATGAACAAAAGAATAAAAAAAGTTTACAAGTCCCAAATTAATATCATCTTCAACATCTAATTGGGTATAACCCAACCCATTCAAATGCAAAATGGGTCAATCAGAGCTAGGGTTCTGTTTTGAAGAACAATTTCGTGCGAAAGAATCATTGTTGAATTTGTGATGGAGAGTGCTGATTTTGAGGAGTTTGTGATGAAAATCTTGAAGATTTTTGCTGCCCAAGTTAAGAATCTGGTCTACAATTTTTCATAAAGAGAGAGCCATAGAGGAGAAAGATTTTTGATCGCAACACCATGTCTTCATTGGATAGTATTTGAAATCCTATCCATACATCATCTAAATTAATTGGTATGTTTTGTATGAATCTACCCATATTGAAACTCTAGCTTCCCCCAAAATGTTTGCATCAAAAAGTGGGTAAGAAGATGATAGATCTAGGTTTTGTAGTGGTGGAAGATGGTTAGATGAAGGATTTTAAGCCACCAAAATTAGACCCGATAAAGAAAGAAACTTATCGAAGAGAGAACTAAATTTTCAGGAGGAAGGATGAAGAAGGTTAAAAGAAGTAAAAGGAGAAACCGCGACCAAAAGGAGAGAGAGAAGAAAAAAATTTAATGTCTTTTTTTTTGTTTTTTTATCTTATGTGGCAACTAATTTTTATTTTTTCCTTTTATTTTTTCTTACATGTCCATATTTATTTGTCCAAGTCATTTTTTTTTCATTTTTTATTTTTTTTAAACTGCCACAGGAAATAAATTAACGTCCATTGAATTTACTTGATGGAATGACTTGATGAGAAAATTTGAATTAGTTTATTGGGACAATTGCATAAATTAAAAGTTAAGTGGACTATTTTGCACAAAAGTGGTCAAGTACAGTGGGTTAACTGCTAGTTTTGTCGTAGTACTTTTTAGATAGTTTAAAATATTTATTATTGACTAAACTTAAGTGAATCTGACACAGCGAAAGACTAAATAGAGAATAAAAATAATCATAGAAATTGAATTTATGTAACTTTGCAATCAGACGAATTCACAAAGTTGAATAAATTGACTAAGTAGCCACAATATTTTGATAACATCTTACCAAACATGAAATCGTCCTTTAAATACTAAACAATAACCTGGAACCCTAATTGCGAAAGGAATAGTAAAATTACGAAAAAACCAAATAAGTCCAAAAATTTGGAAAAACTTTGGAGGGCCCAAACATATCTTTCCCGGTCTCTTTTGGGCTTAAAACGGTATTCGTTATGGTCAAAGGTGATAAGTCTTGTAGGGCTTGTTAGTTTCGATTTGATATATCATAGGTTCCGTAATTCCAGATCAAAAGTTATGATAAAAACAGGGTCAACCCCTCTTGGGCTTGAGTTTTCTTCCTTTCATTCTTTTGCGCACCGTGTTAGAATCTATATCAATTTTGAGTTTGAAAGTATCTCAATTTGACTTTTAAAAATGATCCTATAAATTGGAATGGAGGGAGTATTAGATTTTCATCTTGTGGCTTTCTAAGTGAAATTGTGAAGCAACTTGATCCCATAAGAAACACATACTTCACCTATATTTATGTGTAAGCATTAGAATTATGTTCTATATAAGGGTTGATTTTATGTGCACAAGTGCTAAATTTTTGGTTTGATGTTATAGTCAATCAACCCTTTGTTTCACAATGAATGTACAACAAAAGTAATTTCCTTCATTTAAAGTAATGCTTGACCTAAGTGAGAACTTATATATTTCTCTGTTGTTCTATAAAGACGATTCTTCAAAGATGTTGATTTCTTTATATTTGTCTACAACACCCTAGTTTTGTTAACATTGTCACAATAAATTTTAATGAAAAAAGTCCTTTGACCATATGCTCAAACTTTGCTATGATTTTCTTGGGTTTTACTCTAGTCTTACTCTTTATATATTACTTAAAGTATCTCAACAATACGGTCCTTGCTTGAAAATAAAGTTAATGACCAATATTATCATCTTCAGTAATAAGTTCAGACCTGGGATCTTAAGCAAGGGATATCATTAACTATAAACTGGGGTTTAATTCATAATATCAGTTATCACGAACTCCAACTCTTGGGGGAATTATATGGTATTTAGTTTAAAACAATCAGACTTTATAAAAAAACAGAAACTCATGTGATAATACATTTCCTAACTTAATTAGCTTGTATGAAGCCTTTAGTCTCTGATGTTGAATCAACTTGTCAGTTAAATGTTTTTTGTGCATTAAAATTATTATACACCAATATGCCAGACTGAATTTCAGTTGAACAGCCATTTTAACTTGCTTCTTACGTTAAGATGTTGCTAGGCCGCTTCTACTCGCTGTACTTTTTCTTTTCTATGTTCTTTCATAGTATGTTGCTTCCTATTATGCTTGTTTTTCTGGTCATTGTTAGCCTAGGCTTTTTTTGGAGGCTGTTTCTCCTTGTTTTGTAAGGTTTCATTGCTTTTGCTAATTGCTAGTTTGCTACTTCAATAAAAACTTCTATTTACCACCAATAGGGGTAGGGGTGGGGGTGGGGGGGTGGGGGGGGGGTGGGGAAGGTGGAAGAGTAAAAGTTCCTTTTAAAGAGACAATTGCAGAATCACATGCACATTTATGTGCAGAAAAATTCACAAACCTAGGAGGGTAACTCCAAACCTGTTATAAATATCATTCTTGCTTATTCTAAAAATATAGCCATCATTCATTCTGTTTTCATTTTTCCTGTGTATAATTTTAGTACATCTGCTGGCATTCTTAATCTTGAAAGCATGGTTCTTCGCTGGGCAATCTCTGTCTTTCTATCCATCTATTTATCTGTTGCATGCGCACACACAGGATTTCTTTAATTCTCAACATCAAGTTTTCGAAAATGTTGAAGAAACACATCTCCAGACTATTAATATTTGTTGAATCAGAAAATTTTAACTGTTTATGTCCAAAATAATGTACAGTTTAGTCTTAACTTTTCTATGTGGTTCACTGGATCAGGTGAGGGTGCAAACCGTGATATAAATACTACCAAGGGACCGATAATCGGCGGCCCATTCAATCTGATTGATACAGAGGGTCGGTTAGTTACTGAACGTAGCCTTCTCGGAAACTGGGTTCTTCTCTACTTTGGTTATACTTCCTCTCCTGATGTTGGGCCAGCAGAAGTTGAAAAAATGGCAAAGGCTATCGATATATTAGGTTCTTTTTTTTTGTTCTTCAAATTAATAAAGCATTGAAATATCTTGCAGTATGGTCATTGATTTTTTCCCCCTTCATTGTTATTCAAAACTAGAGTCAAAACAAAATCTAAAGGTTCTACCGGTGTTTGTTACAATTGATCCACAACGTGATAACACTGCACAACTTCATGCTTATCTGAAAGGTCCGTTCTGCGTCTTGTTATGGTACTTGAACTTTGGTGTGTTAGGGGGTTGGGGGTTGGGGGTTGGGGGGGGGGGGTTGGGCCTCTATTTGGGGTATTGTCCTCTTATGCTAAGATGCTAACACTTGTAATGCAGAGTTTGACTCGAGATTAGTAGGATTAACGGGATCAGTTGCTGCTGTAAGAGAGATGGCACGGGAATACAGAGTATACTTCAAGAAGATTGAAGAAGATGGTGATGACTATCTTGTTGATTCGTCCCACAACATGTAAGCTCCGACCCCATTTTTGTTTGTTTGTCGGCTCAGATCATTTACATAATTTTTGACTATTAATATTTAAAATAAGCAGGTATTTGATGAACCCAAACCTTAAAGTTGTAAGATGCTTTGGGGTAGAATACAATGCAGAGGAACTATCAGAAGCCATGCTCAAGGAGATGAAGCAAACCGGAAAATAATCGGTCCATAACATTGAATTTGGATGTTGGAGTAACCATTTTTTGGACTAATACTTTTGAAAGTAGTAAAAAATTTCAAGTGCTCCAATGTTGCACTTGATCAGGAAGCTATGCAGTACTTTTGTGTTGATGTATGAGGTGTAGACTCTAGAGTACAAGTCAGTTTTTACATTTACAAGAGGAAATTAATTAGCAATGAGTTCTTGGAAAAATCATTCTTGTCTGCTTTATGTATCCTACCTACCATTGCATCTTACTATGAGTCTGCATAGTTGATCATTCATATAAGCTGTCATTTCCTCAAAATACTTTGTCTATCAGTTCGAACACATTATTTAGACGTTTGCATGAAAACTAGAGTTATAAACGAACTGAGCTGAGTTATTCATGAACAAAGCTCGACATGACCTTGTGTTTAAGGTTGGCTCAAATTTCGGTATAACTCGTTTAAGTTTGGCTCGACTCAAGTTCTTTAATGAGTCGAGCTCAAATAAAGAACAATTATCCTAGGGGGCATCGGGAATTCCGACCGATTTAGTGACCCGTTTTTTTTTTTTTATTTTTGATTCTTAAAAAATGTATAGTATTTTTTTAATAAAATTCAGTAATTGAAGTGTAATTTGAATATATATAAAAAATAATATTATATAGTCTACTGTTTTTTATATATAATATTTAAATTATACTAAAATTATTGGATTCTATAAAAATTATACATTTTTTGGGAGTCAAATGAAAAAAATAAAATAAATTTGGACCGGTCTAGTCCACACAAGTTGAACTTGAATTGTATTGTGTTTGTCCAGAACTCGGGTATGGTTGGGTTAAGTTTAGTTAGGTTAATTTATTAATCAAAATAATTAATTACATATTATATAAATATATAATAATAATTAATTAAATTTGATTTATTTCAATTAGCGTTCAGCTAGCTTGCTCGACTCGTTAAACAAAAAATATAATTCAAACTTGTTTACAAATTCAGCTTTTGTCGACTTTGTAAGCTTCTCTTTCCGCTAATGGAAGGGAAGCTTGTTAGGTTAGCTCATCCGGTAAGAAAATAAGAATGGTGGTCAAACACTGAATAGTTAAATCCTGAATCTCTTCCCGTCTTTGATAGGCAGGGGCGGAGTCAGAAATGTTAAAATTGTACATTTGAGCTGAACTGACCAAGACTATTTTAATATTTTTTTACTTTGGACTATATAATTATATAGTATATCTAGTAAAAAAAAAATGGGCCGGACTATAGCTCCGAAAGCCGACTCCACCCTCCGCCTCTGCTGATAGGAAGGAGTCTTTTTTTTAATTTTTTAAGTTAACACATGTTTTAGCACATAGGTTGACAATTAACGTCTAAATTAATACGTTGACAATTATTGTCTCATAATATATATATATATACACACTAGCAGGTGCATCTATCAGGGGTAGGATATATGACTTCTATCAATACAAAATGTGTGGTGTCTACAGTTGTACGATCCAAAAATAGTCTCTTAACAAATGAGAGTTGGAGGAGAGAGAGGGTAGGACCAAGGGGGAATGGTTAAACTTCATGGTAAGTTCATTTCAGATCTAATATAGGACTGACACGCAGACGAAAAGATCACTTTTTAACGTATGTATCAGCACTGTGTATTAAACATGAAATTCACTTATCATAAAATTCACTTCATGCTAACTGGATTCGAGATTCCGTATGTGGTGGCGTGGTCAAACAAAGAGCTACGTGAAGTCATGATCTCTCTCAAGAAGAGGTCTTTTCTTTGTCTTGGCTGTAATGGAAGATTTATAAATAATATATCGCACAAATACATTCCCACCGTTTATACAAGAATCCTATGGTTCAGTTTTTTTTTTTAAAAAAAAAAATAGTAACGAAACTTTTCCCTTTTCCAATGGACGGTTAGAAATATGTTTGTCCAATATTACAAATATTTACTAATCACTTAACTATATATTTATTTATTTACTTACTTGCGTTCAAATTTTATCAGTTTACTTTTTTTATATTATAGTTTAGAGAAGAACAAATGACATTAGTCTCTTATATAGAAAAAAATAGTTGGCATAACGTATATAATATAAAGGACTCGTTTGTCATTTTGACCTATTTTAAAAAAGTAAAAACGTAGTGCAAATGGTAAAATTTAGAGCTCAAACATCTTATATTTTACTTGCACCAAGTGACACGCGTAATAAATTATATGATGTAAAATAAAAAAAATTATAAAATTTAAAAGACTAATTAATAGAAATTACAATAAAAGTTGAAGGGTATTTTAAGAAACCAAAATTAAAGGTTTCCAAAAATTTGTTAATGCCGGCTGTCTCCTCCAACTTTTTATATATCATATGTTGACTAAATTTCAAATTCGACACTGAATTTTATTTTAAATTAAATGCACTCTAAACTTTAATTTCAATATAATTTGTACCTTTCGTACTAAAATTTAGGATGCAAATTATTTTAATACAAAAAGTGCGGAGGGTACAGATTGTTTTGAAGCTCATTTTTTTTAATTCAAAATAAAATTTATGATGCATATCGATTTTAGGGTTGAAATTGAAGATTAGTCATCATATGTTTATATATAGATATAGATATAGATACAGCAGAATGTCCAACTCTAAGGAGGTTGATGACAGAGCTACTTTGTTCCTCTAATGTCTAAAGTTCTAGAGATCCTCATTTCTTCCGTGACCGAGTCTTTGGTTTTCTTTTTCCACCACACCCAAAATTAACTAAGGGTGGAAAAAATAGTAAACTTTGCTAAATCCATCAACTCCCATTGCAACAAAACTACTCCCTTTATTTTATTATTCTCTTTTTTTCCCCCCTTGCAAAATTCTTTTCTAATTTTCTTCTTCCCGTTTCATTCTCTCTCTCTCTAATGCCATCATACAGATTAAAGAAAGAAAAAGAAAGATTATTAGTTTGTTGCATGCAGTAGTCACTCCAGGAGGCTTGTAAGATCACCATACATGATATGCACATCTCCTGGGGTGCACGTTAACATTAATATTTCCCACACATACCCTACTTCTACATATATATTCTCTCTCTCTCTCTCTCTCTCTCATAATTCCTCACATTTTTGTAACAATATGAATTCTTATGATCAAAACATCTTTTTTTGAAGTTTGTTTTTGTTGTACATATATGTATGTATATATGTATATATACTTGATCATAATTTTCCTAGCTAGAGAAAATTCAATGTATGGCATGGTATTTAACATTATACCATTATTATACCTTTTTCAATATTAGGTTTCATTACTTTGACACAAACTCCTATATACCCTCAAAAATTTAAGCCATGTCCAATTCCGGTGGCAACTCTCCGGAAAGAAGATCAGGCTGTGGCCTATTAAACGTGGTGTTTGGAAACCGATGGCCACGAAGAACAACCTCAACAGGTTCACTACCAATCTCAAATAACAACAACAACAACAATGTTCAAAGAGTACCAAGCACCCCAAATTCAAGGAGGCGGCGTGGCGGCTCAAACGAGAACATGGCCTTTGAATCATCAACCAATTCAACTCCTGATAGACAAGGCGACAGAATCATCGCTAGGCCGGGCCCTAATCATCCCAAGGCCCGCCCAAATGCTTATAATCAACAACCTCAAGTGCCCCCTATGGTTAGAAGTGCACCTACTAACCAAGGTTATGGCCAAGCCAAAAAGGTGCCACAAGGGACAATAGGTATATCCGGTGAGCTAGAAAGCATGATCACCGATCATCAGAAAGTGAAGGGGCACAACGGATTGGTTCGAGCTTCATCTGGAAATGTAATGCTCTTTGGTAATTTGGGCAACCTTAGGCAACCAGGTGGGAATAATAATGGCACTAATTCTAATTTAAAAGAGGGGAGTACTAATTATAATTACTCGTCGCCTAATGGGAAATATTCGAATACTGTAATGGGAAATGTGGTGAAGAATACTAAACATGAAGTAGATGTGAGCCAAAAACCAACTTCTTTATGCAGAGCTATTTCGACTAGAATGGATCCGGAGCAGTTGAAGATTATGGGAAATGAGGATTACAAGAATGGGAGGTTTGAAGAGGCTTTGGCTTTGTATGACGCAGCTATTTCCATTGATCCCAACAAGGCTTCGTATAGGAGTAATAAAAGTGCGGCGTTAACGGCCTTAGGGAGGCTTCTTGAGGCTGTTTTTGAATGCAGGGAAGCTATTAGGATTGAACCTTATTATCAAAGAGCTCATAATCGTTTGGCAACCCTAAACCTCAGGTAATTCATTCATTCATTCTACCATTGTAGTAGATTGAGACGTTATATACTATCTGGTCCATCTCACAGTGTGAATGGATTAATTCAGATACTATTTTCAAATACTTGAACTAAAAATGAGCTACGTACATCGTCTAGCTAGTTTGTAAATTCTTTGGCTACTCTTAATTTGATCATTTTCTAATTTTTATATATGATTTTACATTCGGGGTTTATAGATTAGGAGAAGCAGGAAAAGGCAATGTATCACTTCAAATATGCAGGTGCGGAGGCTGACCCGGACGTTATGACTAAAGCTAGAAATGTTCAGGCTCATCTCAGCAAGTGCACTGATACAAAAAGGCAGCGCGATTGGAACGGCTTGCTAAGGGAAAGCAATCTAGCTATATCAGCCGGTGCTGATACTGCACCACTGGTAAGCTAAAAGTGCATTCTTCATTCATATATTCTTCCATATTTTGTATAGTGGCATGCATTTATAATTATTAGATGCCTTAAGGTCCAATTTGACATCAGTTTTGTTTTTGGTCTTAAAGATACTTGGTCTGAAAGCCGAGGCCTTGTTGAAGCTCAATAGGCTCCAAGAAGCAGATGAAGCTTTGAGTAAAGGTCCTAATTTTGATGCGGATGAGGTCACTAAATTCTTCGGTCCTATCGGCCAGGCCACTCTGCTAGTTATCCGGGCTCAAGTGGACATGGCTGCTGGCAGGTTAGTGTTGGGTGTAAATTAACTAAAAGGAGGACTACTAGTTTTCATATATATTTGTGCATATATAATTAATTACCTATATATAACTAATATCATGAACATATATAAGTAACTATTTTGGATAATATAACTTAACGTCACTAGCTAGCTATAAACATAATTTGGAGCACAGATTCGATGAAGCTGTGGTGGCGGCTCAACGCGCAACCCGGCTGGATGCAAACAACAAAGAAGCAAACATGGTTAGCAGGAAGACTAGGGCTGTGTCATCAGCAAGATCCCGAGGCAATGAGCTCTTCAAGGCTGAAAGACACTCGGACGCATGTGTTGCATATGGGGAGGGACTGGAATATGATCCTTACAACGCCGTCTTGTTGAGCAACAGAGCGGCTTGTAGGTCAAAACTTGAACAGTTTGAGAAAGCAATTGAGGACTGTAATACAGCCCTTAAGGTCCGCCCATCGTATAGCAAGGCTAGACTAAGAAGAGCCGATTGCAATGCCAAGGTAACTTTTGTTTACGTGAAATCTTTTTATATAATTTAGGATTTTCACATTTAACATATCTCAAAATTGATTTCAATTCGGTATATATATGTTTTGGATTGGAGGAAGTAATGTTTACTGTGTACATGAGATTGAAATATTGATTATGTATTAGTTTTTTGTTTGAATTGAAATGCGTACGTACGTGTGTGATAGTTGGGGAAATTGGAAGCTTCGATACAAGATTATGAGGTGTTGATGAAAGAAAATCCGGATGATGAGGAGGTGGGCATGGCCATGAAGGAGGTCCAGGTAAAGCTTAAGAGACAAAGAGGAGAAAGCCAAGATGTGAAGACGAGCGTGATCAGCAATAATAATAATAATGTTAATGGCGGTGCTCATGTGGTGGCCATTTCAAGCGACCAACATTTCAGAGACTGCATAACATCACCTGGTAAATAATCTAACACTAGTTCAAAAAGGCTTAGATGACATATATAATATAACAAGGATTTTATGCAAGTCGATGGCCATGCATGCAGACGCAGCAGGGGTATCGGTGGTTTTATTTTGCGACGAGACAGAACCGAGGGATGATCAAATGATGCAGTTCATGGACCAACTTAAGAAGAGATACCAATCCCTCAACTTCTTTCAGGTACTTGTAAATGCATGTGCATAGCCTGAGATTTTGGTGGCCCAAGGAGACTCTTTTCGAAACATTGTCTTTATTAAAAAAAATAAAAAATAAATAAATAAAAAGTACAAGCTGTCTGTATCCAAAAAAATATCTTTCCGGAGTTCAAAATATAATAATTCAATTACAGCAAAATATTTGAGAACTTCAACTGTAATAAAATATATGAGAATACATTTATTGAAAGATACTTCTTTTAGTATCCCTACAGCCAAAACCTTCTCTCCCGTGCTTAGGAACGGCTCTGCATGTGCCTTTTTTTAATTTTTGCAAACTCCTTTTAATTAATTACAAGCATATATATATATATAGTAAGTACGTATTTATTTTTGGTGCGTGTTACGTTTTGACTAATTATTATAAGTATAACTGCTGCAGATGAATGTTGAGGAGCATCCAAATTTAGCAAGATCAGAAGGTGTGAGAATGGTGCCATCCTTCAAAATCTACAAGCATGGCTCAAGCCCAAAACAAATTCCTGGAGATAACCGCGATTTATTAGAGAGCTCTATCAAATTCTTCATCAGTTAAAATTAATTACTGAGAAAAAACAATTGTAGATGCACAAGTAGCTCTTCAAGAAATTAATTACTCAACAATGAAAAATGCATATGATTTTCAATGTAAACTAATTATCCATTAATTCCCACTCTACCCCCCTTTTGCTTCTTTATCTCATTTCTGACTCCAATCCATTCATATATGCATTGATTAATTATCCCCCAAAACTTACATTTGTGTCCTCTCATTGTGTAACCGTTTAGTACATTTTTAATATATTTCGCTCGATTAGACTGTTTAAACAAACAAGAAAAAAACTCATACCTTTTGAATTTGGAGATATTTTTAATAATATAGTTTATTTTACCTTTTGCAAATAAATTAAACTTGTCCAATAATAGCGAATGAATATTTTGTTATTTTTATGTTATCTTCAATTTATTTCTTATTTATTTGCCTTTCCGGTCCCCTTTTGGTGGTTGAGAATCACTTAAGTCAGGAAATGAGGCATTTTACCTTATTTATGGTATCTTGAATTTATTTTCTTATTCAGCCCTTTTGATTGTTAGGTATGATTTAAGAATAACTAACACAATCCCTTTTAAATTCAGTAGATCACACTGCAAACTGAAACATAGGGCACATAAAAAAGATTTGACTTGGCACATAAAAAGATAAAGGACTAATACTTCTTTTCCCCGTTAAAATCTTTTTTTTCCTTCAGAAAATAAACATCTTCACATATTATATGTACTCATTTCGTCATTTAATATATGTCAATTGCTTATATTGTTCTTATATTAAAAAAATATATTATTTATTAGATAAAAAATAGTGAGAGAATCAAAATTATATTTAATACTTAAAATAATATTAGAAACTAAGGTTATGTTTGTTTGCAAGTATTACACTTGGGATAAGACTATTAATACCAAGTGACTTGTTTGTTTTTAAATTTGAGCTTGGGACTATTAATCCTAGGATTATAAAATAGCTTAGGATGTGGGTTTAATTAATACCACCTCCTACTTGGTATTATAATCTCTGCCATTTGGGATTAAATATTGCTAGACAAAATTTTCCTTGACCTTTTCTTAATATCTTATTCTATCATTTATGTATATCAATCGATCTATTTTTTTAAAATAATATATATTGATTATGTATACACCTCCACTCGGCACGCCACCCACCCGCTCCCCACCGCCTCACCCACCCACCTTAAAAAAATAATATTTATTGATTATGTATACAACCCCACCCCCGCGCACCCCAACTCGCCCTCCACTCCCACCCCCTCAATTTTTTTTTTAATGATTATGTATACACCCCGCCACCCCCCATCCACCCCCACCACCCCACTCAATTTTTTTTTTTTTGATTATGTATACACCCCCACCCCGCCCACTCCTACACCCACCCCTCCCCCACCCCACCCCACCCCACCCCACCCCACCCCACCCCACCCCACCCCACCCCACTCCACCCCACCCCACAATTTAAAAAATAATATTTACTGATTATATATACACCCCACCCTACCCTACCCCACCCTTCCTCACCCCACTCCACCCCACCCCACCCCCACACCCACACCCACCCCACAAAATTTTAAAAAAATAATATTTACTGATTATATATACACCCCACCCTACTCCACCGACCCCACCCACCACCACCCCACCCCACCCCATCCCATAAAAATTAAAAATTAATATTTACTGATTATATATACCCCACCCTACCTTCACCCCACGCACCTCCCACCCACCCCACCCCACCCCACCCCACGCCCCCAAGCATCCCTACCCCAAGCCTCAAAATTTAAAAAAATAATATTTACACCCCACCTTCTACACCCCACCCTATCTGTAAGACCCCAACTTTTATGAATAAAGATTTAGTTTTCTTTATATATTATTTCGAAACAGTAAGGTGTTTTGATAAATATGAAAGTTATGGGTGAAATGTACAAATATTTTTAAAATGAGCAAGTGGTTATAAAATATTCTTGTTGTCGGGGAATATTCGTTTGGTCGTGGAATATTCTTGTTGTCGGGGAATATTCGTACGACGGCGCAGCTATTTGTGGGCCCCCACAACGGAATAACTGTCGGATATAGAAAGCGACAGAAATAACTTTTTACAAAATAACGGCGTGGTTGTTACCGTTAGTACTGTTGAAATACCCGGTGGTTAAAATACAGTGATACACGGTGTTGCATAGTAGCACACGGTATTGCACAGTATTTCAAATTATTGAGTCTTACGTGAGAAGCCATTACTCTATTATTGTTACAGTAATTACTGTTCAATATTTTATATTATTGACTCAATAATTGCTACGTTGATATTTTATATTATTGACTCAATAATTATTGCATTGATATTTTATTGACTCAATAATTGCTACGTTGCTATTTTTTATGATTGATTCAATAATGGCTACAATTGATATTTTGTAGTATTGATTCAATAATTGTCGTTGCACAGTATTTCACATTATCAACTCAATAATTCATATTATTTGAATAATATTATTAGATAGCATTATTGACAATGTCTAAGGAAGTTCTGTCTAGGAGGGGTTATTTAATTGCGCGCCAGTAAGGAGAAGTCCTTATCGGAAGGCCCCCTCTTTCCTGGGAACGACCTGGTTGTCAATATTGTAGTTCTGTAATATTATCTGTGAATAATTAATTATTGAGTTATATGATAAGGAAATATTTATTTTATGGATATTAAAGAAGGAATTGACGCTGATGAGTTTTTATCAATATTTTGGTGTGAGAAATCATCTGTTTATGGATTTCGGATAATTTATGTTTGGAATTTGGAAAAACTTCCTTCTGCAAAGTTGTAGAGAATTAAATTTTCTATGGAAGGACATAGAATTTGTATTTTTCTGACAAAGGGGCTATTTATTATGAATTATTGAAGTTTCAAAAAATATTTTTTTTTTATGGGCGGGCCCCACTTTTGGTGGAAAATTTTTTAGCCGCCAGGCGGCGG
The DNA here is from genome assembly GCA_020205555.1 of Panax stipuleanatus. Classification (NCBI taxonomy): domain Eukaryota; kingdom Viridiplantae; phylum Streptophyta; class Magnoliopsida; order Apiales; family Araliaceae; genus Panax; species Panax stipuleanatus. Next base: position 24,700,012 of record CM035117.1, read on the forward strand.
AAATTTTAAAAAAAAAATATTATTTTATTATTTTAGTCTCCTTCGGCATCCTAAGCTTTTCCTATAAATAGGGTGCTAAGGTTAGAATTGAAAATCACACCAGAATCAGAAGTTTTCTCTCTCTATAATATCGAGCGTATTTTTGTGAGTATTTCAATACTTTGAGTATTACTATTCAGTGCAAGTTTCCTTCGGTATTATATCCGATATTCCAGTCAGAGGTACTATCTTTTTGAGGTAAGGGATGTTATTTTCTTTCGTAAATGATGTTATTCTTTTCAATATCATTATACAGAAATATTGTCATGAATTTTATGTTGAAATTCTTACTTTTTCCATCGGGGTTACTATTCACGTATACGGCACTATTCACGAAAAAATTAAATTTTCTTCTATTTGTCCAAATTGCTTGTTAAGGTTACTATCTTTGATTGTATCCAAGTTTTGAGCTTTATTCTTGAATTTTGCTCCATAATTGATTATTACGAGGTATTTTTGAATTGGATATACTAAAATACGAATTCTTTGTCTTTGTCTTTTATCTCACTGGATTCATTTTTTTTAAAATATTTTTCATCATTCTCAGTCCTAAAAGGTGATGTAACTGAATATCTTTGGCCTGTAGAGCAAAGATGAATGATTACCTGATGAATATCTTTGGCTTGTAGTGCAAAGATGACAGGTGTTGAGATGAATATGACCACTGATGATACAAATGAATATCTTTGGCCTGTAGTGCAAAGATGGATATTTGATTCGAGATGTATATTGATTGATGTTACAGGGATAAAATATTGATGATGGACTTTTAAATCATAGAAGATAGTAGACTTTATTCTCTGCTTAATTCTTCTAATGAACTGTTATTTCCGCTGCGAATATTGATCTGAAGTTGGTTGTCCATTATATTTTATCTGATTTGTTGAAGACTAACGATAATTTATTTTTCATTATCTTAGTCATAATATTCTTTACTGAGCTAGTTGAGCTCACCCTTTTCATCTGTTGTCCTCTTCAGAAAATGAGAATGTTGCGGGAACTAGTCGGGGGACAGAGTGATGGTCCGAGTTAGAGCAGTAGTAGTCCTCACTATTTCTGACAAATAGTGTGATAATAATTGTAATGAGGACTTGGTTTGAATCTTAATATTTTTTACATATTTGTATTGACACTCACAGTTGTGTGGTCGTATTTTGCACGACCGTATGATATAAAGTTTGTATTTGAATTCTGTACCATGTATTTGGCGACTCAGAATGGGTTGGGTTGAATGGACCTATTCTGGGGGCGTCACACTATCCCCTAACCCCACCTACCCCACCTACCCAAGCCACCTCACCCCACCCCACAAAAATTAAAAAAATAATATTTACTGATTATATATACACCCCACGCTACCCCACTCCACCCCACCCCACAAAATTTAAAAAAATAATATTTACTGATTATATATACACCTCACCCTACTCCACCCACCCCACCCCACCCCACCCCACCCACAAAAATTTAAAAAATAATATTTACTTATTATATATACACCCCACCCTATCCCATCCCACCCATCCTACCCCACCCCACCCCACTCCACCCCATCCCACCCCACAAAAATTAAAAAAATAATATTTATTGATTATATATACACCCCACTCAACCCACCCACCCCCCACCTACCACCCCACAAAAATTAAAAAAATAATATCTACTGATTAGATCTACACCCTACCATTCCCACCCCCACCCAATGCCACAAAATTTAAATAATAATATTTACTACCCCCACCCCCACCCAATGCCACAAAATTTAAATAATAATATTTACTGATTATATATACACCCCACCCTACCCTACCTTACCCCACCTACCCCACCCACCATCATCCCACTCCAGAAAAATTAAAAAAATAATATTTATCGATTATATATACACCCCACCCCACAAAATTTTAAAAAAATAATATTTACTGATTATATATACACCCCACCCACCCTATCACATGTGATGCCCCCCAGAATAGGTCCAGTCAACCCAATCCATTCTGAGTCGCCAAATACATAGTACAGAATTCAAATATAAACTTTATATCACAGGGTCGTGCAAAATACGACCACACAACTGTGAGTGTCAATACAAATATGTAAAAAATATTAACATTCAAACTAAGTCCTCATTACAATTATTCTCACACTATTTATTAGAAATAGTGAGGACTACTACTGCTCTAACTCGGACCATCACTCTATCCCCCGACTAGTTTCTGCGACATTCTCATTCCCTGAAGAGGACAATAGATAAAAAGGGTGAGCTCAACTAACCCAATAAAGAATATTATGACTAAGATAATGGAAAATAAATTATCGTTAGTCTTCAACAATTCAGATAAATTATTATTGACAACAAATTTTAGATCAATATTCGCAGCGAAAATAACCATTCATTAGAAGAGTTAAGTAAAGAATGAAGTCTACTATCTTCTATGATTTAAAAGTTCATCATCAATATTTTATTCATGTAACATCAATCAATATATATCTCAAATCAAATATTCATCTTTGCACTACCGGCCAAAGATATTCATTTGTATCACCAGTGGTCATGTTCATCTCAACACATGTTCATCTTTGCACTACGGGCCAAAGATATTCATCAAGTAACCATTCATCTTTGCTCTACAGGCCAAAGATATTCAGTTATATCACCATTTAGGATTGAGAATGATAAAAAATAATATAAACAACGAATCCAGTGAGATAAAGGACAAAGATTAGGGATTCGTAATATAATTTATCTAAGTTCATGAATACTCCATAATAATACTTTGTGGAGCAAAATTCAAGAATAGAGCTCAAAACTTGGATTCAATCAAAGATAGAAACCTTAATAAGTAATTTGGACAAATAGAAGAAAATTTAATTTTTTCGTGAATAGTGCCTTATACGTGAATAGTGCCGTACACATGAATAGTAACTCCGACGGAAAAAGTAAGAATTTCATAATAAAATTCATGATAATATTTTGGTATAATGATATTGAAAAGAATAACATCATTTATGAAAAAAAATAACATCCCTTACCTCAAAAGAATAGTACTTCTTACTGGAATATCGGATATAATATCGAAGAAAACTTGCACTGAATACTAACACTCAAAATATCTAAATACTCGCAAAAATACGCTCGATATTATAGAGAAAGAAAACTTTTGATTCTAGTGTGATTTTCAATTCTAACATAAGCACCCTATTTATAGGAAAAACTTAGGATGCCAAAGTAGACTAAATTAATAAAATATTAATAAAAAATTTATACGCACACTTCCTTGACCAAATATCAGCCACCACAAGTGGGGCCCACCAAAATCAATATTTTTCACGCCAACCAAAAGTGGGGCCCACCATTTTATTAAAAAATATTTATTTTCGAAACTTCAATAATTCATAATAAATAGCCATTTTATCAGAAAAATATAGATTATATGTCCTTTCTATGGGAAATTTAATTCTCTACAACTTTGTAGAAGGAAGTTTTTTCAAATTCCAAACATAAATTATCCGAAATTCATAAACGGATGATTTTCCACACCAAAATACTAATAAAAATACATCAGCACTAATTCCTTCTTTTAATATATCCACAAAATAAATATTTTTTTATCATATAAATCAATAATTAATTATTCACAAATAATATTACAGAACTACAATATTGACAACCAGGTCGTTCCCAAGAAAGAGGGGGCCTTCCGATAAGGATTTCTCCTTACTGGCGCACAATTAAATAACCCCTTTTAGACAGAACTTTCTTAGACATTGTCAATAATACTATCTAATAATATGAATTATTGAGTTGATAATGTGAAATACTGTGCAGTGACAATTATTGAATCAATAATACAAAATATCAACGGTAGCAATTATTGAATCAATCATATAAAATAGTAACGTAGCAATTATTGATATAAAATATCAACGTAGCAATTATTGAATCAATAAAATATCATGCAATTATTGAATCAATAATATAAAATATTGAACAGTAATTACTGTAATAATAATTGAGTAAGTGCCTTCTTATGTAAGAATCAATAATTCAAAATACTGTGCAATACCGTGTGCTACTGTGCAACATCGCGTATTACTGTATTTTAACCACCGGATATTTCAACAGTACTAACAGTAACAACTACGCCGTTATTTTATAAAAAATGTTATTTCTGTTGCTTTCTATATCCGACAATTATTCCGTTGTGGGGCCCACAAATAGCTGCGCCGTCGTACGAATATTCACCGACAACAAGAATATTCCATGACTAAACGAATATTCCCCGACAACAATGAATATTTTATAATCATTTGCTTATTTTGAAATATTTGCACATTTCACCCATAACTTTTTACATTTATCAAATCAACACCTTACTTTTTCAAAATAATATATAAAGAAAATTAAATCTTTATTTATAAAATTCAAGGTCTTACACCCCACACTACAAAATTTTTAAAAAATAATATTTACTGATTATATATAAATCCCACGCCACCCTATTCCACCCATCCCACCCACCCCACCCTATCCCCTACCCCTACCCCTACCCCACCCACCCCACCCCACCCCACCCCATAAAATTTTTTAAATTTTTTTTTACTGATTATATATACACCCACCCTACCCCATCCCACACCACCCACCCCACCCCACCCCCACCCCATCCCGCCCCCACCCCCACCCTGCCCACCCACCCTCACCCCCCACCTCACCCCACAAAAATTAAAAAATAATATTTATTAATTATATATACACTCTCACCAAGCCACGTCCCACCCTGCCCCATCCCAACCCCGCCCCACCCCGCCCCACCCCCTTCCCCTGTCGGAAAAATATTATTTACTGATTATGTATACACTCTTACATCACCCCACTCCACCCCACCCCCCCCCCCCCCCGACCCCCACCCCCTCTCAAAAAAAATAATATTTACTGAATAATATAGCTACTTATTTAAAATTTTTTAATTAATTTTTAATTATTTTTTGATGTAAAAATAAGTTTAAATTATAGTTTAAAATATGTTATTATTGGTAAGGGTATAATAGTCCAAACGATATTTTTTAATCTAATCCTTTAATTAATCATAGCAAAAACAAACATAACATGAGATTATTTTAAGTTATCCTATGAATAATCTCATAAAAAATAAATATGTGACTAGGACTATTTAATCCTAGAATTAATAGTCTTGAATTATAATCCCATGAATTATAATCCCGGAATTATAATTCTTGCAAACAAACATGGCCTAAGTAATTAATTAATACTTAATTAAAATTTTCAAGCGACAAATATTAAGAAACAAAAACATTTCTGTAAAACTATATTTAAAAAAAGATGGAGGAAGTGTTAGTACCCAAGTGCTAACAAAAGAAAAGGTCAAACAAAATTTCTATCATTAACTCAAAAAATAAAGAGGTCTGTTGGCTATATTGCCAATTGAGTTCAGTCCTTGGAACAAATTTCGCAATAACATATTCCCTCTGTTCAAAATTTACAATTTGATTTTTGAGATCAAATTACAGTATATTAAAGTTTAAATTTATGTTAATTTATTTAATTTTAATTGATATAATTAGTATAATTGAATAATATATAATAAAAAATATTAATTATAAAATTTATTTTATTCTAAATTTTTATTAATTATAACAATTTTAAATTTTAATATATTATCGTTTGATCTCAAAAATTAAATTATATCTCTATTTTGGAACCAATAAAGTATTAAATGATTAAGCAAACTTTATTTATTATGATTAAGCAAAGTTTATTTGACAACACAGGATTACATATTACATAATAAAGAAAACTCATTATTCACCTAACAAACTGGCCGCATTGAAAGAACATAATGGGCCGAGGACCCTTGATCTTCCACTTTATATAATTAAACCACAGTCCAGAGGCACCATGGACTTTACTACAAGTCCACCATAGAAATAAACCAGAAACCCCAACCCAGACATAATATTAACGGGTAAAAAAGCCCAAACAATCCTTAAATAACAGCAACAACAGACGACCCAGAACCCTTCAACAGTTTCCGGCCACCATCACCGCCGTCGGCCTTACAATAGTTCCTGATGGCGGTGAGCTCGTACGGAGACGTATCGGTGGCGAGCCACTGCTCCACCGTGAAAGTCTGCTGGGCACAAGGAATATGGGCCCCAGTGGTAGTGACCTCCACATAGTTACCGTACCAGCCATGGTGTGGGCCGGATCCATCGGAGGTCAAGTTCATTGCACAGGGCGGTCCAGGGAGACACGGGCCTTTGCCGCTGAAAATGTCGAGGTTTCCCCTCTCGAAATAGTTGTAGTCCGGGCCCATTAGGCCGCCCCAGGCCTCCAGATTGTTGATCCGAACTCCCCATCCATCTGCATCGTATAAGGTCAACGCAAAGATGGAGTCGGTTCCGGCCTTTAAGATCGACCCGGTTCTAACGTAGACCGTGTATACACAAGCTGGATCATCCTGCATTTTGTCATATGGGAATAAAATCAAAATCAAAATCAAAATAAACACTCAATATTACTCCTATATATATAAATTATGGATTTATGGACGTAATTAATTAATGTAAATCTATATATTATATGATAAGTAACTTACGGATCTAGCTACGGTGGCAATGGAGATGACGATGATAAAGAGATGGAAGATGAGAGTGTTGAGTCCACTTCTTGTTCCCATGGCTTCTGGTTTTCTTTCTCTCTCCTCTATAAGTTTAGTCTTTTTCTCTCTTTATGAATGGAATGGTGGCGAGGGCATTGGTTTGGATCGGATTGGATCGGAGTAGGACCATATTTGTAGTATTATTTAACGATATGTGCAACTATAATCAAGCTTCATGAGCTGGATTTATGTACGTGTACATAAACACCCTTTTAAAAAAATTCTAGGTTTTATATAAAAAGTTGATATTTTTACGTGATTCTTCACACATGAATAATAAATAAATCTCGTTTTGTGTGACAGACTCGTATAAAATTATTATTTTAACATATAAAAATATTAATTTTCAATTAATATCCGCGTATGCCTTCTACAAATTCAAACTTTTACAAAACCAACAACTCCAACTATCATTGTAATTTGGATTTCATTTTTAAATAGAGTAGGTATTTCTCAATTCTATGTATTATTCTATTTTAATTTTCTAAATTGTTATGAACAAATTTAAGACACTGTTTGATAAAACTGAATGTAAGGTTCTGACTATATAATAAAATGTGAATGAGCTGAATGATGTAGAAAATCTGAATACGGAATGAAATGATATATTTGATAATTGTTTGTTTAAAACATCTGAATACATGTATTATCTTATTTTAACCTTTTTGACTGTTATAAACAAATTTATTATATAATTAATTAATTATAAATAATGTTATCTAAAAAAATAAAATATAAAATTTTTACCAATAGTTGATGAAATATACTATTAAAAATATAATTTTAGAAATAAAATACTAAAATATATTAATAACATTCTATAATACATAAAACAAAAACAAAAAGCTACAATAACATTCATTAAATTGGTTATCCAATTTTTTGTTAAACAAAAATAAAAAATAATTTGTACATAACAAAATTTATTTATAATAGTAAACAAGGTGTATATTGAATGTAAATTTTAATTGTTTACAAGAGAATGTAAATACAAATATTATTTAAAAATTATTAAATAAACTGTCTGAATAACTTATTCGTTTAAATTCAAACTTATTCAGAAATAAACAAACACCCCCTAATTCAAATCTTTTTGATTTAATGAATTAACCTTTCATGATATTATTTGTAGAGGGGTCATCAGTCCTTCTACGGGGACCGGATCCTGCCTACCGGGCCAACGATCGGTCCCAATTTTTTTTATGACTTTCAAACAATTTATAATATTTATTTGAACTGAAATTTTTACAGAATCCCGTGATTTATGTGTCATTTGAATACATGTAAAAAACAGAGTTTCACAGACTGTACAATACTATTTTTACATGTATTCAAATGACACCTAAAACACGAGATTCTGTAAAAATTTCAGTTCCAATAAATATTACTCCCTCCGTCCCAAAATAACTGCTTAGTTTTGACTTTTTAAAGTCAAATTGACTATTTTTTAAAGCTATTTTTTGTACCATTTTTACAGAATATAGGTGAAGAAGTTATAACAAAAAAAAGTATATACAATTTATTACTAATACCAATTTTTATAATGTTAAAAATATATTTATACATGCTTAATTATTAATTTTAAAAATAGTCAATTTAACTAAAAAAAATTAAAATTGAACAGTTATTTTGACACTGAAGGAGTATAAATTATTTAGAAATCATTAAAAAAAAATTTGTAACTGGTCGACAAGATCCGGTCCCCCCAAGACTTACTATTTAACATTTACTTAAATTTCCTTTGTTTGGACTATTTTGCCAACCACTATTTGGGAAAGCATACTGTACCAATAGACCACCGTTTATTTTTGTTCTTTAATTTGAATTCTCTTAAAATAAAATAACACAACATACACAAGTTTATTATCTTAATTTTATTATCACGATGACTTATTAAACGGATAATTTATAATGTTATAAATGCATATAAAATATTCATATATATTTAGGCTATATTTGTTTATAAAGATTATACTTGGAATGACACTATTAATCTCAAGTGTATTATTTATTTTTAAATTTAGACTTGAGACTATTAGTCTATAAATTATAAAATAACTTAATAATTTTAAAATTATAATTATAATTCTGAGATTATAATTTTAGGATTAATAGTCTTAAGATTATATTCTCATGAATTATAATATTTTTTTTCCTAGCTTAAAAACGATTATCATGACTTTGTTGTTATAATTTTTTATTTTAGTGATAATAAATTTGGAGATATTAATGAGTGGATTGTGGAGGGATATTTTAGTAAATATCTGCATTAAAGTGGAATCTGCGTAACATGATAACATGTGCTTAAATTTCCTTTCTTTGGACTATTCTGCTACTTTTATTCCGAAATTTGGAAAAAAAATTCAAAGTTTAATCTATGATCAAGCCATGAGCCAACCACTAATTTGACATTTGGGAAACCAAAGTACCAATAGACCCTCTCTCTCTTTGTCCATTCGAAATTATTTTAAGACCAAAATAACTTGATATACACAATTTATTATTATAATTTTAAAAAATTGATATTTTCATACATAAAAATGTTACACCCACTAGATTCTTCTCACACCATCATGGGAGAGAGAATTTTATACAATTAATATTTTCCCGTATAGAAATATAAGTTTTCTAATTTTATTATCACGATATCGTACATTATTAAATTAATAATTTATTATTTTTAAAAAGAAATTGACATACACATCGACAAATATACGATGAAGTTTTAAGGCAAAGTCTGCCTCGCGAAGGTGAGCCAGGCTTCGCCACGCCGGGCCACTTGACATTGACGTTTTGTCACGGATAATTGAGTAATCTTGTAACTAAAAGAAATTTTGGATTTATTAGTTATCAAGATCACCGGTGCCAAACAGCATATGCCATAATCTACGGTCGTCAGATTAGACAGCGACGTTCTCTCCATCTCTATGCAACAGAGTCTTTCTAGGAGGACCGGTTACATCGACCGGTCTAGCGATCGGTCTATTTTTTTATTTATTTTTTTTGTTTATCAAAAAAAAAATATTATTTATTTTAATTAAATTTTTTATATAATTCAGTGATTTATGTGTAATTTTGCTACATATAAAAAATAATGTTGTACAATTCGAAGGATTAGGGTAGAGGGACAGAGGAGAGAGAACAAATGAGTCATTTTTTTTTCTTTTTCAATTTTTCCTCCTCCTTTTGTATACTCTTCTAATATAAAAAGGATATTATTTATTAATTAAAATTTGGGCACTTTTGTCAATTATTTAAAAGTTTAATATTATTCGTGTTAAAAATATAAATTGTATGTTTAAAAGTGTATTGATTTTTTTTGGCAATTAAGCTGTTTTTAAAATTTTAAAATAAAAAAATTTATTTGGTAATCTTTGTATTAATATATAATTTTAATAATTTAACATATAATAATTATTTATAAGGATTTATATAAATTTAATACGTTAAAATAGGTATTTATATAAATTTTATACGAATTAGGTACTTGATGTAGTAAATTGTGAATTTGGTGATACGAAAATTACCTAATTTTTCGGCCAGATAAGAATTTGATACAGATTAACCGTATAGAATACGAGTTAATAACATGAATATGATTGTACTTCATGTAGTAAACTGCATTTGGCCCTTAATTTTTTATTGAAGTTAAATAAAAGAAACTTGAACTAATCATAATATTAAGTAATCATAATAATGTTTACAAATTGCAATAAAAATTCATAATTCAAGCTAAAAAAGGAATTTCAAATAAAAAATATTTAGATACAATTAAAAAACTTATTTCAGTTACTTGTCATAATTCAATTTGAATGATTCTCCAAAACCTCAAACCAAATTTGCTAGATGTCTATATTCAAACAAAATTATGAATTAATTTCAAAGTATAAATTAGTTTTGATATTTTTTTATAAATTACAAATAAATTTTAATTGAAATAAGATAAACAAATCATTCAAAATTTATACTTAGTCTATTAGTTAGTCCCGGTATTGTTGCTTATGGGTTCTCTTAACAATCGGTGTTTTCGGAATCGCCATGGCAATGTCATTTGGGATATTTCATTTCCTTTATAAACCTAAACCCCACGAATTCGCCATCACAAACCTCACCGTCAAGCAACCACCAAATCCCCATGCAAAGCCGGGATATGCCATTCAATTCAATGTTGATAATCCCAATGAAAGAATGGATGTTTCTTACGGATTACTTTCTTTTATTCACCATAAAGTGGCAGATGGAAAATTCTCATCATTTTCCCAAGAATCCAAGAACCTACAATTAACCCTAAAGGGTGCAAATGTGACATTGCCTACTAAAATGGAAAAGAGCATGAACAGCACGAAATCGAAAAAGGACTAGGTATCTTTCGGGTTCAAAATGTTTCAAGATGCAACAAAATAAAATAAAATAAAGATGAGGAGATCATTTGCTTAAATTAATAGTATTTACCTTCTCTATATCTACTGTTGCCCAAACTATTATGGCAGAAATGCAGATGACAGATTAAAACTTATTATGAATTTGTTTAGTCATTTTACAGTGTAGGTAATCTTTTTCACTTCTCATTCAATTGGTTTCACTCACATGATAAAGTTAGAGTGAAATATGCATATATATATATATATATATATATATATATATATATATATATATATATATATATATATATATATATATATAAATTATTTATATACAGTCACATGGTTGAATTCTTGTTCATTTCTTTACTTTTTTTCCTTCTTCAAAATGCCACAATCATTCCACCATGTCGTACCTGGATAAATGTCGCCATAGTAACAAACCGGTTACTCGCACGACCATAGCCACCGGAGAACCCTCCGGTGTAGGAATAAATACAGACATTTATTGGCATTAACAATTGAAGGATTTTATACGTATGTTATTCATATATTTACACATAATAGGAGGATCAAAGGTATACCTCTTGAAGCGTGATTGAACCTTTGATGCGGAAAACCTCCTGTTACTGAAGTCCAACGGACGTCTCCGAACTACGATCGAGAACAGAACGTTATATATCACAGTTCGTAACAATTGGATTTGGTCTGTGATGGGAGCGCTCGTATTTGGCCAAATGAATAATGAATTGCTTGTTAATTGATCGATATGAGTATTTAATAAAGGTAGTGGTTGAACCACTTCTCCACGTTCTCTCCACGTTAAGCCAAGTGAGAACCGTTAATAAACTTACTGCATGGGTCGGACCCTCCATGGGTGACCTATTTGGATACCCAATATCCAACATCTCCCACTCGCCCATGGCGGGGACGATGTTATCCTCATATCTGCCAAAACCAGCTTGAACCAAAACATGTAAACCTCTAACTGCCGAACCGTGCGACCGCTGAGTTCACCTGAAATGCGGGAGCTCTATATCAAACTCGTTAAGGCCAACATAGAGACATCTATCCTTTTTAAGAAAAACAGTACGGGAGCTCTCACGTCAAACTTAATTAGTTCACGTAGAGACTACAATCCATAAACTCAGAGTACCCTAGACACATTTGAATTTTCACTAGGTTAAGTATCTCTAATCCCTTAGAGAGCCTTACTTAACCACCTTTGGGCCCAAGTCCATTTCGTATCTCACTTATTACTATATCGCTATTAAAGCGCTATAGTTGTCGACAATAAGTGCAGAACGAGGTGAAATCAAATTGTCTTCCCTTTGCCCTAATGCTACTAAAAAATGAATCAACTGCTTTTCCAGAATCGGTCCTTATAGGATCATCAATCCTGACCTTAGGAATCGAAACCAAAGTAGCAACATTAATTCATGTCTTTGCAGTATAGTTAAAGATCACAAAAAGCACTTTATGTAGAAACAAAAACTTGTCCTACAGGACTCACACGGTGAGGAAACAGGAATTTATTCTCTCACCTCCCTTACGTGGTCGCTAAACACATGTAACTCGCTCACAACATGCTATTCTATAGCCTTGTTGTGCGGACCTTTAAATATTTCAAATTGCTCGCTTATCTAAGCTCCACATTTAAAACTTCGCGTCCGGTTATCATGTCATGGCAGACAATCTCATCTACATGAGCATATGTCCAATGGTCATGCCATACGGATCTTAGCTCAGTCGCTTCATAAACGCCTAACTCGAATTTTCAAGTTACTCGCTTTCCAAGCGCCAAACCTGAAATTTCGTATCCGGCTATCAGTACAGGTTAATATAGATGGTGGGGCATACTATATTCGGTTAATCCAAGTTAACCTTATCTTGGCTCATGCCAAGGCGACATCATGTCCATTTTGCTCGCTACTAAGCGCCAATTGATTGCTATCTAAAGCATCAACAGCTCGCTACTTAAAGCGCCAAACTATGAACTATCTCAACCTTGCTCGCTTTTCAAAGCGCCAAGGGTGATTGCTCGTGTGAGTGAGCCAATCAACCTGTTGACATATATTTAGTGTGTGCATATCTAATATGCATAATATAATGTGTGAACATCTAAAATTTATCATATGCGCTAAAAGAACACAATTATAAGTCGAAACAAATGAATCTCGCATAAATGATAAATAATCTCGAAATAATAATGAACATATCTAATATAAGCCAAGTAATGAGTGATTACAAAGAAATAAGAAAGTACATCAAACCCTATGAAGCCCTAATGAACTAACATGCCTACAAAAAGCATATTTAGGAATCGATTTCGTCAAAGGATCAGCTACCATAAGTCTAGTGGGCATGTATTTCAATATCACTTCATTATTTGCTATGTTCTCTCTGATGAAGTTCATCCTCAAGTCAATATGCTTCGTCCTGCCGTGATACTTGGGGTCCTTAGTGTAATCTAAGGCCGCCGTACTATCACAGAAAATAGTCACATAATTCGAAGCATGAGAGACGACTCCAAGGTCCTCGAAAAATTTTCTCAGCCACATGGCTTCCTGAACAGCTGACGTACAAGCTACAAACTCCGACTCCATCGTAGAAAGAGCAACGCAAGTCTATTTCTTGCTACACCAAGTAATGGCACCACCATGTAGCAAGAATGCATATGCTGAGGTTGACTTGCGCATCCCCTGGTTACCTCCCCAACTGGCATCGGAGTAACCAATCAAGCGCAGGTCTGGTCCTCCATAGCAAAACATGTAGTCCAAAGTACTTTTCAAATATCGCAAGATTCTTTTGATTGCCTTCCAATGAGCAATCCCAGGGTTTGACTGATACTGACCGAGATAACCGACTGCATATGCTATATCAGGCCGAGTACACACAAATGCATACATTAACTTTCTTATAGCATTGACATACGGATAATGGGACATCTTCTTAATTTCTTCGTGAGAAGTGGGGCATTGTTCGGGTCCAATAACGTCGCTTTTAGCGATAGGAGTGTCTATGGGTTTGCAGTTGTTCATTTGGAATTGCTCGAGAACCTTCTTAAGGTAAGTCTCTTGAGACAAACCAATGAGCTTTCTTGAGCGATCTCTATAGATCTTAACTCCAAGAACATATGCTGCTTCCCCCATGTCCTTCATCTCAAAGTTAGAGGACAGCCACCCTTTGGTGGCGACAATCATCTCCTTATCGTTCCCAGCTAGTAGGATATCATCGACATACATAGATAAGATAAGGAATTTATCTTTGGACCGTTTAATATATACACAATGGTCTTCCTCGATCATCGTAAACCCATCACTAATGATGGCTCGATGGAATCTCAGATACCATTGTCTGGACGCCTGTTTCAAACCATAGATAGAACGTTTGAGCTTGCATACTTTGCGCACTTGTCCATCCATAACGAAACCCTCTGGCTGATCCATGTATATCTCCTCAGCTAAATCTCCATTGAGAAAAGCTGTCTTAACGTCCATTTGATATAACTCCAAATCCAAATACGCGACAATCGCTAGGATGAGGCGAATTGAGGCAAACCTCACAACTGGTGAGAAAGTTTTCTCGTAATCAATTCCCTCTTGATGGATGAGAACTACTCGAAGGCATGTCACTCCCACTTTCTAGAGACAAATGAAGAGTCAAATGAAGAGTCATCTGTGGGCTCAATCCATCAAATGAAGAGTCATCTGTGGCCTCGATCAGTTCGAAGTGCCTTAACACTTTTATCTAACTGATTCTCGACCTCAATCAAATAACGTCTAAAGCAATCTAATGCCTCAAACTTATGAGAGATCAAGAAGGTGTACCCGAAGCGTGTATAGTCATCTATCATTGTGAGAAAATAGGAGCGTCCACGCCTTTCTTTTACATTCATAGGGCCACAGATGTCTGAGTGAATGAGTTGCAATGGTGTCTCTGCCCTAGTGGCTTTACTGAATGGTTTTCTTGTTGATTTTCCTGCCAAACAATGTTCACATGTGGGTGGATTGACCTTAGCGAATGGGCCTAAAAGACCTGCTCGAGCTAACCTTGCCATTCTATCTTGTCCAATATGGCCTAATCTAGCATGCCATTGAATTGAACCATCATGATCATTTTCAACAAGTAAGGAATAAGAATCACTACTATTAATGCTAGAATCAATAGTATACAAAATAGTAAAACCATTCATCATAAAACCATATCCAAAAACATTCGTCCCATACGAAATTATTACAGAATTGCTCTCAAAACTAACAGAATAGCCTAAACGAAGTACTGATAAAACAGAAAATAAATTCTGCCGGACATCCGGTGCATAAAGTACATCATAAAATATCAATGCTGAGCATTCTCGCATTTTCAGTTTGTAAATGCCAATGCCTAGCACGTTCACACTAGAATCGTTCCCCATGTATACTTTTCTGCCAACCGAAATGCGGCGGTATTCCACGAATCCACTCCGGTCTCTAGCTATGTGGTCCGTTGTTTCGGAGTCTACAATCCACATATAGAGAGAATGAGCAACAAAAACAGTACTTGATACTAAGCACATAGATAGATTAGGACTAGGAATTACTTTCTTCGGCTTAGTGCATTCACAAGCGAAGTGTCCCGCCTTGCCACAGTTGTAGCATGTCATTTTGGTTTTGTCCTTACCAGAACCTCGTTTGCCTCTTTTTCGTTTGGCAACACTCCCACTCGCAGCCACTCTAGGCGCAGTAGGATGAGCAAGTTTTTTCCCCTTCCTCGGCTTGAACCCTTTACGAGAGTTTGATTCAGCCACATATGCCCTGGAGGTCTTGACAACATCAAGTCGCTCAGCCTCGAGTTCCAAGTGACGACGAATATCATCAAAATTCTTTATATTCTCGTTATGAGTCATGTTGACCCGCATATATTCCAAATTATCGGGAAGGGATCGAACCACTGCTGAAATCTACTGTTCATCTGACAATTGAGTACCACCGATTTTTAATTCCCGGATCATATTAGCCATGATTCGAAGGTTTTGTTCATAGTGTGGTTATCTTTCTTTTTGTAACCATCGAACCTTATGGCTAATTCCCTCAGCCTTGTCAACGAGGTGCCACCAAACTAAGTTTTGAGAGCCTCCCACATGTCATGTGCAGTAGAGTATTGTTTATACTCAAACAGAAAGTCATTGTTCATGCAACTCAGCAACGTTATGCGAGAGATACGGTCCTTTTTGCGCCAACTTTCGAAGGCTGCAACCTTGACCGGATCCTTTGCATCTTCACCCTCCGATTTTGTCATCTTGGACAGCAGGGTTTCTTCAATCTCTTGCTCCTCCAAGACCATCCTGACTTTCCGGTGCCACACGTCATAGTTATCTCCATCTAGTTTGTTTCCTTGGTTAAGATATGCGATAATTTGTTTTGAAGCCATTTTCTGCTTTGATTTAAATATGAGAATTTATTAGAGATATTCAATGTTCACCACAGTATATAAAATATCTTTGCCCCATGAACCAAATTAACATAAAAATAATGAAACATAAATATGGAAGGGAGACTTCGCCAGGCTTAGGAATCACAATCCGTATAAATGTCTAATTATTTAAATTTAATTTTTCAGCGCACAAGATGTGTAATTTAGGGAATAATTTAATTAAATTACTACAACCTAAATCACTCCCACTAGGAATAGGGGTATTCTTGTAATTATAGCATAGTAATTTAATTCCAAGCACTAACAATTAATATTCCCAAAATATTAACAAAAGAAATTAAATTATAGGCATTAATACTCAATTAATATACCAAGTTTGCTATAAAAATATTAAAATGTATCCAAAAAAATTTCAACAGTATATTAACATCACAAAATATCACTATAATTTTTTTTAGAATTTATTTTGATAATTTTACTAATTATCACAATTAATTAATCATGCATAAATAGATGGAAATTAACCAAAGATATCCAAATCTGTTAATCTCTTCCAAAATTTTTTGTAACAATAGATTATCATCATAAAAATGTTATTGGAATTTTTTGGAATTTTTTGATAATCATGCTAATTATCATAATTAATAAACTATTGCATAATTAATTGGGAATTAACCAAAAAAATATCAAAATCAGTTATTATCCTCTGAAAAATTCACAACAGTAACTCAATATCATAAAATAGTCACTGTAATTTTCTTGAAATTTTCATGATAAGTTTGCTAATTTTCATAATTAATAAGCCATTAATTAATAGATAGAAAATTAACCAAAATTATCAAAAAAAAGTCAATAATTCAAAATTTCATGGGAACAGAAATTACATGCTAATAATTAATATCTGTTAATTTTCCAGAATTTAATAATCATTATTACTATTGATTAATTAATTTCCATGATTAAAATAATTAAGAAATCATTTTCTGGAAATTAAATAGAAAAAATCTGCCAACATGGATCAGAACCGCGGGTCGGGTCAGGTCAGGCACGCGGGTGGGGTCGCGGGTCAGATTTCACCCTCAACCTCCAGCAACAATAATTTACAGAAATGATATTTTGCGACCCAAAACTTTGAGAAGTCATATCTCAGTCCATATAACTCCGATTTAGGCTCATAATATATCGTTGGAAAGTTTACAACGAGTACTACGTATACATACCAAAATCATTCAAAACGGACAATTACAGAAAAAGTTATGGCTGTTCAAAGAAAGCTGTTCGTAAACTAGGGTTTCAAATTAATTCCAAAATACAAATCCAATTAAATCCAAAATATGCAGATTATATACACTGCGTTTAGGCTACAATATACTGTAATATTATCCCCTAATATTGAGTGTAATTATAATTGCCATTAATGATATTTTCAAGCTCTTTAAACATGCAATCATGACATAAGTGTAAATATAACATACATTGCATACATTAGATCTTTAATCTCTGCTCTGATACCAATGAAGGATTTTATACGTATGCTATTCATATATTTACACATAATAGGAGGATCAAAGGCATACCTCTTGAAGCGTGATTGAACCTTTGATGCGGAGAACCTCCTGTTACTGAAGCCCAACGGACGTCTCCGAACTACGATCGAGAACGGAACGTTATATCTCACAGTTCGTAACAATTGGGTTTGGTCTGTGATGGGAGCGCTCGTATTTGGTCAACTGAATAATGAATTGCTCGTTAATTGATCGATATGGGTATTTAATAAAGGGAGTGGTTGAACCACTTTCCCACATTCTTTCCACGTTAAGCCAAGTGGGAATCGTTAATAAACTTACTGCATGGGTCGGACCCTCTATGGGTGACCCATTTGGATACCCAATATCCAACAACAATATTTGAAGAACATTGTATTCTACAGAGTTAAAAAGCTCAATCCAGCCTTGCCTTAGCCTTGTGTACATTCCATATACATATATATATATATAGGAACAATTACGTGTACTAGTACATTTTTAAAAATAATTACAACAACAGTACATAGATAAAATAATTACAAAAGTAATACATTTTTTCATATTTATTTACAAAATTAATGCAATTAGGATTCATTTAATTTAGGTAGGTCAATCGTTATTCTCTCGTAACGGCCTTATCCTCAATCTCTCTCGCCATTATATCTCTCTCTCGCGATTTTCTATTTATCTCTCTCTCAAAGCTACCATCGCCCACCGGCCAGATGCTAGATGGCCTATGTTTGTTCCATTCCTTATGTTACCCACCATCCATATATATATATATAATACGTTAGAAAAAGAATAATCAAATTAAGCCCTCAGTTGATCTCATCATGTCATGTCCTGCTATATCACAGCCAGTGGTGTGGACCGATCAAAGCTGCTCCGAAGAGCTCTAGCATGAACCGGCTGCTTCTTCTTCATCACCCCGTTACGTTCCATTTTCTATGTTGTTTAGCATCAGTTGGCCCAGCATTAATGAGGACAACCAACAGTTTCATTCCAACCTGAAAAAGGCCTTCAGTGGAATAAATAAACAATTCTCATTCTTGCTAGCCGCCAACAACAATTCAGAGAAAGACATTCAAGGGAATCCTGAAGTTTCAATCTCCCAAAAGCTTGTCAACATTAATGGCTCATTTGAAAGCAATTGTGGTCATCTACTTTTATATAATAAATGGACACACTTGGAAGAATCCAAGCGAGCTCTCTCTCTTCTGTTAACACGCCAAACACAACACGCCATTAGTGCAGTTGGTAACCAAACTTTCATACCATGGTAACCAAACCTTCATACCAAGGTAACCAAACATTCATACCAAGGTAA
Organism: Panax stipuleanatus; assembly: GCA_020205555.1. Lineage (NCBI taxonomy): Eukaryota > Viridiplantae > Streptophyta > Magnoliopsida > Apiales > Araliaceae > Panax > Panax stipuleanatus. Next base: position 24,719,363 of record CM035117.1, read on the forward strand.
CTAATTCACATCCACACCTGCAGTTTTTTCATAGTGCAGTTGGTAACCAAACTTTCGTACAAAGGTAACCAATTCAGTTTTATTAGGTTGCCAATTTATTTTGATTGTGATGCAGTTGGTAGCCAAACTTTCATACCAAGGTAACCAATTCAGTTTTATTAGGTTACCTTTATAGTGCAGTTAGTAACCAAACCTTCATATCAAGGTAACCAAACTTTCATACCAAGGTAACCAAAACTTCATACCAAGGTAACCAATCCACCTCCACACCTGCAGTTTTTTCATAGTGCAGTTGGTAACCAAACCTTCATACCAAGGTAACAAAACTTTCATACCAAGGTAACCAATCCACCTCAACACCTGCAGTTTTTTCATAGTGCAGTTGATAGCCAAACCTTCATACCAAGGTAACGAATTCAGTTTTATTAGGTTACTAAGTTATTTTGAATGTAATACAGTTGGTAGCCAAACCTTCATGCAGTTGGTTGACAAACCTTCAGACCAAGGTAACCAATTAAGTTTTATTAAGTTATTGAATGTGATGCAGTTGGTAGCCAAACCTTCATACAAAGGTAATCATTTCAGTTTTATTAGGTTACCAATTCAATTTTATTAGGTTACCTTCATAATGCAGTTGGTAACCAAACCTTCATACCAAGGAAATCAAACCTTCATACCACGGTAACCAAACCTCCATACCAAGGTAATTGATCTTTGTTAGTGCTTGAAGTTCTCTTTCGAAAAGACTGGTATGTTTCTTTTCATCTTTGTTACTAGTGCTTTACATTAGAATTATTGGTTTCTACATGTTGCTTATTGTTTTTTTAATTCTGCCAGTCTGATGAATTAGAAGAAGGGGAAATCGCCATGTCTGGAGATTCCCTTATGGATGTCCAGCAATCAGGTAGTTGGAACCATGAACGCGATGAAGGTGAGGAACTGAGGATGAACAGGTTCTGCAACCAAAAATAAAACGGAACCTGCGAAGAAAGAGATTCGCGGCGGAGTAGCGGAGGAGAGGGCTACTGTGAGGGAGATGAAGATTTGAATTTTAATATTTGAATTTGAATTATTAATTTGAATTTGTTTTTGTTGTTAGATCTCAAATATTTGAATTTGAATTATTAATTATGGCAGTTATTTCTCCTTGATTTTAGGTTTTCTTATTAATGTAAATTGCGTTATTTTTGTAATTATTTTGTGGATGCATTATTATTGTAATTACTTTCTAATTGTTGTATATTAGTGTTAAGGACCCTATATATATATTCAGGGAGAGAGCAATTTGGGCTTGGCTTTATGTGGACCTTTCCCTTGGGCCTTGTGTATTCCCCGCAAACATACATTTGATAGTTTTCTTCTTCTTCTTCTTACTTGTTTTTTTTGAACGTTTCCAAATTAAACAAAAACATATTTCAGAATAAAAGAAGGCCCAATCTAGAGTAGGATCGTATACAACTACTCCAAATCCATAGCCATAGGTGCAGTTTCCACTCACACATTGAAGCCCAATATAATATTAGGGATTTAATATTGAGTAATGCTAGAAACACAACTTATTCTACAACTATTTTATAATTTGCTGATGTGACATACTCCATCTCAGCATATTGATGAATAAATTACTGCAATATAATCTTCGATTCCACAAAAAAGTTAATATAAAATATACCACATCAGTAAATTATAAAATAATTGTCTCTACTATTATTCTTTAATATTTAAGCACGAAAGACAAAAAAAGAAGTCCACATCAATCGAATTACGATAAAGTTCGCATCCTCCCCCACTCAAAATGAGAGTAACATTTACTTTCTTGACTCTTTTTTCTTTCTTTCAAATATTAATAAATGAAAAGAAAAATAAACATAAAGTACTAGAGAACCTTTTCTTTGCTCCGAAATAACTCAAGAATTCCTCATTGAGAATTGGTCAACAGTTTTTCTTTTTGATTTTTATTTTGTCCGATCCATATATATATATATATATGGGGTTACATCTACAGCAATTGGTTGCTGGGAGCAACCACTTTATTCCACTATTTGTAGGAGCTTTTAACTCAATTTATCCCTCAAATACAATGGACCCCATTATAATAATAATTTCCAAACCCTATATAAAGAGATTTCTCTCAGCAATCGATTGCTGTGGATGCAACCCCTATATATATATTGTTAATTTCGTGAGGAGAGTATTTAACCTAGGACGTCCTGCATAATTGTAAGAGGTATACCAATTGAGCTAGCGCATTCATCATAATTATATATTTTATTTTGTACAAGTACGAAATACAATATAATAATTATTTCTTGAGAATTGTTGACAGAAACATGGGCTGCATATATATATATATATATATATATATATATATATATATATATGTATATATGTGTATATATATATATATATGTGTGTGTGTATGTATGCGTGCGTGCGCATATGCTGATTACTTTTTTTTTACCACACTAAATATATGAAACAGTGATAAGTTGAACACACTTACTAACAAACATTGGGGTCCCTCTATGTACAACTACATACATAATAGTAGTACATACATTGATTTACAACAGCAAATGAAAATGATAGTAGTACGTACGTAGTAGTTAGTATATATATATGGTGGCTTTATGCAAGACTGACTTTGCTTCATCTGAACCAAGATCTTGAAACAAATGCATGAGCACCAATGTAGAAAAATAAATGATTATACGTGCGAGTGGTTTTGTCCGATTATATAAAGCTAGAAAGCTAGTAGCTGAAAAGAAAGCTAGCTAGAGATCACGCATACTTTAAAACAAGGTTAGATATGATTTAAAGGTGTACAGTTTTTTGTTTTAAATAATATATAAATAATATTAGAGACACAACTTATTCTATAATTATTTATAATTTATTAATGTGGTATACTCCACATCAGCTTTTATGTGGGGCCAAAAATTATATTAAAATAATTTTTTCATTAATATACTAATATAGAGTATGCCACATTAACAAATTATAAAATAATTATAAAATAAATTATATCTCTATCATTACTCTTTATATATATGATCTACTTTAGCAATAATGGAGGTTTGAAAGCTTGGGATCTCTCTCTCTTTTACCACTATTATTTTCTTTTTCTTTTTAGAAATTTTATGCATCTGCACATGGTTAGTCTCAACTGATACTTTTTTCAAAGCACTTTTTTTTTGGTAAGAAAAGAGAATGTTGAATTTCTTTCTCTCTCTCAAGTGTTAATCATTACTCTCATTTGTTCTATAATATATGACCTTTTAAATTATTTTATTTTTTTAAAATTATTTATTATTTTCAAATTATAATAAAATATATGAGAAATTTAACTATAATAAAATATATGAGAATATATTCATTGAAAGATACTTATTTTAATATCCTTAAATTCAAAATCTTCAATTAAATATTCAAAATCATATATATATATATACTCCCTCCGTCCCATAGTTATAGGTTGATTTCTTTTGGCACATAGTTTAAGAAAATCATTTAAGTTAGTTTAAGTGACAATTTTTAAAAGAAATTTTTTACATATACCCCTTAATATGGAATTAATGAATAAGTTAATTACTCCTTACTTATCACACTGGAACTCTCAACTTAATTGATTAACGTGTACTGACCATTAAAGTCCTTAATCATAGAACTTTTACCAAAGATGGAATTTTTAATCTACATAAACTTTCAACCAATCACAAAATATGTTAAACTAGTAAAACCTAAAAAATTGAATTCTTTTATTGAGAATACAACAACATTAAATGTGGTGATAAAAATAATGATGTTGAATGCTGTTTCTTCAAAAAAAAAGAGTAATGATTGAATATTTATTATAAGGGCATAAAAGTAAAACAATGAACCAACTAAATTTTATAAATAGTAAGTAGCCTATATATTGGGACATTCCAAAATAGAAAATCAGCCTATAACTATGGGACGTAGAGATTATTACATATATTAAAAAAACTTATGACCCTTCTGATCGGGAGTCAGGACGATCAACTCTCCCGCCCGTGCTCATGACAAATAATTAGGAATGAATGGTGTACTTAACAAAATTAATTAATCAGGGTATTTTGATAATATGTTCTAGGACCGAATCCCAAGAGTGTTACACGTGTTTGTAATAATAAGAGTATTTTATATCTACAATTAATATTCTTATGGATGAATCCATGCATTTATATGAATAACAGGAGTGTTTTATATCTATTTCAATCACAATTTAATGAATGTGTTTACAAAATTTGTTTATTTTCTACATATTTGTTCAATAATACATTAATTTATTTATAAAACTTTGGGATATGGCCTATATAAGATCTAGAAAGAGCTAGAGGGTTTAATTAACTGAGACAGTATCAACTATATATTATGAATCAGTATACATGCATGCATTATATAATAATATGGTTGATCACATGCAGTATTCATATCTGAATTAAGTATGGGTTGGTGGGAGCAAAAGGTATTAAATCTAGGAAGTGCCTAGCTAAAATATTGTATCTAAAACATGTTGGAGTATATATAGTACTTAAACTTTGCTACTAATTTTAGTCTTAATTTTATTTGATATCTAAAATGGGTTATATCTTTTTTCTAAAAGGCAAAGTCATGAATCTATATAAATATATAAAATGACAATTAATATATTGAGTTTTCATTGACTTAGAGTCTATTCAAATGCCAAACACACAACCCACGTTAAATATATATTTCAATTCCGGCCTTAATATATATTTCAAAAACCAAATACACAACTGGATTCTCTCTCATTTTCAATTCTCAATCTTAATTTGTTTCCCTCATTCTCTCTCCCAAATTATTTATAAAAATAAATACAATATATATAGTTGATAATATTAATTTTTATTATATAAAAAATTATTTATACAACTATTTTATACATTGAAACTATTTAAATCTAACTAAGGTGGGGGTATTTTAGACATTTCTCCTGGTCTATACTTCCTCCTGTGACCAGTAAAAAAAATTCGACTAGCCGCTACTCCTTCTAACGGCCAACAGAAAAAATTCTCTAGCCGCTACTCCTACCTGCGGCCAGTAAAAAAAAATTCTTTTTTTAGCCATTAAATATCTGAATTAAGAGTGTAAGATGCGTTTGTTGAAATAGTGTCCATAAAAAACACTTGATATGGATCATCCTCCATATATATATATATATATATATATATATATATATATATATATTGAATGGACTCCCATCTTTCCACGTCCGAAAGGGAGTGCGACTGTGCGAGGATTGTTAAAAACTTGGAGCTGGAGGCATGTTAATGTCCCTGTTAATTTCAAAATCCATGCGTTTTCTTCACATCAAACTGACAAACTCACTCTTTTAAGTGGATTCCAACTCCTCATTCAACCATTTTTAGATTCCCTATGCCTACTAGCTAGTGGTGCCTTTCCCTTTCATAACCTACCAATCCAAAAAATAAATAAAGGTTTTTAGTATTCTTCATTTGTAATATTAGAAGCATCATTAAGAGTAGTAGCAATTTTTTTTTTTTAAATTGAAGTTTGTTGATTTACGTGGCAATTTAAAAAATATTATTTATTACTTTCATACTTTGTATCTCATCAGTCTCTTCAATTCAATGAGTTGTACATCAAATCCATCAAGCGTAATAACTGTTTTTAGCCTTTCATTGTAGATTTGAAGAGTGAGAAGTATGTTGCAGATTTGATGACTGAGGTTGAAGAGGCTGTCGGAGAGGATTTTTCTGATGTGGCTCATGTGACGCCCCCAAAATAGGTCCACACAACTCATTCTAAGTCGCCAAATACATGGTACAGAATTCAAATACAAATATTCCCATTCTAACTATTAAACTGTCGTGCAAAATACAACCACACAAACTGTGAGCTTCAATACAGATATTATGCCGTATATAATACAAAAATATCAACTCTCAAATTAAGTTCTCATTATAATTATTATCACACTATTTTACAAAACAGTGAGGACTACTATAGCACTATCTCGGACCATCATTCCATTCTCTGACTAGTCCCAGTTATATTCTCATTTTTTAAAGAGAACAATGAAAGAAAAGGGTAAGCTCAACTAGCCCAGTAAAGGATATTATATATGACTAAGATAATGAAGAATAAATTATCGTTAGCCTTTAATAAATCAGATAAAATATTTTGGATAACAAGTTTTAGATTAACAATTGCAGCGAAAATAACAATCCATTAGTAGAATTAAGTAGAGAATGATGTCTACTATCTTCTACGAGTTTGAGGTCCATCGAAAATATTTTATCTCTGTAACACCAATCAATAATTATTTTCAATCAACGAATTATCTATGCACTACGGGCCAAAGATATTCGTTTGTATCACCAGTGGTCATGATCATGCTAAATAACAGTCCATCATTGCACTACGGGCCAAAGATAACTTTCATCACAAGCCTTTATTTGTAACACCAAATGTCATGATTATACCAATACACAGTTCCTGGTCATAATCATACCAATCAACAGTTCATCATTGCACTATTGGCCAAATATAACTTTCACCACAATTTAAGACTGATGATGAAAAATAATATAAAGAACGAATCAAGTGAGATCAAAGATAAATATTAGAGATTTGTAATTTAATTTATCCAAGTTCAAGAATTTTAAATTGTCAACATGATAATCAATTGTGGAGTAAAATTCAAGAATGATATTCATATATCAAAAATAATTTGGACAGAAAAGAAACTAATTTTTATCGTAAATAGTACCTTGTACGAATAGTACCGTATGAATTGTTAGATTATGTAAAGTAATCTTTGTGCAAATCAAGGTACTCTCACATCGTATTTTAATTTGAGCAAAAATCATGGTATTATTGTTGGTAATGGTAGCACTATTCCAATTCATGGTTATGGTAGTACCTCCCTCAACCCTCATAATCCCCCTTTAAACCTAAACAACGTACTCCATGCTCCAAACCTCATCAAAAATCTTATTTCTGTTCAAAAATTCACTACTGATAATATGGTTTCAGTTGAGTTTGATCCGTTTGGGTTTTATGAGAAGGATTTATAGATGGGGAGGCGTTTAATGCGATGTTAAAGCTCGGGAGAACTCTATCCTATCACCACCAAAAATCGGGCTACACCACCCTCTGCTTTCGCTATTGTTTCTCCTAGTCTATGGCATTCTAGCCTAGGTCATCCGGGCGATACTGTTCTTCGCTCTATTTGTAGTAGCAATTTCATTAAATGTAATAAGGCCCGTAACTCTTTTTGTCATTCTTGCCCCCTTGGGAAGCACATTAAGTTGCCATTTCGTGACTCTTTATCTTTTACTACTATGCCTTTTGATATTGTTCACAGTGATTTATGGACATCTTCCGTTTTAAGTTCATGTGGGCACCGTTATTATGTCTTCTTTCTTGACAGTTACAGTAATTTTCTATGGACTTTTCCAATCTCTCACAAGTCACATGTTTACTCCATCTTTCAATCCTTTCAGGAATTCATACGAACACAATTTGAAAGGGAAATCAAAAACTTTCAATGTGACAATGGGCGGTAGTTTGATAATGGTCCATTTAGAAAATTTTGTGAATCAAATGGCATGCAATTTTGATTTTCTTTCCGAAATACTTCACCTCAAAATGGTAAAGCGGAACGAAAAATAAAGTCCATTAATAATATCATTCGTACATTGTTTGCCCATTCTTCCATGCCTCCATATTTTTGGCATCATGCCTTACAAATGGCAACATACCTCCTCAACATTCTTCCAACTAAGGTATTATGGTATAAATCTCCCACTCACATTCTATATCAGAAAAATCCATCTTACTCTCACCTTCGGGTATTTGGGTGTCTATGTTACCCTCTCTTTCCTTCCACTACCATTAACAAATTGCAAGCCCGCTCTACACCTTGTGTCTTTTTGGGCTATCCTCCTAATCATCGGAGTTATAAATGTTATGACTTGTCGAGCAGAAAAATAATCATTTCGAGGCAAGTAATTTTCGATGAGACTCAATTCCCATTCTCCAAATTACATACTCCCTCAACTACCTTGTATGATTTTTTGGATTCTGGAATTTCACCACTCTTACTACACTACATGCAAAATCAGCCTACTCCGCATATGCCTCAAGCCCCACAACCAATTCTCTCACCAGCCCAATCTCCTCAACCGACCCAGTCATCACATCAAGACCAACAACAAACCCCACCCTCTTCCTCTCCTCACCCGCAAACCCATTCTCAACCTTCGCCTGCTGACAGTCTAACGCATGTGCACCCTGCTAGCCCAACCCCCATTCGTTTTGGGTCTTTTCCAACTGACCCACTTCCACCGAGCCTAACCACACAAGCAAGACCACAGCCCCAACCGAATCCACCATCCCAATGTATGGCCACTCGTAGCCAATATGGGATCTTTAAGCGTAAACGCCAATTCAACTTGAGTGCTACCACTACCACATCTGTTTTACCTTTACCACGGAACCCAGTGAGTGCTCTCAATGACCCGAATTGGAAATCGGCCATGTTGGAAGAATATCAAGCTCTAATTAAAAATAAGACGTGGGAGTTAGTACCCCGTCCACCTGATGTGAATATAATTCGTTCTATGTGGATTTTTTGGCATAAAATGAAATCTGATGGTTCTTTTGAGCGGCACAAAGCCTGTCTTGTTGGTGTTGGCATGTCTCAGCAGATTGGAGTTGATTGTGAGGAGACTTTTAGCCCAGTGGTCAAACCGGCTACCAGTCAACTGTATTGAGCATTTCTTTGTCTAAATCTTGGCCTACTCATCAACTGGATGTCAAGAATGCTTTCTTACATAGCCATCTCAATGAAACAGTATATATGCATCAACTTATGGGATTCAAAGATCATACTCATCCAGATTATGTCTGTTTGCTAAAAAAGTCTCTTTACGGCCTCAAGCAAGCACCCCTTGCTTGGTACCAGCGGTTTACAGATTATGTTGCCACTATTGGTTTTTATCACAGCAAATGTGATCATTCTCTCTTCATTTATCATCATGGCAACGACATTGCATATATTCTACTCTATGTTAATGACATTATACTTGCTGCCTCTTCAGATGCTCTTCAAAAGTCTATTATGTCTCTCCTTGCCTCTGAGTTTGCTATGAAGGACTTAGGTTCTCTGAGCAATTTTTTGGGAATTGCAGTCACTCGTCATGCAAATTGTCTTTTTCTTTCTCAAAGAAAGTATGCAGAAGAGATTATTGATCGAACTGGTATATCTTCATGCAAGCCCTGTCCCACACCAGTGGACACTAAGCAAAAGTTAGGGGCAATTGTGCGTTCTTCCTACGAGGATCCCTCTCATTATCGGAGTCTAGCTGGTGCACTTCAATATCTCACATTCACCAGACCTGACATTTCCTACGCCATGCAACAGGTTTGCCTTTATATGCATGACCCGAAGGAGGAGCACATGAATGCTCTTAAGAGCATTATACGCTACATACAAGGTACCCTCGACTTTGGCTTGCATCTCTATAAATCTCCTGTCACCACACTTGTCTCATACACAGATGCAGATTGGGGTGGATGCCCAAACACAGGACGTTCCACCTCCGGCTACTGTATGCTTATCGGTGACAACGTAATTTCTTGGTCCTCTAAGAGACAGCCCACTTTGTCTCGATCTAGTGCTGAAGCAGAATACAGGGGAGTTGCTAATGTTGTCTCCGAGTCTTGTTGGATCCGGAATCTTTTAATGGAGCTTCATTGTCTGGTCAACAAGGCCACATTGGTCTATTGTGATAATGTTAGTGCGATATATCTCTCAGGTAATCCTGTTCAACATCAGCGCACTAAACATATTGAAATGGACATTCACTTTGTTCGTGAGAAAGTTTCTCGTGGAGAAGTTCGTGTCCTCCATGTTCCGTCCTGTTATCAAATTGCAAACATCTTCACTAAAGGGCTTTCGCGCGTAGTTTTTGATGATTTTCGGGACAGTCTAAGCGTCCGACAACCTCCCGCTTCGACTGCGGGGGTGTGTTAGATTATGTAAAGTAATCTTTGTGTATATATATTATTTTTAGTATGTAGATCATACTCATGTATATCTTCCTGTATTGTAGCCTAGAATATTGCCTAGAATATGGCATATGCATTGTATATATCTTTGACCAATGCTAATGAGAAATGCCGGATGACATTCTCACATGAATAGTACCCCGTATGAATAGTACTCCGACATGAAAATATTAAAATTTGATAAGAAAGTTCAGACCAATATTCCAGTAAAATGATATTAGATGAAGTGCAAAACTCAAGGATATTCTACTAATTTCAAGGATTTCCATCATTTAATAATAAGGTTATGGAAACAAATAATAATTTCGTACCATAAATGGAGAAATATGAAAGAAAACGATATCCCTTGATGAGTACAAAAGAAACGATATCCCATACGAGTATGAAAGAATATACTAAACTACAAATTGATTTTCACCCGTCATGCGGTAATCAACGTAGACAGATCATTTCCACAACTTAATAAAGAATGAATACGAAATGTTATTCACCATGCATACGGTAGTCCACGTAGACATGCTATTCCCACATATTAATAAGGAATAGAATGACAACCCTAACGAGTATTGAAAGAAAATAATATCATTTACCATAATAAGAGACTAAATCTAACTGGTATAGCGGAGATATTCTTGAGAAAATCTTTCACTATAAACTACACTCAAAATATTCTTCTACTAGAAAGAAATACGCACAATATTATAGAAGAAGAATTCTCTGATTCTGATGTGATTTTAGTTTCTTAACAAAGCATCCTATTTATAGGAGAATGAAATGACACTATTTAAGAAAATCACGGACGCACAGTAAAGAAAGTTCACGGACTAATTTGACGAAAATTTTATTTTACTATGCAGCACTATGCAATAAAATATTCTAATAAATTAAACAAAAAACTTTATATATAATATAATATATTCTAATAAAACAAACAACTTTATATATATTATAAAAAGTTTTCTGTTTTATATAAAAAGTTTTATGTTTTATTACTATTATAATAATAATAAAACAAAAACTGAAATAATTTTCTGCCGACAGTTTGAATAATTTGGCACGTAGGGGTCCATGGAATAATAAGTCAAACTTACAACAACTCCTCTATTTATAACAAAATTTGAATAAATATCCACCACGAATCACTTATCTTTAATTAACATAATCTTTCAATAATTAGTCATCATTAATATTATAACTCATAATATTGACAACCAGACTATTCCCAGGAAAGAGGGGGCTTTCCGATAAGGATTTCTCCTTACTAGCGGGCAATTAAATAACATAACCCTTTTTCTTGACAGAACTTTCTAGACATTGCCAATAATGCTAACTAATAATATTAAATAATATGAGTAACTGTGTCGTGATAATTATTGATTTAATAATATAAAATATTATGCAGATAATACTGTGACACTAATTGAATCAATAATATGAGATACTATGCACCAACTACTGTGGCAATTATTGAATGAAATATTGAGTGATGACTTCTTACGTAAGAATCAATAATCAGAGATACTGTGCAATACCGTGTGCTACTGTGCAACCACGCGTATTCCTGTACTTTTATCACCGGGTATTTAAACAGTTTAACGGTAAAAGTCTTGCCGTTATTTTTATAAAAATGTTATTTTTGTCGCTTTTTATATCCGATAATTATTCCGTTATGGGGTCCATCAATGATTGCGTCGTCGTACGAATATTCCCTAACAAAAAGAATATTCTCCAACCAAACGAATATTTCCCGACACAACGAATATTTTATGACAACTTACTTTCTTTATAAAATTTGCACAAATCACCCATAACTATAACATTATATCAAATCAACACCTTACTACTTAAAAATAATATATAAAGAAAACTAAATCTTTATTCATAAAAGTTGGGATCTTACAGCTCACCTATTTGAGTATCCCAAAGTAGTTGAAGAGGCTGTTGGAGATGTTCTAAGTTGCAACCCTACGCGCACAAAAAATGTTTCTTTCTAGAATTAATAAAATCCAAATCCAAACCCAAATCCAAGCAAGCAATTAGGTGGGCTTCTTCTTGTGTTTTTGAGCAATGGTTGAGCTTCCATTATATATATAGATCTTAATAAGATAAGCTAAAATAGACAACTTGAAATGGGGTTTCTTTTATCTCTTTTTCTTTTTTCCTTTTTTAATAACGAAAATTATACTTATTTAATTTATTCTAAAATTAAAGATATATTTGTAAAATGACTTTTCTAATGGCAGTTTTATATTCTTAAATATAACCTTTAGCATTAGATAAGAATTTAGTAGAGGTGATATGATGTTAGTAGGCCTGACAATTTAGGTTGAAAATCATATAATTAACTAAAACCACTTGGATCTATTGGGTTGGTTAACTAGTTTTTAGGTTATGGGTTGGTTTGGTTTTAGATCCATATTATTAATTACAAATATGGGTTGGAACTAGTTTAACTAGTTTGGACTTATTTATGTAGATACAACACACTTGTGAATTCAGTATATATACTTAACTATGGACATAGCTTCATCAATATTTTATCTATAATAAAAAGATCATTTTCGATAACGCAACAACAAGGGACTTTTAATGATTGTTCTATCAGCAACTGCAATTAACGATAATTGTAGTCGTCGATAAGAGAGTGTCATCGCAAAAGCCGTTTTTGTTACCTCCAACAACGACAAATTAAATTATCGTTGAAGTTGACAATCGCTGATACGAGTAGTGCGACATTAAAAAAATATGACAAATTATGAACATTATGTTATTTTATAGTATTAGGATAAAAAATATATCTTTAACTATAAAATTGAATAATAAAAAAGTATATCTATAATTTTGAAATGAAAATAGTATATTATTTAATTGGTATTAATAAACTTCTCTAATTAATGGAGTTTTGGCACCTGTTTCTTGTTTCAAGAACATGGGCACATCTTTTTTTGGTGTGTAGGATAGTCAAGTCTTATAATTAGTGCATGAAATGAAATTTTATATTAATGTTAAATGTGTCTCGTTGCGGTTCCAGCTCATTTTTATGTTAAGGTATGGTTTATATATATACATATATATATATATATATATATATAAAATCAACCCTAATCTTCATTTTCTCTTGTCTAAAAAAAGAATGTATGCAAATCTATCTTATGTGATGAGTGGGTAATATACCTATGATCAATTGAGTATTTTTAAATTTGATATATTGCTAGTTTTTGAGTATTTTAGGATATTTTCACTTGTTTAGTTTTTATTTTGTAAGATTGGGCGAAGTAGGGGCAAAAGATGAATTTTAGCATCATTAAAGGCATAAATGTAATTCCAAAACTTCAGCAGCGTCGAGGCGCTGAGAGGCAAACTGATTTGGACGAATTTTAGCAAGATATGGACTTTGATGCCAATTTCTACTCACTTTATGATTTTAATTGAAGTTGACTTGGAGAAGGCTTATAACTATAAAAGAAAGAAGGTTATTCATTCATATAGAGGGAGATTGACTTGGATAGCTAGCTAAAAGGATTGAAGGTTGCAGAGCATCATAAGGAATTCAAACTGAAGACTTGGAAACTAAAGAACACTTACAGAGTTTTTCTTTTCTTGTCCATTCAGCTTTGTAATTTATTTATTATGGCTTGCATGAGATTTTTTGTTTTAATTTTCAGCATGAACTAAATTTATAATTAAGACTGCAATTGAACCTTTTATGCTTATAAATTAATTATCTATTGAAGTCCAATTATTTATTCAAATTGAGTTGTCTATCATATTTGTGCTTATTGATCAATTGTCTGACCGATTAGTGTGATACACTATATGAATTCAGGAGATGAAATTTAGTGTAAGATCTAAATATGATAGCATATATTCTTAGTTATTTGCATGAGATGAATAATTAGGGTTGTGAATTGAATAATGATATCTCTTTTCCACTACAAAAAAAATAGTCATTGCCGACGAGCATTGCCGTCGGTAGCGACAGCAATGACTGTCACCGATGTCGTCGCCTCCTAGGTCGTCGCCCTTAGTTCCCATCGGTCGCCGTAGGCAGGATTGTCATTGGCGACGGGCATTATTGGCGATGGCAAACACGTATTGACGACAGTGCTGGCGATGGCATGCCCGTCGGCAATATTATTTCAGGATTTTTTGGTGGACTATCATTGGTGACGGCCTAGCCGTCGGTAATGACATTATTGCCGTCGGCAATGCCTTTTACATTTTTATTTAAGGAATCAATTGCCTGTCACCAAGTCTGTCGCTATATGTCATTGCCGACGGCAACCCTGTCACCAATGACCCCGTCGGGAATACCAGTGTTTTTTTTGATTTTTTTTATAATTTATAAATTTTCCTATTCATTTACAAATATATACATATAACCTGTTATAAACTAATAAAAACCATCAAATAACAATCAAATATCATACAATATTATCATAACAATCAAATAGTAATCCAAATCAAATATATAAATCAAAAATGGCCGTCTGTACAACTCGATCAAAAACTGTACAAATACATACATGAAACTCAAAATATATGTCATAAACTAACTACAACCCAAATCAGGAGTAGGAGTGACAGTATCATCACCGCCTATCCCACCGCCGGTCCCGTCGCTTGTCCCACCGCTGGTCCCGTCGCCTGTCCCACCGCCGGTCCCACAGTCGGTCCCGTCGCCGGTCACACCGCCAGTCCCATCGTCTGTGCCTCCACCTCCACGAGACTCGTCAACAAGACCTTACAAAATTAAAATATTAATAACAAAGTCGAAATGAGAACATATTTACATTATTTTACTTTGTATTCTTCAAGTTATAACAAATTAGGCAGACGGGACTCGAACTCGGGCTCCGTATATCGGAATCGAGTCCCGTCAATTGTAACGCGTGCCTATTGTCTATGCGGTACTATGTCTGTGTTTGCGTGTCGTTTCGACGACCGAGGCGGGTTTTGGCCTCTTTTTTGACTATTGTTCTAAGTTTGAGTAAGTTAGGCAGACGGGCTGATAACTCGGGCTCCTTATATCGGAATCGAGTCCTATTAGTTGTAACGCGTGCCTATTGCCTATGCGGTGCTATTTCTGTGTTTGCGTGTTATTTCGACCACCGAGGCGGGTTTTGGCCTCTTTTTCGACTATTGTTCTAAGTTTGCGTAAGTTAGGCAGACATGACTCGAACTCGGGCTCCATATATCGGAATCGAGTCCCGTCAGTTATAACGCTTGCCTATTGCCTATGCGGTGCTATGTCTGTGTTTGCGTGTTATTTCGACGACCGAGACGGGTTTTGGCCTCTTTTTCGACTATTTTTCTAAGTTTACATAAGTTAGGCAGACGGGCTGATAACTCGGGCTTCGTATATCGAAATTGAGTCCCGTCAGTTGTAACGCTTGCCTATTGCCTATGCAGTGCTATGTCTATATTTGCTTGTCATTTCGACGACCGAGGCGGGTTTTGGCCTCTTTTTTGACTATTATTCTAAGTTTGCGTAAGTTAGTCAGACGAGACTCGAACTCGGGCTCTGTATATCGGAATTAAGTCCCGTCAGTTATAACGCGTGCCTATTGCCTATGTGGTGCTATGTCTATTTTTACGTGTCTTTTCGAGGACCGAGACGGGTTTTGGCCTCTTTTTTTACTATTGTTTTAAGTTTGCGTAAGTTAGGCAGACGGGACTCGAACTCGGGCTCCGTATATCGAAATCGAGTCCCGTCAGTTGTAATACATGCCTAATGCCTATACAGTGCTATGTCTGTGTTTGCGTATTATTTCGACGACTGAGGCGGGTTTTGGCCTCTTTTTTGACTATTGTTCTAAGTTTGTGTATGTTAGGCAGACGGGCTGGTAACTCGGGCTCCTTATATCGGAATCGAGTCCCGTCAGTTGTAACGGGTGCCTATTGTCTATGAGGTACTATATCTGTGTTTGCGTGTCATTTCAACGACCGAGGCGGGTTTTGGCCTCTTTTTCGACTATTGTTCTAAGTTTTCGTAAGTTAGGCCAACGGGACTCGAACTCGGGCTCCGTATATCGGAATCGAGTCCCGTCAGTTCTAACGCGTACCGATTGCCTATGCGGTGCTATGTCTGTGCTTGCGTGTCGCTTCGATGATCTAGGCGAGTTTTGGCCTCTTTTTTGACTATTGTTCTAAGTTTACGTAAATTAGGCAGAAGGCTGATAACTCGGGTTCCGTATATCAGAATTGAGTCCCGTCAGTTGTAACGCGTGCCTATTGCCTATGCGGTGCTATGTCTGATGATGATAGTTTATATAAGCAATATATTTACAAATAAGGAAAGACATTAATAATTGTTTTTACCTGTAGAATATGTGGAGGAAAGATGTTGGCCAAGACAACCTCACATACACGGATGGCCTCCTCCCGGACTACACCCATGAGGTCGTCAGCGGCAGCTGTAGGATCTATGGAGCCGTGGACAACCTCCTGAGAAAGCTGGTAGATCCGTTCGCGTGATGGTGCGCCTGACTGCACAACACTGCTCGTCATGCACCCCTCTATGATCCGCCTGTAGAAGTCGTCAGATAATGAAGTGCCGGCGCCAGATCCACTCGCACCACTACCTCCGGTGAGTGGACGACGTCGAGATCTCGCAGCAGGGACTAAAGTGTAGGCTGGGACCCTGGGAATGCCCACAACTCTACCCTTCTTCGGCCCCCCTGTAGCCTGCAACCAATCCTTTATCTCCTCATCCGCACGCGTAGAATCATCTACAAGCGTGTCACCTCTCTGGTTGCTCCGGACCACAGTAAGGTCCTCGAACTGTGTCTGAAAAAATACATAAATAGATGAAAAGCAAAGTATAAAACAAAAAAAATACAAAAGAATTTCAAGATTTTAAATACATACTAAATAACAGAATTAAATTACTTACAGCAATGCGCTCTGCCTCAGGTGAGATATAACCACCGTCACCTTTCTTCTGGTGAGTGTGCCACCAAAACTCGAGGCGGGAAGGTGGGTGCTTTAGACTCACCTCGAGTCTCTCCCTGTAAAGGTCGTACGACTGAGACCCAGTGCAATGTGGGAGACGACTCTGCTGTCAGGCAGCTGTAGGCTGTGCCGACATCTTCTAGAATGTCTCACCCTCCCAAATGCAGCACATATGCTCCCACACCGTAGCACCAATGAAATCTGGCCGGACATCTCTAAGTGTCTGTCCATCAGCCATCTTGGTCTGGGCCTTCTTCTTCCAGTCGTAGACCCACTTGTGCCAGTTCATCTCGAGATACCTCTGGAGAACAGTCATGCCATGGGCTTCCTGTCCGTCCTCAAAGCGGTAATATCTCTGCACATTACACATTAATAAGCTTAGTAGACCTGTGTTAAATCAAAGCGGTAAAAAAATATTCAAATGGAATATAAAAGTAACATATATGAATGAATGACATCTTATCCTAAACTCAGCAATAATGAACCCACGTGAGCGGTCATCCACATCCCCCCACCTCATCCACGGGCTTGAGAATCGGTTGCGGACGATCCCAATCAACGTGTTCCTTGGCGTCGCGTCAAGGATACTAAAATTGACACAGATACATTTGCAAATTACAAAGAATATATAAGAACTAAATAATTATTACAAAAACAATGTCAAACAAGGAATTACCTATTACCCTCAACACGACAAATAAGCGGCGCCTGGGGGGGATTCCCTAGCAATCCACGTGCTAGTCCCCGCGGAGGTCTACGTCGATCACCTATGTAGTGAAATACAATAATATTTATATAAATGAATATAATGTCAATACTGTATAAAATTAAAAATAATAAGATGTATAACAACAAAACATGTAATTATACCTGATGATCCGGCCTGATTATCACCGCCATTACCTCCACGGCCCCCATGGCCTGAACTACCAGCACGCCCACCATGATCGTCGTGTGGTGTATGCGCCATATCTGTATATATACTGTCAAATCATCAACACAATATTATTAGACATTCGTAATCACAATATTTTTAACAGTAACAAAGAGGATAACATGCAGATACAACTAAAAGGATACAACATAAATAGTAACTTAAAAGGATAGGATAATATAAGTTTTAGATAATGATTGCACTACTACAAACTATTACATTTGAATACAACTATAAGGACATAAAGATTACATAGTCCTAATCATTTATATCATCAAAACCATCAATATCAGAATCGTCATCTTCGAGCAGTAGATCTTCACTATCGTTGTCATCACCATCTTCGTTATCCTCAACGATTTCTTCAATTATATCTACCTCCTCAACAACATCGTCTTCACTTTTGACAGCAACAACATCATCCTCTTCTTCACTAGACTCACTAATAATTGTCACATCAGCAGGTGTAACACTAGTAGACTCGACTTGTAAAGGTTTATCGTCTGGACGAGGAGCTGTGCCTTGAAAACCACGGGCTTTGGTGGTTATAACAGCATACCATGGGCTTGCAGGAGTCTTAACACTATGCGGATAGTACACCTGTGTTGCTTTACTTGCTCAAATAAAAGGCTCGTCCATACCAGTTGTAAGACCCCGAATTTTATAAATAAAGATTTAATTTTCTTTATATATTATTTTAAAATAGTAAGGTGTATATTTGATAAATGTAAAAAGTTATGGGTGATATGTGCAAATATTTCAAAATAAGCAAGTGGTTATAAAATATTCTTGTTGTCGGGGAATATTCGTTTGGTCGTGGAATATTCTTGTTGTCGGGAAATATTCGTACGACGACGCAGCTATTTGTGGGCCCCACAACGAAATAACTGTCGGATATAAAAAGCGACATAAATAACCTTTTTATAAATAACGGTAAAACTGTTACGGTTAAACTGTTGAAATACCCGGTGATAAAAATACAGTAATACGCATTGTGCACAGTAGCACACGGTATTGCACAGTATTTCGAATTATTGATTCTTACGTAAGAAGTCACTTACTTAATTATTATTACAGTAATTACTGTTCAATATTTTATATTATTGATTCAATAATTGCATGGTATTTTATTGGTACAATAATTACTACGTTGATATTTATATCAATAATTGCTACGTTGCTATTTTATATGATTGATTCAATAATTGCTACCGTTGATATTTTGTATTATTGATTCAATAATTGTCACTGCACAGTATTTCACATTATCAACTCAATAATTTATATTATTTGAATAATATTATTAGATAGCATTATTGACAATGTCTAAGGAAGTTCTGTCTAGGAGGAGTTATTTAATTGCGCGCCAGTAAGGAAAAATCCTTATCGGAAGGCCCCTTCTTTCCTGGAAACGACCTGGTTGTCAATATTGTAGTTCTGTAATATTATTTGTGAATAATTAATTATTGATTTATATGATAAGAAAATATTTATTTTTTGGATATAAAAGAAGGAATTAGTGCTGATGTGTTTTTATCAGTATTTTGGTGTGGAAAATCATCCGTTTATGAATTTCGGCCATTTTCGGTTGAGAATTTGGAAAAACTTCCTTCTACAAAGTTGTAGAGAATTAAATTTCCTATAGAAAGGACATATTATTTTTATTTTTCTGATAAAAGGGCTATTTATTATGAATTATTGAATTTGTGAAAATAAATGTTTTTATTAAAAACATGGGTGGGCCCCACTTTTATTTTTTTGTTAAAAATTTTTGATTTTTGAAAGCAGCCAGACGATTTTTCAAAGCTTGAGAAATTTCTTCGAAGGCTTAGTTAGTCAACTTTGGCATCCTAAATTTTTTCTATAAATAGGGTGCTTAGGTTAGAACTGAAAATCACACCAGAATCAGAAGTTTTCTCTCTCTATAATATCGAGCGTATTTTTGTGAGTATTTAGATACTTTGAGTGTTACTATTCAGTGCAAGTTTCCTTCGGTATTATATCCGATATTCCAATCAGAAGTACTATTCTTTTGAGGTAAGGGATGTTATTTTCTTTCGTAAATGATGTTATTCTTTTCAATACCATTATACCAAAATATTGGCATGGATTTTATTATGAAATTCTTTCTTTTTTCGCCGGAGTTACTATTCACGTATATGGCACTATTCACGAAAAAAAATTAAATTTTCTTCTATTTGTCCAAGTTGCTTGTTAAGGTTCCTATCTTTGATTGGATCTAAGTTTTGAGCTTTATTCTTGAATTTTGCTCCACAATTGATTATTACGAAGTATTTTTGAATTGGATAAACTAAAATACGAATCCTTAGTCTTTGTCCTTTATCTCACTGAATTCGTTCTTTAAAATATTTTTCATCATCCTCAGTCCTAAAAGGTGATATAACTAAATATCTTTGGCCTGTAGAGCAAAGATGAATGATTACCTGATAAATATCTTTGGCCGTTGTAAGACCCCAACTTTTATGAATAAAGATTTAATTTTTTTTATATATTATTTCGAAATAGTAAGGTGTTGATTTGATAAATGTGAAAAGTTATGGGTGAAATATGCAAATATTTCAAAATGAGCAAGTGGTTATAAAATATTTTGGTTGTCGGGGAATATTCGTTTAGTCGTGGAATATTCTTGTTGTCGGAGAATATTCGTACGATGGCGCAGCTATTTGTGGGCCCCACAACGGAATAACTGTCGGATATAGAAAGCGACAGAAATAATCTTTTTATAAATAACGGCGTAGTTGTTACCGTTAGTGCTGTTGAAATATCCGGTGATTAAAATACAGTGATACGCGGTGTTGCACAATAGCACACGGTATTGCACAGTATTTCGAATTATTGAGTCTTACGTGAGAAGGCACTTACTCAATTATTGTTACAGTAATTACTGTTCAATAGTTTATATTATTGACTCAATAATTGCTACGTTGATATTTTATATTATTGACTCAATAATTGTTACATTGATATTTTATTGACTCAATAATTGCTACGTTGCTATTTTATATGATTGATTCAATAATGGCTACAGTTGATATTTTGGTATTATTGATTCAATAATTGTCACTGCACAGTATTTCACATTATCAACTCAATAATTCATATTATTTGAATAATATTATTAGATAGCATTATTGACAATGTCTAAGGAAGTTCTGTCTAGGAGGGGTTATTTAATTGCGCGCCAGTAAGGAGAAGTCCTTATCGGAAGGCCCCCTCTTTCTTGGGAACGACCTGGTTGTCAATATTATTGTTCTATAATATTATTTGTGAATAATTAATTATTGATTTATATGATAAGAAAATATTTATTTTGTGGATATAAAAGAAGGAATTAGCGCTGATGAGTTTTTATCAGTATTTTGGTGTGAGAAATCATCTGTTTATGGATTTCGGATAATTTATGTTTGGAATTTGGAAAAACTTCCTTCTACAAAGTTGTAGAGAATTAAATTTTCTATAGAAGAACATAGAATTTGTATTTTTCTGACAAATGGGCTATTTATTATGAATTATTGAAGTTTTGTAAAATAAATATTTTTTTTAATGGGTGGACCCCACTTTTGTTGAAATTTTTTTAGCCGCCAGGCGGCAGAAATTTTTTGAAAATAATAATATTTTATTATTTTAGTCTTCTTTGGCATCCTAAGCTTTTCCTATAAATAGGGTGCTTAGGTTAGAATTGAAAATCACACCAGAAATCAGAAGTTTTCTCTCTCTATAATATCAAGTGTATTTTTATGAGTATTTCAATACTTTGAGTATTAGTATTCAGTGCAAGTTTTCTTCGGTATTATATCCGATATTCTAGTCAGATGTACTATTCTTTTGAGGTAAGGGATGTTATTTCTTTCATAAATGATGTTATTCTTTTCAATATCATTATACCAAAATATTGGCATAGATTTTGTTATGAAATTCTTACTTTTTCTGTCGGGGTTACTATTCACGTATACGGCACTATTCACGAAAAAAATTAAATTTTCTTCTATTTGTCCAAATTGTCTGTCATGGTTACTATCTTTGATTGGATCTAAATTTTGAGCTCTATTCTTGAATTTTGCTCCATAAAGTATTATTATGGGTTATTTTTGAATTTGGATAAACTAAATGACGAATCCTTAATATTTATCTGTTATCCCACTGGATTCGTTCTTTAAAATATTTTTCATCATCCTCAGTCCTAAAAGATGATGTAACTGAATATCTTTGGCATGTAGAGCAAAGACGAATGATTACCTGATGAATATCTTTGGCCTGTAGTGCAAAGATGACTGGTGTTGTGATGAACATGATCACTGATGATACAAATGAATATCTTTGGCCGTAGTGCGAAGATGAATATTTGATTTGAGATATATATTGATTGATGTTACAGGGATAAAATATTGATGATGAACTTTTAAATCATAGAAGATAGTAGACTTCATTCTCTACTTAACTCTTCTAATGAATTATTATTTCCGCTGTGAATATTGATCTAAAGTTGGTTGTCCATTATATTTTATCTGATTTGGTGAAGACTAACGATAATTTATTTTCCATTATCTTAGTCATAATATTCTTTACTGAGCTAGTTGAGCTCACCCTTTTCATCTGTTGTCCTATTCAGAAAATGAGAATGTTGCGGGAACTAGTCGGGGGACAGAGTGATGGTCCGAGTTAGAGCAGTAGTAGTCCTCACTATTTCTGATAAATAGCATGATAATAATTGTAATGAGGACTTATTTTGAATATTAATATTTTCTATATATTTGTATTGACATTCACAGTTGTGTGATCGTATTTTGCACGACCGTATGATATAAAGTTTGTATTTGAATTTTGTACCATGTATTTGGCGACTCAGAATGGGTTGGGTTGACTGGACCTATTCTGGGGGCGTCACAGTTGGTATCAGAGCTTAGGGATATGATCTCTGGCGGAGATCGGGGAATAGAACTAGGAGGGGAGAGACGAGTAAATCCTTCACTAGTATGTCCTACCTAAGCTTATGTGGTATTTAATTGGTCAGTCGGAGCATAGGGTTAATATGTGGTATGTTATTTGTTTAATTAACCCTTGTTTTATGGCAGTATTTGAGAATGGCAGCTGAGAATGTTAACAACGAAGTGAATGAGACCGTGGAAACACCTTTAATCACTAACTAGGAGAACGTGCAACCAGAAAGCAATGTTCATCCTGAAAATAACGCTGGACAGACGATAAACGATGAGATGTTTAGAAGTCTTTTGCATTTTATGCAAACCAGACGAGGGAGACTCGTGTGCAAAATACAGGTGGAGATAATAACAACACGCGAGTTGTCACTGCCAAGAAATTCAAAGAATTGGGACCACCAGAGTTTCTGGGAAAGCCGGATCCGATCAAGGCGGAGACGTGGATTAAATAAATTATCAAGATATTTGATGTCTTGGGATGCACGGAGGAACAGATGGTTCCATTCGCCACGTTTATGTTCCGTGGAGAGGCAGATTACTGGTGGGAATCTGTAAAGCTTACCCAGCCTGCCGCACTAAAGATGTCTTGGGAAGCATTCCAGAAACTGTTCAATGATAAGTACTTTTCTGAAAGTATTCGTCATATGAAAGAGGTAGAGTTTATCAGACTCGAGCAAAACAACATGACGATATCCCAATACGAGGCTAAGTTTGCGGAGCTGTCCAGGTTTACACCTCATTTGGTGGAGAATGAGGAACGTATGACGCGGATGTTTCTAAGAAGTTTGAAATCCGAAATACGTCAATACCTCATTTCTCATAAATTTTCTTTATATTCGGATGTAGTAAAAAGGGCCCAGTTATTAGAACGAGATAATGATTATGTTCAACCGAGGGACCACAACCAAGGTCGTACCGGTGTCAGCAGTCATCGGAGCAATGACAACCAGCGAGGAGGAAAGTATGACAGAAGCGGTAACCATTCCGGTGGTAATCGTGGCCATGATAGTAGAAGAAGCGAATCGGGGGTGGTGATTCGAAAGGCAGTTGCAGACAAGTCAAAGTCGGTGATTCCTGGAAGAGCGTTTGTCGTGACAGCCCAAAACGAGAGGAATCCACACGAGGTGATTACGGGTAAGCTAATCATAAACTCTTGCGAAGTTTACACCTTGTTAGATACCGGTGCTACCCATTCCTTTATTTCACCTGCTTGTGCTCAACGTTTGAACTTGATTTCGGATAAATTAGACTTTGACTTATCTGTTGAAACTCCGTTAGGAGAAACCTTCGTTACATCTACAGTTTACAAATCTTGCTTGATTCAGATTGGTACCCTTATCTTACCTGTTGATCTTATATCCTTGAAAATACTTGCATTTGACGTGATTTTAGGAATTGACTGGTTAACCACTTACCATGCCAAAATTGATTGTTTTCGTAAGGTTGTTAGTTTTCATATTCCTAATCAACCTGTTGTACGAATCCAAATCACCAAACCACTAAAATCAGTCAATATCATTTCAAATCCCAAGGCTATTCGTTTATTGAAAAACGGATGTCAAGCTTTCTTAGCTCATGTCACTGATTTAAACCAGAATACATCAGATTTGAATGATATTTCCGTTGTTAATGAATTTCCTGATGTATTTCCCGAAGAACTTTCCGGTCTACCCCCAGAACGTGAAGTTGAATCCTTTATTGACCTTGAACCCGGTACAATACCCATTTCTAAAACCCCATATCGAATGGCTCCTATTGAACTTCAGGAGTTAAAGGTCCAACTACAGGAGTTGTTAGACATTGGTTTTATTCGTCCTAGTACGTCTCCTTGGGGTGCTCCTGTTTTATTCGTAAAGAAGAAAGACGGGAGTATGCGACTTTGCATTGACTATCGGGAGTTGAACCATGTCACCATTAAGAATAGGTATCCGCTACCTCGTATTGATGACCTGTTCGACCAGTTGCAAGGAGTGCAATTCTTTTCAAAGATCGATCTTCGCTCTTGATATCATTAGTTGAAGATTAAAACTGAGGATATTCCAAAGACTGCTTTCAGAACACGGTACGGGCATTATGAGTTCTTAGTCATGTCTTTTGGATTGACTAATGCTCCTGCTGCTTTCGTGGATATGATGAACCGTATATTTAAGGAGTATTTGGATCAATTCGTTGTTGTCTTTATTGATGACATCCTCATCTATTCTAAAAGCCGTGAAGATCATAAGCACCATTTGAAGTTGGTACTTCAAAAGATTCGTGAGAACAAGCTATTTGCTAAGCTGAAGAAATGCGAGTTCTGGCTTGAGGAAGTAGCATTCCTTGGGCACGTGGTATCGAAACGTGGAGTATCTGTTGACCCGACGAAGATTGAAGCAATACAAAGCTGGGAGCAACCTAAGTCGGTGACTGAAGTACAAAGCTTTCTGGGTTTAGCTGGTTATTATCGGAGGTTCGTAGAGGGATTTTCTCAAATCCCTACTCCATTAACTCAGTTGACTCGGAAAGATAAAAAATTCGTTTGGAGCGAGGAATGTGAGAAGAGCTTCCAAGAGCTCAAGAGGAGACTTATTTCTGCACCTGTTCTGATAATACCATCTGGTTCGGATGGATTTGTTATCTACAGCGATGCTTCGGGCAAAGGGTTAGGATGTGTTCTCATGCAACATGGGAAAGTCATAGCCTATGCCTCGCGACAACTCAAAGAATATGAGAGGAATTATCCTACTCATGATTTAGAGTTGGCAGCAGTCGTTTTCGCGTTGAAGATCTGGAGACATTACTTGTACGGAGAAAAAGTGGAGATTTATACGGATCATAAGAGCCTTAAATATTTCTTCACTCAGAAGGAACTCAACATGCGACAACGACGTTGGCTTGAGCTGTTGAAAGATTACGATCATACCATCCAATACCATCCTGGAAAAGTGAACGTGGTAGCTGACGCGTTAAGTAGAAGATCATATATGGGAACGAGTGCGATGATGTCAAGTATACGCGTAGAACCAGCTTTGATTGATAATGTTAAAGCTGCTCAAGCTACGGATCCGAAGCTGATGAAGATGAAGAAGAAGGTGCAAGGAGGTGCCATTCCAGAAGCAAGAATCAATGAAAAGGGAATACTTTGAGTCAACTCCAGACTTTGTGTTCCTAACGATTCTGACTTGAAGCATAGAATCATGATGGAGGCACACAACACACCGTTTGCAATCCATCCTGGGAGTACCAAAATGTATCGTGATCTCCGACATACAATTTGGTGGAGCAATATGAAAAGAGAGATCGCGGAGTTTATTTCGAGATGTTTGACTTGTCAACGTGTAAAGGCAAAGCATCAAGTACCGAAGGGTCCATTGCAACCACTGGAGATTCCGAAATGGAAGTGGGAACACATTACGATGAATTTCGTTACGGGTCTTCCCAAGGTTTCTCAAGGCATAGATGCGATTGGGGTTATTGTTGATAGATTAACTAAGTCTGCTCATTTCTTGCCGATACGAGAGACTTATTCCCTTGAACGTCTTGCTCATATGTACGTGAATGAGATTGTGAGATTGCATGGCATGCCAATATCCATAGTTTCGGATCGTGACCCCAGATTTACTTCACGATTTTGGATCAGTTTGCAGAAAGCTATGGGCACGGATTTAAGATTCAGTTCGGCTTATCATCCTCAAACGGACGGACAATCGGAAAGAACTATTCAAACTCTTGAAGATCTATTGAGACTCTGTGTTCTAGACTTAAAAGGGAGTTGGGATAATTATTTACCATTGGTGGAATTCTCCTACAACAACAGTTATCAGGCAAGTATAGGCGTAGCTCCATTCGAGGCATTGTATGGGAGAAAGTGTCGCTCTCCAGTATACTGGAATGAGGTGGGTGAAGCAACATTATTGGGACCGGAGTTAGTACGTATGACTACGAAAAAGATCCAAATGATCCGACAACGTATACAAACAGCACAAGATCGACAAAAGAGTTATGCGGATCTTCATTGAAAGGACGTAGAATTTAATGTTGGAGACCATGTGTTATTACGTGTTGCTCCGTGGAAAGGAGTTACGAGGTTTGGCAAGAGAGGAAAGCTCAATCCACGATTCATTGGTCCATTTGAGATTCTTGACCGAATAGGAAATGTGGCCTATAGACTCACTTTACCTCCAAGCATGTCTCGTGTTCATAACATGTTTCACATATCCGTGTTACGTAAATATGTGAAGGATCCAAACCGCATTATTGAGTTAGAACCAGACGAGATAGCTGAAAATTTAACGTACGAGGAGGTACCAGTCAAGATCTTGGATAGGAAGGAGCATGTCCTACGCTCGAAAATTATACCTCAAGTTAAAGTTTTGTGGAGAAACCATGCAATTGAGGAAATGACGTGGGAATTGGAATCGGAAATGAAAGCGAGGTATCCGCACCTTTTTGATATACCAGGTACGTACGTCAATTTCGAGGACAAAATTTCATAAGGAGGGGAGGTTGTAAGATCCCAACTTTTATGAATAAAGATTTAATTTTTTTTATATATTATTTCAAAATAGTAAGGTGTTGATTTGATAAATGTGAAAAGTTATGGGTGAAATGTGCAAGTGGTTATAAAATATTCTGGTTGTCGGGGAATATTCTTGTTGTTGGAGAATATTCGTACGACGGCGCAGCTATTTGTGGGCCCCACAACGGAATAACTGGATATAGAAAGCGACAGAAATAACCTTTTTATAAATAACGGCGTAGTTGTTACCGTTAGTGCTGTTGAAATATCCGGTGATTAAAATACAGTGATACGCGGTGTTGCACAATAGCACACGGTATTGCACAGTATTTCGAATTATTGAGTCTTACGTGAGAAGGCACTTACTCAATTATTGTTACAGTAATTACTGTTCAATAGTTTATATTATTGACTCAATAATTGCTACGTTGATATTTTATATTATTGACTCAATAATTGTTACATTGATATTTTATTGACTCAATAATTGTTACGTTGCTATTTTATATGATTGATTCAATAATGGCTACAGTTGATATTTTGGTATTATTGATTCAATAATTGTCACTGCACAATATTTCACATTATCAACTCAATAATTCATATTATTTGAATAATATTATTAGATAGCATTATTGACAATGTCTAAGGAAGTTCTGTCTAGGAGGGGTTATTTAATTGCGCGCCAGTAAGGAGAAGTCCTTATCGGAAGGCCCCCTCTTTCTTGGGAACGACCTGGTTGTCAATATTGTTGTTCTATAATATTATTTGTGAATAATTAATTATTAATTTATATGATAAGAAAATATTTATTTTGTGGATATAAAAGAAGGAATTAGCGCTGATGAGTTTTTATCAGTATTTTGGTGTGAGAAATCATCTGTTTATGGATTTCGGATAATTTATGTTTGGAATTTGGAAAAACTTCCTTCTACAAAGTTGTAGAGAATTAAATTTCCTATAGAAGAATATAGAATTTGTATTTTTCTGACAAATGGGCTATTTATTATGAATTATTGAAGTTTTGTAAAATAAATATTTTTTTTAATGGGTGGACCCCACTTTTGTTGAAATTTTTTTAGCCGCCAGGCGGCAGAATTTTTTTGAAAATAATAATATTTTATTATTTTAGTCTCCTTTGGCATCCTAAGCTTTTTCTATAAATAGGGTGCTTAGGTTAGAATTGAAAATCACACCAGAAATCAGAAGTTTTCTCTCTCTATAATATCAAGTGTATTTTTATGAGTATTTCAATACTTTGAGTATTAGTATTCAGTGCAAGTTTTCTTCGGTATTATATCCGATATTCTAGTCAGAGGTACTATTCTTTTGAGGTAAGGGATGTTATTTCTTTCATAAATGATGTTATTCTTTTCAATATCATTATACCAAAATATTGGCATAGATTTTGTTATGAAATTCTTACTTTTTCTGTCGGGGTTACTATTCACGTATACGGCACTATTCACGAAAAAAATTAAATTTTCTTCTATTTGTCCAAATTGTCTGTTATGGTTACTATCTTTGATTGGATCTAAATTTTGAGCTCTATTATTGAATTTTGCTCCACAAAGTATTATTATGGGTTATTTTTGAATTTGGATAAACTAAATGACGAATCCTTAATATTTATCTGTTATCCCACTGGATTCGTTCTTTAAAATATTTTTCATCATCCTCAGTCCTAAAAGATGATGTAACTGAATATCTTTGGCATGTAGAGCAAAGACGAATGATTACCTGATGAATATCTTTGGCCTGTAGTGCAAAGATGACTGGTGTTGTGATGAACATGATCACTGATGATACAAATGAATATCTTTGGCCGTAGTGCGAAGATGAATATTTGATTTGAGATATATATTGATTGATGTTACAGGGATAAAATATTGATGATGGACTTTTAAATCATAGAAGATAGTAGACTTCATTCTCTACTTAACTCTTCTAATGAACTGTTATTTTCGCTGCGAATATTGATCTAAAGTTGGTTGTCCATTATATTTTATCTGATTTGTTGAAGACTAACGATAATTTATTTTCCATTATCTTAGTCATAATATTCTTTACTGAGCTAGTTGAGCTCACCCTTTTCATCTGTTGTCCTCTTCAGGAAATGAGAATGTTGCGGGAACTAGTCGGGGGACAGAGTGATGGTCCGAGTTAGAGCAGTAGTAGTCCTCACTATTTCTGATAAATAGTGTGATAATAATTGTAATGAGGACTTAGTTTGAATATTAATATTTTTTACATATTTGTATTGACACTCACAGTTGTGTGGTCGTATTTTGCACGACCGTATGATATAAAGTTTGTAGTTGAATTTTGTACCATGTATTTGGCGACTCAGAATGGGTTGGGTTGACTGGACCTATTCTGGGGGCGTCACAGCCGTAGTGCAAAGATGGACAGGTGTTGAGATGAACATGACCACTGATGATACAAATGAATATCTTAGTGCAAAGATGAATATTTGATTTGAGATGTATATTGATTGATGTTACAGGGATAAAATATTGATGATAAACTTTTAAATCATAGAAGATAGTAGACTTCATTCTCTACTTAACTCTTCTAATGAATTGTTATTTTCGCTGCGAATATTGATCTAAAATTTGTTGTCAATAATATTTTATCTGAATTATTGAAGACTAACGATAATTTATTTTTCATTATCTTAGTCATAATATTCTTTACTGGGCTAGTTGAGCTCACCCTTTTCATCTATTGTCCTCTTCAGGAAATGAGAATGTCGCAGGAACTAGTCGGGAGACAGAGTGATGGTCCGAGTTAGAGCAGTAGTAGTCCTCACTATTTCTAATAAATAGTGTGATAATAATTATAATGAGGACTTAGTTTGAATGTTAATATTTTTTATATATTTGTATTGACACTCACAGTTGTGTGATCGTATTTTGCACGACCGTGTGATATAAAATTGTATTTGAATTTTGTACCATGTATTTCGCGACTCAGAATGGGTTGGGTTGACTGGACCTATTCTGGGGGCGTCACAGTTGGTATCAGAGCTTAGGGATATGATCTCTGGCGGAGATCGGGGAATAGAACTAGGAGGGGAGAGACGAGTAAATCCTTCACTAATATGTCCTACCTATGCTTATGTGGTATTTAATTGGTCAGTCGGAGCATAGGGTTAATATGTGATATGTTATTTGTTTAATTAACCCTTGTTTTATGGCAGTATTTGAGAATGGCAGCTGAGAATGTTAACAACGAAGTGAATGAGACCGTGGAGACACCTTTAATCACTAACTAGGAGAACGTGCAACCAGAAGGCAATGTTCATCCTGAAAACAACGCTGGACAGACGATAAACGATGAGATGTTTAGAAGTCTTTTGCAGTTTATGCAAAACCAGATGAGGGAGACTCGTGTGCAAAATACAGGTGGAGATAATAACAACACGCGAATCGTCACTGCCAAGCAGTTCTAAAAGTTGGGACCACCATAATTTCAGGGAAAGAAGGATCCGATCAAGGCAGAGACGTGGGTTAAGCAAATTACCAAGATATTTGATGTCTTGGGATGCACGAAGGAATAGAAGGTTACATTCGCCACGTTTATGTTCCGTGGAGAGGCAGATTACTGGTGGGAATCCGTGAAGCGTACCCAGCCTGCCGCACTCAAGATGTCTTGAGAAGCGTTCCGAAAATTATTCAATGACAAGTACTTTCCTGAAAGTATTCGTCATATGAAGGAGGTAGAGTTTATCAGACTAGGACAAAATAACATGACGGTGTCCCAGTACGAGGCTAAGTTCGCGGAGTTGTCCAGGTTTGCACCTCATTTGGTGGAGAATGAGGAACGTATGACGCGGATGTTTCTGAGAGGTTTGAAACCCGAAATACGTCAATACCTCATTTCTCACAAACTTTCTCTATATTCGGATGTAGTAAACAAGGCCCAGTTGTTAGAACGAGATAGTGATTATATTCAACTAAGGGACAACAACCAAGGTCGTACCGGTGGCAGCAGTCATCGGAGCAATGACAACCAGCGGGGAGGAAAGTATGATAGAAGCGGTAACCACTCCGGTGGTAATCGTGGCCATGATAGTAGAAAAAGCGAATCGGGGGGAGATTTGAAGAAGAGAAGGTACAACAATGAGAACGTGAAGACGTTGACATCAGCACCAGCATCAACTATTTCTAGGGGAGGAGAACGACCACCGATCGTATGCTATAAATGCGGAAAAGAGGGACACATCTGCCAAAACTGCCCACAACAATTCAAAGCATGCTATAACTGCGGAAAAGAATGACATATAGCTCGAGATTGTCCTATAGCAAAACCAAGTCCAGCGGGGATGGTGATTCCAAAGGTGGTTTCGGACAAGTCAAAGTCGGTGATTCCTGGAAGAAAGTTTGTCGTGACATCCTAAAATGCGAGGAACCCACACGAGGTGATTACGGGTAAGCTAATCATAAACTCTTGCGAAGTTTACACCTTGTTAGATACCAGTGCTATCCATTCTTTTATTTCACCTGCTTGTGCTCAACGTTTGAACTTGATTTTTGATAAGTTAGACTTTGACTTATCTGTTGAAACTCCGTTAGGAGAAACTTTCGTTACATCTACAGTTTACAAATCTTGCTTGATTCAGATTGGTACCCTTACCTTACCTGTTGATTTTATATCTTTGAAAATACTTGCATTTGACGTGATTTTAGGAATTGACTGGTTAACCACTTACCATGCCAAAATTGATTATTTTCGTAAGGTTGTTAGTTTTCATATTCCTTATCAACCTGTTGTGCGAATCCAAACCACCAAACCTCTAAAATTAGTCAATATCATTTCAAGTCACAAAGCTATTCGTTTATTGAAAAATGGATGTCAAGCTTTCTTAGCTCATGTCACTGATCTAAACCAGAATACGTTAGGTTTGAATGATATTTCCGTTGTTAATGAGTTTCCTGATGTATTTCCCGAAGAACATCCCGGTCTACCCCCAGAATGTGAAGTTGAATTCTTTATTGACCTTGAGCCCGGTACAAAACCCATTTCTAAAACCTCATATCGAATGGCTCCTATTGAACTCCAGGAGTTAAAGGTCCAACTACAGGAGTTGTTAGACATCGGTTTTATTCATCCTAGTACGTCTCCTTGGGGTGCTCCTGTTTTATTCGTAAAGAAGAAAGACGGGAGTATGCGACTTTGTATTGACTATCGGGAGTTGAACCATGTCACCATCAAGAATAGGTATCCGTTACCTCGTATTGATGACTTGTTCGACCAGTTGCAAGGAGCACAATTCTTTTTAAAGATCGATCTTCGTTCTGGATATCATCAGTTGAAGATTAAAACTGAGGATATTCCAAAGACTGCCTTCAGAACTCGGTACGGGCATTATGAGTTCTTAGTCATGTCTTTTGGATTGACTAAAGCTCATGCTGCTTTCATGGATATGATGAACCATGTATTTAAGGAATATTTTGATTAGTTCGTTGTTGTCTTTATTGATGACATCCTCATCTATTCTAAAAGCCGTGAAGATCATGAGCACCACTTGAAGTTGGTACTTCAAAAGCTTAATGAGAATAAGCTATATGCCAAGCTGAAGAAATGCGAGTTTTGGCTTGAGGAAGTAGCATTCCTTGGGCACGTGGTGTCGAAACGTGGAGTATCTATTGACCCAACGAAGATTGAAGCAATATAAAGTTGGGAGCAACCTAAGTCGGTGACCGAAGTACGAAGCTTTCTGGGCTTAGCTGGTTATTATCGGATTCGTAGAGGGATTTTCTCGAATTGCTACTCCATTAACTCAATTGACTCGAAAAGATACAAAATTTGTTTGGATCGAGGAATGCGAGAAGAGCTTCCAAGAGTTCAAGAGAAGACTTATCTCGGCACCTGTTCTGACAATACCATCTGGTTCGGATGAATTTGTTATCTACAGCGATGCTTCGGGCAAAGGGTTAGGATATGTTCTCATGCAACATGGGAAAGTCATAGCCTATGCCTCGCGACAACTCAAAGAATATGAGAGAAATTATCCTACTCATGATCTAGAGTTGGCAGCAGTCGTTTTTGCGTTGAAGATCTGGAGACATTACTTGTACGGAGAAAAAGTGGAGATTTATACGGATCATAAGAACCTTAAATATTTCTTCACTCAGAAGGAACTCAACATGCGGCAACGACGTTGGCTTGAGCTGTTGAAAGATTACGATCATACCATCCAATACCATCCTTGAAAAGCGAACGTGGCAGCTGACGCGTTGAGTAGAATATCATATGCAGAAACAAGTGCGATGATGTCAAGTATATGCGTAGAACCAGCTTTGATTGATAAGGTTAAAGCTGCTCAAGCTACAGATCTGGAGCTGATGAAGATGAAGAAGAACGTGCAAGAAGGTGCCATTCCAGAAGCAAGAATCGATGAAGAGGGAATACTTCGAGTCAACTCCAGACTTTGTGTTCCTAACGATTCCTACTTGAAGCATAGAATCATGATGGAGGCACACAACACACCATTTGCAATCCATTTTGGGAGTACCAAAATGTATCGTGATCTTCGACATATATTTTGGTGGAGCAATATGAAAAGAGAGATCGCGGAGTTTATTTCGAGATGTTTAACTTGTCAACGTGTAAAGGCGGAGCATCAAGTGCCGAAGGGTCCACTGCAACCACTGGAGATTCCAAAATGGAAGTGGGAACACATTACGATGGATTTCGTTACGGGTCTTCCCAAGGTTTCTCAAGGCATAGATGCGATTTGGGTTATTGTTGATAGATTAACCAAGTCTGCTCATTTCTTGCCGATACGAGAGACTTATTCCCTGGAACGTCTTGCCCATATGTACGTGAATAAGATTATGAGATTGCATGGCATGCCAGTATCCATAGTTTCGGATCGTGACCCTTGATTTACTTCACGATTTTGGATCAGTTTGCAGAAAGCTATAAGTACGGATTTACGATTCAACTCGGCTTGTCATCCTCAAACAGACGGACAATCAGAAAGGAGTATTCAAACTCTTGAAGATCTATTGAGACTCTGTGTTCTAGACTTCAAAGGGAGTTGGGATAAGTACTTATCATTGGTGAAATTCTCCTACAATAACAGTTATCAAGCAAGTATAGGCGTAGCTCCATTCGAAGCGTTGTATGAGAGAAAGTGTCGTTCTCCAGTATGCTGGGATGAGGTGGGTGAAGCAACATTATTGGTACCGGAGTTGGTACGTATGACTACAAAAAAGATTCAAATGATCCGGCAACGGATACAAACCGCACAAGATCGACAAAAGAGTTATGCGAATCTTCATCGAAATGACGTGGAATTTAATGTTGGGGATCATATATTGTTACGTGTTGCTCCATGGAAGGGAGTTACGAGGTTTGGCAAGAGAGGAAAGCTCAATCCACGATTCATTGGTCCATTTAAGATTCTTGATCGAATAGGAAATGTGGCCTATAGACTCGCTTTACCTCCAAGTATGTCTCGTGTTCATAACGTTTTTCACATATCCGTGCTTCGTAAATATGTGAAAGATCCAAACCACATTATTGAGTTAGAACCGGACGAGATAGCTGAAGATTTAACGCATGAGGAGGTACATGTCAAGATTTTGGATAGGAACGAGCATGTCCTACGCTCAAAAATTATACCTCAAGTTAAAGTTTTGTGGAGAAACCATGCTATTGAGAAAACGACCTAGGAGTTAGAATCGAAAATGAAAGCGAGGTATCCTCACCTTTTCGACATATCAGGTACGTACGTCAATTTCGAGGACGAAATTTTATAAGGAGGGGAGGATGTAAGACCCCGAATTTTATAAATAAATATTTAATTTTCTTTATATATTATTTCGAAATAGTAAGGTGTATATTTGATAAATGTGAAAAGTTCTGGGTGAAATGTGTAAATATTTCAAAATAAGCAAGTGGTTATAAAATATTCTTGTTGTCGGAGACTATTCGTTTGGTCGTGGAATATTCTTGTTGTCGGGGAATATTCGTACGACGACGCAGCTATTTGTGGGCCCCACAATGGAATAACTGTCGGATATAGAAAGTGACAGAAATAACCTTTTTCTAAATAACGGTAAAACTGTTACGGTTAAACTGTTGAAATACCCGGTGATAAAAATACAGTAATACGCGTTGTGCACAGTAGCACACGGTATTGCACAGTATTTTGAATTATTGGTTCTTACGTAAGAAGTCACTTACTCAATTATTGTTACAGTAATTACTGTTCAATATTATATTATTGATTTAATAATTGCATGATATTTTATTAGTTCAATAATTGCTACGTTGATATTAATATCAATAATTACTACGTTGCTATTTTATATGATTGATTCAATAATTGCTACCGTTGATATTTTGTATTATTGATTCAATAATTGTCACTGCACAGTATTTCATATTATCAACTCAATAATTCATATTATTTGAATAATATTATTAGATAGCATTATTGACAATGTATAAGGAAGTTCTGTCTAGGAGGGGTTATTTAATTGCGCGCCAGTAAGGAGAAATCCTTATCGGAAGGCCCCTCTTTCTTGAAAACGACCTGGTTGTCAATATTGTAGTTCTGTAATATTATTTATGAATTATTAATTATTGATTTATATGATAAGAAAATATTTATTTTGTGGATATAAAAGAAGGAATTAGTGCTGATGTATTTTTATCAATATTTTGGTATGGAAAATCATCCGTTTATAAATTTCGGCCATTTTCGGTTGAGATTTTGGAAAAACTTCCTTCTACAAAGTTGTACAGAATTAAATTTTCTATGGAAAAGACATATCATTTGTATTTTTCTGATAAAAGGGCTATTTATTATGAATTATTGAAGTTGCAAAAATAAATATTTTTATTAAAAATATGGGTGGGCCCCACTTTTTTTTTTGTTGAAAAATTCTGATTTTTGAAAGTAGCCAGACGATTTTTCAAAGCTTGAGAAATTTCTCCGAAGGCTTACTTAGTCAAATTTGGCATCCTAAGCTTTTCCTATAAATAGGGTGCTTAGGTTAGAATTGAAAATCACACCAGAATCAGAAGTTTTCTCTCTCTATAATATCGAGCGTATTTTTGTGAGTATTTAGATACTTTGAGTGTTACTATTCAGTGCAAGTTTTCTTCGGTATTATATCCGATATTCCAGTCAGAAGTACTATTCTTTTGAGGTAAGGGATGTTATTTTCTTTCGTAAATGATGTTATTCTTTTCAATACCATTATACCAAAATATTAGCATAGATTTTATTATGAAATTCTTACTTTTTTCGTCGGGGTTACTATTCACGTATACAGCACTATTCACGAAAAAAATTAAATTTTCTTCTATTTGTCCAAGTTACTTGTTAAGGTTCCTATCTTTGATTGGATCTAAGTTTTGAGCTTTATTCTTGAATTTTACTCCACAATTGATTATTAAAAAGTATTTTTGAATTGGATAAACTAAAATACAAATCCTTAGTCTTTGTCCTTTATCTTAATGAATTTTTTTAAAAAATATTTTTCATCATCCTCAGTCCTAAAAGATGATATAACTGAATATCTTTGGCCTGTAGAGCAAAGATGAATGATTACCTGATGAATATCTTTGGCCGTAGTGCAAGATGGACAGGTGTTGAGATGAACATGACCACTGGTGATACAAATGAATATCTTTGGCCCATAGTGCAAAGATGAATATTTGATTTGAGATGTATATTGATTGATGTTACAGGGATAAAATATTGATGATGAACTTTTAAATCATAGAAGATAGTAGACTTCATTCTTTACTTAACTCTTCTAATGAATTGTTATTTTCGCTGCGAATATTGATCTAAAACTTGTTGTCAATAATATTTTATCTGAATTGTTGAAGACTAACAATAATTTATTTTCCATTATCTTAGTCATAATATACTTTACTGGGCTAGTTGAGCTCACCCTTTTCATCTATTATCCTCTTCAGAAAATGAGAATATCGCAGGAACTAGTCGGGGGACAGAGTGATGGTCCAAGTTAGAGTAGTAGTAGTCCTCACTATTTTTAATAAATAGTGTGATAATAATTATAATGAGAACTTAGTTTGAATGTTAATATTTTTACATATTTGTATTGACATTCACAGTTGTGTGGTCATATTTTGCACGACCGTGTGATATAAAGTTGTATTTGAATTCTGTACCATGTATTTACCGACTCAGAATGGGTTGGGTTGACTGGACCTATTCTGGGGGCGTCACACCAGTCATCAGTCTTAGTTTTGACTTAACATTAACAGTCACCAATCCTGATTTTTTATCTACTTTAACTCCATTCTCAACATCAAACTAATGACAATTGAAGCAAACTAACTCTCCCCAATATTTGAGAATGACAACTTTTAGCAATCATTCATACCAGTCATCCCAAATATGATCGTAGCAGCTACCTTTAACCACAACACCATAATCAGCAGAAGCGACTTTCCCAATATCGCAGCACTTAAATCTGTAACCATTGACAATGCAGCATGTATAAGTATCTATATATCTTTCAGGGTCGTTGGCTATAAGCTTTAGCCGATTGTCAGCTAACTCATCTGTGAGGACCTAATGTACATTAACACAACATATTCTAAAGTTAATTACGCCATAAGAATAAATCTATGATGGTAGATTCATTGAACTTGTAAAGGTTAGACTTACATGATCTTTAAACCATTGCACAAATTGTCCATTTCTCAAATTTTGCAAATCCCCGTCCGATATACTCAGATTCGCTTCACGTACTTCAGCATCATATTGACTGCAGCACAGTTATATACTTAATGTGTTTGTAAAGGAACTTGACATAGTTACACCAGACATATATAGTTACGACTACTTACTTAATGTATGGCGCTACTTCATTCATGTTGACAAGTGCATACAATGTGGCAGCTACATACTCACTATCGGTCAAAAATCGCCTTTTTTTTACCGCCGAATGGGCGTACAAGATGACTAAAGGTAGTTAATTCTCCATTTTTCTCGTGCGCAACAGCCTCATTCCGACGTAAGCGATTGTGCTTCGTCTGAATATTCGGCTCAAAGTTCAACGAGCAGAAATTAACAAGTTCCTCCATAACATAACTTTCAGCAATTGACCCCTCTACACGGGCTCTATTCACCTTTTGCTTTAGACGTCGCATATACCTATGTGATATATATGCATGTATAGATTAGCAAACAAGAATGAACATTTTACTGCATTAAAAACATTAATGTCATTACCTCTTGTATGGATACATTCATCTATATTGCACGGGACTGCCAAATTTAGCTTCGTTTGGCAAGTGAATAGGCAAATGCTCCATTGAATCAAAAAACGATGGAGGGGAGATCATTTATAACTTGCAAATTATTTCCACTATCTGCATCTCCATTTTATCTATGTCTTTGAGCTGGAGCTCCGTTAAGCATAGATCTCTATAGAAATTAGAAAGCTCTGTCAGTGCTTCAACCACACGTTTCGGTAATAAGTCGATAAATGCTACAGGGATCAACTTCTGCATGAATACGTGACAATCATGACTTTTGAGACCCCAAAACTTCAGCTCTTCGACTTTACAACACCTTGCTATATTCGAAGAATATCCATCTGGGAGCTTCAGTCCACTAATCCAATTACATATCAATATCAACTGTTCCCTGGTCAAAGTATAATCAGCTTTAGGCATTACCATTTTACTACCCTCCTAATACAGCCACAGATCTTCCTTAATGTTCTTTTCTACCAAATCAAGCCTCGACTTGTTGTTGTCCTTTGTTCTACCCTTGGCATCTAGGACTGTATAAAAAATGTTATCAAATACGTTCTTCTCAGTATGCATCGGATCTAAACAATGACGGATGCAGAGTGTAGCCTAATAAGGCAGGTCAAAGAACATGGATCTGTGTGTCCAATTGTGAACCTTGCCGTAACCATAAGCTCGCTCTAATTTGTGATTCTTCCCTGGAGGTGGAAACTTTAAATGACTAATCCAACTCAACACTGCTGTCCCAGATAGACGACCAGGTACTTGACGTTTTTCTATTTTTTGATTGAATTGTCTACTCATCCGTCGATAATAATGTTCAATCGGCAAAAACTGTCTGGATGTTGCAAAGTAACTCATTTCCCCCCATGTTTAAGCCGCATAGCTTTAACTGACCCCATGCACATGGGACATAACAAACCCCCGTGAGTCGACCATCCACTGATCATTCCTAACGTCGGGAAGTCATTTATTATCCACAGTAAAGCTGCCCTCATGTCAAAGTTCTGCTTAAGAGATACATCATAAGTTTGAACCCCTTTTCCCCACAATATCTTCAACTCATCAACAAACGGCCTGAGGTATACATTGATATCTTTACTTGGACTCTTATCACCCAGAATCAGTAAAGGCATGAACATGTAGTGATCTTTCATGCACATCGAAGACGGGAGGTTATACACAACAATAATCACCGGCCAAGTTGAGTAGGGCTTTGTGTAAGGCCCATTAAACGGATTAAACCCATCCGTAGCAAGTCCAAGCTTAACATTGCGAACCTCTTCAGCAAACGAGGGGTGCTTTTTATCAAAATTTTTCCACTCAAGCCCATCTGTCGGGTGCGTCAGTTGACCTTCGACTATGTCCCGTGTAGAGTGCCACCTCATATCCTCGGTGGTATGTGTTGATATGAAAAACTGCTGAAGCCTCGGCGCAATGGGAAAGTAACGTAAGATCTTTCTCGGCACGTCTTTTCCCTTTTTCTTGCGCTGTTCACAGTATCTACTTATACCGCAAATATCACATGACCTCTTATCTTTATTGACATCACCGTAATACAACATACAGTTATTCTCACAAGCATCAATCTTCTCATACCCTAGATTGAGCCTTATGACCATTTTCTTCACATCATAGAATGACTCCGGTAACTTATTGCCTGCAAGTAAGCACTCCTTCACAATGTTTAACAGTTCATTAAAATCTCTCTCGCTGCAGTCATGCTCGTTCTTGAAGTGTAAAAAATTAGTCACTGCAGATAATACGGTGTGCTTTTCGTGCCCGTTATACAATGGCGTCGCTGATTCCTGCAATAACTCATAGAAACCCTTAGCCCCGTCATTCGGCTCTTGCTCAATGCTACCGTCATCCCTATCTGTATTCCACTAGAAGTATGAACCAGCAGCTTCGACTATCATGCTAGTACAGTCAAAGATTTTGTCACCTTTAGATTCTGGTTCTGATTCATGTTCATCCAACCAGGTTTTCCCATGATAGATCCATGTCGTATAACCCTGCTTGTGTGACGCCCCCAGAATAGGTCCATTCAACCCAACCCATTCTGAGTCGCCAAATACATGGTACAGAATCCAAATACAATCTTATGTCCTTTCCATAGAAAATTTAATTCTCTACAACTTTGTAGAAGAAATATTTTCCAAATTTCAAACATAAATTGTCCGAAATCCACAAACGGATGATTTTCCACACCAAAATACTGATAAAAATACCTCAACACTAATTCCTTCTTTTATATCTACAAAAATAAATATTTTTTTATCATATAAATCAATAATTAATTATTCACAAATAATATTACAGAACTACAATATTGACAACCAGTCGTTCCCAGGAAAGAGGGGACCTTCCGATAAGGATTTCTCCTTACTGGCGCGCAATTAAATAACCCCTCCTAGTCAGAACTTCCTTAGACATTGCCAATAATGTTATCTAATAATATTATTCAAATAATATGAATTATTGATCTGATAATGGAAAATACTGTGTAGTGACAATTATTGAATTAACAAAAATATAAAAATACTGTGCAATACCGTGTGCTACTGTGCAACAACGCGTATTACTTTACTTTACCCACCGGATATTCCAACAGTGTTAACAGTAACAACTACGCTGTTATTTATAAATAACTTATTCTTGTCGTTTTTTTCATCCGACAGTTTTCAGTTATGGGGCCCACAAATGGCTGCGCCGTTGTACGAATATTTCCCGACAGCAAGAATGTTCCACGACCAAACGAATATTCTCCGACAACAATGGATATTTTATAACCACTTGCTTATTTAAAATATTTGCGCATTTTACCCATAACATTCCACATTATCAAATTAACCCCTGACTATTTTAAAATATTATATAGAGGAAATTCAATTTTTTTGTTCATAAAAGTTGGGGTCTTACAGCTTGAACGCATACGCAAATAAGTCGTACATGACATCACTCCTTTCCTTCCACACTTCATTCACACACCTCTTACAAGGACATCTGATCTCATCGCCGCTGACTTGCTCAAACGCGAAATTGAGAAACTATTCAACCCCACTACGGTACTCAGAGCTAAGCCCACTCTTATCAATGACTACCCTACGTTCCATCCAACTTCGATCAACAGACATCTTGGACAACGCACTATGAGCTGCTATATATGAGGAAAAATAAAACACAAATAGGAGGATTAATGTCTATACATACACATGAGTGTCCTAACTTCATCTCCACTCTAACGGGTCAGGCTTCTATCCCATTCTCGAATGCATCGCCCCACCTGATGCCAACAACATGAACACATCTTTATATTTTAAGAAATTTCGACAGCACCTCCCCATGGTCTTCAAGTATACAAAATAGACCACCACGTCGTAGCCTAAATATGCACCCGAAGAACATCAAGAGATATTCACCGAAAATTCTCAAAATATAAAGACGTGCTCAAGCCGTTAACACCAACCTAAGTGGGATCGAAACATTCAGGAACAGTCCCAAAATGGGGACTATTCGAGATTCACTTCTATTAAGTGAATCTCGAATGGGTTTCTAAGCTGCCTAAACAATATGGAAAAATATGCAAATGCAATAATCACAATGCAATAATTTTCAGTCATTTATAAAAGCAAAAACTTGTTTAAGAAAATGAAATGACAAAACAAAATGACTATGTTTAACAGTTCTCATTTGTTCTTTTATTCCCCTCCATTACAAACAGTGGAATTTTTAATTGGACCACCATATTTTGAACAATTGTCTTAATGACATTGTTTTGCTTTTATTGAAAATGGTCTTGTACCTTTTTGTTTGTGATACCTTAAGGTAGTGTCTACAACGACAAGTGATTGTTTCCACCCTTAGTTGCTCTTATAAAGTTATTTAAAAAAAAGAAGTTTCTTTCTTGCATGTGTTTTTTGACATTATAATTTGTAGAAAAATAAGGTTATATGGTTGGGAAACTGTTCCAAATGAGTGATTTTAACATGTAGCTTACTATTTAAGAGATTGATTTGGCTGGACTTGAGAAGGTGTTCTGGACTTGAGGTCCAGGTAAATTTGGGTTGCCTAAAAAGTTAATTAAGACCCATACCAATAGGCATGAGAACCACAATAAGGAAAAGAATCCTGCCTAACTCACTAATTTGTGGGAAGAGACTGAACTTTAGTTTCATGTGGTAACGAGCTGAGCTGGATAAGTTTAAATTAACCTCGATCAGTGAGGAAGTGAATTAGTGGATGGGAGTGACAGATATTGTCATATTGGGAAGTATCGAAGTTCCATATCTATTTCAAAAAGGGAACTAACGTAGAAGCTGAGACATACGTTGTAACAAGAGATTAGTAAAAAGATACTAAATAATTGAACAAAAGTAGAATCCTAATTAATGACAGATCAAAGTCAACCTGCGGGATCCACTTAAATGAGTTAAAACCATACTACTACTGCCAATGAAAAGTTCAGAGTTCGAAAAATATAT
The DNA here is from genome assembly GCA_020205555.1 of Panax stipuleanatus. NCBI lineage: Eukaryota > Viridiplantae > Streptophyta > Magnoliopsida > Apiales > Araliaceae > Panax > Panax stipuleanatus. Next base: position 24,762,530 of record CM035117.1, read on the forward strand.
TACGCACACTATTTAGGCACGTGACGGTCCACTGTATTGAAACCAAAACAAGCTAGTACTTACTCCAAACTTCTTTTTCTTTTGTAAAATATTATTGACACTAATTATACACAAAAATTGTGCGCACGCATGCAGTATATAAGAAGAAGAAAAAAAATTAGAAAGAGGTTCAAGCTCTAACCAACAAATAGTCGAACGGTTGACGTCTTTTAATTAACACTGAGATTTTCCTACAACCTCAAAAATGGAAATGATATCAAAACGATTTAATCTCCACTCACAATAATATCCTTCAAACAAAATTCCTAGAAGTTAGACTATTTTCATTACATAATATAAGCAAAAGTTACATAAAACATAATTTTACAGCAAGTGAGTAAAAACCCAGTCTTCATTTCAATCTCAGTAATCAAAAATCAAACAATTACTGCAACTGAGTTATGATAAATGTATATAAAATTTTGAAAATATTCTAACCTGAAAGTATAATCTTTCCCTCTGAACACTTGCTATGTACTGCAACCTAAATCAAAACATAATAAAATTTATATATTACAGAAAACATAAATTAAACCCTAACTTAACAACATTGGAACTTAATTACAAATATGTAAGCAATACTTACTAATTAAAGCTTCGCAAATGGAGAACCAGAGAGGAGAGGGCGAAAAGAAGAAAAGAAAGTGGGAAAGCTAGAGATAGCAGTGGCAGCCGGGAAATGGGAGAGATAGAAGGGGGAAGGCGGCAGACGGCGGGAGAGAAAGTGGCCAGACGATAAGGAGGAGACCGACAGTAACGACGGCGAGGTAGGGCAGGCGATGGCAACAGGAAGGGAAAGAAAGAAAAAGTCGAGCGGGAGAAGGAAAAGAAAGAAGACAGAAGAGAAACTGAATTTTGGAGATTAAATAAAAGGTCATTCTCGACGGCTATGCCCGTGGCCTATGTAGCCGTCGCCACTGACTCACTCTCGACGGCAGAGACCGACGCAAATGTACTCTGCACCGTCGAGCCTCACTTTTGGCGCGCGCGTAAAATGGTGGACTTGGTGCTGCTAAGGTTTAGAGGGTCAATGCCGACAGGCGTTATTGGCGACGGCATTCCCGTCGTCCTTGATGTCATTAGCGATGGCAGGGTGCCCGTCGCCAATGACCAATTTCCTTGTAGTGTTCACTGCATATATCTCTTGGGATTTTATACTTAATGAATTTGATTATATTATTTTGCATAGGGATATTGTGACACCCCCAAATCCGGTATCTTAATTGTAACAGGATGAAATTTAATTGAACCGTGATTCTGGAGACAGAATCCTTTTAAGGGGGGAAAGATGTGACGAACGAGATTTTTGTAATTTAATTTGAATATTTATTGAATTAAATAAATATTTTTTTGATGATTTTGAGTTAAATAATTAATTGATGAATTTATGGTAGATTAATTTAATTATATGTGTTACATTGATTAAATTAATGTAGAGAAATTTTTATATTCAATGATGCATTTAACTGAGGTTATTTGATTTAATATATTAATTAATAAGCATAATGTGTTCTAATTAATTTAATAATTAATTAGAGATTTATGATTTGACATAATTAATAAATAAGAATTTTAATTATGTGACTATGTTATTTAATGTGGAATTATGCTATGTTATTTAATTGATTTAAATAAGATATTGATTAATTGGGTGTGACATTATTAAACTATACTATGAAGGAGTTAATTAAATTAAATGAAAATGAAAAATAAAGGAAACCAAACATGTCCCTAAGGGGAGTTGGAGCCAGTTAACCCATTAAAGGATTAACCGACGACCACTCACTCACTATACTTATTATACGTACTACACTATACATATACCGTATACAGCAGACTTATATTTTATATTACAAACAAAGAAAGAATTTCAGAGAGAAACTTAAAGAGAAATACACAGAGGAAATTGAGAGATTGGAAGTAGAATCCATATCATCTTCACAGAGTTTACAAGGGGTAATTTCTTTGTCCCAGTTTTATTTCACGTACTATGTTTCCTTCATGAACATATATTCTGAGTTCTCTGTGTATGGGAAAAATTAGCAATTTTTGATTATATGCTTATATATGTGTTATTATATGATTATAACATGTTTTGTATTTGGTATGAATGAATTAAAATAATCGAATTCATGTAATTAGGCCTTAATTGGGTTTACGAAAAGTTCTTTTCCATTTACGTGTTTTAAAAGTTCTCTGTGAATGGGGAGATTTGACAACTCTTGATTATATGTCTATATAGGTGTTATTAATGGTTAATAACATATTATATGCCATATATGCATAACTTTCAGTGATCACACCATCGAATTTTGTTTATATTTGAGTTTTCAAAATGTCAGAGTCGTATATATGGCCATACGGCCCTTATGTATAATTTTTATACCATGAATCGATGATTTAACTTTGAATTAGCACTTGCATATGATTTTACACGTTTATACGAACAAAACGGAAGTTAAACGAACGGATTCGGTGTTATAACGAATCCGTAAAGTTAAATTTTGTGATTTTCCTTCAAAACATGATAAAGTATGAAAACAGTAAAATTAGATGCCTTGGATTGTGTGATTACATGATTTAGAATGCTAAGATCATGCTAGAAATGTTGTATAGTATTTCTGTGAAGTCCATACTTTATGGGTAGCAATTAAATTGTTGTGGTAGCATTAAATGGTGAATTTTGGGTCTGGTTCTCTGTTATTCGTGAACTGCAAATTCTGAAACTGGCGTGTGGAGCTGCAGCGCCAACTTTAAGCCTAAGAGTCCGAGCTGCAGCGCTAGTGGAGTTGCAGCGCCATTTTTAGTTCAAATGGTGGAGCTGCAGCGTCACTTGGCAATTTTGCCCAGAAATGAGATTTTAATTGTTTAAGTCCAGAAAATGTAATTGGAACCTAATGTAATAAACATGAAGACATGATTAAACATATAATAAGAGGTTAATAACTTATATTATGTGAGTAATTAATAAGTTAATTACATGACTTGAATCGTTAATTGTATAGTCCAATAACGTGCTCAAGACCGATGTGTGTGATTCGATACGTATATCGAGTTATTGATTAATGTGTATTGTGAATGTATTGATATGTAGGACTTAATAAAGAACGTGAATTATAAATTGTAGCTTGTGCAAGAGGCAAGTTTTTTATCCTTAAACTTGTTTAATATTTTGCAAGTTTCCTAAACTCAAACCTTACTTTTACATTGAGCAAATATCCTATCTCTAACTTATTGTTATTAAGCAAGTTTCTTAAAATTCTAAGTTATTCATTTATCAAGTCTTAGACTTGTGTTCTATATCGAGCGAGCTCTTGTTTTTAATTGTTCAAGTTCAAAGATTTCATATTTGATGCTATAACTCTTTTAAGCATGATTCAGCTATACAATACTTATTCGATTGTATACTCTTGAGATTTACCATTCAAGTTGAATATCGATGTTATTGTTGAACTTATAGGACTAGTGAACCCTTATTTATTCGACTAGTCCATAGTTGATGTACGTTCTAAATTCTAAAATACTTATTGAGCTTATCCAAACTAAACTTTCTTTGGTGCAGACTCTGATGTCAAAACTGAGATGAACAACCCTGTAAAGGGGATAATTTGCGCTTTAGCGTTGAGATATTGCGCACAGTATGGTACTAAGGGTTGATCCCCCTAAGTACGAGAAGTAGAGTCCATAGTCTTATGATTATTAAAGTTTTAAAGTATAAACACTTTACAACCTAGGACAAAGTTCAAGGTCTTATGACCCTCAGATGTTCTTTTGATTCTTGTTATTTTTCTCGAGTCAAAAGTTGAGTTTCTTTATTCAGATGTCTTTGTTTCACTCGCATGTTATTATATTGTTGTCATATTATTATACTTGTGGGCAATCGTGCTCACTCTTGCGTAATAATAATATTGCAGTTAAGAACGAAAGGTCCGACGAGCCTTCTACTAGCAAAGGCAAGGGCAAGGTCAACAAGTGATGAAGACTTGTTGTTTATTTTTTATATGTTTATGTTTCAGACTTATGTTAACGTTGTGTAAGACTTATTTAATTATTTATGTTCCGCACAGATGTTTAAGGTTAGTATGACCTGGGATTGATGTATTTATATTCAGATGTTGTAACCCCATAAGGGGAGGATTTATTCCTATATATTGCATAGTTTGCATTTATTATGGGTAGAGAGATAGATGATATTTATACAGTGAACACCAAATCCCGTGAAATTGAAGTACCCGAATTTGGGGGTGTCACATTAATTTTCACATAATTTGGTGTTCACTGTTCAAATATCTTATGACTATCTACCCATCATAATAGAAATTCATTAAATAAATAAATAATCCATCATCTCCCTATAATAGCGTTACAACATCTGAAATAGTAAATACATAATCAATCCCAGGTCATACTTAACCTTAAATCTCTGTTGCGGAAACGTAAACAAATAAGTCTTAAATCATTACACATAAGTCTTGAACTTTAACATTTTAATAACACTATAAGTCTTCAACACTTGCTAGCTTTTCCTTTGCCCTTGTTACTTGAAGGTTCATCACATCTTTCATTCTTAGCTGCAATGTTATTATGCAAGAGTGAGCACGAATGCTCGCAAGTATAAAAAAATATGAATAATAACATGCGAGTGAAATCAAAGAAATCTGAATAACAGAAAGCTCAACTTTTAAATCAAGAATAATAATCGAGAATCAAATTACATCTGAGGGTCATAAGACCTTGAACTATGTCCTAGGTTATCAAGTATATTAACCTTTAAACCTTTAACAGTCATAAGACTATGGACTTCACTTCTCGTACTTAGGGAGATCAGCCCTTCGTACCGATACTGTGCACAATACCTCAACGCTTAAAGCATCATCAATTCCCCTTTAATAGGGTTGTTCATCTCAGTTTGACATCAGAGTCCGCACCAAATAAAGTTTGGTTTGGATAACTCAATAGTAGTTCTGGAATTTAGAACGCTCATCAACTATGGACTAGTCGAATCAATAAGGGTTCGCTAGTCTTAAAGGATTTATCAATATATGATATTCAATTTGAATAATAACTTCTCAAGGGTATACAATCGAATAAGTGTCGTATACTGAAATGATACTTTTAAAAGAATCATAACATCTTATATGAAATTCTGAACTTGAGTAATCAAGAATAAGAACTTTGCTTGATATAGAATTTAAGTCTATAATTTGCTCAACAATAATAAGTTAGGGATAGAATACTTGCCTCGTGCGCAAGCTACAAATCTAGTTATAATTCAATTCTTCAACGTCCTACACATTACATTATGCATACGATGTCGATTAGTTTCATAACTTCTATGTTCAACTGTTGAACTTGTCATTTAAGTCAACATACAACTGGGTTCCTAGTGTTAACTTAATCACATAGCATGAGTATGAGTTCACAATATGCGTATCTTATAGGTATAATCCTTCAAACAATTATAATCAAGTTTTACAATAACAATATTCAAGTTCGCACTTAGTTTGTTAACTTGAACCTTCACATTATCATATACATGTCAATAACTTAGTTTATTAACATGAACTTCAAATCATATAATATTCATGTTTTATAACTTAAAGCAACATCTTTTATTGTCGAGAGCACTACACTTGCGTACGTGCATGTTCGACGCCCTCCGATTGCCTCCGAATACGCATCAGTCACAAAGATGGCCAATTTTACCCCTCTTAACGACTTCAAATTGAAAAACTTAAAGAATGAAAGTTGTAGATCTACTCGTTATCTTTCTAAATCATCTTGAATCGCCTTAATCAGAGTTCGTATGAAGAAGTTATGCTTATTTTACTACAGAAGGTCAAAACAGTCTCGAAAACCAAAAAAAAACCCCGGACAGCACCCACCCCCGCTGGGGTGGGGCTTTAGGCTTGTGAGGACCCACTGGGGCGGGTCATACTGCTGTTATGTTTTTTTGTTCGCGATTTTTACACTTTGTTGGCCCAATAAGCCCAATTAAATGCAAATCAAACTAGTACTATGATTTTTATGAAGTATAAACTTCATAGAAACATCATACAATGTTATTAACATATTTTTAACATCTTAAATCATGAAATTACTCAAATAAAATAATGAAATTTCACCGTTCTTGGTGTTCTTGATAGTTTTGAAGAAAAACATGAAATTTGACGTCACGGATTCGTTATAACTCCGAATCCGTCCGTTCAAAGTTTGTTTTCTTTGTTTTAACATGTATAATCATAATCATGTATCAATTTTAATACACACATATGATTTAAGCATTTATTTAACCCATATGGGTTATTCATACCATATTCAATACTCCGTATTTTATACAACCCAATTATTCAACAAATTCACTTGGTGTGATCACTGAAATCCATGAATATATGGCATAGAATATATCATGGACATATGTTAATATATATATATATATATATATATATATATTCATGAAATCAACAATTGTCATTATTCACTCCCTTCACAGAGAACTTTATAATACGTAAATGAAAAAAACTCTGTTCTTCACAAAATTCCAATTTAAGGCATATTCATAAGAAATTGATTACTTTAAAACATGATTATATGTTTAGAAAACATATCATGATCACATACCCATATAATCATAATCATATCATGCCTTAATTACCAAAAACTAGTTTTCAACATAAACTTTAAAGTACGTAAATAAAATTTTGAGAAATATTAATTTGAAAACTTAAGAAGAGTGATTACCCTTTAGTAGATGAAAATGATTCACAGATAATACTAATGATTTTCTCAAGTTTCTCTCCCTCTCTCTCTTTCACTTTCTTCTTCTCAATCTCTTTTCTCTCTAATTTAAAAAATCAAAGTTCATGTCTGACATAACATATACATATACGTATATATATAATCTACCGTTGTTATTAATAATGGATAAACTTCTATTAGGGCTTTGTTTGGCTAACACTACTAACCTTTTCTTCATTTATTTTAATTATTAGTTTACTATATAGTTAATTGTCACATTATTAATTAATCAATTAATTTTATTTAAATAAATTAAATAAAATATAATAACTTTATATTAAATCACATTGTCACATAATTAATATTCTTATTTATTAATTATGTCAATTCATTAATTCTCTAATTATTTATTAAATTAATTAAAGTACATTATGCTTATTTAATTAATTCATTTAATCAAATAAACTCAATTAAATATATACTTTGAACTATTAAAATTACTACACATTAATTTAATTAATGTAACACATATAATTAAATTAATATACCATAATATTATGAATTAATTATTTAACTCAATAATTAAATCATCAAAAATATTTATTTATTTCAATAAATATTCAAATAACTGTACAAAATTCTCGTTCGTCACAGATATCACAAGATTAATTGAATTAAATAATTTTGTTTGTACCTTGGGAAAGGGCAATCACAAATTTTTGTTATAAACTCACGTGGATTTAATAATTGAATGAATTGGATAATTGATTTATATTGCATAATTAGGGATATTGTATTCTTATGTTTTGAAATCTGAAATCAATCTTTGTGCTAACTCATTTTTAGTTTAGTTTAATTTATTTTTAATTGATTCTCTTGGAATTCAATAGTTTAAATAAAATTGGATTAATATAAAACTAATAGTTGAGATTTATTAAATATAGGTTCCTATGGGTTCGACACTCGTTCTTATCACTTTATTACTTGTTGACCGTGTATACTTGCACGTATTTATTGATTGCGAAATCAACCCACATTATGGGATCAAGGAAACAACTTCTATAAATAAAAAGAAAAGCAGCCAGATAATCAAAATTACACTATAAGAAAATGGTCTTAACAACGACCAAGACTTTCAGCGACCGCAGTTAATTTCTGGTCGCATGCAGTCGCTGATCGGTCGTTAATTTAACTTTGTCGTCATAAATTTGGCTCAATTGTTGGTGAGGAGATTTGTTACGACCAATAACGTTCAGCGACCACAGGAGGTCGCAAAAAGCGATCGGTAATCTTTTTTTATTTAATCAGAACTAGACAGTCGATCGAGCAGACCAATAGACGAAAGAAAAAGAAGAGGGAGAAGAGGGAAGAGAGGAAGGTTGCCCAATTTTACTTGTTCTCAGTTGTAATTTTATTTAGTTATATGTTGAATCTCAGTAATTTTTTTACAAAAAAAATAATATTTCATTCTATATGTTGTGAATGGACAAGCATTTGGTAATATATCATGAAACCCATTATGTAGCCAATTGTACATGATCTGGGGCATAATACAGAAATTGTATATCATGTATTTATGACTTCTTGTACTATGCAAATAACCCAAGTTTTATTTTGTATTCACCTCAATTTCATGACCAATGTTCCTATACCAAAATATTATGTTGATTGTGGTATGTAGGTTATCTGTTTATGGTGATGGTGATATTTATTATTATTATTATTATTATTATTATTATTATTATTATTATTATTATTATTATATATCATGTCATCACGTATTTAATTTAGAATTTATGTGAATATATTATGATTAATTCATGTTCATAAATATATCTTAATTTAAGATTCTAGAACATGATGTGATATATTATTAAAGCTTTTAAGTTGTTATATGTAAATTATAAATAAAAATATAAAAATATCATGATACCCTCATTTTATGTGAAAATATCAGTTTGCAAGGTGCAGTTAATGTTTTCATCATGCAGTCGACGAGATTGTGAAGAAAGTCAAGACAGCTAATACTTTCTTCACAACGAGTTGGGTGATAAGTTACATATATAATACTATGCTGATGCCAATTTCTGTTGCTCCTGCACGTTGAAACTGCTCTCGAGCAACCTTTGCTAGCTCAACTAAGGCAGCCAACATATTTTCAAGGTTATAAATACATATAACTCTTATTTTGCTTCAACTGTGCCAACAAGTTATTTTTATAATATTTCAGAAAGGCAGCAAGCTTGACCAAAGACATGTAATGAGAGGATACAAAAAACATATTTACTTTTCAATTGAAAAAACAAAGTTAATATTAAACTTTTTCAAATTTAAAGTTGATGTAAATTCTTTTATTTTAGTTGAATATTTAAAAATTATTAAGAACTTGTTTTGAAAGAGAGAGCATACTGAAAGATTATTGGTGGAAGTGATTAATTACGTACTTATTGGGATGTATCATCCAGTGCTTAATGAAAGATGCAAGGTCAAAATATGATTTTGGTTACCCTACTCACGGAGGCTTTTGGTTTCATTGTTGAATCTGCCCTTAACTACTGACACAGCGAAAGAAGGTAAAGTGTATAGAAACAATCATGAGAATTGAATCTGCGTACTTTGCAATTATATGAATTCACAAAGTTTAGGAAAAATTTACTAAGCAGCCACAATATTTCATAAACTTGAATAATAATAATGAGTTGTTCAATTACATCAGTCTTGCCCCATATTTATACTAGTAAAATGAACCTTAACTTCCTAAAATTACTAAATAATAATTAAACCCACTTGACTACTAATTAACAAATAAAAAAATACATCAAATATTTAAATTTTTCATAAATACAAAAACATAAATTATATTGAATCTTGATAGATAACTCTTCCCGTGTCATTCCCTTTTTCTTGGAGAAAATTCGACCTCGAATTGTTAAATGAAGTAATAGCAAGCCCCAATCGTTAGACACTCACAACATTCTTTGTATCATATACTCACGATGGTACTTCTTAAAGAAAAATTTTGGAAATAATTTTGAAGTAATTAAAGCCTTCGTATTAACCTGCACTTACAACAAATGATTAAGAATGATGAAATCAAAATTTTCCAAGTTCTCGAACATGGGATTTTGAACAATCTCATGATCAATCTCAATTTTTACGATATCCATATCCTTATGTTGTGATAATTCAAAATCATGAACATCCTCAATCACTAAGTTTGGTTCGTTTTTAACTATAACCGCTTCTTCAACTACCTTCTTGGTGTCTTCTACGCTTTTTATTAAAAGAGACAAATCACATGTATGAGAAATAGGTTTGATGACACTACAACTTTCATAAAGATTTTTCGTGCAGGCTATCAAATTTTTGCAACATCTTTTAACTTCATTAATCATGAAAGAAATCTCCCTCAAAAAAGAAATCTCCCTTTGACGCTTTTCTCGAGCTCTTCTTTTCTCAATTTGATACCGATGTTTCAACTTGTGAAGTCTATATTGTGATTGTTCTAATTCCACTAAAAAATCATCATATTCGTGAAACAAGTGTTTACGATGAAGAACATAAATCTTATAATCTAACAAATCACATTCACTCTTAAGAAAGTCAATATAATCCCGTAATTGTTCAATTCTTGCATTTGTAACTTCAGACATTTTTGCTACACAGATTTGAATTGATTTTTTTTATTTATGAATCAACAGAAAATTAAAAGATAGATTCGACTAGTTTTACCTAGTACCCACGATGAATGAACGGTTACTTACAATCCCCGGTTAAGCAGCTTCGGTCGACATCATTCTCCTTCATACTGACATCGAAGTGGGTTATCTCTTGCTTAATCAGTAGAATCGTCCTTGTCGTGGGCTAACTCCAAGGCTTTGATACCAACTGACACAACGAAAGATGGTAAAGAGAATATAAACAATCACAAGAATTGAATCTACATACTTTGCAATCACAGGAATTCACAAAGTTTGGGATAAATTGACTAAGCGACCACAATATTTCATAAACTTGAATAATAATAATGAGTTGTTTAATTACATCAGTCTTGTCCCATATTTATACTAGTAAAAGAAACTCTAATCCTATAAGGAAATAAAAATTTGATTTGGAATCAAAAATGTCATACCTAAAAAGTTTCCTAATTACAATAGAATTTAAAAACTTCCTAAAATTACTAAATAATAACTAAACCTACTTGACTACTAATTAATAAATAAAAAATATATCAAATATTTAAATTTTTCATAAATACCAAAACATAAATTATATCAAATTTTGACATATAACTCTTCCCGTGTCAACTACTCACGAAGGATTTTGGTCCGCTGCATGTCCATAGCAGTGATGCTCCATCTTCCCCATGCCCTTGATCATTACTTATGTATATTCTACATGACTTGTAATTAAAGTATATAGATTCTCACTCAATATTCGTGCAACACTATGAGATTTCCGCTGAGAGCTGGGTAAAGAGACGCAAGACTGACGCATAGAACAGAACCTCAAGTGCACCTGAAGAGGTAATCCTAGTACTCATTACAATCCAATTAATCACTTACATATATACATATTTATTGTTGTGGTAGACTTAATCTTTCTTTTGTTTAAATAATTCATATTGTTTAGTTATTCCTCACTCTGTTTTGTATAAGTCATACCAGTATCAACATAAATATTATATATGTAACATGTTTTATTTTTTTGTTACAGACCCATACTAAGTTGGAAGATGATGCATGAAGAGACTTGTATTCTATAGAGATTAGGCAGCCTGCAACTTATAGTTTTGTATTCATTCTTTTACATTAGTTCATGTTAGACGAGAATGACATTTGTAATTATTTGATTTGGTTCATGTTGGTTTGTTTATGTTTATATAATTTATATTGTATTGGTTTATTTGTTTGCATGCATGGATGTTTATATATATTGCCCTATATTTGTTTATTTGTTTGAATGTATGAATGTTTATATATACTACTGTGTGTTGGGATATAAAGCAGGTACAAACATGTACAAATTTTTTTTGAAAATCCACAAAACATAATTTTTTTAAAAAATTAAGTATCAGTGATCGCATGCGGTTGCTAATACCTATCAACGACCGCTTATGACTTTGGGGTTTTAGTGACAGATGTGGTCGCTAATGTTGGTTGCTGACACGTGGGTCACGTCACCCTTCAGATATGACTCACCATGACTTAGCTTAGCAACGGAATCGGTCGCGGATACATCTTTAATATTGGTCGCCGATGTTCACCCCGCGACCAAATTATGTGCGACCACTATCTGCGACCACTTTCGATCGATGACCCGTATCTGCGATCGACTGCAATCGCTGATAGCCGATCGCAGATAAGTCTTTTTCTTGTGATGTTACGCGTAATTTTTCCCGTTAATTTTTTAGATAGATAAGAACCCCAAATGAGGCATAATGTTGCCAACATATATTTTGTGATACAAATAAGGCTGTAAAATAAATCGAACGATTCGGCCTTGATTCGTACTCGCTCTACTTAAAGTTCGATTCGAGGTCGACTCGAAATATAAACGATTCAAATATGAGCAAAATTTAAAATTCGATAAATTACTTGAACCTTTTCAAATTATAATTTTTTATTGAAACTCGGATCATATTCGTTCGAAAAATTCAAACTGTCCGAGCTTGATTCGAGATTATACTCGATTTGGTAGCTAAATGCGCCTCAAGAAAACCTTATTTGGCAAAACTAAGGAAAATCCCACTGTAGTTGGCACGTTTTATTTATTACACTATTAAACTTTTAAAAATTCAAATTACCCCATTGACCTAATTAAAATTTTGAAATATCACCATTCCGTTAATAAGATTTGACGTCGGTCAAATTGGTTTAGATTCCTTCAGACAAAACTAAGGAAACCCCCATTATAATTGGCACATTTTATTTATTACTCCATTAAATTTTTAAAATTGAAATTACCCCATTGAACATGTCAATGACATGTCATTTTCTTTTCTTTTTTCACTAGTCACGTCTGAAAAAATCAGAGTCAATTTGTTATATGTATCCAAATTACACCCAAAACACTATATTATAAAATATTTCCAGTTCCATAAATTACTATACATTTTTTATTAGTTGTTTTAAAAAAAACCAAAAAATAAATAAAAATATAGGGTCCGTATTTTATCAGGTCCGGACTCCCGGACCTGATCCTTATACTATATATATATATATATAGTTCACATATATAGTACGTGCAAAATACATTGCGCCCATAAATCAAACTATCAAAGCCTTAAAGACTGTAAATGTAACTCTGGAGGGTTGATTTAGATTAGATTGATGTTTTAACTTCATTTTAACTTATTTTAGGTACTGTTTTAAGTCTTAACTGTCTTAGTTATGATAAATCCAAATATGGATAAAGTTACGTTCAAACTTTCCCATGCAACTAACTACATAATGATCTGGGCTACTGGCTATAGAACGTGCAAAATACAACACACTCACACATGCATGTGTGTGTGATGATATAATTAAAAGGTTCAATTTCGACCAAGAATTAATCTAATTTGAACTTAGGACAAGTAATTAAAGACTACAAGCATCTTTTGAGGGCGACTAATTATGCGTCACATGGATTTGATGCTTCAAGGGCTCAATTATGTTAATGGTATATATGGATTTTAAAGCATTTTAAAAAAAATAGAAATAAATTTTAGTATAATATATGTTGCTTTAAATTATACTTTAGCATCTAAAAATATTGGTTTTAAACATAATCATAATTTAAAAAATATATATTTAAATGTGTCCAGTGCAGTCTTAAACATAGTTTTGAATCATGACATTAAGATGGACATGGAGGGAGTATATATATATTCTAACACATGTATACATAGAAGATCAAGCACTATTGCTTTGCTCAATCAATAGTACTCATAACGAGAGCATCTAGTTCTCAATCAACTATTATATATATATATATATATATATATATATATATATATATATATATAGGGGTTGCATCCACAGTAATCGGTTGCTGGGAGCAACCACTTTATCCCACTCCTTGTAGGAACTTTTGACTCAATTTATCTCTCAAGTACAGTAGGCCCCATTATAATAATGATTTCCAAAACCCATATAAAGTGGTTGCTCTCAGCAACCGATTGTTGTGGATGTAACTCCAAATATATATATATATATATATATACATGCATGGAATTACATTTAGTTCTTGTGAATTTGTAAGGGAAACTTTTTCCTCCATTTCATATTATATATATATAATTTTATTTTTGAACACAAACAAAATTAAGAGTTTATAACCACACAAGGGGTGGTTCTCCCTTCAGAATCAAATGACATAATTAAGTTCATCAACAAAAGTAGGGGGGACATAAACAGTAACACAAAAGGGTCTCCCTGTTGAGAAGCAGCTTTAGCAATGCAATACATACATATATATATATATATATATATATATATATATATATGTATAAACTTTATGCGCATGAGAGAAGAGATATGTAGAAAGGCATGTTCTGGAAGCCACATTTTACCAATAAAAGTTGTTTATTGCCATTGAACAAAAACTTAAGAAAATTTAAACAACAATTAAGTTCATTTTTTTTTATTTAATTTCTTGAGGTTTAGATTAATCTCAAGGTACGAAGAGAAAGGAATGTGGAAAACCAGAATTCCATTCTTTCATTTAGAAATGCAAATTACAAACAAGATGTTGTATATAATTCCATTCTTTCATTTCTTTATTCTTTTTTTTTTCTTCTCTTTTTCCCTCTTGTTTTTCTTTAAACAAGATGTTGTATATAATTGCATCCATCCACCCTAGCATAGACATATATTATCAGTTGGGTAGGAATATTTTTACCCCTTCAAACCGTCTTTGCATTCTGAATTGTCGTCTTAAGGATAATTTCTTCCACTCTACCAATCGTCGTAAAAATTCCATTACCTGTAACAAATTAAGCAAAAATATAAGTAAATTTTGGGGAAATTTAAAGGCATAGAAAGATTACACAAATTCCATCTATATATATATATATATATATGTCCTAATTTGTATCTCATTAATTAGTAATATATATTGTGCATACCTCAGATGGTTCTTGTAAAGAATAAGATGCATTTGTCTCCTTTGGAATTTTGGAGACAAGAATTCCAAAACCTTGCCCTCTATCTCTTAATACCTATATATATATATATAGCACAATTAATGAACTCACAGCAATTAATCACAAGTTCAAATTAAGGCACAGAAATAAACAAAATAATTGAATACCTTAAACGCATCTTCATCAGTTCTATCATCACCAATGTAAACAGGAAACACATCAGTACAATTTGCGTACCCTGTAGCAAAAGATTTATTTAAACCCTTTAGTTTGTGTTAATTACAAAATCATTGTCATGGAAATTAAGTTAGTTTATTAATCAAATTAAGTATGGATTGGTGGCTCCTTTTAAACTATTCCTTGTACCAACACCCAAATAAAGTAACTTAATTCATATTATTATACAAAAATAATTCATATACTGAGTAGGTTGTATATATATGTTGCCTATTAATCGCGTGTATATAATAATAAATAAATAAAAAACTCGGAAAATTATTGGGATGTGTTATATATTCAGTAGATAAAAAGTAGGTCAACAATGTAATTATTTTTATTTGAACAAATATACTCTTAATAATTCATGTTACGGATTTTCATCTTACTTTAATGATAACGGCATATTTGTTCAAAAAAAAATATTTATCATTTCTAGTCCTAACTTCTTTTTTTTGTTAATATCAACTCTTTAATTATAAAATATCATTTTTGTTAATTAAATTGACATACAATGAACTCGACATATATATATATATATATATATATATATATATATATATATATATATATAGCATAATAGTTTAATTCAAACTCACCAAGTGACTCCAGCAAAAACTCAAGAGCCTTCCCCTTGTCCCATTTAATGGTAGGACGGATCTCTAATACCTGTGATTAATTAACAATAACAAAAAATAAAACTAATGAGACATCTCTCAAGTTAAACCCAAATTAAAATGACAAACAAACTAATATAAAAATACATTAATATATATACTACTACTACTACTACTACTACTACTACTATACTTTATGAACAATAATTGAGTGCCACGTCTCACCTTCCTTCCTTGGGTCAATCGAAGCTTTGGGTACTCCTTCAAAACTGACCTAACTTGTTGTGCCAGTTCACTCCATTTCTGTATTTACATGCATAATAATAATTAATTAGTCAAGTTTTAGTTAAGTTAAGATACATTAACTATATTTAAGCATTATTTTAAACCTTGATTGGTCCATTTAGAGGAAGTAAACAAAGGGCCACGTACCATGCATGGTATAACATATATAATGCTTATAATAAAATATTTATTATTCTTGTATTAATAATTATAGTTAAAAAAATAAATACTACACATTAAAACATTTGTATGTGTGTGTGTAAAATAAATAATGAGACTGGATTATACCTTCTCCTCAACACAGCGAAAATGCACAGAAAGACAGAACTTGTTATTCTCCACCTTAGCACCTGGGGTAGATTTTGTTTTCTCCAACAATACTTTGTAAACCTGAAAATTAAAATTAAATTTTTTTAAAAAAAAAAATACATGTATTTAGCACAAACCCTTTCAAAATTAGGAAATAAAACTAACCTCATCGATCATCGGAAGAAATTCACTGGCTGGTTGGCAGAGAAGAGATTGAGCAGTCTGAATATTACAAACACAGGGAATTAATTTAAATTAAAAATTAGAATATCATTAATTTTGATAAAGAAAGTTTGTTAAAAGGCAAATATAATTAAATAATAAGTGGAGTACATCTATGTAATTAACTAATTACTCACTTTTTTGTATTTTGAACCTTTTGATGGTCCTTTTATGTCCATGCCATGGCTTCCGGCATAGTACAACTCTGCTAACCGTACAAAACTATAAACCTATATATATATATATAATCAAAGCACAAAACTTTAATTACGACTACCAATTAAGTAAAGTCCGTATACTACTAATAAATGTACTCCAGCAAAGCAAAGTAACTCGCTTTAAATATGAAATGAAAAATAAAATAAAAAATACCTTGTCTCTGCATCTTCCGCTCACTATAGCAGTGGGAAAATATCTAGCAAGTTTTCTCACTGTTGCTCTCATCTGTGATTAATTATGTAAATTACAAAAAGATTAGTGCTTGTAGTTATATCCGCATGATCCATAATCCAGCGTTAGTTATTAGCCAAGTTGAAACATATTACTCTATATGCCAACTTAGCGACTGTCATATAATATGTTGGACGTTGGCTACTTACTAAGTGTGATTATTGATTATTTTTGGTGTAAATATATGAATTATAGGAATGATCAGAGAGATGAGCTAACCGGATCAGACATGAAAGCACGATCTGGGTCATCAACAATGGGTGAAAGGGTGCCATCATAATCGAGAAACATCACTATTTGCTTCCCTTTTGAAGCCTTTGTTATCTGCTCGAACATATCCAGAGCTGAGGGGTGGTGAAGCTGTTGCATTTATTATTTTTTACAGAGTTATTAGCCAAAAAAGAAGAGAAGAAAATTTAACCTGTAAAACTGTATTTAAATACACAGAGAAGAAGAATGAAATAACTTCATATAATTACCATCCAAGAGCTATGATCTTCAGCAAGTGAAGGTATGGATTTGTGATGAGTAGGAGAAGAAGCTCTCATAGAGTCAACCCAGGAGTTAATTCTTGCTCCTCCGTTGATTTCAAGATTCTGGAGCCGCTTATTCCTTGAAATGGTGATGTAACCGCCGGGCACCGCGGGTGGCTTCTGCGCCGCCGTCGTGAAAATAGAGGAGTTCGACACCGCCACCGTTATTGCCATCTCGATACCCGATTTATTATCGGAAACTACCACATTCTTCTTGGTCATTTTTCTTGAATCAAACTTTCTACCAAAAAGAGGAAACCAATTAAGAAAAATCGTTTCATCAGAATTAATAAATAACTTCCATGATGTCCATATAACCAAAAACGAAAACAAACCCATTTGAGAGTACTAAGATTACAATTAGTACCTATAATAATCTGAAGAATTCAGAGGGAGTGTTTGACTGTAGTGGAAACAAAAGAAACAGGGGGGAAACAAAGTGCTCTGTCTCGGAAGCTTTGAGAAGCAAATGAGGATGGCCTAAAATGGATTTTAAGATTATACCAAAACAAAACAAACAGAACATAAGAACCAGAAAATGTATCGGAGAGATTTGTGGAAATGGGAGGGAGGGAGGGAGGGAGGGAGTATGTGAAAGATATCGAGGCAGTTTGGATGGTTTTATAATCACGAACGGATACTAACGGACAAAACTATACAATTGGGACCCATCGTTCTTTATTTTTTATTTATCTTTTTTTCTTCGAATGGACCCAACACCTAAACCCCTAGTATATCCAGAGGGGGATCCACCACTACCACGTGAACCCACATCCCCACCACCCTCATACGCCGCCGTCTCGCCGTCAACATAACAGTGTTTGGATACTTTGCATGACGTGGAGAGATGTGGCCCACTACAGGCTCATGAGCTAGTTGGGTTTCCAAAAATAGGTAAGCAACCAGATTTCAGACCCAAAGCCCACTGATGGCCGAACCGCCTAAGGACGGACTGTGAAACTTTCCAAATATGAACGAGGAAAAGAAAGAGAAGGCCCTTGAAAGAAGGAGAAATACTACTACGTCCAACTGCTACTTTTTTAAATGCACCCACATTCCATCTTTTATAAGTTTTATTTAACAACATTGTCATTCCTTCTTACTTTAAACTTTACACCATAAAAAGAATTGTGTGTTAAGTATTACGACATAATTCTCTGTGTTAATAATTTATTAAAGATGTTGATATCGTAACAACAAAAATAATATTTTTAGAATAGATAATAGGTAATTGTTAAATTTATAATAATTTTTGTTATTTTTACAACAAAAGTGTCGTTGTAGATGAATAGCGACGGTAAAAATCGTCGTTATAGAATCTATAACGACACTTGTGTTGTGAAAATAACAATTTTCTAAATAATATTAGTATTATTAAGCCTAAACTATGATCCATTACGTATTTGCGCCAATTATAAGACATACTAGGTTAGTTGCAATTAAGATAGCATTTTATAATTGGTTAGACTCAAATCATGTCTTAGATTAATAGTTGAGACAAGTTAACCAATCAACTAGGTTAAACCTATAGTTTAGAGTCCTAATATATATATATATATATATATATATATATATATATATTTGGTTGTTTATTTATTTCATTTTCTAATTTTTCGAAAATAAAACCGTAATTTCATCAGCGGGGATTAAATGTTCCTAGCTGTAGTAATTGTACTGGGGCTACTGCGTAGAGTAGACTATGTTGTAGTACCTCGTTTTAGTTTTTTATGGGAATAAATTAGTCTATACTCCCTCGTTTCATAATTTACGAGGTTTTAGATGATTTTATTTTTTAAAAATTATTTGACGTTTAATATAATTGAGGAGAATTAATTAGAATTTTTCTACAATTACTCTTTATGAAAAAATATTAGAGATAAGAGAGAGTATGAGATAAATATGGTAAAAAAGATTACAGACAATTGATACTATATTTAATGTTGTACAATCATATTATTAATTATTATACACAACTCTAAAACGTCATATATTATAAAACGGATGTAATATAGTTTTACTGTGTAAATAGAAAGATCAGTAGAAACTAAAATTAGTACAGCAAATAATACTTCAAACATGTTATGTAAATTAAAGTTAAAAAAATTGAATATTAAAAGTTAAATAGAAAATTAAAATTAATTTAATATAAAGAAGATAAAATACTAATATAACTAAATTTAAAAGAAGAAAATAGAAATAACATATAATGTGACACATTTATATCGCAGAGACTAACGGGCTCTAGAGAACCACTTTTTAAGATAGATAAATAGTAACGTAATAGATTTCGAGGTATAATTAATTTATATTTTGTTTTGAAAAAATTAGATAATTTTTATCTAATTATTTAACGTTAATTATACTTTTGCATCCGTCCAGCCTCATTATTATCGACTCCACCCCTTTATTTAATTTTGATTACCGCAATATAGAAAAACTTTTAAATATTCCCTAGTTTATGTTAAAATTAAAACTTATATATATATATATATATATATATATGAATGACGTTGATAATAATGACTATTTTGATATTCCTTGTTCATTTGATAATGACGGAGATAATCAAACCAATAGTGAAGAAAATGAAGTCACTCTGTGTACAGATAATTGCAGATCGGATTACTGCAATAAAATAATTAATGTGCTTAACAAAGATGACGAAGAGAGCTCTTTGTTAATTGATTTAAGTTTTTCTTTTCTTTTTTTTCTTTTTTTTTTTGGTACCATTAATTTAAAACATTTTTTTGGAGGGGGGTATTTTGATAAGAAAACCACACTCTCCACTGCGGAATGTTGCATGTCAATACTATGGGTCAGATTCTGTATTATTATTTTTTTAACTGTGCAGTTAAATTTTATATGTTACTACATATAGAAAACATTTTAATCATCCATAAATGAACCAGACACAAGTTCGGGTTCCGAAGGCAAAAAGTGATATGTACATACATGTACACGGGGATATGCTTAGGGAATAAATTACTACGTACTTAATTAGCTAATTTTGATAAATTAGTACTAGTAAGTATATGAATTACTAGTAGAAAGATTCTTGAAGGTACATGAAACAGAATATTGTGATTAGAATAATTAAAAACGGAATCATTTGAAGATTTGAATCACACAAAGTAAGTATGAGATTCTTATTTTTCATTAATGTTACGTTTGGATCGAGGGAATGAAATGGGGAAATGAATAATATAAAAATACTTTTTTTGATGATTATTTTGGTGGATAAACCATTCTAATGGAATTAAAATTCATTTTATCTCATTGTTTTTTTATTCCATGTCTACCACCAACAACAACCAAACATACACTTAAAATACCTTAAAATTATTTCATTCCGTCCTCCATTCCATTCCTTCAATCCAAACGTATCATTAGCCATCTTCATATGTTAATACTACTAATACATAGATTAAAATTCTCATAAGACTCTTGAGATATTCACATAATTAGCGCATACTCCCGTCCCATGTTCTAAAATTAGAGATATATGCGTAAAAGGACTTGCTTTTAATTTTAGAACAGAATATTATACATATATACGTCCTTGGTGGTCAAAACAAAACCAAAATGCTATCACAAACTAATGGCATTTGGTTGCACAAAAAGATGAAAAAAATGAATAAATTAATTGAAATACCTGTAGCAATTTTTCTTATTTAATCTAAAGTTGATCTGTGAGTCCGCTTTATTTGCTGAAATCAACGAGCTGGAGACTAATTTATTAAGGTTACCAATGGTTTTTCTTCCACATTACACTACAAAGAAAAAAGGAGTTTTTCAAGACAATGTCCGCAATTATACACTCACACTCTACAACTTAACAAATAATTGAGAGATCAATTTCAATACGCCCTAACTCTCATCAAATATATTCTGACTTATCGCCAACAAACCATATCTGTAAATAATGAGAACATGCAACAACATTACTATAAATTACGAGCTAGGGATCTCTGATATGTATTTTTTACTTAGGTTGTGTTTGATAAATTTGAAAATTAAGATCTGAACGATTATGATATCTTAATAAATTAGATCATCTGAATGGTTATGATGTCTGAATCTAAAAAACTGTTTGATAACTAAAAAGTAAGTTGTCTCTTAATGACACTATTTTACCATTTTAAAGGGTAAAATTTTATTTAATAATTTTAAATATTCAATTTAATAAAAATGAGTGAATAATATTGTTGAATATATTTATATATAAAAAATATCAAAAAAATTTTATTAAGAGGTACCTCTTAATTATTAAGATTTCATTTTCTGTCTTACAGATTAAGAGGCATTCAGAGGTAACAAAAAAAAAAACAAACAGCATCATGCCTCTTAGCGAATAAGAGACAATCAGATATAAACAAACAGCACCTTACTCTTGGAATCCTAAAGCCTTCTAGAAGTTATTATTAACTTTACTATTGGAGGAGGATTCAGAGAAATTAAACCCTTAGCGGCAAAACCTAACTTCATCCTAAATAATTTCAACTGAATTGAAATATGACGTTTAAATTAAGTTTAATATTAACTTTCTAAAAATCAATTTGAGACATTTTTAATTTTAAAATTCACATGATTCATTTAAGTTTTGAAAATAATAAATCTTACAACTAGTAGTACTTTTTATGTAATTTATGATATTCATTTTTGTAGTGATAAATTAAATGAATTCATCTCAATTTTAGGTTTGAAAATGTTTAAAGTTAATTTTTGAAAAAATCAATAGAGATCTTATAATTTGGTACAAAATAGTATTTTTACTTTTTTCTGTTAAATAAAAAAGGATTATATTTTTATTTTAATACTATAAAATTGTCATGATAATTTTAATTTGTCATTTTTTTTACTATTATGTTTTGCAACACTTACACAATCATGACCAAGTTCTTACCAAATATTATACATACATTTGGTAACATAAATTATTTCACATTCTATGGGTCATAATTTATATAAATCTCACAATAAAAGAAAAAAAAAGGTTCCACAATAAAAAGAAAAATACATATTACAAAAAGCAAACATACAGCCTAATTATTCAGCTAACTTGAGCAAATCAAAAGGCATATATATACGTAAAAAGATTGCCAAAGGGATTGAAAAATTCCCAGGAAGTTTCGACCGCTCAATGGTGCATTCATGCATGCATGGTACATGTTAAGAACTTTGGATCATTGACTACAATCACACTCATTCAATTTGTTTACATAACCACCTTTAGTTGATTCTTTTATGATGGAAAATTGACTATTTTGTGTGACAATATTCCAAAAAAAGATACTCCATCCGGTCGTTCTAAAATTAGATATACAATTTGATTTTTAAAGTCAAACGACGACATATTAAATTTTAAATTTGTGTGAATTTATTTAATTTTAATTGATACAATTATTATAATTATATAGTATATAACAAAAAATAGTAATCACAAAATTTATTTTATTTTAAACTTTTATAAATCAATATACTTATTTTTAAAATTTAATATGACGTGGTCTGAGCTCAAAAATTAAATTGTCTCTCTAATTATTTTTTTGAACAAAAGGAGTATTACTGATCTTTAGTCTTTACAACAAGTTGAGCACATTACATTTTTGACTCCTAGACATAGGATTCGTGTAACTATACAAAGATTAATGAATTAATTAAAAGTTGGTCAAAATTAATTAATCAGTGAAATGTTTGTTGAAAGATCCAATTAGACAAATCTTGGTTTCAAAATTCTCCATTTGTTCACGGGTAATTTGTTTATTTCTTTATACATGTTTGCCGTCAACCCAACAACCGAATCCAAACATTACATATGACTCGTAGACCTAGGCACCCCTCAGTATGTATATGCGTGTCCCCACCCTAATCTCTCAGTCAGTAGTCATGCACCCTGTTGAAGTTTTTAGGGTTTAAGTAATATTTTCAACCTTATAAGAAACAGAAGAGCACATGTTCGTTTGTATTAAAGGGAGATGAAATAATTAAGCAACTGGAGACGTAGAGAATGAATGGAGACACCACACCTTAATATTATATTATGGCTATGAATTTTCTTTTATTTTTTCATACCACATACTAAAAAGACAAAAATGAACAAGAAAAACAGATTAGTAAGCACTTTATAATTTCAACTGAATTGAAATTAAGTTTGGAAAAATGGAAGCTGCCAAATTAAGTAGCTTTTTATATTTCAATTTAACCATCTTATTCTACACAAGTAAGAATTTTCAAGGCCAAGAATCAGCTTCGCATTCAGTCTAGGGGAAATGGGGAAATTAATTAAAGAAATAAAAATCATTCACGACAACAGAATCCGGGTCTTCGCCTACCTTTATCTCTCACATGCATGTGTGGCTTTCTCAAGCACCAAGTTGTTGACTTTATATACATCGATCGTTATTCATTACTATTCTTTCTAATTGTTTAAACTTCTAAATAATTTGATTCGTGTTATATTACAAACATCTTTAAGATATTTTTCACTATTTTATGAATTAATCACCTACTTGACTGATAACAAGTGCAAAACTTATGATTTTGATATATATAGAGAGAGAGAGAGAGGGAGAGAGAGAGAGAGAGAGAGAGAGAGATCTTCCGTTCAGGTCTTGCCTCTTACAAATGAATATCCTCCATCTCTATTAATAATAAAGCCTCCAACTTTTTGATAATCGTTTTTGGTGATTTGGGTCATAATTAAAGCAACATAAAATAAAATAAAATAATTTTATCTATACATTATTCTCTCCATTACTCTCACATTCTACTCCAACTTGCTCGCATATTTCTCTTTATATGTTTATTTTTCATTATCTCAAATTTCTCTTATTAATTATTTTTAATTATTAATATTTAAAAATAATGGCATACAACGTGTGTGTGTGTTGTGAGACTAGTATTTATAAAGCGACTCTCAAAAGTTGTTGACGTGGTTGGTGTAGTTGTGTTCTTTTTTTCTCTTTTACCTCTAAAAATCTAATTAATTGTATTATCAATTTATCTTTTTATTTAAACATTTAAATTTTATAAAATTTCATTTTTTAGGGCACATAGTATACCACCGGGTGCTAGTTTCTATATAAGTTGTGCGTAATTGGCAAGGCTTGTCTTTCCCACATGCAAACCGCAACCACGTCTCCATAATATTATACTAGTAACTTAAGCCAATACGATATGTGCCCTATACGCACTTACCCAAGTCAACATTGGAATTAAGGCTGCATATAAAAAACACTACCACTACTAAAATACTCAAACTTGATGGCCAAGAAATCCTACTACTTCTTCCGTTTCATATTATACAACGTTTTAGGTGATTTTATTTGTTTCAAATAATTATTAGACGTTTTCGAAAACTTAGGAGAATTAATTATAATTTTTTCAAAATTAGCCCTCATAGAAAAATGTTACAGATGAGCAGGGGCGTATTCAGGATCTATTCCCAGCAAGGGCGAATTTTTTTGAGCTAAAGTTTAGCGAAATAGAGAGCAAGAATTTGAATACATTATGTGTGTTTAATTTTTTTAGAGTAGTAGTTTAAATTTTTTTTGCCCCTCTAATTTTAATTTTTTTATAAATTTATTAAATTTTATTTTTGCTCCTCACTATACCTATAAAAAAAAATTGAGCATAGGCAATGCCCCATTTACCCTATATGTAGATCTGCCAGTGCAGTTGAGAGAGAGTATGAGATAAGTATGATAATAAATGAGAATTTAAGGGTATTATAGATAATTGATATTTAATATTTTCTAATTATTTCCTTAATGATTGTGTTCAACTCTAAAACGTCATATATTATGAGACAGAGAGAGTACCATAAAGATGGAGAGTAGATTCTCTGTCCCTTTTTTCCTGTTCTTTTGTGTCCCCCTACTTAAATATTGACATCTGTCTTTTTTTTTAATTTTAAAATTAATTAGTGTTAAATAAAAAAAAATATATCAATATTTAAATAATAGAACACAAAAAAATAAAAAAAATAGAGACAGAAAATCTACTCTCATAAAGATGACATTAGTCAAGGGTAGTTGTTAATCCCCATATATACCAAGAAAAAGGAGACAGAGAAAGTCAGTAGATGGAGAAGGGTCAAAACTCAAAAGACAAATGGCCCTTCCTTGGCCTTGAGACTAGTGTTTCTTAGAGCGCCTTTAGAATTAATTGGGCTTTAACTCCACTAAACTAAGCTCATACAAGTGCACAATGCCCCACTTGAATATTGACATTAATTCCCAACAGATGTGTTGGGACCCCAAACCTTGATTAGTACTCTCTCCCTTTCTTAATATATATTACTACCTCCATTTTATAATAGTAGTACTCATTTTTTTCGGAAAAAAAAATTTATTCTAATTTATTTATCATTTATAACTTTTTAAAAGAATAAATTATTTATTTTTTTATATCACTCTTAATTTTTTTCATTGTCCTAAAAAAAATTCTCTCTTGTATTAATAGTTTTTAATTTTCCATAAAAGTGTAGTAATGGAATTTCCTACAAATTATAATTCTTAAATAATAGTATTAAATTCGTTTCTTAATTCATGTGCATGAAACTAAAAAGACAATTATACGTAATAATTATATAACATTAAATATAATATCAGTTGTCTATAATATCCTTAAATAAATTACCATATTTATGTCGCTCTCTCTTATATGTAATATTTTTCCATGAGAGATAATTTTAAAAAGATTATAATTAATTTTTTTAGTATAAAACGATAAATAATTTTTAAAAAAAATTAAAATCATTTAAAATGATACTTTAATTACTATTTGTTGCTTACCAGAAAAAAAAGGAAAACTTGGAGAATTGTCCCTATTTGGCGTGCAACTGCGCACAATTTAGCTTGTCGGTCCACAGTTTGAAACGTGCGTGGGTTTGACCATGGCTGGCCCACTTGGCAACTGGCCTACTCGTATTACTTCTTCTATGTCTTAATATATTACTTCCGGTCCATAATAAGTAATAAATATTTTTTTAAGTTTAATATTTTTTTTCAAAATAAGTAATGTTTTAGAATTTTAATATAATTTTTATAATATTTTCTCATATGTGCTCTTATGCAACCAATGATATTTATTACGTATTTATTGGAAAGTTAAAAAGTTGAAGAAAGGAAAAAAGAGACTAAAAGACAATAAAAAAAATCTCAAACAAAATAAAGAAAATATATTAAAGGTATTTTTGTCATTTTAACTTGTGTATTGGTATGTATGATTTAAACTAAAAAAAAATACTTATTATGGAACGGAGATAATAAGTTGTTTTAGAGTTGTGCATAAGAATAAAAAAAATAATTGTATAACATTAAATATAATATTAATTATCTATATTACACTTGTATTTGAAAAAGAGAATGTTATTTATTGGACCAAAAATAGTAAAAGTATCAAAGTTATAGTACTTATTATTTGGAATAATATTAAAAATTAAATAATTAATGCTTACTTAAAATTATAAAATGTCTTATATTAAGGGACAAAAATATTTTTTTAAAACGTCTTTTATATTAAAGGACGGAGGAAGTATTTTATAACGAAATAATGCTACTAATACATAATTTTAAATCGCATAATACTCATATATATATATATATATATATATATATATATTATAAGCTCTGTGTGATATATAAAATCCACAAATATACATGTGTGTCATAGCGTGTGTCATAAACATTCACTTTTAGTACTGGTGTCAGGTTATCTGGTAGTAGTAGTAGTAGTAGTAACCTCGCCTGTTTTCCATAGCTGTGAACTAATTCATCAAGTGCACGTCTTTTTAAGCTCTCTTTTTCCAGTTTTTGTCCACTAACTTTTTAAGTGTGTATTAATATAAATTTATTATAGTGGTGCACAACAGGCCGGCCTGGTCTGGTCCGGCCTAGGCCTGCCAGGCTTTGGCCGTTGACCAAGCCAGGCCAGGCCTTGATTTTTGGGCCTTCAGGCCAGGCCAGGCCTCGACCCCCAAATCATGGCCTGATGAGGCCTGTAGGCCAGGCCAGGCCAGACCCAGACTGATCTGGTTCAGCACTTATAAAAAAAATAAAAAATTATAATATTAACTAACTAATAATAAATAACTAACTAATTTATATTAATAATATTAATAATAACTATTATTAATGTTATATTATTAATAACTATTAATAATATTAATATTATGTACCTGTTATATTAATAATATGCTATGCAATATTAACTAACTTATGAATATTAACTAACTTATTAATATTAATAAACTAACTCATATATTAATATATGAATGATTAAATGTACTTGTAATAAAATTTTGTAAAAATGATGCAAGATTTTTGATATTTATTTTATTTTAACATTCTACTACATACCAATATAAGTTGAATGATTAGAACAAAAATAAATATATTTCTCTTAAATTAAAAGAAAATATAATTTAGATGTAACTGAATATAAAATAAATTGATTTTCTAAATATATGCATAGTTGTTTACTATACACTTCGTAGAAAATACTGTAGATTACACTTTTATTTTTTGAATATAAAGTTAATTTCATTGAAGTAACTAACAACTAAGTAACTAACTTATTATTAATATTAAATATACTAACTAGTTATATTCATTGAAGATGTATATTAATTAAATATATCTACAAAAAATCAAGAATGAATAATTAAAATTTTAAACTTTATTGATGTATTAATTAAAACTAATGTATTATAATTTATAAACTACAATAATGAGTAAGTAAAAATTTATACTTTATTGATGAATAATTATAAATTTAAAGTTCAAAAATTATAAAATCATAAATTTAAATTACAAAATCATAAATTATATCTCAAGTATTATTTCCAATTAGTTTTCTAATTGCTTTATAGAATTTTTATTTAAATTGGTACAACAGAATACCTAAAAAATAACCAAAATCATAAATGTTAAACTTTATTGATGTATTAATTAACTAACTTATGAATATTAACTAACTTATGAATATTAAATAAACTAAGTGGTATATTAATATTAAAATTTAATCAATTAACTTATTAATATTAATAAACTAACTCATATAGTAATATTAAAATTTAATCAACTAACTTATTAATATTAAATAAACTAGCTAATATATTAATTAAATGTACTTGCAAGAAATCAAGAATGAATAATTAAAATTTTAAACTTTATTGATGTATTAATTAACTAACTTATGAATATTAAATAAACTAAGTGGTATATTAATATTAAAATTTAATCAATTAACTTATTAATATTAATAAACTAACTCATATATTAATATTAAAATTTAATCAACTAACTTATTAATATTAAATAAACTAGCTAATATGTTAATTAAATGTACTTGTAAGAAATCAAGAATGAATAATTAAAATTTTAAATTTTATTGATGTATTAATTAAAACTAATATATTATAGTTTAGAAATTACAATAATGAATAAGTTAAAATTTATTGTTTATTGATGAATAATTATAAATTTAAAGTACAAAAAATACAAATAATTGGATAAAAAAACATGCAAGGTCTCAGGTTAGGCCAGGCCAGGCCAGGCCCGGCCCAGCTAGGCCAGGCCAGGCCAGGCCCCAGGCCAGGCCAGACCAGACTTTTTTTCAGGCCAGGCCAGATTTTTGTCTAAAAAAAGCGGCTTTTTCAAGCCTTCTAGGCCAGGCCTGATCGGAGCGGACTTTGACCAGGCCAGGCTTTGACCAGGCCGGGCCCAGGCCGGACCAAGGCCAGGTCGCAAGCCTCGGGCCTTTTGTGCACCACTAATTTATTAGCAGCTTTATAATATTATTTTTATTTTAAGATGTGACAAACTTCACCAAAAAGAAGCTACTTTGAAAATAAAAATTTAACAAGAACAAATCAACGAATAAATTTATTAATGTTTACTCGTATACAGACATACATTATTACAATATTTCACTTAATTATTTAATAATTAAATTTTATATATATATTTTTTAATTTTTTAATTCTTATTCCTATACAGCATTAAAATATTCAACTTAATTATTTAACAATTAAATTATATATATATATATATATATATATATATTTTTTGAAAAGTGAAAGGGATTTATACGTGCATGTCATCAATTGAGTAGACATGGTTGTGACGGATCCACACGTAACCAACTTAACTGCCAGTACTCGGAAATTGACCTCGAAGGTCGGGAATTTTGGATCTGGTTAGTATAAAATTTATTTTTTTAATAAATTAATTTATTGATTAATAGAGTAAAGACACGTAAAAAGAGAGAATATCTCTTTATTTACGTATTTATATTTTATTAATTAATTAATTAATTTATTAAAAAATAAATTTCATACTAATCACTCACCAAAAATTTTAAATCTCATGATCAAATGATGACACATGGAATATTGGTCCAGGCTCCCAGACTATGATCTAGTAGTATCATTATTTAATTTTGAGTGACCACTTAAAAGTATAAGTTGATTGATGTATACATATACATATATATATACATATACATATATATATACATATATATATATATATATATATATATATATATAAACTAAGGAATTAAATAGAAAGATATTGACTCTATGTCCTTATCATCCTTTTACTAGTGCTTCATCACCCCCACTCGCCTCCCTCTTCTTTTTTTCACAACTGATCATCCTACTCTTGTATACTCTTTTCTCTTGATATTTTCAGGGGCGGAGTCATGGTAGCTTTTCGAGCCATAGTCCGGTCTAATTTTTTTTTTTATTAAATATATTATATAATTATGTAGTTTAAAATAAATAAAATTAAATAGTTTTAATCAATCGAGTTTAAATGTATAATTTTAATATTATAATAATTTTAGTCCCTCCTAATTTTTATTCTTAGCTCCGCCTCTAGATATTTCTTCTCCAAATTATTTCCTTTATATATCTAACTACTAAATAATTTTGTTAAATAAAAATACTACGTACTACATTTTATTTCTCAACGCTATATATAAACTAAGGAAATAAATTAAAGATGCTCGTGCATGTTAAGGTATCACAAACGAGTTGGAGTTTTATATTAAATAAATAATAAAAAGGTGAATAATTAATATATACAGAATTAAATGGATCCAAAATTTAATGGCTTAAGTTTTTAAATCAAGTTCATTCCAAATATGTGTAGTGTACTACTACTATTATTTATGCTTTTAACTTATTTTACATTAATCTTCTCGAGCTAGGATAAAAGTACCTCCTTATTTGTAAATTATGATATATCAGCCACAGAATTTGATTTTTGTCTTTTGACCACCTTTCTTATATATAATTAACAAAATACAATTGATTTTGAATTTTTCGCTCACCCTAATAAATGATCAGGACTGTTCAAAATTTAGGATAAATCTTATCGTCCATTATATCCTCTTTAACTTCAAAAGAAAAAAAATTGCTCTCTCTCTCACCCTCAAATTCTCCTTTGTTCTTCCTCTTCCCGAGTTCGCCGTCTGCCTCCTCCATTCTCTAGCGCAGACAATCTCTCCTCCCCCTTCCTTTTCGAACGTAGTGACGGAGACACTACCTTTCCCTTCGTACGTAATGCCAAAGGCATAGATAATACGATTGACTAGTCCTTTAATAAGAAAAATAAGTTTTGAGGTTCTAGTTGAACGTACAGTATGAATACGCTTGGATTTTTTATTTATTTATTTAATTAGTATAGTAATATTCATGTCAATTTTTGTACTAGAATCAAACAAAAACATTATTCTTTTTATAATGGTAAAAGTTAAGAATATTCAATGTATGGGGTCACTACTGGACCAGCTTCTTCGCATAAAGGTTTCTCTCATCTTAATATGTCTCCACTTCTCAACTTTTCACAATACAAACAAAACGTAAGTATCGAATGTAATTATATTAATTGTTATTCCTTTTCTTTTTTAAAAGTTTATTGACAGTTTACAAAATTAACCATGCAAAGAACAAAATATCACATCTTTACTAAAACTTCTGTTCTTGATAATGAAATTTATAACTAACTTGTTTATATAACCCTCTCAAGGCCTCCTAATTTATTTTTTTCGTGTTACTTGTCAGTTATATAGGCATTTAACCAAGGTCTACTTCAATATGAAATTTTGGCATTTATATATGAAAAAAGACGTTGGATTCCTTGTAGACACTCGAAATTTAGTTTTCCTGTTATCAACACTGTAGGAGGGCAAGACTGTCTTTTTAAATTAACTCCGGTATCAATATCGGGCCATTAAATCAACTCCGGTCTCAATATCGGGCCGTCAAACCAACTCCGGTCTCAATACCGGGCCGTCAAACCAACACTGGTCTCAATACCGGGCCGTCAAACCAACTCCGGTCTCAATATCGGACAGTCAAATCAACCCGATCTCAATATCGGACCCTCAAAACAACCCCGTTCTCAATATCGGGCCGTAAAATCAATCCCGATTTTAATACCAGGCCGTCAAATCAATCCCGATCTCAATATCGGGCTATCAAATCAACCTTAGTTTTAATATCAGGCCGTCAACTCAAACTCGATCTCAATACCGGGCCGTCAAATCAACCCCGGTTTCAATACTGGGTCACACTAACTCAGCCCCGGTCTCAACCCGGGAAATACAGGTCAGCCCCGATCTCAATCCGGGAGGTACAGGTCAGCCCCGGTCTCAACCCGGGAGGTACAGGTCAGTCTCGTTCTCAACCCGAGAGGTACAGGTCAGTCCCGGTCTCAACCCGGAAGGTACAGATCAACCCCGATCTCAACCCGGGAGGTACAGGTCAACCCCGATCTCAACCCGAGAGGTACAGGTCAGCCCCGTTCTCAATCCGGGAGGAATAAAACAGCCCCGGTCTCAACCTAGGAGGTACAAAACAGCCCCGGTCTCAACCCAAAAAATACAGATTAGCCCCGGTCTCAACCAGGGAACTACAGATCAGCCCCAATCTTAACCCGGGAGGTACAGGTCTGCCCCGGTCTCAACCCGAGAGGTACAGGTCAGCCCTAGTCTCAACTCGGGAAGAACAGGTCAACCCCGGTCTCAACTCGGGAGGTGTAGGTCAGCCCCGGTCTCAACCCGGGAGGTCAGATCAACTTCAAAAACAATCCTAAAGCATCATAACATCTCCAGAGGAAAATCTAGAATGACCAAGTCAGCCTCAGAGACAACACTGAGGACTAACAAACTCGAATGGGATCCAAACCTTGAAAACAACTCCAAGAAGTCAGCCAAAGGCCATGCCGACACTAAAGGCAACCCCGGGAGTGGCAAAACGGTCATTTTATCAACTTGAAGTCGATTAGGTCAAACTCAAGCTGAATTAATGCCACTAAGGTCAGAAAAAATCATAACAATGATCCCGAGTGGAAACAGCGCAAGACAGCTCAACGGACAAACTGCGAAGAATCAAAGACTTGGTTATGAACTCGTCTTTTTAGACTCAGAAAACATTTTCTTCCATGTCATTGCGACACGCTCTATGAGGGCTTTCCAGAAAGGTATAGCACGCCTCAAACGGACGCTCCGATCAAAAGTTAGAAAGTTTCGAATCGAGCCTCACATTGCTCGGAGAGCACCTACTTCGAGATGACGGGACCCCTGCTGTAAGACCCCAACTTTTATGAATAAAGATTTAATTTTTTTTATATATTATTTCGAAATAGTAAGGTGCTGATTTGATAAATGTAAAAAATTATGGGTAAAATGTGCAAATATTTCAAAATAAGCAAGTGGTTATAAAATATTCATTGTTGTCGGGGAATATGCGTTTGGTCGTGAAATATTCTTGTTGTCGGAGAATATTCGTACGACGGCGCAGCTATTTGTGGGCCCCACAACGGAAAAATTGTCGGATATAGAAAGCGACATAAATAACTTTTTTTTTATAAATAACGATAAAACTGTTACGGTTAAATTGTTGAAATACCCGGTGATAAAAATACAGTAATACGCGTTGTGCACAGTAGCACACGGTATTACACAGTATTTCGAATTATTGATTCTTACGTAAGAAGGCACTTACTCAATTATTGTTACAGTAATTACTGTTCAATATTTTGTATTATTGATTCAATAATTGCATGATATTTTATTGGTTCAATAATTGCTACGTTGATATTTTATATCAATAATTGCTACGTTGCTATTTTATATGATTGATTCAATAATTGTCACTGCACAGTATTTCACATTATCAACTCAATAATTCATATTATTTGAATAATATTATTAGATAGCATTATTGACAATGTCTAAGGAAGTTCTGTCTAGGAGGGGTTATTTAATTGCGCGCCAGTAAGGAGAAGTCCTTATCGGAAGGCCCCCTCTTTCTTGGGAACGACCTAGTTGTCAATATTGTAGTTCTCTAATATTATTTGTGAATAATTAATTATTAATTTATATGATAACAAAATATTTATTTTGTGGATATAAAAGAAGGAATTAGAGCTGATGTGTTTTTATCAGTATTTTGGTGTGAAAAATCATCCGTTTATGGATTTCGGATAATTTATGTTTAGAATTTGAAAAAACTTCCTTCTACAAAGTTGTAGAGAATTAAATTTTCTATGGAAAAGACATAGAATTTATATTTTTCTGACAAAAGGGCTATTTATTATGAATTATTGAAGTTTTAAAAAATAAATATTTTTTTAATAGGAGGTGGGCTCCACTGGTGGCTGGTGGATGATGGCTTTTAAGGCGGCTGGAATTTAAAAAAAAAATTATTTTATTAAAAAGTCTACTTTGGCATCCTAAGCTTTTCCTATAAATAGGGTGCTTAGGTTAAAATTAAAAATCACACCAGAATCAGAAGTTTTCTCTCGCTATAATATCGAGCATATTTTTGTGAGTATTTAGATACTTTGAGTGTTGCTATTCAGTGCAAGTTTTTTTCAGCCTTATATTCGATATTCTAGTCAGAAGTACTATTCTTTTGAGGTAAGGGATGTTATTTTCTTTCATAAATGATGTTATTCTTTTCAATAGCATTATACCAAAATATTGCCATGAATTTTATTATGAAATTCTTACTTTTTCCGTCGGGATTACTATTCACGTATACGGCACTATTCACAGAAAAATTAAATTTTTTCTGTTTGTCCAAATTGCTTGTTAAGGTTCCTATCTTTGATTGGATATAAGTTTTGAGATTTATTCTTGAATTTTGCTCCACAATTGATTATTACGAAGTATTTTTGAATTAGATAAACTAAAATACGAATCCTTAGTCTTTGTCTTTTATCTCACTGAATTCGTTATTTATATTATTTTTCATCATTCTCAGTCCTAAAAGGTGATATAACTGAATATCTTTGGCCTGTAGAGCAAAGATGAATGATTACCTGATGAATATCTTTGGCCATAGTGCAAAGATGAACAGGTGTTGAGATGAACATGACCACTGGTGATACAAATGAATATCTTTGGCCGTAGTGCAAAGATGAATATTTGATTCGAGATGTATATTGATTGATGTTACAGGGATAAAATATTGATGATGAACTTTTAAATCATAAAAGATAGTAGACTTCATTCTCTACTTAACTCTTCTAATGAATGGTTATTTCCGCTGCGAATATTGATCTAAAACTTGTTGTCAATAATATTTTATCTGAATTGTTGAAGATTAACGATAATTTATTTTCCATTATCTTAGTTATAATATTCTTTACTGGGCTAGTTGAGCTCATCCTTTTCATCTATTGTCCTCTTCAGGGAATGAGAATGTCGCAGGAATTAGTCGGGAAACAGAGTGATGGTCCGAGAGCAGTAGTAGTCCTCACTATTTCTGAAAAATAGTATGATAATAATTGTAATGAGGACTTAGTTTGAATATTAATATTTTCTACATATTTGTATTGACACTCACAGTTGTGTGGTCGTATTTTGCACGACCGTGTGATATAAAAGTTTGTATTTGAATTCTGTACCATATATTTGGCGACTCAGAATGGGTTGGGTTGACTGAACCTATTCTAGGGGCGTCATACCTGCCACGTGGAGCCGTACCTCTACCTGCGGCAGCAGCAGATATAGTTGTTTCTTCTGGGTCTATATATATGAGCTCACCCCCAGCTCATTTCAAGAATTCAGAAACGCTCTGAACCCTACCTGTTTGGTTTTCTAGCTATTTTTTTGTCTTTCAAACCCAAATTTTTTCACTCTAACATGTCGATATACCCATATACTACCACATATCAAAAATTAACCAGTAGATTTAGACATTTAAAACCTACGATTTGGCAAAGAGCTCATGTAGCAGTCCATTGTGAGTTTTTTACGATCAGCAAATTTATATTACTTCATTACGCTGTTATACACTTACATATCAAATTTCGTTTTCTAAATATGCCGAAACTTAGTTTCGTGGCCGTTTTTGTTAACTTTTGGTACATTTTTTTACCTAAAAGCATTTTCTGGTATTTCTATAACTCGGATTGACGATCCGTCGCTTCTAACAACTTTTATATACTAATATCTTCGTTTTGAGCAACTTCGCCGGACTGAATTATCTTCCTAGTCCGGGTTTGGCTTTTTTTTATATATATATTTAACTGTATATATACTAACTTTTCAATTCTGTCATGCCCGGATGTCAAATTCGTGGTAGTTTACTGCTTATATATATATATATATACAACATTCACCATACTGGATTATTTTTCCAGTCCTGCTTTGACTACTTTTCTGTTTATATTTATATATATATATATATATATATATATATATATATATATTTACATTCCAGTTCAGCTTGGATCATTCTGTGGCCTTTTTACTGTTTTTGCACCATTCACAATACTGGGTTATCTTCTAGTCCTGGTTTGACTACTTTTTTTTTGTCTATATTTAACTATATATATATATATATATATATATATTTATATTTATATTTCAGTTCGGCCTGGATCATTCTGTGGCCATTTTGCTGCTTTTATAAATATATATATATATATATATATATTCATTTCAGCCCGGGCATCAGAGTGAAAATTCACCGCCCTTTACTATTTTTCATATATATATATTTCAATTCTGTCCAGCCTGGATCATTCCGTGGCTGTTACAGCTTTTTATAAATATATATATATATTTACTTTCCAGTCCGGGCACAGGCGTGAAAATCCATCGCCCTTTTTACGCTTTCATATATATATATATATATATATTTCAATTCTGTCAAAGCCTAGATCATTCCGTGGCTATTTATAGCTTATATATATATATATATATATATATATATATATATATATATATATATATATATATATATATATATATATATATATAAATTCCAGTACGGGCTTGCGAGTGAAAATCCATCGCCCTTTACATCTTTCTTATATATGTAATTATATATATATATATATATTGCTTTACTCATTTTTATTAAATTGTTGCTTTAAATATTCATCTGATATGAATCGGCACTGACATTTTTACGGGCGAACTAGTTTTGTTTAAATCTCGCCAATTCTAGCTTTCAAACAGTTCAAAATAGGTTCAGACAGAATTGGGTAGCTAGAATGACTGAGATTTATTTAAATTTAGTATTTTTCTAGTTTCAGTTAAGAAAGCAACCTCGCAGCCCTTAGATCGCTATCTAGTTGGAACGAGATGCTTCGGCCATGTGCGAGCTAGAATTTACTGATGAATCCTTGGTTCTGGCGATGTTGGATATATTTCTGTACAAATTTGAGCTATGCAGGTTTATTGTCCTCCCTATGTGAGCCTAGGAATCGTGAAATTCATGATCAAACAGATTAGAATCTGATTCCCACGATGGACAAACTTCACTTTACAAATGTACCCTGCTAGTTTTTCTGTAAAAATGTACCTACAAAAGACCTTAAAACGGTTATTCGAATTTAAGGTCTCAACATAGTGAAAATATGGTTTGTTGTATTAGAGTCACTCCGATGGCTGTCATGCCTATGAGAAGACCGACACTTGTATATATTTTATGATCGAGGATGCTTCGCAGCCCGACAATCACCATTCAAATTGAGCCTTAAGGCTGAAAAGATGAAATGTATCCATATGCTTCAACTCCTATGTTAGCGTAAGGGTTTGAAAACCTTCTTTCAAAATATCATTTCAATAATCTTATCAAAAAAAAGAGGCTTTTGCAAATCAAATCAAACACTTTTGCAAATCAAAGAACTTTTTGCAAATCAAATTAAACCATTCGTATATAGGTTCAAAGATGCATAAATATACTTTCAAAATAAGCATAGGCCCAATTTCTTTCAGCATTCACACACACATTGCAGATTTAAAAGAGAAGTATTAAAAAGATGCGGTACTGTGTTTACACGGGTGTTGCGGGGTGCCTAACACATTCCCCACACTTAACCAAGCCCCCGAACTCAAAACTTCGGTTTCAAAGATCAAGTTTCGACAGTGTCCAGCAATTGGGCCTCTTTTCAAACAAAACTCGGTTTAGTTGGTACAACCATTGCAAATCTACCAACTAGCGACTCTGTAAAAAGTTCAAATCGTTGACATGATACATGTTAGCCTTTTCCTAAAAAACCCTTCAAAACTTTTTTTCATAATAAAAAGAATAAGGGTAGGCAAAACATTAGAAAGAGAGAAAGATCCGGGTTTGACCCGACGCGGATTTTTTCCCGACGTCGACAGGTAGCGACTTTGATGGGGACAGTAGAGGGCTTAGGTCGCGTTCAAATCTTTTCAAAAATTTCCCTTTCATATCTACATATATGTGAATGCTGTGTCTTTACATTGAATGAATGCGTGAATGCTGCATCTTTACATTGAATGAATGTGAATGAATGCTTTCTTATTTTTTTAGTGCTTCGCACCCATATTAGTGCTTCGCACCTATGTCATCATATGCATAACGGTGAGACGCGATGTATGTGAATGTATGTTGTGTGATTCCTCCACTAGGAGGCAAACCAGTCGGTGATAAGTAATGTATTCGAGGGCGAATAAGTCTTCGGGGCTCATGAAAATGCACCACCCAGATTCGCTCCAGTTGAAAGATCGGATTAATTTTTCCACTACTAGATTGCGATGATCTGGGAACCTCCATACCGAAAAGCCGCGAGAGTAACCTAAGATAGGTCAACCTCTGATTAACCAAATCCGATGGGAAGCTTCTTCATGCCTTCCTCTTTAAGTTCAATATAAAGGAGCACAATGTAAATATCATAATAAAATTTTTCATTTTTTGTTATATACATCCTGTCATTCTGTCATCAAAACAACTGACCTCGGTTTTGCAAGAAAAGATTAAAAAATGATAAAAACACATCATGACATGCATCCTATCCCTATCTACTTCAGGAAATTGACACGCCTACGTATTGTTGTAGGTGAAAAATTGGTCCTGTTACTAGATCTAAGTCTAAGAAATCACTAAGTCCATCCACGGACATGACTTCAAGTGCTCAGCCAGAATCCACCCCTGTCTCTAGGGAAGAGTTTGAAGGACTTAAGTATCAGATAGTCGAATTGGCTTGTTTCCTGAGAGAACAAAGTAAGGCTCTTAAAGCGAAGCAAGCCCAAGCTCACACAGAACCAGGAACACCTGGTGGCAGTGGTGGCAGTCAAGAGACCGAAAAGGTAGATGTTCAGATTTTTGGACCACAAAATCAGGACACAACCAACAAAACCTCTGAAATCACCACCCTCAACAAAGAACAGGAAGCTGGGAACATTCTGTAGAAAGTCCAGCAGATGGAAGAAACACTATCAAAGTGACTGGAGCATTTGGAAGTATCAATTATTCAGACCTCTATATATTGCCTGGGGCTCGTTATCCCGAAAATTTTAGAACTCCTGATTTTGAGAAATATGATGGATT
The DNA here is from genome assembly GCA_020205555.1 of Panax stipuleanatus. NCBI lineage: Eukaryota > Viridiplantae > Streptophyta > Magnoliopsida > Apiales > Araliaceae > Panax > Panax stipuleanatus. The sequence goes on from CM035117.1 coordinate 24,801,896, forward strand.
GGGAGACCCCTACACTCACTTGAAAGTATTCATTAGAGAGATCGAATCCTATACAGAAGACGAGAAACTCTGAATGCAAATATTTCAGAAGAGTCTGACCGGAGATGCTAGAGCTTGGTACGCCCGTCTAGACAACTCCAAAATTCACAGTTGGGAAGAGTTGGCCCATGCTTTCCTTAGTCAATACAGTTTCTAGTCTCAGCTGGCTCCAGACAGATATCAGATAACCAAAATCAAGAAACAAAGTTCTTAGCCATTCAGAGAATATGCTCAACGATGGAGACGGGTTGCAGCACAAGTCACCCCAGCTATGACTGAGTCTGAGATAGTCATGAGCTTCATCGATATTCAAGAAGCTCCGTATTACGAGAGGGTCCTAGCAGGCATAGGAAAACCATTCTCTGAGATGATCAAACATGGAGAAATGGCCGAAATGGGGCTAAAGTCTGGGAAGATAAAGAACCTGACTGCCTTGGAAGCCGTTGCCGAATATTTACAGTCCGGGAATTACGGGAGTAATCCTCGGAGGGCACATAAGAAGAAAGATGAATAAGTGTCCTTAGTATTGCAAGGACATAATCCAAGGGACTAGTCAAACAATATACCCATTCAAATGAGGAATTATACCCTCTTCAAGCTCCTGCACAGCCTTTAAACCCTCCATTTCAGAAGACTATAAAGGCCAAACGTTGAAGAACGTTCACCCCCTTAGGGGATTCACTTGAACATGTGCTAAAACTGTTGACAGTAACTTCTTACACCAACTAATACAGGTGAACGAAATTTTGACTCAAGCAAGAAGTGTGACTACCATTCTGGATCTCTAGGCCATGACAAAAAAGATTGTTGGTATCTCAAGCACAAAATTCAAGACTTGATTGACAATGGAGAGATTGTGGTGACAAAGCTCGAGCGACCGCACATACAGGATAATCCCCTCCCTCAGCATAAAGAGAAGAATGTCAACATGATCAACACAGGAAATGGAGAAGGATCCAAATACTTCCGTTATATGGGGGAATCAACTACATCCAGTAACAACAGCCCAGACAGTTGGGAGTATTCAGAAAGGCGATTCCTAATAGAATAAAAAATTAAAGCTATCAAGGATCAAATTGAACCATTATTAGAATTGGTTGTATACCAACATCAGATTACCAGGCAGCAGATAAACCAGACCAACCAGTCTGATGCAAATCCTCCTACACCAGAGATCAGTCCCATCCCCATGAGGGATCACTACTGGTCTCATGAGCATGAATCCTGGGCCGACAAGATGGCCAAAGAGGAGAATTTCCAAGATGGTAGGAAATTTGCCTTTCAAAGGAATTTCACTAACTTGAACCAGCCAATGAAAGAAATTCTCCAGACGTTAATCAACGAGGGAATAGCTGCAGATTTATTACCTCCATTAAACCCGCGATCCAGGAAATTCAAGGCTGACCAAACTTGTTAGTACCACTCCATGATAATGAGGATTGCTGGGCACTTCGTAACATGATTCAGAATATGATTGAAAGCGATGAATTGATAAAAGGGAATCGGGATTATGGCCTCCCAGATTAAGACACTCTCTTTATTCCCACTACGTGGAATTAGGATACAGTGGTTGTTATTTCCTGGGATAAGGAGTCATCTCTCACACCCTTAGTACTGACAGGGAAAGGGGTCCAAGAAACACAAAATCCTGTGAAGGTGGCCGCACCCGAGCCTTTAATTTTGCCCTTTAAACCTCAGTATCCAGTTATCAGTCTGAAGAAGGTCCCATGGAACTACGGGAATGACGAAGGTTCCACCTCAAACAACATTGCCATTGTACCAAAGGAGAATAATTTGTACCTACCTCAGCGGGTGATCAAACCAATCCTCAAGGCCAAAGAAAAGGTGACTGAAGAGAAAATCGAAGAGGTCCTCAACAAAATGGGACACAATAAAATCAAGGTAGTACAAAGTTTGAAAGACGCACCCAAGCAAATGTCCATCCTAGACTTGGTCTTATCATCGGTGGATTATCGTAACATTCTGGTGAAAGTACTGGAAGAAGCTCATCTACCACATACTGTGGATACCGAGAAATTCCTTCACGTGGTAGAACACATTTTCACCAGCATTGTGATATCTTTCACTGACGATGATATACCTGCTGAGGGGACAGGTCGTCGCAAGTCATTACACATAGCAGTGATGTCTTCCAGTTATGTGATCGGAGGTGTGCTCATGGATGGAGGATCATTCCTCAATATCTGTCCCTACAATACTATGGAAAGAATGAAAATTAACCCGAACCGGATCAAAACCAGTCATGTGGTCATCCGGGCTTTCGATGGATCTCGCCGACAAGCTATGGGAGAAATAGAGCTTCCACTAGAGATTGGCCCGCACACTTTCTATGTGTCCTTTCAAGTGCTCAACATCGCCACTGGATACAACTTGTTTCTGGGTAGACTGTAAGACCCCAAATTTTATGAATAAGATTTAATTTTCTTTATATATTATTTTAAAATAGTAAGGCGTTGATTTGATAAATGTGATAAGTTATGGGTGAGATGTGCAAGATTTACAAAGAAAGCAAGTGGTTATAAAATATTTGTTGTGTCGGGAAATATTCATTTGGTCGAGGAATATTCTTTTCGTCGGAGAATATTCGTACGACGGCGCAGTCATTGGTGGATCCCACAACGGAATGAATGTCGGATATAAAAAGCGATAGAAGTAACCTTTTTATAAAAATAACGGCAAATTATTACCGTTAGTACTGCTGAAATACCCGGTGGTTAAAATACAGTAATACGTGGTGTTGCACAGTAGCACACGGTATTGCACAGTATTTTAAATTATTGATTCTTACGTCGAAAGGCACTTACTCAATTATTGTTACAGTAATTACTGTTCAATATTTTATATTATTGATTCAATAATTGCATAATATTTTATTGGTTCAATATTTGCTACGTTGATATTTTATATCAATAAGTGCTACTTTGCTATTTTATATTAGTGATTCAATAATTGTCATTGCACAGTATTTTAAATTATTAAATCAATAGTTTATATTATTTGAATAATATTATTACATAACATTATTGGCAATGTCTAAGGAAGTTCTGTCTAGGAAAGGGGTTGATTAATTGCGCACCAGTAAGGAGAAATCCTTATCGGAAGGCCCCCTTTTTCTTGAGAACGACCTGGTTGTCAATATTGTAGTTCTGTAATATTATTTGTGAATAATTAATTTTTGATATATATGATAAGAAAATATTTATTCAATGTGGATTTACACGCAGGCATTTTTATAAGAAAATATTACATTATAGTAGTATGATGTGATTATATAATAGTATAATTTTTTATAATTTGAATGGTAACATTATTATAGTAAATTCAGGGTATAAAAGTAAAATGAGGTAGACGAGAACAAATTGAATTTAAATTCTTATGATGTAAGTAATGATGCCATCGAAACGATGAGGTAAGCAATGATGTCATCGGAACGATGAGGTAAGCAATGATGTCATAGGATCGATGATGTAATAAAGTATGACGAAAATATTATTTTACCCTTACTCTGTCGAGCCTATAAATAGAAACTCATTCTTCATTATTTCTCACCAATTCACTAAAGCTATAGAGAGAGAAAGTATAGAGAAAATAAGAGAGAAAAAAGAAAAGTATTCTGCTGTTACACTAGTGCAGTCTCCAAAATTTTAAGGTAAGGAATATTATTTCTTTCGTATTCATGAAGAAAGTTATTTTCTTTCAATACTCGTAAGGGTTGTTATTCCATTCTTTATTATTCTGTTGGAATAACCTGTCTACGCGAACTACCGCATGCATGGTGAAATCCTATTGTTATTTCTTTATTATTATGTGAGAATAACCTGTCTATGCGGACTACCGCATGCCTGGTGAATAACCCTTCGTATTCAGTTATTATTAAATTGTGAAAATAATCTGTCTGAGCGGACTACCGCCTGATGGGTGAAAATTTAATTGTAGTTTCGTATATTATTTCATTTCAGATTCCTAACTCTAAACTTACTACGGTAAGTATTGCTTCTATAATTCCTGAAATGATCAGAAATTTCTTGAGTTTTGCGCTTCATCTAATATCATTTCACTGGAATATTGGTCTGAACTTTCCTGTGAAATTTTTATCTTTTCATGTCGAGTTGCTATTCACAAGTTACTATTCACAAATTACTATTCACAGGATACTATTCACGATAAAAAAAAAATTTCTTCCAAATCATCTTTGATTGGATCCAGGTTTTGATCTTCATTCTTGGACTCTTGATAAATTCTCTAATATTTGTCTTTTATCTCACTGGATTCGTTATTCGTATTGTTTTTCATCATCCTCAGTCCTAAATAGTGATATAATTGAATATCTTTGGCCTGTAGTGCAAAGATGAATGATTACTTGATGAATATCTTTGGCCTGTAGTGCAATGATGAATGATTACCTGATGAATATCTTTGGCCCGTAATGCAAAAATGGACAGGTGTTGAAATGAACATGACCAACTGGTGATACAAATGAATATCTTTGGCCCGTAGTGCAAAAAATGAATATTTGATTCGAGATGTATATTGATTGATGTTACAGGGATAAAATATTGATGATGAACTTTTAAATCAAAGAAGATAATAGACATCATTCTCTACTTAACTCTTTTAATGAATTGTTATTTTCGCTGCGAATATTGATCTAAAACGTGTTGTCCATAATATTTTATCTGATTTATTGAAGGCTAACGATAATTTATTTTTCATTATCTTAGTCATAATATTCTTTACTGGACTAGTTGAGCTCACCCTTTTCTTCCATTGTTCTCTTCTGAAAATGATAATATCGCGGATACTAGTCGGGGAATGGAGTGATGGTCCGAGTTAGAGCTGTAGAAGTCCTCACTCTTTTTTTTTTAAAATAGTGTGATAATAAATGTAATGAGAACTTAGTTTGAATGTTTATATTTTCTACATGTCTGTATTGACACTCACAGTTGTGTGGTCGTATTTTGCACGACCGTTTGATATGAAAGATTGTATTTGGATTTTGTACCATGTATTTGGCGACTCAGAATGGGTTGAGTATTGAACCTATTTTGAGGGCGTCACAGTTGGTATTAGAGCTTAGGGATATGACCTCTGGCGGAGATCTGGGAATAGAACTAGGAGGGGAGAGACGAGTTAAACCTTTGCTAGTGTGTCCTACCTAAGCTTAATTGTTATTTAATTGGTCGGTTGGAACATAGGGTTAATTTATGATATGTTAATTTGTTTGATTGTTTTGTGGCAGTATTTGAGAATGGCAGCTAAAAATCTAAACAATGGAGTGAAGGAGACCGTTGAGACACCTTTAATTATCAACCAGGAGAATGTGCAACAGGAAGGCAACAATTCTCCTGTAAACAACCCTACCAAAGAAATGATAAATGACGGGATGTTCAGAAGCTTTTTGCAGTTCATGCAAACCAGACGAGGGAGACTCGTGTTCATAATACAGGTGGAAATAACAACTCGCGGCTTGTCACTGCCAAGTAGTTTAAAGAGTTGAGACCACCAGAGTTTCAGGAAAACCCAGATCCAACCAAGGCAGAAAATTGGATTAAGCAAATTACCAAGATATTTGATGTCTTGGGATGCACGGAGGAACAGAAGGTTCCATTCACCACGTTTATGTTCCGTGGAGAGGCAGATTACTGGTGGAAATCTGTGAAGCGTACCCAGCCTGCCGCACTCAAGATGTCTTGGGGGGCGTTTCAAAAACTGTTCAATGACAAGTACTTTCCAGAAAGTATTCGCCACATGAAAGAGGTAGAGTTTATCAGACTGGAACAGAACAACATGACTGTGTCACAGTACGAGGCTAAGTTCGCGGAGTTATCCCGGTTTGCAGCTCATTTGGTGGAGAATTAGGAACGTATGACGTGGATGTTTCTGAGAGGTTTGAAATATGAGATTCGTCAATACCTCATTTCTCATAAATTTTCTCTATATTCGGATGTAGTGAACAGGGCTCAGTTATTAGAACGAGATAATGATTATGTTCAACCAAGGGACAACAACCAAAGTCGTACCGGTGGCAGTAGTCATCAGAACAATGACAACCAGCAAGGAGAAAAGTATCATGACAGAAGCGGTAAACACTATAGTGGTAATCGTGGCCATGATAATAGAAGAAGTGAGTCGGGGGGAGATTTCAAGAAGAGAATGTACAACAATGAGAACGTGAAAGCATCGACAGCAGCACCAACATCAACTATTTTTAGGGGAGGAGAACGACCGTCGGTCGTATGCTATAAATGAGGGCAAGAGGGACACATCAGCCCCAACTGCACACAACAATCCAAGGTGTGCTATAACTGTGGAAAGAAAGGGCATATAGCTCGAGTGTGTCCTGTAGCGAAACCAAGTCCAGCAGGGATGGTGACTCCAAAGGCTATCCCTGACAAGTCAAAGTCAGTGATTCCTAGAAGAGCTTTTGTCGTGACTGCCCAACAAGCAAGGAACCCGAACGAGGTTATTACGGGTAAGCTGATAATAAACTCTTGTACGACCCCAAATTTTATGAATAAGATTTAATTTTTTTTATATATTATTTTGAAATAGTAAGGTGTTAATTTGATAAATGTGATAAGTTATGGGTGAAATGTGCAAAGTTTACAAAGTAAGTAAGTGGTTATAAAATATTCGTTGTGTCGGAGAATATTCGTTTGGTCGAGAAATATTCGTTTTGCCAGAGAATAGGCATTCTGCCGTAGCAGAAGCTGCTCTAGTTCTGGCCGAGACACGGCGCAGCTGCGCCCGTTTTGTACTAGGGTGCAGCGTTGCTACGCCAGGCACCTGTTTTGGTTTTTCAGTTTCTATTATATCTGATAAGTGGTAACATCTTGGTATTACTTAGACAAGCATGAAAACAGGTTTAACACGTGTATATATGTTTCTTGATGTAGCATGAGTTGTTTTGACTTCGTTAGTATACATTTAAGAAAAGAAAACTTATAGTTTGAAAATGGGCTTTGACATATAACGTTGATGATTATGTTCTGACCATAGGAGCACGTGTATGTGAATTGGTTATGAATGAAATACAATCCAAAATATGTTTGCATGTGTTAATCCATTTTAGCCTAGTTCAAAATAACTTTTAAAAAGAAACTTGAAAGTTTTGGAGGACTAATGTTCACAAGCATGTTAATGTTACATTCTGATATTTTTGATATGCATGCTAGTACTTCTAATGTCCCTGAGATGTCCTACATATGCACCCAATTTATTATTTATAATGGAAGTTAGTCAAGCATGAGTTTAGACATGTTTTAATGTAATAAACGATGATCGTCATGCTTAAATAATAAAAACTATTGTGAGCATGCATATTGTAGATTATGTGATCTCTATGTGTGGATATAAGCATGACATGATAGGCCTTTATGATTTCATGACCTTATTTGGTCTAAATCCTTTAGAAAATTCAACTAAGATATGATATATAAACAAGGACTTGAAATGAACCTATGATAGTCCAATACCTCTTAATATGTATGATTGTTACGTGTTAACACTCTGTTACGCTAAAAAGTGGAATGAAAACGAGGAAACAAAATCACAACTCTGGACTGGCCAGGGGACAGTGCAACTGCGCCGTCCCTAAGCCTTTCCAGAGCGCAGCTGCGCCAGCATGAAATTTGGTCTGAAGTATTCTGCTTGTTTTTTGATTGTGTTAGTTAGTTTATAATGCTACTCTAAGCCGTTAAACAGAATCTTATTGATGCTTATTGTATCCATACATGGTGATAATGTGATATGAAGATGTTTAACTTGAGAAAGGGGATTCCAAAGATAATAAAGACATAATCAATTAAGCGTTGTGATTAAATATAATGTTATATGTGGTATAACTGTGTAGCAAGGTTAAGACTTAAGTATGTGTTGATAATATGTACGAGATAATGTATGTTGTTAAATTGTGTGACTAATAGATATCCTATACATGTAAATATATTACGATAGGAATTCGAAGTGTTGATAAGCTATAAGTGGTAACCTACGCTTAAGGCAAGTTTCCTGACTTACACTCTTTTGTTGTGCAAGTATCCTAAACACTTGCATTTACTTTATTCAACGAATATTGAATGCAAGTACTCGAACTCTACTCTTATTGAGCATTTATTGAGCTTGTGCAATTATTGTCGTACAAGTATGCTATTGGAATTACGATTCATGTTTTATGACTGAAATACTTTGTGGCTAAAGAAAAAAGTCGATTTATATTCTTTGAACCTTAATCTTGAGTTTTGAACTTATAATTGTTCTTATATACATTGAAAGAGCGACCTATGCCATTTGATTCGGCTAGACCTATGTAATGAAATTAAAAAGCGATCCAAACCAATTGCCATGGTGCGGACTCTTATAAATTGACTGAGATGAACAACCATCATAAAAAGGGGAACTATATAGTCGGGGTGCCGACAATAGTAAGATAGGTTATACATAACACCAGGTACGGTAGGCTGATCACCTGTTGTACTTGTTTTATTGGATTATCAGCATATTACTGTTAATTTTATTAGAAGTTCATAGTCCTTAGTGACTGCTCAGTATTCATTATTCTTGAATTGTGAAAAGATTTAAACCTTGAATCTTATTGATATCTTTCTGTCCTTAGCGACTGTTATTGAAAATTATTGATACTTCTTGTTATTCTCGAACTATCCTTTATTGTCATACCCTTGGGAATTGAAAACTATATTGAACCCCTTATTGCTATATTACTTGCTGAGCAAACTTGTTGCTCATTCTTGCTTTTTCCTAAAAATGTTTCAGTTAAGACAGAGCAAGGCGGTTCCTCGGGTACTGACAAGGGCAAGGGCAAGGCTACAGAGTAGTTTGTACTTGATTAGAATTATTATGATTGTAATAAGTTTGTATTCTATTATGTATTAGTTAAGTTTATATATGCTTAAACTATGTTTAAGATGTAAGAGATGTTTAAGTTACGAAACCTTGGGACATGAATGGTTATATTAAATAAATATAATCTATTCATAATATGTTATGAGTTATTCCGCTGTGAGATATGACATTTAGTCATATTATTATATTAGATTGTAGAACGTGACGAACCAAATTCGAGACGATGTGGCGGTCCGAATTTGGGGGCGTCACAAACATTATCACAATAAACCAATGTGACCTTGTTGACTGGACAATGAAGCTCCAATAAAAGATTCTGGATCCAACAAGACTCGGATAGAACATTAGCAACTCCCCTGTATTCTGCTTCAACACTAGATCGAGACAAAGTGGGCTGTCTCTTAGAGGACCAAGAAATTAGGTTGTCGCCGATAAACATACAGTAGCCGGAGGTGGAACGTCTTGTGTCTAGGCATCCACCCCAATCCGCATCTGTGTATGAGACAAGTGTGGTGACATGAGATTTATAGAGATGCAAGCCAAAGTCGAGGGTACCTTGTATGTAGCGTACAATGCGCTTAAGAGCATTCATGTGCTCCTCCTTCGGGTCATGTATATGAAGGCAAACCTATTGCACGACGAAGGAAATGTCAGGTCTGGTGAATGTGAGATATTGAAGTGCACCAGCTAGACTTCGATAATGAGAGGGATCCTCGCAAGAAGAACCCGCAATTGCCCCTAACTTTTGCTTAGTGTCCACTGATGTAGGGCAAGGCTTGCATGAAGACATACTAGCTCGATCAATAATCTCCTCTGCATACTTTCTTTGAGAAAGGAAAAGACAATCTGCATGACGAGTGACTGCAATTCCCAAAAAATAGCTCAAAGAACCTAAGGCCTTTAGAGCAAACTCAGAGGCAAGGAGAGACATAATAGACTTCCAAAGAGCATCTGAAGAGGCAGTAAGTATAATGTCATCAACATAGAGTAGAATATATGCAATGTCATTGCCTTGATGATAAATGAAGAGAGAATGATCACATTTGCTGTGATAAAAACCAATAGTGGCAACATAATTTGTAAACCGCTGGTACCAAGCACGGGCTGCTTACTTGAGGCCGTAAAGAGACTTCTTTAGCAAACAGACATAATCTGGATGAGTATGATCTTTGAATCCCATAGGTTGATGTATATATATTGTTTCATTGAGATGGCCAAGTAAGAAAGTATTCTTGACATCCAGTTGATGAATAGGCTAACATTTAGACAAAGAAATGCTCAATACAGTTCAAATGGTAGTCGGTTTAACCACCGGGCTAAAAGTCTCCTCACAATCAACTCCAATCTGCTGAGACCTGCCATCACCAACAAGACGGGCTTTGTGCCACTCAAAAGAACCATCAGATTTTATTTTATGCCTAAAAATCCACATAAAATGAATTATATTCACATCAGGTGGACGAGGTACTAAATCCCACATCTTATTTTTAATTAGAGCATGATATTAATCCAACATGGCCAATTTCCAATTCAGGTCATTGAGAGCACTCACTGGGTTCCGTGGTAAAGGTGAAACAGATGTGGTAGTGGTAGCACTCAAGTTGAATTGGCGTTTAGGCTTAAAGATCCCATGTTGGCTACGAGTGGCCATATGTTGGGATGGTGGATTCGGTTGGGGCTGTGGTCTTGCTTGTGTGGCTGGGCTCGGTGGAAGTGGGTCAGTTGGAAAAAACCCAAAACGAATGGGGGCTGGGCTGGCAGGGTGTGTGACTCCCCCAAATTCGGACCTCTACTTGGTCTCTCGAATTCGGTTAGTCACGTGCTCATGGTAATACATCACAATAATAATACGACTAAATGTCGCATCGCACAGCGGAATAATACACAACTATTATCGAATAGATTATATTTAACTAATATAATTTATTCACGTCCCAAGGTCTCGTAACTTAAACAGTGATTACATAGCTTAGACATATCTTAAGCAATAATAACCTTAACTAGTACTTAATATCATAAGTTCTTTATTACAATCATAAGTCCTACGTAATTAAAGCTACTCAGTAGCCTTTTCCTTGCCCTTATCTGTGCCCGAAGGTCCGCACTGCTCTTTCTTAACTGAAATATTTTAGGGAAAGCAAGAATTGAGCACAAATTGCCCAGCAAGTAATATACAATAAGGGTGAGTAATAAAATTCTCAATTCTCGAAAGAGTGTAGTAAGGTTTGATAGTTCAAAGATAACAAGAATATCAACAGTTCTCAATAACAGTCGCTAAGGACAGAATAATATCAACGTGATTCAATAATAAATTAATTCAAGATTTCAAGATAACTGAATACTGAGCAGTCACTAAGGACTATGAACTTCTACTAGAATTAATAGTATTAAACTGAAAATCCAACAAAAACAGGTACAACAGGTGATCAGCCTAAAGTACCCTAGTTATGCATAACAATCAATCATACTCAAGTGCGCACGTCGGTTCTCCGACAATTATATATTCCCTTCAAATAAGGTTGTTCTTCTCAGTCAAATACAAGATCCCGCACTAATCAATTGGTTTGGGTCGCTTTTCAATAATATAAGTCTAGCCGAATCAAATGGCATAGACACTTTTACAATATTCAAGAACAATACCAAGTTCAACATGAATAATAGCTTTAATGAAATAAGAGTTCAAGTATGCTAATTCAATTCAAACGATTAAGTAAAGAAACTAGCTCGCAATATACAAGGATAGAATACTTGCATAAAGTAAATGCGTCGGTTAGAATACTTGCCTTAAGCGTAGTTTATCTTTGTAATTTAATCAACACTTTTCGAATCCTATTGTAATATAGTTAAGTATATATGATATTCATTAGTCATATAGTTTAACATTATATCTCATCTCGTATATACGATTAACACATAAGCTAAGTCTTAACCTAGCGACACAGTTATACTATGTATAGTATCATACAATTTCACAAGTCTCGACTTTTAATATCTTTTATCATTAACGTTCCTCTTCTCAAGTTAATCGTCTTTATACATCATTACTATCTTGTGAGACTACAACAAATAGCAAACATACTCTATTTTAGCAAATTATAGCATTACTATAAGTTAACCGTCGAAATTGGATCCACGTATCAACATATGATATCACAAAGCATATATACATATTAAAGAGTCTTTCCATGTTTGTTCAACCCTTTCACGACCAATTTACAGGATATAGGTTCTATGTTAATACTTTTGACGACTTACGGTCATTCAAGGTCATGACGTTACAAAATCTAGTATGCTCACCTTGTAAACATATAAGGTAGTCATATATTAGGCATGCTTACGAATGTTCGCATTTCATACATGTACTATCACAGTTATTAGTTGAAAACATGCTTTGTTTACGCTAAACTTGGCTTCACGACATGTAACATAATAGGCAAACATGAATGATACATTAGCAAGTCTAAAAGTACTATCAAACATGTTCATAAGGATCGTGATTCAAATCTCAATGTAACATGCCGACGTTCACGTTCAACACTTATACTTTCATTAATAAAGTTTGCTAATACGGTCTAACACGTTCATGCTATATTACGAAATCTATATACGTAAGTTAATGTGTCCAACATACATTTCAAGGTTACATAAACATGCCCGAAAAATCAAAATGTATATATGGTCTTTATATGTCAATATCAACCTTCAAAACTTATTTTTTTGTTAGAATATTCACTAACGAGGTTCGTCATGCTCATGTGATACTATGAAACATATATACATACGTTAATACATCTTTCATGCATCTCTACATCATATTAACATGCCTCAAAAATCAGAATACTAACATGCTTCATTTATGCTAACGCTCGTTTATAAAACTTTAAGTTTATTTCAACGTTATACGTCATCTCATTAATCTTGTACGAAATCGTAGTAACACATGTGCACGTCACATTAATATACTCGTATATAGGTATTACTTATGCTAGCATGCTTGTCCTTAATGATCTTAACAATTAACATTTAACAGAATCGAGCAGGAATCAAAAACTGGGATCAGGGTCCTGCGCAGCTGCGCTACGCCGCAGTGTAATGTCGGCACAGCTGCACCGTGCTTGGTTTGATTCAAGATGCAGTCTGCATCGGTAGACTCCCAGGTCAAATGCCAAATTACTTCACGAAATCAGTCCCAAGCAGTTACATTATGGTTTAAACATACTACTAAGACTATATAACAATCCAATTAACATTATCAAATCATCAATTCATGAATTTCCAACTCAAACCAAGAATTGAAGATTTTCAAAAATTTCAGAATGCAAACAGAAAATGAGAATGAAGAACAAGAATGTAAAACATGGAAGCTATATTGTAATTCCCATCATGTATGTATGCCCATATAACAACTAATTATCATCCTCGGATCATAAAATCCTAATTTCCAAATGGAATAAAGAACTCAAGAATTTGCAGAGAATACAAATTGAAGAACATGAAACATAGTTTATACCTTTGCTATGAATTAAGCTTGCTAAATTTGAATTCCCAACTCTCTGTGAATTATCTTGCTATCAACTCACAGTATACTCTCAAGTTATCAGTGTTTCAAGAACCAAAACAAAGTAACGTAAACTGAAAATTGGTCTGCTATTTATAGAGAAAACTTGGACTGGGCATTTGTATTGCACTGAGGTTGGAGTTCATGGTGTAATGGAAGAAAACATTGGTTAATTGAGAGTGGTTCAACAACCCATCACCAGCCATCCCCATAGCCATTGGCTTAGTAATCATCTCCTAGTTCATAGCTATTGCACCAAGCTTAGCAGATCACGTAAAGGAGATATAGGTTACTATTTGGTAACTGATTTTGGGACATTGATTTAAAAGCTCAGCAACTTGGTTAAACAATGCTTAGTTTGGTTTCTTTGATTACCAAAAATGTAATTTTAATGGACATTATTACTATAAATGGAAGGTTTAGGGATTATATATGTACTCATATCATATAATCCATGTACATTTTATCACACTAGTATAATTTTATCAGGCATTCTCACATTACATCATCTTCTTTATTAAAAACAATTGTTTAATAATTAATAAAGATAACATAAGATAGTTAAGTATTAATTATCTACCACATACTCATGATGTTGGGTTTGTACGAAATCGTGACGCAATCAAATTGCAAAAATTAGCGGAAGCATGGTATATCAGAGTTTAAAAAAATTTCTACAAAACTATTACCCGGATCATCCTTTATGCAAATTATTAATTTAAAACGATAAATAAGAAGTTATGGAATCATACCCTTGTAGAACGAAGCTTCCACAGGTACTAGTTCAACTCCTTGTTCTTCGTGATCTCCTTGAATTTCCGGATTAGATTCCTTCCTTTGATCAACGTTAGCCACCCAAGTGTTTGGCCTCTAGAGGTGATCCACCAAGGAAGATGAATTATCAAGAAGGAGGGTGGTTGGCTTAGTTTTCTATCCTCTATAGAAAAGGAGTACTCTCCAACAATTGAAATTGCATCAAGTAATATCTATTATAAGAATCCTCTTATATAGATATTGGTCAACCCTTCTAATCCTATTAGACATGGGATTTCTTTTAATTAATTAAACTCCTTTAATTAATTTAGGCTTCCCACCACATGGAAAATAATTAATTAAATTCATTTAATTAATTTGTCTCCTAATCTTATTAGGAATAAATGAGAGTACTAATATTAAATTAATTACTAAACTCCTTTAGAAATTAAAATAATAATAATATTAATAAGACTCCTCTTATTAATTTATATTTAATATTTTCAAAATATTAAATAATAAATATTAAGCTATTTAATTTATTCTATCACCATAGATTAAATTAATTTCACTTAATGCATTATTACGATTATGCCATTACCTTCTTAAATAATTATTCTTCCTTTTATGGTGTGACCCTTTAGGTTCTCCATATTAAACCGGTTGTGAATAAATCAATTAGAACAATTCTAATCTTATTTAAATAAATAAATAAAACTAATAATCTATTTAAATAAATAATATTTATTCTACAATAGGGATAAGCCTCCCTAGCGATCAACGACTTTCCAGATAATATAGATTTCAACATTAATCATAAAAGAACTTGTGAGTAAATAGTTACCATACAATTCAATCCTTCCACCATACAATGTCCCAATTAAATATAAGACATGAATTTACTATCAAGTCTTATTTTATTTAATTATATGTATTTCGATTAGAAAATGCACAACTCCAAATAATGTAAATTAGAAACTCCTTTCTAATTTTATTTTACCTTGGCCAAGGATTCCTGGGTTGTCATTTAACGAATCACATAGGACATATCTCCTCCTTTACTAGAGGTGGTAGATTCTTTATTGATCATTCATTGTCTCCATATGTAACTCATTATACCCAAGCATACCCTTTTATATACCCTAAAGGGCTTTAAGGAATAAGTCAAAGTATAATTCATTACATACAAGATACTATGATGATCTCAAGTCCAAGGATCACTTGTACTACTATCACATTAGGAATTTCTATTGACAGGCGAGTAAAACTCCATTAGGTATTCCATAGCGAGTCACGTTCAGTGAACTTATTCTCCAATAAGCACCTACATACTTGCTTTAGTGTCTCCACACAAATGATTATGAGATCAATCATCCTCATCTAATGAGCAAGCAACATATGTACTAATCTATCCGAATTTACTAATCCCCTTTTTAGTAATCCCATGATTAGGAACTATTTTAGTTTTAGAGCTTTCTAAGAATTTAGATCTCATTGGCATGATCATCATCATGATTCTAAAAGCATTGCTTAAAACTATGGGTTATTTACATATTATAAAAACAGCACCAT
Source organism: Panax stipuleanatus (assembly GCA_020205555.1). NCBI lineage: Eukaryota > Viridiplantae > Streptophyta > Magnoliopsida > Apiales > Araliaceae > Panax > Panax stipuleanatus. Next base: position 24,817,701 of record CM035117.1, read on the forward strand.
GTAGATAATTAAATGCCTTTAATAAATGAATATTTTTATTAATAAATAAATAAGATTGCCTCCAAAGTATATGCTTTATCATCATACATGATTGGCTTGTATGCATACTACTTTCAATCTCCCACTTGCACTAAAGCCAATCGCCATGGTATCTCATACCCAACTTCTCTAAGTGACGATCAAACTGCTGTTGTGTTAAAGCTTTAGTTAATGGATCTACAATGTTGTCTTGAGAGTCTACACTCTCCTCTTTCAATGATTACTTTAATCAAAGTGCCACAACACATGTTTAGATTCAAGATGAGACTTAGGACCTATTCCTAGTTCTGTAATGAACTTTTCATCTAAAACATCAACTTGCAGCTTCACTTACAGTTATATACTTTGTCTTTGTCACTAAACCAACAACCTTTTGTTGTTTGGAACCTTTTCAATTCACTGCACCATCTTTCAAGGTAAGCACATACCCTGAAACAGATTTACTGTCATCTTGGTCCGTTTGAAAACTTGAGTCTGTGAAGCCCTCGAGTTTTAATTCAGACCCACCGTAGATAAGAAAAATATCCTTAGTCCTTCTCAAGTATTTTAGGATATTCTTCACTGCCTTCCAGTGCTCTTCTCCTGAATTCGACTGGTATCTGCTCGTTACACTAAGTGAATGAGCAACATCCGGTCTAGTACATATCATACCGTACATGATAGATCCTATTGCAGAAGCATAAGGGATCTTACTCATACGGTCTCTCTCCTCAGGTGTCTTTGGGGCCTGTTTCTTGGAGAGATGTATTCCATGGCTCATCGGCATGAGACCTCTTTTGGAATCTTCCATGCTAAATCTCTTTAGCATTGCATCAATGTACGTTCCTTGGGATAAACCAAGCATCCTTTTAGATCTATCTCTATAGATCTTTATCCCCAAAATATAGGATGCTTCTCCCAAGTCCTTCATGGAGAAGTGTTTAGATAACCAGATTTTAATCGATTGTAGCATAGGAATGTCATTCCCTATCAGTAATATATCATCAACATATAATACAAGGAATGAAATTGCGCTCCCACTAACCTTCTTGTACACACATGGTTCATCGTCATTTTTGATAAAATCAAACTCTTTGATTGTCTCATCAAAACGAATGTTCCATCTACGAGAAGCTTGCTTCAATCCATAAATGGATCGTTGCAGCTTACAGACTTGATTTATTCCAACCTTTGAAACAAATCCCTCTGGCTGTGTCACATACACATCCTCCTCAAGTTTCCCATTGAGGAAGGCCGTTTTCACGTCCATCTGCCAGATCTCATAGTCGTTATAAGCTGCAATCGCAAGCAAAATCCGAATGGACTTGAGCATAGCTACTGGTGAGAAGGTTTCATCATAGTCAACTCCTTGTCTTTGTTTGAAACCTTTTGCAACCAGTCGGGCCTTATAGGTCTCTACCTTGCCGTCCGCTCTAGTCTTTCTTTTAAAGACCCATTTACACCCAATAGGCTTAATGCCTTCAGGTGGTGAAATCAAAGTCCATACTTTGTTTTCATACATGGAGTCCATTTCGAATTTCATAGCTTCAAGCCATTTTCCTGAGTCTTTATTACTCATAGCCTGTTCGTAATTCAATGGATCATCATCATTCATGATGTGTACCTCATCGTCATCCTCTATAACGAATTTATATCTCTCAGGTATCTTCGGTACTCTTCCAGATTTACGAACAGGGTGTGGTATAGTAGGTTCTTCTACTTTGTCAGGTACCTGACTTTGATCCGTGATAATTTGTGGGTCTTGAACTTCTTCAAGATATATCTTACTCCCACTGACCCCTTCGTGGATAAAATCCTTTTCCAAGAAGGCAGTATGTTTCGCAACAAACACCTTTTGATCAGTTGGATGATAGAAATAATACCCTAAAGTTTCTTTAGGGTATCCCACAAATCTACACTTATCGGATTTAGTCTGTAGCTTATCGTTTTCAAACTTTTTGACATAAGCTGGACAACCCCAAGTCTTAACATGCTTAAGATTTGGTTTCCTCCCCTTCCATATCTCATATGGAGTCTTTGGGGCGGATTTGGTAGGTACCTTGTTAAGTAGGTATGCAGCCGTTTCTAGGGCATATCCCCATAAGGAAATTGGAAGGTCGGTAAAACTCATCATAGATCGAACCATGTCCAACAGTGTTCGATTTCTCCTTTCAGATACTCCATTTAACTGTGGTGTACCTAGAGGAGTCCATTGTGAGATTATACCATTTTCTTTGAGATAATTGAGAAACTCACCGCTTAAGTATTCTCCATCTCAATCTGATCGAAGTATCTTTATACTCTTGCCCGTTTGTTTCTCTACTTCACTTCTGAACTCTTTGAACTTTTCAAATGATTCTGACTTGTATTTCATTAAATACACATATCCAAATCTTGAGTGATCATCAGTGAAAGTAATAAAATAAGAATACCCACCCCGTGCACTTGTTGTATAGGTCCACAAACGTCTGTGTGAATCAATGCCAACAACTCTGTAACTCTTTCTCCTTTTCCACGAAAAGGAGATTTAGTCATTTTACCCATGAGACAAGATTCACAAGTTGGATATGATTCATAATCAGATAACTCAAAGAGCCCATCTTTATGCAACTTGGATAATCTTGTTTCATTGATATGACCGAGTCTACAGTGCCACATGTAGATATAATTAATATCATCTCTTTTCCTTTTCTTAGTTTGTTCAATTTGAAAAATATTTTCTTGTAAGTCAAGTGTATAAAGTCCATTTCGCAAATTTCCAACACCATATAAAATATCGTCTTTATAAATAGAACAACTATTGTTCTTTATAACAACGTTAAATCCTTCCATATCCAATACAGAAATTGAAATAATATTTTTAATAATATTCGGAACATAATAATAATTATTAAGATAAATGGACTTGCCCGAAGGCATTGCTAAATAATAAGTTCCTACAGCTAATGCAGCAACCTTTGCTCCATTCCCCACTCGTAGGATCACCTCATCATTGTTCAGCTTTCTACTTCTGACCAGTCCCTTCACATTATTACATATATGAGAACCACAGCCGGTATCCAATACCCAAGTAGAATTTTGACTTTCTGAAAAATTAATTTCAATCATGAACAAACCTTGATTGGAAGTCGAAGCTTCTCCAAGCTTCTTCTTTGCCAGAAACTTCTTGCAGTTCCTCTTCCAATGACCCGGCTCGTTGCAATGGAAGCACATTCCTTTGCTAGCTGGATCAGATATCTTTTGTTCCTTTATGTTCACTTTGCCCTTGGTCATCCGAGATCGGAAGAGCTCCTTAGATATCTCATATCTAGCAGTCCTACTTTGTTCACCATACAACTCCTTGAGGTGAATCAACATAGTAGGAGCATCCATGTTTTCGTGCTGACGCTGAAGCTCGTTATTCATGGATGCGAGCATGATGCATTGAGCCACAGATGCATCATCTTGCCACTTTACAATGGTGGCAATCTCTTCCTCAGAGGCTGTTTCTGGAACAGTTCCAGGGACAGGTGAGTTTAGGACATAAGAAATCTTTTCAGCAGTGAGAACTATTTTCAGATTTCTTAGCCAGTCCGTATAATTCGGCCCGGTAAGCTTATTAGCATCAAGTATGCTTCGCAGTGAAATTAGTGATTTTGACATTTTAAAATTTTGCATGTGAAAAATAACATTTTAGCAAACATTCATTTTATTAATTTTGCATACCAAAATAAATTTAGGTCTTTATTTTAAATTGGTATCTCCCACTATTTTTATCAAACTATATTACCCTCACTTATATAGTTCGGCAACATCTAATTAAAGATTTGCTAGTGAGAATAAGGATCCCATTTCAAATGTATATAACCTTGTGGATAGCACAACAAGCGATATACAAATAAATAGGTAAACAACTCTTGTCAATTACATCACTATATAACTCCTTTTATTTTGCCTCTTAAATCATAATGGTCAAGTGTGTGCACATCCGAACTAAAACGATTTAAGTTAAGTCCAGCCTAGCACTTCTATAAATTCAAAAAAGAAAAATGTTCGTCCTTGTGGATAGCACAACAAGACTAGATCGTTTAATTTTCTTGATAAGCATCAAATGTGATTAATTAGCATCTTAAATATGCAATACTCGCCTTGTGGATAGCACAACAAGCTCATATTAAATATTTAATACTCTATTAATTTATCATGCTAGAAGGCGACGTTTGATATTTCAAATATCATTTGAACGCTTCGGACTTAATATTATTTCTTTGAGGAATTTGTTATTATTTGTTTCATCTTGTTTAGCGTGCATGCACATATATATATAAAATACGCGTCATTTTATTAAACATGCGAAGCATGCTTGCATAAAATATAATATATATAATATTTAGCATGCAATATAGAATACTATATTCTACCCAGATTGATTATGGACTTTTATTCTAGTTTGGTTCACTAGAGCCACCAAGTGAACCAAAAGGTCAAACCTAGGAGTGCAAGAATTTAAATTTAAATATAACTATTACATTTAAACCCGGGCTCCATACAAACGGGTCTTCACGCGCTCCTTGCTCCTTGGTCTCCAATTTTTTTAAGATAATTCTAACTATTTCTATTACATTAAATTATTTAATTTAAATAGAAACCTTGATCAGCAGTCAAGGTGAAGTACATAGGAGGGAGATAGAATTTTACATCACGAAAAAAAAAATTAGAGAAGACGAGGTACACAGACCCCATTTAATAAAACCCATTCATTCAAGCATTCAATTAAAATAAAATCCAATCACATTGGTCAAATAGTCCATAATCAATCCCCATTTATTATCATACATATCACCATATATATCAATAAATAAATATTCATCTCATTATTTAAAACATTCCATATATATATGAGTATCATTTAATGGGCAATTTTAAATTGCATGAAATCCAATTTCAAGATTAAAATAAACTCTTTATTTTAATTATAAAATTATTTAGAATATAATATATAAATATATCATATTTATTTTTTTAAAAAGAAGTCACCTTCTTTTATTAAAAGAGTCCTGCAGGTTTATTAAAAGAGTCCTTTCCGGATGGATCACATTCTTTTTGGAGTAAGAAAGAGACAACACATTTTCTTTGTAGAATTCAAGATTAGCACCCAAAAAAAAAAAATTGTGATTCGTCCCAAAAAAAAAACGTCATTTTTTTTTCTTAAAAAAAAATAAATTTATACAATAAAATTATGCCCAATAAATTATTTTAAATATATACCCATATGTATATGAAATCAAAAATAAATTAATAATTGCATAAAAGTTTGGCTCTGATGCCACTGTTGGGTTTGTACGAAATCGTGACGCAATCAAATTGCAAAAATTAGCGGAAGCATGGTATATCAGAGTTTAAAAAAATTTCTACAAAACCATTATCCGGATCATCCTTTATGCAAATTATTAATTTAAAACGATAAATAAGAAGTTATGGAATCATACCCTTGTAGAACGAAGCTTCCACAGGTACTAGTTCAACTCCTTGTTCTTCGTGATCTCCTTGAATTTTCGGATTAGATTCCTTCCTTTGATCAACGTTAGCCACCCAAGTGTTTGGCCTCTAGAGGTGATCTACCAAGGAAGATGAATTATCAAGAAGGAGGGTGGTTGACTTAGTTTTCTATCCTCTATAGAAAAGGAGTACTCTCCAACAATTGGAATTGCATCAAGTAATATCTATTATAAGAATCCTCTTATATAGATATTGGTCAACCCTTCTAATCCTATTAGACATGGGATTTCTTTTAATTAATTAAACTCCTTTAATTAATTTAGGCTTCCCACCACATGGAAAATAATTAATTAAATTCATTTAATTAATTTGTCTCCTAATCTTATTAGGAATAAATGAGAGTACTAATATTAAATTAATTACTAAACTCCTTTAGAAATTAAAATAATAATAATATTAATAAGACTCCTCTTATTAATTTACATTTAATATTTCCAAAATATTAAATAATAAATATTAAGCTATTTAATTTATTCTATCACCATAGATTAAATTAATTTCACTTAATGCATTATTACGATTATGCCATTACCTTCTTAAATAATTATTCTTCCTTTTATGGTGTGACCCTTTAGGTTCTCCATATTAAACCGGTTGTGAATAAATCAATTAGAACAATTCTAATCTTATTTAAATAAATAAATAAAACTAATAATCTATTTAAATAAATAATATTTATTCTACAATAGGGATAAGCCTCCCTAGCGATCAACGACTTTCCAGATAATATAGATTTCAACATTAATCATAAAAGAACCTGTGAGTAAATAGTTACCATATAATTCAATCATTCCACCATACAATGTCCCAATTAAATATAAGACATGAATTTACTATCAAGTCTTATTTTATTTAATTATATGTATTTTGATTAGAAAATGCACAACTCCAAATAATGTAAATTAGAAACTCCTTTCTAATTTTATTTTACCTTGGCCAAGGATTCCTGGGTTGTCATTTAACGAATCACATAGGACATATCTCCTCCTTTACTAGAGGTGGTAGATTCTTTATTGATCATTCATTGTCTCCATATGTAACTCATTATACCCAAGCATACCCTTTTATATACCCTAAAGGGCTTTAAGGAATAAGTCAAAGTATAATTCATTACATACAAGATACTATGATGATCTCAAGTCCAATGATCACTTGTACTACTATCACATTAGGAATTTCTATTGACAGGCGAGTAAAACTCCATTAGGTATTCCATAGCGAGTCACGTTCAGTGAACTTATTCTCCAATAAGCACCTACATACTTGCTTTAGTGTCTCCACACAAATGATTATGAGATCAATCATCCTCATCTAATGAGCAAGCAACATATGTACTAATCTATCCGGATTTACTAATCCCCTTTTTAGTAATCCCATGATTAGGAACTATTTTAGTTTTAGAGCTTTCTAAGAATTTAGATCTCATTGGCATGATCATCATCATGATTCTAAAAGCATTGCTTAAAACTATGGGTTATTTACATATTATAAAAACAGCACCATGTAGATAATTAAATGCCTTTAATAAATGAATATTTTTATTAATAAATAAATAAGATTGCCTCCAAAGTATATGTTTTATCATCATACATGATTGGCTTGTATACATACTACTTTCACATGATGTCTCACTTTAATGTATATTCACATTGTTACATAGGCATTCCATGTAACTCTCATAATTCAATAAACTTTGCTATATAGTTTATATATATGTACATAGTCACATTGCACTTTACATTTTGTATAATATAAAGTTAGCTACTATACATTATACACTTAATCGTCACATGCTCGTACATAGAAGTTAATAGATTTTTTATCTTAGCAATTAATTAATAATAATATCAATTAATCTATTTTTCATCAATCAACGAAATTATTAATTTTCACAATAATTGATTATTACTTACACGATTAAATATCACATTAAATGAATATAAATCTTATTATTCTTATAAACACATTGCTTAATATTATTATATTATTTGCAATAATAATAATCCACACATCATCAATTAATTGTCATTAATACTCTTATAACAATTAATTAATAATCTATGATAACAATATAGATTAATTGTTCACTTAATAAATTCTTCGTCAATTAATATCATCATTAATATTCCTCATCACTATGCCACACAAGGCTTCCCGAGTTTATTATAAACTCCATATATTCTCAATTATTATAATTATTCAATTTAATAGAATTGAATTAATCTTTCTCATAACACAAAATCATTTATATTCAAATAAATATTCCTTTCCATTAATATATTCATTTATTAATATTCAAAAATTCTCGGGTAATATAGGGTGCACATGCGTTGGGTTATCAGCAGGCGAAGGTTGAGAATGGGCCGCGGGTGAGGAGAGGAAAGG